>JBAIAC010000004.1:22365000-23615000 GCA_037349315.1 Chelydra serpentina | reverse complement strand
TGCTGCTGCGGTAGTTTGTGGTGTCTGGCGCTTGATCTGCAGCTCAAGTCCAGCTTCGCGCTGTCACAGGGGGGCTGCATCTTGCCAGAGCCCACGGCCCTCCTGCAGCCCCTAGCCACTCCTGGCTCACCACGAGCATTTTGACAGGAAGTACCAAGCAGTAATAACAACAATAAGAATACAAGTGTGTGTGGGTGTGTGTGAGAGAGACAGACAGTGTGTGAGAGAGAGACAGAGAGAGAGCCAGTGTGTATGTGACTCTGTGTTGGGAGATTGTGTGAGAGACAGAGTGTATGTGGGTGTGAGAGCCTGTGGGTGTGTGTTAGGGAAGTTTGAGAGACAGTGAGCGCACTGTCACTTTAAGTCCCGTCCCCCCGCCTCCTCCCCCTCAGCTCAGCTCTCCTTCCGCCCACCCCACTCACGTGGAAGTTTCGCTCCTCCTGGCCCTGGCCTGGCCAGCTCCCTCCGGAGACCAAGCGGTGCAGGGCCATAGGCAGGGAGGGACTCGGCTCCGCTCCGACCAGTGAGCAGTGAGCCGTCCCGCTCTGGGCTCCCCAGGGTTGGGGCAGAGCCGGAGCCCTCAGCTGGCTGGCTGAGGAGCGAGTGAGGGAGGAGCCAGGGAGAAGCTCACCAGCCCAGCAAGGGCTGGAGAAGAGAGGAGTCTGGCCACAGCCAGCCAGGGGAAGCCCATGCCCCTTGTTGCGCCCCCTTGGCTATGGCGCCCTGGGCGTGGGCCCCATTTGCCTGGCCCCAAGGCTCTGTTGACCTGGCCCTGTTTACTCTATTAGGGAGAGACTTCCTTTCTTCCAGTTATTTTGCCAGACACCTTCAGCTCTCCAAGTGAGTGTGAGCTAGATCATATCAGTACATATGTTGCAAGAAGAACAAGCTACTGGTATTTTGCATTAAGACATAGTCTGTAGATGGAGTTCCCTGTTAAAATCCTGGCCCTCGGTTGAAGGAAAGGTTGGAAGTATTCCCCTGCCTGTGATGGAGCTCAGCCCTTCTCTGCAGTATTGTCAACCCCAAGTGTTCAAAAATCATGAGTCAGGGACCAAAACACATGACATTGACTTAAAATCATGAGATTTTTAAAAAGCGTGGAATTCTTTTTATTTGCCTTTTGGGGTTGAAAATCTGAGCCCTGAACATTCCAAGCTTTTTTCTGCAGCCATTAGGGTTTTAAACTTTCATAAAAAAAGTAATCAGATTCCAACAGCTGTAAGTCTAAGAAAAACAAAAAACAATTGCTGCAAGACTCACAATATAATTTTGAAAGTTGGCAAGACTGAAACAGTCGAGTCAGCCCTGCCAGAGATTAGTTACTTGAGAGACTGATGCAAACAATTTACTTTCCAGAATTATTTGTCTTTGAAAGGGACCAGATTGTATCAGCTGACAGGTATTTAAGGACAGATACCCGCTGGATTCCAAGCCTTCCCTCTACCCTCTTGTAGGTGGATCTGGGGATTAGCTCTCACCCAGTCTGGCACCCCTTTCTGTCAGTTGACCACACTGCAGCCTCTCTCTGGGACTAGGAGTGCTCCCTTTTCATGACTCAGCCCTCCAGCCAGGTGATTATTTTGGCAACTCCTTCTGGGACATCAAAGTCCCACTGGACAAGCTATCCATATGCTATGTCAGACAGTCTTCTAGCCCAAGTCCAGGTCCAGTGCCATCTTCCCAGCAACTGGTAGGAGAACCTGGGCCAACACCCTACTCAGAGTTCAGGCCCAGGGACCCTATGCCTAACAACTGGGGTCTACTCAATCTGAGACTGTGTTGCTTTTTCCCTAGGATCCTTCCTACCTCACTTCTTTATCTCTTGACTCACCTCTGGGTTTGCCAGCCTAAGGTTCCTCTGCTCCCAGTGCCTACTCCACTGCTTTCAGCTACTTGACAAACTTTGTAGTTCAGGGCAGGATCCCAGGGTTTACTTGTCCACAAAACTCCTCCTTGTCCCTAACCAACTCTCTTTCTCCCTAGGGAATGACTGCAGACTTCCTCCCTGCAGCTTCATCTTGCTCTCAGCTTCCTAGCTTCATACAAGCCCAGCCTGCCCCTGCCCAGCTGGGCTTCTTCTTCAATTAGGCTGCATTCATCCTGGCTGTCCTCCAGGTGCAGCCTATAAGGTTAATTGACCTCTTTTAACTTGCTCAGGCCCTTGGGTGGGATGGACACCCTGTCACACCCCTCCACAATATCTTCACACCCATTTCAAATGACACTGCGCTACACTATGAAAACACTCAATATATTGTAAAGAGCAAAACATGCACATTTTCACTGAAGCACATCTCTATATGCAGTTTGATTTCCCCAAAGGCATTGCATCCCACTTTGGATACAGCAGTGAAGGTGGTTTTGCTTAAATGTGAACAAATCCCCTGGTCCCTCACTCCTTCTCTTTGCAACCCCACAATAGTACTGTGTTGTCACAGGTAAAAGGAGAATATTTTTGTAGGCGTCTGTGTTTCATGTACCACAGTGCTGGATAATCGCATGGGAGGCCACTGTGCTTGTAAAACTCAAACTAGCTCTTTATTAAGACATCTATTTGTTGAGGTACTGCTACTAGCCATGTGCTTACAGACTGACTTCCTGGTGTCCCCTTCAAACTTTTCCCTCCTGCAAGCTGTGCTCCTCCCTCTGAGTTCCACATGAATTGCTAAACCACCATTGCCCCCCCTACCCAACAGCCGCCATGTTGAAAAGCATTACAACCAAGAATGATATTCTATTAGGTCCTGGAGGGGAAACTTCCTTTAGTGCATTTCCCCTGTCCTGCCACCCATTTAGAGGCTGGGAGGATGTTCATTTCCAACTTGACATTGACCACCCTGCCTTGAGAAGGAGCTGCTGAAGGCAAGTCACATGAAATGGGGATTAGAGTATTAGACCTGGGTATGAGACCAAGAGCTACCAAAAGCTCATCAACTCATGAGCAGAGGGCTGGGTACAAGTTATCAAAGCATCAAACCCTAATTGCAGACTGAGTCTGCAATTGAACTTGCAGTAGGACTCTCCAGATGATGCATCTATGTCCTTTCCTCTTCCCCTGCTCCATATTCTCATGGTTCTTCTACCCGAAAGTAATATAAAAATTGTATAGGTCAGCACTTAACAAGGGAGGAGCCTTCTACAAGACAGTGAACAAACTGGATGAGACAGAAAGAGACTGAGAGTTAAGGGCCAAGGGATGATGCCTCTTGACTCTTCTTAATTGGGTATTTCATACCTAGTGTAACCAGAAGAGGCGTTACCAGTTAGCATGCCTCAGAGGAGAGAGAGCTGGACATTGCAGAGACTGGAATAGCTTAACTGCATGCTTCTGTGACATTCTGTCTCTCTTGGGATATTGCCTCCTGGTTGTCAGGATAGAGTACTAAAGAAGGAGTGTCACCAAGTGATTGCCTGGTGGGCTGTGATGACCTGAGCAGCACAGGAAAAAAAGAAAAGGAGGGAAGGGGGAGTAGGAAAAAAATAAAGGAGCTAGAGAGAAAGTAGTAATAAATTATAAAGTGGTCTATCATCTATAGTCTTTAATCCCATTTCCCCATAGTTTGTTTACATTTATGGCAAGTCACAATTTTCCCAGAAAGGCAAGTCCTATTGACACCCCATGTTCTCCAAACTCAATACCTTTTCCCCCAAGATGTTTCTTTCATCCCCTGCCTCTTTCTGGAGGTGTCTGCTTTTCCTAGGCACCTTCCACCCCCCGTCTTCATGAGTGTAGCCTCATCCTTCCCTCCTCCTTGGAATGCACTGGGTCTGGCTTTTACAGACAGCTTCCCACTCCCAGAAGCCCCTAAGATGACTAGTTAATTGGAATCAGCTGCTTGGATGTTGTTGTTTTTCTCCCCCCCATGTGACACAGAACTCTGTCACAAGGGGATTATTAATGTTGTTCCACACCAAGACCAATGACTCAGTACTGTAGATGGTGGTAAACTGGAAGCCTTTAGAGCCGTTTAGAGGATTGCTAAACAATAGCAATAAGTAGGGAAGAAGCAGAGCACAGTGGTAATATCTAGCTAGTGAAGGGAAATAGTAGATTCAAAATCTGATCCAAAGCCCACTGATGTCAGTTGGTATGTTTCTATTGCCTTTAGTGGGGTGGACCAGGCCTATGGTGAGGAACAACTAAAAACATCAAGCCAGGAAGTCCTTACTCAGCCTTTTCACCAAGTATGTGGGCAGTGAGAACTGAACAAAAGATGTAAGGATTTGGCTCAAGAGAAGCCAAAGTTACATGCAAGCTAATTAACAAACATGACTGCACTAATAGAAACACTCACTGAATGCTAAAAGTTCAAGTTCACTCTTGAATGTCTCTAGTGACAGAAGATGCTCTTTACAGAGCTGCACTTTTAAACAACTCCTAATTAAAGAAATTTAAAAAGATCATTTCCTCTGGATTTTTCCCCACTAAAAAGGCTTTAAATGTAATTTTGTAATTTGCATGACTATTTTTAAAAGGTATAGTTAAGATTGCCAACCTATTTCCCCTCCCCCCCCCATTTCAAATGTGATAATCCTTTCTGAATAAAAAAGAAGCGTCTATCAAGTGTTTGTTTTGGTTTGTTTCCCCCCTTCATAACTCCCCCATCCCCAGCTGTAGAGTTTAAGGCCAGAAGGGACCATTTGATCATTTAGTCTGACCTTCAGTATAACACAGGCCATTAAATTTCACCCAGTTACCTAACCGTCACCTGACACCTAACTGTTAGAGTGGTTAAACACTGGAATAAACTGCCCAGGGAGGTTGTGGAATCTCCATCTCTGGAGATATTTAAGAGTAGGTTAGATAAATGTCTATCAGGGATGGTCTAGACAGTATTTGGTCCTGCCATGAGGGCAGGGGGCTGGACTCAATGACCTTTGAAGGTCCCTTCCAGCCCTAGAATCTATGAATCTATGAATCTAAATGGAACTCAATAACTTGGATTAGACTGAATCATTTGAATCCTCAGGAGACTAAACTGGTGTATGCCACAGGCAGACAGAAGGAGAGATGAAGGTGCCATCAATACTTGAAGCTTCTGCAATGGCAGGGAATTGATTAGATGAGATATGTTCTGATGATCCACAGTCAACATACAGAGAAGGGGGAAAAAACCCCAAGGTCCCTGCCAATCTGACTCATGGAAAAATATTTCACAACCCCAAAACTGGCGATCAGCTTGACCCTTAACATATGAACAAGACACACCAGCAAGACTCGTGAGAAAAATAATTCTCTGTCCCACCTCAGAACTTAGACCTACCCTGTATGGAATCTTGTCTACAGCTGCGGCTAATCCCCGATGTCCACAGTTTAACCCATTTAAGTACCTGTGCATGGATCCCAAAATGATGCATGTGGTATAAGAAATTAGGTAGAATAGATTCATTTCAACTGTAGTTCAAAACAAATCTTACTGTACCGTAGTGAAATATATCTGATTTCTGTAATAAGGAAGTATTGTAGATGTACTGCTATAAACCACATTAATAGTCAAAGATGCCAAGGTTAATATACTGTTAAATGCCACCTGACTGTAAAGTTTAAAAGGCCTGATTCTCCTTTCACTTATGCTGGTTTTAAACAAGTGTAACTCCACTGGCTTCAGTGGAGTTAATCCTGATTTATCATAGTGCAAGTGAGAAGAGAATCAAAAGTGCTTTCTACTTTCTACATTAGTCATCCCACTCAATGAGGCTCTAGAGCAGTGGTGGGCAACCTGCAGCCCACCGCTTCCCGCAGCTCCCATTGGCCATGGGATGGTGAACCTCCCTTGGAGGGAGGGATAACTCAGTGGTTTGAGCATTGGACTGCTAAACCCAGGGTTGTGAGTTCAATCCTTGAGAGGGCCATTTAGGGATCTGGGGCAAAAATCTGTCAGGGGACAGTACTTGGTCCTGCTAGTGAAGACAGGGGACTGGACTCCATGACCTTTCAGGTTCCTTCCAGTTCTATGAGATATATATATATATGCCTATATATAAACCATGGCCACTGGGAGCTGCAGATGGTCAATGTCAGCAAAATGTCTCACAGCCTGCAATCAGATTACCCTGACAGGCCACACATTGCCCACCACTACTCTAGAGGGTGAGAGTCAGGAAAGTGGTTCACTGTTCTTATGTTCTAAAGCCGGCACAGTTTTTTAGTTGAAAGTGCATTCATTTTATACAATCATGCCCTGTAATTCTGAGTTTGTTCCTAGACTTCTGACACCAGCACTTCAGTGAGATTGAGCTGGAAGTGCTAGCTGGGTTATTTGGCTTGGAGGGGGGATAATTATATAATTTGGTGTGCTTGTTTTCATGCCAAGCCCAGAGTGCTTTTCCAGCCAATACTCGTGTCTGAACTCTGGGTACAAGCTCCAGAGAGTGGTCACAGTTAGGAGAGCACAAAGTTGCTTTTGAGAGGATGCTATAGGGCATGTAAATAGCCATGTTGGGCCATTAGCTTTTTTTAAAACTAGTTTATCAACATCCATGCACTCACTGTAACAAATTAATATAAAAACAAAAACTATCATCCCCCGACTATGGTTGACAAACTCCAGAAGGGACCCCATTATCTTAAACCACCATATTAAAATAACTCCACGGATGCCAGTATAATTTTGTTTGACCTGTTAAAAGCACATCTCTGCAGGCAACTGATATGAGCAGTTCCCTTAGGAGACTGCTTGCTTAAAACAGGTTTCACTGTATTATAGAAGACTTACAGCAAGATATTATGTGTAATTACTTCTTATTACAGTTTAATTTTTCGATGCTAATTAAATGCATTAATTTCTGTTGCCAGCCAACATGATCTTAGTCATTGGGTGAAAGTTACAAGTTTGTTATTATTATAAATTGGGCTCATGAGTATTAAAATCTGTCATTTTCCATGAACTTCACCAGTATTTATTACCCTCAATAAATAGTTGTACGCTAATGACAAAAATCGACACTTGATATACATCAGCCACTTTATAAATATATTTTTGCCATAGCTGTAAGAAAATGGGAGTCTGTGGTACTTCTTTATAAAGCATAGAGAAAGAGACTATAGGTTATTATTTATGCTGTTTTCATGACATGGCAGAGTGAAATGGATTTAAATAAAAATAGAACCCCACTACATTTTCTGGAGTGGCTCAAGAGTGTGAGTGACAACCTCAGGGCAGACTGTTAAGCAGGGCATAAAGTTCAAACTGCTTGTGAGTTCTCTACTTGGATTTCACCTAACATGTATCAAGTGTAAACTCATCAGGCATTATAACAGCCTAACCATGGAGTCACAGACAGTACCCTTGGATACACCAGTTTATCTTGCCACCTAGGCAAGCTTGCCTTTGGTCCCATACACCAAAAATTACAGCAATATTCAGGTTACTCCCAGTCCCAAAGGATAAGTCACTTACCCCAGGTCAATTATACCGTAGATCTCACACCAAAGACAATGTTTGTAGCCCACCCTGTAATAAACTAGCTAAGGATTTATTAACTAAAAAAAAGAAATAAGAGAGTTGTTTACAAGATTAAGCAGATAAATATACATGTACCAACGAGTTACAGTCTTGGATTTCAGAAGGTGATAGAAGCTGGTTTGATTAGCAAGCTCTATATATCTTTTAGGGTTAACCCCATCTAAGCAGCTAGGGATCTCTTGCTTATGCTTAGAAATCTTGTTTTCTTACAGTCCAAGCAGCATAGAGATACAGTTTCTTCTTGTCAAGGATTTTTATTCCCTTCTCCCAAAGTTCAAGCTTATGGAACAAGTCCACCTGCACATTTCTTCTTCATGGGTGTGGGGGATGCAATCAACAAAGTATTTTGTCCTCTGATATTCCAAAATGGCTCATTTGGTTTCAATGGGCCTTCCTCTGGGCAGGACCTAACACCTCCTGTGGTAAACTAGTATTTCACATTGGGAATGCTTCTCTCCTGATTGTGCGGGTTTCAATTTCATCGCAAACACTTTTACAATCATGGAGCAAACACTTAAATGGGATACAGATATTGTGAGATTAATGTATGCAGCAATTTACAAGCATTTCATAAAGTCTAAACACTAAATACATTTTCATAAATCTAATACCTACTTTAACAATAGCAACACACAGTGAGCCAAACTGGTTTCCGGTTATGCATTTGTCAATGTTCAGCTGAGCCCTTGGCATGAGCCAGCACCTAGTCTGACAGCGCCACACTTTAATCTAGAACTAGATGGTGTTTTTCAGGTTCACAAAATGTATCTAGTCTCCCCCATTATCTTTTCATTCTTGCACACCTGTGCATGTCTTATTCCTATTTGGGGTTGTAAGCAAAAGTGCGAACATACTATTAAGGTTATTCTCATGGGATTTCTAGCCCTACCCATAGCAGTAAGTGCTTGAAGTCTCCGGATGCACAGGAGAAGGAATAAAGGAAATGAATGTAGGGGTGAACCAGAATTGTGGGCTGATGAGACTGACCTTACAGTGGGAGAAGGGGACTAAAGTGTTGTGGGTGGAAAAAAGGGTGGTTTGGATGAGGCAACAAGTGAGTCAGTGGAGGAGAGGAGAGAGCAGGATGGAAGGGACTGAATAGTCATGGACAATGATGACTTGGAGATCTTGGAAGGGCCTGGTGGAGGGGAGAGAGCATGGGTGAGAGTGCAGTGTTGAAGGAGGGGAGGTGTGCGGCCACAGAAAGGGAACTCTGATGGAGAGATTAGAAAAGCAATACTGTGAAAGACAATGTCAGGTGAGCGTTACATTGGTGAGTGGAAAAGTTAATTCAGGAAAAGTTAATTCAGGGCTGAAGATCAACTGAGGATGAAGGTGGCTAATGGGTCAGATGGGACTTGAAAGTGGAATCTGAGGTCACTAATGATGTGGTTGGGCAACTGAAATGAGAGGAAGAGGGAGAGCCAGATGTCAGAGATGAGTCACTGGGTAGATGGCAGAGGTATGGAGGGGGAGAGAGGAGAGCAATCAGAGTGATGCTCCACAGGCGCAGGAACCGAATGGGAGCAGGGGTTGGAGGTGGCAAAGTGGCAGAAGCAGGAAAGGAAATGCCTGATTCTCCCACTGTGATCCTTGGGAGCTGGCTCAGGGGGAAGGCATCAGAGAAGAAGGAGCTGCCATAAGTGACAGTGGCTACAGAGGTGCTGTAAATTTCATAGATGCCAAGGCCAGAAGGGACCATTATGATCAAACAAAGATGGGCAAGAAGCTGAGACTTAATCAGATATGATCCTGAACATGTGAGGATGTAAGGAAAAAAAGGTTATAAAAGATTGTCAGGCCATCACCTCGTTGGGATATCGGGATGACAGAACAATGGAAACCTTATTGTCATTCCCTCTTACGGTGCTTCTGCACTTCCTGTTCGTTCCATCTTCACTTCTGATTGTCTCATCTCCATAAGGTTGTGGGTATATGCAATGCAGGAGGTCACTTTGCTATACTTATCTTTCTTTCTATGGTTGTTATTATACTTGTATGAATTTGGGTACTAAATAAAGTCTTTGTGTTTCTATACACATGACTCACCGATATAATTTCCTGTAACAAAGCTCAAATAGCCACCTGATAAAATAACCTGTTATTAGAGACTTGTGCATTTTGCACCCTAAATTAATCATAGGCTACAGTGAGCACACTTAGCAGCTCACCCTTGTTGTTTGCAAGTGCACAACTGACCATGCCAGCTCCATGCACTAGATGTGCTCCTGTTTGGAGGAGACAGGATATATTGGGGCTGTAAGGAGAAGACTCTTTGCAAGCACAGCTATGGACCAGCCACAGAAATGCATCTATGAGAAGAATGCCTGGGGGATGCAGGCAATGGGGTATAACAGGGATCAGCAGTGCTGCATGAAAGCGAAGAAACTTCATCAGGAACATCATGGGTTTCAGGAAGGGCAACAATAGAACTGGTGCTTCCCCCACAGACCTGCCTCTTTTGCAATGAACTGCATGCCATAGTTGGCAGAGACTCCACCAGCACCCTGAAAATCACCATGAATACCTTGGAGGAGCCTGAGACAAAGACCCCTGCCATGAACAGCAAGGAGGAAGAGGAGGAAGAGTGGCAGGGAGGAGATGCGATGAGGGACTCCAGCCATGTCGCAAGCCAGAATCTGTTAGAGACTCTGCTACAGTCTAGCCCAGGGGTCTCAAACATGCGGCTCGCGGGCCACATGCGGCCCGCGGAGTTATTTCCTGCGGCCCGCTATAGGCGCCAACTCCACTGGCAGCCAAGCTCCAAACATTACTGAGTGTTTATATTTTATTAAAACCCCTCTTTGCATTGCAGTTTTTAAAAAGTTAATACATTGACTTTTAATAGAATACTATATTACTCTTCATTTTTTTCATTTTTGACTATACTTTTGTATCATTGTATGAAAAATGAAGTTTCAGTGATGTGGCCCTTAGCCCAATTTACTAGTTCTCATGTGGCCCTCATGGTGATTTAAGTTTGAGATCCCTGGTCTAGCCAGTCCCACTAGATGCAGGCAGATGAGCCTGTTGAAGGAAAAGGAATCCAGATAAATGTGTGTTCGCATTTTTCCTTACAGAGTTTACATCTGAAGATGATGCCCATCCCATCCCCAAGTTAACAAGACAAAGATTTCAACTTTTCATTGTATGAGAAGAAGTAGAGGTACAGAAAACAAAGGTAGAGGAGTTATGATGTGCTTTTCATCCCCCATTGGGTTAGGTGGGGGAGGGGGCCATGCGGGCCATTTTGTGTATGTACATAGGGATGCCCCTTTTATCCTCCTGAGAGATCTTGATGAAATTTTCATGGAGATTCTCTGCAATCTTCTCCTAAAGGTTTCTAGGGATGGCAGCCTTAGTTCTTTCTCCCAGGTAGGATACTTTCTCATGCCACTTCAGGGTGAGTTTGTCTGGCTCTGTTGCACTAAACAGGGTAGTGGCATACAGTCCCAGGTGACTTCGTGACACAAGTAGCAGCTGTGTTCTCCGTGTCTTTGTGACTCTCAGGAGTGAGATATCAGCTAAAATCACCATCACCTATGGAAAATAGTACCAATATTCAGTGCCACTGCCCTATACTTGTACCCATAGAATAAGGACTGAAAACGTATAGCTTCCTACAACAGAAAATCCTTCTCCCATACCCCCAGAGCACATATTCACCATGGCTAGGGCTGGAGAGCGCTGCTGAGGTGTACAAAGTTGAAGCATCAATAAACATTTCATCCTAAAATAATACAGGAAGGGAGTTTTGAAACTTATCTTTCCCTTCTCATTGTCACTGTAAATCAATGGTATATCTGTCTGTTTTTATCAGTAGCTTCTGTTGTGGCAGCCTGGAGGACTGCTCCCATCCATGCCCACAGAATGCCTGGCCCTGATGAGGAGGGAAAGGAATAGAACTAGGGAGGACATGTTCTGCAAGATTCTTCAAACGGTGTTGCATTGGACCTTGAACAAAGGGAGAAGGCCAATATGACCAACAGTATGGAGAAAGACAGAGGACAGAAGAAGGCCCAGGAGTCCCAGCAGGACAAGAAGAGAGAAATGCACTAGGATATAATGGATCTTCTCAGGCAGCAAACACAATTGTTGCAGATTCTGGTTGAACTACCAGATTTGGTCGATCCAAAAATTCCAGATTCTCTATCCTTCTATCCTGGTCGCTGCTCCCTGCACCCCCAACATACCACACGGCATCACAGACTGCATCTTAACCTCTACCATTCCATCCTGGGGGATAGCAAGGAAAACTACAGCTTCATATACACTGACCTGTAAGAACCAGGGTTGGTGTATGTGTACCCACAATGAACTACATTTGTGCTCTCAAATGGACAGAAATGTTTACTCCCTTTCTAGTTTTAATTTTTCACCCCATTAATTTGTTAAAAATTGTATAACATTGTCTGTGGGGTTTTATTTACATATTTATTTTCTCCACTTTCCCCCCCACACTCAGTAAAATTCTATTTTTGGAGAATCACATTATCTATTAGTTTACAACAAATATTGCAAAATGCATTGTGGTAGTCAAACCAAACGCTACTTGTAAAGCTACACCAAGCACCACATAATTCATAGCTCCAGGTAAACACCCAGTCATATTTATAAATGTACAGCAAGCACTACACAATTCTTAGCAGCGTCCAAAGCTCCAGGCCCAGAGAACACTCCTACACAGAACATACTGTGACTGACAGGTAAAGTTCTCTTTCAAAGCCTCCCTCAACTGCATAGCTCCATGTTGAGCTCTTGCAACAGTCCTTGTGTGTGGCTATTCAACGTCAGCAGACAGCCATTCACCCTCTGCCCTGGCAGCAGATTTTCCCTCACAAACAGTATGAAGGACATAACAGGCAGCTGTAACCATGGTGATATTTTTCTCACTGAGATCCAATCTAGCGAGTAAACACCTCCAGCATCCCTTCGTCTACCAAAGCTCATTCAGCTGTCATCCAGCACCTGCTGAGCTGATAGCTGAATCTTTCATTGGTGCTGTCAAGGTGGCTGGTATACTGTTTCATGAGCCAAGAGAACAAAAGGTAGGCTGGGTCCCCAGAATCACCACTGGCATTTGAATGTCGCCAATGGTAATTGCTGGTCAGGAAAGAATGTCCCTGCTTGCAACTTTCTGAATAGTCCTGTGTTCTTAAGGATGAAAGCATCATGCACCTTCCCTGACCAGCCCAAACTGATATCAGTGAAGCATCCTCAGTGATCCACCAATGCTTGCATAACAATTGAAAAGTTGCCCTTTCTGTTGATCTACAGGCAACGTACCAAAATAGCGCTATACATGCTATATATCAGCCTGCCACAGTTCAGGAATCCCCTGGCTGCAAATTCATCTGCTGTTTCCTACTCATTGCCTAGAGTCACAGGCCTGTGTAGCAGGAGATGATTAATGGCCCTACATACTTTCATGATAACAGTCCCCACTGTGGATTTTCCAACTCCAAAATGATTTCTTACTGACCGGTGGCAATCTGGCACCACTTCCTTCTATGCTGTCAATGATGCTCTCATTCTGGTATCTATGCACGTAAGGGCTGGGCTGAGCTCAACACACAGATTCAGGAATGTGGCCTTTCACATCTGAATGTTCTGCAGCCACTGCTGGTCATCCCAAACCTGCATTATGATGCAATCTCACCAGTCGGTTCTCATTTCTCAGGCCTAGAAATGGTGCTCCACCATCTGTTGCTGCTCTGTGGTACTTCCTGAAGGTCTGCAAATACAGGAGAATCCTGCACCCTATATTTGCAATGTTCATCAGAAAGTGCAGAGCTCTGTGGGCTCCATGTTTCTGTCAGAGATGGCAGAGATTGAAAAGTGCAATGCAGGTTTGTGGGATTTTTAAAGGAAGGCATGAAAATTATGGAATATGGATGGCATTATGGGATGGAGAAAGTTCTATGTCAGGAATTTGACTCCTAGCTCCCAGAAATCCCTGGGCAAGTCATTTCTATCCCACAACACACTGTGAAAATTTCCCCAAAGGCATTGCGCTAGACAGTGGTGCATGACACACTGGGATACCTACCCATGGTGCACTGCACTTTATATCAACATAAGCATTCCTGGTGAGTATGCACAGCGCTGACGTAAGCAGCCAAGTATGCATGCGACACAAATGATATACAGACTTTGCTGGCTGTATGCTGATGTAACTTGCATTAACCACAATCTGTAATGTAGATATGGCCTAAGTATTTCAGCAATATCTAACTGTGTATATCCACATAAACAGAACTAGCAAGATGGTCTGACATAGTGCCATCTGGTGACTTCACCAAAGGTTACAGTGGTGTCACTATATGTCATCTTCCCTTATGCTGATTGTAGCGGGGCAGTTACTCCTTTTATCCCAGGAGCGGGGTGAGAGTAGCTGAGGGAGGCTGGGTAGGTAGCTGGCCCTGATAAGAGGGCTGTGAGTAAGGCCTGGAGTGAGAAGGACCTAGCTGCCTGGGAGAGACGGGGTACCTTTGGCAGGCTAAGCTGGGGAGCTCAGGCCTGGCTACCTCCCAGGCTGAGGCCTGGCAAGAAGGCCTAAGGAGGTACTGGGGCTGCAGGGAGACAGCTGGGGCTAGAAAGGCAGCAGGTCCAACCCCCTTGCCAATGATGAGTGGCCATTACAGACTGCAGTTTGCCCCAGAGAAAGGGGGCTAGATGATGACTGGCAGTAGCCACTGAGGCAAGGTGGGCATAGGGGGAGGAGGTTCCCCTGGGATGGGAGACCCAGAGTGTGGGGGCACTGCTGTGAGGCAGCACCCCCAGGTAAGGGGCACCGGGGTCTGGGAAGGACACGGGGCCAGAGGTGGTGGAGATGAGGAAGCAGCTACTGGTAGGGAGAAACTGGCCAGCAGGAGGTACTCTGAGGCAGGAAAGAGCTAATTCCTGGATGACCAGCAGGAGGCGCTGTGGCAGTGAGTTGGTGGCTTGCTACACGGATGCACAATACATGACATGTTATCGTGAACTGTGGAGAACAGTAACTCAACATGTCATTAAAGATAACACTATTAGGAGATTATAGGACTAATCTTGAAATGAGTTTAGTCAGGGGAGGAGGGCACCTCACACAAGGTACTTAGCACCTTGCAAAATCAGGGCTTCTGTCTCTACTAGAGCGAGACTCACAATGAAGTTTTTCATGGTGTCTACACTGCAGCTGTGAGCGAGCCTCCCAGCCGGGGCAGACAGACTCATGCAAGCACGGTTCATCTAGCATGCTAAAAATATCTGTGTGGAGGTTCAGGCTAGCCACACTAGCTCAGGCTCACCTGACCCGCAGGGTCCAAGCTCAGGTGGCTAGTCCAAGACTCTGCTGGTGCTGCAATGTCTGCACTATATTTGAGCATGCTTGAACAAGCCATGTTAACACGAGTCTCTATCCCAGCTTGCTCCCAGCTGCAGTGTAGACATACCCTGAAAAAAGCCTTCTGATGTCACCAGGATTTGGCCCTTTGACTCCAACAGGAGATTTGCCTGAACAGGGATGTCAGGACTGGTTGCATAAGTGACTGTGACAATGCACTGGCATTACACCAAGAGTGTTTTAAAACATCTCCAACCCATGACTGTTTCAGAACATCTCTTTTAAGAGGCAATTTTTCAAATCAAATTGCAAAAGTGTTTGTGCTCCTGTTATGCAAATTGTAGAATTCAGCTAATTGTTTTTGGAAGGAACTAATTATGAGAATGATCAAGGAAGAGATTAAGCTGAATACAATTCACTGTCTTCAAGAGAAATGGCACTTCTCTTGCCACCAGCAACTCATTGTAGTTAATTGTAGTTTAACTGTAGCTAAACCAGTAGGAGAACACTTTAATCTCCCTGGTTACTCAATTACAGACTTAAAAGTGGCAATTCTTCCAAAAAAACCAAACAAACTTCAAAAACAGACTCCAAAGAGAAACTGCAGAACTGGAATTAATTTCCAAACTGGACACCACCAAATTAGGCCTGAATAAAGACTGGGAGTGAATGGGTCACTACAAAAACGAAATCAATTTGTTCGTCTCTATGGTGCCACAAGTCCTCCTCCTTGTTTTTACAAAAACTAATTTCCCCTTGCTAAATACTCACACCTTCTTGTCTACTGTTTGAAATGGGCCACCTTGTTTACATTGGCCTCATTAACACTACAAAAGTGATTTCCACTCCTTGTCAACTGTTGAGAATAGCCTACTTCCAACTTAATTGAATTGGCTCATTAGCACTGACCCCCTTCTCCCATCTTTTTATATGCTGTGTATTTATATCTCCCTACTGTATGTTCCACTCCATTCATCTGATGAAGTGGGTTTTAGCCCACAAAAGCTTATGCCCAAATAAATTTGTTAGTCTCTAAAGTGCCATAAGGACTCCTCGTTGTTTTTGCTGATACAGACTAACACAGCTACCACTCTGAAACCTGTAGTTGACTGGGGTGAACTTGTGTTTGCTACATACTCACCATTGTGTGACTCCTTGGTCATTTCATGCTGATTCCCACTCTAATAAGGGGAGGGGGGGTGTCACACATTGGTGTGGCCAAGATCATTGTACACACCCGAGGCCTCTTACATTCTTCCATTTCCTCAAGCTCTCTGTGTGCCACACTCTCCCTGTGATGGGGTATACAAACTCCACATTGGGCCTGAAGGGATTAAAATGGAATACTGGGCCCAGGTAGCCCTGTCCTTCAGGCCTGTAGAGCATGCTCCAGCTTTGGAGGAGAGGAAAAGCGGGTTAAAAGGAGCTCAGAAGCCCAGGCAAGGGGTGGTGGACAGGCTGTAGGAGAGAAGAATTTTTCTCCAGGAAGCCAGACAGAATGTGGCACCTGAGAGGGGGTGACGGGGCTGATAAAGCCCCAGGCCAAGTCTTCACCAACCACCACCCACTTTGCGAACCAGCAGGTTATAGAACCATATGGTTATAAGGGACCACAAGGGTGATCTAGTCCAACCCCCTGCCAAAAGGCAGGATGTGTTGTGTCTAAACCATTCAAGACAGATGGCTATCCAGCCTCCTTTTGAAAACCTCCAGTGGAGAAGATTCCACGACTTCCCTAGATGGTTTGTTCCATTGTCCTACTGGTCTCACAGTTAAGAAGTTTTTCCTAAGATTTAATCTAAATCTGCTATGCTGTAGCTTGAACCCATCGCCTCTCGTCCTGCCCTCCATGGCAAGAGAGAACAATTTGTCTCCAACTTTTTTTATGGCAACCAGTGATGGGGTGTTCACTCCCACCCTTGCCCTAAAAGGGTAAATGAAGACTAAGAGGGGGCTAGTTAACCCAACAGGCTACAGAAGAAAGGAATCAGATGGCTAAGTAATCCCAAGTGAGTTTTTCCAGCCTTTGCAAGAGGCCAGTTGGGTGGTGGCAGCATTTACCAAGCCAAGGTCAGAGAAAAGCTGTAACCTTTGGAGTTTAATACAAGCTTCGAGTGGTCAGTATTAATTTTAAGAATCCTTGTGGCCCCCCACTTCCTGCACTCAAAGTGCCAGAGTGAGGAATCAGCCTTGACAGGAGAACTGGGCTATAGACAACAAAATGAAATTCAACAAAGAGAAATGTAAGGTGCTACCCTTACGGAAGAAAAAACAAATGCACAAATACAGAATGGGGGATAAACCTGCATTTCTCCAGCTTACTTATGTGAATGTAATATGGGACTGTGTCAAAAGCCTTGCTGAAGTCCAGTTATATTATGTTCACTGCATTCCCCCGATCCACCAAACCAGTTACCTTACCAAAGAAGGGAATCAAGCTGGTTTGGCATGGTTTGTTCTTAGTAAATTCAAGCTGGCTGCTAGGTCCTGCAGAGCCTGGCTCATCTGGACCTTTTTTGTGACGCTACTGACTGTTTGGACTACAGGGCATAGGCGCCGACTCCGTGGATGCTCTGGGGCTGGAGCACCCACGGGGAAAAATTGGTGGGTGCTGAGCGCCCACCGGCAGCTCCCCGCCAGCCCCGCCCCCAGCTCACCTCGCCTTCCCACGGCAGCCAGAGCGGCTTTTTCTCCACGCAGGCTCCTCCGGCTCCAGCAGCTGATCGGCGGTGGTGGCAGCATGCGGGGGGCGGGGGGTTGTGTGCCGCCGCAGCCACCGATCAGCTGCTGGAGCCGGAGGAGCCTGCGTGGAGAAAAAGCTGCTCTGGCTGCCGTGGGAAGGCGAGGTGAGCTGGGCACGGGGGCGGGGCTGGCGGGGAGCTGCCGCCCCGGTGGGTGCTCTGCTGCTTCCCCCCCCACCAGGGCCAGCTCCAGGCACCAGCTTTCCAAGCTGGTGCTTGAGGCAGTATCGAGAATGGGGCGGCAGTCCGAGTCCCATGGCAGCAATTCAGCGAGGCCCCGCTACGTCTGCCTGCGTCAGGGGCGGGGCCGGGGCAACTGCTTGGGGCGGCAAAATTGTGTGAGCCGCCCCTGCCCCCCACACACTTGCAAGCCGGGGGGTGGGGGGTGGGGGCGGGGATTTGGGGAAGGGGCGGGGCCGGGGTGGAGTTGGGGAAGCAGGGGGGCGAGCACCCACCGGCGCCGACAAAAGTCGGCACCTATGCTACAGGGGCCATGTCCCAAACAAAAGGAGCACATAGGTAGGAAGTAGCCCAGTGTGGCAGACTTAGGCTGTCTGTGGGGAGGAACCTGCCAGTGTTATTTCCCACAGGGCCCTGGACTGGACCATGGTGGAGTGGGAGGGTCCAGGTTCTCTTACCATACCCTACTTAAGGGCATAGGCCCAGACATAGTGGGGAAGGACAAAACATTCCTGGAACTGTTACCGCACTGGGCACCATTCCCATTCGCCACACAACCACCCCCAGGACAGAGAGACAAGGGATTGAAATCAGGTGCATTAACCACTAGGCCAGTTGGCCCTCTGAGCACCCTATCTCAATACCCAACTTCCCCCTTTTAGTTTTACAATTTTCATCAGACTCAACAGAGTTTCTCCCATTGATGCCTAGAATATTCCCTGAAGTTTTGGAATTGATCTGATATGGCGCTGTGGGCAGGTAACAATATCCCTGGTTTGTGGATGGGAAAACCGAGATGCAAAGAGGAGGTTAACTTGCTATAGGTCACAAAGCAAATTAGCAGAAGAGCTGAGAACAGACTCGTGTTCTCTTGAGTCTAGGTCTAAAGCCCAAGACAGCAGACTACACGTTCTCTCCTATTGTGGCTCCTTGCTGAGTCACTCATACTAATATATAAGAACATACAGTTGCTATAATGGATCAGATCTGCTGATTCATCTATTCAGTATCCCACCTCCAACAGTGGGGAGTAACAGCTGCTTCAGAGGAAGGTGAAATAAACTCTGAAACACTGTTATGGGAAAACCTACCCCCGGGGAAAGTTTACTTCTAACCCAATCTCTCACCAATGGGGTTTATGCCCTGAAGTATGAGAGCTGATATTTCTTCCAAATCTTGCCTAATCTTTCTGCCAAGTGCCAAATGGCAACAACAAGGGCTTGGTTCAATGACTAGGGGCAAAAAATAAATAAAACAATGGCTTGATCTCCTACCCAGGGTCATATTCTTATTTCTGGCTCTGGGAAATAAAACCAAACTTCCCTGATCACTTTTGCGGGTGTTTTCCCATCATCTATAGGCACTCCCATATTTTGGGAACAGGGAACAGAGAAATCAGGGGAGAAGAGAGCACAGTTAGAAGAAACATGAAAAAAAAAAACCCACCAAAACATGCAAATAAATAGTCATATAAGGAGAAGATACATAAGTGTCCACCTGCTGGATGTCTAGAAGCCTGCCTCACCACAAATCCTACTCACAGTCTCCTCAGTGGTAGCCAAAGTTATCTGGGGATGGCTCTCCTCCGATGATCTGTTCCAGTCTGAAAAAACTGCTCAGCCAGGTCAAAATCAAAGGGACAGTCACTTGATGCTATTTAATTATTTCAGTTTATTTCTACCATCTCAGTTGGCCAGAGTGCAGTGAAGGCAGGTTTCTGCCACTCCAGTCAGGCCTGAGTATGCTTCTCTACCAGTTCACTCAAGCCTCATTCCCATATAGGACACAAGATTTTTAGGTGAGGAAAACCAATATAAAAGAGAACAGTTACTTCCAGTTAGAGCTCCTGACCACTAGAAGAAAAAAATACCTCACCTTTCTTGTTGTAAGGCCCAAGCTTTGTTACACAACCAAAATCCATTTCTAGTATTGTCACGGTGACCCTTCATGCAAGGCATATCCTGCACAGTTCTTATGCCCTTTCCTTAAACTGTAGTGATAATTATGTATTATTACCTTTGACATCAAAATTTAAATACAACTAAAACAAAACACAGTATATAGAATTATGGGTAAATAAGATGTAAATGAAGCTGTCCAGAGCTGACTTCTTTCCCCCAAAAAGGCAGTAAAGAGCTCCAGCCTCTAGATCTTCTGGCCATGGAGGTTACATCTGTTTTCTTTTACACACACACACACAACTTAACTCTTATACTATTATCCTAACTATATTTAAAATGCTTTGTGCAATCGTTACTTTTAAATAAATTACTTAAATAAGAGCATCTCCCAACACAGTGTTTTCCTATGAGCCTTTGATAAGTGGGAAGTTGGGATTGGCACATTTCTGTTTCCTCTGAGGTCTCTGACAATTAAGAAGTTTGTATCATGTTGTATGTCACTGCACAACCACACTGATGGTCTATAGTTACTAGAAACAACATGTCAAGAAAATTCATATATTTATTAATAAATGCTTATCTTCAGTTTTGCTTTGTATTTAAGTAATTTATTATAAGTATCTTCCTGCCACAGATATTTTGAACACCAGTCACAGCTTCACAATTGTTCCCAATTTCATGTTTAAAACTAAGAACCCAAATCACAGTAGGATAATGAATTGGGTCTTATACATAAATCAGATTAAATAGACAGTAGGAGGTTGTTGGTTGTTTTGTTGGTGGTGGTTTGTTTTTGTTTTTGAAAAACAGAGCAGTGTTGAGTTGCATTGACTTAAGCACATACAAAATCAAATATTTTCCCCCTCCACACACATGCCCCACATTGTTATATAACATTGCCTTTCCATATTTTCATTCCTGTGATCCTGTTGCTATGGAAATCTTCCTCCACAATGTCTGCAGACAGGACTTACAAGTGTTGAGGACCTGTGACCCTGCAGCATTCCAGTGTATCTTATGACCAATTTAGTAGAGTACTAAAGGAATGCAAGTTAAAATATAGTTTATAAAGAGATTTCTGCTGCTCAGTTGGCTAACTGTTTTTAATGACTAGTGAAACAGTTAAGTTACCACTGCTTCGGGTTCTGGAAACACTGGGTGACAAGTAGTCAGAATGCAATCACTATTGCTGCACTGTTGTATGTAGTTAGATGGAATAAATGGGACAAAAGGTGTTAACATAACCCACTCACTGTCCAACATTAAACAAGGTCCAGGGGTTGGTATACAGAGACCTCAGCTTGCTTAGTACCATGGTGCACACACCATTACAAATCCTATTAACATTTTATTAAAGATACAGAAAAGAAGGGAAAACAGTTCAAGCATTTGAAATGTAAATAAGGCTTTCATTTTAACATTGCCTGCTCCCTTCCTTTTTAGCTGGAGAGAGTTTTAAAAGGAGAAACCTCCTTGTTTGACAGTATCAAACATCAAGTATCAAAGCTGTTGTTATTGCTGCAGCTGTTAAAGTCCTTTTATTGCAGGTGGTGTTTGGGACTTAACTGGAGCTGATAGGGTGGTGATGTCATCTGACTCTCTCTTTCTGTCCCAGTCTGATCAGGACATTTCTCAAGATCAGGATGATGACGGCCCGGGGTGCCCGGAAACAGAGGGGGGGTGGCAGTCATGACGGTGAAGCTTGCTTCAGGAGTCTCAAGCTGTTCTGTCGAGTGTTCTTTTTTTGTTTTCTCAGACTTCCCGCACAAAATCTCTTTCTTATAAGGAGCTAAAAAGGGCGCAATGGCTGGAATAGCCTCATTATTTTGTCTACCAATTAGATCCAACATACAAATGTTGGCTAATTAACATCTGGCTTCACATCTCCTGTTTTTAAGAAGCATTATTTAAACAAAATCGTATTAACTTGGCCTTCTTGTTTTCACTAATTTAGTTATTCTGTCTCCCTTTCATAACTTTTCCCATCAACATTTGTTATTATAGGTTATTATAATATCTTATGAAAGTTTGCGTGTTTTTACAGGCGAGCTCACAATTTGGATAAATTTATAGGTCTAGTTATCACAACATAATCTCTCTCTTTTTTGAATCAGTTCCACCTAGGATAGCACATTTGTTCATAAAACCACAATTACAAAAAAAACCCACCCTAATTTTAGTTTAAATATATAAAGGAAAGGGAGGGGTGGAAGTACTTGGCTATATTTTAAGGTTTGCAAATTCCTTATTTGTAAATTGGGATTTAGAAATCTTACTTGATCAAATATTACAAAAAATTACAGCTAGTAAGGCTTTTGACACAGTTCCACGTGAAATTCTCATAAGCAAACTAGGGAAAAGTGGTCTAGATGAAATTATTATTAGGTGGGTGCACAGCTAGTTGAAAGACCATACTCAAAGCGTACTTGTTATCAATGGTTCGCTGACAAACTGGGAGGGCATATTCAGTGGCATTCCACGGGGGTCATACGTGGGTGTGGTACTATTAAATATTCATTAATTACTTCAATAATGGAGTGGAGAGTATGTTTTTTTAAAAATTGCAGATGACACCAAACTGGGAAGGGTTGCAAGCACTGTGAAGGACAGGATTAGAAAAGGTGTGGGGGGGAGGTTACAGTAGATCACAAATCGAATATGAGCCAACAATGTGATGCAGTTGGAAAAAAGGCTAATATAATTCTGGGGTGTGTTAACAGGAATGCCATATGTAAGACCCGGGAGATAGTTCTCCTGCTCTACTCAGCACTGACAAGACCTCAGTTGGAGTATTCTGTCCAATTCTGGGTACCACACTTTAGGAAAGATGTGAACAAACTGGAGAGAGTCCAGGGGGGAGAACAACAAAAATGACAAAAGGTTTAGAAAATCTGACCTATGAGGAAAGGTTAAAAAACTGGGCACATGTAGTCTAGAGAATGGAAGACCGGGGGAGGGGGCCCATAGCACTCTTCACTATGTTAAGAGCTGTTATACAGAGGATGGTTACCAACTGTTTTCCATATCCACCGAAAGTAGGACAAGGAGTAATACTGTAGCCCAGTGGTTCTCAAAGCCGGTCCACCGCTTGTTCAGGAAAAGCCCCAGGTGGGCCAGGCCGGTTTGTGTACCTGCCGCGTCCACAGGTTTGGCCGATTGTGTCTCCCACTGGCCGTGGTTCGCCGCTTCAGGCCAATGGGGGCTGCAGGAAGTGGAGGCCAACACATCCCTCGACCCGCGCTGCTTCCCGCAGCCCCAATTGGCCTGGAGCGGCAAACCATGGCCAGTGGGATCAGCCGAACCTGCGGACGCGGCAGGTACACAAACCGGACCAGCCCGCTCCACCAGGGGCTTTCCCTGAACAAACGGCGGACTGGCTTTGAGAACTACTGCTGTAGCCTATTCCAGTACTTAAGCACTAAGGGAGACTGTACAATCCCCATCACTGGAAATTTTTGAGAATAGGTTGGACAAACAGCTATCAGAAATGGTCTAGGTCTACTTGGTCCTGCCTCAGCACCAGAGATGGACTAGATGACCTCTTGAGGTCCCTTCCAGCCCAACATTTCTATCATTCTATTATAAACCCAGGAAATTCAGACTTAAAGTTAAACTTAAAAGAAGTCCAGATATGTTGGTTAGAGCTTGGGTTTTTTAATGTATATTGGGCAAAAAAAAAAATTACAATGAAAAACTGAAAAGCTAGGGTGAGGGAAAAAAGAGAAGAAGGGTTTTTTTATTGTAATTTTTTTGTAATTTTCTCGTCTTTTCATGTAAACAACTCAGACAACTTTGAAAGTACAGTTTCAAGTTTTTTGTTTATTTTTAAAAGGACCAGATTTAAATTATTTTTTAAAGTTTCACATGAAACATTTTGATCAGCTGTAATGCTGAGATGTGGAAATGCACAACTGAAGGCACTGAAGTAAATTTATGGCTGCCCTGCAATGACTCTGAACAACTTCCATACAATTATAACTAAGGCATTTTAATGTTTGTGGTCCCTCCCAGCTTAAAAGAGGACAATTCTCTGTAAAGTATCAGAGGGGTAGCCGTGTTAGTCTGGATCTGTAGAAGCAAAAGCAAAAAAGAGTCCTGTGGCACCTTATAGCCTAACAGACGTCTCTGTAAGTCTCTCTCTGAAGGAGAAGACAGTTTTTCTATCTCTACTGAAGGAGAAAACTTTCATTATGAGGAACAGAAATAATGAGCATTAATCCTGAAAAATATTAAAAAAAACAAACACACAAAAAACTATCTCTCCCTACCAGTTTTTATGCAGATAGGCAATGCCTGAGCTGAGATCATTTGGAATAAAAGAAGTCTGGCACAGGTTGGTACATTTCTTAGGCTAGGTCTACACTACCCCCCCCTATCGAACTAAGGTACGCAACTTCAGCTACGTGAATAACGTAGCTGAAGTCGAAGTACCTTAGTTCGAATGAAAAAGCACTTACCCGGGATCCACACACGGCGCGCAGGCTCCCCCGTCGACTCCGCCTACTCCGTTTGTCGAGCTGGAGTACCAGCGTCGACGACGGAGCACTTCCTGGTTCGATTTATCGTGTCTTGACAAGACGCGATAAATCGAACCCAGAACATCGATCCGACGCGTTCGACGCGACGCGTAAGTATAGACCTACCCTTAAAGAACTCTTAAAAAAATTTTGATCCACAAACTAATGGCTTTATTTGTAATGTCTCATAGAAGCGTTTTGAATGCCCAAACAGTAAGTGCTATAAGTCTGGGGAGAATTAAGTGTTTTCTTTATACATAGCAGAGGTTAAATCCCTACTTTAAGTGCAAAACTCAATTCGGTCTTAACTATGGAGCCATGAGTGGTGCCCTCATAATATTGAATGTATAGCAATTGTTGTACCTAATAGTGAAGTGCATGTAGGGGTGTATTTAAACATACACTAAATATAATGAATTTCACCAGGACAGTTAAGGTCCATATCCCTACTCCTGTGAAAAATGCGGTGGGATCTTTAGTAATCACAAGTGTTTGAAATCTAGCTACTAGATCTCATCTGAAAGATAGTACTTCTATCAGCACACTACTCCTATCCCCATGCTGGGTATTGGTTCAGTATTGACTTGTAGATGGCACTCTTCTCCCACACCACATCCAGCAGCACTTACCCTGGGGTTTCCCTGGAGGTCTCTCATGCAAGAAATATGGCAATACCGTATCATACATGATTAATTTAGTCAAGTTAGTGATGTTCCTCACTCATCCCCATCAGGAGTCTGATCTATATTCTTTCCCTCTTTGCTTCAGATAATAGAAGGAATGTTCATTGTGTCAATAGGTTCTTGTTGCCTAGGAACAGTTTTCAATTTGCCACTCTGTAAGTATTTAGGTCACTAGTGAATTAATCTTTTTTAAATTATAGCTATGTAGTCAATCACTGATTCTGAACTACCCCAGTGAGAATTGGCAGTACAGTACTTAGGTTCTTCATGGACTGAAAACTTAAATTGATGTTCCACTTCCAAAGAAATTCTGGGGGTAGTGTGGGAGAAGCTGGTGCTTGTTCATAATTAGAAAATGTTAGTGCTTTGTAAAAATGAACTCTGGTTATCTACTTATTTAGATCAAATTTCCCATTATTGCCTAAAGACTTGTCTACACATGAAAGTTAATCTGGAATAAAGTAGGGTGTGCATTTAAAGTGGCAGGTTTCAGAGTAGCAGCCGTGTTAGTCTGTATCCGTAAATAACAAACAAATAAAAAAACACAGGAGTATTTGTGGCACCTTAGAGACTAACAAATTTAATAACAAATGTATTTCAGCAAAAGGTTTCGTAGGCTATAGCCCACTTCATCGGATGCATAGAATGGAACACACATAAGTAAGATGTATATATACACACAGAAAACTTGGAAGCTGCCATACCAATTCTAAGAGGCTATTTAATTTAGATGAGCTATTATCACTTGATCATTACCTGTTGGGTCCACTCACTCCGGGTCACCTGGCATTGGCCACTGTCGGTGGACAGGATACTGGGCTGGATGGACCTTTGGTCTGACCCAGTACGGTCTTTCTTATGTTCTTGTGTTCTTATTATCAGCAGGAGAAAAAACAAAAACCTTTTATAGTGATAATCAAGAAGGCCTATATCAGACAATTGACAAGAAAGTGTGAGGATACTTAACTTTGGGGAAATAGATTCAATGTACAGTCTCTATGCAAAAGAATAAATGGACACAAATCTGACATCTGGAATCATAACATTCAAAAACCAGTAGGCGAACACTTCAACCTCCCTGGTCACTCAATAACAGACTTGAAGGTGATAATTTTAAAACAGAAAAACTTCAAAAATGGACTCCAACGAGAAGCTCCTGAACTTGAATTAATTTGCAAATTGGATACCATCAACCTAGGGTTAAACAGAGACTGGGAATGGCTGGGTTATTACATTCATTGAATCTATTTCCCCAAAGTTAAGTATCCTCACACCTTCTTGTCAATTGTCTGATATAGGCCTTCTTGATTATCACTACAAAAGGTTATTGTTTTTTCTCCTGCTGATAATAGCTCATCTAAATTAAATAGCCTCTTAGAATTGGTATGGCAGCTTCCAAGTTTTCTGTGTCTATATATACACATCTTATTTCTGTGTGTTCCATTCTATGCATCTGATGAAGTGGACTATAGCCTACAAAAGCTTATGCTGAAATAAATTTGTTAGTCTCTAAGGTGCCACAAGTACTCCTGTTTTGTTTTGTTTTTTAACATTTAAAGTGGATTAACTACTCCTAAATGGATTACATTAATTCATAGAATGGCACTCATTTCATAATAAGAATGTTCACACATGGGGTTAATCAGGAATAGTTAATCAGTAACACTATTCTGGAATAACTCCCCGTGCAGACAAGCCCTCTGAAGTCACTGGAAAAATTTCCAATAACTTCAATGGTCCAGGATCAGAACCCAGGTTGATAATGTGTTACGGTGCAGAAAATATTAAGTTATCTTTCTTGGAAGCATTATTGATCTTAAGAAGATGTAAGGGTATTTCAAAGTCTTTCAATTTATACAGATGGCAGAAATGCCCATTACTCCACAAAGGCTGCTAATACCCATCATTCCTGGAACACTTCAAAGGGGCAGATGTTTTTGTTTTTTTAATCTTTTAATTTGCAGGAAAGTGACAAATAGTACTCACTGTAAAACTAAAATTGCCATTAACCACATTAAAAATAAGGCACAAATATGCCATTACAGTATACTAAATAGCAAGTATCCAAGGCCCTGGCTGGGATGATCTAGTTGGGGTTGGTCCTGCTTTGAGCAGGGGGTTGGACTAGATGACCTCCTGAGGTCCCTTCCAACCCTGAGATTCTATGATTCTATGAAGGCCCTTTAATAAATGTAGAAGGCTCCCATGGCTCCGCTACCCATTACTTAGCCAGGTTGTACAGTAATGAGATAATTGTAGCTTGTTCTATAATATATTACCTGAAATTTTGGTTTTAATGTGAGACCTATTTTGTCATTTTCCTGGTAATTAAAAAATTCTGTTAACTTCTCACCCTTTAGAGTATTCCAGCAGCAGCCCTTACCAGGTGATAGTCCGGTCAGAAGATGCCCACATTCATTTAATATGTCTTTATATATCAATCCCTCCAGCTCCCTCCTGATATCTCTTGCTTATCTCTGAAGTCCCTCCATTTTGTCAATATCTTTCTGGTGCCCAGAACATAATATGGTATTCCACGAGTGGTCAAACCAAGGTCCATAGAGAGGGATTATTGCTGCCTTGCTCTGTAGTGTGGCTACTATATATGTAGATCAGACTAGCAATTAATTATGCACAGAAAGGGTCATTCAAAGGGAATAACATGATGAGTGCTATGGGTGGGTATGAAGACAACATTGACAGTGTTCATTCTATTCACACCAAAAATATCCTACTTGCTAAGGTCTTGAATTCCTCAGATTCCACTGAAGTCTTCTAATTCTTAATGAGGCAGTACATAATAACTCATTTGGGAAAAGATACGGGCCAGATCATCTGCTAGTGTGAACTGGTGTGGCTTCAGTAGGGTGACCAGATAGCAAGTGTGAAAAATTGTGACAGGGGTGGGAGATAATAGGCGCCTATACAAAACAAAGCCCAGAATATCAGGACTGTCCCTATAAAATTGGGACATCTGGTCACCCTAGGCTTCAGTGAAGTCAATGACAGTATGCTAATTTACATCACCTGGACATTTCGTCTGTTATATTACTGCCATGATATCTAAGTTTATGGGAGCAAACAGAGAGCCAGAGGAAAAGGTTTCAGCCTAGACAGGTTTGGAATATGTAAAGACAAATGGTACAACATAAAAAGACTCATTTGCGTTGTAAACTTTAGATGTACAAATTGAAATGAAAGATTATATGTATTTGTCAAGCCACGTTTAGGTACTAGGACTCAATCTGGAGCACTGTCATATAATCATAAAAATGTAGGGCTGGAAGGGTTCTTGAGAGGTCATGTAATCCATCCCCCTGCACTGAGGCAAGACCAAGTAAACCTAGACCATCCCTGACAGGTGTTTGTCTAACCTGTTCAAAAACCCATCAAATGATGGAGGTTCCATAGC
Organism: Chelydra serpentina; assembly: GCA_037349315.1. Taxonomy (NCBI): domain Eukaryota; kingdom Metazoa; phylum Chordata; order Testudines; family Chelydridae; genus Chelydra; species Chelydra serpentina. The sequence continues at coordinate 23,586,773 of JBAIAC010000004.1, read as the reverse complement.
CTCCCTTGGTAACCTGTTCCAGTATTTAACTACCCTTACCATTTGAAAGTTTTTCCTAATCTCTAACCTGAATCTCCCTTGCTACAGATTTAGCCAATTACCACCTGTCCTACCTTCAGTGAAAAATAATTGATCACCATCCTTTTTATAACAGCACTTAACATAGTTGAAGACTTTATCAGATTCACTCTTGGTCTTCTTTTCTCAAGACTAAACATGCCTAGTTTTTAGATCTATTTTAATTTTTGCCATTCTCTGGACTCTCTCCAATTTGTCCACATCTTTCTTAAAGTGGACACAATACTCCAGCTGAGGCCTCACTAGTGCCAAATAGAGTGGAGCATTATCTCCTGTGTTTTATATATGACACTCCCATTAATACATAGTTAATATGACCTTTTTTGCAACTGTATCACATTTGGAATTTACGCTTGCCTTTATTGAATTTCATCTTGTTGATTTCAGACCAGTTCTCCAATTTATCAAGTGTATTTTGAATTCTGATCTTGTCCTCCAAAGTGCTTCCATCCTATCCCAGCTTGGTGTCATCTGCAAACTTTATAAGCATTACTCTCCTCTCCATTATCCAAATCATTAATGAAAATGTTAAAAAGTACTGGCCCTGTGGCACCCTCCTAGATACATTCTCCCAGTCTGAAAGTGAACCATTATTAATTATTATTTGAGTATGGTTTTTCAACCAGCTGTGCACCCAATTTATAGTAATTTAATCTAGACCACATTTCCCTAGTTTTCTTATGAAAATGTCACATGGGACTATGAAAGGCCTTGCTAACGTTAGGCTATATCACATCTGATGCTTGTTTTGGGGATCAATTACAACATTCTTGTAAAGTTTTAAACCTAATTTACTGAGATATGGTGTCAACCTTAACTCCAGCTGAATGTAGTTTATTCCTAGACAAAACAGTGGTGTGTTTTTATTGGAACGGTAAGGCTTTTATATTATCAGGTGGAATGAATCAGCTGAGAAGCCATAGGTCAGCTGAAGCTGGGGAGGTTCTATGGCATTTGAAAGGATGGTTGGTGAGGAGTGGATCAGGTAGACAGGGTTCCTGAGGGAGCTGGAAGCAACATTGCCATGAAGAAAATCCTACAGCCCACTCCTCTTGGGCAAATTCAGTATTGCTCCAACCCTGATGGAAATGTTGGGAAATGGAGGAGGTGAGAAATGTGTGTGTGAGAGAAGAAATCATGTTTTTTTCCCTCCAATCAAGAAGCATTGTTTTGCAAGAGGTGATGGGGCAGAAATCCAGGAGGAAAACCTCTTTTCTAGAGTCATGTTATGCTAAGAAGAGGGAAGTTGGGGTTTGAAAGTTATTAATGGGGAATTGTTTTAAATGTGATTCTTGAAGGAGGTCAAAAGAAGAGAGGATTTCCACATCTTTGGGTCTGATCCAAAGTCTCCTGAAGTCAATGGCTAAAAACTTCAACAGACTTTGAGTCAGATCCTTAGAGATGTCTGAGCTTTTCCCAAGTCAAGTAGAGGTGACTGAGAAACTTATAACAGGGAAACTCAATTTCAGAGGACCAGGCCTGATCCTTTGAATAGAAGATTAATCCCTCAACCCCAGTGATTTTCTTCTGCTGCGGGGCTTCCTGAATCAAAGCCCCCCCTCGAGCTGGTGGTTTGTCACAAGAGAGTTTGAGGAAAGTCACAATAGAAATGTCTGTGATCTTAACCTAGCTCAGCCCTGCAGCATCCCTTTATGTTTAAGTTACAGGTGTTCCCCATGCCCCAAAAGGCGAAATCCCTTGAATACACGTAAAAAGCTCCTTGTGCGGCCACATTGGCTAATCAAATATTGGGACTTTAGAGGGAGTAGAACTGGAATTTGTTACTAGCTGAAATTCAGACAAGTGTTGATGAAGTGCAGAGGTGTGAAAAAGAAATGGATCATGCAAAGCACAGGGTTTGTCCTCAGTGGGCTGTGGGGTAGTAAATCTACCCCTCTTCTTATTGTTACCTTAATTCTGTTTTATTCTTGTTCTTCCCTATTATAGAGAAACTCAGAAGGTGGTTAAACTTCACCTTATGAAAATGGGTTTCTATCACCTTCCTTTACTGCTTACCAAGAATTTTGTGGAGGCTGAATCTGCAGCTGAAATTAGTGTCTCATGCCCAGCAGTATTTGATTGATAGAACAGATTCTCTCCTTCTGGGTAAGGGATTAATCTTCCCAAAACATTTTATTCCGACTGTTAAAAATACAGGCAACATAACATATGCTGACTTTTTGGAAATAATTAGCATACGATGGAACCTAAGGGGTGTGAAGTTAAAGGCCCTGGCAGATCATCATACCATTATCTAATGTTTGTAAGTGACAGTGGTTGAATGTGGCTTATCATTAAAGATTTCCATAGATAAACAGCCTGTAGCTCAGGTTTTATTTAATTCATCTTCCACACTTCATGAAGCTGTTTGAATTTAGAGAGTTGCGGACAATCAGTTTTTCCACCGTGGCTGTGACATTGGTTAACACAGGAGTAATCAGGACTTCCTCTTCCTACATCATATATAATAAAAAGTCTGATAAATAGGTGTACAGGTAAGAAACTGGATTTTATATGCTGACCCCAGTCGCCCAACTGAGTCAGGGTGACAGAATGGTCAGTCACATAACAGGTCAGTATCCAGAGGCTATTGCTATATCGTATGAGCAAATATCAAACTGTTTTGTTGTTAAAATTTTGACTCAGCCTAATTATGGGAATTGAAACATTCTCTGCTCTGAAGAACTTGCCTAAAGCTGATGGACCCAAGGGCAAGATTCAGAGGGGGAGAAGGAGGGTTGCTGAAATGGACAGGAGGCCTAAGGGAGTGGTACCTTTTGTTTTCCACAGCCCGGTAGCTGAGGAGGACTCTCCATTCTTAAAGGGCAGCTGATCTCAGAGAGCTCTCCAACATCAGACGGGGAGAGTATCTTCTTTCTCAAGGGATGCTTCCTCCCAGTCCCATCAGCCTGCAAAGCCCCACTCTGACGGTCATGAGGAGACTGAATCTGTGTCGCAAGGGGGCAATCTCAACCCAGAGAGATCTGGCCAGGAGATGAGAACCCAGTGTGATGAAGAGGAAGAAGGGCCCCGCCCCACTCAGGAGGTCACAGTGAGGTGGCTAAGTGACGGCCAGCAAAAGGTGTCCATTTTTTAAAGGTTAGCATCGACACTGCAGCAAAGGGAGTATGAACTGCAAGCCGTGTAAGGTAGACATGATGGTGGCACTGCCACCATTGCTTCCTGTGTGACCTCTGACTTCCCAGTGTGGCACAAAGCACTGAAGGAGGATTTGAAGTGGGGAGGGATTAGAGTCTCCCAAAGCAACAATGCTGTCATGAGGTGACCTTGTTTCTCTAGTTGGCTGTGGAACTCAGAGCAGGAATAACCCATCAAGGGTTCTACATACCAGAGTCACATGAGCTGTTGGGGCTGGCGGGGGGAGAGAGGGTGTCTTTGAAGCCTTTGCTAGTATCATGAGAATTAAATCTGATTGGTGGTATGGATGTGACACTCACTTCAAACTGCTCTGGGCTCCATTGCCTTTACGCTGGCCTACTTTTGACCCCCAGTCTGACCGCTTAACCCCTGCCCAGGTGAATCTTATCTATGGTCTATTCCCTCCCATCTCATTCCCTCATATGGGTCAGGCAGAGCAGGGACTACCTGGGTGTCCCACATCCAGGTAAGAGGCCGTAGCACTGGGATACTGGCTTTTCTGGGCCGGGTTTCTCTCCTTTCTCTTTCTCATTTTAACCAGAAATTCCATCCTGGACCTGAGTATTTTTTTTTTTTGACAAGCTAAACAATTTTTCACTGGAAAATGGCAGTCGGAAAATTCCCAACCAGCTCTAGGATGGAGGCTTCTTCTCCCAATCTCTGCTTTCTGGAGCAGAGTTAACATGATAACGTTGCAGTCCCCATGAAAAACAAATAAGCCAAAAACAGACACATGTGTTACTATGCCAGAGTACTATAGCTAAGTTGCCATGGGCCAGGGTTGCCAAATATTGTCAGCCTGCCTGCTTCTTCACTACAGTGACCAGAAACTGGACTGTTATTCCTTTAAACTGTATTTTCTTATGATGTTTAGCAAAAGTTATTTGGCTATGCCAATCATAATACACTGGCATGTCTAGTACACATGGCTTATTCTTCTTGTTTCCAGTGAAAAGGAGCACAACCATTTACCATACTGCCCCTCCTCTTCAATTCCTGGCTCTTGAGAAGGCTCTTTTGCTAAAGAAACTGTACATGTTTACTGAGTTTCTTAACCAAGATAACATAATAAACATTTACTAGTCGTAAAGCTGCCCCAGAGGAGGAAGACACAGTCATTCAGTCACTCATAGGATGCAATCATTCCCCTTTATCAGCTAAATAAATAGAGTACTGAGTTGCCTGAAGATTTTCCTTTCTTTTTCAAAATCCATAGGCTGAGAGCTCCGCACAGAAAGTGAGTGAGTATCTGGGCTTTCCACAGGAGTTTTCCCTGGGTGCTAACAGTGACAAAATTCTGTCCCCACAGTTGCACCCCACCTGAGGAACTGTCCTGCTCCCGTTGCTACAGCGCACTCTGCTGTCTTGCACTCTCTGTCTGAGTGAGTGGGGTTTTGCTTTGGAAGAACTTCAAAGCCTCTCTACACAGTGGCCCAGACTGAGCCTCCATGGAAGAATCCCTCTGCATGCCTTTCCCACTTCTGGGAGTTTCCTATGCTGTTTTAGAGGCCTTGCATTGCAATTCTGCAAGCCACAAGATCTAGCACAACAGGGTGCCAATATCTTGGTTGGGGCCTCTAGGCACTGCCATTATACAAATAAATACTAATCAAAACTTTTGTCAGTGTCAATGACAGCTTCATGTCCATCTAAATACAGAGAATGCAGCCCAAATTATGTTTACTTTGTTTCAGTTTTACGGGTAGCAATAAGTTAATGAAAGATGATTTGCAAATTGGAAAGAATAAATAATGCGGACTCTAGGTATTTAGAAGAAAACAGCTACAATTTCATTTCTGTAACCATCTGTTGAAGTGTACAAATAATATGTATTTATTCTAGGAACCTTTGGTTATCCAGACTGGAAAATAAATCTTTCTTGGCTATATGTAGATATTAATAATAACTAATGATGACAGCATGTGTCAAATAACAGGTTGTGGAGCATAACTGGATTTAAGATGACTGACAGATTAGAAAAGGCTAAAAAAAGCCTTAATAGCACAGCCTTACAGGTCTAAAATATGTTCACTTGTCTAATCATTTTAGAGCAAAATGCGTCAGTTCAAAATTCTTAGCCACAAACCTCGTTATTGGGCATACGTCACTTTTCACTCCAGCCTGTTATCAAACTTCTTCCATACAGGTAGAACTTTCACAAAGCCAGAAAATTGCATGATTCTTTACTAAGTAATATTATGTGGCTCAACAGCTCTTGACAGAGGGAAAAGTTGGACAAACTGAGGGTACATCAGTAGTTTCTGGAAGTGACCAGAGATACTTTATGAGCAAGATTCCATTAAACACTTAAAGCCTTTTTTCCCGCCTTGGTAGCTTTTATCCATGCAGGGACATCTGACTGGCACACGGTGAAATGAAAATAACCAACTGGAAAAAAGCACTAGATGTTTAGTGCTCTGGACCAGCTCTTTTCTTTTATTGCCCTAGCTTTTTCAATACCCCTCAAGTATGTCTCCATTAGCCTCTTTTCCCACTCACCCTTTTAGTGTCTGATATTTGTTTTTCATTCACAAGCTTTCAGGATGGAGGAATATCAGTTGAGGTTAAGGAAAAACTCTAACAAAGAACACATGCAAATTCCCATGCGTGAGCATACACAGGGGGCCTGAGTCATCCCCGTGCCAGTGCTGAGAGCACAGCGCAGGGGAGGAGAAGGGACGCAATGTATCACTCCAGTCCTGGATCTGTCAAGGGCTTGTATCCCTCCATCAACCCCCATCCAATGCAGGTTACAGTTGCCCTGCAATCTACCTTAACTTGTGTCCTAGATATAATGATAACTACTGTCATGCTGTCTGGAGTGGTTCACGACCATGAGTGCCAATCTCAGGGCACACTGTCAAAAGAGCAGGGCACACCCCCCAAACTGGTGGTATGTTCTATAATTAGATTTCATCAACCCAGTAACAAATGTGAGCTTCTGAAGCACTGTAACAGTCTTGGCGTGGAGTGGTCATTCCAGTCTTGCTTGCCACCCAAGCAAGCTGGAGTTAGTGATAAACGGTCACTTACACCAAAAATCAGAAAATATTCAAGTTGCTCCCAGTCCCAAGAGACGAATCACTTAGCGCAGATCATAGACTTTAAGGTCAGAAGGGACCATCGTGATGCTCGAGTCTGACCGCCAGCACTTTTGAAGTCCTCAAATCATGGTTTAAAAACCGCAAGTTACAGAGAATTCACCATTTACACTAGTTTAAACCTGTAAGTGACCCATGCTCCAGGCTTCAGAGGAAGGCAAAAAAAGCCCAGGGTCTCTGCCAATCTGACCTGGGGGGAAATTCCTTCCCAACCCCAAATACGGCGATCAGTTAGACCCTGAGGACAAGACCTGCCAGCCAGACACCTGAGAGAGAATTCTCTGGAGTAACTCAGAGCCCTCCCTATCTAGTGTCCCATCTCCAGCAGATGGGGATTTGTACCTTAGATCTCACACCAAAGACAATACTGGTAGCCAATCCTATAGTAAACTAACTAAGAATTTATTAACTAGGAAAAAGAAATGAGAGAGTTATTTACAGGTTAAAGCAGGCAACATATAAGCACAAATGAGTTACAGTCTATGGTTCCAACAGAGGACAGAGATGTAATAATCTGTCCACTGAATGTCTTTTAGGGCTAACCCAAGTTGACCCAGGAGCTCTCTGCTTTTGTTTCTTAGCTTCAGCCATCGTGAGAGTCCAAACAGCAAAGAGATCCAGGCCTCGTCTACATTATACAATTAGATTGACATAAGCTGCTTTGCATCGACCTAGCTGTAGAAGAGTCTTTACTTAAATTTAGCTCCCGCTGACGTAAGTGCCTCTCTACACCGATTTTGTGACATCCTCTCCCCAAGTGGCATAGAGTCACTGTTGATGTAATTAGATCAATGCAATGTCAGTGTAGACACTGTGTTGCTTACGGTAACTGTTACTGGCTTTCAGGAGTCATCCCACAATGCCCCACACTCACAATACAATCCATACAAGCGCTCCTGGTGACAACATGCACCACCGACACAAGAAGCCAAGTGTGCACACACACAAGTGATTTAATAACTGCGGCAGCTGAATGCCAACATTAGGTTGACATAATTTTGTAGTGTAGACATGGCCTCAGTTATTCCTGGACAGGGATTTTTAACCCCTTCACTCCAGAGTCCAAAAATGATGGGCTAAGTTCATGCATAGGTCTCCCCTTCATGGAGGGAGTTGGGAATGTACTCAGCAGGCCCTCTGACCTTTGAAGGGAAATGTGTAGCACAATTACAGAGGTTTACAGTGCAAACACTCAATATAACTTTATGCCATGAGCTATAGAGGTTACAAGCGAGATCAATACATGCAGCCTCCTACAAACATTTCATAAAGTCTAAACACTAAATGGAGTCTTATCATCTTAACATCCAAGATCTATTTTGAACATGCTAATGCACAGGTGAGTCAGACTGGTTTCCAGCTATGCATTTGCAAGTGTTCAGTGAGGCCTGGGGCCTTGGCATGAGCTGGCACCTGCTTTGCCAGCGTCACACCGATAAGCCATTGTGGCAGCTGCAATAGCTGGACATTGTGACCTAGCCAAACCACCTGCTTCCCCTGGCCTGCCCAACTATGCTTCAAGCGTGCCTCCCGCACCAGGAGTTCCTCAGGGAGAGGAGGAGGGTGGCTTAGAGCCAACTCTGTTGGCTCTGTGCCTGTAAGGTTCTGTGCCCTGTACACCAGAGGTATGTGGAGGGAGGAGCTCATGGTTGCTTTGTGCCCATTGTGTCCCGGTGTAGAAATGACCTATTACTAGTGATTGTCTAACAAGGGATGGTTGAACGCATTTGGTCTGTTCCCTACTACATAGAAAGAGCTTGTCTACACGACAAGTCACTGCATGGCAAATCGAGGTGTGAATCTACAGCACACCAGCTTGCCGCGTAGTAACATCCCCTGAGGACACTGCCACCATGCAGTGAGAGTCCCGGAGTGCGGTTTGGCTTACTAATACTTGTAATAACCAAACCACACTCCAGTCCATTCAGGACTCTGTATCAAAGTCCACACAGGACGTTTCTGCACAGCAGGCTGGTACACTGCAGATTCACACTGTGGCTTGCCATGCAGTAACTTGCCATGCAGACAAGCCCAAAGCCTGTTGTATTGCTATTTCTTACTCCCTTTACTAAGCATTGCAAAAAACGTATGGCAACCTGAGAACTTTAACATGGCAGTACATTGCACATGCAACTACATGGTATCAGTGGAGTTAGGACTCAGATCTTCCTGCCCCAAAAGCACAGGCCCTTGCCATTTAAACTAAAAAGAGAATCTCCTTCATCTATTAGCATTGGAGGGTCTATGAATCATACAGTGATGATGTGCTGGTTCCCTCCAGTAGAATGTAGTGGAACACCTCCACTAGCCAGTCTATGACAATCTCTTCTAAAAGGGTTTTTTGGGTTCCTTTATTCTCCTGTCCCCATGCCAACTACCTTGAATCAGGCTTTTGCATTCCTAAATATTTCACCATCTAATCCCCCAAATACTTTTTAAGCCTCTCTTCTTGTTTGACTAACCTCCATTTGATGTGTATGTAGGATTTTCCTGACAAAGGAAAGATGTGGTATTAGCCATTTTCCAGGTCCCCGGAGAGAGAACTGACAATCTTTGCTAAAATTAGGATTAGATGAATAATTCATAATGAACAGTGTTGTCAGTTTTGCCTCTTTGTTACAAACTCTCTTCAAGAGGAATGCAGCTTCGTTCTTTCAAATAATTCTCCTCTCAGCCCATTTTCACAGTGGAGTAATTCCACTTGCTTGAATGCACTTATGCTGGTGTAATTGTAAATGTTTCCTGGTATAAGTGCGGAAAATCAGACCTGTTATTTTGACTGCCGGAGGGATTCCATAGTAATATATTAGAAACATAGTAAGAATAATTAAATAATAGCAACGTAGTTTACTATATAGGCTGAGTCCAAAAAATGACCGCTTTTCTTGGCTTATGTCAAGATCTACATATATGCAAAATATTATCACATAAAAGCCCTTGCAGCAGTTACAGCAATTACTTGGGTAGAAAAGTTTGATATTTTTAGCTTCTTTTAATGCAATTTAGCTCCTAAAATCAAGGAGGTGAGTTGCCATCAGGAGACCAGACAGCTTTTTATAATCCACTAGTAAGTGCCCTATAGTGCATGGGTAGTCAGCCACTGCGTTAAGGAAAATAAGATTTGCTTTGTTTATGTGCATTATTTACATAACGAAACCCAGTAAAGCTGTCAGTGTGAGTTATTAACTTGGTGATAGGGACAAATGTTCCTTAAATTAAAATAATTATACCTGATGTGGTACATAAGATTTTAAAGGATGTTATATCAATTACTACAGAACTATATATTTTATAGCAATGTTGTCATCCCCCAAGTGCTCCAAAATCATTAAACTAGCTTGGAAATCTTTTTAAAAAAACAAAAACAATACGTGTGGGGTTCTTTTTATTTGCCTTCTGGTTTTTGAATATTTTGGGTGCATTCATGTCACATTTTCAAGCTTTTCTCCATAACCATGAGGGCTAGAACTGTATTAATAAAATTGGGATTCTCACAAAATCTCCTGGATCCAGGGCCCCACCCGTGGCAGCTCCCCACCCCGCCGTGGCAGCCAGCCCCCTGCCCGCGGCAACTAACTCCCCCGTGGCAGCCAGACCCCCCGCCCGTGGCAACTAACCCCCCGTGGCAGCCTCCCCCCCGGCAGCAGCCAGCCCTCTGCCCGCGGCAGCTTTCCCCCCCTCCCCCGCGGCAGCCAGCCCCCCACCCGCGGCAGCTAACTCCCCCCGTGGCGGCTCCCCCCGTGGCAGCTCGCACAGCAGCTCACCTCCACTCAGTAGCCCTAGGCGGCAGTGCTCGGTGCTTCGGTGGCAGCTCCTGTGAAGCTGTGTTCTCGGCAGCATTTCAGTGGCCGCTTTTCTTGCCGCCGGGGAGTTGCCGCCAAAATACCGCCAAGGGTGGCAAAATGCCGCCCCCCAAATCCTGCAGCCCTAGGCGACAGCCTAGGGTCGCCTAGTGGAAGCGCCGGCCCTGGCCATAGGATCATATGCTAAAAAGGCTAGATGTCACAGACAAGTTCAGTATTCTTCCCATAAGTAAGTATTTAATACTAGAAGTGAAGAAAGTGATGATGTAGCACAAACCTGTTGCGGACAGCAAATTATAAAAATACAGATAAATCACTGAGCACAGCAGCCTTCTGCCAAATGGGAAGTTGGATTTATGGCAGCAGCAGGCCTGGAAGGGTGATAAGGAATTATCTCTATATGATGTGGAGGATGTGTCAGTGTAACAATGTAGTATCAGGAAGAAGGTCAAACTTATGAGTGTTTCATATCTGATAAGAAATGGCAATGCCATTTACTTGCTAATAAAAATAGACTGTTCTCTCTTAATTGAAAGTCCCATGGCTAGTTTAGTTTGGTGGTACAGTTTAATAACTGTGATTACTCCCAGCCCTCTAATGTGAATAGCTGCTAAAGACAGCCACATTCCTCCAGCCTCCCCACAGACATGTGGTATATCTGGGTAACTTTGGATGTAGTAGTATTGCCCCAAAAGCACAAGTAACTGAGCCCAAGTACTTTGAAAATCATAACTGTCAGGCAGCACATTCTACTTCTCCTCCTCCTTTTCGTCCATGCTTCTGTTGGCCAGACAGTGATATGAACTAACTAGACTTGCACAGTAATGGATCAATTCAGGAAAGCACTTGGGAAGCCAAACTTAAACATGTGCTTACGTCCTATTGATTTCAATGGTTTAAAATATCAGTCTAAAAATTAAGCTCATGTTTAGGTCCATTCCTGAACTGGGACCTCAGAACACTCAAGTGACAAAAATAAAGTTCTGATAGCAGTCAGGTGCCCGATTAGTGAGTCTTTTGCCTTCTTCTCTCTCCATTTCAGCCTCTCTCTTGCCATCACAGATCTTCTTCCATTTTTTTCTCCCTCCATCCTATCTACGCACTCCTATATTCTGTTCCTTTCATGCCTCAGACTCTTTCCATAAGTTGTCTCCCCGCCACTGATTTTGGACATCCAATCAGGGTGCATGGAACCTTCACAGCACTGAACCCATCTATCTCACTGTCTATCACTAGGTTTGGAGGTATGTTCAGGAGGAAAAGGTTTGGGTTCTTTTGCTTGTTATTTTTTTACTTTACTTCACCCACGGTGTTTCCTTTATCACAGTCAGAAACAAACTGAAAACTGTGCCACAAAGACAAATTCATCCTTTCTGTAACTCGAGTGAAATCAACAGAGTTACATCAAGAACAAATTTTCCCCCAATATAGATAGTTTAGGTGAACAATGACTAAAGGGGATAGATTAAATATTTACAAGTATGTTAAGGAAGTAAACACCAAGGAGCAAAAAAATATTTCATGATTATACACATTAGTCTTGTGCTTAGCAAATTACAATACGGCAGAGGCATGTTTCCATCATTAATATCTAGTATCAGCATTAGGGCTTTCAGGTAAAATACTCGAAAGCACTTAAGTGACTTAGGAACCTAAGTTCCGTTGACTTTCAATAAGACGTAGGCTCCTAAATGCCCACGTCACTTCTGAAAATGAGACTCTCATATCTAGGCATTTTTAAAAAATGTCCTTCATGTCCTAACGTTTATTTCATCTCTCTCAAAATCCTGATAATTCGCTGCAGTTTTCTTATAGTCCATTGAATTTTTTAATTGTCTCATCTTCCTTCCAAATCTTTACAGACTTTCGCATTATGTCAACAAAAGAATCTCCTAGAGTTTAGATTTAAACTAATAAGCATTTTATTTAATTCTTTAGAGAGAGAAACGAAAACATTAGAATGCCAGCAGCATGAGTTTCTCAAGGATGATGAGCCATGAAGAGGGGAGTGTTGGACTTTCTATTGCCAGTTTATACAATGTCCTGTGGCTCTATTGTGCAAGTTTCTGTCAAATGACAAAAGCCTCGACATTAAGAGAAAATGGAATTGCCACAAATGAAGAGTTAATTCCCTTGCACAGATTGAATCTTCTGGGATCTGTTGTAGTTGATAATAGTATTGTATAATCAGTTCTCCAAAAGGGATCATGCTTTAAAAGGCAGAGAGAGAGAGAGAGAGAGAGAGAGAAAGAGAGAGGTTTTTTTTCACATTTACCTCTTCCACCAAACTTTGCAGGCGTCCCATTGATAGACATATGGTACAGTGTGTTCTGTCAGTGAAATGACAGCTACTCTTTCACCCTTGGGCAGTAAACGGAAAAGCTGCTGCTTTATAAGCAGAATTCTAAAAATAATGAATGTTTCTTTAAAGCTATAGTGTGATTCATGCATCAATCTAACCTAAACTTCACTCCAAACATATGATTCATCCCAGTCAAGAAGTTAAGTATGATTACAAAATTCTGTGAATTTTGACTTTAAATTTGTTTATTATTAATTGTGAATCTGCTAGGAAATGTTTGTTAAGTATCACAAGCAAGTGAATGGCAGTCTAGATATTATTTGTGGAGTGTCCAGTGCTGCTCTTACTAGTTATTTGACGTCTAAGCTTTGAAATTGGTCACCCAGGATATGAGAGTGTGTCAAATATAAGCAATGGATGTTGAATAGCATGCAAACTAGTTCTAAAGCCTTGTGAATTGGAAGATTGTCCAGTGGTTAAAGCACCAGATGGGGACTAAGGAGATCCGGGTTCAAATCACAATTCTGCCACAGACTGACTGTATGGCCATGGGCAAGTCACTAATTCCATCCGGGCCTCAGCTCCACGTTGCTACAATGGGGCTAACAGTATTTCCTGTTTCCCGCACTTTCTCTGTCCTTCAGGGCAGACACTGTCTCTTACAATGTGTCTGCACAGTGCCTAACACAATGGGTCAGTATTTGTGTTGGCTGAACACATAGACAAGGATGAAACCATTGTTAGCGCTATGGCAGCTAACTGATAAAGTGTCTGCATTCACAGCGAAGCCCTGTTTCAGGTCTCTGCTGGCCTTGGGAGGGTGCTGGCAGTGGCCCCCTACTCAGAAACCTCTGCTAAGGTGGGTGGGGGAAGAAGTCTTCCTCCTCTGGAAGGGACCCCAGCCTACCAGAACACAGCGATTGGTGGTCCAGGGAAAGGAGAGGTCCCACCAGGCCCTAGGGGAGTTGTGATGACTCCTAAGTAGCCCAGCAGATGATCTGGTTGACACCAAAAATAGGGATGGGGCTCCAAGTTGAGGCATGCCTACGGCTCCTGATGATTTTACATCTGGCCCTGCAGGTAGTTGGGACCATCTACCATTTCAGCTGTGCTGGCCTATAAAATTCTGTACTCATTAGCATCGTCATTTGAACAATAGGATTCTCTCTTTCCTGTTTCAGATGTGACAGCTGAAATCAACTATACAAACAGTGGATCTGCAACAGATGGGAACATTTAATACTTTGAAAGAAAGCTATGCCATTTTTAATGCATCTGTGAAGCTATGACAGCAAACACAACATAGAAATATACACAATAAATACAACAAAGCCCTCCAGATGAGATCATTTTCTCATTTTATTGTTGTCACACCCATTCCATAACTGCATAATCATAAATTATAGGTGCAGTAAGAAGAACGTATCTTATTACTACACCAACAGGCACACATTACTACTGTGGAGTGTTAATTTTAGCTGGCTTATGCAGCCTCACATAATTAAGCAATTAATATACAGACATAACCAGCCTTTCATATGCCCTATCTCACCTCTTACAACTTTTCTAGAGCTGTGTGGCCATGCCAATTTTTGCTTTGCAAAGACTTGGGGAAAATCCTGTACTTTCCGGATTCTTAGCGTTACCATCCAAATGCAAGAGTCCATGAAATTAGATTAATTGCAAAGCACTTTAAAGGCAAAAGCAAAGTAGATATATTAAAAAGGCTGTTTTAATTTGGTCTGCTGAGCTCAATGCAGCAGTAAAAGGAAGGTTCAAAGATTCTCCTGCAGAGGCATAGAAAGTAGCCCCAGCTAGCAAATAAAGGGCTGAGCACTTCCAACTGAATGATCAATGTCTATGAAATGTGGGGTGCTCAGCACATCAGAGGCTTGTCCAAGGGCTAGTCTACACTTACCCGCAGCGTCGGAGGCGTCGGATCGATCTTCTGGGTTCGATTTATCGCGTCTTGTCTAGACACGATAAATCGAACCAGGAAGTGCTCCCCCGTCGACGCCGGTAATCCTGCTCTGCGAACGGAGCAGGCGGAGTCGACGGGGGAGCCTGCGCGCCGCCGTGTGGACCAGGAGTCAGTACTTTTAAGTTTGAAATAAGATACTTCGACTTCAGCTACGTTATTCACGTAGCTGAAGTTGCGTATCTTACTTCGAACTTGTGGGCTAGTATAGACCAGCCCCAAGGGTTTACACTTAAAATGTGGTTGTGGTGGTTGTGGTGCTTAGGGGTGTGAAAAATCCATACCCCTGTGTGCTGTAGTTATGCCAACCTAACCATTGGTGTATACACAACTAGGTCAGTAGACGAATGCTTCTGTCAACTTAGGGCTGGTCTACACTAGCCCACAAGTTCGAAGTAAGATACGCAACTTCAGCTACGTGAATAACGTAGCTGAAGTCGAAGTATCTTATTTCGAACTTAAAAGTACTCACCCCTGGTCCACACGGCGGCGCGCAGGCTCCCCCGTCGACTCCGCCTGCTCCGTTCGCAGAGCAGGATTACCGGCGTCGATGGGGGAGCACTTCCTGGTTCGATTTATCGCGTCTAGACAAGACGCGATAAATCGAACCCAGAAGATCGATCCGACGCCTCCGACGCTGCGGGTAAGTGTAGACTAGCCCTTAGCTACTGTAACTGAGAGAAGTGGAGTCCCTACAGCAATGGAAAAACCCTTTCCATTGCTGTATGCTGTGTCCACACTATAGGGTTATGCCAGCATAGCTACAGCATCATAGCTATGCCAATATAGTTCCCGTAGCGTAGACATGACCACAGGAATTGCTCCAAAGTCTCCAAATTCAGCGGTGACTTCTGCTTAACTTGGAATGTTGTACATTTAAGGTAAAAAGTGATGAGCAAGACTCAGAAAGTAGGCTGCATTCAAGCACCAAATTACTCCTATCTAGTAGCAAGAGTAAGGCTAACACTCAGCTAAGCTCCTCATTAGCATGATGATCACCACACTTCCTTGTCTCCTCAGACACTCTCACTGCCTCACCATCTCACTTTTTTTTTTTTTTTGCAAGGCACTTGATTTAAAAGTTGGGACAGGCAGGCAGGGGAGCCAAAAAGTACTAACACCCAGTGGAGAGGATTTGGCATAGGGCTTAATATTTATATTATAGTAACACCCAAGGTCTATACTCCATTGTGCAAGGCATTGTATAGATACTCAATAAGTGAGGGTGCGTCTGAGCGCTCACAATCTACATAGCTAAGACAGACACACAAAGACCATGAGGGGAAAGCAGCAAGGAAGGGTGGAGTAATTTGCTAAATTCACACCACAGAGCCAGGAATAGAACCCAAAATTCCAGTTCACTAGACTGTGCTGCCTTTTGGTCGTACTCATCTTATCTGTGCCCAAGCATAGACTCCACTTGTGCTTGGGCAGGAGTGGAGAACCCTAGTGCACCCCATTTCGAGGATCCACAGGATCAAACCTTCATTAGTTAATGGATGTAAAAGGCCAAGAATCATCAGTAGCATTGGTTTGAGCTTATATGGACATTACAATGAGTTGCCAAAGAGCCTGACATCTCTTTATACAGGAACTCCTCACTTAACGTTGTAGTTATGGCCCTGAAAAATGTGACTTTACGCGAAACAATGTTAAGCGAATCCAATTTCTGCATAAGAATTAATATAACTGAGGGGGTTAGCTTCCAGGGAAATTTTTTTCACCAGACAAAAGACTATTATATATATATATATATATATATATATATATATACACACACACAGAGTATAAGTTTTAAACAAACAATTGAATACTGGTACACAGTAATGATGATTGTGAAGCTTGGTTGAGGTGGAGGAGTCAGAGAGCGGAATATTTCCCAGGGAATGCCTTACTGCTAAAAGAACTAGCAGTTGGCTGAGCCCTCAAGGGTTAACTCTCTCACTCTACAAGCCAGCAGGAAAGGAGGGAGGGCAGACAGAGACAGATGTGTTTCAGAGATAGAGATGCGCATTTCTCCTTTAAGTATCAAGAGTGGGGTCAGAAGTACACTGCCTTATTAATTAGATCAGCAAGCCCAGCGGCTTCAGCTTCTGCCTAAGTCAACAGCTCCCTCCCTCATGTGCAGGTCCGGCGCTTGCACTAGGCGACCCTAGGTGGTCGCCTAGGGCACCAAGATTTGGGGGGCGGCGGGCAGCTGCCTCCTGGCTCCCCGTTCAGCCGCTGAGCGTCAGGGTGCGTGCTTGCTGTGTGGGGGGGAGGGGGAGAAGACGGGGGCTAATGTCAGGGTGCCTGCTTGCTGTGTGGGGGGGAGGGGGAGAAGAGGGGGGCTAATGTCCCCCTGCTCCTGCACCTCACTTACCCCATCTTCCATAGAGCAGGGGGGACACATGAGCAGGGCCGGTGCAAGGAAGTTTCACGCCCTAGGTGAAAGTTCCTTGCACCAGCCCTGCGCCGTCTATCCCCCCCGCCAACACCGCCCCCGCGCAGCCATCTCCCCCGCCCCCAGGAGCTCAGCCACCCACCCCGCCCCACCCATGGGCCGTGGGAGCTCACAAGGCAAGGGGTGGCTCACCGCGGCTTCCCCTTGCCTCCCCACTGAGCTGCTGAGTGGGGAGACAAGGGGTGACTTGCCACGGCTGCCCGCAGCCTCCCCGCTGAGCAGCTGAGCTGCTGAGTGGGGAGACAAGGGGCGGTTCACCGTGGCTGCCTGCTGCTGAGCAGGGAGGCAGGAGTCAGCCGCGGTTAGCCGCCTCTTGCCTCGTGAGCTCCCACGGCCCATGGGCGGGGCGGGGCAGGTGGCTGAGCTCCTGGGGGTGGGGGAGATGGCTGGGGGGGGTAGCATTGCGGGGGGGGTGGGACGGCGCAGGGCTGGTGCAAAGAAGTTTCACCTAGGGCGCGAAACTTCCTTGCACCGGCCCTGCTCATGTGTCCCCCCTGCTCTATGGAAGATGGGGTAAGTGAGGTGCAGGAGCAGGGGAACATTAGCCCCCCTCTTCTCCCCCTCCCCCCCACACAGCAAGCAGGCACCCTGACATTAGCCCCCCTCTTCTCCCCCTCCCTCCCACACAGCAAGCAGGCACCCTGACATTAGCCCCCCTCTTCTTCCCCTCCCTCCCACGCAGCAAGCAGTCAGGAGTCTCGGGGAGCAGCACATGGCAGTGGGGGAAGGGACAGCTGAACTGCCGGCAATTGATAGCCTGCAAACGACATTAGAAGGGAGCATTTCACAACTTTAAAGGAGCATGTTCTCTGATTGATCAGCAACGTAACAACAAAACAACATTAATTGGGACGACTTTATGTGAGGAGTTCCTGTACTTTGGTATGTGTCATAGGGTAGCTGGTCCCTGTGGATAGACTGAGACCAGCTCCCCTAGACCAGAGCAGGTGAACCCAATCCAGCCTATTAAAGACCTGAGCCTAGCAAGGGCTGCTAGTGGGCAGCTGGGAGAGACTGGAGAGACTGCACTGTGGGGAGGAAAGGCCCACACTGGAGAGGCGCTAGCTCCTATGGTGGGTCCCTAGAGCAAGGGGCCAGGGAAGCATCCCTGGAGCTGTTGCTCCAAGAAGGGAGCAGAACCAACTGAGACTGGGAAGCTGCCATGAGCTGGAGTGCAAGAGACCTCTGGGAGGAAGGGCTCTGAAGCCTGGGGCCAAGAATTGAGTTAAAAGACGGTTTTCTGTTTGCTAACCTGGGTTAAAGAAATAAACCTCCATGCAAAAGCCGGGGCACGGCAGCGCATGCTTTGGGGAGAGGCCTGGGGGGAAGCTCGGCTCATCGACAGTATGTGCTGAGCGCAGCTCTCCTTCCGGGACCGTGGGGGGCGGGGAGCCCAGCACAGCGCCCCTGCCACGGGGAGGTGGGGGTGGGGGGGCCGAGCACAGCACCCCCGCCACAGGCCAGGAGGGGCGTGGGGGGACGGGGTACCGGGGGGAGGGGCGGGAAGCCAAGCACAACCCCTCCGCCGTGGCCCCAGGTGGGTGGGGAGGCTCCCGCGGGCAGGGGGTGGTTTGCCGCTGGGTGGGGGGGGCGCAGGGCCAGTGCAAGGAAGTTTCGCCTAGGGTGCGAAACTTCCTTGCACAGGCCCTGATTTGGACTAGGGAGATCTGGTTAATATAGTGTACTTGGACTTTCAGAAACTTTGACACCAAAGGCTCTTAAGCAAAGTAAGCAGCAATGCCCTGGTTAAAAGATAGGAAATAATGGGTAGGAATAAATGGCCAGTTTTCACAGTGAAAAAAGGTAAATACAGGGTCCTCCAAGGCTCTGCACTGGAATCTGTCCTGTTCAATGTATTCATAGAATGAGCTGCCAAAGGGGGTAAACAGTGAGGTGGCAAAGTTTGCAGATGATGACATAAAAAACTACTCAAGATAGTTAAGTCCAAAGCAGACTGCGAAGATCTACAAAGGGATCTCACGAAACTGGGTGACTGGGCAACAAAATGGCAGATAAAATTCAATGTTGATAAATGCAAAGTAATGCACATTGGAAAACATTATCCCAATTATACATATAAAATGATGGGATCTAAATTAGCTGTTACCACTCAAGAGAGAGATCTTGGCGTCATTGTGGATAGTTCTCTGAAAACATCCACTCAATATGCAGCAGCAGTCAAGAAAGCAAACAGAATGTTGGGAATCATTAAGAAAGGGATAGATAATAAGACAGAAAATATCATATTACCTCTATATAAATCCATGGTACACCCACATCTTGAATAGGGAATGCAAATGTGGTCACCCCATCTCAAAAAAGATATATCGGAATTGGAAAAGGTTCAGAAAAGGGCAACAAAAATGATTGGGGGTATGGAATAGCTTCCGTACAAGGCACTGTTTATCTTAGTAAAGAGATGACTAAGGGAGGATATGATAGAGGTCTCTAAAATCAGGAATGGTGTGGAGAAAGTGAATAAGGAAATGTTATTTACCCCTTCACGTAACACAAAAACTAGGGTCACCCAATGAAATTAATAGGCAGCAGGCTTAAAACAAACATAAGAAACTACTTCTTCACACAACACATGGTCTACTTGAGGAACTCATTGCCAGGGGATACTGTGAAAGCAAAAAGTATAACTGGGTTCAAAAGATAATTAGATAAGTTCATGGAGGATCAGTGGCTGTTAGCCAAGATGATCTGAGACAACCCCAGGCTCTGGATGCCCCCAAACCTCTGACTGCCAGAAGCTGGACAAGACATCAGGCGATGGATCACTCAATAATTGCCCTGTTTTGTTCATTCCCTCTGAAGCATCTAGCACTGACCACTGTTGGAAGACAGGATACTGGGCTAGATGGATCATTAGTCTGACCCAGTATGGACATTCTTATGTTCTTATGAGAAGAATCCTACACCCTGAGGGTACATCTTCACTACCCACCAGACCGGCAGGTAGTGATTGCTCTATCAGGGATCGATTTATCGTGTCTTGTCTAGACGCGATAAATCGACCCCCGAACGCGCTCCCCGTCGACTCCGGAACTCCACTGCCGCGAGAGGCGGAAGCGGAGTCGACGGGTGAGTGGCAGCGGTTGACTCACCGCCATCCTCACAGCCAGGTAAGTCGACCTATGGTACGCCGACTTCAGCTATGCTATTCGCATAGCTGAAGTTGCGTACCATTGGTCGACCCCCGCTCCCTCGTAGAGTAGACCTGGCATGATGGAAATAGTCATGCAGGTTTTTCCTATGTGGGAGAGAATTTAGTACTCAATTCTGACTCAGCTAAACACCATAAGCTGCAATGAGACTTTTGATTGGATAAGGACTGATGTTTTTGTCAAATATCTAAAAAATGAAAGGGACTTTCCATTCTTATGTATTTATCAAGCAATGTTTCATCTTCCTGAATATAATTTATAAAAATCCTTCCTTGGAATGAAATTACGTGCATTGATTTGCTTGCAGACCTGCAGTTAACAAGATTTGCTTCATTACAAATGATTAACAAAAAGTCCAATTGTTGTTCAATACGTGAAAAAATCTAATTTATCACTTCAATGAGACTCCTTTGCAGGCTGCCAGACAGTGGGAAATTTTTAAATCAGAAGAAGAAGGAGAGGAAAAAACAAATACCCATATGCATTTACAGCACATAACCCCTGGGTGAAACTTTTGATGTCTTCTCTTTAAGAAGGCGGGGGGGAAATCTATTCTAATTGCTATGTCATCATGAAGAACAGCTTGCCTTCGTGTTCTGTGTCTTTGATGGTTACTAGCTTGTTCAGACTGTGGGCACCAGCAAAAAGTGTTTGTCTAATTTATGGAAAACATAACAAGGAAAAATGTCAGTCTTCTCTAGAAAAAGTTCATCGAAGTTATCTGAATATCAAAAGAAATCTCTGAATAACTAAAATTCATCTCCTGTGTTCACATGTCTAATCCCAAAGAGACCATCTACTCATTCTTCTCATCATGTGATATTTCAGGATGCTGCCTGAAAAAATAAGAGTGTCCTATTATTTTTATTATTGTTTTTATTATATTATTATTATTATTATTATTATTTTAAGGAATAAAAAGAAGTGGAAGGGAAGACAGGTTTTGTTGAGCTATGCTAGAACAGGTACTGCAGATTGCAGGTGTCAGGGAGTCAGTATTCCCTGCCCTTCCCATATTACTAAATAGAAGAGGGGGATCCCGGATGGATGAGAGAAGGGTGCCAACATGGAAAAGATTTAGAGCCACTGTGCTAGGCAAGTATCAGAGGGGTAGCCGTGTTAGTCTGGATCTGCAGAAGCGACAAAGGGTCCTGTGGCACCTTATAGACTAACAGAGGTATTGGAGCATAAGCTTTCATGGGTCAATACCCATTTCTTCGGATGCAAGCAGTGGAAAAAGAAGTGGGTATTGACCCACGAAAGCTTATGCTTCAATACCTCTGTTAGTCTATAAGGTGCCACAGGACCCTTTATCGCTTGTGCTAGACAAACTGCTGATTTAACTTGGTGGCACAATACATACTTCCCAAAATGACAAGTCATCCCTCAGAGGGTTTGTCTACACTATCAAGTTTTACTTCTTCAACTATACCACTATAGTTGAAGTGGTACCAGTCCCACAGCATGGGCACAATTATGCTGGTATAAACGTTTTTTTAACAGTATAACTTATTCTGGTTTGGGAAGCAGAATGATAAATATAAATGTATGCTTGTTAGGGCTTTTGCTGGTGTAACTATTTTGATTTAAAAATGACCCCTATCCAAAAGAACTGGGGTCACGTGGATTGGGGCCATGGCTCATAACTTACTTAGAGGTAAAATATTGAGCCGTTCAGGAAATATGATGTCCCCTGGCTCAAACAGCTAGCCAACGTGGCTGTTCCATTGGAGACCTATGGCACACCCCAATATTAGGATGCCACACTTCTGAATAAAAGTATAATTATAATATGGCTTTGGACACCAGGACTCAAATGCAACCCTAGCATGAATGGGCACATCTAATTGACTTCAATCCATCACAGGATCTCAAGACACTTTAGAAAACTGAGTATCATTATCCCCATTTTACAGATGGGAATCTGTACAGAAAAAGGTTAAGGGCCTGTTTTTCAGAGGCACTGATTTTACATACAACAGTCCTGAGGGTTAACTCTGTGCAATGCTTCCTGAAAATTCCTGAAAAGACAGAACTCCAACCTGTACTGCAGCAAAGCGTGGAGCTGAGCTGGAAGAAGAAGAGGAGTGTAACAGAGCTACATATGCAATCTCCCCACCTGCTGCCCATTACATACTGTAGTAAGAAGAGAGCCTGAGACATAAGCCCTTGTATTAGAGGTCTGGTATGAGGCAGAAGCTGTTCACAGTATTTCACTAAAACGTGCTAGTTACGGAGCACACACTCAAACACATTCCAATATCAAGCGGTACCAAAACATTTTGATATCAAGGATGGAACAAACACATTCCCCAAGGATAACAGGAACAAACTGAGCTCTCTTAAAAGATAAAATCAGGATGACAGTATGCAATAAATTTGTTTTAATCGAACCAAAATGTACAAGGTGACATCAGGGGGCAGTACTAACTTGTTTGTATCATGGTATAAAGATGTGTCTCAGAGGGAATATCTTTGGCCGGCCTAGGGGGCAGTGGAAAGTCCCTCCACTGACTGAGCTGTATCCATTGTCACAGGCATACATGTCTTAGTATCCTCGTAGAGTCTGCCAGGTGCTATTACCGTGCTGTGTCACAATAAACCTGGCCGGGTGCCTTCGTTCCTTAACAGATCATGTGGTCATTGGACATTTTGCTCGAGGCCTGCCATGCTAGCTGTCTGCGCAGGGCTGGGGCAACACACAAAGGGAACACACATGCAGCCAAACATCTGTCAACATCTCGCCACGTATACCAAAGCCTAATTTTATAACCGCTTATGTTTCTGTCACATACTTAGGCCTGTGACTTCTATAGTAAAGTCTACACTTCTTTTGCCTTTTCACCTTCACCTTTTTGGTTTTCAAAGATATAAGGAACTGTAGATTAAGGAAAGAGAAGCAGGGAAACATGATGCCTTTAAATCTGACTATCCTAATGTCTCAGAAGGATCAAGTAGACAACTCCCATTCTCTACCATTACAGGCATTTGTTCTGCACCCATCACTACAGAATCTAGAGACCTGTTATCCCCAGGAACATAGACATACGAACTAGGAGTTATTAGTTAGCAGCGTATTTCATTTTTATTTTTCTCTGTAAGAGATCAAACACCTAGTTCCCTTGTTACAGTCGGCTTTCAGGGCTGCAGGAGTCACTCATGGAGCTACTATTACAATGAGGGCCATATATGTGCCAGGATAGAAAAGAGAAATACAGCTGGTGCTATCTACCTCCCTTCATTCTCACCTCCTTTCTCCCATTCTACGTGGCTGCTGCATAAAGTTGAACTTTCACCTTACAAAAATAAAGTCAAAGTGAAATTAGGTGCTAATTAAATTAGGCCCTTTTAACTTGAATAGAAGCCAAAGTTAAAAACAACCCCTTGGAAGAGCTGCTGAGCCCCAGAGCTGAGGACGAGGATAAAAAACACAGCTTGGGTTGAGAACTGCCCACGGCTAAACTACAGAGGAAAAACCTCATTTCCTCTCCCCCAGTCCCCTCTATCCCAGCCACTAAACTTCACTGGGGTCGGGGCTGTTGGAATGTTTTACTCTCACTTGAAAATCTTTCTCCTAAAACTAAGATTCTGAAATGAGGATATAACTACACGAACAGCCCAGTCTTCTGCAAAGCTGTGGTAGTGGGTAGTGGTGGAAGTTCTTTGATGTTTAGTCTCCTGAGAAGAACTGGCAGTGAAACCTTAGAGAGAACAAATCACTTTCCCCTTTCCGCCTGCCTGTGGCACTCGCTTCAGAGGCAGCTAGCCTGCTTAAAGTTTAACTTCTAATTAAGTTCCATTCAGGAGCATTGAAAGTTAGACTCCAATTTGACTTTATACGGAAATGTTAAACTTCAAATAGCAACCCAGCTGCCCAAGAAGGGCTGATGAGCAGAGCAGGCAGGCAGACACTAAAATGAGACAAATGGCACTTTTTGTCTTTGCTGGGTGTCTGTGGGCATTGCACAGAAAGAACAGGGGAGAAAAGTGGAGAGAAGAAAACAAGTGAGAAGAGAAGAGGGAAATGGAGATGCAGACAGGTAGAGGAGGAAATGGGAAATGGAAAATACTGGGAATGACTAGAAGTCAGGCCCAATGTAAGTAAGGGTGGCAGAATCTGGCCTTCAATTTTTTAATTCCCATTTTGTTTTGCAGCTAACTGTCCTTTATGCTAACAGCACTTTGTACCGTCCTGGCAGCGTAAAGGGGGTGTCGGTGTCAGTTACATTTGTAATTGTAATGAGGTCTGAGTGTACATGAGAATTAAACCCAATGAATTTATGGGATAGCCCAGCAGTAAGGTACTACTCTGTAAGGGTACGTCTACTCTGCAGTCGGAGGTGTGATTACAGCACATGTAGACATATCTGAGCTAACTTCAATCTAGCCTGCTCAGGTATTGCTAGCAGTGAAACTGCAGCTGCATGGATGTCAGTGCAGCCTAGCCGCAGCTAAGTAAGGACTCAGGGTCTCAGGCAGGCTTGTGCAGCCGGAGCTGCCACAGCTTCACTGATATTGGTACCCGAGCGCTTGGGTAACGATAGCTAGGGTATGTCTACATGTGCTGCAATCACAACTCCACTTGCAGCGTAGATGTGTCCTATGGGAGTGCCCCAGAAGAAGTCCTGGTAAAAGAACTGTGACTCAGTCACAAATCCTTCTCTGTTCCCCCTTCCTGCAGCCCTTTACTGGTATACTTCCCCCTCTTGCCAGCTCAGCTGCGCTGGCTGGTGCATTGAGGGGGGCTGGGTGAGGAGAGAGCCAAGTCCCCCACTCAGCCCCTCCATTGCGCATATTGCTGGACATGTGGCCCACTTGCTCTATGTGAGGAGCAAAGGACCTGCAAGGAGAGAGGCGGTTTGATGCTTCTGTGTGACTGGATTTGCTTGCCTCAGCTGTAGCCGAAACAAAATTTGTATTGCTACCTTCCTCCCCACACCCCTCCCACCCACATGGAAAGCACTTTGAGATCCCACACTAAGGAAGAAGGAGTGGTGGGGCAGAACTGGGCCGAGAAGGCCAGATCACTCAGCAACTGCCGGGCATGCTCCCTAAAGAGGACCTGTTTAAAAGGGAGCTCTGGCAGTCCCCAGCCTGGAGGAGAGACTGGCTGCAAGAAGGCAGACAGGCTGCAGTTGCTGAGATAGAAGCACTCTACAGGGGAAAGACAGGGCCTGGGAGTAAGATTTAGCCAGGATCCCCCTTCCCCTGGACTAAGGGAGTAGGGGGAACTGAACTTTGAGGGTGAGCTGGAAAATATTCCCGCTACCAACTGAATCCCTGAGCCACCAAGGCAGTGTAAGCAGTAGGCTGGGTCCATGCCCCAAACTGAAGGGAAACAGGGAAGATAGGAGTGGCCCAGGAGAGACTCTCACCCCTTGGGCCCTGGGCTGGGACTTAGTGGAGAGGGAGGGCCAAGGTCCCCCTATTCTTCCCTTCCCCCCCCCCCTTCGCCCCTGGCTTGGCCCCTGGGCCCCTGGACTGCTCAGAAGACCTGCCTCAAGGCTCAAGTAGCAGCCAGTCATTTAGGGCTGTGCTGGTCAAAATCAACACCTTCAAATCTACCCAGTAGTTAGTAAGTATCCAGACTTCTGTCACATGATCTTGTAGCAGGCTCCGCTCAGGGGCCAGCAGGCCTAGTGGTCAGGCTGGCCGCTACTTATGTGAAAATCTCCTCCTGAGGTGTGTCACAGCTGCATTCAGCAGGGGTACCTGAATGACAGCCCTACTTATATAGGAGAGAGGGGACAGCTGGCAGGGTGTTCCCCAGGATAGAGGGGAACTGACTGGTCTTCAGGGCTTGCTGTAAGACCCATTTGTTTTCCCAAACCGTGAGGGAATGGGAAGGCTCAGGTGGGAAAACTTAATGTGTTTTGTGGTGATGGGATATTGCTTGTGGCTGTGCATAAGCGGATGGATGGTTGAAGGAGCAGTGTACAGGTCTGTTTCATGCTCATGTATTAAAGAATCAAGGGATAAATCTCTCCTTTTAATGAGCATCCGTATAACCCTGAAGAAATCAATACAATAAAGATTTAATCTCAACAGAATACTAATAGTAACCTGATTAAAGGAAGTTCTGGGGTCATAGGGGCTCTTCTTGGATATTTGAATTTGTCACTGTGCCTCAGAGGCACATGCCAATAGCCAAGCAATGCAGACCCTGAGGCGGCTTAGGGTAATTTTTTTTGAAAAGTTCCTAAGTGACTTAGGAACCTAAATCTCATTCCCATAGTCTTTAAATGACAATAGGTCTCCTAAGTGCCTGTGTTACTCTTAAATATGGGATTTCTGGGATTTAGGTGCCTAAAGATCCAGAAAGGTGCCTCCTGGGATTTTCAAAGGCAGTCACAGAGTGAATAGTGTTTATGGAAAATTCACGATGTGATCCATGTCAGCTTTTTCTTTTAGAGTATATAACCTAGCAGCCAGCTCACAGGAGTCCATTCCAGGTTTTGGGTTTCTACTGGAGAGCTCAGTTAGTTATGCTTCGGGAAACTGCATGCTGCGTTCTGTGTGCTGCTGGATTAAACAATGGAATCTTAATTTGAAACTACATGCAGCATCTGTGTGATTCTTTCCAGCGCTCCTACTCAGGACACAACAGGGTGTGATTGCAGTTTGTGTAGACATACTTAAGCTAACTTTAAACTAGCCAGCTCCGATTCTGGAGCAGGGAAGCCATGGCCGCATACTGTTCAGCACAGGCTAGCCCCACAAGTAATTACCCCGAATTCTGAGCAGGCTTGTATAGCTTGCGTTCTAGTGCACCAGGCCATGGCTTCACTGCTCCAGTATCTGAACTAGCTAGATTAAAGCTATCTTGGGTATTTCTACACAAGCTGCAATCCAACTTTGCAGTGTAGACATACCCTCAGTGAGGGGGACACCTAACTCCCATTGACTTTGAAAGGGAGTTAAGCACTTAATCTTCACAGGCACTTTTATAAATCCTGCTCGGCGCCTATCTGCATCTTTGGGCACCTTGATATCTTTGTAAATCTGGCCCTTATGCCTTTTTGAAACTTTTACCCAACATGCTCAGCGGACTGGAACAGTATGAAAATGGAGAGTGAGGGTTCAGCTAACAATGACAAATGGAACCGAGGAGTATTCTCTGGAGAGCAGCGAGTGAGGAGGGCGTGGGAGGAGAAAGAAGAATGGAATGACAGATGACATGCCCTCAAGCCATCTCTGAAGACCGTGGAAGAGATTAGCAACAGTGGAGTTCTGATGTAGAAGTCAGGGGAAGGTGATAGCCACAAGTCATCCAAGCCACTCAAAATCAATATCTGTCACGGCATGCCAAGAAAAAAGAAAAATATTGCAATGGGGTCAGGCTTCTGGGGCATTCAGTGGTGCCTAGCAGAAAAGCAAAAGCTCGGGGAGCTGGCTGGAGCTGCAAGAGTCGACAGTTTGAGGGAGTAGGAAGGGATCTGTTCATTTAGGTCAGATTGGCAATGACTTGGGTTTTGGGGTTTTTTTTCACTTTCTGTAGCATGTGGGTGCAGGTCACTTGCCAGGATTATCTGGGCATATCTCATTTAGTCATTTCCCTCCCCTTGCAGGGGCCTTGAGCACTGGTGCACCTTGGTCCCTCTTATTCTACACCTGCAGCACATAATCATAGAATCATAGAATATCAGGGTTGGAAGGGACCTTAGGAGGTCATCTAGTCCAACCCCCTGCTCAGAGCAGGACCAATCCCCAATTTTTGCCCCAGATCCCTAAATGGCCCCCTCAAGGATTGAACTCACAACCCTGGGTTTAGCAGGCCAATGCTCAAACCACTGAGCTATCAATGAAAGAAAATACTTCACTTGCATGGATCAGAACCGCTGTCAGCCCAGCCTGTGGGAGAACAGAATAATAGTCTAGTCTCTCATGGATCTCATTTACTTTGGTCTCATTTCCATTATTGGGTTTAGTGTGCGGGTGGCGTTTGTGGCCTGTGATATACCCAGGAGGCAGATTAGCTGTGTGCTCCCTTCTGGCCTTAAAATCTATGACTCTCTATCTTTTGCCTCAGTGTCCTTCAGGCAACACAGTGTCCTTTCTCTTGACCTCAGAGCAACGATGGTACTAACTCTTTTAAGTCCTTTGGTTTCACGTTGCCTTCTGCACATGACATTCGTTTTACTCCAAATTTTTTGGGCCAAAATATTTATCTGTGTTCATAGAATATCAGGGTTGGAAGGGACCTTAGGAGGTCATCTAGTCCAACCCCCTGCTCAAAGCAGGACCAATCCCCAATTTTTTTTTGGCCCAGATCCCTAACTGGCCCCCCTCAAGGATTGAACTCACAACCCTGGGTTTAGCAGGCCAATGCTCAAACCACTGAGCTATCCCTCCCTTCATTCTCATAGACTCATAGATGCATAGACTTTAAGGTCAGAAGGGACCATTATGATCATCTAGTCTGACCTCCTGCACAATGCAGGCCACAGAATCTCACCCACCCACTCCTCACAATAATCCTCTCACCTATGTCTCAGCTATTGAAGTCCTCAAATCATGGTTTAAAGACTTCAAGATGCAGAGAATCCTCCAGTAAGTGACCCGTGCCCCATGCTGCAGAGGAAGGCGAAAAACCTCCAGGGCCTCTGCCAATCTACCCTGGAGGAAAATTCCTTCCCGACCCCAAATATGGAGATCGGCTGAACGCTTAGCTTGTGGGCAAGACTCACCAGCCAGACACCCAGGAAAAAGTTCTCTGTAGTAACTTCTAACATCCCATCACTGACTACTGGTCCTATTTACCACTGATGGCAATTAATTGACCTTTGACTAAGATCATGTTATCCCATCAAACCATCCCCTCCATAAACTTATCTAGCTAAATCTTGAAGCTAGATAGGTCTTTTGCCCCCACTGCTTCCCTTGGAAGGCTGTTCCAGAACTTCACTCCTCTGATGGTTAGAAACCTTCGTCTAATTTCAAGTCTAAACTTTCTGATGGCCAGTTTATATCCATTTGTTCTTGTGTCCACATTGGTACTGAGCTTAAATAATTCCGCTCCCTCCCTGGTATTTATCCCTCTGATATATTTAAAGAGAGCAATCATATCTCCCCTCAGCCTTCTTTTGGTTAAGGTAAACAAACCAAGCTCCTTGAGTCTCCTTTCATAAGACAGGTTTTCCATTCCTCGGATCATCCTAGTGGCCCTTCTTTGTACCTGTTCCAGTTTGAATTCATCCTTCTTAAACATGGGAGACCAGAACTGCACACAATATTCCAAATGAGGTCTCACCATGCCTTGTATAACGGTACTAACACCTCCTTATCTCTACTAGAAATACCTCGCCTAATGCATCCCAAGACCGCATTAGCTTTTTTCGCAGCCATATCACATTGGCGACTCATAGTCATCCTGTGATCAACCAGGACTCCGAGGTCCTTCTCCTCTTCCGTTACTTCCAACTGATGCACCCCCATCTTATAACTAAAATTCTTGTTATTAATCCCTAAATGCATAGCCTTACACTTCTCACTATTAAATTTCATCTTTTTACTATTGCTCCAGTTTACAAGGTCATCCAGATCTTCCTGTATGATATCCTGATCCCTTTCTGAATTGGCAATACCTCCCAACTTTGTGTCATCTGCAAACTTTATTAGCACACTCCCACTTTTGGTGCCGAGGTCAGTAATAAAAAGATTAAATAAGATTGGTCCCAAAACTGATCTTTGAGGAACTCCACAAGTAACCTTCCTCCAGCCTGACAGTTTGCCTTTCAGTATGACCTGCTGTAGTCTCCCCTTTAACCAGTTCCTTATCCACCTCTCAGTTTTCATATTGATCCCCATCTTTTCCAATTTAACTAATAATTCCTCATGTGGTACTGTATCAAATGCCTTACTGAAATCGAGGTAGATTAGATCCACTGCATTTCCTTTATCTAAAAAATTTGTTACTTTCTCATTCTGTTGCATCCTTGCAAAACAGCCATGAAAATCTACCAGCCCATGCCCCAAAATCTGCTCACCTGCATTTTACCATGATGATAAATGATCATGAAAAATTAATATTTTACTTGACTTGGCATAGACAAATAGCATTTTATAATCCCCTTTTGACTTGATTGGAGCTACACCAGGGATGTATTTGACCCTCTATTATTATATTCCTTAACACCATCTAAAGGTTAAGGTCCCAATATAATAATTTTATAAATGTAAGCAATGTTTCTTTGTGTTGACATATTTAAGGAATTAATATGAATAAGAATTCTCTTCACATGAGTTGTGATTCCACAGGGTAGACTCTCCTCTTCCCCATTCAAATAGCTGTACTACAATCTACATGATTTTATATGGAGGAATAAATCTAAGACTAATCTTCAATTTGTCTTTTGACAGTAAGTATCTCTAGGGTGGGCTATTACAGTGCAAGTCCAGAAATCTGTTCTGTAGTTCAACTAAATTAATTCAGGGATTTATGGGTGAAGGTACCGGGGAAAAGCTAGAAATGCCAAAGCACTGGTCTGTTTATTTCTTAACAAAATTCTGAGTATTAAAACATTGTTAAGATTTGTATTACTAATTGAATCAAATTCAATTAGATTATTTGAATCTTTAGTAACTCTTTTCATACCTTATCACAGTTCTCTTCCTTTTTAATTTACCAGAACTATATTAACAGAACTCCAATTATATTAAATTGTCATCAGAGTAATTTCCTCCAAATCTTTTAGGCTGGTTTCCATGGGCAGATTATCTCTAAAGGTTCACAAATTCTTGGGGAGTTTTAGAAATATACTTTATGTTAAAAGGTCAATAACTATAAATTACATAGTGCTTTTTGTAGGTTTGCATTCCCCAAATTTGTTGATGTCTGCACCATTTTCACCTAGGTCAGTATCACCTCCCCTTAAGAAATTCATTCTTATAAAGTTTCTAGATGATTTATGATAATCACATCCAAACAACAGAATAAACAAAGCCTCTACATTTCTCCCAGTTTTTAACAAAAAGAGGCAAAAGGCCCAATTAAGTACATTTGCACCAAATCTGCTATTACTCAAATCCCCCTGTGCATTGTGTGTCAAACACCCTTCCCTGCTTCCTCCTGTACAAAGCTATAGAAAATGGCATGTGAGAGTATGACAGGGTGTATTCAGCCTTTGTGATTCCCTGGTGGGAGCCCCACAGTCCTACTATATCCCACCCCAGGAAGCAGCAAGTGCAGAGGAAAAGAACAGTGATGATGGGTCCTCCAAGG
Source organism: Chelydra serpentina (assembly GCA_037349315.1). Lineage (NCBI taxonomy): Eukaryota > Metazoa > Chordata > Testudines > Chelydridae > Chelydra > Chelydra serpentina. The sequence goes on along the minus strand of JBAIAC010000004.1, from coordinate 23,555,518 downwards.
TTGCCTAAAGAGGACTCTCTGGTAGCAGCCATTTTGGTAACCACAAAGACCTGGTCCTCCAAGAGCTAGAGGCACTAGCAACAGCTGATCAGGGTTCTGCTGGCCCAGATAAAAAGAAATTCCTGGTCTTAGTGGGTCAGTTCCTGGCTGGGTCCAGAGGAGTGAAAAAGGGTGCCCCTCTCTGGCCAGAGGAACCTGACAATTAGACAGAGGCTATGGCTGGCTGAATTTCATAGGTGGGATTGCAGAGAGAGAGAGAGAGAGAGAGAGAGAGAGAGGAACCTGATGACATTGGCCCCGAGATAGGCCTGGAGATAAAATGGCCTGGTAGAAAAAAGCCCATGGAAATAGCAGTGAAGGATTGGAGTAAGCAGTACGTGACTGTGGTGCATAGGGTCCCTGGATTGGAACCCAGAGTAGTGTGTGGGTCCGGTTTCCCCTACCAGCTACAGGTAAAATGGCATAAACCCCAACAAGGGGATAGGCCTTATTTGAGAGCCCAAACAAAGGGCTGATTTTAAAGGTCCCAGAGCCAGGCCTGAAGACCCTAACAAGGGCAAATAGTCTGTTTATTTATTGGACCCTTTAATACCCCAGAAGGGAGTCATCCAGACTTTGTGATTTGGCTGAAGGACCAAGCCATTGAAGACCTGCCAAGGTTGGTAGGCACCCTGCAGGGAATAGCAGGGGTGAGGAAAAAAGACTGCGGAACCACATCCTGCCAAGAGCTAAATGACATTTTGCAGCGAGGAGCTCCCCAGGGATTGGAAGTGGAAGGGAATCCACCTTTCCCCTGTGGCAGTGTGTAGGATGGATCTACAGCTGGCATTTAAATCCCTGTGACCTGCAACCGTTGTAGACCCTCTAAGTTGGGGATAGAAGTAATAGTAGCCACTGGAGTATGTAGACACTGACCCCTGCCATGAAACAGGGTATTAAATCTTTTGTAACCTTGCCCCATGTCATGTGACCAGAACCAGAAAATAAAGACCAATGATTCTTCTCTGGGCCACACCATAGCATCAGAAGAACACTGAATATCTGGCAAAAATGTAGCAAATAAAGCCATCTGAATCCTTCAGCCAGGAATGGAACCTGGTAGAGAATTAGAGGTGGTTGCAGAAACTGCAGAAAGAGGAGTTTGAAGTAAAACATTACTGAAGTACTACCTACTTCTAAAATAAACTCTGCTGTGATTGTAATCTCTTTGGGACAGGACTGTCTCTTATTGTTTGTATGTGCAATCACAGTTGGATTACTGCAATTATAAAATAATCATCATCATAGATTTCAAAATGAAGCTTTTTTTAAAAAAAAATTACACAATAAGGGCATCTGAAATAATATTAACTGGTGCAAAACAACACCTCTCTCAAAGACAGCTGTTCCGAATCTTACCAATGTTTCTTCAAAACCTTGTCCAACACACTGAGAATAAGCATAGGAAACTTCATCCCAAGAAGTAAACTATTCAAAAACTTGAGTCTGAAAGCAGGAGCTTAGAATGAAGGAGTTTTCCCAACCATAGCTACTGCCACACTGGAAAATTTGTTTCAATTTTCATCGTTCCAATCTAATTTTTGGCATGACATGCCAGAATTAATACAGATACTAGAATAAATGCCCTGTGCATGATGATGTAGCATTTTGTCTTTACATTGTTTCATTTTTGATGGCCTTCATTTTTCAGTACCACCTGTTTATTATAAGGGTTTTGTTGTTGTTCTAACACATTATTTCATAAGTAACCCACTGGAGCTTAACTCACATAACATTTCATTAGAGCCATCCCACCTACCGTAACACTCATTAAACACATGCATGTAGCAAGTACCATGTTTTATTAACGTTACACACGTTAATGTTAAATGCTTTTTTTTTTGCTGAATTCCCCATTATAGATTTTTCTGTGCTGTTCAGATTCCTGCTCAGACTTTAAGACATCTTGCTTTTCCTTTGACAAAAGTCTGTTTGACAAAGGCAGAAAGTTGGCCTTCAAGCTAATAAATCATACAGTTGTAAGCACAGGGAAAGAGCATGTGTGCTCTGCTAGATGTTCCTAAGCAGCATGACACTTCAAATAAGTTCTTTTATGCAGCACAAAAAGTGACCATAGATTATTACTTTGGCTTATATCTTATATTGTGTCACAGAGCATCAGCATGCAGAATTTTAATTAGGATAGAGAGTGGAGAAAATCAACACGTTTGATCCATTGGCTTTTCACCCCACTGGAAATCATTCTGATCTGTGTGGCCTGGCGGCAGGCACAGGGAGTTTCAGGAATGATTGCCTAAACAGCATCCAGTTTGTTTTTAATGGGAGAATCTTTGGGATTCTTAGTCATCCTTCTCCTCAAAAGGGCTCACATCAAGCTGAATGCAGTCCTTCTGATTTCAGAGAGCTGAATGCAGCTATCTCTGGAGCCACACAGCTACGGGATTGACTGGAAGGGAGTTATGTCCCCATTGTACCCACAGGCTGAGCATGCTGCCTCCTTTGCATTCCTAGGTCCTGTCCATTTGAGGAGCCAGGAATTATGACTGGCTTTGGAAGCCATTCTGTCCAGCTTTCGAAGGCATCAGACTGAATTGCTCACATATGTTCTAAAGTAAAGAAACCTCCCTCTGATTACAGATGTATGGACTTGCAATTTAACAAAATGTTCCCTTGCTCCGGTAGTTTGACTCCTATCCCTGTGCTCAAGCAACTATAGCACTGCTGGCCCCTTCCTGAAGCTGCCCCTTGTAAAGTATTTTCTATAGACTGGGAAATGTAAGGGTAGGTTTTCTATCCTCACATCCTTAGATGTGTATTGATTTATTCTCAGACAGGTAGAAATCAAAGCCACACACAACAAGAGTGAAAGTAAACAAATCCTTCCCTGTAATTTCTAAGGATTTGTCGTTATATCCTCAAGGCTGTCCAATTCTGGGAACATGAAGCAATTACAAAAATAAAAATGAAAGGCACCACTGCAAAAAGATCATCGTGCCTGGCCTATGACAGGAAGTCATTTCCATTTCAGAGCTTCGTTCCGGCTGTGCTCATTCATTTCAGTCTCACTAGCAAAGATAGGCAAAAGAGGAGCAGCTAATGTTCTTATACTCAAAGCTCCAGACTACCAAGAAGAGTAAAATAAATAATTATAAGTGGCTGTCTTGGATATCTTAAACAACAAACCCTTTCTTGTTCTCTTTCTTGTCTATAGGAGAGAGAAAGAAGGAGAGAACAGTGCTTGCCAAAGGCATAGCCTCACTAATCCTAGAACTATGATCCATTATTTTTTTATCTTCCCAAGAAAAATGGACCTTTCTCCCGTCTAATAATCATTTCTCTAGAGGCATTCCAAAAATAGTAATAGATCCTGAAGTTTTCCAAGGCCGCAGGCACTAGTTAAGGTATTTCTTGAATTGCCATGCTGGCTACATCCAAAGAATGTGTAGGGTTGGATGGCTATGGGCAGACATGATATTACAGTCCACTGACCATTATTCTAAAGACTTTAAGATGTGGTGGGAAAATAGAGAGCAGTCATTTTGACATTAATTGACATCAATTGGAGAACATTTTTTAAAAACCATAGATCAAAAGGAAACACTTGCAAAGCAATCATAAGAACAGCCAGCATGGTTTATTGAAAGTACAAACTGTGCCAAAGTAATTTGTTCAAATTATTCAAGGCTGTTACTGAGGATGATTGAGCCTTGCTAATTTCCAGGAGCTGAAAACCTCTTAGGCTATTTTGGAGGTTCACAAAATTAGCTAAACCTGTTAAACTTTGTGAATCGGTTTCTCTCCTGTAATTTTTATAAGACTCTAGTAATACGTATTTGCAGAATTGGTCCCTATGTTAATGCAGCATTAAAGGCTGAACATTTTAAAGTCTTTAAAATTAGGATACGTATTGCTCCTAGAGCAACATCAATTCAACTGATTTACAAATAGGATGTTGTGATACATGGGGGAGGGAGGAGCTCCCTTTTATGGACACTCAGCCAGCCAGTTAGCTATAAAGTCTCTCTTGGTGGCTGCTTGAATTACCTGTAAAGGGTTAAAAATCCACAGGTAAAGAAAAGGGAGTGGGCACCTGACCAGAAGAGCCAATGGGAAGGCTAGAACTTTTTAAAATGGGGGGGGGGAGCTTTCCTTTTCTCTCTCTCTCTTGTTCTCTGGGCTGCAGAGACATAGAACAGCAATCCTATAAGCAGAAATGCTGTGTGAGGCTTGAACCAGGTATGAAAATTCAACTTTTATACCTAAAGAAATTATTTGGATAGGGAATGTTTAGTTAGACACAATTAGGTTTGTTTTTTTATTTTGGCTTGTGGCTCTCCTCTGTGCTAACCCCAGATGCTTTTGTTTGCTTGTAACCTTTAAACTGAACCCCCAAGAAAGCTATTTTGGGTGCTTGATTTTTGGAATTGCTCTTTTAAGATCTAGCAAAATGCCTACATTCCAGATGTAATTTTTTCCTTTTTATTTTTTAATAAAATTTACCTTTTTTAAGAACAGGATTGGATTTTTGGTGTCCTAAGAGGTGTGTGCATGTTGTTTGATTAGCTGGTAGCACAGCTAATTTCCTTTGTTTTCTTTCTCAGCTCTTCCCTGGAGGGAGAAGTGAAAGGGCTTGAGGGCACCCCACAGGAAGGAATTCCCAAGTGCTCCTTCCTGGGTTCAAAGGGTTGGGTTTTTTTGCATTTGGGTGGTGGCAGCGTTTACCAAGCCAAGGTTAGAGAGAAGCTGTAACCTTGGGAATATAATACAAGCCTGGAGTGGCAAGTATTAATTTTTAAAATCCTTGCAGGCCCCCACTTCCTGCACTCAGAGTGGGAATTCAACCTTGACAGATACGGGGGGGGGGGGGGGGGCACACTAGTCAATAAACTGCGCCCAAATTCCAGTCTATGGGCAATGAAGTGAAAGAACCTCCTTTGCCCTGCACTCAGGCCAAATCTCTTGGCTCCCTTCCATATTCTTTGGGAAGTCAGGAATTTACCCAGAGGAAAATACTACATTCAGATACATACTAATGATTTCTGCCACCAAGAGGGCAGAGGCAGAACCACCATCATAAAAATGATCCAACTAGGGACCCCTAGGGGAAGTCTCTCTCTCTCCGCCCCCCTTGTTTCCCTGGCAGTGGCTGTAGTGTTAGCTCAGCATGGTCAGGTGCAGTCTCTGCTGCATTGCCAGGTGTCTCTTCCTGTGATCAAAGTGCTGGTCAAGGCTTCCTCTGTTGGGTCTGGATCTCTCTGGCAGATTGACTGCAGCTGTGCACCCAGGCAGCTCTCTGGGCCAAATCCCCAGCTTTGGGCTCAGTCTCTGCTCAGGTTTGCTCCCTATCACAGCAACATGTGATCCCGCACTACCCCTGTACCTACCTATTGGCCCAGAACCGACCTGGTAGCCTGTAACACCTCCCCTGTCCACACTTGGGCGGGGCTGAGGTATGGCACAGCATTCCCCTCCTCCAGGGAAAGGCAGCCTGGCAGCAGGAAGTCCAGCCTGATCATTAGCTGACCAGGGCTCTGAGGGCTAAGGGTATAGCTACACTGCAATTAGACACCCACAGCTGGCCCATGCAGCTGACTTGGGCTCGTGGGGCTCAAGCCAAGGGGCTGTTTAAATGTGGTTTAGATATTCAGACTTGGGCTGCGGCCCAAGCTGTGGGACTCTCCCACCTCACAGGGTCCTAGAGCATGGGCTGCGGCCCAAACGTAAATATGTACACCACGGTTAAACAACCCCTTAGCCCAAGCCAGCTGGTGTGAGCCTGCTGTGGGGTTTTTAATTGCAGTGTGGACATACCTTCAGAAGCCACCTCCCCTCTGTGCCCATCCCCTCATCAGTCAGGACATTGGGAGTGGGGTCATGGCTTGCCCTTTCACAGTGTTGAGCACCCGTGTGGAGAGTCCCATGTCAACTTTAAACATGTGCTAAGTCCCACGGAAGTCAACCGAAAGGGAATCGACTAACATTCATTCAAATATAATCCTGGAGTTTGTCAACTTCAGCACATACAAGTGTTTTGCTGAACTGGGACCTAAAGGTTAGTCAAGCCAAGTGGGACTGGTGGCATCAGTTCACCCAGGGATGAGTAGGGGGAGCTGATCCACCTCCTGTCTGTCTTGTTACTGCGGCACAAGGAAGCCTATTCAAACAAATCTTTTTTGTAGCCCGGGTGCCCCCTTCTGCGATGTATCTCTCTTCAAAATGTGCTATCATCCTTATATTTCATTTCTGAATTTCACTTATCATCCTTGCACTCATGTTCGGCAAATAACTCAAAATGGGAAATGCCTGACTCTGCCGCCATCATCATCATTTATGATCGTAATCTTTTCCCCACTGCTCAAACGATAAAATAGGAAAAATGAGAGTAGACCAGCACTATCTCACACATTACTGTCACGAAAAATTCACCTGGTGGATATTCCAAAGTACACCTGAAAATAAGTGACACCGTTACCCACCCTTTTCCCCCCTTCTATCTTTGATCCCCAGGAAAGAAAAAATTACCACACTGTGGGCCTCAAGCCAGCTGGAGAACTGAACACTATTTATATCAGTCCTGACCCCTGTGTCCCAGGTTATTCTTCTACAATGAGAGAGCAAAGGGCACTTTGCATTTCAGTGCTTCCCATGCGCATGTGAGCAAAAGCTTCCTGTCTCTCAGGGCTTGATTCTGATTGCCCTTACACCAGCTGTAACTGCATTATCCTCTGTGCAGTCACTTACGATTTACAGCCACGTAGTAAGTGAGATGAGAATTAGCTCCTTTGAGGTCAATCCATACCATTGTCTTTTTTCATCAGTTCCTCATTTTTGTCTCTGATGTATGAGAAGGTGCTATCTTTGGGGCAATCCTGCCCCCATACGTGGGGCTCCTCGCAGCAGTTCTTTGTAAATTGTCATATCTCCAATTACACCAGGATCTCCCGCAACCGTATAGGAAAGGAGGCAGGATTCAGAAATCCCTTTCAGGGATGCACACCACCCGTGTGCGCCAAGGAGCCTTTCTCCATAGATTTCCCTATGCATCAGGCAGAGCAGGGATTCGGAGGAACAGCTGGGCGAAACTGTTCGACCAAAACCTTTTTCGGTGGTGAGACGAGCAGGAGGTTGGAGTGGGAGTTGCTACTATGTGGCTATCAAGGGAGGTGTATAAGCAATTTGGAGGTTACTTGAGCCCTAAGGCTGCACTGCCATTCCACAGCCTGTGTGGGAGGATAACTTGCTTCCCTAACCCCCTGGCCACACTCCATAGCACACCCCCAGCTACTCTGGGAACGATTTGAGCCTTGGTGCTTTATCTAATGGTTCCCAAACTAATTATGGCATTTGATCATTTACATGAAGTTTTAAACCTCTATAGCTGCCTTATCCTGATTGCAGTAGGTCTACAGACTTTTCCGTTCATGCTTGAAGTTGCAAAACCAGCTGACAGACGGGCTGCCATCAGACCCACCAGCTGCTGCTGTCACCTTCCTCATCAGCATATAATTGGCTCTGGCAAGATGCTCCAGTTGTATGCAACCAGCCAAAACAAATTCAAGATCCAAAACAAACTTTCACGACCCACAACATTTTTTTAAAATAAACACCCACATTTAAATCTGTGAAGAGTTTTGATGCTACTCAGCATTTTTATAAGTATTTTTATGGGTATGTTGGCTCCAACTTGCACACAATCTGACTCAGATTTGCAAGAAACTAAAAAGAAAGAAAAGTGATATACCGAAACAATGAAATCTGCCTTACTTAAGCCTTAAAGACTAGCAATAATTGACTCTGGCTTAGAGATGGGGTAAAATTTCTCAAAGTGCTTATGTGACTTAGGAGCCTAAATCCTACTTTCAAAAGTGAGACACTTCATACCCAAAGTCTCATTTAAAGTCAATGGGGCTAAATCCCTTTTGAAAATAGGACTTAGTTCTTAAGTCACTTGGGTACTTTGAAATTATCACCATAGTATATTTATTTGGTCCATAGTTAAAGACCCACAGTAACTGGAATGTGGTGAAGCACTGGAACAAATTGCCTAGGAAGGTTGTGTAATCTCCGTTCCCTATTTCCATTTGAGACCACATGCCATGTATGAGTAGGCAATAGAGGTGACTTATTGGTTTCTTTTGAAGCTAGATGTTTAATAAAAAAAAAATGATGGTCCTCTGACCTGCTATACATCACCAGTCTGATGTTGTCTGTTTTCATGGTGTTTTGAGAGTCTGCAGCAACTTTAGGCACTAATCCTGAAAAGGGATCTGCAGGTGCATCCTCTTGAGTTTTCAGGAGTTGGTTCAAGCACCAGGCATACACTTGAGAGTACCTTTATAGACATAGTGTTATGATATAAAGCTTTTATTGTCCCAATTTTACTTAAACTGCTGCATTAAGTGGTTGGAGTGGCACAATGGTCTGTCAGACATACCAGTTACTATCATATCCACCAGCTGCCGCAGTCACCAGCCTTGTCAGCATATTGTGAGCTCTGGTGCGCTGCCTCATATACTTATCTCACAACCCTGATGCAAATTAATCAGTGACACCTTCAGAAGGCTCAAATTTCACACAGATAAATGGGATTTTTCCCTGAGCTGATTCTCCCATGGAGCAGGCCTGAGTCAGGTTCAAAATGCAAGCAGTGCTTTTCACAGCCATGGGATCCTATAGGAATCTAAGCTCTTGGTAGATTTTAAGGCAGGCCCCCTGTCTCCTTTGCAGTGTACAGAATGCAATCAGCATTCCACAAATAAATATTAATAGCAGTTGTGCGCGATTCAGCTGGAGAATCACAAAAACCACCACACATACCAGAAAGAGAGAATTCCTAGGGGATAAAAACTAAACAGAAAAGGTGGTTTAAATAACTCCATTCGTGTGTTTTCCAGAAGAGAATGACTATTGTTATGAGCTGGGCTGGCGCCAGGCGACAAGCCACAGGGGGCGGTAGCTGCAAGGGTGGCAGTCAGGCAGCCTTCGGTGGCGTTTCTGTGGGAGGTCTGCCGGTCCCGCAGCTTCGGCGGCAATTCGGCAGCAGGAACGCCGATAGTGCGGGACCGGCGGAGCACCCGCAGAAACACCGCTGAATAGGTGGAAGCAGTGGACCTCCTGCAGAAACGCTGCTGACGGCTGCCTGACTGCCATGCCTGGGGCGGCACAAAACATAGAGCTGCCCCTGGCTGGGTGAAACCTTGTGTAAGCAGGATCTGAATGAATGCTTCCCTGACAGCTAGCTGGGAGGGAGAGAGACTTGGGTGTGTTTATGTAAATACAGTTTGCTCCTGCTCTGCTTACATATTCAGCAAAAAGTGATCAACTTTGGCTGGTGTTGGGTACAAATCACCTTAGCACTGAATACAGGGGTAGAGAAATATGGTTACCAATGTTGTAATTATTGTAGGAATACAGGAAAGCAGGACTGTGCTTAACCTGTCACTCTCAGTTGACAGAACCTCATTAAATCAGGGGCTCGAATGTCAGAGCCTTGGGAAAGTAAGAGGGGTAGGGACAGGTATCCCCAGCTAGGAGGCTGCAGAGTCTGAAGGGTCCTCCCTAGGCTGGTTTAACCTGTTCCTCCCCCTGTTCAAAGACTAGAGCTAAATAGGCTTCATTAGGAGCCTCTTTGTTATGTTCAATGCCCAATCAGAGCTGAAATCAGTTGTGGTAGGACTATGTTTCTGCCCAGCCTAGAAAGGGCTAAAAATTACTAAGAGCCTGATGTGCAGAGGTCACAGCAGAGCGGCAGGTGGCAGCAGAAGGTGACTGACAGTCGGCTGGTGAACGAGGGGCTGGTGAAGCGGCGAGGCACAATGAGTGGCCAGCAAGACGGCTGGTGAAGAGGCGTGGTGAGCAGGCAGCCAGCAGGGTGGAGGCGGAGAGGCATGACAAGCGCCCAGCAGGGTGGCTGGTGGAAAGGCGCCGTGAGCAGGCGGCCGGGGTGAGCGGCCAGCAGGGGGGAGGCGGAGAGGCATGACAAGCGCCCAGCACGGTGGCTGGTGGAAAGGCGCCGTGAGCAGGTGGCCGGGGTGAGCGGCCAGCAGGGTGGAGGCGGAGAGGCATGACAAGCGCCCAGCACGGTGGCTGGTGGAAAGGCGCCGTGAGCAGGTGGCCGGGGTGAGCGGCCAGCAGGGTGGAGGCGGAGAGGCATGACAAGCGCCCAGCAGGGTGGCTGGTGGAAAGGCGCCGTGAGCAGGCGGCCGGGGTGAGCAGCCAGCAGGGTGGCCGGCAGAGAGGGGTGGCGAGTGAGTGCCCAAGCAGCGGAGCGAGTAAAATGCGTCTTTACCCCACCCGGGGGAGAGGGGAGGTGAACTCTGCAGATGCACCTCTGAACTCTGGGTCTGCACTGCATTGCGAGTGGGGAAGTATTGCCTCTCAGAGGGGCCCAGGGTGGTGTGTAAATTTCCCAGGTTACTGGATGGGGGTTTGAGCTGGTTCTGCGTTGTATCTGTAAGCAGAGTCAGGATGAGCTCCACCCTGACATCTGGTGGTGAGTCGTGGCAAAGCACTCCGGGGGCTCATCCTGACTCTGCTTACATATCAGTGGAAAGGAACCCCTAGATATTGAACCCGGCCCTGGTTGCTGCTGGCTCCACCTGGCAGACGGGTTATATTTGTTATGGGCAGAATTAAAACCTTATTGAGGTTGATGGGTGTGAATTCAATTAGCATAACTGTAAGGATAAATTAATCACAAACCTCTACCTAAAACTAAAGGGTTATGGGAACCCACCCAGCAGTTTTAGACTGAGCGGATGGAGGAGCTTTTGCTGAGTAGTGTTTTGGGTAAAGTGTGTGAGGAAAAAGAGAACAGAGACTGAGCCCTGGGCTACACTAGAGGGGGCGGGGGGTCGATCTATGATACGCAACTTCAGCTACGTGAATAGCGTAGCTGAAGTCGGCGTATCGTAGATCGACTTACCTGGCCGTGAGGACAGCGGCGAGTCGATCGCTGCCGCTCCCACGTCGACTCCACTTCTGCCTCTCACCGAGGTGGATTTCCGGAGTCGACAGGGAGCGCGTTCGGGGATCGATTAATCGCGTCTAAATGAGATGCGATAAATCGATCCCCGATAGACTGATTGCTACCCGCCGATCCAGCGGGTAGTGAAGACAAGCCCTCAGAGGCAAAAAGCAAGCAAGCCAAGCAGAAGTCTAAGCATGGTGAGACTCTAGAGAAGCAGAGAGGAAGGTTCTGGGACTGGTGCTGGCTATAGGAGCTTAGGGATGTAAGCCAAGAAGCTGCCCCCTGTTGTTTTGGTTCCTCCTGAATTCAGAGAAGCAGGACCTTGTGCCTCCCTTGTAAATAAACAAGATTGCATCAAAGAAAATAACAGGACTCTGTTATCAGTTTCTACTCCCCACTGGAACATCGTCAGGGCCCTGAACTTTGATTAGCTGCTTGGGTCAAAAAGGGGCAACACTGAGAAGTTTTAGTTGAGCCATACAAATACACACTTTATTACCTTCCTAACCCGAAGTCTGTGCGCTATGTGACATAAGGGTGATAGACTCATCAGGTGGTGTTCTTCACATACATTGCATGAGACATGAGGCCATTGTGCCTGTTCTGTGCTAGGTTGCACTGAGGTGATATGGAAAGGAGAACTCCAGACCTTTGGGGTGCACACTTAAAATTCATAGATTTGTAAAGCCAGACAGGATCATTAGGTCCTCTAGTCTGATTTCCTATACATCACGGACCATTAAATTTCACCCAGTTACCCCCGTCTTGTACGGCGCTCAATAGCTTGTGTTTGGCTAACACATCTTCCAGAAGTCTTGATCTGAAGGCATCAAGAGAGGAAGAATGCAATAGGTTGTTCCAGTGGGTCGTCACCCTTACTGTTCAAAATTTGTGCCTTAATTCTAACTTGAATGTGTCTGGTTTCAGTGCCAGCCAATGGCTCTTGTTGATCCTTTCTTCTCTAGATTAAAGATTCCTCTAGTGCCCGGTATTTCTCCCCCAGGAAGGTGTTTATACACTGTAATTGAGTCACTTCTCAACTTTTTTATTTATTTATATGTACTACACAGCTGTGAGGCACTTTTTTTCCAGCCTTCAAATCATTTCTGTGGTGTTGTGAGCATTTCCCTCTCCAGCCAGCTGGCTCTGCTAATCAGTACAGAAGTGTCACGCACCCACACCTTTTCCCTTCTCTCTGCCCTGTCCCCTCTGGGGAGGCTAGCATCCATAGGGGTGTTGTGGGAAGCAGCCCTTGCATTCAAGCAGCTGCTATTAGGCCCAACCCCTTGCAATCGCCCATTTAGCACACAATGTGGCCCATAATGTGCACTTGTAATTTTCTCTTTTCTGCTGATCCAGACTCCAACGGATGCTATTCTTAACACAGAGACGCAAAGGAAGTGGTTGCTTAGCAACATGAACCACGTGACCCCTTTCTGAATATTTCTTCCTCCTACTCAGATTTCTGAAGGTTCCCAGGCACAGTGCGTTTGCATGGAGATGCAGCCACCTAATGTCCTTTGGATCAAAGCGATGATCAGGGGCTAGAAGTCTACATCATTAGTGAGCTGGGACGCACCTAGAGTTTGATGCTGTCAAACATGGTGTCAAGGAAGTCAGAATAATTTCCCTCAGGTTTCCAGCACTGTTTCTTCCTTCACAATGTCAGCCAGGAAATTTGTTTTAATGTATTTAAATTGATCATGACTTTCCAGTGTTTAAACTAAAAAATAATCCAGGTTTTTTTTCTCCAGAAGTATACCCACACAAGACATGTTTGTTTAACCCTGCCACTCGAATTGTAGTGGTTTAGAATAAATGGATCCAGGATATAAATGAAAAACCATCCTGGAAGGTCTGTTCTGAAGATGGGACACACAATTTTTTGTTCATGCCTCATGTTCTGATCTGATGGTAACCAGACCCAAAACAGCCTTGCGTTTGCGTGTAGATTACACAAGTTATGTTTCCCCATACACAAAGAGCAAACAGATACTTCCAGTTGAAATATCCTTTATTTCAAACTGAGGTAAAAACAAATCCTAAAGTAAAGTCTTTGTGAGAGCATGTGTCCCCTCTGACAGTTTACACTGCAATGAGCACAAAACAGCTGCTTGTCTCTAGTGACAACAGAATCCCAAGGAATGTAGTGGTTCAGTACTCAGCAAAACAAGATACATTAAGAGTTACAAACCTAAGAGCACTACAAATAGCGGATACTTACATTGACAGAGCATTTATCCCAAGGCCCTTTATATAGTCACAGTTCTGTACATTGCATGGCAGTTTCTATCCAGCTTATCTGGGGTACTTGTATCATAGAATCATAGAATCTCAGGGTTGGAAGGGACCTCAGGAGGTCATCTAGTCCAACCCCCTGCTCAAAGCAGGACCAACCCCAACTAGATCATCCCAGCCAGGGCTTTGTCAAGCCTGACCTTAAAAACCTCTAAGGAAGGAGATTCCACCACCTCCCTAGGTAACCCATTCTAGTGCTTCACCACCCTACTAGTGAAAAAGTTTTTCCTAATATCCAACCTAAACCTCCCCCTCTGCAACTTGAGACCATTACTCCTTGTTCTGTCATCTTCTACCACTGAGAACAGTCTAGATCCATCCTCTTTGGAACCCCCTTTTAGGTAGCTGAAAGCAGCTATCAAATCCCCCCTCACTCTTCTCTTCTGCAGGCTAAACAATCCCAGTTCCCTCAGCCTCTCCTCATAAGTCATGTGCTCCAGCCCCCTAATCATTTTTGTTGCCCTCCGTTGGACTCTTTCCAATTTATCCACATCCTTCTTGTAGTGTGGGGCCCAAAACTGGACACAGTACTCCAAATGAGGCCTCACCAGTGCCGAATAGAGGGGAATAATCACGTCCCTCGATCTGCTGGAAATGTCCCTACTTCTACAGCCCAAAATGCCGTTAGCCTTCTTGGCAACAAGGGCACACTGTTGACTCATATTCAGCTTTTCATCCACTGTAACCCCTAGGTCCTTTTCTGCAGAACTGCTGCCCAGCCATTCGGTCCCTAGTCTGTAGCAGTGCATGGGATTCTTCCGTCCTAAGTGCAGGACTCTGCACTTGTCCTTGTTGAACCTCATCAGATTTCTTTTGGCCCAATCCTCTAATTTGTCTAGGTCCCTCTGTATCCTATCCCTACCCTCCAGCGTATCAACCACTCCTCCCAGTTTAGTGTCATCTGCAAACTTGCTAAGGGTGCAGTCCACACCATCCTCCAGGTCGTTGATGAAGATATTGAACAAAACCAGCCCCAGCACCGACCCTTGGGGCACTCCACTTGATACCGGCTGCCAACTAGACATGGAGCCATTGATCACTACCCGTTGAGCACGACCATCCAGCCAGTTTTCTATCCACCTTACCATCCATTCATCCAGCCCATACTTCTTTAACTTGCTGGCAAGAACACTGTGGGAGACTGTATCAAAAGCTTTGCTAAAGTCAAGAAATAGCACATCCACTGCTTTCCCCTCATCCACAGAGCCAGTTATCTCATCATAGAAGGCAATTAGGTTAGTCAGGCATGACTTGCCCTTGGTGAATCCATGCTGACTGTTCCTGATCACTTTCCCCTCCTTTAAGAGGTTCAGAATTGATTCCTTGAGGACCTGTTCCATGATTTTTCCAGGGACTGAGGTGAGACTGACTGGCCTGTAGTTCCCCGGATCCTCCTTCTTCCCTTTTTTAAAGATGGGCACTACATTAGCTTTTTTCCAGTCATCCGGGACCTCCCCCGATTGCCATGATTTGTCAAAGATAATGGCCAATGGCTCTGCAATCACATCGGCCAACTCCTTTAGCACCCTCGGATGCAGTGCATCCGGCCCCATGGACTTGTGTTCGTCCAGCTTTTCTAAATAGTCCCGAACTACTTCTTTCTCCACAGAGGGCTGGTCACCTCCTCCCCATACCGTGCTGCGGAGTGCAGCCTTCTGGGAGCTGACCTTGTCTGTGAAGACAGAGGCAAAAAAAGCATTGAGTACACTAGCTTTCTCCACATCCTCTGTCACTAGGTTCCCTCCCTCATTCAGTAAGGGGCCCACGCTTTCCTTGACCTTCTTCTTGTTGCTCACATACCTGAAGAAACCCTTCTTGTTACTCCTAACATCTCCAGCTAGCTGCAACTCCAAGTGTGATTTGGCCTTCCTAATTTCACTCCTGCATGCCTGAACAATATTTTTATACTCCTCCCTGGTCATTTGTCCAATCTTCCACTTCTTGTAAGCTGCTTTTTTGTGTTTAAGACGAGCAAGGATTTCACTGTTAAGCCAAGCTGGTCGCCTGCCATATTTACTTTTCTTTCTACACATCGGGATGGTTTGTTCCTGCAACCTCAATAAGGATTCTTTAAAATACAGCCAGCTTTAAAATACAGCCAGCTTTCCTCGACTCCTTTCCCCCTCATGTTATTCTCCCAGGGGACCTTGCCCATCAGTTCCCTGAGGGAGTCAAAGTCTGCTTTTCTGAAGTCCAGGCTCTGTATTCTACTGCTCTCCTTTCTTCCTTGTGTGAGGATCCTGAACTCGACCATCTCATGGTCACTGCCTCCCAGGTTCCCATCCACTATTGCTTCCTCTACTATTTCTTCCCTGTTTGTGAGCAGCAGGTCAAGAAGAGCTTTTCCCCTAGTTGGTTCCTCCAGCACTTGCACCAGAAAATTGTCCCCTACACTTTCCAAAAACTTCCTGGATTGTCTGTGGACCGCTGTATTGCTCTCCCAGCAGATATCGGGGTGATTAAAGTCACCCATGAGAACCAGGGCCTGTGATCTAGTAACTTCTGCTAGTTGCTGGAAGAAAGCCTCGTCCACCTCATCCCCCTGGTCTGGTGGTCTGTAGCAGACTTCCACCACGACATTACCCTTGTTGCTCACACTTCTCAATTTAATCCAGAGACTCTCAGGTTTTTCTGCAGTTTCATACTGGAGCTCTGAGCAGTCATACTGCTCTCTTACATACAATGCAACTCCCCCACCTTTTCTGCCCTGCCTATCCTTCCTGAACAGTTTATATCCATCCATGACAGTACTCCAATCGTGTGAGTTATCCCACCAAGTCTCTGTTATTCCAATTACATCATAATTCCTTGACTGTGCCAGGACTTCCAGTTCTCCCTGCTTGTTCCCCAGGCTTCTTGCATTTGTGTATAGGCATTTAAGATAACTCACCGATTGTCCTGCTGTCCCAGTATGGGGCAGGAGCCCTCCCCTCTTGCACTCACCTACTTGTGCTTCCTCCTGGTATCCCACTTCCCCACTTACCTCGGGGCTTTGGTCTCCTTCCCCCGGTGAACCTAGTTTAAAGCCCTCCTCACTAGGTTGGCCAGCCTGCTTCCAAAGATGCTCTTCCCTCTCTTCGTCAGGTGGAGCCCGTCTCTGCCTAGCACTCCTTCTTCTTGGAACACCATCCCATGGTCAAAGAATCCATATGGCTGCCATCGCCTTAGTTGCAGAGTACCTTAAAGCTGGGGTTCTCAAACTGAGGGTCAGGACCCCAAAGTCAGTGGTGACTCCATTTTAACGGGGTCGCCAGTGCTGGCGTTAGACTTGCTGGGGTCCTGGGCCAGTGCCAAAGCCTGAGCCCCAACGCCTGAAGCCAGAACCCCACCACCTGGGGTCAAAGCCGAAGCAGGGCTCAGGCTTCGGCTTCAGCCCTGGGCAGCAGGGCTCAGGTACAGGCCCCCTGCCTGGGGACAAAACTCTTGGGCCTCGGCTTTGCCCCTCCCCCTCACCCAACCAAGGTGCTAGGGCTTGAGCTTTGGCTCTGCCTTCCCCCCCCCCACCCCCCTGCGCCTATGGTGTTGGTCAGGAGGGCTCAGGCTTCAGTCCCCGCTCCTGGGGTTGTAAAGTAATTTTGTAGAAGGGGTCACTGTGCAATGAAGTTTTAGAACTGCTGCCTTAAAGCATTTATCCTTAACACCCCTGTGAAGTAGAGACGTTATATTATCCCCAGTTTACTAGTGGGGGAAACTGAGGAACTACATGATTTGCCTGTGGTCACATGGGAAGCCTGCAGCAGAGTAGGAAACTGAACCCAGCTCTCCTGATGCCCACACCTCCACCCCTAGCCACAGGACTCTGATTCCTCTCAAATTGCATATACGTTATCGCACAGTACACACTATCCATACTGCACATTAGTCAGCTAACATTGAAAAAGAGACACTTTTTCGTGAAGAATTACGGTACTTTAGACCAGCCTGGGTCCTATACATGTGCCTCAGAATGTCACATTCCCTTGCACTGCAGACTATCCCCTCACCTTCCTTCACCATTCAGAAACTGCTGAGAAAGGAGGTAACTCTCCTTTTCCAGCTGTGAATTTATAGAAAAGTTCATCAGTACTTCCAAATTCCAAAAAAAGGTCAAATGTAGCCACTTCTGTGCCAGTGACATGATAATCGTTTGGAAGACAATAACATTTTCCACTGAAACGGCAAGGAAAAATTTAAGTAGACAGAAAGCGAGCTATTTATTTTGGAATTTGACTAGGATAACGTGGCTAATACCCCTGCCCTCACAAAGTCAGCATATTGGTTCAGAGGGGCAGGAGTGTCAATTACTGAATCATTTAAAAAAATCGAAAGGCCAGTTGCACTAAAAAGTGTGTGTGTGTGTGTGCATCCGTCCTAAGGGACTGAGCACAAGACTGGGGACCAGAAATGTCTACATTCTAATCCTAGCTCTACCAAAGAGTGGATATATTTCATATTGAATTTTTTGCAGAAACTTGTTTGAGGTTTTTTGGGGTGGGGTTTTTATTGGGTTTTTTTTGTGGTGGGGGGGTTGCTTGTGTAGTTTTTTTTTTTTTTTTTGTTCAAACAAAATTTCCACGGATTCAAAGCCAGATAGAAAGATAAAAGATGGGGGAGGGGGTTTGTGGAAATTATAGATGCTAACTTTAGTGGAGGGGAGGAGGAAGAATAAACATTGTTTGTCTCACGCTGTCAGTTCTGGAAAGCATAATAAAATAATACAAGCTTGATAACTGGTAAACAGTTACAGTCACCTGTGAAGGTGCCAAAGTGTGCACATCCCAAAGCAGCATCACATTTTAAATGCCTGCCATTCAGAGAATGGAAATGCATTTCCCAAAGGGCAAGTTAATTGTTCATTGTATTTTAGCTTGTCAGTTTGGGTACACTGGTTTGCTGTTTTCATGTAATTATCCTTGAAATCATTTCAATTAATGCATTTGCAGCTGAAATTACAGTGCGGGATATTATTATAATACCTCAGATTAAGGCAGCAAATCACGGCTGTTCTTATGAAGAAATAAATTAGTGTGATAATTATCTGACCACTTAGACTGGGGGTTTCTTTTAGTAGAGTGGCAGTTGTGAACTTCTGGTATTAAAAAATAATGAAACTGGGTAGTATGAACCAAATGGAACATGTATGCACAGGGCATTCTCTGTCTTTATCTTAGTATTTGTAGTTATCAGAACAACAGTTTCAACTGAGGTGCCTTAAGCTTGATTTTACTCATCACCACTAAAATCCACCAAAAGTATTGCTCATTGCTTCCTGCAATGGTGAGAATAACTTTTGTGTAACATATCAAGTGCTGAGGGTAGCAGGTTGTACTGACAATTCTGGAAGCACTTAGAGTTTAAACTGATTGCAAGTTTTCTGGGGCAGGGACCATCTTTATGTTCTGTGTTTGTACTGTGTCTTCCTCCATGGGGACTTGGGCCTTGAATGGTGCTCCTAGGCACCTCTTTAATAAATCAATAAAGAATAATAAAACTGCAGTTCTTACCCAGGCAAAACTCCCATTAAAGTGAATAAGAGTTTGGCCTGAGGCTCAGGGCCTTTGAGGGGAAAAAAACAAACAAACAAAACTTCAGGTGTGAATCACCACAATAACGATAAAGGCACATGGATCATTGCAGGCTTATATTCAGATTCCTAAAACTGGCAACAAGACTGTCAGTAACACCTTTATGGTAAGATGTCAGTGGTGGCCTGCTGGGTAATAAAATATGACTGTTTCTTTGGAGATGGTGTGTTGCCCCTTCACTTGTGAGGAGTGTGCTCTCAGCCCAATTCTTTGAACAGTTCTAAGTTTGTTTAGTCTTTTGCGGCGGGACTTGTAGTTTCAGCAACACATTACTATTTGGCTTTCTGTTTTCTGGATTTTCTCCCTACCCCCAAAGTGACAGCCATTTTTCTTTACATCGGATTTCTCAAGTCAAGGTTTTAGACCATATTTCATCTGGGAGTCACCAAAATTAAAATCATTTTAATCAGCACTAATCTGAATGTGGGCTAGAGAAAGGGTGGTTCCTGCAGTTAAGGAACTGGATCAGGAGTCAGAAGATCTTGATTTTATTCTTAGCTCTGAGACAGACTTCCTCTGTGACCTAGCAGAGTCCATTGGGGCCTAATCTTCAGAGGTCCTCAAGTGTTGTGGTTCCCATTCAGTTGAGCTGGAAGTGCAGTTGGCTCAGTATCTTTGAAAATCAGGCCACTAATCTCTCTGCATCGCTGTTCCCCATTTGAACGCTGGGATCATAGTACTTCCCTAACTCACAGAGGTGCTGTAAACCTAAATCCATTAGTGACCGAGGGTATGTCTACAAGATATTTAAGACCAGCAGGTCTGAGCCTGGGCTCAAGTCAATCCCCCCGCATTGTGTCCACACAGCAAATGTGCTAACCTAGGGCTCAGACCCAGGGTCTGAGCCTGTGTTAAGCTGGGACCTAGGATCTAAGCCCTATTGCTTTCCTGTGTGTACGTGACCCAGGCTTGACTTGGGTCCCAGAAGTCCTCTGGATGTATCCCAGAGCACCTGCTCCCAGAGGAGCAGCGCTGCAGGCAGCCAGAGCAGTGTCTGGCAGCACCATTACTGCCCTGGTGGCAGCTCCGGGCCTCAGGCTCCAGCTCTGCCTCGCTGCTCCACGGAGCTTGCCTGGAGCAGGCAGCAAAGGTGGGAGGTGGTTCCCTGGCTGCCAGGATGTTGGGGGTCAGCCCTCCTCTGGCTGTGCTGAGCTGGGATGGCCGCTTGCTCCCGCTCCAGCTCTGTCCCTTGCTCCTGAGAGCCACTTCCCTCCCTGGTGCTGCGTGTGCAGGGGTGCCTGGGGGCCCTGTGAGGGCGGCAATTGGGAGCCAGCCCCAAAACTTCCCCATACCCTCCCGGGGATCCCTTATTCCTGCCTCCCCAGGGGCAAGGATAAGGGATTCTCAGAACATATTGCCTTTGAGTAAAGCTAAAAAGGAACCCAGCTTAAATGAAAAAAAGGAATTAAAAAGATGTTGATGGCATTTTGCCAGCTGGATAGCAACATCTGGTTGGCATTCAGTGCAGCAGGTAATCTGCTCTGAGCTGGATTAATTTTCAGGTTTAAAATGTAGTTGCCATAGTCCACACACAGCCAGGATTTTGGCCTCCGTGAAGCAGGTAGCAGGAGGACTAGGAAGTGGGTGAGTCACTCAGTTCTATGACTTTTCCATTCCCACTTTGGTCACTGTGGCTTTGATACTTTATTTGAAAAAAAAATCACACCCACTTTTATATCCATGCTAAATTTCTATCCAATGCATTTGAACCAACCCTCCTCCTGCCCCCAAGCACTGTGGCCAAGTAATAAGAAGTAAGAATATTGGACAGCAAAAAGCAAAGTAAGAATACTCTTTGGAGAAATGCAAGGTTATCTTCAGCCCAGGGGGAGTGAGCTATCGGAGATGGTTCTCAACCCCATAAAGATAACACATAGGATCTGTGATAACACAAGCAGAAGTAAGCTGCTTACCTTATTCATGTGAGTGAGCATTCCTGTTGAAGGAAATCGGAGTTATATCTGAGCAAGGACTGAACCCAGGACTTCAGCCTTTGGCCTTATAAAAAAAAAAGGGGGCTCCCCAGGGGTTGTTGGAGCATACTACTCCCTAAGCCCTGGAGATACACTTCACCACTCTGCAGCTGGCAACAGCCAGGCTGTGGGGTGGGGAGTGTTTTTACTCTAAAACCTACATTTTATGTCAAACTTCAAAACAAACAGGCAAAAATAAATCAAAAAGCAAACAACACCTCCACTGAACATCCCATTTTAAAAATTAAGAATTGCAATATTTCGTTTTAATAGTTTGACAGCCTGGGAGACTGATGTCCTAATTATCTTCAGAACAGGCGCACATGAGCATTTTCCTGCCAATGTGACTCAGCCTAGAGGTGGAGAGCCCAATTCTCTGGTTAGATGGTAGTTCAGTATAAAGCCTTCTCAAACTGCTCTACTGAGACAGACACCAAAGGAGCTAATTATGCAGCTTATGTAATCATGTGATCCTTATGGGCACCTGAATCCCATCAATAGCACCCCCACAGTTAGGAAACAGGGGTGAGCAGTAGAGTTTCCCACAGTGCAACACATTCCTAGGGCTAGAATGTCGACATTGGGGGTGGGGGGCTCTAGGCACTGTGGGATATGTTTACTTTGACATGGGTCTGTGCACTGCAGTGTGGATGCCAGAGCCCTAGGTTCTGGCACGGGTCAGAAAATTCTTAACCTAGGGTTAAAATGCAATGGAGACACTTAAGCCCAGGGTTCCCTGATACAGGTCAGCTGACTCGAGTCCCAGTAACCCTAGGCTAACATTGCTGTGTAGACGGAGACAGACAGGTGATCAGACACTGTGATGACTGCCATAGAAAAGCCTGTATGTAACATTAATGTAGGTGAAGTGTCAAAATTCTGCTATACAGTAACACATTCTGATATAAACTCTTCAGCATTCTATTCACATTAAATATCTGTCTGATCATCTGGTTTCTACAGGTTAACAGCAACAGGCTCCTTTAATCCTAAAGCATTTTACATCACACATTGAAGGAGAAATCCTGCACATCCATATAAATCACCATATTGAAATCCCTCTACCCCCTCTGCAGATGAAGGTGGGCAAATTTTACTCAAGGTAACAGGGCAAATTACCTCAGGTCAGATCTTTCATGTCCGTACCGAGTAGATAGGATTTCAGTCAAGGTCACATTAAAAAAACTGCTGAAGTGAAATCCTGGCCCCACTGAGGTCAGAGTAAACAATTTATCTCTGAAGGATGGAATGTTGACATCCATCAACATTCCATCTATCGGTGAATGAACCTGTGGTAATAGGGAGTTCTGGAATTTCAGCCCCGATGCTTCAACTATAATAGCTATCCTCTTCAGTTTAATAAATTCACTATACAAGTTATGGCCAATGTAATTCCTACTTCAGTAGAACAACTTTCCATTAACATTGTCAGTACATTAAGCCTGAAAAAAATGGCAACCAGGTTTACTCCATTCAATCTGTTGATAAAAGTGTGCCAGGAACGTGTGAGTATATGACATTAGAACGATTGCTAATCATCACCTTTCGCAACAGGGAGTGCAAGCAAATTAGAACGACAGCTTCATTGTGCATCAAGAAAACACTAGTCCAGAAATTCATTCTTTAGAGCAGAAGAAACTGACAGTGAATGCAAAGGCAATAACCAGAGCTGAAGGTTGGCATTCTTCTCCCAACACAAAATAAGTCCTCAAATGGAGGAAGAAATGGGAAAGATCCCTTTCCTTTACACTTTTTTTTTTGGTGGGGGCACAGTCGCAGATGTCTGAAGTACATGGAATTTCACTTGGTTTATGTGAAATGACCGGCTGGCCTTAACTCAGTTCCTAGGGTGATCGGGGCGGCAGGGGAGGGAGCAGATACAGCTTGTAAGTTGTGATCACTCTGTTTTGCGAAGGGGGATTCCGTTTCCAGTCCTGCTATTATCCCACATTTACTAAGAACTGGAACATACATTCCATTTAAAAAAAAAAAAAAAAGGCACACCGTTCTCATTCACTTTTAACCTGTCTTTAACATTTCATCAGTCACCCAATCTATTTTCCTTCTCTCCTTGCTTTCTGGGTAAATGTGCAGTTCTCCGTTAACATGTTTTGGTTTACAAACGAATTTGGTTTTTCACACCGGAATGAAAGGCATCTTTTGCTGTGCTCTTCCAGATAGGACCCAGTACCAAGATGAGATGGGACCAAGGCATGGCACCACTGTGCATTCAGGTGGCTATTATCCAAGGTGAAAAACTGTTTTAACATTAATATTTCCACTGATCTTGTCCTTCAGAGAGCTAATAAAAGGGCCAGGGTCTCACAGGAGCCCTCCCATCACTCTAAAATGCTATATAGTGCCAGTGAGGCAAAAACTGATGGGTTGTGTAATAATCTTTCCCTAAATGCCAGGAGCTGTATGTCATATTCAAGCTGTTTTGAGAGAGAAGAACGGTGATGGCTTGGGTGGCTGAGAACTGATATCACTAGTTATCTGAAGGCAATCACTTTATCTGAGTGCAGTCCTGTGGCTGATGAAAGAATGGTGTCAGGGTGAGATAAGTAGGCAATTTGAAAAAGATTACTTTTAGGTTCTCTTATTTCCCTTTTTAGCTTCTTCCAAGCACAGAGGGATGACTCCACCTCATCAGGGTGATGAGCATGAATGGGAGGATTCCTAAAATATTAATGAACCCACCTTCTTTTTGAAAAGAGCTGGTATCCTGCCCATTTCAGTGGTGAGAGGGGGTCGGTGCCAGGGGATCTCTCTTTTTATGTTAGCAAATGGTAAAACACATCCTAATAAACATTCTCCTGTGATAGAACATTTTGATTTCAGCTGTATTTCTTTAAGTATATGTTCAGGAAGAGATAGATAATTGAACTTCTCTCTGTGAAAACTCTTACTGTGTAAATATGCTAAGACACGGCTATATGTCTACCAAAGGACGAGATTGTTCCAAGGCCAGGCTGGAGCACCATCTTTTTCTCAGCCTCTTTGTACCTGATCATTGCAGAATGTACTTTAAAGACTTTTAGCAGAGGACTAGATACACTTCACAAAGTAGGGACAACATGTGGCTGAATTAAGGGAGTTAGAAGTGAAGTATTATTTCTTGGAGAGAAGTTGTACAGACCAGGGTCAGAGTATTGAAGGTCCAGTCCTGCCCTAATGAAGTCAATGACAAAACTCCCCTTGACTTCACTAGTGCAGGATTTGGCCCACAAAGCCAAAGAGTAACAGACTTGCTCCTGGCCAGTGTTGAGTGCCTCCTGGAATAAGTTGCTGAAACCAGCGGGGAAGTGAAAGTGCTCTGCACCACCCAGGCCTGCTACTGGTAGGTGTATTTTATGAGGCACAAGATTGAAACATATGACAACTTCAACAGGGATAATATTTGAGATTGAAATTCTCTTCCCTTATTTAGGATTAGAGTGCTCCTCTAAAATTTGGTCTACACCACCAATTTATGTCGGTATAACGATGTCACCAGGGCATGCAGGCCTGACCCCCGGTGTAGACAGCTCAGGGAGGTGGAGTACCTACGCAAATGGGAAAAGCTGTCCCATTGGTATAAGTAGCGTCTTCACTAAGTGATACAGCGGGTAAGTGTAGACAAGACCTAAGAGACAGCCCTTGGTGCACTGCCCCACTGCCACTGTGAAGTGGGCAAAAGTGCAAGGGGAATAATTTTCAATACCCTTTTAGGGAGTGCCTCATAGATACCCATGTGCCTAGCTGATGTGTGTGGGGCAAGTGGAACCAAGGTTCCCCTACTCAGCAACGCTGACTTCCGTCAGCGTCGGTGGGTGCTGACGCCGGGCCCCGCCCCCGATGCCGGTGACGTCACGGGGTCCCCGCCCCCGATGCCGGTGACGTCACGGGGCCCCCGACGCCGGTGATGTCACGGGGCCCCGCCCCCGACACCACCGCAACGTCGCCGGCGTCGGGGGCGGGGCCCCAGAACATCGCCCAGTGCTCCGGTAAGTTGGGCGCGAGCTCCGGGGATGGCGGGGAGTTGCCGGTGGGTGCAGAGCACCCACCAATTTTTTCCGTGGGTGCTCCAGCCCCGGAGCACCCACGAAGTCGGTGCCTATACTCCCTATCTGCCTCTACCCACTTGCTCTCAGAGGAGAAGCACCTTGGGTGAAACCAGGAGCCACCTTCCAGGAAGCTTAACTCAGGTGGTGCTGGGGCAAGTAGCAAGAATCAGTCTTTACTCTCCCCACTTACAGCCATGCATGGTTGTGTAGGGCTATGCACCTTAATTAGTTAATATTTATAAAGCACTTTAAAAACTGTAGAAACCTTATGTTGTTGTTGTCGCTATGCAGTTCTGGTTCATCAAACTTCCTGATGGTTGAGGACAGCATGGCTGACATCTGGTCATACCAGAAGTGAGCCAATGAGCAAAGTGCACCAATCATGCGATATTTTGGTAAGGTTCAATATATATTTTTTATCATTTAATACCTGACATTCAAACCATCCATTAATTAAAAAGGGGCTTGCACTGCAAGGCACTTCACAGCCTACCTGGTATTACAATCACAAAGCAACTGGGGGAAGTTATTAGCAAAAACTATACCTCTGGGGAATGAAAGCAGCCTGGAGGAGGGGGAAAAGTCTCCTGAGATAATGAGTGCAATTAAACAAAATAAGAAAAGTGCTGAATTTAGGGGAAAATAAATCACACTTCCCCAAAGGCGGACTGCGTACAGTTAACATGGCATACATAAAAACAATCTAGACTTAATTGATTGCCACTGCTGCCAGACATCTTCCATGTACTTAGTTCATCATTAAGGCAGATAGGGTCCATGGATCAAGCAGCACCATAAGGAGATGGGGTGGACTGGAGCCATGCAGTGAAGAATAAACTCTGTGAGCCAGAAAAGCATGATATGAATCAGACATTTATTTGATGAAGAGAGATTTTCTGGAACCTCCATTCCTAGTAAAGCCAAGCTTCTGGTAAAGGGATCATTAGACCTAAGGCATTATTAATCTGGTTCCCAATGCCAGAAGAACATACAGCCTAATCTAAACAAATTGAAATCAAAGACTGTCATTGGCTTCAATGGGCACTGAAGCAGGCTCATCCAGAATAAATACCTCAGGTATGAGAAGCAACAAATTCAAACTCTTTCTCTGGAGTTGTGGAACACCCATTAAGTAATATCCTAGTGTGTCTATATCACCTTCGCAAAGGTTGTCATATGTCAATATTTTGCAATTGCAGCCACACCCTACCAGTAAAAGGTCCATACAGCTAAATTAGGCTAACTCCTAGTCCATTAGTTCCTTAATACAAGTATCTGTCCTTCCCCCTTGTTAAGATTGCGTCACAACCAAATACAAGATTGAACAGGTAGTTTAGCACAAGTCAGTTAGCCGCATGGGGCCGGGAGACAGAAAGGGGTGAATGGTCCCTAAGAATTTGTGTTAACTACTTCTGCTAGACTCGATGACCTCTCGAGGTCCCTTCCAGCCCTAGAATCTATGAAGGTAGAATCTATGAATCTATCTTCTTGATTTTGTGTTTACCTGGGACACCCTGAGTACTTTTCCCACACCTGAAGAATAGCTTTGTGTGGCTCGAAAGCTTGTCTCTCTCACCAACAGAAGTTGGTCCAATAAAAGATATCACCTCACCCGCCTTGTCTCTCTAATACCCTGGGACCGATGTGGCTACAATAACACTGCGCCTAACCTTGTAGACACTCAGCACCTGCATTGTCACTGTAAAAGTCCCCATCACACCCAAGTTTCAGCTTCTGGGCGTGAGCAGGCATCACCCCGCATATCTCACCCGTGGGGCCAAACCAGTAGACGTGCTCAGAACATGTCTAATTGTACACACAACAGTTGGGGAGAAAGGAGGAGGATTCTTCCCTTATAACCTTCAGCCCAGTGGTTAAGAAACTGCCCTGGGATGTAGGAGAGCCTGGTTCACTTCCCCCTCTACCTGATGAGAATGGATCTGAACAGGGTTCTCCTCTCAGGTGGAGCCCTGAACCGTGGGATGTTTGAATGTGGATTTCTCTCATTCTCTCCTCTTTGAAGCCATTCCACTTTGGATAAATAATTAAATGTTCAGTGGGTCCAGTGGTTAGGGCACTCACCTGAGAAGAAGAGGCGGGAATGGAACTGGGGTCCTTTTTCTAAACCAAAGTGAGTGTTGCTTAATTTTCCTGAAAATTTAAAATTCATTGCACCTCACCTCCCTTTTCTTCTAGGTTTATTTGTATCCTGAACCGTTAGTTTGTCATATGTATGATTAGTTTTTGGAATTTGTATTTCATCTTAGCTATGCTACCATCTGTTATGATCTAGTTCCACCTGCCAAAATAATTCAGTCAGAATCCAATTACATCCAAACCAGGAGTCAGGAGTGTGTCTGTTCAGAAGTGTCATAGTTACATCAGATCATAGAACATTATTGTATTACCTCTACCTGTTTCTTAACCTAATACAATATACCAAAAAATCCTGCCTCAGTCACCTTAACAATCTTGATCCAGAGTTTTTGACAGCTAGATATTTCTCAGATACCAATAGCTCTTTTCAAGCCTGAATTTACATTTTTGGCAGACATTTCAAAATCTGATTTATTTATTCCTTATGTATCTTTCAATCATTTAACTCCCCTGTACTGTAAGTTCATTATATTTTCAATAGACTTCTCTCTTGTCTCTATATACCATAATTCAGAAGTTCTCAAACGACAAGGCTAGGAAGACTCATCTCTTCCAGGGATAGTAGGGGAGTGGAAGAATTTTTGTTATTATTTGCTGTGGCTTTCACTTAGGACTCAGGGAAAGCAGAACCATCTATTATGTGCTGAATATCAAATGGGTGAGTTATAGTCTGATACAAGTAAGGGAGAAGGCAGAGGAATCAGGCTTTTTGCACCATATTTAAAGATACAAGTCTAGAAAATCCTCTGAAAAGCTACTGCCGCTGCTTACCCAGCAAATCAATGAACTCACACTTTACATTTCAAGTGCCTCCTTTTTAAAGTAAACAACGACTTTTTTTCATCTCTGGAAATGAACGAATTTGACAAGCTTAATTCTCCTGGCATTCCGTTGAGGTAGATAAGTGTTGCTATACCTATTCTGCAGAAGGGGAAACTGAGATACACAGAGGTTAAGTGATTTGTCCCAAGGTCCTACATCAAATCAGGAGATGGCCAGAAGAAACAGCTACTTACTGTAACTGTGGTTCTTTGAGATATGATGCAGATATATATTCTGCTTCGGTGTTTGCATGCCCAGTGCACCAGAGCCAGAGAATTTTGTCTAGCAGTATCTGTAGAAGGGAAACACTTTCATTTCATGGCCTTAGCCCAATCTGTGACTATGAGGCAGTGCCACCCTGCCCACCCCCAGTTCATTTGCATCAATGCCCAGACAGTAGATGTTGATGCAGAGCGGATGGAGAGTGGGTCATGGACTACACATCTACATAACATCTCAAAGATCCAGGGTTACAGTAAGTAACCATTTCTTCAAGTAGGTGACTCGAAACTAGTACCCACCCAAGAGAAAGGGCTCAGAGTCTACCTAAACAAGGAATGTAGGACTGCTCTACTGAAGCTTGCATCTGCTCTGGAAGATGCAGTAATAGCATAATGTTTTCTAAATGTATGCATGGACCACCGTGGAGCAGGCCTCTCAGAACCTGAGGGCAACCTCTGGCCTGATGAGAGACTCAGTGCAGAAGCAGGCCACCCGGCCTGTTGGAGCGAGTGCTGCTTTAGGCAAAGATCCCTCGCCACCTGAGCTCATCTCATGAAAGATCTGCACATCGAACGCCGCTCCTTGATGTGGGGTTTGCCTAAGCACAGCAAACACCATGTGTGGGGGCTGTTGTTGGGGATTGCTCCCCCATGTGGATAATATTGAAACCCCTGTGAGGGTATCACCAGGGAAATACTTAAACCAAAGCGAACTAACAGTAAATGTAACTGACAGCTAGGGTGACCAGATGTCCCGCTTTTATTATTTTGGGGTGTCTCTCTTATATAGGCTCCTATTACCACCACCCCCCCGTCCCGATTTTTCACATTTGCTGTCTAGTCACCCTACTGACAGCATACTGAGGGTACTAACTATATACATCAAGAAAGTCACTCAGCAATAGAGAGGTTGTGAGGTTAGAAAGCACACAGAGCTCTGACTCCAGCCACGGGTGGTAAGAAGGTACTGAGGCAGGAACAGGGCTTCACCACCTCATATTGCCAGGGAAGGGCTAAGGCCAAGAGGCACGAACAACGCCCCTCTAGGTATACTGCTAGGCAAAATTCTCCGGCTCCCATGCGCTGGGTGCACGTACACCTAAATGGAATAAACAGCCGCATCTACTTGAAGACAAAGAAACCAGGGCTTCAAGACAGTCTGATGCTCTAACCACTAGACCATGCTCCTACTAACAAGGAGGTTTTTAAACTTACAGAGAGGTCTTAAATGTGAGATAGAATTACATCCACAAGGAGATGTTATACCAGGCTAGAAGGCTCTTTAATCTAACAAAGGCATAATAGGTTCCAATAGCTGGAAATTTAACGCAATGAAGTTCAAATTGGAAATGAGACACCGATTTTAGCCATGAGAATAATTAACAAGTGGGACAGACTACCAAGGGAAGTGGCACTTTCACTCAAGATTGGCTCTCTTTTGAAAGTAGTGGCTCCAACAGAGATAAGGGTTCTGTTGTGCGAGGCACTGTACACCCACAGTGAGAGACTGCTCCAAAAAGTCTACAACCTAAAGAGATAAGACAGACATAAGATGGGTGTGGGAGGAACAGCATTGAGGTGACTTGCCTGAGGCCACACAGCAGATAGTGGCGGAGACAGGAACAGAATCCAGGTCTTCTGACTCCCTGTCCTTTTTCCTGTTGAACAGACTAGGCTGCCGCAGTACTAAAATTGCTGGACTGCAGTGTTATTTTGCTGTCACCACAGTCCTTTTCCCCTGCTGTTTGCCACCATACCCATTAATGCTTATTGTCTGTCTCAAACTTTGTCCTTAATGGCTCTTCTCAATAACATGTATTTTCTTGCATAAATGATCTTGCCAACTTTCTCTCCTCTTTCATTATGGGAACCGTTTAGTGTCATTACTCCTCTAACCTAATTTTCAAAGTCAATTATGATTCCATTATCTCTATCTTACTACATTATACACCCATATCATGTCTAGCATGAGATTAAAGCTGTAACATGTAATTGCCTTCATTTATTTAGTATTTATTTGAAAATGAAACTATAAAACTATAAAACACCATGATTTCTTTATTATTAAATCAATGTAATTATGACAAATGAGGTGAAATAAGAGTAAACAATGTGAAATCCCAACAGTAGTTCTCAGAAAGAAAGGAAGGATCAGTTATGGATTATGAATCTCCATTTACACTTTACAACTAAAAAAAATCTATACACCCTTGTTATAAACAACCAACACAAGGTTACATAACCTTATTTTTTATTTGTATTACGCTAATACCTTGCACCCCGGTGTAATAGGCACTGTAAAAAGAGTCTGTCCCTGCACCGAAGAGTTTACAATCTAAATATTACACTGGAGACAACAGCTGGATAAACAGATGGTGGGAGAACAAGAAAATAATGAGACAACACTGATAATTGTAGATGATACTGGTCAGTTATGTGATGGCCATAAATATACCATTCTTCACCCTGAGTAAAGGATCTGCAGGATCTGATCAATGATCATGATAAATCTGTCTTTGACATACATCAGAATTACTATTAACACACAATATGTATTTATAGAATACCACTTACACAGTGTGATGAGATTCAACATGAATCAACACCAGTTTATATGCAGCTGGAGATGATAAAAGCTGCACACAAATAAAAATGCAAACTAGGAGAAGTAGAAACATGAGTGTGCCATGTGATGTAATGCAAGAGGAAGTCCTGGTCTAAAGTGTATTAGAAACTGTACCTCGTATAGCCATAGGTATTATCATTGCTCTGTACCTATCTGTAATCAAACCACACTGGGAGTATTGTGTTCAGTTCAGGGCAGAATAGTTTAGAAAAGTCATTGATAAGCTGTAGGCAGTCCAAAGATAGGTGAAAAAGTGATTAAGGCTGGGGTTTCCACTGGAGCCTAAGATAGAATTAGGTGGGCTCTAACTGCCTTGGGTGCTTTGAAAACCCCAGCCTAAATGATTACCCGGTACATCCTATCAGTGGTGCTGGAATGAGGGGTGCTGGCTTGAAATAGTAATAATAAACACCAAATACATGGTTTCTATCTGCACCCCTACTATAAAAATTGTTCCAGTATCTCTGCATCCTAGGTGAGAAAAATGAAGGTACTGGATATGCTCATTTTAGAACAGGCAGCAAAGAGAAGACATGATAAGATGTTACGGGCCAAACCCTGAATCATGCAAGGATTACCATTAAAGTACTGCAAATGGGACAACTTGCATGAGCAAGCAAGCAGAATCTGGCCCCATGTGTACGCTAGAAATAGGACAAAAAGGTAGGGATGGAATTATCAAAGTGTAAATGGAAAAGAAGAGGGGTAACAGTCTGCAAGAAAAGGAGGAATATTCAGGTTAAACACTGAATTCCCACATGAAGCTAATCAAGCAATTGGGAACTCATTGGGTCATAATGTAGTGATAGAGTTTAAACAGTGGCAGAATTTCATGCTCCAGAATCCTCCTTTCGGCAGGTTGCAGTCCAGGACAGTGGAGGCCACGAAAAGCTTTTGACATCTGCACAAATGCCACTAGGCCTGCACTGATGCAGTGAAATGAACAGGCTCCATGGCCATCAATGGGTTTGATGAACCATTGCTCCCTGCCTTTCTGAGGTGATCCCTCAAACTTTGAAAGCTAAAACTCCCTGAGCTTCCAGGGATTTTTTTTTCCTGCAGCAGGGATGATTCAAGATTAGCTTTCAAATACATCAGCACATGTTTGCCTACCTTCCTTTGCCATAGCTTTGAAAGCACACTTTACTCAGGTAGTCAGTATGCACTCTTTGCTCCCTGTGGGGCTGGACAAACAAAACCAATCGGCATTACACAGTGCTCCAGCAGCTTCCACAAAACTGTGTTGGACTGAAACTTTGTGCCTATAACATTACTGGGTGAGGTAATATCTTTTACTGGACCAACTTCTGTTGGTGAGGGAGACAAGCTTTCAAGCCGCAAAGGCCTCTTCTTTTCCCTGACCTGTCTTGTCTCTCCACTGTCCTGGGACCGACACAGGTACAAGCACACTGCATAGAACATTAATGACAACGTGGGAATAGACACAGCTTCTCTTTTTATCTTGTTAAGTCCAAAGTTAATTAGCCAGGTTGTTGAGCCGAGTTTCTCCAAATTGGGTGCATTTGAGGGTATCGTTCCAGCACAGATCCTTGTGTAAGGGAGCAGGAAATTCTGCCTAACATAGAAATTGTGTATTACCGACTGGCTGGATTCTCAGACAGCAGCAGTTTTATTGTGCTCATAAGAAGATAAGGATTGGCTAAAATTGACGTTTTGCACCTGTTATGAGTATGAAGTCACTATATAAGCAAACACAGTGAATGACCAGCGACTTCCTTCCTCCTAAATACCCACAAGTATTCCAGGGCATAGCCCAAACGCAAAGTGACCTTCACCACCCACCCAAAATACACTTCCTCATCAACCCACACATTTCAGTATCTGGTGGCTCTGCACTGGTACGCATCCCCACCTCTGCTGTCCCTGTCCCAGAGCTTGGCGAGAGGCTGCTGCTGCTGTGTGTTCTCCCTTTGAAGGGCTGCCTTCCCAGTTCCCACACATACAGTTCCTATGGCCAATTGCTTCAGTGTCTGCTGCATACAGTTGGGGACAGCAGGAAGCCTGAATCAGATAAGCAGTTAGTTTTCCCCACTGCCTGCTAGCAGAAGTAGCTCTTTGAAGCGAAGACAGGGGCTTGGCGGCTTGGCCCATCCCCTACTGTCCCTCTGCTCTCCTATCCATGCCTGCAGCGGTCTCTCCTTTGCCTGCTGAATATGGGGAGGAATGGAAAGGAGACACTCATGGAGCTTGACTTTTCTTCCTGTGGCAGTATTGGCTTTCTGCAGGTTTCCCCAGTCCTGGTTGGGCTGCCGAGAGAGGATTTATGACCATCTGGCAGGTTTTTCCTTTCCTGTGTTCTTCTAGGAAGCAGGGACTAGCGTGGGTTCTCACTAGGATGGAGAGCAGCTAATTCAAATGATTTTGTCAGGTGGGCCTAAGACAATCATGCAAGCTGATACCATGGGGAGAAAATTTCTTTTGGTTAATTATCTCTTACATAGAATAAGTTGCATACGTAGACACCTCTCAGGATCTGGTTCCCATTGTGCTGGGTGCTGTACATACACAGAGGTCTGAAGAGGAGCTGTTCAAGCAGTTTGCCTCTGATATTGGCTATTGTAAACTTGAGGGTCAGCATTTCCATTTGTATTGGGGATAAGACTCTAGGACGGGAAAATCCCACACTGGCAGGGAGTTGCATTATAAGAGTAGCTCTTCGCCAGTTCTAACTTCTCCAGTGCATATTTCTCTCTAGTTTAAATAACGTTGAGACATCAGTAAATCTGAATCCCTGGGTTGTCAGTAAAAGTCAAGATAAAAATACCCCCAACTGCACACAGCAAGCTCCATTCAATGATACCATTTTTCGGATAAAATGCCTGTCATTCAACATGACACTAGACTCTAGAAATAGGAGCCTCATTGTGACATTAGCACATTCAATTATTGCCTTTTGCATGAAAAGCTGAACAAGCCAATGCAGTAAATGGCTAATATTAGCACTCAAAGCTGCTTTTCATATTTCATTTATCAAATATTTCCCTTTTGTTTCACTTCTCTTGTTGCTTTCTCACCTTGAAATAAAAAGCCAGCTTCTTCTTGTTTGCTCTCTAGCTTCATTAGAAACTGATTTCCTCTCATATTAATCACAATTTCTAATAGTACTTCCTTCTGGAAAAATGGCTTTACAGAGCCCAATCCTGCTCCCGCTGAAGATAATAATCAAACTCCCACTAATAGCAGTGGGAACAGGGTTTGGCTCTTGGTTTGTATTGTTGCTCTCTCTAGTTGTGAAGAAATAGAGACTGTGATCATCAGCATTAAGAAGGGGCAGTAGAGAAGTCACACACTCATGACGGGGTTAACTAAATCCTGTTACTTTGTGCAAGAGTATGCAGCCGCACACTGCAAAGACTGACCTTTCTTTGAAGAAGCCCTTTTGCTACTTGCTTATGCACATTACAGTGTAATCTCACCACACATTTCCCTTTAAACGTGAACAGTTTGAGGGCTAAATATACATTGGATCCACAGCTGCCAAGCTTTGTGCAGCTCCAGGTGTGACCCGGTGTTTATGTTTAACCAGTTAATTTGCAAATTTTCAAAATTTGCAGATCAAGAAATTTCAGCTTTAGAACTTGTGCAGATTTGTTGCTGGTGAAAGGCTTTGGCTTGGCAGTCCTGCTGAATGCAGTCCTCTCTTTACACAGGGCAAGGTGCTAGGCGCAGGCAGCTCCAGTAACTTAAGTTGCAATTATAGGTGCACTTCTGAAAAACCAGACATTCAGCCCTTAAAGCCCCTCGTCCCATCCCGTTCCCATCTGTGGGGCTGTTCCATGAATGCAGGGTCCTCTGTTCCTCTACTAATCAGCTGCCTTCTGAGATGAACAATGGCATTTGGCAAAGTTTTCAAAAGCCTTAGTCAGAAAGGAGTGAAACAGCTAAAAGCTTCGGTAGCAGCATCCTATCCTAGCCCTTAGTGCCGTTCTTCATAAGGGTTCATGTATCACTTGGGTAACATTTAACCAATAGTGTGGTGTCAGCAGGGTAAGAAAATGCAGCTGTTGAAAAGTTATGGGCTCTCCCTGCTCCTTATTAAAGCAACTTTGTTAGATAGTTCTTGAATACCAGCTTGATTCCTGACCATTTCTGCCCACAAGAATTCAGAGAGGAATGCATTATGCCTGGCTGCCACTTGGGGCTGCAAAGACTGGGGACAGGGTGAAAAAAGTCTCCACCACCCTTATAGCTCCTGAGCATTTGCCAGACAGAATTGCAATTTCTGCACTGCCCCAGGCAGATGGGCTGCTGTTTCTTAGCAACCTCTGAGTACAAACACCTGAAAGGGAATGGGAAGAAGGAAGGGCCCTGCCCCCTCCATGCTGGCCAGTGAGGAGATTGGGGTTCCATCCTGGCTCTGGGCAACTTCAGGATAGTCATTTGGCTGATGCACTTCCATTTCCCAAATCTGCAAAATGGGATAATATTGACCTTCTTCACTGAGATGAGGGGTTTAATTCATTAGAGATCATAAAATGCATTGAGATCCTCAGATGAAAGGGCCTCTTTAAGTCCAACCCACTGAACCATTCCTGAGCAGGATGCAACTTGACTCAATCATGAGAGTGTTTTAAAGTCCTGTGCTGTGCACCACAAGTTTCCAGTGCACAGAATGTTGGCTCTCTCTCTTTGGAAGGGTGTTGTCAATCAAAGCAATCCAGGGTGGGAAACCCTAAACAAAGTAATCAATACTCCCTCTTCAGAATTATTCCAGAGAAAAACCACCTGTTACTCTGAAGTGTTCTCCAAACATGCACCACACAAGGACAAAGATATGGGATGCACGCATAAGCGGACAACTCAGAAACAGAGTAGTTCAACTCACACACACACACACCCTTGACCCTTCTGCCAGCCCAACAGTCCCAAGGGAACATCAGAGCTAGGGTTACCATAGGTCCGTGTTTTCCTGTACATTGCCTCTTTTTTTTATCCTTTGCCCTCTATCTGGGTAGATTATTTCAAATAAAAGGAAATGTCTGGGATTTTTGCAGAACCGACGTTGCAGCTCAGAAAGAAGAAGCTGGCTCCACGTTCTGATTGGTCCCTCCGCTGCACCCGCAGCTGCCTGATTCCGCCCACCCAGGTCCTGGCTCCCAGCCCTGGGGAGAGGGAGAGGCAGGGATGTGCTGATGGCTGGCTGGTACTGTATCCCAAGCCTGCACCAGACACCCTGCCATGTGACAGGGAATGACATTGCTCCCACCTCGAGAGTGAGGCTGCAGGTAACCCCTCAAGCACTCCAGGTACCCCTTCCTAGTATACACATACCTGCACCTCCCAAATACCCCCCCAACCTTACACTCCTCCATCCCCCCAATTCAACTGTGTCCTCTTTTTGGGAACCTGAAAGAGGGTAACCCTAATCTGAGTAAGCAACAAAGGGTCCTGTGGCACCTTATAGACTAACAGAGGTCATCTGAGTGGACTACCAGCTCTTGAAAGACAGCCTGTTTCAGGAGGGCAGCCTTTTCTGACATGGGGAGGAAAGCATCTGGCCTCTACAATTAATTTAATATTAAATTTCTGAAAATGTACCTTGACCCTGGACAAAAACAAAAAAACAGGTAACAAGCTGTGATGGAATGCAAGAATACTAATGTGTGACAAGGAGAGATCTACTCATGCTGACAAACAGTGAGGGAAGGAAAGAATCTTCTCTTATTGGCCGGAATCCATCTAATGTATTGATATTTTTAATGAGGATCACACCAATGCATCCTTTGGTCTTGTTTTTGGTATGGTTAAGTTTCTTCATGCAACCTTTTCAGGCATAGCATTATCACTCTTTACTGTTTATATTGTGATACTGCCCTCAGGTTCCAATCAAGATGAAGGCCTTCGGGTGGTAGGCACTAGACAAACACATACACATGTTACCTGTCCTGAAGAGATGAAAATCTAAGATGACAGTGATGTGTACGGTGGGGGAGGATGTCCATATAGCCTAGCCTATACTATACCAGTCTATGCACTATGTTGAGCTAATATTAATGTCTCACCACAACCATGTCATCGAGCACTCTTCTCCCATAGTGACATTCTTTTCTACCCTTTGAGTCATGATTCACTTCCTTCCTGCTATTGCTTGCTCTTCTTCCCCCAAGTCACAGCCCTGCTGCCCCCTTTGCACCTGCCAGTCATCAGCTATGGATTCCATCTGTTATAGCTGCCACCTGAGCTCAAACAGCCTCTCAGATTGCTTTAAACAAAGGCAGCGGCAGCAGCATCAGTCTGTGCTCATGAGTGGCTGAGCAAGACAGACCTGGGAGTACTACTGAGAATCTACTCAGGGCATGAAACTAGAGCTCCAAGTTACATGAGCCTTCAATCAAGCTTAGGGTATCTCTGGAACCCCTGAATGTAATTATAGCCCCATCATTCACAGCTACTTGTTATTTATCTTCTATTTTTTAATGGACTTAGCAAAAAGAATCTCATTGCCATTTGACAACATGAAAGTGCCATATTCACAGTTGCTAAGATACACTCAAGCAGGCTGTATTTCATAGCTGTCAGGCTACACCTCTGAAATATGGTTATTTTAAAGTGCAGGAACCCCTGGCTACTGGTATAGAATATTAACTAATAAGATGGGAGTATGGGAATGAATTAATATCAAGTGTATAGTGGCTGGCTGAGTTACCGCTGCTATCACAAATCTGCCACCCTCTATGCTTCAATTCTGTTTTATAGTTCAGGCAGATTAGTTCTCGTTGGTTTGAGCTGCAGGTATTTCTGGGGGCAGGGAAGTAACTTGGATTGGCTTTGCTTGCTGTGGACTTTAAACAATAAACAAGCCCCACATGGCATATTGTAGCAGCATATTTCCATCAGAGCATTTTCACACAGGTCTTCCCTTAATCAACTAGACTTTGTTCGTTATGTATAGACAATGATAAAAGAGGAACAAATACACACACTAGTAAAAGGGGGTGAACCAAGATATGGGGAAAGTAGGGTCCTTTGGGATAGGTTTAACACAGCTCTTAATTTTGTATTTGGAGTCTAGATGATACAACAATGGGCATATTAGTTAGGTTGACAGGAGTGTATGTGTGTGCTTGTTTCTGGCCTAATATTAATTTCATGCATTTATAGAAACGGTATTAGGTTCATACATAGCAGTTTGGTGGATCTGCACCAGCACTTACTATGCTATCACCACATTGGAAGCACTGATCCCTTTGTATTACTCGTTCTGAGGGCTGCCATTTTAAGGGCATCTTCCTCCCTCTAGAGGCAGAATTGAAAAGTTTTTATTTTAATTGATAGGTTAAAGAACTAAACCTGAAATCTGGGTGGAAAAACGGAAACTAAGTAAAGTTTAAAAGAATCAGAACAGGTGTCCTTAAAAAAAAGTTTGCCCAAAGTGAATGTGTGTGTAGGGGGGGATCAAAACTAGCACCAGAGCCATGACACTGTTGCGTTCCTGTCCTGCAACACCGCGATATCATGGGCAGTCCTAGAGTAACAGAACTATGAAGAAATAACAGTCCAAAACAGTAGGCTACCAGAGTTTCCACTGACCGACGGAATTAATAATGAAATGTGTTTGTTATACTAGGCCGCTAGCACAGAAATTCCATCTGCCAAGATAAAGGAACTGTGACGAGTTCAGTCACAGAGATCCCCTTGGCACTCTCACCTAATGTGCTGAAACTACCACTGAGCCCGTTTTCCCTGCCAGTTTGGGACTCCAGACTCCTGCGTTGTTGAGCCAGACATAGGGTGACCAGACAGCAAATGTGAAAAATCGGGACACGGGGTGGGGGGTAATAGGAGCCTATATAAGAAAAAGACCCCAAAATCGGGACTGTCCCTATAAAATTGGGACATCTGGTCACCCTAGCCAGACATGCTAGCCTGCTGCAACACAGACCCAGAGTCTGGTCCATGTCCCCAAAGCTGCAGATTTAACTGAAAAACAGCTCAGCAAATTACTTGTCTCCAGCACCCAGATACCCAACTCCAAATGGGATCCAAACCCTAAATAAATCTGTTTTACTCTGTATAAAGCCTATACAGGGTAAAATTATAAATTGTTCGCCCTTTTATATCACTGATAGAGAGAGATGCACAGCTGTTTCCCCCCCTGCAGGTAGTAATCACTAACTCTGAGTTTATTAGTAAACAAAAATGATTTTATTAAGTATAAAAAGTAGGATTTAAGTGGTTCCAAGTAATAACAGACAGAGCAAAGCAAGTCACAAAGCAAAATAAAGCAAAAACACGCAAGTCTAAGCCTAATACATTAAGAAACTGATTACAGGTAATATCACACCCTCAGAGATGTTCCAATAAGCTTCTTTCACAGACTAGACTCCTTCCTAGTCTGGGACCAATCCATTCCCCTGGTACAGTCCTTGTTAGTTCCAGCAGACATCTTAGGTGGTAAGCAGTGTCTTTCTCATGACTGGAAGCCCCCTTTGTCCTG
Source organism: Chelydra serpentina (assembly GCA_037349315.1). Classification (NCBI taxonomy): domain Eukaryota; kingdom Metazoa; phylum Chordata; order Testudines; family Chelydridae; genus Chelydra; species Chelydra serpentina. The sequence continues at coordinate 23,516,384 of JBAIAC010000004.1, read as the reverse complement.
CTACACTCCCTTTTATAGCTTTGGCACAAGGCGGGAATTTTTTGTCTCTCTGGGTCTCCACCCCTCCTTCTAAATGGAAAAGTACCAGCTTTAAGATGGATTTCATTATAAGGTGACATGTCACATGTCACTGTAAGACCCCTAGTCTCCATTCCCCGTGGGCTGGCCCATACGTACACAGGAAGGTTTGCAGGTAAATAAACCATTTACAACCAATTGTCCTACTCAATGGCAGCCATCAAGATTCTAAACCACCATTAATGGCCCACACTTTGCATAATTACAATAGGACCTCAGAGTTATACTTCTTATTTCTAGCTTCATATACAATATGATACATTCTGCGGGAAGCGGCGCAGGCTGAGGGATGTGCTGGCCGCCCTTCCTGCAGCCCCCATTGGCCTGGAGTGGCAAACCGCGGCCAGTGGGAGCCGCGATCAGCCGAACCTATGGATGCGGCAGGTACACAAACCGGCTCGGTCCACTAGGAGCTTTCCCTGAACAAGCAGTGGACCAGCTTTGAGAACCACTGGTTTAGATAATACTTAGTCCTGTCATGAGTCAGGGAACTGGACTAGATGACCTCTCAAAGTTCCTTCCAGTCCTACAAGTCTATGATTCTACATTAGTTCCACAGAAAAAATAAAGTAGCCTGTTTTGAGAAGATCTTGGACATGCTCACACAGTTCTATTCGCAGCACCCTTGTTACAGAGTGACAAGATGAGACACAGGAAGGTTAAATAACTTGTCCAAGGTCACACACTGAGTTAGTGACAGACACGAAGTCCCCAGATTCAGTTTCCCTTCTTTAACCGTTAGGTAACTCTGCCTCCAAGTGGGCTATTCCTGTATACCTGCAAACTCATGGGAACCTTCATTAACATAAATTTGTAAGGATTAAACTGAGAAAGAATTAACTAATTACACTGATAATGCTGCAAGGTGGGATTGCCGCTGTTATAATACGGGAACATTATGTCCTGGCGAGGAGCCAGGATATGATGCAGGATGGGTAAAGCATCCAGGTTACAAGCGAGATGTGAATTTTCATTCTTTTCATCCCCTCCTTCATTTATTCCCGCATTTTCGTTTCTTTTTCCTCCCTTTTTTGTTTCTATCACTCATTAAGCTGCAATCATGCCGCTCTCCCCTGCAGCGCGGAATGGGGACTTCATAATCAGCACTTTAGACATATGTTCAGTATAAAATTCCAGTGGATTTAAAAAACTGGTATCAGTCATTCCAAAAAGTGCTTTTCATCAATTTGACAATTATCTGGAATATAATTAAAAAACCATAATCTTAAAGTCTTTTCTAGAAGAAGTGTCATATGTGATTATTTCCCTGGGATAGATAAAGCTAATGCTCACAATCAGCATGCTTATTCAATATTCTGAGCACTTGCTATCAATACAATGGCCCATATTCAGGAGTGATGGATAAGGTGGTGTATAAACTAGACTCCCTTACCCTCGAGGAGGTGGAAGAGACTATTATAATTTATGTTATAGTAACAGATAACAGCCCCAACCAAGATCAGGACCCCCTGGTGCTAGACACTGTACAAACATCTGGTAAGGGAGAGTCTCTGCCCCAAAGATCTTACATTCTAAACAGCTAAGACAAACAAAGAGTGGGAGGAGATAGAGGCACAAAGGTGAAGTGATTTGGCCAAGGTCCCACAGCAAGGCTAGGAATAGAACCAAGGTATCCTGACTCCCAGTCCAGGGTCCTATCCACTAGTTCACAAGAAGCACGTCCACTCCCTAGGGAGTCTCACAGAGATGACCTTAGTTGCCCTCTTGTTTTCAGACTGATGCTTAAAAATCACCATACAACATTACAGCAATAGAGTTAGAGAAGCAAAGAGACATTTGGCATCTCCCGTTGGGATTCTGGACAGCTCCTAAGCAGCGGCACAAGTAGGACAGGGAGCACCTAAACACTGACTGGAAGTGCCCCCAACGTGTCAGGAATTATAGTATTCACTATGAAGAGAACTAGAATCTAACCATAACTGGGCATAATTTTAAAAGCAGAGGGGCTTGGAAGAAAGTGGAGGTTGTCCCAATTCAGATTTGGCTCTGATTTGGTCCCAGTCTGTACTGATTATACTAACCACTTACTAGTTAAGTCAAATTTGTTTCATTTGCGATTGTGCAATTTCCCTCCCCTATTTTGGGAGATGTCATCCCACCTAGGGTATATAATACACATGATATCTATATTCCCGTTTAACAAAAGGGTTAAATCTAGCCATTTTCGAGGCTAAGCTGTTCAGGGAGGGAACTGTGTATTCCTGCATCTATCACTGTGCAAGCACCAACTGCAACAAATAATAAAAGTAACACTGATAACATTAGCTGATGTTTGCCTTGAGTTTTTGGATAGAGCTGGGAGAAACGCAATTTCCATTCCATGGAAATTCAGACATTTTGAAAACGTTTTCATTCTGACCTGAAGTGAAAAGCAGAAATGTTGAAATTTCCTGTGGAAAGGAAAATCCAAAATATTTTTTTTAAAAAGTTAAAAATTTCCTTCTCTATAACTAATTATTAGACTGACAACTCTTTATCAAGGTAGAATGATCAATATATTTAATATGTGACCCTTTTAGCAGGTGTTAGAAGCTGCAACCATGGCCAGGATCAAATGTCTAGGGGTTCCTCTTGAAATCAACAAACACCATCAGCTCAAGCCCCCACCCAGAAACTAAATACCTTCCCTGGGCACATTTAACAGGCAATACGTCCCTGCTCACAAGCTCTAAGGCCGCATAGAAAACAAGGAAAGATTTTATTAGGGGGCAACTTGGGAAAACACAGCAACAATATATATAAATGAATAATGAGTAAAACACCCACTCTGCCACTACACCATTGTCAATCATTCTGCCACTACACCTACACCTTCGCCCCCTGTGTCATTCTACTGCAACCTCTGCAATGTCTTGATGTCCTCAGACTTATCACAGCTCTCAGTGATTTCAGCAGTTAGTGGGGGAGCCTCACTACTAGGGCAGTCCGGTCAGTGTCTTCCACTGGAGACACTGCCCCACAGTAGATCTAAGGTTTAACACTTAGATGGGGTTATCTGGGATTTCAGCTTTTGTGATCCCTACCAAAGCAACAAAGAGTCCTCTGGCACCTTATAGACTAACAGACATATTAGAGCATAAGCTTTCGTGGGTGAATACCCACTTCGTCGGATGCATGCAGTGGAAATATCCAGAGGCAGGTATAAATACGCAGGCAAGAGACAGGCTAGAGATAACGAGGTTAGTTCAGTCAGGGAGGATGAGGCCCTCTTCTAGCAGTTGAGGTGTGAACACCAAGGGAGGAGAAACTGCTTTTGTAGTTGGCTAGCCATTCACAGTCTTTGTTTAATCCTGAGCTGACGGTGTCAAATTTGCAAATGAACTGAAGATCAGCAGTTTCTCTTTGAAGTCTGGTCCTGAAGTTTTTTTCCTGCAGGATGGCTACCTTTACATCTGCTATTGTGTGTCCAGGGAGATTGAAGTGTTCTGCTACAGGTTTTTGTATATTGCCATTCCTAATATCTGATTTGTGTCCATTTATCCTTTTATGATGTACATAGCAGAGGGGCATTGCTGGCACATGATGGCATATATTACATTGGTGGATGTGCAGGTGAATGAACCGGTGATGGTGTGGCTGATCTGGTTAGGTCCTGTGATGATGTCCCTGGTGTAGATATGTGGGCAGAGTTGGCATTGAGGTTTGTTACATGGATTGGTTCCTGCGTTAGAGGTACTATGGTGCGGTGTGTAGGTGCTGGTGAGAATATGCTTCAGGTGGGCGGGTTGTCTGTTGGCGAGGACTGGCCTGCCTCCCAAGGCCTGTGAAAGTGAGGGATCGTTGTTCAGGATGGGTTGTAGATCACTGATGATCCGTTGGAGAGATTTTAGCTGAGGACTGTAAGTGATGGCCAGTGGAGTTCTGTTCGTTTCTTTCTTGGGCTTGTCTCACAGCAGGAGGCTTCCTACCCCTTGCTTAGTGCAGTTTAGCAGGGCATGCCAAGCACAGTTCTGCTGCCCTTTACTCACACCACAAGGGTAACTACACTTTATTACGCCTGCACCCAATACCAAAATGATTTGCAATCCAACACCAGAAAAAAGCCACCATTTGGGCAAAGCAGCTCCATCATGCTGTGTGCCTAGGCAGAGTAGGCATGTCTATGCAAACAAGGTCGGTTCCTGGAGTCTTTCCCCCCAGCTCATCACTAGATGTCAGGGGAGAGCTCATTCAGACCCTGCTTACGTAACTATGGATTTAGGCGCCTAGAACTTTAGGCACCCAGGTTTGAAAATCCTGATCTAGAATCAAAGGAACAAAACCAATCAGTTGAGGAGATTAGAGCTATGCTGATTTGCAATAGCTCAGGATCCAACCCATTTTTTTTAATGAGCTTAGACACCAAAGCACAACTTGGTATATCCAAAGCTCAAAAAATTGATTTGTGCTTGGTATATCCAAAGCACAAAAGGTATATCCATTTAAAAAAAAAATTGTTACCATTCAATGCCAAAGTGCCCAATCGCTTTTTCTTTAATTCTGTAAGTCCTGTTACTTTCTCCTGTGTATGCTTTGTATTTGGTCACTGTGGTCCCAGGCCTGTTACCACTGCAGTCAACAGGGCAGATTCTCCCCACCTAATCATAAGTATGGTCCCATCCAAGCCAAACTGCAGAATTTGTTTATTTTGTCCCTGAACAGTTTATTTCCCTTTAGAAATACTGAGTGTCTGAATTTCCTGTGGGTTAAATATTTTTGAAACTAGACTCCTCCTTGACCTAATGTAGATATCAGCTGTGGTCTGTTTATGCTATGTTAAATATTCTATTAAAAAGCAATATATTATCTGAATTCACATCCTACTTTTTGTGTAATAAAATTATCTTCAAAATTAGACGTTGTACTAACCTAATTTGATTTAGCTAATCTAATTTGTATTTGTAATTTAGCACAGCATCTGCTGATGAATTTATATTATTGTGTCCAAAGAATGCCTCATGTTTATTTGTTTATAAAGATATAAATAATCATTTTTTTTCTCCTTTGCATTTCACTTTACAAATGTATACTTTCAGATTCCCTGACTGAGGAAAGCATTCCTTATCCAGGACAGTATGTAAGCACATGCGTAACTTTAGCTGTTGATGTCATATGGGCTCAGCACATGCTTAAAGTTGAGCATGTATCCGAGTGCCATCCTGAATAGGGATGGATGTAAACAAGGGCTTATGTGTTTTCATGAATCAGGGTGTATGTTTCTATACAGTAGCTCAGCAGAAATACATCTATATACATGTCACAAATACCCATACAAATATTCATTCTGAACAGTTTGTGAACAATTCATACCCCGTGCAGCAAATGCATAGAATAATCATGACAAGTAAATACATAAGTCAAAATCAAGACTTGTTTGCAGATCAACCACTAACTGAAAAACTTAGTGTGAAATGATGGTTATTCATTGCAAATTGTTTGCCCAGCTACTGCTGCATGCCATAATCTAAACCACAGTCTAAACCCATTTGACAATTACTCCTTAATTGTTTCTGACCTCGAAAATAAAAAACAAATGTCCTTACGGTCTATTCTGTACCTCATAAGGGACAGGTTTGAGGACAGGACTGTGATTTCTAACACAAAGAAATTTTGTACACAATATTTTTGTTTCCTTAGGGGGGAAAACGGTTGCTAAGAGCTTAAAGGGTTGAGACAGTCAATACAAGATTTTACTGTATCTGTGCTTATTGTTTGATCTGCAATTGTCTTTTAAAGCTTGCTAGCACAGTACCTAAGGGTATCCTGCACAACAGAATTAAGTAAGGCCACAGAATATTTATGTCTACCATGAAGAATCCGGCATCACCAGTTACAGTTTAATTCAAAGTATGTATTACTGGGGGATAAACATGACATTGAAATCATTCCTTCACTGTTCTTCCAATATCTGTTGCAGTCAGATAAAATATAGTAGGAGGGGAAAACTTTCATTTTTAATTTCTAAAGCATGTGGATGCTTTTCTTTGCCTTTTATTTTATCTGCTTTTAATTGTCTGCTGGGGAATTATTATGATTCTTCAGTATTAAATCCTGAAAGATGTAAAATTGCCTCAGGAGGAGCTCTTCCTCATCTGCCATTTTAGAAAAGAGAAAGATTAGGAAGTGTGGGGGAAAAACACAGTATCCTTCTACTTTTAAATTATTATGAATACTTCTAAGGAATTGAAGCTATTTAAGATTAAAATCCTTTCATCTAATATTTGGGTGAACTATTTGTACTGAATAAATTCCATATTCCACAAGTTGAGCCTTTTTTTCCTGTTGGCAAATTACTCAAAACGGTTTGCAAACACTTCATGCAAATATATTTCAGCCTGTGGGCTGTTCATGAATTATTGTCTTGGACCATTTGCTACTTAGTACTCATATTTGCTTGGTCACTTAAGTCACATGGCATTGTTTCTGCTTTCTGATTGGATAGTTTAAACAGTTATAAAGACGACGAGGGAAATAGGATTTCAAGATGGCTGTGCAGACATTTCCAGTACAAATGTTCATGGAAGTGCACCCATTGAGTGCTCACCATATTCATGCCTTTGAAGGACATTTCTGGGGGGAAAAAATCATCACTGGCACTAACATTCTTGTGTTACTAATTCTTAGGCAACAGTTAAAGAGACCTCAAGTACCCAAGCTCGATTGGTATTTATTAACTAATTTTTAGTACAGCACAGAACAGAAAAGCACACATATTACCAAGTCTGACAAACTGAAGCTTGCAGTTGATGACAGGTATAACAGACTGATTTCAGTGCTGTCTGATTTGATTCATTGCCTACCATTGGACTTTATTCTAGGAACCCTGTTTACAGTTTTGCTTTAGGATGGTTCTTCTTTTCATATACAAACGTATTCATATTTTTAGCACATTTCCAAACTTCCCGACATATTTCATAACCTTCCATCCGTAAGATCAGTGTCTGGTGCTTATTCATTGTTTGTGCCATTTATAAATAGATATAAACTTCCAATAAATATATTAAACTTTTCACTTAACATCTGTTAGTCTCGTGGTTAGTACATTTTTTGCAAAATCGTTTACTAAGCCAGGGCACTATGTTAAAGGTCATTTTATATCTTTTGCAAATTGGCATTTTCCACATCACACAATAGCTTAACAGGATTCTCAAAGCATCTTGGGAGTTTGGTTCACCTACTTGGCTTATTATAATTTTGGCCCACCAGTCAACACTTGGAAAACAAAAGGTCAGCAATTCAAAGTGGACTCATGCACTGAGGTTTTATGATGTGAATTTGGAAAACACAAATTGGAGAAAGGCGAGGACACAAGGACACCTCTAATTATATCATGGAACTTCAAGGAAGTTGAATGTCCCCACAGATGTCCATGGAATTGAACTGGTGAATACTTTAGTACATTGGACTTTCCATCAGTAGCAGGGCAAAATTTCCATCCTTTTTTCTATCTCAACAACATGTTATTGGGATCAATGGGGTCCACTGATATAGTGGGGAAGAATAATTCCCTCCATTTCACTGGGTGTAATTCTATAGTCTATATTATACTACAGGTCAGACAAGGTGATCATAATGGTCCCTTCTGAACTTAAAAAAAATCTATGAATCTATCTTATCACACTGTGATAGTTCTGAACTATAGTTCTGAAATTAGGCAAATTTCTCAGCAATTCCCACCATAACAATAGCAAGAATACCTGCCCAAAAATCAACGAAGAGATCAACAGAGAACACCTTAAGCTTCATAATCAGCCAGACAAACATCTTGTGGGTAATCAGATATTCTAAAATATCCAACAGACACCTTATCAGCTACCTGCAAAAATGGTTAGTGAGATCGATCAAATGAAAGTAATTTAGCCCTTAAAGAACAAACTGTCAAGTGTTTGTTACTTCTAAGTCAACTGGCAATCTCTGATTATTTATGTTCTAGCAGCCACCATTTGTTCACTTGATGGCTCAAACACAGATCTACTAAGGTTTGCCGAAGTTTATCCATCCTGAAGCAGTAAAGAAATCTGCTGCAACTACAAAACTAAGTTGTATTGAACATTAATCTTCTATCTGTTTTCAGCTACACGGGCTGCCTGCTACCTTTCAGCTACTAATGGGCATTTGGTACAATAGGCAAAGGGTAGAGTAACTTTGCTGCTGTCTATTCAGCTGACATAGTAGACAGTGAAGCCGCTTGGGAGTGGGTAGGTTGTCTTTTCGTAAAACTGAAAGAAAGCCAGAGAAATAAAATTGTCACACTCCATGTAAAAGACTTTTTAAACACATTTCTAGCTGTAATAGGTTTAAGTTTGTTACTTGTTTCACCTACAGCATAAACTTTCCTGGACCATTTTTTCTTCCTGATACCATTAAAATACTTAGTGTTTTACTGACTTAAAAACAAAAACAACGAGGAGTCCTTGTGACACCTTAGAGATTAACAAATGTATTTGGGCATAAGCTTTCGTCGGCTAAAACCCACTTCATCAGATGCATGGAGTGAAAAATACAGTGAGCAGAATATATATTATAGCACTTGAAAAGATGGGAGTTGCTTTACAAAGTGGGGGGGTCTGTGCTAACGAGCCAATTCAATTATGGTGGAAGTGGACTATTCTCAACAGTTGACAAGAAGGGGTGAATACCAAGAGAGGGAAAATTACTTTTGTAGTGCTAATGAGGCCAATGCAATCAAGGTGACCCATTTCAAACAGTTGACAAGAAGGTGTGAATATCAGCAGAGGGAAAATTACTTTTTGTAGTGACCCATCCACTCCCAGTCTTTATTCAGGCCTAATTTGATGGTGTCCAGTCTGCAAATTAATTCCAGTCCAGCAGTTTCTCATCGGACTCTGTTTTTGAAGTTGTTTTGTTGAATAATTGCCACTTTTACGTCTGTTATTGAGTGTCCGGGGAGGTTGAAATGTTCTCCTACTGGTTTTTGAATGTTACAATTCTTGATGTCTGATTTGTGTCCATTTATTCTTTTGAGTAGAGACTGTCTGGTTTGGCAGAGGGGCATTGGTGGCACATGATGGCATATATCACATTGGTAGATGTGCAGGTGAATGAGCCCCTGGTGGTGTGGCTGATGTGGTTGGGTCCTATGATGGTGTCCCTTGAATAGATATGTGGACAGAGTTAGTAACGGGCTTTGTTGCAGGGATTGGTTCCTGGGTTAGTGTTTTTATTGTGTGTAGTTGCTGGTGAGTATGAAGTGGGTTTTAGCTCACGAAAGCTTATGCCCAAATACATTTGTTAGTCTCTAAGGTGCCACAAGGACTCCTCATTGTTTTTGCTGATACAGACTAACACGGCTACCACTCTGAAACCTGACTTAAACACAGAATCACAGAAATGTAGGGCCTGAAGGGATCTCTAGAGGTTACCTAGTCCATCCCCCCATGCTAAGGAAGTATTAAGTACACCTAGACCAGGGGTCTCAAACACGCGGCCTGTGGGCCGCATGCGGCCCGCGGAGCTCTTCCCTGCAGCCTGACAGGCTCCCCGCACCGTCCCCCACTTTAAAAAAAAAATTATTATTATTATTATTTTTTTACCTCCAGGCAGTTCCCGCTGCCAGACAGTTGTTCTGGCAGCGGGAACTACCTGGGGGTAAAAAAAAAATTAAAAAAAATAGGGGGGCGGGGGTGGGGCATGGGGAGCCAGGCGGGCCACAGGGAAGAGCTCCACGGGCCACATGGGAAGAGCTTCACAGTTTCTGGGAGGGAGGGAGGAGGAGCTGGAAGCCGTGCGCACAGGGGAGGAGGCGGAGAAGGGGTGCAGAAGGGGTGGGGGCTAATGAAAGGGGTGGAGTGTGAGCGGGGCCGGGGGCAGCGAGGGGGCGGGGTCAGTGATGCGGCCCTTGGGCCAATGCACTAGTCCTCCAGCAGCCCTCGTGGTAATTTGAGTTTGAGACCCCCCAACCTAGACCATCCCTGATACATTTTATTAAAAATACTTGGAGCCTGAGTCAGATTTGTATTTCATGTAACCCCATTAGCTTCAGTATGTTACCACAGGGATGAATTTGGATCATTGGTTTAGAATCTCTCTCTAGAAAACAAAACAATAATTGTTATTGAACATATTCTACCTTGATGTTCTTGACATCTGTGGGTGTGTCTTCTGCAGGAACAAGGGCATATTCTTAGCTAACACAAGGTAAAACCCTAGTGAAGACAAGATAGTCTGTAGTTTTCATACATGTTACATTTAGGTAAAGACTATGGGGGAGACCTAGAGGTTGCCTTGACATAATAACTCATGTTTAAACTACAACTGCCCTGTCTTCAACATGGCTAGTTTGTGTTAGTTATCTCACATTAGCTAACATGAGGTTAGAAAACACATTTTTTCCTAGTGAAGACAAAGCCAGTGCAATCACAATGACTTCAGTAGAGGAGCATAGAGTGTAAGTCATAACAGAATTTGGCCCTGTACCTCTAAATGTTAGTAGAGGCAAAATGAATGGTGCCTAGTACTCTCTGGGCCTGATGGAGTTATTAGCTCAAAACTGCACAACACTGAAGAAACACCATCGTGAATCAGCCTTGTTACCTTCCACCTTGCTTCACAACTGAATCTCCGCTGATTTAATGATGGGGGGGGAATCTAATTTTGGGGGTTCTTTTTTCTAAGTGTGAGCCATTTTGATGGTAACTTGTGACAGCTAGGGCAGTTACTCTGAGTCAACTGAATATATTCACATGAGCGAGGCAAGGTGAGTCAGGTAATCTCTGGTTTTGGGCCAGTTTCTGTTGGTAAAAGAGAGAAGCTTTCAAGCTCCACAGAGCTCTTCTTCAGGTCACCTGAAGCTTTCTGCATTCATCAACAGAAACTGGTCCTATAAAAGATACCACTTCACCCACCTTGTGTCTCTAATATCCTGGGACCAACATGGCTACAACAACACTGCAAACACATTGACATGCTCAGGCTTAGAGGCAATAGAGTTTCAGATTTGTTTTAAGACATGAGAAGGTTTACTCTCCCAGTTTTTCTTACAATTGTTGGTTTCAATAGTTTTTTATAGCAATAATGGAGTCATAATATCCAACGTTAGGCAGTATTTGTTATATTCACCTGTCGGCTCTCAACTTAGACTTAAGCTGTAAGTTCCTTGGGGCCAGACTGTCTTTTTGCTGTGTGTTATAGCATCAAGCACAATGGGCTCTGATCCCTGACTGGGGTACCTAGCACTCACTGTAACATTGTGATCCTTGTTGACCAAAGCAGCCAGTCAAAGTTCGGAGCCTTTCAGGCATGCCAGGTGGGAGTAGAAATTGATGTGGAGTCTAGTATTTTCTCTGATGCAATCTTATTTATTTACAAGGAATGCACAAAGTCCTGATTCTCTAAACACAACAGAGCCAGTTGTTTTGTCAGTGTTTCCAACTAACACTCAACCCAAACAGCTTCATCTCAGGGGCACATTACTGTGCTTCCAGGCTGGGTCTGCTTGACTTTCTCTTTCTGCTCCTGTCATGCTTCTCTCGCTCTGTCCCCGTGTCTCTCTGCTCATTTAATCTCTGGGCTTGTATACACTGCCCCATAGTTCAGACTACAGGGGTGTGAATAGCACACATGGGGGAGTTACAGTACAGCACTTTGGTGCATGCTGTAATTCACATTCCTGTAGTCTGAGCTGCTGGGCAGCGTAGACATATCCTGACTCCCGTCCACACAAACCTACACAAAGACGATACACTGTGGAGCCCTCTGCCCACAAAGTCGAAATTATTGGGCAGGCTCACATACCTCATTTGACATAAGTGAGGCCATTTAGCCATCTCTCACAGCTATCAAAAATGGGAGGTGGAGGCTGCAGAAGTTCACATGATGTTTAACCCAACAAACGAAATATAACTCTCTAATGTAGATATTTATACTTATGCTCATCCCCATTGTACCTAAGTAACGTATAGAGTACATGTAAATAGCAGATGTTGATCACACAGTAAATCTGTGTCAGAATCAGGAAGAGTGAAGATCTCCCAGTCACAGTTCACTAGATACAGAACCACACCGCAAGACGGGTTTTTCAAAATCTGTAAAAGGAGGCTAACACCACATATTTGTGTCTGCAGGCATCTTAAATCTGTACGTTTCCAGATTTTTGTAACACCCTTTCTGATTCGCCAATGAAGCCAGTCTCAACTGCTCTCCTCTCCCACAGCGGTCTCCATGAAGCCCTTTATGCTTCAAATATCTTTTCTGAGCTAGTCCATAAAGCCACTACCCTCGAGTTCAAATCCCTCCTCAAGAGGTATTTTACCATAAATCCTACAAGTGTTAAGACAGCCAGGTAGAGGGGCAGCCCAGCATAGCTGATTAGATATATTTAATATTTCTGCCTGGTGATGTCAGCAACAACACGTGCCAGGTTCAACTAGCTTGGAATCCCTCTTAAAAGTAACAAATACCACCATCTCCAGCCCCCTCCCAGAATTCCTGGGATCACTAAACACCTTCCCTGAGTATCCTTAATAGGCAATACTTCTCCAGTCACAAGTACCAAGTCTGTGTGTAAAACAAGGGGGAAAATTTTAAGGGGAATGGGAACACAGCATCAGTATATCTAAATGAATTATAAACAAAACACTCCTCCATATTAACTTTCACAATAATCAATTAATACTGTTTGCCATCCACCAGTGTGAATATCCATTAAGCAATAGTCCCTTTACCATATCACTTTGCCCATCCACTAAACCCCATTCACCGTTTGGTGTCAGTGATTATTATAGCCTCAAAGTAAGGTGCCCCTTTCCCTCTCTTTTTTCCCCCTCCTCCCTCTCTCTTACAATTAATTTCCATTACACAACCAATTCAGAGTTTGTTTACCATTCTGGTGACTCACAAAGTGTCACTGTTGGCAGGGGTGTGCACAAGGAGGGGCAGACACACACCCCAATAATTGGTGGGGGCACGTAACTCCTCCAACCCTGGGGCCACAGAGGGACACAGAACATGCCCTCCCCCTGAACAAAAGCAGTGAAATTAAAATTAAAATTAAAATTTGATAGCTGTGAGAAATGCCCCTGACTTTAGGAATTCTAGGTAGAAAGAGAATGCAAATGAAGCTCTATGTAGCCATACTTCCCCTGTTCACCAGTAGGTGGTGGATTTCTGGCTAAATAGCTTAGGCAGATGAAGCAGCTCTGAGGTCATTGTGGCCCCTGTTCAATAGCAGATGGGAGCAGAGAGCTTCTTACCCTTTAGAGCTTCAGGCTACAAGGTTTACATATATGCAAAATATATATTAGTTAAATGCCTCTCTCCACTCCCTTCATTTCATAGAATCATAGAATCTCAGGGTTGGAAGGGACCTCAGGAGGTCATCTAGTCCAACCCCCAGATGACAAGCTCGTCAGGCAATATTGGTGTCATCTTGTGTGCATTGACAGTGGATACTACCAGAATATCTATTATCACACAGGAATAATAAATGTGATTACCTCCATTGTAGGATGGGAAAGCTGAGACAAATAATAATGCCTATCCCTGACATAGCACTTTTCTTCTATAAACCTCAAGGCTCTTTACAAAGGAGGCAAATATCATTATCCCCATTTTATAGACAGGCAAAGTGACTTGCTCAAAGTCACCTAGTAGTCCAGCGACAGAGCCAGGAATATAACCCAGGTCTCCTAAGCCCAGTCCGATGCTCTACCCACCAGGCCAGAGACACGAGCCAACTCTCATTAGAATCAAGAGTTGCTAAATCAGGCCCCAAATTATTAGTCAAGGGCATCTTTAAAAAAGAGAAGCACAAAACAGAATGCTGTGGATAAATGGACAGTGTCCCTTTCAGTTTCTCCTCTGCACACTGCACAGTGTTTTCTAGCCCAAAATAAAACCAAAACCTATTTCAATCATTTGCCCCTAGGTCCAGTCTATTCACTGGCATTTGTTATTGTGAGCCTAATATGCTTTGAAAATAAAGCAAGAATGTGAAGTTTCATTTCTTTAATATCAATCACAAGAGAAGCAGATTCCAGATAAGCCAGTTTGTGACTGTCCATTCCTGCGAGCAGGTTACAAATGTAGGACAGCTACTCTTCCACTTAGCCTTCATGCAAGTAAACAGTGTCAGAATTTCAGTGGAGAACATGCAAAAAACCCACCAACCATAAACAGCACAAGCATTTTATATGCAGAAGGAAGAAATGAAGAGCTGTTAGCCAAGGAGGTGTCAAGTGTTCCCAGCTCTTGTGAGTTTACCACAAGTCTCACCATATTTGGTGTTTTAATGAAAGCGCCAGCTCCTGGAGACCTGCAATTATACAAGAATCTCAGCATTTCTTTTTTAAATGTAAGTTTCTAGCCCTCAGGTTGGTGGAGAAAAGCTTGAAAATGAACTCAACAGCCAGAAGGCAAAAAAACCCAAAATTATTTTAATATGGTTTTGTGGGGCCTGATGCGTGATTTTTGTATGTTTGGGGTTGGCACCACTGTAAACAGTCTTCAAATATTTTAATAATAGCACATGATAACGAATCATAATGAATTGCAGCTATGCAAACTGCTGGGTTTGGGTTCCTGGAATTCTTGTGGGAAGTGACCCAGAAACGTTTGCTCCACAGAGATCATAAAGCATTTATAAGAGGCTTGTAACAAAAATAAAGGTTAAAATATAGAGCCAGATCTTCTTTCATTTACACTAGTGTCAATCCCTTTCAACTCCATTAATGTCAATGGAGTTATTCCACTTTTACCCTCATGTAAGTGGAAACAGAATTTTACCCACACTCCAGTCTAATGAGAGGGGAACAAATACTGCCTTAAAATCACAGACAGACAAACACAGCAAGTGCCTTGGCAGCTCAATTTCTACTTCTTTCTCTGTGGAAGCTAATTGCCAGACTGTCCAGAGTTAACACTATAGGCCAAACTGGAGCTGTTTATTCACACCGGTAGTCACATGGTAGTCAATGGGGCTGCTGGCATGAATGACGCAATCACACTTTGACATCTATGTTTTCAGAACTTCCTGCTTGTCCCAGTTTTCCCACTTAGTACACAGCCTGGCAGGGGTTATACCTGCTACCTCCACATACCCCCAAATCAAGTGGAGAGGGAGCATGGTGCTGTGGTTAGGGCATTAGCTGGGGGGATTTCAATTCCCTGTTCTGCCACAGAGATCCTGTGTAACCTTATGCAAGTCACTTAGCCTCTGTGTGCCTTGCATGGTCTCAAGTATCAGAGGGGTAGCCGTGTTAGTCTGGATCTGTAGAAGTGACAAAGGGTCCTGAATTTAGAATTTATTAAAACCATCAGATTTTACTTCTGGAAAATCTAAACTTTCCAAAAATGTATTAATTTCTAATATTAACACAACAATTTCTAACATTGTTCTTTAACTTTTCCACAGCCTCAGAAAGTTTTGTATTTAAGTTACAGTACTGCAAGGCACATACAGAACCTCCTCCTTTCAAATACAGAGCAGATATACTTCCTGAAATAATTTAAAAATCCTCAAAACAATTAGAAATACTACAAATTTAGCAATTTCTAGTTAAAAACTTTGTTCCTACAAGACCATGCACATTTCTTGAAAATGATTTAGCAAACGTGTATAAATGACTTTTTACATTTGTACTCAAAATGCAAATATACTGAATCTGAATAACTCCTACCCTGGAAAGTACTGTAGCAGGTCATGTTTTAAAATTTAAGTTATTGCCTTCATTATAAGGGTGCATCCTCTCTGCCACCATTAAGACTGCCAGACTTATGAAGGAAAAATATGTACACAATTATGCACACCTGAAAGCATTCCACTATTGAACAACCATCTCTCTTTTAAAAAAATATGAATGAACACTCTCTTCTTCCTTTATTCAGTGGATTGGGATGGTACAAACTGATTTAACTGCATTTATTAAATGTTATGCAGCATCATTAGGGATTACATACAAATCTTTTTTTTCTCTCCTCTTTTTTGGCCTCTCCAACAGATCATCAGTGATCTACAACCCATCCTGAACAACGATCCCTCACTTTCACAGGCCTTGGGAAGCAGGCCAGTCCTCACTCACAGACAGCCCGCCAACCTGAAGCATATTCTCACCAGCAACTACACACCGCACCATAATAACTCTAACTCAGGAACCAATCCATGCAACAAACCTCGATGCCAACTTTGCCCACATATCTACACCAGGAACACCATCACAGGACCTAACCAGATCAGCCACACCATCACCGGTTCATTCACCTGCACATCCACCAATGCAATATATGCCATAATATGCCAGCAATGCCCCTCTGCTATGTACATCGGCCAAACTGGACAGTCCTTATGCAAAAGGATAAATGGACACAAATCAGATATAAGGAATGGCAATATACAAAAGCCTGTAGGAGAACACTTCAACCTCCCTGGACACACAATTGCAGAACTAAAGGTAGCCATCCTGCAGCAAAAAAACTTCAGGACCAGACTCCAAAGAGAAACTGTAGAGCTTCAGTTCATTTGCAAATTTGACACCATCAACTAAACAAAGACTATGAATGGCTAGCCAACTACAAAAGCAGTTTCACCTCCCTTGGTGTTCACACCTCAACTGCTAGAAAAGGGCCTCACCCTCCCTGATTAAGCTTACCTCGTTATCTCTAGCCTGAATCTTCCCTGCACATTTATATCTGCCCCTGGACATTTCCACTGCTTGCATCCGAAGAAGTGGGTATTCACCCACGAAAGCTTATGCTTCAATACCTCTGTTAGTCTATAAGGTGCCACAGGACCCTTTGTCTCTTCTACAGATCCAGACTAACACGGCTACCCCTCTGATACTAAAATAATGGGCATCTGTTTGTACCTCACACTCTTACAGAGGGACAGTCTATTGGTCGTGGACAAATCTTAATTATCCTCATCACAGGATTGATGCCAGAGTATTCTCCCTTCCCAGGCAGTCTGTAAGGGGGTTTTGATAGGCTGGACTGAAAATATGTGTCTGCTACAGCCAGCAGCTACAAGAAATTAATCCTTAACTCAAGCTGTAGCTCTAGAAGTCTTGGGGTTGATCTCTGTGATGACCAAGATCACTACATTTGTATATATGCAACATCAGTTCATGCCAGCTTCCCTTTATAAAAAGCATTTAGCTGGCCAGTTATGCTCAGTGGTCTCTAGGGATTAAGGACATGGCAAATGAAAAGGGAAGTTGTTCTAAGCATAGGCTGCAGTACGGGAGAAAAATAGAGGGAGTATTAAGACCAGAAGACTCAGAGGAGAGGGGGTTTCAGCCTGTAACATGAAAGCTCTAAACTCCTGCTCTAAAAGGACCCATAACTTAGTTGGAGATTCATATCAGTATTGCTTACCTTCACTGGTGCATGAACAACAGTTCTTCTAAGGGTCCGCTCTCTTTTCAAGGAGTTTAAGAGCCCTTTTGAAACCTGTCTTGGAAGGCAGCCAACATCTCCCCACCACTACACACAGGATACGCAGTAGCATACAAATGTGGTTTGCTGTAGAATACCTGGAGATTTTCTCTATGCTACCAATGCACAGTAAGAAGAGAGGAAAACTCGGGACTCAGCTTTCATTTCAATGGAGCAGACATTATGGAACAGGAGACTTTGACAAGCTAATATGAACTATCTTCCTTCTGAAGCCAGGGTGGCAGGGTGTAGATGTCCTGCCCGGGTTCTAGCAGACTGGATGTTAAATCCCTGCTAAGGACTTTTATGGACTACTCCTACATGGGTCAGAAAGGTGGGGTGTTAAGGCAAGAATCCAAAGTGTGTATTCAACCCACTGGTGCTGAGTCGCCATTGCCTACATTTTACTTCATGCTTAAGGGAGCCCAGGGCTGCTACCAAGATGGTCCCCCTGGGGGGAAGACAGGGGAGTAGGTGTAATCAGTGGCATAGCCAGGTTTAGAGCACAGGGGGAGCGGCGGCGCTATAAAAAGGCACCTCCCCGCTCCCCCTGTACTCACCCGGCAGCGCTTTAAAGGGCCCGGGGCTCCAGCCGCTGCGGAGCCCCTGGGCCTTTTAAAGCGCTCCCCCCAGCCTGGCTCTGGCAGCGGGGCTGGGGGGGACGCTTTAAAGGGCCAGCAGCTCCCCTCAGCGGCAGGAGCCGCCGGCCTTTTAAAGCACCCCCCCAGCCCCGCTGCCGGAGCTAGGCTGGGGGGGGGGGGAGGGCGCTTTAAAAAGCCGGCAGCTCCTGCCGCTGGCCCTTTAAAGCGCCCCCCAGCCCGGGTCCTGCAGCTGGGCTCGGGCGGTGCCTTAGCGCCGCTTTTCCTCACAGGAGGAGCGGCCACTCCCCCTGCTCCCCCCTAGCTACGCTACTGTGTGTAATCATGAATCTGACTTAAATGCATGTAGCAGTTTTAACGTTTCCCTGTACAGTAGGGATCGCTGGGAGGCAATCGAGGGCAGTGGTTTACAGGCCCAATCTAGCCTTACGACCCTTCCGTGTCTCAGCTCAACCATCCAAAAAGTGAGTAGGATAATATTTCCCTGCAGGGTGCTGTAATCCTTGTGAGGCAGTCTGAGCTGCACAGATGAACATGGTATGCAGTGCAGTGCTCAGTATTGTTGTTTTTGTTAGGGCTCAAACAGGTCGAATGTCTCTGAGACGTTTGTATGGGGGCAGCTATTGGATCACATCATTTGTTTCCATTAGTCTCCTCCAGCACTTCCATCACTAGTACAGTATATATATACCCTCACCCCTGATTTGTTGACAGTCCCAGTTGCATTTACGCCACAGTCACTGACAGAGACTTGATACAATATTATTGATTGAGCCTGGCGCGCGCTCTCTCTTACCTGCAATTATTGATGAGTCAGCGATCGCTGCTCTGTATTTTTATGTCAGTTGGGTATTTGGACATCGATATATCTTCCACTTTGCTGCATATGTTCCTTTTAAATCAATAGCTAACCACCTTGACTAATGTTACCTTCGTCAATTTTTTCCTATAATAATCTCAGCGATTGTGTAACATGAATCATAATATTATTCATGAACAAAAAAAGAATGTGTATATTACACACACAGAGAGAGCCCTGGGAGAGTGCCCTTTGGCTGGATGCTCATCCATTGCTGCGTTTTGTTCATCGTGTGTATTGATGCTGATGGCAGGTAAAGGCGGTCACAAACAGCAGTGCTTAATTAACACAGCAGGGATATACACTCCTGTCCATCCAAAGCCACATCTCACCTTGTCTCTCTTATATCCTCCACTGTCAATTTGCACTTAACTCTGCCCCTTAGCCTCACTTATCAGCTTCTCACACAAACATCTCTGTGCCTACTTCCATGACACGTTGGAATATCTTTCCCAACTGATCTGTAACGTCACTCCCTTTCCTCCTTCAGATTGCTCCCGAAGACTCACCTCTGTCATGTTACCTATAAGAAATCAGCCAGTTATGCTAGAGGGAGGGGCATGTGGGGATAGCTAGCTCATAATTTATTACACACATCATTTTGCAATTGTATGTACGTTCATAGCAATTGGATATATTTGGTCCTCTCTCTTTTTAAGAACAATACTAGCTCTTCTATAGCGTCACATGGCCTGTATCGATGTCAGAGCAGCTTTTGATTCGGTTGGCAGGTCAGCACTTTGGCTTGCACTGAAAGGAGTTGGCATCACAGATTGTTCTGTTAAATCTAGGTCATGATTGTCACACTGGTATGGGTGCAAGAGTATACATTGGTTCGTGGCTTCAACCATGTTTCTGCACTACCTCAGGTGCGCAGCAGGGACGCATTGTCACCTTGGCACTATTCTGTAGGTGTAATCATGAATCTGACTTAAATGCATGTAGCTGTTTTAGCATTTCCCTGTACAGTAAGGATCTTCTGGGAGGCAACCAAGGGCAGTGCTATACGGGCCCAATCTAGCCTTATGACCCTTCCGTGCCTCATCTCAACCATCCAAAAAAGCGAGTAGTATAATATTTGTCACCTAAAAAGAATAAATCAAGTGTGGGAATCTCCTTCACATCCTCCGCAGTGAAGACCAATACAAATAATTCATTTAGCTTCACCACAATGGCCTTATCTTCCTTGAGTGCTCCTTTAGCATCTCCATTGTCCAGTGGCCCCACTGACTGTCTGGCAGGCTTCCTGATACTGATGTACTTAACAAAAAATGTGCTGTTAGTTTTTGAGTCTTTGGCTAGTTGCTCTTTACATTCTTTTTTGGCCTGCTTAATTATACTTTTTACACATGTCAGAGTTTATGTTCTTTTCTATTTTCCTCAGTAGGATTTAACTTCCAATTTTTAAAGGATGCCTTTTTGCCTTTTACTGCTTCTTTTACTTTGTTGTTTAGCCGTGGTGGCACTTTCTTGGCTGTCTTGCTATGTTTTTTAATTTAGGGTATACATTTAATTTGAGTATCTATTATGGTGTTTTTTAAAAAGTTTCCATGCAGCTTGCAGGCATTTTACTTTTGTGACTGTACCTTTTCATTCCATTTAACGAGCATCCTCATTTTTGTGTAGTTAAATGCTACTGTGCTGGGCTTATTTGGTATTTCTCCCCACCTCCCACAAGGAGATTAAATGTAATTATATTATGGTCTCTATTACCAAGAGGTGCAGCTATATTCATCTCTAGGACCAGATCCTGTGCTACACTTAGGACTAAATCAAGAATTGCCTCTCCTCTTGTGAGTTCCAGGACTATCTGCTCCAAGAAGCAGTTATTTATGATGTGAACAAACTTTATCTCTGCATCCCATCCTCAGGTGTCATGTACCCCTTCAACATGGGGATGTAGTTAAATCCCCCATTATTATTGAGTTTTCTATTTCTAATTTTTCTGTTTATGATGAAATTTTTCACAAGGAAGAAAACACTTTCCCCACCCCCTCTAGTCCTGATGAAGATCCGAATGCTCAAAAGTGTATTTCTACAGCTTACATTACACTTGTTACTTCTCAGGTCACCCACAAGAAGGATTCTGTGACCACACATTTGTCCTCTAACTGCTGATGTAAAGTTGAACAGTTAGGACCAGCTCTTCCAAGGTGCATAAGATGACATTTTAGGACAGAAGTTTTAAATCCTCATATATTCCAAGGGCAGAAGGGACCATTGTGATCATCTAGTCTGACCACTTGTATAATACAGGCCATAGAACTTCCCCACAATAATTCCTAGATCATTTCTTTTAGAAAAACATCCAATCTTTATTTAAAGGTTGTCAGTGATGGAGAATCCACCATGATCCTTGGTAAATTGTTACAATGGTTAATTACCCTCACTGTCAAAAATGTACACCTTCTTTCCAGTCTGAAATTGTCTAACTTCAATTTCCAGCCATTGGATCTTGGAATACCTTTATCCACTAGATTGAAGAGCCTTTTAGAAAATATTTGTTCGCCACGTTGATATGTAGAGGCTGTAATCAAGTCACCCCTTAACCTTCTCTTTGTTAAGCTAAGTAGATTGAGCTCTCTGAGTATGACTATAAAGCATGTTTCCTAATTCTTTAATCATTCTTATGGCTCTTCTCTGAACCCTGTTCAATTTATCAACATCCTTCTTGAACAGTGGGCACGATACCTGGATACAGTATTCCAGCCATGGTTGCACCAGTGCCAGATACAAAGGTAAAATGACCGCTCTACTCCTACTCAAGATTGCCCTATTTATACAGCCCAGGATCACATTAGCTCTTTTGGCTACAGCATCATAGTGGGAGCTCATGTTCAGCTGATTATCTTATGTATCTCCAAGCTTCTGTTCTACATATTCCTAAACAAATGAGTTCTCGGACCAGGGTAAGGTAGACGATGGAGAGAGAGATGAAATATCAAATAGAGTTGCAGAAAGCTACAAATGACTCACACTATCATGTTGCATTTTGACATGAAGTTGCATTAATACGTGATGACTCTGACTCACAATAACGCAACCTTGTAAAGCAAACATTGAGACGCAATGCCAAGACATAACATTGTGCATCTCTGCACCTCTGTTCTATGACAAAGTGACTCTTCAAGGCAGAATAGCTGTATTCTGAATAGTAGGAGCCATCTCCTTGGGGGAGAGCATTAGAGCGAACAGCCTGCTTTTATGCAGAAGCCATAATAAAAGTAGCATTTAGGTAAGCAGGCCCATGAGAATAAATTGATAGCCTGCCTGTGTCAAATAAGTATCTAATGCAATCAGCAGTTTCCTTCAATTCTTTGCTACAGTCACAAGGCTAAAATGTACGTGAATTTCAAATGAAAGTGTGAGTGAAATGAAGAGATCGAGAGCCTACTGGCTAATATACAAACTTTTGGAGGAGAGCCTAGTGAGAAGGTGCTGATTTAAATGTACTATAGGTGAGATGTGATAGGAAGTCCCAGGACATATTTTTATCAAAACCTCACCACTTCTCCAGGTAAAAAAAGATTTCTCCTTCTAAATACATTCAGCTTATTCAGGGCCAGAATTATCTTCAAAGATCCTGGTTTCAGGTGCAAGGGGAGGGAGTTGCGACTGCAAAATTAACTGAATACAGCTTATCCCTTTTGTAACAGTTGAAGGAGAGTGGGCAATTTCAGCCCACAAAGGGACAGTAGCAAGGGTTGTGTAGAGAAGTTGACCTATTTTTCCCTGGCCCCAGCCCACCCTTTACACAGCCAGTGTGCTCCGGCTGTGCACCAGTGAGTTTGGGAATAGATGGTGCATCACCTGAATTAGGGCAACCCCTGCACTCAGGGTAGTGCTTAAGTTTATGTCTTCACTGCAGTTATCCATACGCTAGTTAACTCCTCTCAAGCGAAAGCAGCTGTACTGTGACATAAAACTCAAGCTGCACAGAATGTTTGCATTCATAGCGCAGAATAACTTGTTTTAGCAGCTGGGAAACTGTAACCAATCCCAGCTGGCCGGCCAACTCAAGGTAAAAGTACACGCACACTCAAATGAAGGGTTTGTGTGTGTCGACAGAGGCAAAATTCAAGTTATAATTCAAGTCAGCCTTGCAATGAACCCAAGCCCTAAATAACACAGTCTAGTCTAGCTGGGACTCCAGAAATCTGGGTTCCATTTTTGGCTCTGCTACTGTCCTGCTCTATGGCCTAAGGCAAGACACATATGCCTTTTTGAAAATTTTACCCTATCAAATCAAAAACCCTAAATGACTGAGGACCTTAAGTCCCATTGACTTTCAGTGAGAGTTAAGTGCCTGAGTCTCTTCTGAAAATAGGACTTAGGCTTGGCCTACACCAGGGGTTCTCAACCTTTCTCTTTCTGAGCCACCCCCGACATGCTATAAAATTCCAGGGCCCACTTGTCCCACAAGCGTTTTTCTGCATAGCCAGTAGATTAAAAGCCAGGGCAGGTGTTAGGGGGTAGCAAGCATAGGCGCCGACTCCGTGGGTGCTCCGGGGCTGGAGCACCCACCGAGCAAAATTGGTGGGTGCTCTGCACCCACCGGCAACTCCCCGCCCGCCCCGGACCCGCGGGAAACTTACTGGGCACCGGGAGACGTTGCGGGGGCCCCGCCCCCAATGCTGGGCAACATGGCGTCGGCGTCAGGGGCGGGGCCCCGCAACGTCACCCGGCGTCAGGGGTGGGGCCCGGCGTCGGGCGGGGCCCCGCCCCCGACGCCGGGTGACAGCACCCACGGGCGGGGCCGGAAGTCGGCCCCTATGGTAGCAAGCAGGGAAAATATCCAGGGTCCCATGCCACAGGGGGCCCCCATGAAGCTAGGTTGCTTGGGCTTCGGCTTCTGCCCTGGGCGATGGAGCTTGAGCTTGAGCTTTCTGCCCTGGGCCCCAGTGAGTCTAACACCGGCACCTCTCTGGTTTATTTTGGTGGACCCCCTGAAACCTGCTCGCAGCCCCCCAGGGGGCCCTGGGCCTCTGTTGAGAATTGCTGGTCTACACTACCAAGTTAGGTTCATATAAGCCCCCTTACATTAGCCTATTTATGTAAATGTCTATGCTCAAATTTGTCTCCCACTGCGATAAATGCCCTGTTACAATGACACAGTAAGACCACCTCAATGAACGGCATTGAGCCACGGTCAACGTACTGTGGTCAACGCAGTGCAAGTGCAGACTCTAAGTCACCTATGTTGACCCTAACAGTCCTCCAGCAGCTGTCCCACAATGCCCGACACTGACCGCTCTGGCGTTCACAGTTGTATGAATGAAGTCGGCTCCTGCCTGAAGTAGACAGAAGATATTGGGTCTCCTGGGCCTGTAGGGAGAAGAGGCTGTGCTGACACAGTTATGGAGCTGTTTATTCCCCCTATAGGGTTAGGCAGAGTGGGCCATGCTGAGCGTTTTGTTTGTGTGCATAGGGATGTCCCTTGAATCCTCCTCAGAGATCTCGATTTAACTTTCATGGAGGTACTCTGCAATCCTCTCCTGAAGGTTTCTAGGGATAGCAGCCTTATTTCTTCTTTTGCAGTAGGAAGCTTTCCCACACCGATCCACCATGACTTCAGCAGGCACCCTTGCAGTAAACAGAGTAGCAGCATAGGGACCTGGGCAGCTTTGGGATGCCAGCAGCAGCTGTGGTCTCTGTGCCTTTGTTACCCTCAGGAGTGAGATAGCAAAAATCACCACTGCCTGGGGGCAATTGCTCCAGAGCTCAGTGCCATTGCCCTACACCCATTCCCATGGACACAGGGCCTGAAATGTTATTGTTTCATACAACCGAACAACTCCTTCCACATTCCCCCCCCCGCCCCCCCCCGCCCCTGGTGGCCATAAACATCATTACTGAGACTGGAGGGTGGTGCCATGAGTTCCACAGCTAAAGTATCAATCAGCACAGCTTGTTTAAAACTTTAGGAGAACAAGAGAAGGGAGTAACTCTCGCTGTCTGTTCTGACTATAAATACAGGTGTAGCCAGAGACAATGAATGGCCTGGCACACATGCATGGTAACAGCCCCCACTGCAGATTTTCCAATTCCAAAATGATTTCCCATTGGCTGGGATCAATCCACTTTTGCAGGCTTCCCCCAACGCGATCACCACTCACTTCTCAACTGTCAATGCAGCACTCATTCTGGTGTCCCAGTCCCAGGGCTGGGATGAGTTTGGCACATAGATCCAGCCAGGGATAAGTTGGGTCCCACCGGACCACTCCACACACTGCAGGACAGTCAGAAGAATCACAGCTTCACATACACTGACCTGTGAGAGCCATGGTTGCTGTATGTATAGCCAAAATATACTCAAATAGACATGAATTCTTTCCCCCTTCTTAAGTTCTGTTCCATTAATTTATTTCAGAAGTTTTTATTGTATTTTCTTTTTAATTGCACATTGGTTTTTACACTGGTTTTGGTATGCAATAAAAATCTATTTTTGGTAACTAATTCATCTTTCTTACTTCACAACATATGCTGCAGAATGCCTAGCACTACTGAAAGAACCCACTACTTGTTATTGTACAGGGCAACAGAACTCACAGGATCAGTGACAAACACAGCATAATAATTATAAATATTCAGTAAGCACCGCAAAATTAATAGGTGCATTAACAGTAATAGGTGTTACATTCATAAAGGTACACCAACACCCCCCAAAACACCAGGGCCAGGTAGAGCACAGACTACCCCACCTCAGACCTGTGGTTGTTAAAGTCCTCTTTGAAGACCTCCCTCAGCCGCACAGCTCCATGTTGGGCTCTTCTAAAAGCCCTCATGTCTGGCTGTTCAAACTCAGTAGACAACCACTTCCCCGGTGCAGGGCCAGTGCAAGGAAGTTTCGCACCCTAGGCAAAACTTCCTTGCACCAGCCCTGCGCCCCCTCCCCGCCGCAGCTAACACCAAGTCCCCCCCCCCCACGGCAGCCAGCTCCCCCGCCTGCAGCAGGTGGCTCCCCCCAACCCCGCGGTGGCTAACCCCCGCTCACAGCAGCTCAGCCCCCCGCCCACGGCAGCTCCCCGCCCGTGGCAAGCCGCCCCCTGCCTCATGGCTCCATCCTCAGCCGTTGAGCCGAGTGCAGAGCCAGGAGGCAGGAGGCAGCCATGGGGAGGCAGGAGGCAGCCGCGGCAAGCTGCCCGCGAAGCCCTGCTGAGCCCCAGCGGCAGGGCAATAGCCCTCGCCACAGCAGGGCTTTGCGAGGAAGCGGGCGGCTGCCTCCTGGCTTGAGCGGGGAGGCCGGAGGCAGCCGCCCACCACCAAGGGCATCAAAATGCCATCCCCCAAATCCTGGCGCCCTAGGCGACTGCCTAGGGTCGCCTAGTGATAGCGCCGGCCCTGCCCCGGTGGCAACTTTTCCCTTTTACCTCACAGATATTATGCAAGACACATCAGCCATTGAGATATTTTTCTCACCGAGTTCCAATCTTGTGAGGAAACAATGTCAATGACCCTTCAACCTACCGAAAGCACATTCAATTGTCATTCTGCACCTGCTGAGCCCATAAACGAACCTTTCCTTGGTGTTGTTGAGGTGACTGGTGTACAGCTTCATGAGCCAGGGGAGCAAGGTCCCCCAGGGTTCCCCAGGGTCACTATTGGCATTTCAACATCACCAATGATAATCCTCTGGTAAGGAAAGAAAGAATGTCCTTGCTTGTAGCTTTCTGAACAGTCCTGTGTTCTTAAAGGTATGGGTGCCATGCACCTTTTCTGACCAGCCCACACTGATTTTGGTGAAGTGTCTCTGGTAATCCACCAATGCTTGCATAACCATAAAAGAGTAGCCCTTTCCATTGAGGTACTCTAGGGCAAGGTGGGATGATGCCAAAATAGGGATATGTGTGCCCTCTATTGCTCCACTGCAGTTTGGGAATTCCATGGCTGTAAATCCATCCACTATGTCCTGCACATTATGTTACTGATAGTAACAGTCCTGCACGGCACGAGATGATTAATGGCCCTGCACCCTTGTATGACAGTAGCCCCCTCTGCGGATTTTCCAACTCCAAACTGATTTCCCACTGACTGGTAAAATTTGGTGTTGCAAACCTCCACAGAGCTACCACCACTTACTTCTCAGCTGTCAATGTAGCTCTCATTCTGGTGACCCTATGCTGGAGGGCTGAGGTAAGTTTGGCACACAGATCCAGGCATGTGACCTTTTGCATCTGAAAGTTCTACAGCCATTGCTCATCATCCCAACCTGCCCTATGATGCGATCCCACCAATCATTGCCCCTTTCCCAGGCCCAGAAGCAGAGCTCCACTGCCTATAGCTGCTCTGTGAATGCCACCAACAACTTTGAACTGGTTTTTGCTATGTCCCACAGCAATCCATCCTCCACAAAATCACCATGTCCCCCATTGTTGCGGTTCTTCCTGTGGCTCTGCAAATACCAGAGGATCATTCGTTCTCTGGTTTGCAACATTTGTGACAATAGCGCAAAGCTGGACAGGCTCCATGCTTCTGTCAGAGTTGGAGCCCAGTGAGAAGTGCTGCAGTGGTTCATGGGATTTTTTTTTTTAAAGCACAAAACTTATGGGATATGGATGGCATTATGGTATGGAGAAAGATGCATGACAGGAACTTGACCCCTTGCTGCCAGCACCCCTGCACAACTTGTTTCTGCCCTATCATGCATGGCCAATATTTCCCAAAAGACAGTGCGCCTTATGGTGGCCAGTTGCATGCACTGCGCATTGACACAAGCACTTTTAGCGACTATGTGCAGTACAGACACAGGGAATCAAGGATTCAAGCACACAAGTGTTATACTAACTGCAGCAGCTTTACACCAGCGCAACTTGTTTTGACCAAAGTTTGTAGTGTGGACTTGACTTCAGGCACTTTTGAAAATGTTTCCCTCCAAATAAATGAAGTTACTAAGATTATTGGTAGCTGTCCACAATTTCAGATTCCTAAATTTGAAGTTCAAAAGAAAACTGGGACTATTCATAACTAAACTAATTCGTGTTGTTCAACTGGCTATAAAAGTCCAGGGTCAGAATTTGGGTGAAGAAGGTTCAGGCAAGTTCTTATTTTTTATTCCAGACCAGTTAGCCTCGTCAGAAGATCTCCTCTTAGAAGTGTTATTCAAGCAAAACTCCCATTGATTTGTAGCATCTATCTGAAAATGCAATGGGCCCAATTCTCCACTCCCTATCCACCTATGTAAACCAG
Source organism: Chelydra serpentina (assembly GCA_037349315.1). Taxonomy (NCBI): domain Eukaryota; kingdom Metazoa; phylum Chordata; order Testudines; family Chelydridae; genus Chelydra; species Chelydra serpentina. The sequence continues at coordinate 23,488,274 of JBAIAC010000004.1, read as the reverse complement.
GAGCGGCTGTTGACACTCCTAGAGTCACCCTGGTGCAAAACCTGTGTAAGTAAGAAGAGTATTGGGCCCAATGTATCTAACGTATTATTTCTTTGCACACTTCCTCGCATTTTAGTACTTCTGTTATAAAATATATTTTATTTTCTCCAGCTCTCAGGTATTTTGTGTATTGTGTTTTGTCTTATACAGATCATGCATCCAGATTTATATCACTGCAAGGAGCTTTTGTAGCTGTTACAAGGCCCAGCAGACAAATTGCTCATTATTTTGGAGAAGTTTAAGGCTGGGTTATGTTCCAAGGGCAAAAATGTAGTGGTATGATAAATGATATACCTGATTCTTTTTCTTTTCTTTTTTGTTAATGCATTTTAAACTGTAGGTAGGAGAAGCCTGGGCTGAAACACATTGGTGACAAATGTATGTGCACAGTAAGTGCCATTTTTATTGATGAGATTTTTATTTTAGCTTAAAAACTATATCTGGTGTATACTCTTTTTATTTGTTTCAAAGAGACTGTGACAGGGTGTGTAACAGTTTTTACTCAGTGCTAGGGCACCCCTCATGGTTGAATCTGGGGATTAGCTCTTCCGGGTCTGATGCTCCCTTCCATCACGTATTCACACCACAACCCCTCTTGATCTCCAGGAGTCGGAGTGCTTGCTCTTCATGGCTTGCCCTCTGGCTGGCCACTATGCAATTTTCCTCTTCCGGGGTAGCCAAGTTCCGCTGGACAATCTGCCCATGTGTTGTCTCGGGCACTCTTCTGTGTCACTTTCCCAGTGGCTGACAGGGGAACCTGGGGCCACCCACAACTCTGGGTTCCAGCACAGGGACCCTACAACTGTGGTGGGCAACCTGCGGGCCGCACGCGGCCCATCAGGGTAATCTGCTGGCGGGCCATGAGACATTTTGCTGACGTTGACCGTCCGCAGGCACGGCCCCCCGCAGCTCCCAGTGGCTGCAGTTTGCCTTTCCCATTGCCCATCACTGCCCTACAATCAGCAGCCAACATCTACAACATCTCAACCCTTGCTGCCATTTCCCTGGGCTTCTCCCTGCCCTCCACAGGCTTTCTTCTTCATCAGCCCTCTGGGTAAACCCTTCCTTCAGGGTCAGGATCCCAGGGCTTCTGCTCCCCTCTGTGTTTCCTCCCCCTCTCCTTACTAGGTCCAGAGAGCAACAGTAGAATTCCTCACTTCAGCCCCTTCTGCTCTCACTCCCTGGCTCTATACAAATCCCACCTACTCCTGCCCACATGGGCTCCATCTTCAATCAGTGCTTGTCAGTCAAGCCTAAGTCTCCCCCCAGGTGCAGCCCAGTAGGCTAATTAACTCCTTTTGCGCTAAGGTGACCACCCATCACAGGGTGGGTTACCTCTTCAAGGGCCAGAGGCCTGGGGCCAGCCAACCCTAGTTAATAAGTGGGCACACCTGAGTAGGGAATCAGGTTATTCCCTATAAGTGCAGCAGGAAACAACAGAGAGGGGGAAGTTCAAGCAACAATAGACAGTGAGAAATGCCCCTGAAGGGAAGACATTGAGACCAAGGGAGTTGCCTGGGTAGGCTGCTAAAGCAGGGAAAATCCTGAGACATCGGGGAGTCTGGGGCTTGGAGGGCAGACTTTTGTATTTCTTTTTGGATTTTAAGTTAATAAACTAGACCCTAAGGAGGACTGGTGTTATTGGACTTGTAAAAGCCTCTTTATTAAGGAACCAAGAGGTGAAACTGAGGAGAGGGGTCACTTGCAGGGCTGCCCTGAGGGGGTGTCCTGGGTGAGGCCACTCGTTGACAGAGACACACAAGTCTGTGGAACTTCTTTGTTTCCCTCTTTGAACCGTTAATATTTTTTCATGCTGACAAATTACAGTTACAGAAGTAAAAACTGCTAGTGCTGCTTGTTGTAGCAATGGCTTTCCTGCTCCCTAGGCAAAGGTGGCCATTTCCCTCACTGCTAGCTAGTTTAACTTTCTAACTAAAGTGGAAAAGCTCCACTTTATCCAGGATATAACAGCCCTTTGCTCTGTCTCAGGGTTACAGCACTCTCTCAAGGCTCTATCAGCCTTTGCCCCAATCTGGGGTATAATAGCAATACCCGCAGTTGGTCCCTCAAGTCAAAGGGGAGCTCCCACCTTCCCAGTTTTAAGAGTCCAGCCTTGGGCCCAAGACAACAAAGCAGGCATCAGGTCTGATCACAAATTCTTCCTGTTCCTCTTTATCCCTCCATGGCTACCATCATGCTTACAGGGTGAGCTGTGCTTTAGCCTATTTTTAGTCCCTCTCTAGTGCCCCCTTCTGGTGACAGGTTTCACTATCTTCTCCCCTCTCTGGCTGGAACCATATGGTCCTACCACTCAGACTGGATCCCTGGGTTGCAGTACCTTTCCTTCCCCACCATGATAACATGACAAGCCCTACTGTATTTGGCACCTTTCTTCCAGGAACCTGTGACCAGTAGATTAAAGTGACTCCAGAACAGCTGCTTCACAACAAACTTTTTGTTTATTCACCCAGAGGAGCATAGCAAGCTGAGAACCTTTAAAAAGTTAAAATAACAAGTGTCTGTCTGTATCCAGTCTCACCTAAACTTGCTTTCCACTCAGCCCAGGACCCTTACTTATGAGCTGGAGAAACAGACAGCTATCTACTCCCCCCACTCCCTTTTTAGGCAATGGTTTTTCGTGGTTTATTATCCCTTTGATCCTAAGCTCTAAATTTGGGGAAATAGCCTGTTACTCTGGCTAGAGACAGCCAGGTAGGTATTTCCCAATAAATAGCTCTCCCATTGTTCTCTTAAACCCTTTGTATTTTCCCTGATGCTACCTTACCTCTGTAATTGTTTCTTTTCCTGTTAGGGGGAAACAAACAGCCTCCTTTGATTTAACTCTGCGCAGTCATGCATAATATCACCAGGGATGTAAACTAAAGTGCCTATCATATTTAGACAAAATAATACTCATTCTCCACAGCTACTTACTTTGCTTTGCCACAGTCTCTTCATCTCCCCCTAAGGATCTTTAGCCTAAAACAACATCTCTTCCACAGCCATCTCACTATCTTGTCTTTACACAGTTTGTTCAAAAGCTTTTCACAGGCCTTTGGACTGAAGAGACCTGAAGCACTTACCCCTTTATGAGAGAAAGGGAAATATTATTTTTATTATATATTAGAGCAGGTTGGAAAATGTTCCCAACCCCCTGGGAAATTGTAATTTTTCATTTTTTTAAAAATGAAAACCAAAAACAATGCCTTGTGCTAGATCTTCACAGGTACTACATATTCAGCACTCCCACTGAAGTTGATTAGAGCTGTTGGTGCCCAGCACCTCTGCAAATCAAGCCCACGGTGTCTCAAGTTGGACACCCAAAACAGGTGCAGACAAACATCTATGAACACTTCAGACTGTTTGGTTTCATATTTCTGTGCTTCAGTTTCCCCATCAGTAAAATGGGGATAAAGATGCATAGCCACCTTTTGTAAAGCACTTTGACAAGTACAGATGAAAAACAAGTGCTAAGTGCTATTATTCATTTATTATTACCGTTGAATGCTGCAGTAGACTTTAACAAGCTAAAATACTAGAACCACCTTCCACAGTGAGGTTCTAAAAGATTGTGCTGCAGCTCATATGATAATGCTATGAGCCATTACTGTGGAACGCTTTATTTTTAAGCATATATACGGGACTATCTGTGATTGTGTTGATCTCCTGCACTTGCATGTTTTCTTTGGCCTCACTGATACATTGACCTCTCCAGACAATATTCAGTCACTATGGGTAGGATTCACAAAAGTACGTAGGTGCCTAAACCCCAGACTTAAGCATCTAAGTCCCTGTTTTGGCTCCACTGTGATCCACAAATCTCCCGCTGACTGCTGTAGGCACCTAAACTCACTTGGTACCCAAGTTTTCAGGGTAAAAGCTCCCTCGGCACTTATGTTTCAGCTCCTTCTAAGCATCCAGACACCAATCTCCTGTTTAAGTAGGTCTGGCCTGTAGGCAAAGAGTGCCAATGAGCCTCAGGCTTCATTTGATCAAAATATGGCCTATTATGGCAGACCTGACCCAAAGACCCAAAATCATGACAGAAATATGTGGAAGAGTCAACGTTCCAATTATTCCAATGTCGTCAAGAATAAAATTAAATACATTTCAAATATAAAGGTGAAATATAAGTATTGGCTTCACAGCCACAACAGACGCTGTACAACCATCAACTAAACATTCCCCATGGGCGCATATCCATCGTCTCTCGAGACTAACGGACGCCAACAACAACAACAATCCAGGCCTCAGGCCTGTAACAGACATGTCAAGTCTCACTCATTGGACATGAGACTCACCTATTAGCATGCTATCTCACTCTCACACACATTCCTAACCTTATCTCATGCATTTTGATTAAATATATAAAGATTTAAAATATTTTTGCTCAGGCATTACAAGAGACAACACTGCATCCAGGGCCTCAGGCTTAGAGCTTGGAAAGCCGCTGTGATGACCATGGAGACTACAGACCTGCATTCTATATGCACGTGAGAGGAGAGAGGAGGCTACGCAAGGGTTTTTTTGTTTGTGTGAGTACTTGACGGTCAAAAAAATATGAGTTCGCCCCAAAAATTAGCAGGACATGATCAAAAGTTTGCGGGTTCTGCACAATACAGTTCAAAATTTGAACTACACTGGGCAAATGTATGGCCTTGTCCCGGTAACAGGCAAGACTTCTTTTTTTAAATGTACGCTATGTCAGCGGGAGGTGTCCTGTGGCCATCAAAGAGAAACAGATGTAACTCACCATTTGGAAAGTGAAATAAACTGTACAAATAGCAGAGCAGTGTCTTCACAGCACAGAGCAGTGTCTTCCTTTTCTAGCCCACCAAAGCTTATGCCCAAATAAAATTGTTAGTCTCTAAGATGCCACAAGGACTCCCCGTTGTTCTCACTGATAAAGTAAGTCACATATGTTTAGTAATTATGATTACTGTTATTCATTATTATTAATTTTTATTATTGTCATTATTGTCATTATTTATTTATTTATTTAGTGTTAGTTCTCTTCAAGGCACTTGGGTTCCCAAATAGTAATTTGTTTGCTGACATTTTTTCCTTTGGTAGTGAAGTAATTTATTCCTAGTACTTTGTCAGAAACTCTGTTTGCAATGTTCTTTCAGAGTGTTCAGTCCTGTTTGAAAGAATAAGACACATTTAGACTAAACCTTGGACTAGATGGGACACTGTCCTCTATTATCCAAGAGAAGCTGGAAAATCTTGAGCCATGTTTCAAGTTTGAAGAATTTAAAAAGAATTTATAAAAACAACAAAGGGGGCCAGATGGTAATATAACAAAGCACGCAAATAAAATATGAAACTAGATATTAGATATTTTAAAAAATTGTGGAATCTCTATCCTTTATCTATAGTTCGTTATCTTCAAATTAATTAAATTCAATTAAATTACTTTATTTATTTTTACATTTATTTCATGTACTGTTTGGTTGTGTTTTATTTTAATGATTGAATTTTAATTAATTTATTTTGCATTTATTTATTTTGGAATCTGATTACTTTATTTTAGTTTGCTGTAATTGTAATATGATCAATAATATACAAACCAAATAATATTTGTATTGTAAAGTGTTTTTCAAATGGATGATCACTATGACAAGGTGCTATGCAAAATAAACATATTGTTGTCTTGATAAAACAGTTTTCATTTTTGTTAGGTTTATATAAAATATTTCTCTTGTTCTGTCCACTGGCTGTGTGCCTAAACCAGGGGTTATTAATTCTGGTCCTCAGAGATCTCCAACCATCCAGATTTTTGTTCCAACTAGCAAATAGTTGTTTTTATTAAAATCCACTGGTTTGCACTGCATATACAATTTTCACATGCCCTAGACTTTAGCATGAATTAGGACATTTAGGTGTTTCATATACAATATTAAGCAGTGTACATTTTAAAATAAACTATTTTATTTTATTACTGTATATTGGATTAAAAACCTAGACTATTGGATGTTGCCAAAGATGAAAAATAAGAGTCCCAGACTTAAGAAATGATCTACCACACCACCTGGAAAGTCTCACTCTTTGGCCTTGAATTCCACTCTCTGGGGCCACACATCTCACTCTTCATAGAATCACAGAATCTCAGGGTTGGAAGGGACCTCAGAAGGGCATCTAGTCCAACCCCCTGCTCAAAGCAGGACCAACCCCAACTAAATCATCCCAGCCAGGGCTTTGTCAAGCTTGACCTTAAAAACCTCTAAGGAAGGAGATTCCACCACCTCCCTAGGTAACCCATTCCAGTTCTTCACCACCCTACTAGTGAAAAAGTTTTTCCTAATATCCAACCTAAACCTCCCCCTCTGCAACTTGAGACCATTACTCCTTGTTCTGTCATCTTCTACCACTGAGAACAGTCTAGATCCATCCTCCTTGGAACTCCCTTTCAGGTAGTTGAAAGCAGCTATCAAATCCCCCCTCATTCTTCTCTTCTGCAGGCTAAATAATCCCAGTTCCCTCAGCCTCTCCTCATAAATCATGTGCTCCAGCCCCCTAATCATTTTTGTTGCCCTCCGCTGGACTCTTTCCAATTTATCCACATCCTTCTTGTAGTGTGGGGCCCAAAACTGGACACAGTACTCCAAATGAGGCCTCACCAGTGCCGAATAGAGGGGAATGATCACGTCCCTCAATCTGCTAGAAATGCCCCTACTTATACAACCCAAAATGACGTTAGCCTTCTTGGCAACAAGAGCACACTGTTGACTCATATTCAGCTTTTCGTCCACTGTAACCCCAGGTCCTTTTCTGCAGAGGATAGCTTAAGGACAGCTAACCCTTGGTATCTCTGCTGTAAAATATTCAGCTTAGCCATACAAGGCCTTAAGCCTGAAACAAGGTGGCATGACTAGTTGACCAAAAGATAACCTGTATTAGTAATGTGTAAGATTGCAGTGAAAGATGTGTCAAGTGCTGATATTCTGGAATCTATGCGACAATAGACTGGAAAATATGTTGCAATGTGCCAGTTACTACCGCAAGATGCTTGATAGTAACATTTTGGAGGATTCCATAATAACCTCAAGTTGCTATGGTAACTCAAGAAAGTAGATGTTAATGAGAATAAGGGGAACTAAGGAGATAGCCAATGAGAGATGGGGCACCTCTATATTGGTGGGGTGTGGAAGTAGGAATAAGGAAAAAGGGGTTGGGACTCTTATGCATATGTATGAGCCTGAGTTCACTCTTCTTTCTGATGTCTTATTTATCTTGTGTGTTTCATGTACCACATGCTGGGTATCACCGGGAGAGAATTCCATGTTTCTAAAACTAAACGGGCTCTTTATTAAGATAATTGTATTATGCTGAAATGTACTGGTAACTACTTAGATCACAAACTTCTTTGAGATTGGGTGTGAATGCACCCTTCAATTAACATAACTGGGTGTATGAGTTAATCAGAAGCCCCCAATTTACAACAAAAGGTAATTGTGAACTTTTGGTGAGTGTTGTGTGTTGCTTTTGGATCTGTTGGCTAAAGGGATTTTGGGTTGTAAACTAAGGGCTAGTCTACACTGGCAACGCTAAAGAGCTGCTAAAAAAACCACCTCCACAAGAGGCGTAGTTACCAGCACTGGGAGCACGTCTCCCAGCACTGGGGCACTGTTTATACTGGTGCTTTACAGCACAGAAACTTGCTGCACTCTTGCCAGTGTAGACAAGCCACATTAAACTGCTTCTTTTGTTCTTGGTTCCTCCTCAGTTAAAAGTAACAGGATGTTCTACATTCCTTGTTAATAAGATTGCCTCAAAGAAAATATCAGATTCCATCAATTTCTGTTTTCACCTGGAATGTCACCAGGGCCCCAAACTTTGACTAGCCATTCAGGTTGAAAAGGAACAACAACTGTTTACAGAGATACTGCATCTGCGGCTAGCATTGCAGCCAGGTGCACATACAACTGGCTTCCCAGGGCCATTTCCTAACTCTTCCCTCCTGAAACCTATTCTCCCTTCAAGTTACATCAGGTTGCTACACTACAGTCCTGTCTCCTACTCTTGCTTTTCTTGTATTTATGGGCGGGTTTGTTAATCTTCCCCAATGAACAACAATTCTTCCTCCTTCACTTGTCTATTCCCCCCTCAATTCCTAGGGCAAAAATCACCCCTCTGCCCTAATTAGGACTCACTCCTTTTCCTCCCCTCCCCTCAGCAATAGCTAACAGTCATTCTGATTTCCCCTTCTCCTTCTAGTCCTGCTCAGAGTCCTTCTTTTTCTTCGTAATACCCTCTGCTCTACCCAGGTTAGCATGACCCTGCTTGTCTCCTACTTCCCCTTTTCACATTCATGTCAAAATGCCCTTTGCACCTATTCCCAGTTCTGCCACCAACTTGCTGCATGTCCTTGGGTAAATTCCGTCCTCTCCTTCTGATTCTGTTTCTCTCCCTTTGTCTGTTTAGACTGCAGACTCTTTAAGGCAGGGACTGTCTCTTGTTATGCACTTGTACAGTGCCTAGTACAGGGGTCTCAAACTCAAATTACCACGAGGGCCGCATGAGGACTAGTGCATTGGCCCGAGGGCCGCATCACTGACCCCGCCCCCTCACTGCCCCCGTTCCCGCCCCCACTCCACCCCTTCCATTAGGCCCCGCCCCTTCTCCACCTCCTCCCCTGTGCACACGGCTTCCCGCTCCTCCCCCCTCCCTCCCAGAAACTGCAAAGCTCTTCCCATGCGGCCCGCGGAGCTCTTCCCTGCAGCCTGCCGGGCTCCCCGCGCCCTCCCCACCCCCCCATATATTTTTTTTTTTTTACCCCCAGGCAGTTCCCGCTGCCAGAACAACTGTCTGGTGGTGGGAACTGCCTGGGGGTAAAAAAAAAAAAATTTTTTTTTAAATATATTTTTTTTTAAAAGGGGGGGGGGAGGCGGGGAGCCCAGTGGGCCGCAGGGAAGAGCTCAGTGGGCCACATGCAGCCCGCGGGCCACGTGTTTGAGACCCCTGGCCTAGTACAATGGGGCCCTGATCTCAGTTGTAACCTCTCGATGCTGCTGTAATACAAATCAGGGTGGACTTTTCTCCCTCCCACTTAATAAAGTTTGAATACTGGTCTGTAAAGCATAAACAGATATTGGGACACAGGAACATGCTGCTTTGTCCATCTCGCCATGAGTGCTCTTCTTAAAATGAAAACAAGAAAAACAGATCAAGACAACTGAGTTCATACTTGCAGTATTTGTGCAGCATTCTGAATGAAATCCTGGCTGGTATGTACACCTGACTATTCCTTTATATTTTCTTGGTGCTCTGCAAGAAAGTTTAAATCACTGCCTTCCTTTTTTTTATCTTCTCTGAATACAAAGATTTTTAGTTTTAAAAATTCATGAATTCTGCTAAAACTATTGGGCCAGATCTTCAACTGGAGTAAACCAAGATAGCCCCATTGTCATCAATAGAGCTATGCTGAAATGCACCACCCGAGGAGCTGGTCTCCATTTGTGTCTTGTTATGTTTAGGGGGAAAGCTTAAAAAATGCAGATTACCTTCACTGTCATCCTGCAAATGAAACTTAGCTCTTATATAGCATTGGTATTATTATTAGTTGAAAGGTGACCTCAAATGACACTAAGGGTAGGTCTATACTTACGCGTCCCGTCGGAGGCGCGCGATTGATGTTCTGGGTTCGATTTATCGCGTCTTGTCAAGACGCGATAAATCGAACCAGGAAGTGCTCCGTCGTCGACGCTGGTAATCCAGCTCGACCAACGGAGTAGGCGGAGTCGACGGGGGAGCCTGCGCGCCGCGTGTGGACCCCGGGTAAGTGCTTTTTCATTCGAACTAAGGTACTTCGACTTCAGCTACGTTATTCACGTAGCTGAAGTTGCGTACCTTAGTTCGACGTGGGGGGGTAGTGTAGACCTAGCCTAAGTATTATATATGAATATGCAAGGTACCTAAGGCAAACTTAGATTTTTCCTCACTCCTTGCTCAGGTAAGCGCCCACTGGTGTTTGCCTAAGACCCAGGACTTGATTGTAGCTGTCTCCTACACAGGTGTACAGGAAAGTGTACAAGGAAATATTCCCAACCCCACCCCATTTATGGTCAGTGTAAGAACCAGTTGCAATGTGGCTAGGGAGCACCCACCATGGGAGCACTGAAAGCGACCAGAGAGGGACTGGGCAAAGTCATTGACTCCCTGTTCAGGAGAAATAGGTAGACATGGAGGAGAACACAGGATGTCCCTTCTCCACAGAGAGCAGAGCTACTGCTCCAGGAGCCCCCACAAGCAATTCTAGCTGAGCTGGCCAGAATTCCTCTTGGGGAATAAGGTTGCAGTATAGCCCCTCTACAGCCCCTCCAGCTTGCAAAAGGCAGACACTGTCCATGTTTTCCAGCACAGTAGGATTTCACATGCTAAATAACCTCTCTCTTTATTTAAGAGGCAGATACAAAGCAGAGATTACTCCTAAAGTGGTAATAAATGTAGGACAGGATTTTTTACATATGTGCTTAAGCAAATGAACAGAATGAGAAAATTACTGCTGCTGCTGTTTACATTTCTGAAATGTATAGGATGAAGAATGTTTAAAAACAACTTCCCTGTGATCAGGTATGGTCTTAAGAGATATTTTAGCATTCAGTTACAGAGACGGTTAATACTTCTTCCATTTATCCATGCCAGTATGAACCCTCTCCTCCACTTTGCTTTCAGGAAGCCAGTACAAGCAGCTGCCTCTTACTCATTATGACTTAACCAGTCAAGAAGAGAGTTATTTCTGTCATGCAGGAGAGTACTGAGGCCGACAATACCATACATTTGGAAAGAAAATAGATTTTTATGGCTCCTAAACACTGTGGATTCCCCAGACCGGTAGGCAAAAAGCTTATGGCTTTACAGTCTAAACAGACTCTTCAATAAAGTATATAGACCAAACTAAGATGCCTTCATTTTTCTTTCTTCCCAGTTTCCTAGCAGCAGTATATTAAAGAGGACTGTTTCCTTCTTGTACAGCTGGTTCCATTCCTGATGGATTTATCTTATTGCAATTACATCAGGCTTTCTGGCAGTTCCTAGTGACCTGGGGCCTCATCGACCAAGGTGTTGCACAACATCAACTCCTACTGACTCTGCTGGGAGTTGGCAAGATAATATTTTCAGTATTATACCCAGCCTTGCCTTTCCTTAATACAATCTAATGCCTGGCTTGCTTTTTAGACCACAGCAGCATATTGATTACGTTTTCATTGAATTGTTCCACAATAACACTTCACTAATGGCCCTAACTGGAGCCTTTATTAGCAGTTTACGTGGGGATGCCACATTGAAGGAGCACAGAACCTGTCATGTCCAGGGAGGCAGAATGGTGTAGTCAGTGGATCGGAAATTGGACTGTCAGTCAGGCACCCTGCATTCTATTTCTCGTTCTGCCACTAAACTTGTGGTATTACCTTGGAAAGTTATTTTACAGTGCTGTGCTTCTGTTTCATCTTTCATCCCTTGTCTGTATGGTCTATTTAGATTATGAGCTTTTCAGGGTAGTGACTATCTCTTAGTAGGTGTTTGCACAGCCCTAGTACAATGGGATCCCAATCTCAGTTGGGACCTCCTAGGTACTGCTGCACTCCAAACAATTAAAAATAACAATGTAAATATATGATCTCTTCAAATCGCTACTGACGCATATTGGTGGAGTGGTTTTGGGAAGCTTGCACCACTTCCTATACTGTGCATGTTCAGGGGACAGAAAACTCATTTTAGCTTAACTAAAGATGAGCTCCACAAAGTTATCTTCATAAATTAAAAGTCCAAAGTAAAGAACTAGTTCAGTTGCGTATACATGTGCTTTGCAAATACTGTAAGATCATCCCAAAAAAACACATAGACCCCAATCCACAAAGGTGTTTAGACTCCAAACGTCCGATGAAATAAATGGTAATTAGTGCCTAAATACCTTTGTGAAACTGGGCCATCATTCCCATCTTCTAGCCCATTTCTTTTTAGCACTCAATGCTTTTAATTAAGCCACCAGGGATCACTAGAAATCCAAGAAATACATTTCCTTTATACTCAGATATTTTCATATTTATATTACAAGCTTATTTTGCATTGCCAAATACATCTCATCCCAATATTGTTTTTATAGGAAAACCTGTAAAAGTCACTCACATTTTTACAATCAGAAAAATGCAAAAGAAAAGAGTCAGAGGAACATGAAAACTGACAAAAGCCAGAAGCACAGAAACACACCTTGCAAGATCTCCCAGAATCAACCAACCATCTCTCCTTCCGGCTGTTTACAAAGGCAAACAAAATTAAAATCTTGCAGGCTCATGCACAGTGAAATCACACATTTCCTGGTTCTTTGGGAAAGAAAGACAAAACAATGGCCAATAGTTAGTTTGGATATGTTCTATTCTATTCAGGTTCTTTAATACATAACCCTAACAAGTAACTTCAGTTGCTAATGATGCTGAAGAAAATGCTAGACCTGACCCTATGTTTTTTAACTTTTAAAGGGGTGCTCTTGTCAGTCCAGGCTATTCTGAAGCAGCAGTTGTAATTGGGTGAAGCTAGACTCCCAAATGCAAGACTGGAGCCTTTCCCAAGCTTTTCACTTTGTGCTTAAAGTGTCAACATTCTAAGGGTCCCAGTTAAGCACAGATGACATGATGGACTAAAGGAAGATAAGCAGTCTCTGAGAAAATGGGACTTGAGCCAAATTAACATCTTCCAAGATGTTATGGCAGGTGTCACCAGGTAGCAATTTTTCATTTAGTCTTCCAAGTTCTTATGCTTAGAATGCAAGCAAATGTTCCGTCTTGGCAAGATGTGCTGTGTTGTTCTTAGTTTGGGCTATTCAAAGTTCTCTGTACAAGCAAGATCTGATTAGCGAGAGCTGTGCAAGCAGCAGGCGAGTTTGCAGTCTGCCATGGTGTGTGATTAGAGCCAGTTCTTGAGGCTGAGTTGCTTTCTGGGAATTGTGTAATGGTATAAGGCTGAGATTCCCAAAAGAAGGGATTGTTCTGCATGCTCTTTGCAGCCAACTCTCTTCCTGGAGCAGTGTATATATGTCAATTTAAAAAGTTGCCCTTAGAATATACCCAGACTCCACATTACTTCTTTCTCCTCCACTGCTGACCTGCAAGGCTCCGGACATCTGGTACCACTTGGCAGAGGGACAATAATAAGAATCAGTATCTTGAACCCGGAATTCATTTGTAAGCTAGAAAAAGTACTGGTACGATGTGTTCTTGCAGTTTGCCATGCCTACAAGATATGCCTACAAGTCACTGGGCCATAGGAACAGCATGTTGCAATAGCTTGTTCTGTATTTAGCAAACGGATAAAACCCAGTGGATACTAAAGAGGAGTGAGTACAGCTGTCCGGCCTGCCAATAAAAGGTGTGGCCAGTGCTGCTATGTGGGAGTCTAGCAGGAGTTGTGCAAATTCCTAAAATAGAAAGACCTTGAGACTGCACATGCCTTGGCCATGGCAGGGTTAGATTTCCTCCCTGGAGGGTAAGGTCACAATTCCTGCCAGTTCCTTAAATAGCCCCTCCCACTCCACACTGACTACCATAACCCCATGTGTCCCTGGGCTGAGACAGCCACTTTTCAACAAATATCCCATGGATTCAAGCTATGTCAAGTAGAGAAACCACATTGTCCTCATCTGAGGAGCAGACACAGAGCTGGGTTTCATCTGCATATTGGTGATGTGGAAACCCATATCACTTGATGGTAACATCATATAAATGTTGAATGAGAGCGGCATCAGGGTACTGATACTGCTTAGGCTCCCCAGGTGGACTATTGCAGTAAATAGAAAGATTTGTGGCCCCACTACCAGCAGAAAGGTAGGAATTAAGATCCCTCTCTATAATCCGAAGTAGCGGTGTGATGTCTTTGGGTTTTCGGCAGCAAGACTGACATTAACAAGATCAATCGTCAAGGGCTATTATAATATGTTGAGAAACCTTGTTTCATTGAAAAGTGACCCTGTGACAAGTAGGGCTGAAATTAATACTAAACCTCTGCATGTTAATATTGCCAGAAGTGCACCTGGGAAAGCACAAGTCCTGATTGCGTTGGGGCCACTAGTACAATGGAGTGGTTAGCATGTAATGCTGTCAGATGGCATGTTAGGAAGGCAGTCTGCAATGACTGGGCTACGTGACAATTCCCAGCAAATCAGCCAGTGGTGCTCTCATTCTGTGTCTGTTACAATATCGATCAGTATGTCAGGGATATCATACCTCCAGGATGCACAATCGTGTGTGGTGTAGTTAGGGTGAGGGAGAAGATCTCTCTCTCACACACACACACACACACATACACACACACACACACACACACACACACACACCCTCCTGCAGATCAGTCACATAACAGCACTGCTTTGGGAGGGTTTCAGATCTCAGTACTCCTCCCTGTCAAGGGAGGACCATCTCACATATGGCTACCTCATGGTATGGTAAAAGGGTATAAAATGGCAAGTAACAAATGCTTTGTGTCAGAAACCTTAATATACCATTCAAAACACAGACTTAAAATTCACTTTTTTATGAATAATCTCGCATTGTCATATGCATGTGTGAACACCTCACACCCACCCACATGCACCCACACTCTACTAACATAGGTATTATGTAGGAGGCCAGGTTAGATTATCATAGTGGTCTTGTCGGGTCTTAACATACACACACATATATGTGTGGATGTTAAGACCACATATATATGTTTGTGTGTGTGTGTGTCTTATTGTAACTGAGTACTCAACCCAGCAAAACACTTAAGCAAGTGCTTAATTTTAAGCAAAGGAATAATCCCACTGATTTCAATGGGACCACTCCTGTGCTTAACTTTAAGTGCATGTTTAAGTGCTTTGCTGGATCAAGACCTTTATGAGAAGTAACAAGTTCACAGCCACAAGGAGTACATTTACCAGGGTTTGCCATTTAAGTCTTTTGTATATCATGTTTTTCCGGTTCATCTTGATAATGAATAATACATTATATTCTTAAAGGATGTAGTTTTTAACCAGACTTAATAATTGTTTGCTACCCATATCAGTTGTGCTTGACTGGTTTCATTTCCTGCAAACAGATTGCTGTTGAAAATTAACTGAGCTCTATGAAATCCCTGAAAGATTCAGACGATTGCTCAAAACCAGCTGGCCAGTCCAGGTGGTGTAATATATATCAATCAGCCATGTAGAGTAGTCCTCTTATGCATTACTAGTTATCAGCCCACTTTAGATTCATTACATATTGCCATCTTTAGATATACTGTCCATAAATTTACCACAGTAATTTTATGTCTTTCTGCTAATGCTTCAAAGCAACCCCGTGTATATATAATTGCATACACACATCTACATTAAAGGAATGTTGAGGTTGCAAGTTAAGCACTCATAAGTTAAGAAATGTCAGGATTAAAGTTGCCCATGCAATCTTAATTTGCCACCTCCCATCCCCTTATGTATATGTCTTATGTTATTTCCCACCACCACCACCCGGAACCCCAGCCTCAATCACTGGACAGAATAGAGAGTGCTTAGTCAATGAGCAGCTATTCAATATTTTCTTTTCTTCTCATTGTTTCATGTATGGTTCCAGGTATTATTTACTGCACACTGTTCAAAATCTGTTCTGAAGACAGAGCTATT
Source organism: Chelydra serpentina (assembly GCA_037349315.1). Lineage (NCBI taxonomy): Eukaryota > Metazoa > Chordata > Testudines > Chelydridae > Chelydra > Chelydra serpentina. The sequence goes on along the minus strand of JBAIAC010000004.1, from coordinate 23,472,604 downwards.
CATTTCCTGATGGGCTTTTCCATGGTGCTCATCACTGTAATATCTGAGTGCTTCAAAAACATTAGTGGATTTATTTTTACAACACCCCTATGAGGTGGGAGGCTATTATTATTCATTTTTTACAGATGGGGGCCCGAGGAAGAGAATTTAAGGTCAAAAGTTTCCACTAATTTTGTGTGACCAATTTGAGATGCCTAGCATTACATAATACTTCATATGTTCAGAGCACAGCTCCCATTGGCTTCATAAGACCATAAGAACGGCCATACTGGGTCAGACCAAAGGTCCATCTAGTCCAGTATTCTGTCTTCCTGTCACAGTGGCCAATGCCAGGTGTCCCAAAGGGAACGAACAGTACAGGTAATCATCCAGTGATCCATCTCGCTGCCCATTCCCAGCTTCTGGCAAACAGAGGCTAAGGACACCATTCCTGCCCATCCTGGCTAATAGCCATTGTTGGACCTATCCTCCATGAACTTATCTAGTTCTTTTTTGAACCCTGTTATCATAGAATCATAGAATCTCAGGGTTGGAAGGGACCTCAGGAGGTCATCTAGTCCAACCCCCTGCTCAAAGCAGGACCAACCCCAACTAGATCATCCCACCCAGGGCTTTGTCAAGCCTGACCTTAAACACCTCTAAGGAAGGAGATTCCACCACCTCCCTAGGTAACCCATTCCAGTGCTTCACCACCCTACTAGTGAAAAAGTTTTTCCTAATATCCAACCTAAACCTCCCCCTCTGCAACTTGAGACCATTACTCCTTGTTCTGTCATCTTCTACCACTGAGAACAGTCTAGATCCATCCTCTTTGGAACCCCCTTTTAGGTAGTTGAAAGCAGCTATCAAATCCCCCCTCACTCTTCTCTTCTCTTCTGCAGGTTATAGTCTTGGCCTTCACAACATCCTCTGGCAAAGAGTTCCACAGGTTGACTGTGCATTCTGTGAAAAATACTTCCTTTTGTTTGTTTTAAATCTGCTTACTATTAATTTCATTTGGTGACCCCTAGTTCTGGTGTTATGAGAAGGAGTAAATCATAGACTCATAGAATATCAGGGTTGGAAGGGACCTCAGTAGGTCATCTAGTCCAGCCCCCTGCTCAAAGCAGGACCAATCCCCAACTAAGTCATCCCAGCCAGGGCTTTGTCAAGACTGACCTTAAAAACCCTTAATAACACTTGCTTATTTACTTTCTTTACACCAGTCATGATTTTATTAACATCTATCATATCCCCCCTTAGTCATCTCTTTTCCAAGATGAAAAATCCCAGTCTTATTAATCTCTCCTCATATGGAAGCCGTTCCATACCCTAATCATTTTTCCCCTTTTCCAAACCTTTTCCAATGCCAATATATCTTTTTTGAGATGGGATGACCACATCTGCATGCAGTATTCAAGATGTGGGTGTACCATGGATTTATATAGAGGCAATATGATATTTTCTGTTTTATAATCTATCCCTTTCTTAATGATGCCCAAAATTCTGTTCATTTTTTGACTGCCACTGCACATTGAGTGGATGTTTTCAGATAACTATCCACGACACCAAGATCTTTTTCTTGAGTGGTAACAGCTAATTTAGACCCCATCATTTTATATGTATAGTTGGGATTATGTTTTCCAATGTGCATTGCTTTGCATTTATCAACATTAAATTTTATCTGCCATTTTGTTGCTCAGTCACCAAGTTTTGAAAAATCCTTTTGTAGCTCTTTGCAGTCTGCTTGACCCTTTTCCCAGATCATTTATGAATATGTTGAATAGAACTGGGTCCAGTACAGACCCCTTGGGGTACCACTATTTACTTCTCACCATTCTGAAAACTGACCATTTATTCCTACCCTTTGTTTTCTATCTTTTATCTTTTCTAGTTACCGGTCCATATGAGGACCTTCCCTGATATCCCATGACAGCTTACCTTGCTTAAGAGCCTTTGGTGAGGGACCTTGTCAAAGGCTTTCTGAAAATCTAAGTACACTATATCCACTGAATCCCCCTTGTCCACATGCTTGTTGACACCCTCAAAGAATTCTAGTAGATTGGTGAGGCATGATTTCCCTTTACAAAAGCCATGTTGACTCTTCCCCAACAAATTATGTTCATCTGTATGTCTGACTCATTTGGAATTGTGAGTGCTCAAACCTCCTGAAAAACAGACTGCAGGAGATCTTGAGAGAAAATGAGGAACACACAATTAGTGACCACCTGTTAAAGTTTGGTGACTTGCCCAATGTCACATAGGAGCACCATGACAGGAGGCAGGAATAGAATCTGATTCATCCCTTTGGCTCTGAAGAATAAGCATCCAGCTTCTTTTACAGTATTTACCCTTTTGCTTTATTTGCCGGTGGAGAGTAGAAAACCAACAATTAGATGCAACATGCATCATTCAGACATTTACGTTATCAATTTACATTTAGCATCAATTCCTGCCTAATGAGATTCCCATTAATATTTTGGTGAATTGAGCTGATGTTTAATGTAATCCTTTGAGGTTCATCTGATAATGGATATACCTATACTCACTGCTATACATTGCCATTTATTCTCAATGGGAGATGATGTGTGACCAACTCTTTAGGAAATCAGACCATTTATTCAGGTGCATAAGTATGGATGCAGGAGTATAATCTGAGACACCCTTTTTTGAAGGTTTTCCCCCTAGTATAAACTTAAAGGAAAGAAAAAAGGCATATGAATGTACATTGGGCAGCAAGTCTGCCCATTGTGTTGGTGGAAAAGCTGAAGAACAAACAACTTAAACCCAGGTCACAGTATTTCAAACAGGATCAAGCATGCAATAGTCCAAGGTCTGCATGTAATATTTTTAAGCAATATTATTGCAGGAAGGCTGTAGGAGGTAAAAGTTAAAAAGTTAAGTCCCGTTAATGTAAAATCATAATATATCTGCCTATTTGTCCAGCGATCTATGAAATCTCTGTCTATGCATCTTTGGTACTATATGCAAATGATATATAAAATTAACTATCATTTGTAAAAGCTTTGAATTTCTCTCTTATTTATGTATGTATGTATGTATGTATGTATTTACTACTTCTCTCCCATTATGTGTATTTTCAGATAGTTTTCCCTGGTTACTCTCTTCCACCAGTAAAAACCTCTAAAATTGGAAATTAATGATGCATATCATGAACAATAGTTTTGATGGAACAAGAGGAAACAGCAAGCCACTCATTGAGTGTAACACTCCACAAGAAGGCTACAGAATTGAAAGGCACCCCAAGACCCAACAGCCTTCTTTGACATATGTACACTACAGGAGAGATGAGAGCATAGCACTCAGACTGCTGATGAAGTTGATGTTTTTAAGGGTCTCTTACACTGTACAATTAAGAGTAGGTTAAGGGGTTCAAATTGCAAACCTTAATGTCATTTTTATGCCAGTTCATAGCGGGGTTTTTTTAACCTGAACTTTTAGATTTTCTGTGAAGTTTTGGGAGATCAATTCCCCCCCCCCCCCCCCCCCGCCAAGTAGAGGAAAGAGACATAGAAATTGTGTGTGAAAATTTCAACCAGGAAGAGTGGTGTGAATTTTTAAAGACGAGCAGGATGTTCCTCCACCAAAACTGTCTAGTTTAGCATGTTAAGAATGGGGAGGAACCAATAGGGGCTGGTTTTGCATTTACCTCCGCATGCAGGGTGAAATTCACACAGCAGAAAGCCTATGCACAATGCCAAAGTCCCATTTAAACCCTCAGAAATGAATTTAATTACATGTGAATCAGTTTCAGTGGTTCTCTTGCTGACCCTTGCCATTGGGGAGAACTTCATATTTATATACCACTTTATAAATGCGGCTTGCCTAGATTTCATAGTAACTCACCTTTATCACCACTTTATACAGGGGGAACTGGCTAGGTTAAATGACTTGGTGAACATCATACAGCAAGTGTCAGAACCACAATTAGAACACACATTTCAGTGCTAGCCCCAAATCTAATCTAATAGACCACAATGCTCGCCACTCCCAGCTAAACTACTTAACTTTTCTGAACTTTGATTTCCTCTTCTGTGAAACTGTCAGTAATATTTCCCAAGAAGTGAAATCTGAACATACACATAAATGTAAGATGTCTGCAATCACAGGTTGGATAAGTAAATATTGTTTATGAATTTAAAAACTGAGGCTCAGAAATGCCCATCGCCACCCCCACAGAAAAAGGCATCAGCTGGCTTTGGTTTTGCAGGAAACATTGTGAACTTGAAAACAGGATGATTTTGTCAAGGAAAAGAGCCACTTTAATAATGAACATTTCACCCAGCTATACCATAGTGCAATCATTTCTCAGCTGGAAATGATTCAGTAATAAGTAATTTGGAATGTCAGCAAGGAGCTATATTAATACATTGCATGTTTTATCAGGTCCAGGTAGTACACATATCCTTCTTCTGCCTATGGTCAGAATGGTTTCCCTGATTAATATCACTATAGAACTTTCCTAATTTCTGATTTTAAAATAATTTCCTTTTTCCAACGTAGACATTTATATTTTGATTACTGCATGAGACCAGTACCAGAAGCTTTTAAAGTGAGAACAATTTGCTTTTTAAAAATAGTCACTCTGGCGAGAATTTTCTCTGCACTCAACATTGTATTAGGCCAGGTCTACACTAGGACTTTATGTCGAATTTAGCAGCGTTAACTCGATTTAATCCCTCACCCGTCCACATTATGAAGCAGTTTATTTCGACATAAAGGGCTCGTTGAATCGATTTCTGTACTCCACCCTGACGAGGGGAGTAGCACCAAATTCGAAATGGCCATGTCGAAAGCTAGGTACTGTGGACGGAATTCGACGGTAATAGCTCCGGGAGCTATCCCACAGTGCACCACTCAGTGGACGCTCAGGGCAGTAATCTGTACTCGGATGCTCTGACCTGCCACTCAGAGAAATACCCGGGAAAATGTGAATCCCTTTTCCTGTGTGGCCATTTTGAATCCCATTTCCTCTCTGGACATCGTGGCGAGCTCAGCAGCACTGGCAACGATGCAGAGCTCTACAGCAGTGGTTTCCATGCCATCGCAGAATAGAAAGAGGGCTCCAACATGGAGTGATCGTGAAGTATTGGATCTGATCGCTGTGTGGGGAGATGAAGCAATCCTAGCCGAGCTCCGTTCCAAAAGACGGAATGCAAAGATTTACGAAAAAATATCCCAGGCTATGACGGAGAGAGGATACAGCCAGGATGCTACGCAGTGCCGCGTTAAAATCAAGGAGCTGCGGCAGGCATACCAAAAGACCAAGGAGTCCAACGGACGCTCCGGGTCGCAGCCACACACTTGCCGATTTTACGAGGCACTGCATGCCATGCTCGGTGGTGCTGCAACAACTACCCCACCAGTGTCCGTGGACTCCGACGATGGGGTCTTATCTACGGCCACGTCGGAGGAGGTTTTCGCGGACGGCGAAGAAGAGGAAGGAGGGGAGGAGGATGAGGCACTAGACAGCGGTCTCACTTCTGATTTCCCAGACAGCCAGGAACTTTTCCTCACCCTGACTGAGCTGCCCTACGAACACTCCCAAGGCAGCATTCCTGACCAGGAATCAGGCGAAGGATCATCAGGTCAGTGTGTTAGACATTTATTTGCAATACAATAGTAATGCTGTGTTAGCACTGTGTAACTGTGCCTTAATTGGCCTTATGCGCTTCAGCTTGGAGTCGCTTTCCCGGGCAACTATTCGAAAAGTCTGTCAATATGTATGGGGATAGAGGTGTAATCCCCATCTGAGAGCTCCGCGAAGCTCTCCTTGAGGTACAGTGAGAGCTTCTTTAGCACGTTCACTGGGAGAGCGGCCTTATTGTCTCCTCCATGGTAGGATACTTTCCCGCGCCATGCAAGCTGCAGGTACTCTGGTATCATTGCCTTGCATAGCATGGCAGCATACGGCCCAGGGGATTGCTGGCATTGACGCAGCATGCAGTATTTCTCTGTCTCGGTAATCCTCATCAGAGTGATATCAGTCATGGGGTCCTGGTTTGAATGAGTGGTATAATTAGTATAGTGAATGCTTCCTTTTCCCTTTAAAGAAAGACACCCGGCTGTTTCCGTTAACGCGTGGTGGTAGGGAGTCGGGAGCCAAACCATTAGTACTTAGCGGTGCGCGGGCAGGGACAGTTCTGGGGACCGGCCACGCGAGGCGGGGAAAGGGTACGCGAGCCGTTCCGACACAGCGGATCACGGGCAATCTCGGTTCCCGGGAGCGCACACGGGAACGGGGGGGTGGGGGATGAGGGGTAGGCCAGCCGTTCAAGCACAGCGGTTCGCGGCCGATCTTGGTTCCTGGGAGCTGCCACGCGAAGGGAGGGGGGAAGGGTAGGCGAGCCGTTCATACCGAGCGGTTCGCGGGCATTTTGGGTTCCATGGAGCGACCACGCGGGGGGGGGGGAAGGGTAGGCGAGCCGTTCATGCTGAGCGGTTCGCGGGCATTTTCGGTTCCATGGAGCGACCACGCGGAGGGGGGGGAAGGGTAGGCGAGCCATTCCTGATGAGCGGTTCGCGGGCATTTTGGGTTCCATGGAGCGACCACGCGGAGGGGGGGAAGGGTAGGCGAGCCGTTCATGATGAGCGGTTCACGGGCATTTTCGGTTCCATGGAGCGACCACGCGGAGGGGGGGGAAGGGTAGGCGAGCCGTTCCCGATGAGCGGTTCGCGGGCATTTTGGGTTCCATGGAGCGACCACGCGGAGGGGGGGGGAAGGGTAGGCGAGCCGTTCCTGATGATCAGTTCGCGGCCACTTTAGGGAGCGACCACGTGGAGTGGGGGGGGTTAGGAAAGCCGCTGTATATTAGCGGTTTGGCCAGCAGCAGTTCCTGCCCGCTGCAAGGAACAGTGAGTGAGACATGGGAGTAGAGCACTGCTGTGAAGCAATCTCTCAGCAGTCCTAACTCATCACCTTACCATGGTCTTCAGAGAGGTGATTTTCACTGTTCGGCAAGGCTTCTGGGATCCGTATACCGGGACCCCAGACACTCAGCATTAAGGCATAATATTTGACCTTGTAGTACGTTTACATGTGATAGCCACTGTGTTTGGTCCTATTCACGGTGAAAGAGTATGGGCATTGTTCTGGAAAAAGTATCTTTCTGAGGAATTCACTCCCTTTCCCTCATCCCGCAGCTGCGAGTGTCTCCCGCCCTACCCGTGTTTCTCCCTCCCATGGGATACTACAGATAAGGCGGCGCAAGAAGAGAACCCGGGACGACATGTTCTCGGAATTGATGATGTTGTCCCGAAGGGAGGTGGCACAGCGGAGAGAGGACGTCTCACGGTCCGAGTGAGCAGCCAGGGAACGGGAGCAGAGGGCTGAAGCGCGCGAGGACAGGTGGCGGCAGGAAGATCAGCAGGCGACCCAAACAATGCTGGGACTAATGAGGGAGCAAACAGACACGCTCCGGCGCCTGGGGGATGTTCTCCAGGACAGGAGACAGGAGGAAAGAGCCCCTCTATACGTTCTGTCCAACCGCCCACCCCCGCCACCAAGTCCAGTGGTTTACTCACCCAAAGTCACTAGGACGAGGGGAGGCAGGGTCCGTGGAAATATTCACTCTACCCCTGCAGACTGCTCCAGTAGCAGAAGGCTCTCATTCCCCAAACCATAGATTGTTCCTTCCCATCCCTCCAGCCGCACCCCTCAACACCCCCCTTCCCAGGTTCCATGTTAAAGAACAGCTCTGTTTAATAAAACTGGTTTTTTGTTTCATTGATGTTTCCCTGAGTGTCTTGAACGGGACCGTTTGTGTTTCGGGTTATTTGGTAACGGGGTTCGTTAGTGCAGAGGACTGGAGCACAACCCAGGGTACAGACAGGGTAACAGATCAACTGAAACGCACAGTAACACTTGCATACAGTAAGCACACTTGTCATTCTGTGTGTGGGTTTTCAGGTTCTCTACGTGGGGTTGGTGGTTGGGTGATTCGCTGTCTGGTGGAGGAGGGTGGCCGCTGATCTTTAGCGGCTGGCAATAGCATGCATGATAGAGCAATGCACACACACCTGCGATTAGGAGAGGTTAATGGATCCCTTTAAACAAGCAGTCCAGCACTTAGGACTGCTCTGGGAGCAGGAGCATGTCATTCCCCAAGCTTTCAAGCGTACTTTCCCACACTCCACCCGCTCCCCAACCGCGGTATGCGTCCACGGTTAAAACCGTAACAGAGAAACCAGTACCGGAGATGGCCCAAGTAGAAAAATGTTTCCTTTATTGTTCCTTTAAAGCGTTGAGCGAAGGAGGGGGAGGGGGTTGGTAATGGGAGAGGATGGGCAACGGAAACTTTGTAAAGAAACAGGGGAAGGTTCAGTATCTGTTTAAGGAAGTGTAACAGTCACTGGTTACCCTGCTCTGTCTGGAAGCGAGCTTTCAAAGCTTCCCGGATGCGCAGCGCGTCCCGCTGTGATCTTCTAATGGCCCTGGTGTCCGGCTGAGCGTAATCTGCTGCCAGGCGATTTGCCTCAACCTCCCAGCCCAGCATAACGTCTCCCCCTTGATCTCACAGAGATTGTGGAGCACACAGCACGCTGCAATCACAATGGGGATATTTTTAGGGCTGAGGTCGGAGCGAGTCAGTAAGCTTCGCCATCTGCCTTTGAGACGGCCAAAGGCACACTCCACCACCATTCTACACTTGCTCAGGCGGTAATTGAAGAGCTCCTTTTCACTGTCCAGGGCTCCCGTGTATGGCTTCATGAGCCATGGCATTAGCGGGTAGGCAGGGTCCCCTAGGATCACTGTTGGCATCTCCACATCCCCAACAGTGATTTTGCGGTCCGGGAAATAAACCCCCTGTTGCAGCCGTCTAAACAGACCAGAGTTTTTGAAGACTCGAGCATCATGAACCTTGCCTGGCCACCCCACATTGATGTTTGTAAAACGTCCTTTGTGGTCCACTAATGCTTGCAGTACCATAGAAAAATAGCCCTTTCGGTTAATGTACTGGCTGCCCTGGTGTTCCGGTCCCAGGATAGGGATGTGTGTCCCATCTATGGCCCCACGGCAGTTTGGGAATCCCATCGCAGCGAAGCCATCTATGATCACCTGCACGTCTCCAAGGGTCACTACTTTGGGGAGCAGCAGGTCAACGATTGCATGGGCTACCTGCATCACAGCAACCCCCACGGTAGACTTGCCCACTCCAAATTGGTTCGCTACTGACCGGTAGCTGTCAGGGGTTGCAAGCTTCCACAGGGCTATGGCCACTCGCTTCTGGATACTCAGGGCTGCTCGCATCCAGGTGTCCTGGCGCTTCAGGGCAGGGGACAGCAACTCACAAAGTTCAATGAAAGTGCCCTTACGCATCCGAAAGTTTCGCAGCCACTGGGACTCATCCCAGACCTGCAGCACTATGCGGTCCCACCAGTCAGTGCTTGTTTCCCTTGCCCAGAATCGCCGTTCCACAGGATCAACGTGACCCATTGCCACCATGATGTCTAGGGGCCGGGGTCCAGCGCTTTGCGAGAGGTCCATGCCCCTCTCAGAGTTCAAGTACTCCCGGAGCTTCCGTTGTCTCCTCTCCCGATTTCTCTGCATCTGAGTCTGGAAAAGGTGCGCTATAAGGCGCGAGGTGTTGGCTACGGACAGAACATCAGCGATAATCGCGGAGGACTCCATGCTCGCTGTCCTGTGGCGTCCGAGCTATCAGCCACAGGAAAAGGGTGCGAATTCATTGCCCACCGGCGCTTTCATGTAGGGAAGGCGGAAGTGTGGGTCGAGTGACGAAATTTACGTATAACGACCCTTGACACAATTTCGGTCCCACAAGGCACTGGGGGCTACACCCAGAATTCCAGTGGGCAGCGGGGACTGCGGGAACTGTGGGATAGCTACCCACAGTGCACCGCTTGCAATGTCGACGCTTGCCCCCTTACTGTGGACTCGGAAATTCGAATTAAGATCCCTGATGTGGATTCGAACAATCGACCTGGCAATATCGGGTTACCAAGCTCGGTTTAACAAAAATCGAACTAGTCTCGTAGTGTAGACATACCCTTAGAGACATCTGACAAAGAAGTATATCCAAGCCAGTGATGGTTACAGATGGAGATGTTCATTTTTGGTTAAGACCATGGACTGGAACTCAACAGGTCTGGATTCTATTCCTGGCTGTGTCACAGTCTTCCTACGTGACTCTGAACAAGTCACCTAGGCTAAGGGCTCTAAAGGGTTAGTGTCTCAATGTCCTTTGATTTTTCATTGTGTTACTCATCCCCCTCTCTGCTTGATCCACAGTGGATATGGATTTGTTACAGCTTTCTGCCTGAGAGTGGTTCTTTAGCTCAAACTACAGCAAATGTACTCTGTTAGCTCTGTTTCAGAGTAGCAGCTGTGTTCGTCTGTGTCAGCAAATAGAATAAGAGTACTTGTGGCACCTTAGAGACTAACAAATTTATTTCAGCATAAGCTTTCGTGGACTACAATCCACTTCATCGGATGCATAGAATGGAAGATACAGTGAGAAGATATTTATACATTCAGAGAAACATGAAAAGGTGGAAGTATTCATGCCAACTGTAAGAGGCTAATCCCTGGTGTGTCTCTGCCATCACACCACCATGAAATGGGGATTACAGTTCTCCGCCTCGCAGGGATGTTTCAAAGAAAATGTCAGGGTTTGTGAGGTGCTCAGATACTACAGTGATGAGTGCCATATAAGTACCTGAAAAGATGTAATTGGTCTTCAGTTAACCACATCTTGGAGCTTCAAAAGGAAAAATATTTCTTAAAAAAAAACAGCAAGAAAACCAACAAAAAATGGATTGTGTTTATAATTAGGCCACAACAGGAGGAATAGTCATGATATGAATAGCCTTGACAGTACTTATCATTTGGGCTCTTATTACATAGGCACTTACCTGGCCCCATCCACACTGCATCCCACATGCTTGGGAGGTGCCATACAGCTACCTCATTATTAGGGCCCTACCAAATTCATGCTGTGAAAAATGGGTCACGGACTGAAATAAAATTCTCCCCTGTGAAATCTAGCTATTGTGGGTCATCACTGAAATCTAGCTAGGGAAAGGCAGGGCTGGGGGCGCCCCAGCCAGGGACTCCTACCATTCCCCAGGATCCAGCTGCTAGTCCCTGGGCTGGGGAAGGACAGGACTTACTACGCCCCTGCACAGCTGCTCTCGGTGGGAAATCAGACCCACCTCCGGGTACCTCCTGCTGCTGCAGGAAACCCAGCTCTGAAGGCAGCACAGAAGTGAGGGTGGCAATTCCACGACCTCCCCTATGACAGCTTTGTGACCCCCTCACAGCCCCCTTTTGGGTCAGGACCCCCTCGATTACAACTCTGTGAAATTTCAGATGTAAACATCTGAAAATGTGAAATTGACTAATTTTCAAATCCTATGGCCGTGAAATTGACCAGAATGGCCCTTGAATTTGGTAGGGCCTTACTCATTATCCATCTCCAACTCCCTCCTCAAAACTCTCCTTTGCCATGACACCTACAAGGAACTTGACAACGGTTAGGCTTTTAGTGTGCGGAGACTACTGCCCATCATGCTGACCGATATTGTCTCATTGTATTCCCCTACCTGTCTGTATCCATCTTTTGTCTTACACTTAGATCGTAAGTTCCTTGGGGTGCAGGGACCATATTTTTGTTCTGTGTTTGTACAGCAACTAGTGTAACCTACACACCTTCTGGGTGTGGTGTTCTGTCCCATCTAGTGGCACTGAGACCACTCAGAGAGAGAGAGTTAAAGGAGTCTGCTCTACAGCCTTAGCTAGCAGCCAGTTGGCTTTTAGCTCGTGCTGTACAGGCTCATGCACTAAGCTCCAGAGGCCACAGGTTAGATCCCACCTGCTGACGACCAGGGTCTGTCAGCATTACACAAGCATAATGGGGGTCTTGGTCCCTGACTGGGATTCTTAGGCCCTACAGTAATACAAATAATAATAATCGCTTTGGACACATGTGAAAGAGACAACAAAATGCCGTCTTGATCCCCTCGACTGGGGGCAGGGACAACAGAAGGCACATTTAGAATATGTGCGTGTGTATGGTAATACACTGCCATAAAGCCCATGGGATCCTGCCAGGGATTGCAGTGTCGCAGCACAGAGTGGTGCAATGGGTAGATGTGACAGGGAGCACCCTTGTCCTCAAGCCCGACACACTCATCTTTGTACAAAATATGCCTTCAGAGATATCATTTAAAAACTAATAACTCACTGATCATTAATATTCTTGTATGATGTATGTATGCAGTGAATATTAAGAGTTACGCATATATGCAAAAATTATAACTAAAGTGTGTTTCAACCAGGCAAGCCAGAGGGTGTTGATAAACAGGTCTGCACTGGTCTTGAATACAAATGAAATAGGGTTGACCAGAGACAATGGGATTGCAATTTACATGCGCAGTAAACAGAGCCATCAAAATTCGCAAGGTGTTTGGGGATCAGCAAGTCTGGACCAGCTTGGCTGTCAGGTAAAGACAATGAAGACACATTGGCATGCCAGATAAACAAAGCTAACAAGTGGGGAAAGAGACAGTATGGCTACACCCTAGCAAGAAAGAGGAAATTTATCTGAGCTATAAAGACGGGGTGGGGGCTGAGCCTCAAAAGATAAGCAATTGAATCAACTGAATGCATGCAATATTAGTGTATTATAGAAGGGTATCATGTAAGATCTTTTATGAATGCCTGAAATATTGAAAAATGTTCGGTTTAGCACTGTATAAGGAATGATGGATATCCATTAATAGTTTGGCCAGACAGGAGGAAATGTCACAGCTATCAACCTGTCTTCAGTGTAAATTAAGCATGGCAGACTCAGAAGCAATGGAAGCTCTATCTACACTGAACTCTTACAGTGGGATGGGAAGCCCACAGGAAGGGAAGAACAGCCCTGCCTCTTGAAACAAGTTAATTGCACTTTGGAAGATCTAAGGACAGAAGCCATTTTAGGCATCCATCAGTAGGCAGACACAAGGGAACAGAGCTCTTGCAAGCTGAGAAAGATGGGTTCTTCAGCCAAGTGAGGAGGGTTGAAGTCTCTGTGAATTGAATATAGGTGAGAAACCTGCTTAGGCAAAAATCTTTCACCTAAGAAGACAAGGGAAGCCATCACCTTGTACTTCTGTGGAACGTCCTGACCGAGGGAAAGTCAGCCATGGCTGGGAAGCAAAATTACTGGTGAGAGAAACCATCTTGAACAACGCCTGTGCCTTGCTAGATTTAGTTGGAGACTTTTAGAAGAATATTTTGTTTTGTTTTACTTGTAGCACTTTCTATTTTCATTCCTTATACTTGAACTCACTTAATCCTATGTATATTTTGTTAATACATTTATTTCATTTTTACCATAAACCAAGTCAGTGCTGTGTTTAAAAGCAAGGGTATATTCCCCCCAGCTAAGCTAATAAGCTGTGGTGTGTTTTGTGTCTCTAGAGGATTTCTCTGAGTTGTTCAGGAGAAGGCTGGACATTGCAGAGCACATGGTTTTGGGAAAATTGGTGACTGGGAGTGTGTTGGGGTCACCCTGCTGGTTGCAACCAAGGCTGGTGGAAGCCAGATTGGGGCAGTGGGCCTGTAGACAGGCTGCTGGGTCAGAACTGACAAACCAGGGCTGTCCAGCACACAGATGCTCAGGGTGTGACCCGCATGCTGGTAGGCTGGTTGTGAGTGGCCCATGTAGGGAGCTACAACAGCAAAGCATTGTGAGGCACCCAAGGTTACAGGGTAGATGGTGACATAACCCCTCACTGGTCTGGACTGCACCTCACAACATGACAGTAGAGCAGAAGAAATATTTAGATTTATAAAATATTTTTAAACCTCCAACTCAAAAGAGAGAGTAGCAACAAAGACAGCACACATAGATAATTATACTTCGTTGCTAGAATGTAAATTAAAGAACACAGAATTATTTCTATATGCAGCATTCCAGAATAGGATCTTTACTGTTTCAAAAAAGGATGAAGGAAACTCTTCCTGGGGAAACGATGACACCTGCTGGCTTTTAATGAACAAAATTCAGTTTCATTCCTGTATGTTTCAAAGGAGGCACATTGTACTATGGCCCCAATGTTCCTTTGTAAATGCCAAATACTGTGGCAGCAATGCAATATAACTAAATAGCAGCTATCTCTTGAAAAATATGCAAAATAAACTTTGGTCAGCTTCATAGAAAGAGATACAATATGCCTTCGTTGAAATGAGACACAACTTACTGGAATTTATAAGAATTTCTCTTAATCGATATTTTCAGTTCTCTGAGCAAAAGACTAAATGTATCCACAGTCATTTTCTATCATTCCATCATCAGTACATTTTTAAAATATTTTTATATTTTTACCAGTAGCACGTTCAAAAGAATTCTTCGATTCTGTTCTGTAACTGAAAACAAAAATAGATTGTAAATAATAACATGTCAGCCAATGGCTAGTATAAAGTGGAATTTATATTTACTGATCAGCACTTGCACTGACTATTTGTGTTCATCACTTTTTATTTTTCAAAAAAAAATCATGCTGGAGGTACTCTACTGCTGGGGGGTACCATATGCAAAATGAGAAGTGAAACCAACGTTTTTCTGAGTGCTTATGGAAATATACATGGCAGTTCTTGGAGGGGTAGCAATTTCTGTTGGATATACTATTCAGTTTCACTTTGTGTCCTGGACTGCTGTATAGTGTTGCTGGTCATTGATAAGAGGTTGTGAATTTCATGACAAAGGTGCCTTTATTTCAGAATTGAATGTTGTGATCTGCTAACATAAATTGTGTATTCATTTTAGTTCATCCAACACTTTCAGATCCTTTGGAATGAAAGGTTACAGTGGAGTAGCCGTGTTAGTCTGTGTCAGCAAAAAGAAAATAAAGAAAGAAAATAAGAAAGAAAATCTGTATGGAGTGGAAATCCATCAACTTCTTGAACTAAGGTGCCACAAGTATTTCTTTCTTTCTTATTTTCTTTTTGGAATGAAAGGCTCTATATAAGTGGCTGGTGTTATATTGTTATATGGGGACACCAACAGTGGTAAGAAATGCTCTTCTGTGTTGGACTAGTCAGCTTATTGTGCCTATTCTTCTCAGTTGATGAAGTAGCCACAGTGACCATGCTTTTACCACCTAGATCTGTTTTTTGCCCCTTTACTTCTCACTACTGTTTAAATAAAAGCAAACCACTTGACATTCAGGAACACCTAGTTTTCTTCTCTGTAATTTGAACACTGACCATGGTTATGGGTGTACCAGAGCTGCATAGATGTTTAAAAGCAGTGGTGCAGCTGACTCTGGGGCAGAACATAGCTGCTGTTTAACAACCCATGGCAACATGAAACAGGTTTTTTGAACAGAAACTTGACATTAGATTGTGAAGAATTTTATGTTTTCACATGAATCCTCCAAGCACTTGTAGAAGGTCATCAGCATCATATTCTCCTGTTAGTGACTTAGCCCAGCGAAAATGCAAGTTGACATTGAAATAGTAAAGTCATCTAAAGGCAAAAGATATTATTTTCTATCTTGTCAGCAATTTGAGTGAAAATATTATGATGATTCAGGGAACAACTGTAGAAACAGTCAATCTTCAATAGACCTGCAGATGTTCAATAGAAAGCCAATCACCAGAAGCTTAAAGTTAGCATAATTATATTTTTATGTACAGTAGTGAAAACTTATAAGGCAAAGGACCAGCATCTACTACATCCTAATTAACACTTTAAACATGGCATCACAGGTGGCTGAAACAGAACAATGCAAACATTAAATACAAGGGAAAACTTAATTGTATTTTACTGAGCTGTTCAGCTCTCTGCTTACTGTATAACCCACTTGTTAGAGGGCTTTCCCTTCACCCTCTCCGTTGGTTCTGATCACGCAGACAGAAAGCAGAAGACCAGAAGTCCAAAGTGCAGGCAAAGCGATGGTTATTGGGGTTAGTTTCCAGCAAACATGTATACCATAACTCTGACACCACAGAGCCTTGTTTCCCATCGTCCCATTCCTAGCTCTGATGCCACAGAGTGTTTACCCCATGTCGCCCCTTCCCAGCTCTGACACTGCAGAGCCTTGCCTGTGTCCCCATTCCCCTCTCCCCATTCCCATTTCCCACCTCCTCCTTCTTAGCAGGCCCAAATATACCTGCAATGCACGCCCTCAGTCCCACCCCTTACAACTTTTGATCATGTTCCGGTTTGGAAGGTGGTAAGTCTAGGGTCTTCGTCCCACCTCTTTTGTATGCCATGGGAGGGGTGAGGAGTGAGGCTATGCTATGGACAGGGACAGGCATTTCTTTGGCCTTTTAGTGTTTTATACCTTCCCCCCGAATTCCTGCTTGCCCCTTCCAACTGTTTGCTTGACCTTGTCTTGAGAGAAGAGCCAGGCAGCCTTCCAGCTGGAAGTAGAAATTGATGGAGTTTGATATTTTCTTAGATGCAATCTTTATTTACAAGGAATGTACAAAGTCCTGTGTCTCTGAACACAAAAGGCACCAAGAACAAAACGAATCAGTTTCTTAGCTTACAGACCCCAAACCCTTTTAGCCAACACTAGACCCAAAATAAATCTCTCTAGCTTTTTCCAAGGTCAAACTGTCCCTATCGGCTCCTACTTGGCTTTCTTACCTCTTCCTCGCTCTCTGTTCTTGTCTGTTCTCAGTTCCTGTGTGAACTCTCTCTACACACACACACACGTGCATACCTCTACCCAAAACAATATTCAGCTCCTGGGCAGGTTCGCACACACCTTTTGTCTTGGGTGGGGGATCATACTTACAGTTATGTTAATTAAAGAAGATTCTGAAAAAACAAACCCTAAAAGCTCCAAAACCAGAAGGCTAATAGCCTGATTGTTGTTCTTAAAAACCAGAACATAATCAGGCTATTTTATTACATTAAATACTCAAACTGACTTGTGATTTTGCAACACACCTAACAATTGTTCAGGCACAGCATCCCATTTAATATTTTGGCCTCCACGTTGGATAGAATATCAGAGTTGAGAGGGATCTTAGAAGGTCATCTAGTCCAACCCACTGCTCAAAGCAGGACCAATCCCCAACTGAATCATCGCAGCCAGGGCTTTGTCAAGCCTGACCTTAAAAACCTCGAAGGAACAAGATTCCACCACCTCCCTAGGCAACCTATTCCAGTGCTTCACCACCTTTCAAACAGATGCCAACCTTTCCATCCAGGACATGGCATGGCCCACCCATGACCTCGGTATTATTAGCACCATGCTCTAACCAGCTGTGCTAGCTGGCCCACAAGGTTTGGGCCCATGGTTGCCTGGCTTAGCCTGGGTATTGTGGCAATTAAGTGCAGAGTATAGTAGACGGCAAATCCACTATTAGTGTTAGTGGAGTCTACTCAGATTTCAAGCTCCACCATTGCAAATAAGGGCTTAGCCCCGTCCACATTAGGAGCTGCACTGGCACAACTACACTAGTAACTATAATTGGGGTAAATCTTTAGTCTAGATAAAGCCTAGATTGTTAATTTTTGTAGGAAGGGACCTGCCTTTCTTGGATCTCTAAAGCACCATGTCTATCCATGGTACCTTGTAAATAATAGTGGTAAAGTCAATAGTTTTGTCTGCATTAAGCATCCATGTTCTTTCTACTTTTTAGCAGATGTTGAATAAAACCAGGAAAAACTCCCATTGAAGTCAAACAAGATTGAGTTGATCAAGCAGTACAAGTTACACATGACTCATTTGGTATACGTGGGTTTAACTTTCATGCTAAGTAGCAAGGAGGACGGGATTGTAGTAGGAAAACAACTATCATAAGATATGTGCAAAACAGCACAGGTTGTGGGGGCTACTTTATTTGACACCTTTTCACTCGTCCTGCTGGCTTGTTTTCTTGCTACACCCTACCATCCCATCAGCAAGATATTTTCCCTGTTATATTCCCCCTTACAGGCATGGCATGTACCCTGCCATTTACATTACTTGTGAATTTGGCCCTGCGTAAGGCCAGTGGGATTTTAATATAGAAAATATTAGTGATTCTGGCACACAATCAATTAAGGGGAAAAATAGGTGTGTATTAGTTTCAATTTCAATTAGAAACACATAAGGAGGGACAACAGTTTTATTGGTAAATAGAGAAACAAGTGGAGAAATTAGTGTTATTCTCAAGTTTCTAAGATAATATTAATAATAGTGGAACAAGCATAAAACAAACTAGTTACTTCTTGACAATGTCCTTTTAATGTGTTTTACAAAATACTGCACCAAAATAAATATTTACACAATAAGCCTTCATGTCCCTGAAGCAGCCAGCAGTGTCCATTGGACCGGCCATATTTAACCCCAGCGTGCATCCCATACCGTAGTTAAATTTGCAACCATACCATGAATTATAGCAGCTTGGAGAGAGTTGCAATGGTCTATCTGGATTACAGAAACAATTTGAAGCCTCTGAGAAACTCTTACCTCCATCCCTCCCTTTTGAATTCACATTAAAAATTATAAGCAATTGACACAAAAATCTTAATTGTTTCCAATAGATTAAGATTTATATCTACAGAATGTCTCAAGTCAGCACATTTCCATCTATTTATTGATTCTGCTGCAGGATCTGCATGACCGGACCTTTCCACCAGGGACAGATTTAGGGGCAGACGGCCCGCACAACCACCTGGGGTGCTAGTCTTGAGGGGCGCTGGGCTTGGGGTGCTATTTTCATTGTTAGAGACAAAAGGGAAAATAGAATGTTTGAAGTTAAATTTTTCAGGTATTCCATATATGGTTTATGGTATATGCTCAGTGGTTTGAGCATTGGCCTGCTAAACCCAGGGTTGTAAGTTCAATCCTTGAGGGGGCCATTTGGGGATCTGGGGCAAAAATTGGGGATTGGTCCTGCTTTGAGCAGGGGGTTGGACTAGATGACCTACTAAGGTCCCTTCCAAACCTGATATTCTATGATTCTATGAATTACTCTAAGCTCCAAGATGTTCTGGATCTTTGTAGAAGCTCATGGAACCTTTCACACTTTCTGAGAACTATATTTTCCTCAAACTTCCTAGAATGTTGTCATCCATGCCCTCAGAGGTGTATAAGGGGCGTGGCATCACCAGGCAGTCAGTGAGATATAAGAACAAACTGAAGTGAAGTGAGAACCCAGCTGTGATATTGTGAACCTTGTTTTATTGTGAAAGTGTACTTGTGTTTTAAGACTTGAAGAGTGTAAGTAACAACTAATATAGGACATATTTAATGAGATGCCAGAAATACCTTGAACCCCTATCTATGCAAAAATATAAAAGAAATATCGTTACTACTTTTGCTATGCTTAACACATAAATGGAAGGAGGTCAAGTCCAGGCGCAAGCTAAATAAATGCATAGATGCAGAAAACTAGCACATTATCAATGTAGAAACCCAGCATTGGAGGAATGTGTTCAAGCGTATGATCTCAATTACCCTCTTCCTGGCTCGTCGGATAATTTGTTCACTCAACATAATGGTAATTTACTCAGTTTGGTAGAGCTCCTTGGGAAATACAACAATGTTATGCGAGAGCACTTATGTCAAATAGTTCATAAAGAAGCTATGGACAATTACGGCAGCAAAAAAATTCAAAATGAATTGATTGACCTTATGGCAAGGAAGATACTCAATAGCATATTGATGCGGCTTGACAAAGCAAAGTACTATGCTGCAATAATGGACTGCACTCCCAACATTAGTCACAGTGGAAAAATGTCATTTACAGTAAGTTTTGTTGATGACGAGGATGGCTGTATCCAAGTAAAGGAACATTTTATCTGTTTCTGGTCCGTGGACAACTCTTCTGGAAAATACCTAACAGAGCTGTTTATGCACCCACCCAGATGGAGCAACTCTAAGGTGGGTGTATAACTAGTTGGAAAATCTTTCCCAGAGAGTAGTTATCAGTGGTTCACAGTCATGCTGGAAGGGGATAATGAGTGGGGTCCCACAGGGATCTGTTCTGGGTCCGGTTCTGCTCAATATCTTCATCCATGATTTAGATAAAAGCATAGAGAGTACACTTATAAAGTTTGTGGACGATACCAAGCTGGGAGGGGTTGCAAGTGCTTTAGAAGGTAGGATTAAAATTCAAAATGATCAGACCATTTCTCCAGTTTGTACAGAAGTAAAAAGGATTACATTCAATAAGGACAAAGGCAAAGTATTCCACTTAGGAAGAAACAATCAGTTGCACACATACAAAATGGGACATTACTGCCCAGGAAGGAGTACTGCGGAAAGGGATCTGGGGTTCATAGTGGATCACAAGCTACATATGAGTCAACAGTGTAACGCCGTTGCAAAAAAAGCAAACATCATTCTGGAATGTATTAGCAGGCGTATTGTAAGCAAGACACGAGAAGTAATTCTTCTGTTCTATTCTGCACTGATTAAGCCTCAACTGGAGTATCGTGTCCAGTTCTGGCCGCCACATTTTAGGAAAGATGTGGGCAAATTGGATAAAGTCCAGAGAAGAGCAACAAAAATTATTAAAGGTCTAGAAAACATGACCTATGAGCAGGGCCGGCTCTAACTTTTTTGCCACCCCAAGCAAAAATACCAACCAAGCACCGCCACACCAAAACAAAAAAAACCCAACCACCCCCCAGCACCCACGGAAACACCTCCCTCAGTGTTGCGCCACAAACAACCCCTCCCCCCCAGCGCCTCTCCCTGCCGGAGTGATGGGGGGGTGGGCGGCAAGCCAGCGGGGCGAGCAGCCAGCTCGGCCCCAGCCCTGCTCTCCCAGCCACGCCGTGCCGGAGTGCTGCGGGGCGGGCAGACAGCCCAGCCACAGCCCTGCTCTCCCAGCCGTGCCGGAGTGCCGCAGGGAGGGCGGCAAGCCCGGCCGCCCACAGCCAGCCCCAACAACCCCCCCAGTTTAAAAAAAAACAACCTCACCTGAGCGCCGCCCCCCTGAAGGTGCCGCCCCAAGCACGTGCTTGGTAGGCTGATGCCTGGAGCCGGCCCTGCCTATGAGGGAAAATTGGGTTTGTTTAGTCTGGAGAAGAAAAGACTGAGAGGAGACATGATAACAGTTTTCAAGTACATAAAAGGTTGTTACAAGGAGGGAGAAAAATTGTTCTTCTTAACCTCTGAGGATAGGACAAGAAGCAATGGGCTTAAATTGCAGCAAGGTCGGTTTAGGTTGGACATTAGGAAAAACTTCCTAACTGCCAGGGTGGTTAAGCATTGAAATAAATTGCCTAGGGAGGTTGTGGAATCTCCATCATTGGGGATTTTTAAGAGCAGGTTGGACAAACACCTGTCAAGGATGGTCTAGATAATACTTAGTCCTGCCTTGAGTGCAGGGGACTGGACTAGATGACCTCTCAAGGTCCCTTCCAGTTCTATGATTCTATTATTTTGAATGACAATAATATAAAGCTTCAGGACTGCCATAGCCAAGGCTACGACAAAGGCGGGAACATGAAGGGAAGAAACAGTGGCGCCAAGCAAGGATCTCTGTGCTGAATCCAAGAGTTTTCTTCGTGCATTGTGGCTACCATTCTCTCAACCTGGTAGTTTCAGATGCAGCGTTAGATTCAGTATCTGTCTTCAGAGTTCTGCAAAGGATAAACATCTTGTTTTCAGCATCAACTATCAGGTGGAAGAGCCTCACGGACAATGTTACAAATCTGACCATTAAGCCACTAAGTGATACTTGCTGGGAGAGCTACATTGACAGCGTAAGGCCAGTGAGGTATCAAGTGGCTGAGGTTTATGATGCCCTGATGGAACTGGCAAACCAGCTCACTGACTTCAAATTTCTGATCTCAGTTGTGGTTTGGCACAATATTCTGTTCCAACTAAGTGTTGTAAGGAAGGCATTACAAACTCAGAGGCTGGACATTGTGAGTGCTACTACTTTGATGAGAAACTGTCTTGATTTTGTTGTGGTCTACAGAGACAATGGATTTGAAGATGCCATCCCTGCTGCCAAAGAAATGGCGGAAAACTTAGGAGTTCAGCTTGTCTTCAAGAAAACTCGTATTCATCGGAAGAAGAGAGAGTTTGGTTAGGAGGGCAGAGATGAGGTGATGGGAAGCTTGGAAGAAAAATTCAATAGGGAATTGTTTTGATAGCTTGTTGACACTGTTTGAGTGTCCATCTAAGAAAGGTTCGGACAAATGAAACACCACAAAAGGACCGGGGGTGGGGGGGAGTGTATGACCTTAGTAAGCTGTTGACTGACCAGAATGCATTCTTGAACAATTGTACAGACCTTCACTGGATTCTGACACATGGGGAATGTTCAAAGGTCAATGATAAAGACCTCTATGTTGAATTGTACAATATCCGTCACATTTTGCAAAAGGGCAGCACTCTCCACTCCAAGTTCTCCAATTCATTCATGATGCAGAGCTGAAGGACACTTTTCCTAATGCGTGGATAGCTTTGAGGCTTCTGCTCATGCTGCCAGTCACAGTCGCAAGTGGTGAGTGTAGCTTTTTGAAGCTCAGGCTCATTAAAACATATCTTCGATCGATGATGGCCGAAGAGAGACTGACATCACTGGCTATTTTATTGCTTGAAAATGCCATTGGCCAGTCTCTGAATCTCTCTAATGCTTCCCTTCAGTTCGCGAGGGCAAAGGCGAGAAAAGCGACCTTTGGAACTAAAGGACATGGGCTAACATTCCAACATAATCAACTGTAACACTATTTAATACAGGTCCACACAATGTTGGTGCACAGTTCAATGTATTGATGTGAGTACATTTCAGTCAGTCATTCTTAAAATTAAAGTTTCTATAAACTTAGAGGAAACACATTTTTTATTTGCTTATATATGATGTGAATAAATACAGATTTACAGATCCTAGCATGCAAATTTATCATCTTATATGACAGGGATAAATCATGCATGCAAATCATGCATCAAAGTCGAGAAATGGGCTACAAATGCAATAAAGAATAAGGTATTGACAAGTTTGACAAATGGAGGGGAGGTGCTGAAGATGCTCCTTGCTTGGGGCACCATTTGGTCTCGGGCCAGCCCTGCTTTCCACCCACGTGAAGCCTCAGTGACTTTGGTGGGGCTCAGAGTGAGTGCAAGGGTCTGGCCGCACAGAGGCAACTGCAGGATCAGGAGCTATGTCCTTATTTAGCTGCAGATGCACCATGCTATTTAGAGAGACACTGACAAGCCCATGTAGCTCTTCTCTGGGCTAACTTACGTGAGGGGAAAGAACCCAAGCTCTGTTCTGAGGAATGAGAGCACAGATGAATAAGCCCCTTGCCAATGCCATGAGTTAAATCCATCCCTTTATACCTCTGACCCTTGGAGCTTTGTACCCCACAGATATTACAGGGCTGAATGAAGCCTTAAGTTATGACCGCATGACTGCATACATGAAGTTCACAGGATATCAGAACTGAAGCTATTTCCTTCACACCCTTGTACCTAGGTATTAGTACAGAAGATGAGCCAGATTCTGCTCTCATTTTCACTGCTACAACTCCACTAACATCACTAGGGTTGCATCAGAACAAGTGAACAGAATTTGGCCCAGTGTGTTAAAATCACTGATGTTCAACCCAGTAGGGAAACTTATATACAAATATTGGTAACAGGTATACTTCAGATCCTATCCTGGAATCATTTCAGAGGACAAACTCCTAGGGACTACATAGGAGTTTTCCCTTGTGCAAGATTAGCAGTATCAGTTCCCTAGTGATAAAATTCCGGGTCCATTGCTTTATGCCTCCCTTCCCCCCAATGAAAGCAGGCGAGTGATGGCTTAGAAATAAATTTAATAGCAGAGAAGCACAGTAACAGTGTGAGTGTTAATAGTCCAGACCTATTAGAAATATGTGAAGGAAGAACTTTATCTAGGGTAAAGGCTGGAAATATCTTCATATTTCATTGCTATTTGCCTAAGTGACTTAACTGGAGTGACTCCTATGTACAGTAGTGGTGTTCTTGGCTCTTAGCCATAAATATCTTTAGTCAAGTTTTCTATATATATCCCCTCCACTCCCAGAGTGTAAGTGAAGTAGGTCATTTTTCAAGACTTTCAAACTGATGTAAGTTCCACAT
This sequence comes from Chelydra serpentina, assembly GCA_037349315.1. Taxonomy (NCBI): domain Eukaryota; kingdom Metazoa; phylum Chordata; order Testudines; family Chelydridae; genus Chelydra; species Chelydra serpentina. The sequence continues at coordinate 23,448,583 of JBAIAC010000004.1, read as the reverse complement.
ATTATACAGTAGATTGTGGATTCTCACAGCTGGAGGTCAAGGTTCAAGCAACAAAGGAAAATAATCTGTATGTTCTTCCAAATGTTCTTGGGTGTGTCTACACTGAAATAAAACACCCGTGGCTGACCCACACCAAGTAACTCAGGCTCACAAAGCTCAGGCTGCAAGGCTATAGAACCGCAGCATAGACATCCAGGCTCTGGCTCGAACCTGGGACCCATAAAGAGGATAGATCCCAGACCTTGGGCTCCAGTCTGATCCCAGATGTCTATGCTACAGTTCTATAGCCTTGCAGCCTGAGGTCTGTGGGCCTGGGTCACTTGATGTGGGTCAGCGACAGGTGTTTTATTTGCCTTCTGGTTTTGGAGCTTTTAGGGTTTGGTTTTTCAGAATCTTCTCTATACCCAGGAGGGCTAGACACTTCTTTTTTCAAATGAAAGCTAAGGTTCTCCTATAATCACTCAATTCCTGAAGAAAAATTGAAGGGCGGGGAGGAAGTATTGTGAGACTCCCAATAAAACAGCACAAGTTAGTAACGTGTGTTTGTGACCTTGACCCATTTATAACCAAACACACAGTCATTGGCCTGTTTTTTTCTATTTAAAATTTTATCGTTAGGTGCCAATTCCTAAAAGGCGTTATGGCACCTTAACAAAGGATTGAAAGGATACCCCTAACCCTGGCTTTTCTAATCTCGAGTTGTATCACAAAACCTGGAGATAAAGCCACCAACTGAGTCTCTGAGCCAATCATCCTGAACAATACAGACATGGTCTCCAGTTGTTACCCTGGGGCTAGCACATTCAACTGCACCCTGTACAACTGAGCCAAAAGAAAATAAAAACAAATTAGGAGCAACGTGCAATTACCATCAGCAGCCACTTCGAGGTACCAGACGGTAGTGATTGTCTGGTTACATGTCTTTGCATCAAAGAAGTGTTAGCAGCATCATTAGCCAGTTCCCCTGCCTAGTGGCTCAATGGAGTATGATTTCAGCATTCAGTCTATCTTCTGCACAGGTGTCCTGAAGTGAAGGGATAACATGCCAATTCCTCTCAGTCTCAGCACACCTATGTGAGATGAGGCAGAATATAGTCTATAACTCATCAAGACTATGGCAACTTTGCCCATATAAGTTCATGAATGGAATCAGAAAACAGGAGGTGAAGAAAAGATGGGCCAATTCATATATGCCTATCCCTGATACACTGATAAATGAAAAAAATCATGACAGTGCCCTGTAAAACCATACATCCAGAGAGAGTTTTATACCGTACCCGATGACATGTGCATGTTTTTAAAAGAAGATAATTTAAAGGCCATGTGTGGAGCCAAAATAATTAGAAGCCAGCAACAGACAGCAAAAGCAATGAACAGTCAGTGATTTAATGAACTACTGGAGAATTTAACATGCACTTTTTTCTGGATCATAGATCATAGAATGTACCTGAATCATAGAATTTACCCTGTACCATTTGTCTAGATGACAAATGTAATTTGAATAAGTTGGGGAGGATGAAGGACTCCATAGTAAAGCTACAGGGGATACAATCAAGGCTCAATCTGATGATTAAAATACCTTGTCATGTATTTATTATGCCAATTATATAGATGGAAGAACAAAGGCAAGGAGAGTTTAAGTGACTTACCCAAGTCCACAGAGCAACTCAAGGGAAGAACCAGAAACACAACCCAAGAATTCCATCTCCCAATCTCCTCTTGCTGTAACCAACAGACAAAACTGTCTCAGTACAAAATACAGCTGGTTTTTTTCCCTGTGACTCATCCCCTTCCTCCCTTCCAAGTGCTTATTCTTCAATCCTTTCCAGCTTCTGTAGGAATCTGTTTAGAATACCAAACTGCATTATCACTTCCTTGCGACTTTCAGTTGTACAGCAATTCCTAGGATTTTTGCAGAGATAATCTATTTTCTTTTTCCCTATGAATAGCTGCTGAGGGGGAAATACAGTACTGTGTTATTGCTTGTGTATTTATCTCTCCCACTGACAGCCTTACATTCTGATTCATGTCTTCTGAAAAGCATAGAAAGCATCAATCATGGAAGCAATAGTATCAAAGGGGCCTTTTCAGGACAAGTTATTTTCATGCCATTATTGCAGAAGATGACCTGACCTTGCAACTCATTAACATAATAGGCTCTACAAATGGCATGTTAGGTATATGAATCCATGTCAACAAGCAGAAAGTGGGCATGAGTATCAAAGACCAGGGAGGTAAAATGTTGCATGTCTTGACAAATGGTATCTTTGCAAACTGGCTTTGCATGCCCTCTACGTCATCTAGTGTACAGTGCCTTCTATAAGCTGATGATGCAACACTGAGAAGAGAAAGAAGTTTGTTCTATTTACAGATCTATAAGCAGGAAGTCAAGTTCTGAAGTGGTAGCATAAGGATGTTTTGTGTCATTACACAAGCCTACCTGAGATGTGCTTAACAGAATACTAATGTCCACGTCAGACAGACAAGTGGAGTGGAGATACAGTCAAATGAAATGACATATGGAATCTAACAGTGGTGAACCGAACTTTCACAGCTATAGTGCACTGCAAATCCTTGTAAATACTCACCCAGCAGAAGCATTTGTGTGAAGTCTTGGTGTTGAGGGAACGTGCGGGTCATGTCTACCAACACTTCAAAGGCTACAATGAACCACAGAGTTTGAAGCAAAAACAAGGCATTCCCCCAGAATTTCCTCTCTTTGAAAAATATTGACAGACTATTTATGGAGCATCTCAGACAATTTGTTGGTTTTCAGCATTAGATATGAAGGTGCTTCACATCCCATAGGTCATTTGGCTTTCATGTGTCCATTCTTGTACCCACTGGCCCTTCTGCAGTGATGATGTTATGGAAGATTGCAGTCGTTTTCATTTCACTCAGATTGTCATGTTCAACTTTCTCTGCCTCTCTGAGGTTGGAGTTCCATCATTTTTGAGAGCACCAAACAGTTAATTCCTCTCAACAGCAGGAAGAAACCCAACTCATCTTAGATTAAACACACATCCTGGGTGAAATCCTGGCCACACTGAAAATGTCTCAGATACAGCTAAAACAACATAGATATGTATATGCTTAATATGGTATCCTGTGTGCCATTCTATAACCTTGGTATACAATAATGGTGCAGTTTAGCTTTGTTCCCCTAGTCAGAGCTATGCAGTTCTCTGTCTGTCTTGCTCTCTGTCAGAGAGAGCTAGTCCCCCAGGGCAACGACACTCAGAACACAACCTTGTTTAGGACACTCCCTGGAAAGGAAGGTTGCTTCTCAGGCACTTGATCAGATATAGGTACCTGTTTATTTTTTCATAAGCTATTACAGTTCTCGAGACGCGCTAGTTTACAATATCCCTCTACCAACAGAGAACGGTATTTGACTATTTGCACTGTGACTATTTGTATAGCACTAACAGAATTTTCCCAAGGGGCTGTAAATTGTTTCCTAAAGAGAAGACTGGGTTTTGCAATTAAGTGCATTTTTAACAGGAAGCACCAGGAAGAGGAGAGAATGGAGACGTTACAGCCCAGGTTAAGGAATGCATGTCTGGTGGGGAAGAATGAGGAAGAGGCCACATAGAAGAAGTGGTGGAAAATAAAACACATTAAAGAGTTGGTGAGTGAGATGGCGTGGCCAGCAATCCAGTGGCCTCTTTTGCTCCATTACAATCCTATCCAACTGATTCATATGACAGCTGTATTTTATAGTCTTCACAACAATGCTTCCTCCAATCTCCATCCAATATATCTCATCAGAAGGGGACTTCTATTCTCCAGCTATAAAACAAAAACTATTCTTTCATACAAGCATCTCCCAGTACTCAAATCTGTAAGCATGTTTCCAAATTAGCCCTCTTATTGTTTAACTAAAGATTGCCCTTAAGATCTTCCTTGCAGGGATCACAAAATGCTGCACAAATAAGCTTCTTGAATAATGTTCTCCTAGCATGCAAGGGAGTGAATAGAGAACAGTCACAGGGACAGCCTCACTATTAGTATGCACAGAAATTGCTCTGTTGGCAGGTCGGTCACTTGTACAAAGAATAGCTCAATTGCACGGTCCTTGATCACACCTTAAAACAGAGCTTTGACATAGACAGTAAACTGCGTTGTCTCAGAAGAATGAAAGGACCTCAGTGGATCAAAATTGGGAAGTAGTCTAGGAGATAGCGGAGTTCCTACATGTCAAGGGACTAAAAGAATTAAGATCAGGGCCTTGAAATGGAAGTCATTGGGGAGCCAATATCAGATGCTATATGTTCTCCATGGTGTTTCCTGCTTCACGAGTGGACTGCTGCATTCTGAACACGCTATAGTTTCCATTCTGCACCTATATGCAGCTCCGGATAAGTTATTTACTCTGCTCTGATACATAGATGATCAATAATTCTTCAATTTGCTCTTATAACCCTTCTCATCTTTCCATCTTAAAGCACTTTCCAATGGAGAGTGTCATTATCCTCATTTTACAGATGGGGAAAAGAAGGCACAGACAGGTGATGTAACTTGTCCAAGGTCACTTACTGACAGAACTAAATTCTGAACCCAAGACCCCTAGCTGCCATTCCAGTGTCCTACCCTACCTAGAGACGATCTTATTATAAGCATTTTTTCTGTGATTATTTTAAAGCACTAATTAACAAGCCCTTCTATTGATAAGCCATTTAGAATTTTTTTAAATGCCACTTTTTGATTCAATCAATTTGACAGTGTTCCTTTTAACATTCGCTTGTGGAAATGCTTCTTTCACATACTGTTTGAGTAGCACATTATTGGACAATTGAATTTTTAATATGGTGTGTCGTGATTAAAAAGAAAAAAAAGCCACACATTTCCCCATACCTTCGCTCCATTATTCTTAATGTTTTCTGGCACTATTTGTAGATAATCTGACCAATAATATTTCTTGTATGCTAAGTGCCAGCTCATACACATTGGCTTTACTGGTTAAGTTATCAGGAAACAGATTTTAAAAATCTCCCCTTCCATTATGGTAAAACTTTCTTGGCTTTTGGTGTCATGCAAATACTGTCATTTAGTTGAAGAACTATGACAATCCTGGAAAAAGGAGATTAGACTGAATGTATTTGACAAAGTAGTGTATCGATATTCTAAACATGGTTTGCCTATGGAAATGAAATTTGCGGAGGTAATTCAACTATTAAAGCATAAAAATGCTTAATTAAATGGAATTCATGCATTAAATTTCACTTTATTCTTCACATATAAAGTTGCTTTCTTCAGTTCGGTAAATTAGCACTTGCATGGCAACATATAATTAAAAACTAATATCAATACCTTTCGAAGTTATAAAAAATGTTCCGCTAACCTGTGTTACAGACAGACTTTCATGGACTGAAAACAGAAATACATTTATGCACATTATTGGAATGCATCTGAGGAGTTAATGCCTACAGTCTGTAAAAAAATATTGAATAGGACTGGGGAGGGAAAGCAACAGATTCATGAGTATATTCGATATCGAACACCTGCCGCGTAGTTGGAAGAAATGTTCTCAGCTCCTGAAATTTTCACAAATGTCAGCATGAATAATTAAACTTCTAAAAGTTCATACCAGAAGTTACATTGTTTGCTATTCATCATTCTCTTGCTTAAAAAGTATTAGTCATCCAATCAAGGAGCAGAAATAATGACATGTGACTTAGAGTGGCCAATAATAGAGACAACTGTTTGCCAATATCCTCTAAGCCAGTGTTGGCTGCTTGTTCAGCCTTCAGTACTGGAGGAAAGATTAGCCAAATGGTGGGTTCTTGCAGTATGCTCTTAATCATAGAATCATTGAAGATTAGGGTTAGAAGAGACCTCAAGAGGTCATCTAGTCCAACCCCTGCTCAAAGCAGGACCAACACCAACTAAATCATCCCAGACAGGGCTTGGTCAAGTTGGGCCTTAAAAACCAATAAGGATGGAGATTCCACCATCTCTCTAGGTAACCCATTCCAGTGCTTCACCACCCTCCTAGAGAAATAGTGTTTCCTAATATCGAACTAGACCTCCCCTGCAACTTGAGACCATTTCTCCTTGTTCTGTCATCTGCCACCACTTAGAATAGCCGAGCTCCATCCTCTTTGGAACTCCCTTCAGGTAGTTGAAGGATACTATCAAATCCTCCCTCACTCCTCTCTCCTGCAGACTAAACAAGCCCAGTCCCCTCAGATTCTCCTCATAAATCATGTGGCCCTGCCCCCTGATCATTTCCATTGCCCTCCTCTGGACTCTCTCCAATTTGTCCACATCCTTTCTGTAGTGGGGGGCCCAAAACTGGACACAATACTTCAGATGTGGCCTCACCAGTGCTGAATAGTGGGGAATAATCACTTCCCTCGATCTGCTGGCAATGCTACTACTAATGCAGTCAAATATGGCGTTAGCCTTCTTGGCAACAAGGGCACACTCCTGACTCATATCCAGTTTCTCATCCACTCTAATTCCCATGTCCTTTTCTGCAGAACTGCTGATTAGCCAGTTGGTCCCCAGCCTGTAACGGTGCATGGGATTCTTTCATTCTAAGTGCAGGACTCTGCACTTGTCCTTAATGAAGGTGTTGAACAAAACCCTTTGACACCGACTGCCAACTAGACATGGAGCCATTGATCACTACTCGTTGAGCCTAACAATCTAACCGGCTTTCTATCCACCTTATAGTCCATTCATCCAATACATACTTCTTTAACTTGCAGGCAAGAATACTGTGGGAGACAGTATCAAACGCTTTGCTAAAGTCAAGAAATAGCACATCCACTGCTTTCCCCATATCCACAGAGCCAGTTATCTCATCATAGAAGGCAATCAGGTTGGTCAGGCATGACTTGACCTTGGTGAATCCATGTTGACTGTTCCTGATCACCTTCCTCTCCTCCAGGTGCTTCAAAATGGTTTCCTTGAGGACTTGCTCTATGATTTTTCCAGAGACTGAGGTAAGGCTGACCGCTCTGTAGTTCCCCAGGTTCTCCTTCTTCCCTTTTTTAAAGATGGGCACTATAGTTGCCTTTTTCCAATTGTCTGGGACCTTCCCTGATTGCCACAAGTTTTCAAAGATAATGACCAATAGCTCTGCAATCACATCAGCCAATTCCGTTAGGACCCTCAGATGCATTAGATCTGGACCCATGGACTTGTGCATGTCCAGTTTTTCTAAATAGTCCTTAACCTGTTCTTTCGCCACTGAGGGCTGCTCACCTCCTCCCAGTACTGTGTTACCCAGGACAGCAGCGTGAGAGCTGACCTTGTTTGTGGAGACCAAGTCAAAAAAATCATTGAGTACTTCAGCTTTTTCCACATCATATGTCATTAGGTTGCCTCCCCCATTGATTAAGGGTCCCACACTTTCCCTGACCTTCTTCTTGTTGCTAACATACCTGTAGAAACCCTTCTTGTTACCCATCACCTCTCTTCCTAGCTGCAACTTCAGTTGTGTTTTGGCCTTCCTGATTACACCCCTGCATGCTCAAGCAATATTTTAATATTCTTCCCAGTCACAGCTTTATTATATAAAACCACTTAAGATGATATTCAACTTTCAAGCAATTTTCAGCTGACAGTTTCCTTACTTATATGCCCCAATCCAAGTGAACCTCATGACCTCCACAAGTGTGCTCAATGTCCTGAAGTTGGAGAGCAAATTCTTCTTAGAGCTTCCAAGATAAGAATATAAGCTAAAGAATCTGGCTAATAGAGCACCAGAATATTTACTGGATGCTACTTACAGTAACTGCAATATTTGTTAGCCAGCCCATTCAATAACTACCCTCACCATAGAATCCCTAAATTCTTCCACGACAGTTTGCATCTCTGCTAGAAAAATAAAATACCAGTTATAACTGATGCATCTTTGGCTTCTGGGGATTTAAAGACACAAAAAAACTGAGGAGATGAGAAAGTCATGTTGGTAAAAAAACAGAGTCTAAAAGGAATCCCTCATCAGCATAATAACTGATAAATCCCAGGGTAGCAATTGCTTGAATGAATGTGCAGTGAAACTCAGGCCTGGTCTACACTACGAGTTTCGGTCGAATTTATTAGCATTATATCGATTGAGCCATGCACCCATCCACACGACGAAGCCCTTAACATCGACTTCTAGGGCTCTTAAAATCGATCTCGCCACTCAACCCCCAATGAGGGGATTAGCGTTTAAAGCGATATTGCCGAATCGATCTAGGCTTAGTGAGGACACAATTCGACGGTATTGGCCTCCTGGATCTATCCCACAGTGCAACATTTGACCGCTCTGGACAGCAGTCTGAGCTCGAATGCTCTGCCCAGGTACACAGGAAAAGCCCCGTGAACTTTTGAATTTCATTTCCTGTTTGGCCAGCATGGTGAGCTGCAGGTGAGTGCAGATCTCATCAGCAGAGGTGACCATGATGGAGTCCCAGAACCGAAGACGAGCTCCAGCATGGACCGAGCGTGAGGTATGAGATCTGATCGCTGTATGGGGAGATGAAACCGTGCTATGGTTTGGAACTACGGTCCAAAAGGCGAAATGCCAATACATATGCCAAAGTCTCCAAGGGCATGCAGGACAGAGGCTACAACAGGGACGCGCAACAGTGCCACGTTAAAATTAAGGAGCTCAGGCAAGCCTACCAAAAAACCAGAGATGCAAACAGCCGCTCTGGGTCAGAGCCCCAGACATGCCGCTTCTATGATGATCTGCATGCCATTCTAGGGGGTGCAGCCAGCACTGACCCACCCATGTGGTATGACTCCGTATGTGGATCATCAGAAACCACCGATGAGCATTTTCGGGAAGAGGAAGATGATGATAATCATGCTCAAAATAGAACACAGACACAGCAAGGAAGTGGAGAAGCCCTTTTCCCCGACAGCCAGGAACTTTTTGTCACCCTGGAGCCAGTACCATACGAACCCACCCAAGGCGTGCTTAATGCAGGAGAAGGGACCTCTGGTGAGTGTATCTCTGTGAAAGTAATACATGTTTTATAAACAAGCGTGTTTAATGATTAATTCGCGGCCAGTACAGCTACAGCTACTGAAAAATTATGCTAACATGTTCGGTGATGGAGCGGAAATCCTCCGGGGACATCTCCGGAAAGCTCTCCTAGATGTACTCCCAAAGCCTGTGCAAAAGGTTTCTTGGGAGGGCAGCCTTATGCTGTGTAACACACTCTACCACTCCAGGCCAGTAGCACGTAGTCTGGAATCATGGCATTGCAAAGCATGGCAGCGTATGGTCCCGGTGTTTGTTGGCATTCAAGCAACATCCGTTCTTTATCTGTCTGTGTTATCCTCACAAGAGTGATATACTTCATGGTCACTTGTTTGAAATAGGGGGATTTTATTAAGGGGATATTCAGAGGGGTCCGTCCCTGCTGGGCTGTTTGCCTGTGGCTGAATGGAAATCTTCCCCGCTGTGACCCACGCGGTGGGGGGAGGGGGAACAGCGAACATCTTGGATGTGTGTGTGTGGGGACGGGAGGGTGTCGATTAGTTCGCGCTGCACATTAACCCAAAAACCGCCGCCCCGCACTTTTCAATTGCCAACCATTTTTAAATTGCCAGCCCAAAGGCTGTTTGTTATGGGAAATGAGGGGATTGCTGTTTGAAACGATTCCCACAGCCTATAGACTGTGGCTTACCATGGCTGCCTGCAAGCCGAATTCTGTTGCCCGCCGGACCTGCTTGTGTGATCTCTCACACCAAACTGGCAGACCCTCAATATAACAGGCAAAGTGCAACCTTGGACCAAATGCACATGTGCTATGTAATGTTTGGAGCATTGTTCTTTAATATGTGTCTTTTAAACTACTCCTCTCCCATTTGTTTCCTCCCGCAGCTGCAAATGTTTCAACGCCACCCCTTTCATCACCGTCCCAGAGGCTAGCGAAGATTAGAAGTAAAAAAAAAAGGAATCGAGATGATATGTTCTCAGAGCTCATGCAATCCTCCCACACTGAAACTGCCCAGCAGAATGCGTGGAGGCAGACACTGTCGGAGTCCAGGAAGGCAGAATTTCATTGCGCGGACAGGTGGCGTGCTGAAGACAATGACTGGCGGGATGAAGAGAGTAGGTGGCGTCAGTGTGCAGAGAGAAGGCAGGATGCAATTCTGAGGCTACTGGAGGATCAAACGGAAATCCTCCGGCTTATGGCTGAGGAAAGGCGTATGGTTCAGGAAAGGCCACCTGAGCCCAGACCGCCACTACAGCCCCTGTGTAACCAACAGCCCTCCTTCCCGAGTCCCATAACCTCATCCCCGAGACGCCCAAGAACGCGTTTGGGCGGCCTCCGTGCACCCAACCACTCAAGCCAAGAGAACAGTCCAAGCAACAAAAGGCTGGCATTCAATAAGTTTTAAAGTGCTGTGTGTCCTTGTCCTTCCCTCATCCCCTCCTCCACCACCCATCCTGGTGCTTCCCTTCCTCCACCACCCATCCTGGTGCTTCCCTTCCTCCACCACCCGTCCTGGGCGACCGTGGCAGTTACCCCCATAGTTCCCCCTCTGTGTTTTACAAATTAATAAAGAATGCATGATTTTTAAGCAACAATGACTTTATTGCCTCTGCAAGCGGTGACCGAGGGGGGGAGGGCAGGGCAGTTTGATTAAAGGGAAGTAGAGTGAATGAAGGGGTGGAGCTTTTCATTAATGGAGAAAAACAGAACTTTCACACAGCATCCTGGCCATTCATGAAACTGGTTTTCAAAGCTTTCCTGATGCGCAGCGCACCCTGCTGTACTCTTGTAATAGCCCTGGTGTCTGGCTGTGCATAACCAGCGGCCAGGTGATTTGCCTCAACCTCCCACCCCGCCATAAACATCTCCCCCTTACTCTCACAGATATTGTGGAGCGCACAGCAAGCAGTAATAATAATGGGAATATTGGTTTCGCTGAGATCTAACCTAGTCAATAAACTGTGCCAGCGAGCTTTTAAACGCCCAAATGCACATTCCACCACCATTCTGCACTTGCTCAGCCTATAGTTGAAAAGGTCCTGACTACTGTCCAGGCTACCTGTGTATGGTTTCATGAGCCATGGCATTAAGGGGTAGGCTGGGTCCCCAAGGATAACTATAGGCTTCTCAACATCCCCAACGGTTATTTTCTGGTCTGGGAAGAAAGTCCCTTGCTGCTGCAGCTGAAACAGACCAGAGTTCCTGAAGATGCGAGCGTCATGTACCTTTCCCAGCCATCCCACGTTGATGTTGGTGAAACATCCCTTATGATCCACCAGTGCTTGCAGCACTATTGAAAAGTAACCCTTTCGGTTTATGTACTCGCTGGCTTGGTGGTCCGGTGCCAAGATAGGGATATGGGTTCCGTCTATTGCCGCACCACAGTTCGGGAACCCCATTGCTGCAAAGCCATCCAGTATGAGCTGCACATTTCCCAGACTCACAACCCTTGGTACCAGCAGCTTGGTGATCGCCCTGGCTACTTGCATCACAACAGCCCCCACTGTAGATTTTCCCACTCCGAATTGATTCGCGACTGACCAGTAGCTGTCTGGCGTTGCAAGCTTCCACAGGGCTATCGCCAGTCGCTTCTCTACTGTGAGGGCTGCTCTCATCTTGGTGTTCTGGCGCTTCAGGGCAGGGGAAAGCAACTCACAAAGTTCCATGAAAGTGCCCTTACGCATGCGAAAGTTTCGCAGCCACTGGGATTCATCCCAGACCTGCAGCACTATGTGGTCCCACTAGTCTGTGCTTGTTTCCCAGGCCCAGAATCGGCATTCCACTGTATCAACAAGCCCCATTACCACCATGATGTCCACCTTGCAGGGGGGCCTTTTTTGAGAGAGGTCTGTGTCCATGTCCTCATCACTGTCCTCAGGGCGCTGCTGTCGCCTCCTCGCCTGCTGTAGCAGCTCCTGGTTCTCGTTCTCCATATACTCCTGGACAATGCGTGTGGTGTTCATAACGGCGATAACAGCCGCGGTGATCTGATCGTGCTCCATGCTTTCCCTGGTATGCTGTTTGCAGGACAGCAGAGTGGGAGCAGAAGCGGCAGGTGGATAACAATGGTGTCAGCAATATGGCGCCCGCATGAAAAAAGGCACGAAAGGATTTTGGGCTCCCCCCTCTGCTGCTTTCTCAGAGGAAGGGGGGAGCAAGGGTTAGGCTCCTTTCCTTCTAACAGCAGATGGTACAATATGCTGGGAAGCAAGGGTTAGGCACCTTCCCTTCTAGCTGCAGATGGTTCAATAGGCTTGATATCCATCATCATCTCCTGGTCCCCTCAAGGATTGAACTCGCAACCCCGGGTTTAGCAGGCCAATGCTCAGACCGCTGAGCTATCCCTCTGGCCCATATTATAGTGCGACTGAATCCCCAAAAGACCTAATGTCCAGGCGTACGCTGGCTCCATGCTTGCCATAGCAAACACGGAAACCACTGACCGCTGAGCTATCCCTCTGCCCTTGTTCCAGGCAGTACTGAATCTCCCTTAAACAAAACGTAAAAAAAGAGAATGACCAGAGTCACTCTGGTCACTCCCGTTTATGTCCAAATGCCCCCGGCCAGCCACACCATAGGCCAGCCAGGAGCACACAGGGGATGATGAATTTAAAGCCTATTGCACAATCTGCAGCTAGAAGGCAAGGAGCTGCTGTTGTGTAGTCCCACGACTACGACCACTTATGGCATATTGCACCATCTGCAGCTAGAAGGCAAGGAGCTTATGCTGTGTAGTCCTGCGACTACCAGCCTCAGGCGGAATGGCCCCCTCAAGGATTGAACTCGCAACCTTGGGTTTAGCAGGCCAATGCTCAGAACGCTGAGCTATCCCTCTGCCCGTATTACAGCACGACTGAATCCCCACTAGACCTAATGTCCAGGCGTATGCTGGAGATGTACAGTAATTGTGAGCTGAGCAGGCTTCCGTAGCAAACCCGGAAACCCCGGAAAAAAGGCGCGAAAAAGATTGCTTTCACGGAGGGAGGGAGGGACATTTGATGGCTTGACGACATGTACCCAGAACCACCAGCGACAATGTTTTCTGCCCCATCAGGCTTTGGGATCGCTACCCAGAATTCCAATGGGCGGCGGAGACTGCGGGAACTGTGGGATAGCTACCCGCAATGCAACGCTCCGAAAGTCGACGCTAGCCCCGATACTGTGGACACAGTCCGTCGACCTCATGGTCTTAATGCTCTTTAGTGGAGACACACACACATCGATTCCATAAAATCGGGTTTTAAAATATCGACTTCTATAATTTCGACCTAATTCTGTTGTGTAGACGTACCCTGAGTTACTACAAGCAACCCTGGACCAGGATGCTAATTACATTCTACGACATAGAAACAGCATATGCATATAGATTGATATGCCTTCCTCGAGGCTACAGCTACTTAATGTATGGTGTGTGTGTCAATAGCTAGGCAAACAGCTTTAGACAGGATACAAACATTGAGGGATGTGATGAACTCATTCAATATGTTCACTAGCCACAATTCTGACAGCAATGTAGATAGAGCATACAATGCAACAAGTTGATATTACAACAAGGTCTCATTACACCATGAATAACAGATGAAACTGCATTAAAATACCTGGGAAGATGTGTGGGATGGTTTTTTAACTCTCTAGCAAAAAGACAAGCAAGAGGAAGCTGGGGATGGGGTTCAAGGCACCTTGCCTGGGACAATAGCACGGTCTGAAAGCATGAACCTCTAGTGACTTCAGCTGGTAGCTGTAACAGATTTATCCTGTCATGTGAACCAGCCACTAAATGGGGACAATGACTCACACTCTCCTAGCAGGGGTTCCAGAAACTCTACAGTCCCTATCTAAACTCTACAGTGAAGCAGAGAGAAGGTGAATATAATTTTACAGATAATAACGTTACAGAGTTCCTTGTTCAGTGTGGAAGATGCCAACTTTCTGTGATTCTTTACCCTTGTCACATGCTAATAGCATCCTATTATGTTAAAATAGCATCACACAGTGACATTTCAAAGAGCTCAGAAGTGTACATTCCTCCAACAGCTGAAGGAGACTGGTTCGGTAAATACAAGTTTTCACGTTCTACTACAGTATTTTTACTTGTAAATTTGTTTTGGGGGGGAAACTAATTAACATAAGATAACTAAAAAGAAAAAGAGGTTCAAGACAAAAGGGTTCAGGAATGCAATCTGCACTGAGAGTAAGCGGTCACAATTCACTCCTTTACTCCCTGGGTAAGTAAGCTTCACTGGCCCTTTGCCAGGTACAGATCACAATAAGTATTTCCCAGTAGGTAGAGTTGGAAGTTCCTGTCATGGTCACTTTAAAAATACATTTTATTTTGTCAAAGATCTTTTGCTGCAAAATTAATGAATCACAGGACATGACCAAACTACATAAATCAGAACCAGAATTTGAAAACCACAAGCTGCTGTCTTTACCATATAACACAGTCATTCTTTTTAATGTCCAGAGAAGTCCATTCAGATTTTTTAAATGTATTAATTTCTAATTCATATTATAGGCTGCCTTAGAAAATGAAGACCAAGTATTTGGCCTCAGTTGAGCAAAGCACTTAAACACATCCTTAAGACCCATTAACGTCAAAAGATTTTAATCACATATTTAAGTTCCTTTGAACCAATCGATCTCATTGTATGTTATTTTTCAATACGTTAGCTGAGGTTTGATGTACTTTAAATCTTCATCTAACTGCCAGTTTTCCAGATGAGAAGCTGTGTCTGGATTTTGAAAATTTAATTTAATTCCTACTTCTAAAGCTGTTAGTGCAAAGACTTGTACAATGGACAAGCCGTGTAAAACATACACCTAAAAACTCTATATTTGCACAACTTTGCGTGCACAAATCAGGTAACTGCATGCAGCTTGTGTGTGCAGTTGCCTTATTTGTTCACGTAAACCTGCCATACATGAACGTGAAGGTTTGCAAATGCAATGGGTGCTCATACAATTTGTGCAGCTTGCCAGCTGCTTAAAATGTCCCAAGGACACTTTGCACAAGAATATGCTTCAATTCAGAGGGAGGAAGGGAGTCTAGGCTAGTGTGGAATATCCTCAAGAAATAAACAATTAAGGGAAATTTCGAGTTTCCCTTCCCATCTCTACTTTCAAAGACAGTGGTTCTCAACCATTTTCACACCAACGCTCCCATCATGCTTTCCCCAAGATTTGCTCCTCATCAGAATCGCCACCACACACACATACACACCTCTCATTTAGCAACTGAGGTTGGGAGCAGGTTAGCTATGACCACCTAACACATATTTGTCACCTCCCTATGTATTGTGATCCTGGTTTAAGATTCTACTAGGGTCTAGCAGAGGAGTCTGTTCTCCTGTTGATATAAATAAGTGTTGCCATCCACACAAGTATATTGGAATTACCCTTTTGGATGTCCCTGTGTTGAAGGGAGAATAAAACCACTATGGCAGCTGTATGCGAACTTAACACATCGACCAAAGTTTGTAGTGTAGAAATGGCAAATTTGACAAAACTCAATATATGTTGTGATATCTTCTTCACCTTTTCCTGAGTTCTTAGTGGTAGAATTAGCTATAATTTCTGTTGTTTGTTTAAAATAAAAGCTGATTTGAGAGGCAGACGATGCTTCATTCTAACCAGTTCTGTTTTTCTCTTTATTACCTTTTGTTTTATTCTCTTACACTGTAGTCTCTTCCATTTCCTAAATCTCTTAGTTTAAATTTGAACCAAAATAGCTTCCAGATGTAACTTTATTGCTCCCTTGACCACATAATGAAAACTAAAAGACACTGTAGAATCCCTACTGAGGGAGTGCTATTAATAAGCTAAGCAAATACCTATCATACATTTTTTTACTGCAGTGCTGTCTGAAAAAAATAATGCAAATCACCTGGAATAGCTACATGATGAAGTGCAATGACAATTAAACAGTAACATTCATTCTTTGCTATGCCCCTTTCTGATAGTACACGTGATTGACAAGATAGCTGTTGTTTCAAATATGGATATATACCACATAGATTTTGAAATTCACTACTTGTAATTTTACTTTAATATATGTAAAATTATTCCACTTGCCTTTCAACTGTATTTGTGTGTTAAATACGGTTGCAGCGAACATTCACTCCCTGTTTGTTCAGAATGCAAAGTACCAATCTGTTCTAATTAGATTTCCAATAGCCGTTCTGGAGAGTCAGTTTACAGCTTCTTAGTTTATAACAGTCATTCAAAAATACTTTGCATGGTGCATTAAAATAAATTTGAGGCTTAAGTCAGAGAAGATTCATGCCTAATATTGAGTGATAAGACTGCCTCTCCACTCAGCTAGCTTAAGGAGTTTATTTTCCACAATTAATTTTTAAATGTAGCAGAAATTAGAATTCAAAAACTGCCCTTATGGTGGAAATGTAACTACTTTAGCCTCCCACTCTCAAAGCTGCTTTCAAACCAGGCAGGGTTTTTTTTAATCACTTTGACCGAAGCAAGATAAAAAACAATGTGCAGAAATCCAAAACCCAGCTAAAGAATTTTTACTGGAAAGATAACATTTTTGAAGCATTCAGAGCCAAATCCACAGAACTGAGATTTGCCTCATAGTGACAAAATTAAGGAAAGAAATTATTGGCAACATTAAAATTTAACCTACGATATGCACATTTCTTGGTGGATTGTTAGGACCAGAGAAAATATACCTGAGAAATGTAGTGACTCCTTCCCCCCCCCCACCCCCCGCCCGCCAGCCCGCCCGCCACCCAAGCCAGAGACTAACCTCAGTGATATCAATGTAAATATGAATCAACTGCACTGAAGACAGTGGAGATACTCAGGATTTACAACAGTGGAAAATATCATCACCTCATAACCTTCTAATTAGGGCATGAGTTGCATAGAGCTAACAGCATGAGGTTCCAGACATGGCTCTGCCGCAGACGCATGCCTCCTACCAACTTCAGCTAGCCAAATGGCTTTGACCACTTTTCTCCAATCCTGACTGTAATTCACTCTTCTTTGGGTTGAACCAAGGGCCTACCCAGAAGCCATAGCTAGCACAACACATTGCAACCTACTTCCTTAGCAGGGCAAAACCAATACAAACATTTTACACCAATGCTCTATGCACTGTACTGGCTGCCAGTCAGATTCCCAAGTCCTCATCTCCAAGGCCTTGAATGAGCTAGCTCAGGAATTGCCCCTTCCTATTTCCATTGCTCAGTATGTTTATTAGGATGTCAGCCCAGGTTTTAACTTGTGATGGTTGGGGGTTCTCAGTAAAGTACCCACAATTCTGGGATACATTTCTTCAGGTTTTTTAAGGATGTAGAGTTGCCAGCTACAACTAGTCAGGGGTCAACGGTCTATAAGGCTAGGCCAAAATCTCACCTTTAGATACATTAGAACACTACAACACACTTGCATTACCGACTACTCCCCCCGCATCCATGTGCTGAGTCACCCTGTGCAGCAGGATTCATTCGCTAGCACCTTCAAATCTATACAAATACAGGGTTTCCTGGACATTTTCTCCATCTTTTTCTAGGACAGTTATCTGAGGTTGGGGTTGGAGGAGATGATGTCAGTACAGCACTTGGCCAATAGACAGTACGATTAAAATCATGATAGATTCTAATATAATCCACAAGAGTTTCTGGTCTATCATATAATTAGCTATTTAGATCTATCATGACAAGCACAATATTTTAGGACCTGCTCTGCCATCTGTAATTGAATTTACCCAACAATATTTGTACAATATTATTCTTTGCTATTTACAGCTTTGATTCTTCCATGACATTTGAGGAAGATTTAGGTAAAAGGGCAAGTTGGAAGCTAGTTGTAATTTCAATATTTCTGTAAGATTCACCCTACTTCTCTTTACCAGAGATAAAAACTGTGTTATCTACATTATCTTGACCAAGGAAAGTCCATCGATTTGCTTTCACTCCTACCCAATCAGCCATTGACATTCACATTATTGTTTCCTCATAGCCGATAATAATAGTAAGCAATTTGCTATATCTTTAACCTCAAATGATTTCAAAATGCTTCACAAACTGAGGGTCCAAGTTTTGCAGTCTTTACTTAGGTTAAACAGCTACAATAATGTCAAGTGTATAGGGTCCTATAGAAAGGCATCACTTCACTCAACTCTGTAGAGCAACCACCATTGGGATAAAGCTGTTTTAAGAGTGTACAGCAATACTACACAAATATTTGGTATCTGATTGAAATTGGACACAGGCTACACTGCAAAATTCCGATCTGCTGGTTTATTTTGGCTATTATAGAGATAAAGGACTGAAACAAAGTCTGGTTTTGAATCCAAAATTTTGGGGTATTCATATCTGGAGCTAGTATCTCTGACTGAACCGGCAGAGGATTTTAGGGTACCAGAATGTAAAATGTTTCTTCCAATACTACATCTCCCCTCACTACCATGCTGGCATTGGTTCATTACTAACTAATCATAAGTGCTATTTATACAGCTGAACATATATAACCTTATGTATATAGGTTGGCTCACTCACCATTTTAATGGAAATACAGTGCTTAATCATCACAATGGTTCTACCTACACTCTAACTTTTTCTTGCTTATCAGAATCTCTGCCCTATTGCTTCAGGTGCAGGAAGATGTAGTTTCCCTCCGTTTGTCTACACAAACATTTAGTTTGCAACAAACCGGGGTGTGTATATACCCTGCACAAGCCTGCTGCACACTAACTGTCCATGTGGACCCTGCTGACTGACACTCACAGTTTGTTAGTGTGCTTTGATCTACTTAGCTTTGAAATGGGAGTAGATTATATGGGGAGATATTGGCGTAGAAAAAGGACATTCTGGGGCAAGGTTTTAACTATGTTTTGGTTCTTCTTGGCTGACCATCTAAGAGGCAGTGGGCAGCCACAAAAAGTTAGAACAGTACCAGCCCCAGAACCCAGGAGACAGAAAGTTGTCTTATAGGTACCCTCCACCTTTCTCCAAAGCCAGAATCAGGGTGTGATGGGTTATACCCCCCGGGTGCAGTCTGGGAGCCATTGGAACACAGACACAACACCTTGAACAAAGACCTGTGGTTTGCACACAAGTGTTCCCTTCCCTGCTGCTCTGGCTGCTCCACTGCTTGTTTCCCTTCTGGACTACAGGAGTCCCCAGGAGCAGAACAGAAGCCCAGTCAGCTTTGGCTGTTTGTGGATAAATAATGGAAGAGTGATTGGAGCAGCATGAGAGATTGAGGAGCATCACCTCAGACTGTCCCACAGCTCTGTAATTAAAGCACCCTCCTGAGATGCAGGAGACCCCTGTTCAACCCTTTCTTCCCTCTGATGGATGTGGTGGAATTGAACCTGGGTGTCCCACATCCCAAGTAAGGGCGCAAACCACTAGTCTGTAAGTTATAAAGCAGGCACTGTCTCCTCCTCTGGCCATTTTGTGTGGGGTGAGGCAGTTGCCTAACTCTTTCCCACAAGAAATGTTTAAGGCGCCTAAGCACCGTCTCTGGGCGGTGGGTTCCCATTCATCAAATGCTAGACAGAGCTAGGGACCTCTGTGCAGTCTAGATTAGGTGCCTCTTTCTGAGTGTCAGGCAAGAGTTAAAATTTAGCTAACAGCCAAGACAGAAACCGCAGATCAAGCAGGAATGCTTCAGTAGCCCAAGAGCACTGACAACTGTAAACAATTGATAAACGTATATGGTCAAATGCCCACCCAGTAACTCAGCTCTTAGAACAGAACAAACCCTTCCTTCGCAGCCCACCAGATATCTGTAAGCACTCATCCCCCACAAGGTAGCCATAGGTACTTGATGCAATCAGTATGGCTTTATACGTACATACTGTTCCTAATTTTATCTTTTTTCAGAGTTCTCTTTTGACTTGTAACAATGCTTGTCTCTCTATGTACAGATAAATGTAAATAAATTGATAAGAGAATGTATATAACTGGCCACTATGGCACCATATTTTCGAAGCTGTTTATCAGTCTTCCTGGTACCATGAATAAACCCCCTTCAGTATTGTCTGTGCTTGCCTGATTCTTGGGGAAAAGAATATTTTTGCCTAACATGAGAGAGGGGCAGGACTTAGCTCAAACCCAACTTCTCAGCATCTCCTTTTGGCTAACTTAGGCAGCTCCCCACCTAACATGCTGGCTTTTGTGGATCGCATTCTCAGGCACCTATCTGTCCCCATTCATTGTATAGGAAGCGTAGGGCACCTAACTCAGCTTTGTGGATTGCAGTGTTGCTCCTATGATTTTTTCACCATGATGCTCAGCATTCCAATGCTGATGTTCATTTGTGGAGCTCACCCTGTGCTCCTAACTCTCTTAGGCACAACTGAACATTTTATCCTAGATTTCATGGTGGCATCCCTTTTAAAATGTCTTTTCTATGATTCTTTATTTTTACATTAGCAGAGGTCCCCCCTCCCCATATACCCCTACAGCAAATCAATTATAAGGATTTCATTTTTGAACCTGATAATTAAAGGTGTCTAGGATTTGTTCCAAAACCAATTCTTCCATGTCTTTGAAGAGATATCACTGCCATAAAGTAACAGCAATTACAGAAATATACTTGCTTCTTAGTAACCAGTGAGGGCTCCCCATTCTAACAAAATCTATACAGTTGCTTGAAGGACTTATGGAACTTAAAGTTCAATTAAGCTCATTTAAAAATTGATGATATGAATAATTTTTGTGAAATTCTAGTTTTGCATGCTTGTAACGTTAAAATGCAGGGGGGTTTTAATGTAACATTTTATTAGGAAGTTTAAAAATACTGAAACAAAACACAGAGTATACATAAATACTTCAGGCAGCGCTACCACCACATCCCTCTCCTCCAGTGGCCAGATCTTGAATAGGACCTGATCTGGTAGGCGTACTCAGAGGCTGCCTACTGGAGTAGGCCCCACATGAGATATAGGCATTCAGCTGCCTATCATCCCCCTATTTGTGATTCACTCTGGGACTCAGGTGGGAGATAGGCATCTGGACACCTACAGAGCGGTAGCACTGCGCATGTTCAAAGGCAGAAACTTAGACACCAAGTGAGTTTAGGCACCTACAGGAGTGGGTGAGAGTTTTGTAGATTGCAACGGAGGCTAAACTGGGATTTATGCACCTAAAGCCAAGACTTAGGCACTTAAGTGGGGGGGGTGTAAGCACCTATGCAACTTTTGTAGATCCCACCTCTAGACCCCATTTTCAAAAACAACTTAGCCTAACTCTCACTAAAAGTGAATGGGACTTAGGCATCTAAGTCACTTATGGCTAGATCCCCAGAGGAACTTGTGCAACATTCAGGCCTGAATTAGGTATCTAAGCTCCCTATACATTGCTCAGAATGGGATTCACAAGTAGGGAACTGCCTAAGGCGGTCCAGTAGGATATGCAGAGGAGAGGGTGTGGCCTATACCACTACATAAGAGATAGGTATTGTTATTAATTATTATTATTATTCCTTCAGTCTCTGCTTACATATCATGTCCTCTACTGAAGTAGGGTTAAATACTGGTGATTTTTTTGCGTAGCAGAAATGCTGAAGAATTACCATTATTTACTCAGGCAATGGCCAGACAGAACATTAAGTGCCTTCTATTTTCACCTCAGGCTGTTAACTCTATTTTGATCACTAAAGACTCCCAAACAGGTCTCTACTGTTTAATTAAGACTCTCTCATTATCTTACTGACATACAGTTACAGTAGGAAAGGTATTAAACCGAGGAATCATAATTGCCATTATCCATAACCTTTCAAGAACACTGTAATTATCTAATCTTCTAAGTGTGTGAGAAAATCTTAAAAAGAAGCATGTTGCTAATACTGGGGGAAAACAGAGCTGAAAACTGACATTCTTTACTATACCTAGAGACAGTTTCTCCTTTGAAAAGAATGTCTTAATTATGGAAGATACCACAGACCAGAGAAAGTCAAGGTAAGCCAATTAAGAGCATTTATTGACTGGGTAGCTAATGCTATTGCATAATTAAGTTTGACATTTCTTTTATACCTCTGAAGTAGCACAGTAAAAGAAACTGCCTCAGAAATATCTACCACTGCAGCTAGGAAATATCCTCTGCCTTGTTTCTGCTCCAAACACACAAGCCCTATGTTTTCCACTTAAGCTCTTATCATGAGTCTTTAGAACTTTGTCTGTGGCACCCTGTACCTCAAACCAGCACCCTGGAACTCCCATATTCACCACTGTCATATAATGATGATGTGTTTTGTACAAAGTATGCCTTTTGAGGTATCATTTTAAAAGTCTTGATCTGTTGAGCATTAATATCCTGTTGGATGGTATGTGCTATCATTGTATGTGAAGTTATGAAGTTCTGCTATGTGTGTGTTACTGAAATATGTTGTGAGGATGGGAACAGCCACAGCCAGCCTTTCAGGTACAACAATGGAGCAGCCAGACATGCTGATGGCCCATTAATGTGAATCCACTATCTCAAGAACTGTATACAGTTGAGACTTCTCATAGAGAGCAGGTAGACAGTGGAGTCTGCTCGGCCCATGTCATAGCAAAAGATCTTTCCAGCAAGCTGGAAGAAACTATAAAGAGGGAAAGTGACATCATGACTTGGCCTCACTTCCTCCACAACTTGGAACTGGGGAGGGTGGTCCTAGGCCTAAGGAGAGTTCCAGCCCATGTATTGAAGTTCTGCAACCTGTTTGTACCATCTGTCAGGGTGAGACACTGCTTGATTCAAATCCCATTTCATTTATAGAACTTAGACTGCACATTTATTTTATTTCTTAGATAAACAACTTTGCTCTCTATGCTTACTACTTATAGTCACGTAAAATCTACCTTACTGTAGTTAACAAACCTGTTTTATATTTTACCTAAAGCATGTAGAAGTGCTGGGGAAATTTCAGCTCAGTTTAACAAGGTTAGTGTGTGTCCTCTCCACATGGAGGGCGGGGTGGACTGGATAATGAACTTACACTGGTCAGGCTTCTGACAAGTGCAATATGGTACATTTCTGGGGTGCAAGACTGGGGAGCTGGGGGGAATTGGCGGTAACCTCTCTATTGTTGGTTCACGAGTGGCTTGGAGAAGCATTTATATAACTTGGTTGGGTGTGTTCCTGCCTGTGGGTGTCTGTGTACGTGCAGTACCTGCCAGAGGTTTGTAGCTTGTCACAGTATCACAGTGTGAGAGGGACACCCCAGGTTGTTGGGACAGATGGCTCAGCAGTCCCACAGTTCCAGTTGTGCCCCGGGAACGCAGTTACAATGTCTTTCCTCTGCAGTGGGTAAATTTCACCCATCAAGCACAGGCCTAAATCTTTGCTAAACAATGTAGAGTAAGTTTATGGGCTAATGCTTTCATCACTGGATCCTAAAACATTTTAAAGGCCCTCAAACACCTTCGTGGTGGGCTCAATACAAAAAACTGAATTCACAGATTCATAGATTCCAGGGCCAGAAGGGACCATTGAGATCATCTGGTCTGACCACCTATGTAACACAGGTCACAGAATGTCCCCAAAATAATTCCTAGAGCAAATCTTTTAGAAAAACATCCAATCTTGATTTTAAAATTGCCACTGATGGCGAATCCACCACAACTCTTGTTAAATCGTTCCAATGGTTAATTACCCTCACTGTTAAAAATGTATGCCTTATTTTCAATTTGTTTTGCTTCAACTTCCAAACCAAGGTGTTATACCTTTCTCTGCTAGATTGAAGAACCCATTATCAAATATTTATTCCCCAAATAGGTACTTTAGACTGTAATCAAGTCACCCCTTAATCTTCTCTTTGTTAAACTAAATAGGTTGAGCTCTTTGAGTCTATCACTATAAGGCATGTTTTCTAGAATCCTTTAATCATTCTTGTGGTTCTTCTCTGAACTCTCTCCAATTTATCATCATCCTTCTTGAATTGTGGGCACCAGAGCTAGTCACAGTATTTCAGCTGTGGTCACACCAGTGCCAAATATAGAGGTAAAATAAACTCTCTAATCCTACTCAAGACTGCCCTGTTTTATACATCCCAAGATCGCATGAGACCTTTGGCCACAGCATCACATTGGGAGCTTAAGTTCAGCTGATTATCCACAATGTCCCCCAAATCCTTGTCAGGGTCACTGCTTCCCAGGATAGAGTCCCCTATACTATAAGTATGGCCTACATTCTTTGTTCCTAGATGTATATATTTACATTTAGCCATATTAAAATGCATATTGTTTGCTTGTATTGTATGTTTACCAAGCATTCCAGATTGCTCTCAATCAGTGACCTGTCCTCTTCATTATTTACCACTCCCCCAATTTTTGTGCCATCTGCAAACTTTATCAGTGATGACATGGTCTCTTCCAGGTCATTGATAAAAATGTTAAATAGGATAGGATAGAGCCAAGAAACAATCTCTGTGAAAAAACACCCTGATGAATATTATCTTTCTAATGTATTTCTATGGTACCCATCAACCGTAGTGCCACAGCACATATATGAAGTATTGTGTTTATTTGTGTCACTTATAGATTATTGTCCTTTTTGCTGTAAATGCCCTTGTGTTTGCTAAGGGGTAATGTGGCAGCCATTTTATCAAGAAATTGGAAGCAGACTGGCCTTCCTTGTCTGTCTTCTCCAAACCACTGTGGCATTACTTTTTATGGTCAGACTGCCCCAGGCTATTGCAAAAAAGGGTGGCAGCAAATTATGCCCTGCTGGTATTCAATCCATTCAGCCTTCTGCTGAATACCTCCTTCAAAAACTCATCTGAACACTTCTCCTAGATTAACTCACCAGTTTTCTTTATGGCAGAATCCTACTGAGTTGACACTACGCTACTCTCTTCAGGGCCGTCCCTAGAGATTGTGGTGCCCTACGCAGCCCCCCTGTGGGGGGGCCAGCCCCAGGCCTCCGTGGGATGGGGGCATCCCAGGACTTTGCAGGGGGTGGGGGCATCCCAGGCCTCCATGGGGGGAGGGGCTGCACCCAAGGGCTTTGGGAGGCAGGAGCAGCCAGTTCAGGAAGGCAGCAGGGGTTGAGCCTGCCCCCGTACTCACAGGGTGGTGGGAAGTGGAGCAACCCAGCCCCTGCCTGCTCCACTCTGCTCCCCCTGCTTCCAGGTTTGGGAGAAGGGGGGAACCATCACCCAGCACTCGGCGGTGGCGCGGATGGGAGCCAGAGTAGCAGAGCGGGCTGGGGCCAGGTCGCTCCACTTCCCTCCGCCCAGTGAGTAAGGATGGGCCTGACCCCGACTCTGACCCATGCTGTAGTCCCCCGGGAAGCATAGCTCAGGGGATGGGGTTTGGAGGGGAAGGGGCAGAGCTGGGGCGGAGCAGGGGCAGGAAGAGGCGGGGCGGGGGCTTATGTCTTAGATGCAGGCTTATACTTACATTATGTTAAATTAAAGGTGAGTTCACACCTATTAATCTCATTGGGGCTTTAACTCAAACCATAACAAGTTTTCACCCAGCTCATAACACTGGCAATCAATGATCAGCTCTAGCTGACAAAAGGTGCCCTTTGCTCTGACAGTCGTTTATTGCCAGAACATTCATGACCTACAGGTGACAATAGTTATAACAAAATCTACGCAACTGTTTTTAAAAATTAAAGAAAAATTTAAAAAGTTTAACTACCTCTTGAATGGCCCCATTCTCAGCCCGTGTAAATTGCTGTAACGCCTTTAAAGCCAATGGAGTAATATCAGTTTACACCAGCTGAGATTCTTTTACACTGCATGCATCTGATGAAGTGGGTATTCACCCACGAAAGCTTATGCTCCAATACGTCTGTTAGTCTATAAGGTGCCACAGGACCCTTTGTCGATTCTAACCCTGTATGTGGAAAAATTGAAAGGGGAACTACATATTACCGTGGGTATTGTGGTCCATTTACAGTGCTGGCCTTTCCCTAGCCGCTAAAGATCAGTACTGTAACAATTAGGTATGGAGTTTGCTGTCAACCTTTCAATAGGTTTATAAGTATATTTATTGATTCTGCTGTCTAACCAAAGTAAACTGGCAGAAGGTGCAATTTGGATTTCACATCTGTTGAATCTCTAGATTCTTCTGCCCTTATTCATCCTGAGTAGTACTTTTACTCCTGAAGTGTTTCCAAAGGGAGTATTAATGGAGTAAGGTACTAATCAACATAAAAGTGGCAGAGATCTTGCCTGTTGCAAAGACTGTGTAAATTACATCTTTGTGAGTTCCTTGAGTTCACTGGGATGTACTCCTTAGTTACACCAATGTAAGTGAACACAGAATCAGACCCATAGTTTTTAAGAGTATGTCTACACTGTAGCTGGGAGCGTGCCTCCCAACACATGTAGACAGCCTTGTGCTGGTAGGGCTCAAACTTGCACACTAAAAATAGCAATGTGGACGTGGTGGCGCCAGCAGAGGCTCGGACTAGACACTCTAGCTCAGGAATAGGTGGGCTCAGTGCTTAATTTGTGGCCGGGCTGAGCCCCGGCACCTCTAGGCTTGGTAATTTATAGCTGCTGCATCTCTGGGCTTGTCATGTCCGTTATGAAAGTAAAAAAATTGCTTGAGCCCCGGCACTTCTTTCATTACAAATGAAGCACTGGGTGAGCTTGAAAGTTTGAGCTGCAACGTGAACACTGCAATTTTTAGAGCACTGACTCGAGCCCCACTAGCACTAGTCTCTCTACCCGAGCTGGGAGGCTCACTCTCAGCTGCAGTGTAGACATACCCTTAGAGATCAAAAAGGTCTGTACAATCTGTAATTAGCTTGCAAGTCACTTCACGGTGGTTGGTCCTTTGGAGAAAGATGTGCAGATGAGGCAAACGTGTTTACAGTAGACTTGTAACAAGTTAATTCCCTTCACATTTGATGATCAGTTTAATCACAGTTCTTAGGTAAGCCCCAGAAACTAAAATTCCTGATATAGGTGCAAAATAATCCCTGCACATGTTCAAAAGGAAAACAAATCCAAAATGTATAAATACAGGAACATATCAATATGGCTCACGAGTGTGAGTGCCAACTTCAGGGCAGACTTCCCAGGACCAGGGCACAAAACCCAAATTAGCTGTGTGTTGTGTAATTAGATTTTGCCAACCATGTAACAAGTATAAGCTCCTAAAGCACTATAACAGCCTTACATGGATTCACAGACATTCCCTATAAGCACTCCGATCTATTTTGCCACCCAGGCAAGCTGGACTATGTGATAAATGGTCCCTTATACCAAAAAATCACAATGATAGTCAGGTTACTCCCAATCCCAAAGGACCAGTAATTTACCCCAGGTTAAGTGCACCCCCAGATCTCTCACCAAACACCCCACTTGTAGCCAATTCTGTAATTAAGGAAATATTTATTAATTAAGGAAAGAAATGAGAGTTATTTACAAGGTTAAAGCAGGTAACACACACACACACACACACACACACACAAATGAGTTCCCGTCTTAGGATCCAAAAGATAATAGAAACTTCTGTAATAAGCAAATTCCATATGTCTGTTCAAGCTAACCAAAGCAAAACAGCAGGGAATTTTTGCCTATACTTAGTGATTCTTGCCCCTCTAGTGTCCAAGAGCAAAAAGAACCAAGTTTCTCGTTCTCAGGGATTTGTGTCCCCTTCTCTTCAGAGACCAGGTTGATGGGATGAGTTCATGCCCAGGTCTCCTCTTCCTGGACGGGGTGAGGAATGCAATTAACAAAACCGTTGTTCTTTTGTTGTCTCACAATGACTCATTTGGTTTCAAAGGCCTTTTTGTTGGGCAGGACCCAACATCTTCTGTAGGAAGCCAGCATTTACATTAGGGAAGGCTTCTTTCCTGTTTGAGTTACACAGTCACAGAGGTTTACAATGCAAATATTTGCCAGGGGTAAGGCTAAGATTTTGTCCCGGATAGTTTTAGTAAAAGTCATGGACAGGTCACAGGCAAGAAAGAAAAATTCAGGGAAGCCCGTTACCTATCCTGACTTTTACTAAAAATATCCATGATAAAATGAGAAGGGGCTGGGCAGATGCTGGGTGGCTGGGAGCTCCAGGGCCACCCCCCACAACCTGTGGCTGAGACCTGCAGGGTCCCCCTGCCCGCCACAGTGTGGGGAGCTATGGAAATCCCCCTGTGACCCACAGTGGCAGGAAGCCGCACCACTGCCTCAGGTGGCTGAAGTACCACACAGCTCCCTGCTGCTGCGGGAGGCTGCAGGACCCTGGAGCTCCCAGTCCCCAGGCCTGAAGTCACGGAGGTCTCTGGAAGTCACAGATTCTGTGACTTCCGTGACCAAATCGTAGCCTTAGCCATGGGGTACAAATAAGTGAGCCTAATACATGCAACATCCTACAAGCTATTCATAAGTGCTAAGCTCCAAACACATTCTTACAACTCTAATATCTATCTTAATAATACTGACATACAGATGAGCCAGACTGGTTTCCAGCCCTGCATTTGTTAGTGTTCAGAGAGCCCCGGGGCTTTGGCATGAGCTGGCACCTGGTCTGCCAGCATCACAATCAATCATAGATTAAGTCATTGTAATGAGAAGCTGAAAATCAGACAAAGTGTGAAATAGAACACTATTCTTCCAATCATGTCACCAAGAAATAAAGAGGAAAATAATAACAAAGTGACCATTTTTAATATTGTTTCTTGCTGTACAACAGATAATTATCGTCACAGTAAAAGTTTCATTTCTATTCTGACCCACAATTAGATCCTTGTTCTCTGCCAAAAATACATACAGGATAACTGGGACAAAAATACATACCGGATAAGAGGGTTTGCTTATTATCAGTGTTGCCATTTTGTTACACGATAAACTATCAGTAAACACACAGTAGCTGCAGGGGACAAAAGCTAAAAATCACACAGAAGAAAAGAGAGAGATGAATGAGTAAAGAACTGATAAGCAGAAAGTCATCTGTAGCCAATAGAGCAGAAAATATCAAGCTAGAAAACTGATGGAAACAAACAGGGTTTTCCATTATTGTATCTGAACTAAGAAGGAGATTCTGTTAAGGACATATCAATGTCACAACAAACAACTGAAAAGAAGACACAAACATGATAATTGTTTTCTTCGCTTTCTGCTGAGACACTTGGTCTTTCTGGGGAATTTTAAATAAAGTTGTGTGCTTAACAGCTGAACTAAGAGGAAGGATGATCTTATGGCCAAGGCATTGGCTATGGCATCAAGAAGATGTGGGTTCAATTCCTGGCTCTGTAACAGGCTTCCTGTGTGGCCCTGAGGAAGTTGATTAAGGCGTGATCCTGCTCCTACTAAAGTCAATGGCAAAATGCCTGAAATTTGGCTGGAATGGGAAAACCTTTAATTCCTCCATCTCCTGTCTGTCAAATGGGGATCATAATTACACCTGGTTGAACAAAGGGACAATTTCTTTGCAAAAATTTGCCTTTTTTCAATCAAATGATTTCACAGTTAGAAATATTTCAACCAGATCTAATAATAATGGTTCCTTTCTGCCGCCATCTGTCTTGTCTGCTTATTATAAGCTCTTCAGTGTAGGGGTTGTCTCTTACTATGTTTATGTACAAGGTCTAGCGCAATGGAGGCTTAGTTTCAGTTGGGGCCTCTAGACGTTGTGGTGATACAAACAATACTAAAGTTGGACCTTTTCAAAAATATATCAATGTTATACAGTCATTTTTTATTTTTTAAACCTACTAGTCAGATAAATAGAGTATTTTTTTACATACAAGATCTTGCATTGTTCATTAAAGATCAAAATCCTAAAATTGTCTTTCCTGAAGTGGCAAAATAAACAGAGGACACATTAAATATGTTTCATAGGAGATGAGGAGAAAGCTTCTAGAAAGCTGATTCTAGATGGCATTTACTCTGGGCCACTTCTTCTGGAAATAGACTGATGAAGTGACATTCAGAACCAGATTAGCTTTAGGCTTTGTTTGAGGCTGTTGTGCTATTCACACTCTGTAAAGGCAGGCATGTCAGTACACCGTTGCAGGATTAGGCCCAACAGGTCATACTAGATTTTGTCTCTAGAACCCCTGTACTTTGTACTCTGAGCTTTCACACAGGGCATGGCAGCGTGGTTTGAGGGCCAGATGGGAGTTAGGCACCTAAATACTATTAAAAATCTGGTCTTGAGAGAACGGGACACCTGTTGCCACAGCTTCCATGCTATCTAGCCCTACCCTTTGCAATCCGGCATTGTTAGATACACAGATGCACATTTAGACATCTTGAATGGTAAAATTCTTATGAGAGCAGCTGTTCCTACACTATTTTATCTGGTATTGAAAATAACCCCCTCTCAGTTTGGGATCTGACCCTGCACCTAAACTAACGGGTAGCTTGTACTGGAATTTGAATTCAAATCACACCCTCCACTCTAGCCCAAAACATTTCCTTTGGAGAGATTTCAATACAGAGTTCCAATTTTGGCCCATTTCCAATGGAAAACAAGACTCATTTCAGGAGAAATGTGAAGTATAAAACAACCACCCTGGGAGGATGATGGTCTGGATTCTAGTCATAATGACACCGGTGTGAAGTAACTGCACTGCTGTAAAGATAAATACTCTCTTTAAACCCCTATCACTGAGATCAACAACAGTCACTTCATAAGCGACAAAGGGTCCTGTGGCACCTTATAGACTAACAGAGGATTGAAGCATAAGCTTTCGTGGGTCAATACCCACTTCTTCGGATGCAAGCTGCATAGGCGGTAGCGGCGCTGGGCAGGGGACCCCCGGCGACCCAAGCAGCGGCGGCTGCGGCACGCCACGTGGCTCCCCGGTCCGCTCCGGCAGCGGTTTTCCACTGCTTGCATCCAAAGAAGTGGGTATTAACCCACGAAAGCTTATGCTTCAATACCTCTGCTAGTCTATAAGGTGCCACAGGACCCTTTGTCGCTTCTGCAGATCCAGACTAACACGGCTACCCCTCTGATACTTGAGTCACTTCATAGATGATGTAGTTCATTATCATGCTTAAATTCAGCCATCTGGTTCTATTGCATATCCTGACATGACAAGTTCCAATCAGCACTTCTGCAAGGGAAAAGCTGCACCTCTCTAACCTACTAGAGTGCTCAAGACAGAGCCATGACACAGCCAAGAACCTCAGGCAAAGCCCCCCATAACAGGCTATTATGAAAACTAAGCAGTCATGGTTCAGAAACTAGCCAAGGCCAAAAACAAGGAGGAGGAGTACATGGCCAAAAGGCTAGTGGTAGCTCTTTAGAAAAAGGACTATCTGCTCACTAAAAAGAAAATGAGAAAAGAATACTTGTGGCACCTTAGAGACTAACACATTTATTTCAGCATAAGCTTTCGTGGACTACTGTAGTCCACGAAAGCTTATGCTGAAATAAATGTGTTAGTCTCTAAGGTGCTACAAGTATTCCTTTCTTATTTTCTTTTTGCTGACACAGACTAACACAGCTACTACACTGAAACCTGTCATTTATCTGCTCACTGTGTCATATGTCCTCTTTGCACAGTGTTTGAAGTCTCAAGTATCAGAGGGGTAGCCGTGTTAGTCTGGATCTGTAGAAGCGACAAAGGGCCCTGTGGCACATTATAGACTAACAGAGGTATTGACGCATAAGCTTTCGTGGGTGAATACCCACTTCTTCGGATGCAAGGAGTGGACAGGTTCATGAATGCTTTTCCAGTGCAATGTTCCTCAGTGGGTTATTAAACATTCTTCACACTAAGATTAGTTGTGCCACATATTGACTGTATAACATATAATAAGGATTTAATTCAGTGCTGGCAATCCTATTGGTTGAACGATTGGTACCACACAAAGTTTTTATCAAATGATTATTTCAAACTAATCCAAAGTAGAGAGGAAAAAGAATTGTCAAGCTTAATTTCCACAACTTTCAATCTTCTGCTTTGTTAAACAGATGCATATAGGTGTGCACAGACTGTAAACAAATAGGAGCAGAAATGCTGGATTTGTGTGCTCCTATAAATCATGGAAGCACACAATGCTGTACCTTGTCAATAGAGAAGAGATTGAAAAGCATTTTATTGCTTGTCTTAGAATCTAGATATGAGAAAGACCTAATCAATCATCCTGTACTTTCCTTACCAATGCAGGATTTGTATCATCTATATAATGTTATTGCTTTTTTTAGTCCAGTTTTAAGTAACCCAAATATTCTGGCTATTCTTACCAGCCACTTGGTTCAGTGACAAGAAAAAAAATGCAGAATGTGGTCCATCCTTAGCTACCATCAGCAGCACAATGACAGCAACAGAGTGATGAGGGATTTGTATTCTTCTGTACATTGCCAGACTGACACAATGTCCTAGAATAAAGTCTTTAGAAAATATGTGTCTAGTTGAGCAACTGCAGCTGAAGAAAAAAACGCCTTCACTTTAGTGCAAAGCAGCAAATACCGTTTCTTCATGCCCTAGTTATTAGATAAAGTGTAGCTTGAGAGACAAGAAAATCAGAGACAAAATGCTCCGCTAGCGCTCCATTAAAACTGCAGTATTCAGGAAAAATCTGACTCTTGCAGAACATGAAAGGCCAGCTAGTAAGGATTCTACTTGTCACGTTATCAGCGAGAACAATGAATTGCTGATGATACCTAAAAAAGAAAAAATACTTAGAATCCTGAAAAAGCACAGACACCTTTAAAACAGAGAGGAATTATGTAGTATGTGATATGATTGAGGACTGTATTGCAGAAACTAATGGCATGTGATTTTATGTACTAACAGGGCAGTGTCCTATCAAAAGTACTATTTAATTCAATAATTATATCACTGTTATTGTAAAGATGTATTTTCCCACTTCTTCCCCTGTGATGTTTGGGCTTCTCTGCATGTATGTTGAAGAAGTTGTTGTTTTTAATTTCTGGTCAAGAAACCCAATTTCCTGTGCTAGTGTGACATAGGGTAATTTCCTGCAATATCCTGGATAATCTTTATTAAATTAAGTCTAATAATTTTGGGGTCCATTGTATTCAAAATGCAATTGTTTATGTGTTCTTGTAGGACTGTAGAAAGAACGAGGAGTACTTGTGGCACCTTAGAGACTAACAGATTTATCTGGGCATAAGCTTTCATGGGCTAAAGCCCACTTCATTAGATGCATAGAGTGGAACATACAGTAGGAAGATATACATATATCTGATAATATGTATATATATATATATGTGTATATATATATATATATACACAAAGAACATTAAAAGATGGGGGTTGCCAGACTAATCAATTAAGGTGCATGATTATGGGGGGAGGGATAGCTCAGTGGTTTGAGCATTGGCCTGCTAAACCCAGGGTTGTGAGTTCAATCCTTGAAAGGGCCATTTAGGGATCTGGGGCAAAAATTGGGGATTGGTCCTGCTTTGAGCAGGGGGTTGGACTAGATGACCTCCTAAGGTCCCTTCCAACCCTGATATTCTATGATTATTAGCAGGAGAAAGAAACTTTTGTAGTGAAAATCAGGATGGCCCACAGCTGACACGAAGGTGTGAGTAACAGTGGGGGAAACAAATTTGTTTGTGTAATGACCCAGCCACTCCCAGTCTTTATTCAAGCTTAATTTAATGGTATCCAGTTCACAAATTAATTCGTTCAGCAGTTTCTCATTGGAGTAACTTTTCCAGGAGAATGACTAATGTAAACCTCGGGGAAATGTGAAGAACTTCAAAGATCTGTTTAGGATAATACATATGAAGTGGGTTTCCTAAAACCTACTTTTGAGGCCTTTTGAAGCTATGCCCTGGGGAGAAAAACCAATTGTCTACTGAGTACCTGCAGATCAAAGACCCTGAACTGAATAAAAGATGGACTAGACTAGACTTTTCCCAAGAGTGCTAGTTCTGAGGTGAGACTATGAACTTGTGACCATAGGAAAGACCCTTTTGTGGGATTTGAAGGACTAATCACCTGCCAGAACCCATGTCAGAGTTGATATAATCTTTGGTAAGGGTTAGGGTTCTGGCATGCGTGTAGGTTCTTTTATTGTTTCAAATATGTTTTCTCTGTAATGATTTCACCTCAAGAATAAATAAGCTTGCACAGAAAGAGCTGTGTGGTAGCTTGACTGTGGGCAGTTACACTCTTCCTCTCTGAAGAGAAAGCGAGCAGGTGTGTTTGGGCAGTCTGTTTCTCACTGGGAATAACACAGTGAAGCAGGGAACTGTTCGGCCTGGAGATACCCCAGTCAGAAGGGAGAGAGATGCCCCGTATCACGTTCTAGGGTGCAAACCAGACCAGCAAGGGGTTATATCTCCACCTGCCTTGCAACTTTGGGCATCTCACAAAGCTTTGCTGTTGTAGCTCCCAACCTGAGCCACTCACACGAAGCAACAGGGGGGGAGGGATAGCTCAGTGGTTTGAGCATTGGCCTGCTAAGCCCAGGGTTGTGAGCTCAATCCTTGAGGGGGCCATTTAGGGATCTAGGGCAAAAATCTGTCAGGGGACAGTACTTGGTCCTGCTAGTGAAGGCAGCGGACTGGACTCCATGACCTTCCAAGGTCCTTCCAGTTCTATGAGATAATAATATAATCTATGGAGATATACCTAACAGATCACACCCCGAATGTCTGTGTATAGCTGCAGTTCTGGACCAGCAACGTTGGCCCCAGCAGCCTGTCAGTAACACACCAGCCGCACTGTGACTTCCAGCAGCCTTCATTACTACATGCAGAGTGACCCAAACACATTCCCAGCCCCAAATGTCCCACTAAACTTGTGTTCTGCACTGTCCAGACCTCTCCTGGACAGTTTGGATATTACAGGTCTGTTGCTCCTGTAAGGGGTCCATATGGAGTTACCAAACTCCAGTTTAAACACAACACTGGATTAGTTTAGATTTTAAAAAAAAACAAGATTATTTAACTACAAAGAGAGAGATTTTACGTGAGTAAAAGTATAAGGTATTAAAGTCAGAAATGGTTACAACAGAAATAAAGATAAAACATTTTCTAGTAGCTAAAACTTAACACATTAGGCTTGGTTCAAGGTAAAATCCTTGCCACATGCTCCCAGTAACTTTGTTGATGTGTATATTAAAGATGGATACACTTGCACTGAGGTTGAGATGGAAGTGGGAGGCAGACTGGTTGAAAGTTTCTGGGTAAGGATAAAAAGGGTAAAAAAAAAAGGTGATGTCACTGCAGGGGGTCTACTATAGACCACCTAACCAGGAAAAAGAAATGGATGAGGCTTTTTTTAAATAACGAAAAAAACATCCAAAGCATGGGATTTAGTAGTGATGGGGGACTTCAAGAATTCAGACATCTGTTGGGAAAATAGTACAGCAGGGCACAGATTATCCAGCAAGTTCTTGGAATGCACTGGAGACAACTTTTTATTGCACAAGGTGGAGAAAGCAAATAGGGGAGATGCAGTACTAGATTGGATTCTGAGAAATGAGGAACTGATTGAGAATTTGAAGGTGGAAGGCAGCTTGGGTGAAAGTGATCATGAAATGATAGAGATCATGATACTAAACAATGGTAAGGAAGGCAAATAGCAGAATAAAGACAATAGGCTTCAAGAAGGCAGACTCCTTCCACAGTACCACATGAGGAATTATTGGTTAAATTGGAAAAGATGGGGATCAATATGAAAATTGAGAGGTGGATAAGGAACTGGTTAAAGGGGAGACTACAGCCGGTCATACTGAAAGGTGAACTGTCAGGTTGGAGGGAGGTTACTAGTGGAGTTCCTCAAGGTTTAGTTGGGACCAATTTTATTTAATCTATTTATTACTGACCTCGGCACCAAAAGTGGGAGTGTGCTAATAAAGTTTGCAGATGACACAAAGTTGGGAGGTATTGCCAATTCAGAAAAGGATCGGGATATCCTACAGGAAGATCTGGATGACCTTGTAAACTGGAGTAATAGTAATAGGATGAAATTTAATAGTGAGAAGTGTAAGGTTATGCATTTAGGGATTAATAACAAGAATTTTAGTTATAAGCTGGGGACACATCAGTTGGAAGTAATGGAAGAGGAGAAGGAACTCGGAGTCCTGGTTGATCATAGGATGACTATGAGTCGCCAATGTGATGTGGCCGTGAAAAAAGCTAATGTGGTCTTGGGATGCATTAGGCAAGGTATTTCTAGTAGAGATAAGGAGGTGTTAGTACCGTTATACAAGGCATTGGTGAAACCTCATTTGGAATACTGTGTGCAGTTCTGGTCTCCCATGTTTAAGAAGGATGAATTCAAACTGGAACAGGTACAAAGAAGGGCCACTAGGATGATCCAAGGAATGGAAAACCTGTCGCATGAAAGGAGACTCAAGGAGCTTGGTTTGTTTACCTTAACCAAAAGAAGGCTGAGGGGAGATAGGATTGCTCTCTTTAAATATATCAGAGGGATAAATACCAGGGAGGGAGAGTATTTAAGCTCAGTACCAATGTGGACACAAGACAAATGGATATAAACTGGCCATCAGGAAGTTTAGACTTGAAATTAGACGAAGGTTTCTAACCATCAGAGGAGTGAAGTTCTGGAACAGCCTTCCAAGGGAAGCAGTGGGGGCAAAAAACCTATCTGGCTTCAAGATTAAACTAGATAAATTTATGGAGGGGATGGTTTGATGGGATAACATGATCTTAGTCAAAGGTCAATTAATTGCCATCAGTGATAAATAGGACCAATGGTCAATGATGGAATGTTAGAAGTTACTACAGAGAACTTTTTCCTGGGTGTCTGGCTGGTGAGTCTTGCCCACATGCTCAGGGTTCAGCTGATCGCCATATTTGGGGTCAGGAAAGAATTTTCCTCCAGGGTAGATCGGCAGAGGCCCTGGAGGTTTTTCACCTTCCTCTGCAGCATGGGGCACGGGTCACTTCCTGGAGAATTCTCTGCATCTTGAAGTCTTTAAACTATGATTTGAGGACTTCAATAGCTGAGACATAGGTGAGAGGATTATTCCAGGAGTGGGTGGGTGAGATTTTGTGGCTTGCATTGTGCAGGAGGTCAGACTAGATGATCATAATGGTCCCTTCTGACCTTAAAGTCTATGAGTCGATGAGACTCTAGCAAACTCAGAGAATAGGTAAGTAAGATCCCATGGGAAGCATTTCTAAGAGAAAAAGAGATCATGGGAGTTGGTACTTTTTTAAAGAGACATTATTAAGGGTACTAGAGCATAGGAAAGATAGGAAATATGGTAAGAGACCAACCTGCCTTAACCAGGAGACCTTCAGTGACCTGAAACTCAAAAAAGAGTCATATAAAAAGTGGAAACTAGGTCAATTTATGAAGGATGAATATAAAAAACAATACAAGCATATATATCCTGCCTATCCTTCCCGAACAAGCTGTACCCTTTTACATCAATATTTTCAAGCACATGAATTATTCCATCAAATCTGTGATGCAGTTATGTTGTAATTGTGATTACTCTAATATTGCTAGTTCTTCCTGCTTATTCTCCACACTTCGTGCATTAGTATATAGACATCTAAGGAGTTCATTAGATTTTGCCTTTATATTCTCCCTTGTCTCTCCTTTGCCCATGCTGTGATTCCCCATTTTCCTCCCAGATTCTAACCCTTCACCCAAGTCTCCATGTTTTGGACTTACCTATGAGTTTTTCCCTCCTGCCTCCATTGAATCTAGGTTAGCCAGTCTGTATCCAAAAAACGAAAATAAGAAAGAAAAACTTGTTGCACCTTAGAGACTAACAAATTTATTTCAGCATAAGCTTTCGTGGGTTAATACCCACTTCATCGGATGCATGGAATGAAATACACAGTAGACAGCTATTTATACAGTCAGAGAAACATGATAAGGTCGAGGTGCATAGACCAACCTTAAGAGGCTAATTAGTTGAGAGGAACCATAACAGCAGGGGAAGAAAAACCTTTGAAGTGATAAACAAGATGGTCACACAGGTGTATCCGAAGATACTCTGTATCCGAAGATACTCTTCTCCTTCCTTGATAATGGACCCCATTTCTGCTCAGCAGTCCTTCCCAGAACAGCATCCCATGGCCGAGGAAGCTGAAGCCCTCCTGGCAACACTATGCCACCTGCCCACAAAGCAGGTAAACAAACATGCTACATTAGGTGCAATAAACTGGAGAGTCCCCACTCTGTGTCTGGGTTTCTGCCTGAATTATTTTTGCTCACACTGGGTTTTGTTGTTGTTGGTTAGTTGGCGGTTTTTTGGGGAGGACGGGAGACTTTACTGGACTATGTTTAGAGCGCTCCCTCTCTAAACTCCCCTGCAAAATTCCTCTGATTGCTAGCTCCTCTGATCACTTAGGAGCTGGCTTTTTAAACCGCTGTTAGCCTCACCCCCTCATGAAGGGACTCTAAAGGGATTAGAGATCAAAAAATGGCAGGCTAGAGCCTCATTAAGAAGCTCCCAGCCTTGCCTAGGAGACCCTCAAACAGACCACACTATAAACATCAATTAAAGAATCAAGTCTGGTTTTGTTTTTGTTTCCTTTGAAGCCAGCTAGTTGTTTATTGACCTCAACTACCTAATGTAGATTTGGGAGCATTTGAAATAATCACAAGAGCGATTTTATTCCTGCTGACTAAAAGCGGCCTTGGAACTGTTAAACTAATGGGGCCAAATCCTTAGCTGGTTTGGCATAGCTTCGCTGATTTCAACAGAGCTATATCTGCCAATTATCTAGCAGTGTGGAAAGGAAAGCTGTTACCATGGAACTCCTGGGAAGTTGCATTTGCCCACAGAATTAGTTATGAAACTAGAAAACCGGCTGGCAGAACACTTTGCTGTAGTAACATCCTGGGATTGGAGAAAAGTTAAAGGGAGAATAAATTGTTCTCTAAATGAGCTATTTCCTACCCCTTGCAGTTGCTAATTTTTTCTAAGAATCAATACCTATGTGTGATCCTAAATCAGGGGTGGGCAAACTTTTTGGCCCGAGAGCCACATCTGGGTGGGGAAATTGTATGCCGGGCCATGAATGGCTGGGGCAGGGTGTGGGGCTGTGTGAGGAAGTGCGGAGTGTGGGAGAGGGTGCGGTGTGCAAGAAGGGGCTCAGGGCAAGGGGTTGGGGTGCAGGGTGCAGGAGGAGGCTCAGGGCAGTGGATTGGGGTGCAGGACGGGTTCGAGGTGCGGGCTCCAGTCCAGCACCGCTTACCTCAAGTGGCTCCGGGGTGGCAATGGTGTGCAGCAGGGCTAAGGCAGGCTCCCGGCATGCCCTGGACCCGTGCTGCTCCCCGAAGTGGCCAGCATGTCCAGCAGTGGCTCCTGGAGGTGGGGTGGGGCAGGCGGCTCCACCGTGTGCTGCCTCACCTGTGGGTACTATCCCCAAAGCTCCCATTGGCCACGGTTCCCCATTCCCAGCCAATGGGAGCTGCGGGGGGCGGTGCCTGCAGGCGAGGGCAGCGCTCGGAGCCCTCTGCCCCCCCGCCCAGGGGCTGCCGGGATGTGGTGTGGACCGCTTCCAGGAGCGGCGTAGGGCCAGGGCAGGCAGGGAGTCTGCACCATGGGGCTGGCAATCCCGCGGGCCGGATTGAAAGCCCTGACAGGCTGGATCCGGCCCGCAGGCCGTAGTTTGTCCTCCCCCGTCCTAGAGAGAATGGGTTTTGCTTGTAAATAGAGCTGGGTGTCTATGGTCTGAGTGAGATCTTCCCCTACCCATGTAGTAACTGCCCGGACAATGCTTACTGGATGTTTAGCTTGAAGTATTTAGTATTGAATGTTTATATTGTTATATGTTATGTTATACAATATTAAGTGAATTATTATATTGTTATATTGCTATATGCTGTAAAGTTAACTGAGATTGTTATTGCATTAGTGTGTCTTATTTGCCGCGCCACTTCATTCTTCTATTACTGTATTACTTTTATTATTATTGCATTGTATCTTTTTGTTGACGCACCACTTATCCTTATCATATCTACCACTTATCATATCTATCGCTATTCTTTTGTTGTAACCACTCACTTCTAAATAAATATTATTTCTGTTTTCGAAGTATTACTGCTTGTGTGCCTATTCTTGATCAGAGAGCTGTATCCGCATCCTTTCAAGGGTCAGCAGGGCTAGCTTGCTTCCCTGGCAATTACTTTTAGGCGGGCCACAACCTTGGTTACTGGTTTAGGTAATTATCGTATAATTGAATTAAATCTTCCGGTTACACTGCCCCCATCATACCTCCTTCCCTGCTCCAGGCAGGGACGCTGCATCCTGGGCCCTCGTGTGCCGCGCTGCCCTCCCAGCAGGGGACTCGAACACCCCAACTCAGCTGCAGCAGCTCTAACGCACTTTGCTTGGCTCACTGCGCAGGAGCACACGATTGCGCTCTCTTCTGGGAGTTGTAGTTTGCCCCCTATGTCTCATCAAGCTGGGGACTACAACTCCCAGAATGCCCAGCGGGCTATTACTGCTGCTGCGTGATTCAGAGAGCATTGCTGCAGCCTGAGGGCTGGGTGACAGCCACCCCATTTGAGTGAGTGTGTGCTGCAGAGCGCTGCATGGATAAAAAATTCGTATCTGTATCTGAGACATTATGAAAGGATTGCTGAGGATCATCCAGCCCGCTGACTACTCCCCCAAGTCTCTCATACATGTGGACACTGCAAGGTATGACACTGAGCAGATCAGAAGTAACTACAGAGCTCAGGGAGTGAGGGTGTGGGAGCTACGGGTGCAGGTGGTGTTCTCATCTAGCCTTCCAGTCAGGGGTGAGGGCCCAGGCAGAGACAGACACATCCTGGAGGTGAATGCATGGCTTCATTCGCTGCAATTAGCTCATGGCCCTTGGAGACTGAGTACAGGGTCTTGAGACAGGAATGGCTGAACTGGAGAAGCGAAGGGAGACAGAGAGGTACATTGATGAGACTTTCTGAGACATAGTACAGTGGTTCCACCCCCAGTTTGACAGTTTCTGTGCTGGTGAGGAGGATGAAAATCAAGGAAGGAGACTATCAAGGTGCTGTGGAAGGAAATGATCCCATAGTTGGGACCCTCCTTCCAGCTGATGCCATGGTGTCCTTTTGCACCGAGGATACCCCTATGTGGGAGGGTACCCCAGTTATTAAGAACTGGCAGGTAACAGTCATGGGGGTTTTGATTATTAGAAATAGAGATAGCTAGATTTGTGATGACTAGGAGCACCACATGGATCTGTCCAGACATCTAGACAGACTTATGTGCAGTGCTGGGGAGCAGCCAGTGGTCATGGTACATATAGATACCAGCAACATAGGAAAGGATAGGAGAGAGGTCTCGGAGGCCAAATGTAAGCTGCTAGGTAAGCGATTGAAATCCAGGACCTCCATGGTAGCATTCTCTGAGATGCTTCCAGTTCCAGGCACATGGCCATTTAGACAGGCTGAACTGCAGGGTCTCAATGCATGGATGAGATGATGGTGTAAGGAGGAGGGTTTAGATTTATTAGGAACTGAGGAACCTTTTAGGAAAGGAAGATCCTATACAGGAAGGATGGGCTTCACCTAAACTAAAATGAAACCAGATTGCTGGCATGTAAAATTTAAAAAGGTAGTAGAGGAGTTTTTAAACTAAGGGCTTGGGGAAAGCTGATAGGTATGGAGGAGCACATGGTTGGGACAGACACCT
Source organism: Chelydra serpentina (assembly GCA_037349315.1). NCBI lineage: Eukaryota > Metazoa > Chordata > Testudines > Chelydridae > Chelydra > Chelydra serpentina. The sequence goes on along the minus strand of JBAIAC010000004.1, from coordinate 23,407,154 downwards.
CCCTTAGGAAGGGAGTTATTAAAGGAGCTGCTCTATATCCTTGTAAAGAGAAGAGGATAGGAGTTGATAAAGTACAGGTAGGAACTGAAAAGAAACAGTCAAACCAAAGAGTCCCACTCAATTACATCACATGAAGGCAGAAAACTAAATACTGACACATTTTGTAAGTGCTTGTATACAAATGCAAGAAGTCTAAATACTAAGTTGGGTGAACTTGAGTGCTTGGCATTAAATGAGGATATTGATTTAATAAGCATCACAGATACTTGGTGGAACAATGGGACACAGTAATACTGTGGTGTTAAGCTGTCTAGATTGGCTCACGATCATGAATGCCAATTTCAGGACAGACTGTTAAGAAACAGGGCACAAAACCCAAACTGGCAGTGTGTTCTATAATTAGATTTCACCAACGCAGTATCAAGTGTGAATTCCTCAAGCACTATAACAGCCTTACCATAGAGTCACAGACATTCCTCTTGGGCACTCCGGTCTATCTTGCCACTGAGGCAAGCTTCCCTTTGCTCCTTACACCAAAAACAACAACAATATTCAGGTTATTCCTAGTCCCTGGAAACTGAATACAGATGAGAACTTGCTTAGACAAAGATCTCTCACCTAGGAAGACAAAGGAAACAAGCACCTTGTACTTCTGTGGAAGGTCCTGACAGAGAAAACGTCAACCATGGCTTGAAAGAAAAAGATTGTTAAGTCTTAGCCACTAGAATGTGTATTTTTATCTTCAATTCCTTTAATTTGGAATCACTTAACCTATGTCCTTTTGTGAATATGCTTGTTTTACTTTTAAACTAAACTGACCTAGTGCTGTGTTTGAATTGCAGAGATTGTTTTTAAACTAAGGGCTTTAAAATGATGAGCTGCACTTTTGTCCCTTTCAAGGAGCAACAACCCTTATTATTTCTGCGCGTGTTCCCAAGAGAAGGCAGGACACATCAGGGTAGATGGTTTGGGGGAGATTCGGGAGTAGGGGTGTGTTGGGGTCACCCTGCAAGTAGTAACCAAAGCTGGTGGAGACCAGGGTGGGGTTATTGTGTTGTAGACAGGCTGCTGGGGTCAGAGCGCTGAAGTAGGGTGGCACAAGGCACAGACACTCAGTGATCTACATGTTTATCCACTGGCTGTTGGTGTCCAGGCTATGAGCCACAGTAGCAGAGCATTTAAGGCACCCAGAGTTACAGGGGAGGTGATGGCACAACCTCTCACGGGTCTGAATTGCACCCCAGAATGTGACAGGCTCCCTCTGTGGGAACCCATATCAGAACAAGAATTCTTAGCTCCCACATGCGAGACTCACATATAAAGTAATTACATTGAGGTTATCAAACACAATATAGTAACACAAATGTTTTGTCCCTGAAAAAGGCAAATTAGTTTACCGCTCTAGGGAAAAACATCAATAAATCAAACAGTAGAAGGTAAACTCCATGAGTGAAATACATAATGACTGTGAAGAAGCAATTGGCAGCCTGAAGAGACCAGAGAGAGAAGAGGATTATGTAATTGAAGAAAAATACGGATGTAATTGTGATTATGAAGTTTAAAATGTAATTATTCATTTTGCATCAGAAGGGAGAAAAATAAGCTTTTAAGAATCACTGAGGCCAGAGATTTTCATGAAAAGCAGCAGCTGTTTCAAATACCTAATAGCGAATCTATTGAAAGAACAAAAAGTTCACTGTTACTCTTAAAACATTGTTTGACTGTATTATGAAGTATAAACAAATGTCATAATGGATTTTTTCTGTAAAATTCTATTATTGCCCTTAACTTAAAATACGTTAAATGTTATTCCTTTTGAGATACTTGTTTAGGTTTGACATTTAAACATAAGACATTGATATGCAGTTCTTCAGGCAGTTTGTCCTTCAGATGCACTTGAGGGAAATGGCTTTAAAAAATCAGCCATATCCATGTAAGATTTTTTTTTTTTTTTTGGAAAAGAAAGTAGATAGCATAACAAATAAGTCAAGTGTATCACTTCAAAGGAACTTTTGTGGTGCACATTCCAAGAATCAAAGGATAGGCTTTAAAACAGCAACAAAATCTTTTACCTCATCCTTCAAGGTACTGAACACCTCTGCCATACACTACCATTGACTTCACTGAGGACTGAGGATACTCAGCATCTCACAGGGCCAAGCCCTTACTGTGGTATCCACCTTTAGTGTAACAGAATCATATCAAGTCTTTAAATTATAATCAAATATTTGTTATAATGAGTTAGGACGCCTTCTAAGAGTTCATTCAAAGGTGGATTAAAAAGTGCATTTTAGGCTGAAAACTTAATCATGTTTTCACTGGAAAGCAAGTTCAATACATATTAGCAGGTCTGTTATGAGCCAGACAAGCTGTTGGGTTTTAATTTTCCCTCCTTTCCCTCTCAAAGGTCTCAGATCATGTTACAATGAAGTCAGCTGTTTTGGAGGTACAGCTTCATAGACTCAAAGGCCCGAAGGACTATTGTGATCATCCAATCTCACCATCTGTGTATAATACAGGTCACAGAACTTCCCCCAAAGTAATTTCTAGAGCATATATTTTAGGAAACTATCCAATCTTGATTTAAAAATTGTCAGTGATGGAGAATCCACTATGACCCTTGCTAAATTGTTCCAATGGTTAATTAGTCTCACCATTAAAAATTTACATCTTATTTCCATCTGAATTTGTCTAGCTTCAACTTCTGTCCATAGTTATTCCCCATGTAGGTACCAATAATCTGTAATCAAGTCACCCCTTAGCCTACTCTTTGTTAAACTAAGTAGATTGAGCTCCTTGAGTCTATCACTATAAGGCATGTTTTCTAATCCTTTAATCATTCTCATGGCTTTTCTCTGAAGCCTCTCATAAGAACATAAGAAAGGCCATACTGGGTCAGACCAAAGGTCCATCCAGCCCAGTATCCTGTCCACCAATAGTGGCCAATGCCAGGTGCCCTGGAGTGAGTGGACCTAACAGGTAATGATCAAGTGATCTCTCTCCTGCCATCCATCACCCCCCTCTGACAAACAGAGGCTAAGGACACCATTCCTTACCCTTCCTGGTTAATAGCCATTAATGGACTTCATCTCCATGAATGTATCCAGTTCTCTTTTAAACCCTGGTATAGTCCTAGCCTTCACAGCCTCCTCAGGCAAGGAGTTCCACAGGTTGACTGTGCGCTGTGTGAAGAACTTCCTTTTATTAGTTTTAAACCTGCTTCCCACTAATTTCGTTGGGTGGCCCCTAGTTCTTCTATTATGAGAACAAGTAAATAACTTTTCCTTATTCACTTCCTCCACGCCACTCATAATTTTATATACCTCTATCATATCTCCCCTTAGTCTCCTCTTTTCCAAGCTAAAAAGTCCTAGCCTCTTTAATCTCTCCTCATAGGGGACCCGCTCCAGACCCCTAATCATTTTAGTTGCCCTTCTCTGAACCTTTTCTAATGCCAGTATATCCTTTTTGAGACGAGAAGACCACAATTGTACGCAGTATTCAAGATGTGGGTGCACTATGGATTTGTATAAGGGCAATAAAATATTCTCCATCTTATTCTCTATCCCTTTTTTAATGATTCCTAACATCCTGTTTGCTTTTTTGGCTGCCACTGCACACTGCATGGACTTCATCAGAGAACTATCCATGATGACTCCAAGATCTTTTTCCTCATTAGTTGGAGCTAAATTAGCCCCCATCATATTGTATGTATAGTTGGGGTTATTTTTTCCAATGTGCATTACTTTACATTTATCCACATTAAATTTCATTTGCCATTTTGCTGCCAAATCATTTAGTTTAGTGAGATCTTTTTGAAGTTCTTTGCAGTCTGCTTTGGTTTTAACTATCTTGAGTAGCTTAGTATAATCTGCAGACTTTGTCACCTCACTGTTTACCCCTTCTTCCAAATCATTTATGAATAAGTTGAATTGGATTGGTCCTAGGATTGACCCTTGGGGAACACCACTAGTTACCCCTCTCCATTCTGAAAATTTACCATTTATTCCTACCCTTTGTTCCCTGTCATTTAACCAGTTCTTAATCCATGAAAGGATCTTCCCTCTTATCCCATGGCAACTTAATTTACGTAAGAGCCTTTGGTGAGGGACCTTATCAAAGGCTTTCTGGAAATCTAAGAACACTATGTCTACTGGATCGCCCTTGTCCACATGTTTGTTGACCCCTTCAAAGAACTTTAATAGATTAGTAAAATATGATTTTCCTTTACAGAAACCATGTTGACTTTTGCCCAACAATTGATGTTCTTCTATGTGCCTGACAATTTTATTCTTTACTATTGTTTCAACTAATTTGCCCAGTACAGATGTTAGACTTACCGGTCTGTAATTGCCAGGATCACCTCTAGACCCCTTTTTAAATATTGGCATTACATTAGCTATCTTCCAGTCATTGGGTACAGAAGCCGATTTAAAGGACAAGTTACAAACCATAGTTAATAGTTCTGCAATTTCACATTTGAGTTCTTTCAGAACTCTTGGGTGAATGCCATCTGGTCCCGGTGACTTGTTACAGTTAAGTTTATCAATTAGTTCCAAAACCTCCTCTAGTGACACTTCAATCTGTGACAATTCCTCAGATTTGTCACCTACAAAAGATGGTTCAGGTTTGGGAATCTCCCTAATATCCTCAGCTGTGAAGACCGAAGCAAAGAATTAATTTAGTTTCTCCGCAATTACTTTATCATCTTTAAGTGCTCCTTTTGTATCTCTATCATCCAGGGGACCCACTGCGTGTTTAGCAGGCTTCCTGCTTCTGATGTTTTTAAAAATATGTTATTACCTTTGAGTTTTTGGCTAGCTGTACTTCAAACTCCATTTTGGCTTTTCTTATTACATTTTTACACTTCCAATTTATTAACTTACTTCTTGCACTGTGGACACCAGAACTCAAAATAGCAGTCTATCAATTGTCATATCAGTGACAAATACAGATGTAAAATAATCTCTCTATTCCTATTCAAGTTTCCCCTGTTTATGAATCCCTGTTTATGCATTATCCCTTTCAGCCACAGTGTCACACAGCTCATGGTCAACTAATTTTCAACCCCACCCCCAAATCTTTTGCAGAGTCCATCTCTCAAGATAGAGTGCCCCATCCTATAAGTAGGGCCTACATTCTTCGTTCCGAGATGTATACATTTGCATTTAGCCATATTAAAATGCATATTGTTTGCTTGTGCCCAGCCTATCAAGCAATCCACGTCACTCTGAATCAGTGACTGGTCCTTTTCATTATTTACCACTATCCCAATTTTTGGGTCATCTGCAAACTTTATCAGTGATAATTTTATGTTTTCTTCCAGATCATTAATAAAAATATTACACAGCGTAGGGCCAAGAACTGATCCCTGCAGGACTCACTAGAAACCCACCCATTTGATTATGATTTCCTATTTACAATTATATTACAAGTATAAAGTACAACACAGGAGAGAAGCAGGCCGAAGGGTTCTTTTTTCCTGTTCAGCAGAAAGAGCAGAGAGGGGAATGGGGTGTTGCGTGGATTGAGTCATCCACTTACACTCTTTTGCCCCCACTGTAAATCTATTTTGAAATCATTTACATCTTTCAGCTGTTCTGCATTTAACAGCATAGTCATTCTTTACGTGGAGTGGCCTATTCCGTTTACAAATTATTTTTTACCTTGGCCCTTAGAAGGTTGACTATTAATCAGAAGAAAGGAGCTAAGGGGGGAATTAGGGAAAGTTGGGAATATTTATTACAGCCATTTGGGCTCAAGGTATTCCAGGCTTATTTAATGTGCTGGTGTGGGGAACACAAAGTGGCTTTTTATCATCTCCACTCAGCTCTGATATATTAATTATACCAGCAGATGATATATACAGATATGCATATTTGGCCTGGCCTACAGTTATAACAACATTCATGACATCAATAACGGCTGAACAGAAAGCAGCAATTTACACATGAAATCAGGACCACACCTAAGTCATTTGCCCTGGTGAAAGCACAGCTGGCCCTCTGCTTTAAATGTTAAGATCAGCAGAGGACAGAACCACTCACCACCCGCCCTTCTATTGAGGCAACGCCCTGTTAGAGAGAGAGAGAAATACCCCCTTCATTGCTTTAGGACACGGGAGCCAGAACAAGATAATGAAAAACAGACGTCATTTCCATTAGATTGTAAATGGACTCATGTTAGTATTTGCATTAAAAATTGCTTGTATAGTGCCATACATTTACATGGTACTGTCTAGTCCGATGGGCAGATTCTAGCCCCTCATGCCAGCTCCTTTGTATCACTCTGGCAGAACAAAGGGGGCAGAAGGCTAGCAGAGACATCTGGTACAAGGATTTCTCTTGCATGGCGGGGAAATCCCAAGGTGGTATAGAGGACACCACACCTGGCTCCATACCCAGTATAAGAGACATTTTGGGGTGTGCTAGGGCAGTAGGGGGTACACTGTATTCTGTTAATCCTTGGTGGATGTCATGGACATCCTGAAGGCCCCTCTAGCCTACAGCAGGGATCATCATGACCCTACATCCACCCTGGGACTGTAGGAGCATAAGGGTGGCTTAGAGATAGAGATGGGAGAATAATGGATTGTTTTGGTTCGCTGGCTAATTCTAAAAATTATGGAGGAAAGATTTATTTGGGTCAAACCAATAACGTATTTTAAAAAAACTTTTAGCAAATCAAAAGGTTGAAAAAATCATTCTCCCAGAAACAAAGTATTGGGGTTTTTTTTTATTTCAAGCATTTCACACTTTTCATATTTAAAAGAAAAAAAGAAAAAGAAAATATATTTCAAAATAAAAAAGTCATTTTGAATGAAAAAAAGGTAAAACTTTACATTCTGAAGACAATGACATGAAACTTTTCAGTTTGGAGGGAGGGGGTTTGATGGGGGAAAACTTGGCAAAATCAACACATATTTGCAACATTTTTCAGTTTTCCCGAATTCGTATTTTTCACTAGAAAAAATTTGGTTAAAAAATGACACACGGCTCTATTTCTAATCCCGTTGCTCCTCCTCTGGATCTCTGCTCACTGCAGCTTGGCCTGACTAGGGAATCTGGCCCCAAATGAGGTATGGCCTATGCCCACAAAAATTAGCAATCTGTGAGCAGTGGGCCAGAGATCCTCTGGCGGTGCAAATCTGTTTGGCTCCATTGACTCAACTGAGCACTGCCAATTTACACCCGCTGAGGATCTGGCTCCATAGCTGAACTCTTCCTTTCTCCTGTGTCTAGGATATCTATTCTCTTTACCCATGTGTGTGTTATAAAAAGGAGTGATAGATTGTTAGGCTCGAAGGAACCATTATGATCTAGTTTGACCTTCTGCACGACACACGCCTCTTGCAGGAATTCCATTTCTTCCTATAAATTCTTGTTTGAATCTGAAGATATCATTTAGAAAAGCATCTAATCTTGATTTAAAAATTGCCAGTGATAGAGAATCCACCGTTTCCAATTATTAATATTACCCTCGCTGTTAAAAATGTGTGCCCTATTTTGAGTCTGAATGTATTCCGTTTCAGCTTCCACCCACTGGATCTTGTGCTACCTTTGTCTCCTAGAGGGAAGAACCCTCTATTATCAAATTTCTGTTTCCCTTGTAGGAACTGTTAAAACAGGTTTGCATTCATAACTCATTTATGATACTCTCTTCATAATATATTGTTTGCCAGGTGTCATGATGTGAAATATAAAAGGATGAAAATTATGATTTAAACCTTCAGAAATGGCATTTTAACGTGTATTCTGCAGGAGACTACAGCCACCGGAGCAGCTGAAAAGAAGATCAAAATGTCCACTGATGTCCGTAACGGTTCTGCCACACATTTTTCTCACTTGTTTTTGTTTGTTTGTTACGAAAACATTAAATTAGGCTGCCGTTTGAAATGCACTGCTTCCTAGTTCATTCCCACGCTTAGACTAAAATCAGGATTTGCCATTTTAAAAACAGGACTGGCGGGGGTCATTAAAGATCAAGGCATTAATTAAATTAATAAATATTCTCAAAGTTGAGCTGCACGACCTTCGCACAGAATGAAAAGTAGCTCAACACAGCAGTCGATACAGCTGTCTTCCAAATCTAATCAAAAGGGATCAAATCAAATTTGCAAAACTTCAGGGGCTGCGTGTGTCCGGGGGAGAGGAAAATGGCATAAAATCGCTGCTTCAGTGATATCCAGTTGCATTTATCAGAAGCCTACATAAAGGTAAAATCCACCTCCGCAGGAGTAAGGAAACCTTCTTTAATTACTAATTGTCTGTTCTTGCTTACAACTTAATCAGCAATTCCTGCACAACAAGGAAGGGGTGGTGGAAGGAATTAAAGCAGCAATTCTGAATGATTTAAAAACAGATTTACAAAAAAGAAAACAAAACCTGCCCAGATCATTGTTAATCGAAAAATATTAGGATGCCAAAGAACTAAAATCTTCCATGTAATGCCCCTGTTTTACTAGGAGCCGCATCTGGCTCACCTTTGGCCAGGTTCATCCCTGTGCAGGGGCATGGGCCAGTGTAGGAATGAAGGGTAGGCAGCCTGTGTCCCCTCTGTTCACATGCAATGAGGGCTGAGAACAAAGCCCCTAAGTGTTGTCTACACAGCAATCAGGAGGCATGATTGCAGCGCATATAGACCTACCTGAAACAGCTTGGATCCAGCTAGCTTGCTAAACATAGCACTGAGCTGGGGCAGCTGCCATAGTAGAATCCCGCCTGGGATCTTGGGGACGTACCTAGGCAGTTAACCCATGTTGCTGCCTGTGCTACCATGGCTGCAGTGCTATTTTTAGTGAGCTTCCCCAAGCAAAGCTAACTCATCCATGCCTATACACGCTGTCCCCACTGAAGTGCAAGCATAGCCTTTGTAGCTTAACAAGGGATTAGAATCATCAGGACACAGATCTGCCCTAGCCACACCTTCTCCCACCCTCTCCTTCCTCTGCCCCACACCTGGCCTGGTCCAAAAATCCCCTGCGCCCAGGGCTGCTACCAATGCCCCCTGTGCTCAGGGTGTTCCTGGGGGTGGAGACAGATGTGGTGTGGAGCTGTGCCTGCCCTGTGGTCTCTTTGCTCCAGCCTAGCTAGTATAAAGAGGCTACAGGGCAATGATGATTTGAGCCTTTTGTTCACATCACACTGAAGTGATTGGCCCAATCCTGCAGCCTTTACTCACCTGAGAAGTCCCTTTGGAGTCCATAGAACAATTTGCATGACATAGGCCTGGTCCACACTGGGGGGGTGGAAATCGATCTAAGTTACGCAACTTCAGCTACGTAAATAACGCAGCTGAAGTCGATGTACCTAGATTTACTTACCGCGGTGTCTTCACTGCGGTAAGTCGACGGCTGACGCTCCCCCGTCGACTCCGCCTGCGCCTCTCGCCCTGGTGGAGTACCAGAGTCGACAGGAGAGCACTCAGTGGTCGATTTATCGTGTCTAGACTAGCCGCAATAAATCGACCCCAGCAGGATCGATCTCTGCCCGTCGATCCAGCAGCTAATGTAGACAAGCCCTAAGGCAGGCCTGCACAACTCGTAAAGCGGTGAGGGCCATATTACTCTGAAGAAAACAGCCGAGGGCCGAAAATCTTCTCCCGACAGAAAGGTTGTTGAGCGGAAAAAAAAAAAAACCCGCCCACCAAAGTTGTTGAGTTGTTTTGCTCTCCACCCCCACCCCCCCGCGGGCCGCACAGTGAGCCTCCGCAGGCCGCATGCGGGCCGTATGTTGTGCAGGCCTGCCCTAAGGCTAAACTCATGCGAGTAAGGGCTGCAGGATCAAGGCCAACAGAGACACCCCATGTGAATAAAGTAAGCACAATTTGGCTCTAGACTTTTTCCCAGCGCAACCATTGCATTATGTGGTTGATATAAGATGGGGTAGGATAGTGGACTCCATAAAATGAAGCATTCATAACTCCAGTGGAACTGGTGAAAGGAAGCAGAATGCTGCAGCATCACTATGGAACAGTCCCGCCATACGTAGCTTTTCAAATTAGCAAAATGCAGAGAAACAGCCTTGGTCCCATATATGATTGAATGATCTGCTGAACTTGGAATGCCACATCTCTGCAAAGCCTGTTACTGTGTGGACAGAAAAACAGAATCTGTGTAGGCTTCAGCACAGTTTATGTCCTTCCAGGTGAGTGACGTAGGAAATCGCACAGGCAGAAATTGTGGAAAAACAACATCACCTGCCTCATAACCTAAGTCGTGCAGAACGCAATGCCATCCACAGCCTCAGAAACAACCCTGACATTATAATCAAAGAGGCTGATAAAGGAGGTGCTGTTGTCATCATGAATAGGTCTGACTACCAAAAGGAGGCTGCCAGACAACTCTCCAATACCAACTTCTACAGGCCACTCTCCTCAGATCCCACTGAGGAATACACCAAGAAACTGTACCATCTACTCAGGACATTCCCTACGCTAACACAGGAACAAATCAACATACCCTTAGAGCCCCGACCGGGGTTATTCTATCTACTACCCAAGATCCACAAACCTGGAAATCCTGGATGCCCCATCATCTCGGGCATTGGAACTCTCACTGAAGAACTGTCCGGATATGTGGACTCTTTACTCAGACCCTACGCCACCAGCACTCCCAGCATCTCCATGACACCACTGATTTCCTGAGAAAACTACAATGCATCGGTGATCTCCCAGAAAGCACCATCCTAGCCACCACACTACCCTATACTGAAAACCCACCGACCGCTATGCCTATCTACATGCCTCCAGCTTCCATCCCGGACACACCTCACGATCCATTGTCTACAGCCAAGCACTGAGGTACAACCATATTTGCTCCAACCCCTCTGACAGAGACCAACACCTACAAGATCTTCACCAAGCATTCTCAAAACTACGATACCCACATGAGGAAATAAGAAAACAAATCAACAGGGCCAGATGTGTACCCAGAAGCCTCCTGCTGCAAGACAAACCAAAGAAAGAAACCAACAGAACTCCAATGGCCATCACTTACAGTCCTCAGCTAAAACCTCTCCAACGGATCATCAGTGATCTACAACCCATCCTGAACAACGATCCCTCACTTTCACAGGCCTTGGGAGGCAGACCAGTCCTCGCCCACAGACAACTCGTCAACCTGAAGCATATTCTCACCAGCAACTACACACCGCACCATAATAACTCTAACTCAGGAACCAATCCATGCAACAAACCTTGATGCCAACTCTGCCCACATATCTACACCAGGGACACCATCACAGGACCTAACCAGATCAGCCACACCATCACCGGTTCATTCACCTGCACATCCACCAATGTAATATGCCATAATGCCATAATGTGCCAGCAATGGCCCTCTGCTATGTACATCGGCCAAACTGGACAGTCCTTACGCAAAAGGATAAATGGACACAAATCAGATATTAGGAATGGCAATATACAAAAACCTGTAGGAGAACACTTCAATCTCCCTGGACACACAATAGCAGATTTGAAGGTAGCCATCCTGCAGCAAAACAATTTCAGGACCAGACTTCAAAGAGAAACTGCTGAGCTTCAGTTCATTTGCAAATTTGACACCATCAGCTCAGGATTAAACAAAGATTATGAATTGCTAGCCAACTACAAAAGCAGTTTTTCCTCCCTTGGTGTTCACACCTCAACTGCTAAAAGAGGGCCTCATCCTCCCTGATTGAACTAACCTCGTTATCTCTAGCCTGACTCTTCCCTGCTTATTTATACCTGCCCCTGGACATTTCCACTGCATGCATCTGAAGAAGTGGGTATTCACCCACGAAAGCTTATGCTCCAATATGTCTGTTAGTCTATAAGGTGCCACAGAACTCTTTGTCGCTTAACTAGGAAGTGACATTACAGCCGTTCATTACCACTCACTGAACAATGTATGCTTTTCAAAGCTTAGTACAAGGTATAGTAAAACCTCATTATACCATTGCCCAGGGAGATTTATAGGGGTTATATCCATCTAACATTTTAGCCACATTTCAAAGGGAGGAAAAAAGTACTGAAAAAAACTTCTTGCATTGTGGCAGCCTAAGTTTTCAAGAAATGAGGTGTTGTGTCAAATGTTGACACCCACGCTTGCCCTGCCAATGACACCAGCCTTCACCACCCTTTTGTTACATTTTTAAGGAAGCTCCTTCGTGCTTTCTCCCATGCTGCCTCTCATGCATGGGAGAAGCTCATCATACACAACTGCAAGCCACCTCATTGTCTCCCTTAAAACTCTTCTCTGCCACCATGCTTACAAAATACATTGTTAGGCAGATGCACTGTTGTGACCACTGCTTTAGCACGCTGACAGCATTGTCTCATTGTTACCTTGTGCTCTCCCCTCTCTGTCTGTCGTCTCTTGTTTTAGGCTTAGATTGTCAGGGATGGTATTTTTGTTTTGTGTTTTTGCGCAAAGGGGCCCTCCGCCATGAATGGGACCCCTACATGCTACTGCAATACAAATAATAAACAACAACCTGCATGCTTTAGCTACAGAGATGGCTTAGGTGCTAAGTGACATATAAACAGCAAATGTTCATTATTACAGTTTAATATAAGCTGTGGAAGTACAGTTTACAGAGTTATTGTCATATAAATGACTTTCAGGAATTCTGGCGTACATACAAGATGCTACATGAAGGTCTCTAAAGTAATGGAAAAATGGAATGGCATGTATATTATTGGAGAGAGAATATATAATATTGTAATTGGAGTATGGATCATCAGCTCAGTCAGAACTGTGCTCTGGACATCTGGAAGGATGGCTATATGCCACCGTTGCAGTTCCTAATCCTCAGAAGCAAAATCAGATCTCATTGTAACTTTGAGCAGCCTCAAGGCTGTTCTAGATTACACTGAAAGGGGCAGCTCCTAGGGGCAGTTACACCAGCTATATAGTGCCAGAGTACAGCAGGCTCTGGCCATGTTTTCTCCCACCCATTGTATGCTCTGGCATATTTTCTATGCCAATGGATCCAGAAGGGGATACTGGACAGCTGGCTCTGGCAGGTGGCTGTTGAAGGAAACTTTACCATAAAGCGTTAAAGGTTCATAGCATGAGCCAGAATCTCCCCTTGTGTCGTAATGCACAAGCAGGCAGAGTTAAGGTACCATATACAGCCTTAACCTTGCATGGTTAAATGCTGAAGTGTCCGGATGCCAATGTTCTCCATGTAGCCTTCTTTTTTTTCTTTTCTTTTCTTTTTTTTAACGTGGACTAAGGCTTTGATTTTGAATAGAGATGTAATAGCCACAAATAACACTTTTGTTCTATTGTGCGGATGTTTGCCAGCCTCTGCAAAAACTGCAGCATGGCAAATTGAAGCACATCGTTGCAACCAGGGAAACATTTTGAGAGAGTTTACTATTCCGGAAAATAGTTACTGCAAAAAGCAAATACCAAAATAATATTGTAATGAGTTTTGTTCCTTAGAACTGAAGTTTTCTAGCTGGCATGAGGCTAGCCTGCGGGGCAGCTCCTCAGATGGTATAAAATGAGCATAGATCCACTGACTTGAAGAGAAATTGACTTTCAAAACCAGTGCACCTGGCATGAAACCAGGCTTGATGCAGGAAACCCTTACTGGCAGAATTAGACCCACTGACTTCAGGTGAGTGTTCATGCAAGTAAAGACTATTCCCCTGAAGAAGAATAGTCAAGATCATGCTCTCACAAAGCAATCTCTCTAAATTACATTAGACTTTTATGTATTATTTGTGCAAAATTCTTTGCCTCTGTAACTATGTTGTATTAATGGTTCAAGTCACTTGAAGCTGCTTTAGCACATGTTTAACTAATTGTAAAAGAAAGCTCTGTAAAGGGGGCTGAGCTTTCTCGGTGTCATTTCCATGCTGAGCTGTTTTGCTTGGTTTTTGGAGCTGAGGATGCAGATCGCAAGAAAAAATGCTGAGAGGAGGATAGTCTTATGATTAAAGCACTGGCCTGGGGTTCAGGAGAGCTGGTTCAGTCCCATTGTGACCTTGGGCAAGTCACTTAATCCCTCTGAGTCTCAATCCCTCATCCTGTTGGGCTATTCCTTCTGTGGGGTTTGCATACCCCTTTCTCAGGCTTTGGTAGGGGAATCCAGGTCCACTCCTGTCCCTGAGTTCCAGCCCCAGGACCCTATTTTAAGCACCTAGGTCTGCTTGTTCAAACATGCTGTTTCCCTGGGCCACTTCCTACCTCTACATCCCCTTGTATTGCTTCCCCACAGCCTGTGCTTACACAGCATCCCTTTGGTTCTCAGGCCTCTGGCTTTTCCTTTCTCTGCTGAATTAATCACTCCTCTGTGGCTCCACTGGAGTGCTTTTACTGACCCTAACTCAGGGCTTCCTCCACAAGAGACTAACCTACCCTAGCAGAGCTCTTCCTTGTTGCTTCCTGTCCTCGCAGGTTTTCCCTCTCTGCCTCCCTTCCCCAGGAACTCTGGTGCCTTCACCTAGGGATCTTTCTGCTCATGACTTCCTTGCCTACACTGCTCTATGTGGATCCTCTAACCTGACTTCCTGCCTGAGCAAGTGTAATGCCAACAGACCTTGGTCGTCAGCAGGCAGGATCAAACCTGGGACCTCTGGAGCTTAGTGCATGAGCCTCTACCGCATGAGCTAAAAGCCAACTAGCTATGGAGCAAACTCATTTTATCTCTCTCTCTAAGAGTACATCTATACTCACCCGTCGCGTCGGAGGAGTCCAATCGATCTTCTGGGTTCGATTTATCGCGTCTTGTCTAGACGCGATAAATCGAACCAGGAAGTGCTCCCCCGTCGACGCTGGTAATCCTGCTCCACGAACGGAGCAGGCGGAGTTGACGGGGGAGCCTGCGCACCGCGTGTGGACCAGGGGTGAGTTCGAACTAAGAGACTTCGACTTCAGCTACGTTATTAACGTAGCTGAAGTTGCGTATCTTAGTTCGACAGGGGGGTTTAGTGTAGACCAGCCCTAAGTGATCTTGGTGCCACTAGAGGGGACAGAACACCACACCCAGAAGGTGTGTGGGTTACATACTTCCCCTAGCTGAGGAAGGGCATCCTGAGCTTCAGAGACTTCCCAGCTGGAATACCGAACGAACCCCTACTTGTAACGCCAACAGACCCTGGTTGTCGGCAGGCAACCTGGGACCTTTGGAGCTTAATGCATGAGCCTCTAGCGCATGAGCTAAAAGCCAACTGGCTATTAGCTAAGGTTGCAGCGCAACCTCATTTTACATCTCTCTCTCTAAGTGGTTTTGGTGCCACTAGAGGGGACAGAATACCACACCCAGAAGGTATGTGGGTTACATAAGCACTATCCCAGGACTCCCACCCACAGGATCCTGATTCTACACCCTTAAGTTCTCCTACCTGCAGGAGAGTCCTGTCTTCTCTTCAGTCTCCACTCTGCATAGTCTCTTCCTTACCCTTTCACTGATGGGGTCACTAATTATCCTGAAGATGCCATATCACCATCAGCTGGAGCCCACAGGCAAGGCTAAGCTTGTGACTCCTTGGTAAATTGTTCCAATGCTTAATTACCCTCCCTATTAAAAATGTACACTTTGTTTCCAGTTTGAATTTGTCTAGTTTCAACTTCCAGCCATTACCCACTACACTGAAGAGCCCATTATCAAATATTTGTTCCCCATGTAGGTACTTAGACTGAGATCTCTTTAGCCTTCTCTTTGTTAACCTGAATAGACTGAGTTCCTCTAGCCTATCACTGTACGGTGTGTTTTCTAATCCTTTAATTATTCTTGTAACTCTCCTCTGAACCCTCTCCAGTTTATTAACATCCTTCTTGATAACTAGAACTGGACACAGTATTCCAATACTGGTCTCACCAGCGCTAAATAGAGAGGAAATATAACCTCCTTCCTCCTACTTGATATTCTACTGTTTATACATCCAAGGATTGCATTGGCCCTTTGCGGATACAGTATTGCAATATTATAAATAGAGTGAGCCTTAGACTTTGAGTTTTACAGGTTCATAAAACGGGGTCAAAACTAATTAATGGAGAATGTGATAAGACATAAAATTCTAATTATGTTCCCCTAGTACATTTCATTCCAAAGGATCCCCAAATGCTTACTTTACTAATCATTAAAATTCAGCCAGGGCTTGGATGGAACACAACAACCTTGTAACAATGCAAAAAAACCACTACACAGTTTAGGATTATTAACCACAAATTTTAGATGTCTGAAATAAGGCATCTAAATCCATATTTACCCACCTAAATAAGTGGCTTGCATTTTCAAAGTTGCTAAACCACCTACAGCTGCTATGGACTTCAGTGGGTTTTATGGGTGCTTAGCATTGTGAAAGTCAGGCCCTTTTTATTTAATTCTCTGAAATGGCTTTAGGAGCCTAACTGGGAGAAAAAATAGACTGGAAGTTTCAAACGGGCCTAAAGAGGTGACGCCCCCAACCTTCACTCCCAGCATTAATTTATGTGAATGTGAAATGAAAATCTGTAAGGTAAACCCAAACAAGGTGCATTAAAAGCTACTCCCTGACCATGGAGCTTGTTAACTTCCTGATTGACTGTGAAAAGATGAAGCCATTCATCCTCTGAACGGAAGAAATAATAAACAGGTGTTGAAACAGCAGTTGCATTTTATGCAGCTGCTTCACCCTGCTGGTGCTGAACCAAACTTAGATAGTTTGAGAAGATCTGACTTAAGTCAGTTTACATTGCTGTAGGATAGATTGATTAAATAAGGGTATAAAACCATCACAGAATGTGTAGAGGCTTTACAAATAGACCAGAAAATGCCAAAGTGAACATCCCTACAAAGAAATGAAGTTGTTCACAGAGAGCTTAAAAATGAATGCAGAGCATGTCACAACAGCCAAGGAGATTACACAACACTGAACAGAACAGCACTGGAGAAACTTTTCAAAGGCCATAGGGCTGTGTGTGCTCCAGGAAAAAGATTCAGAGTATATGTTAGTGCTTGCTAAAACTGTTGAAATTCTGCAAACAGAACTAGGATGTCCCTAGATATTTTGTGCATAAATAATACAATGGAACTACCTGTATGTATGGGTCTTGATTTGTAACTTCAGAATTATTTTTGATTGAACTGCCATTGAATTTCCCAAAACTCTTAATTGGCATATACAGCTTGATTGTCAAATTGATAGAGACCTATATTAAGGACTTCTAATTTCTTACTGGTACCAAAATTACCTTCCTAGAGTTGAATAATATAAGTTTTCCCCTGTATTTATTATTCCTTGATAAAAAAAAATTCATTTTATGTTAAAATCTTTCACTCAAACTTTG
This sequence comes from Chelydra serpentina, assembly GCA_037349315.1. Classification (NCBI taxonomy): domain Eukaryota; kingdom Metazoa; phylum Chordata; order Testudines; family Chelydridae; genus Chelydra; species Chelydra serpentina. The sequence goes on along the minus strand of JBAIAC010000004.1, from coordinate 23,389,891 downwards.
TAAACAGTGTTCTATAACCATTTCTTCCTGTAATCTTATTTATTTTGTATTAATACCATACACATTTATAAGACTCTCATCTGTAACTTGAGCCGAACAACCCAAAAGTTAATTAATTTGTGAGAAACCTAGTAGGTGTAATTTATTAATTACTTAACTAATATGGATTCACTACAATATCTTCCCTGATGTTCACATTTACAATCTAAGGACCAGATTTTGCTACCTTTAATCACACTGACTAGCACCTAGCTCTGCAAATAATTCCATGAATTTTAAGGGAGCTACTATAGGAGTAAAGTTGATACTCAGCATGAGTAAGAGTAGATAGAACCTAACTTTTTAGTGAACATAAAAACATCAGATTGGCCATACTGGATCCGACCTACAGTCCATCTAGTCCCGTATCCTATCCTCTGATAATTGCTGGTGCCAAATGCTTCAGAGGGAATGAACAGAACAGGGAAATTCTTGAGTGATCTATACCCTGTTGTCCGGTCCCAACATCTGGCACTCAGCGCTTTAGGGACACCCAGAACATAGGGTTACATGCCTGACCATCTTGGCTAACAGCCATTCATGGACCTATCCTCCATGAACTTATCTAATTCTTTTTTGAACCCAGTTATATTTTTTGCCTTCACAACATCCCTGGCAATGAGTTCCACAGGTTGACTGTGTGTTGTGTGAAGAACTACTTCCTTACCTTTGTTTTAAACCAGCTGCATTTTAATTTCATTCGTAAACACAGTTACGCAATTTAATTTCATTCTTATCTTATATGAAGGGGCAAATAACACTTCCCTATTCACTTTCTCCACACCATTCATGATTTTAAAGACCTCTATCATGTGCCCTTTATTCATCTCTTTTCTAAACTGAATAGTCCCAGTCTTTTTAATCTCTCCTCGCATGAGCACTGTTCTCTCCACCAACCATTTTTATTGCCCTTCTCTCTACCTTTTCCAATTCTAATATATATGTCTTAAAATGGGGGCAACCAGAACTGCATGTAGTATTCAAGGTTTGGGCATACTTTGGTTTTATGTTGCAGCATTATGATATTTTCGGTTTTATTATCGGTCCATTTCCTAATTTAGACCCCATCATTTTGTATGTATAGTTGAAGTTACGTTTTCCAATGTGCATTAGTTTGCACTTATCACTATTCAATTTCATCTGCCATTTTGTTGCCCAGTCACTCAGTTTTGTATCTCTTCCCAGTCTGCTTTGGACTTAACTATCTTGAGTAATTTTGTATCTCACTGTTTACCTCTTTTTCCAAATAATTTAGGAATTTGTTTAACAGCACAGGTTACAGTGCAGATCCTTGGAGGAGCCAGATATTTACCTCTCTTTACTGTGCAAATTGACCATTTATTCCTACCCTTTGTTTTCAATCTTTTAACCAGTTACTGATCCATGAAAGGACCTTCCCTCTTATCCCATGTCTGCTTACTTTGCTTAAGGGCCTTTAGCATGAGACCTTGTAGAAGGCTTTCTGAAAGTCGAAGTACACTATAACCACTGGCTCTCCCTTGTCCACATGCTTGTTGACACCCTTAAAAAATTCCAATAGATTGGTGAGGCATGATTTCCTTTTACAAAAGTCATGTTGACTCTTCCCCAACATATTGTGTGTGACAGGTTAGATCACAGAAACCCCTCTGGGACTGCCACCTGATGTGCTGGGACTACCTCTGAGCCCATTTTCCCTGCCAGCTTGGGACTTCAGTACCGTGTCTTATTTGAGCCAGACATGCTTGCCTGCTGCAAACACAGATCCAAGTCTGAACCACATCCCCAAGCTGCAAGCTTAACTGAAAACAGCTTAAGAAGTGCTCCTGTCTCCAGCACTCAGATACCCAGCTCCCAATGGGGTCCAAACCCCAAATAAATCTGTTTTACCCTGTATAAAGCTTATACAGGGTAAACTCATAAATTGTTCACCCTCTATAACACTGATAGAGAGATAGGCACAGCTGTTTGTCCCCCACCCCAGGTATTAATACTTACTCTGGGTTAATTAATAAGTAAAAAGTGATTGTATTAAATACAAAAAGTAGGATTTAAGTGGTTCCAAGTAACAACAGACAGAACAAAGTAAATTACCAAGCAAAATAAAATAAAACATGCAAGTCTACGGCTAATACAGTAGAAAACTGAATACAGAAAAAATCTCACCCTCAGAGATGTTTCAATAAGCTTCTTTCACAGACTGGATGCCTTCCTACTCTGGGCCCAATCCTTTCCCCTGGTACAGTCCTTGTTCCAGCTCAGGTAGTAGCTAGGGGATTTCTCATGACTGCAGCCCCCTTTGTTCTGTTCCACCCCCTTATATATCTTTTGCACAAGGCGGGAATCCTTTGTCCCTCCCTGGGTTCCCGCCCCTCCTTCTAAATGGAAAAGCACCAGGTTAAAGATGGATTCCAGTTCAGGTGACATGATCACATGTCACGGTAAGACTTCATTACTCACTTGCCAGCACACAGATATACAGGAAGACTTACAAGTAAACAGAGCCATTTACAACCAGTTGTCCTGATTAATGGGAGCCATCAAGATTCCAAGCCACCATTAATGGCCCACACTTTGCATAATTACAATAGGACCTAAGAGTTATATTTCATATTTCTAGTTTCAGATACAAGATGAAACATTTATACAAATAGGATGAACACACTCAGTAGATTATAAGCTTAGTACTGATACCTTACAAGAGACCTTTTGCATGAAGCATATTCCAGTTACATTATATTCACACTCATTAGCATATTTCCATAACATCATATGGAATGCACCGTCACATTGTGTTCATCTCTGTGTCTGATAATCCTGTTCTTTACTATAGTTTCAACAAATCTGTCTGATACTGAAGTTCGACTTACCGGCCTGTAATTTCCAGGATCACCTCTGGAGCTGTTTTTATAAATTGGCATCACTTTAGCTATCCTCCAGTCATCTGGTCCAGAGGCTGATTTAAGTGACAGGTTACGTACCACAGTTAGGAGTTCTGCAATTTCATATTTGAGTTCCTTAAGAACTCTTGGGTGAATACCATCTACTCCTCATGACTTATTACTGTTTAATTTATCAATTTGTTCTAAAACCTCCTTTCTTGGCACATCAACCTGGGACAGTTCTTCAGATTTGTCACCTAAAAAGAATGAGTCAGGTATGGGTATTTCCCTCACATCCTCTGAAGTCAACACTCATGCATAGAATTCATTTAGCTTCTCTACACTGGCCTTGTCGTCTTTGAGTGCTCCTATATCACCTTGATCACTCAATGGCCCCACTGATTGTTTGGCACACTTCCTGCTTCTAATGTACCAAAATTAAAATTTGCTATTAGTTTTTGCATCTTTTGGTAGTTTGCCCTGCCTATTTATACTTTTACACTTGACTTGCCAGAGTTTGTGCTCCTTTTCATTTTCCTAGACAGAGTTTGACTTCCAATTTTTAAAGGAAGTCTTTTTGCCTCTAACTGCCCCTCTTACTCTGCTTTTCACCATGGTGGCATTTTTTGATCCTCCTACTGTTTTTTTTTAAATTATTATTATTTGGGGTATACATATAGTTTGAGCCTTTATTATGGTGTTGTTTAAAAATTTCCATGCAGCTTGCAGGCATTTCACTCTTGTGACCGCACCTTCTAATTTCCAGTGAACTAGCCATCCCATTTTTTGTAGTTCCCCCTTTTTGAAGTTAAATGCTACTCTGGTATTTTCCCTCTACAAGGATGTTAAATTAAATTACATTATGGTCGCTATTATCAAGTGGTTCAGTAACATTAATCTCTTGGACCAGATCCTATATGCCACTTCAGACTAAATCAAGAACTGCTTCTCCCCTTGTGGGTTCCAGAACCAGTTGCTCCAAGAAGCAGTCATTAATGGTGTCATGAAAATGTATCTCTGTATTCCATCCTGTGATGACATATACGCAGTCAATATGGGGGACAGCTGAAATCCCCCACTGGTCTACAATTTTTGAGAAGTCGTCTGCTTCAGAGATAAAATGTGCTATTTAGTATGTATTTTGATGTGCTGAATTCAAATATGACAATTAAAACAACTGATTGGCTACTGTTTCTAAGATATTTAAGTTTTTACATTTTGTGTCTATGTATATTGTGTAGATAGTAGAGTTTTAATCATAAATTGTAAAGCTAGGTCTTTTCATGTGTTTATGGTTGCTTTACATGATACTATTTCACCTGTCCTGTTTATGTAACACTTTAAAAATCAGCAGAGGAGTTATATAAATAAAATTTATTATGAAACAAAAGGCAAAAAACTATTATGTACATAGTTTAGTCCTATTCAGTGTCTACTCGGTGCTTCTTGGCTTGTCTCTTGTATTCATTAAATGGAGCATCTCTTGTCACCGTCCAGCAATAGTCTGCAAACATTGATGGGCTCCATTTGCCCTCATAGCATTTCTCCATTGTTGCAATGTCCTTGTGAAATCGCTCGCCGTGCTCGTCACTCACTGCTCTGCAGTTCGGTGGAAAAAAATCTAGATGAGAGTGCAAAAAATGTATCTTTAGTGACATGTTGCAACCAAGGCTTTTGTATGCCTTGAGGAGGTTTTCCACCAACAACCTGTAGTTGTATGCCTTGTTGTTTCCGAGAAAATTGATTGCCCCTAACTGGAAGGCTTTCCATGCCTTTTTTTCCTTGCCACGCAGTGCATGGTCAAATGCATCATCTCAAAGAAGTTCACGAATCTGAGGACCAACAAAGACACCTTCCTTTATCTTAGCTTCACTTAACCTTGGAAATTTTCCACGGAGGTACTTGAAAGCTGCTTGTGTTTTTCAATGGCCTTGACAAAGTTCTTCATCAGACCCAGCTTGATGTGTAAGGGTGGTAACAAAATCTTCCTTGATTCAACAAGTGGTGGATGCTGAACACTTTTCCTCCCAGGCTCCAATGACTGTCGGAGTGGCCAATCTTTCTTGATGTAGTGGGAATCTCTTACACGACTATCCCATTCGCAGAGAAAACAGCAGTACTTTGTGTATCCAGTCTGCAGACCAAGCAAGAGAGCAACAACCTTCAAATCGCCACAAAGCTGCCACTGATGTTGGTCATAGTTTATGCACCTCAAAAGTTGTTTCATGTTGTCATAGGTTTCCTTCATATGGACTGCATGACCAACTGGAATTGATGGCAAAACATTGCCATTATGCAGTAAAACAGCTTTAAGACTCGTCTTCGATGAATCAATGAACAGTCTCCACTCATCTGGATCGTGAACAATGTTGAGGGCTGCCATCACACCATCGATGTTGTTGCAGGCTACAAGATCACCTTTCATTAAGAAGAATGGGACGAGATCCTTTTGACGGTCACGGAACATGGAAACCCTAACATCACCTGCCAGGAGATTCCACTGCTGTAGTCTGGAGCCCAAAAGCTCTGCCTTACTCTTGGGTAGTTCCAAATCCCTGACAAGGTCATTCAGTTCACCTTGTGTTATGAGGTGTGGTTCAGAGGAGGAGGATGGGAGAAAATGTGGGTCCTGTGACATTGATGGTTCAGGACCAGAAGTTTCATCCTCTTCCTCTTCCGACTCAAGTGAGAATGATTCTGGTGCAGCAGGAACCGGCAGTCCTTCTCCATGGGGTACTGGGCGTATAGCTGATGGAATCTTTGGATAATGCACAGTCCACTTTTTCTTCTTTGACACACCTTTCCCAACTGGAGGCACCATGCAAAAGTAACAATTGCTGGTATGATCTGTTGGCTCTCTCCAAATCATTGGCACTGCAAAAGGCATAGATTTCCTTTTCCTGTTCAACCACTGGCAAAGATTTGGTGCACAAGTGTTTCAGCATATGTGTGGGGCCCACCTCTTGTCCTGATCTCCAATATTGCAGCCAAAATAAAGGTGATAGGCTTTCTTAACCATAGTGGTTATACTGCGCTTTTGTGATGCAAAAGTCACTTCACCACAAACATAGCAGAAGTTATCTGCACTGTTCACACAAGTACGAGGCATCTCTGCTCACTTTGGCTAAACAGAAATGTATTCTTTGCAAAATCAAACACTGACAAATAAGAGAGCACGACACTGTATGATTTCTAGAGCTGATATAGGACAATTTGTTCAGCAGAGTGATGTAAGTTTTGTTATGATTGCATCATCCATGACTTCTAGGAATAACATGATGCAATTCAAATCATGTATGATGCAATACCAGCTTCAGATTGCATCATTCATTGTTTTGCCTAAAAAGCAAGTACTGTCCAAACCCAGTCATAGATTTATTCATAGATCCAGTCAAAGATGTATTTTAGTCATTTCTGGTTTAAATTGAGATCCCTTCCCTTTATAACTCACTTATCCTCCGCCATTCCCAAGTCAAGGGTCGTATATACTGACCCAATAGCATGTCTTGAAAACTAGAGCCAATCAACAATTTTAAGCATCATTTTCGTTCTCAGTGACCCAGAATTAGTAAAGTTTGACTACATTTATTTCAGAAGCATTTTGGCTGTAGAGCAATATATTGGGTTTTCTGTTTTTGTAGCCTCTCTAAGCCCCCTGAACATTTCACAGTCACTGTCACCAACTTGGTCAGGTGGTTGGTAGTATATTCCTGCTGCTATACTCTTCTTATTCAAGCACGAAATTTCTATCCATTGAAATTCTATGATACTGCTTTCTTTCACATATAGTGCCACATCCTCACCTGCACAATCTAACTTTTCATTCCTATATATTTTGTACCCTGGCATTACTGTCTCCCATTGATTATCATCATTCCACCAAATATCTGTGAGGCCTATTATTTCAATATCCTCATTTAATACCAGGCATTCAAGTTCACCCATCTCAGTATTTAGACTTCTAGCATTTGTATACAAACACTTATAACACTGAGTTGTTTGCTTTCGTGAGATATAATTGTATAGTGGTGGCACAATGAACGGAGGTGATAGTAGGCAGAGGAAAGGGAAGAAGAATGATGGCTACATAAACACAGTGGCCATTTAGTTTAGGTATGTTCACATCATGGTGGTTCAGTGAAGGGTTATTTTTATGGGCTCCATTTTGAGCTATACTACATGCCTGCACAGGGGGTAAGAGGGTTTATGGAGCCCTTTTACTCCCTTCACACAAGCTAACCCCACATTTCCAGAACCTGGGTGCGAAGAGGGGAGCCACCAGGCTGCTACTCCCCTTCCCACATAGATGGGTGGGGAGTGGGTGGAGCTTTGATGCAGAGGGAGAAACAGAAACCAGATTATGATTGACACATTCAGGTTCCTTCCTTGGTCCTGAGGCAGCATAGCTATGAGCTGCCACTTATTTGGGTTGGAATGTAGGGTCACAATCCAGCCTCTGTGTCTAAAAGGTAAGGGAGATAAAGAGAAGAGAGTGGCTATACTTGATTCACTTCTCGTGGGAATTGCAGAAGAAGTGAGTTTCCAAAAGAGATGTAAATACAGAGGGTGTTTAAAGATCACGAGTGGTGAACAGCATTGTTTTAACTCTTATCTGAAAGACAAAGAAAATGTTAATTAAATTATTTAATAGCATCCCATCTCTCTCTTTCATATCTTTTAACATAGGCATTCAAGCTTGGAAAGTATATCTCAAGGCGAACTAAGAAACTAAAATAAATCAAGATTTTTTTATTTTATTTTATTTTGTTTTGTTGTGGTAAATGATTCATTTTTTACAACAGCCTAAATCAAAGCTGTTCACCTAGTGGAATTTTCTATTGTAGCTGACATTATAAGAAACTGCTGTAATATATATTTTAACTGCATTGATCAATTTTTGTTTTTATGTCCTCTCCCTCTTGGGTGTAATGGCTCATAAACTGAATTTCATGTGTGATTAAATTGGCACTGTAACTTGACAACAAGGACTTTAGGAGGGTGTCATAAACTGTAAAATATGCTATATTTTGTTAATTATGTTGTAATCTAAAACCTAATGATATTTTATAGCCTATGCTAATTCTCCAATTAGCGTTGGTTGCCATTAGTTTATAGGCCTTATCATTCAAGTGAGAGGAAATAGTTGTTAAACTGGAGTAACTTGTTATGAAATCAAGCCCTATATGTCACTTTGAGGCATCTTGTGGTAGGAACAGGCTTTCTGATTTATGCTTTGTTGTACTAAGATCTCATTAGTGAGTAGCTGGTAGATTAGAACTGGTTTAGGCATTTTATATTTTCTTACACTTTGTTTCATAGAACTGAGCATTGCAAAAGAAGCAAACAAGGAAAGCATGAAGAAGTTTGTTCTTCTCTTGATGCAGGCTCATGACTCCCATTAATTATTATGTAATTAATTATATTATTATTATTATCATTATTTGGAGGGTTGTGTTTGTTTTTTGGGGGGGTGACCCTAACAGCATCCCAGTGCAAGGGGCTCATGGTATCTCGTAATGAGTTTCAGTTGGCCTGACCAGTTCAGTGTATCCCAATTATTAATGTCATAAACTGTATCCAATATCAGTCATTGGAAAAGTAATAACACAATGATCATTAATATTCTTGTGTTGTGTGTATATAGTAAACACCCAAGGGACCATAGACATATGAAGGAAATGTGGAACTAAAATGTGTTTTTAACAGACAAGTCTGGGGAGTGAGTAAACAGACAAAGGACTAGCCAACTCCTCCAGCCACTTGGTATCAGAATCAATTAGCATCACATGACAAGTGGCCATTCATTTGCCTTGAAAAGGGCAGAAACAGATCTATTTGCATTTTAGCAAACACCAACATGGGACAAAACCACCATGGAACTTCCTTCACCACCAGATCCCATGTCTCCTTCCTCAATGCCTGAATAAACTTTATTTTGGGGGGTAACCTTCAGAAGAATCCATTTCAAAGGGTCACTGGACTATAAAAGGGAGGGACCAAAGAACCCCAAGTTATCTTTTCACCATTGAAAACAAAGGAACTGAGCACTTTGTCTTTGAAGGAGACCATTACCAAGGGCATAGTCAGACATCTTGCTGGAAGGAAGAGTGATAAGAATCTTAACTTGAACCAAGTCTGTAGTTTTGTTAAGTCTTAGTCTCTAGAAAGTGGTTTTTACTTTCATTTGTTTGTAACCATTTCTATCCTTTATACGTGAACTCACGTAAAACCCTATCTCCTTTTCTTAAAAAACTTTTTCTTAGTTTTAATCTAAACGAACCCAGTACTGTGTTTGAATTTAAGTGATTGTTAACTCCAGTTAAAGAGAGAAGCTGTGCATTTTGTCTCTTTAGAGGAGCAAACAAACTTTATTATTCTTCTGAATAGTCCAGAAAAGGGGTGGATATTGAAGAGCACATGGTTTGGGAAAAATTCGGGACTGTGGGATGTTGGGGTTATCTTGCCAGGTGTAACAAAGCTGGTGAATACCAGAGTGTGGCTGGGTGTAACAAGCCAGCTGTTGGAATCGGAATTGCTGACCCAGAGCTGCTTAAAATACAGACACTCAGCGCATGCATGTCTGATGGCTGTCGGTATCCAGGCTGTGAGCCACAGCAACAGAACATTTAAGGCATTCAGGGTGAGAGGGCCGGTGGAGACACAACTCTTCACCGTTCTGGTGTGCTCCCCAGAACATGGGGGGGGGAGAGGGGAAGAGAAGTTAGACATGTTCTTCATCTTCTCAAATGAAGACCTTTGATAATATTCAACCATGATCCCATCTTCCATCCAGATCTTCCTGATTCCGTTTTCATTGGTCCTGGAGATTACTTTTGATTTATGTTTAAAAATTTGTTGTCATCCTTCCTCGTGTTTTCAGCTGCCAAACATTTTTCTTTGATTATTATTTTCTTGCATGTCCTAAATAACTCAATGAATCTAGACCATGTTTTTGAAAAATAAGTGCCTAAAGTACCCTCCCAGGTGCATATTACTGGATTTCAGGTCAGTGGAAGCTACTGGATGGTTAGTATTTTGGGGGGGGGGGGAAATCACACAGTCAACTTACGGTTTTAAATGTGAACTTAGGTGTATACTGATAGGTTCCTGTTTCTAAAAATCTTTGGTCAGATTTTCATTTCTTTCTCCCTCAAAGATATACAGTAACTTTAGGGCTTTCCTGTCCATAAGGATTTGAGTTATTACTTTAACAATAATAAGGCAGTCAGTTTATCCACAGTGATAACTTCCCTTTAACTAAAAAATAGTGGATTTTTTTGCATTACGGATGAAGAAAGTATGTGCTACTATTTTTCAGTTCATAGAAAATTTGACTATAAAAATCCCATTTGTATTTACCCGGCAGGTAGACTGGTACACTCTATAATCCAAAAACCAAACGCACCAATTGAAAGAAGGTAAGAGGGGATTTGTCTTTGTATCAAATGCATTTTTTAAAATAGTGTGCTCATGCTAGGTTTATTGTCCTCAGGTGTAACAAATGAAGGTTCCCAGCCCAGTTGCTGTGCAAAGAGACAAGGGATAAGAGACAGAAACCAGAAAAGGCTGTACCTCATTAGCACTCTAGGAGATCAGACTAGATGATATAGGATGGGGTGGCCAAACTTACTGACCTTCTAAGCCACGTACAGCAATCTTCAGCAGTTCAAGAATCGGTGCACACCTGCTGGGTCTCGGGGCTTCATCCCCGCTCCTGCTGAAGTCTTGAGCTCCAGCAGGCACCCCCTGCGGGGCTGAAGCCCCGAGACTCTCCACTTTCTGCTGGGCAGAAGCTCCTACCCCACTACCATGCTGCAAGGCAGAGATCCCAAGCTCCCCCTGCCCCCAGTCTGGTAGATGAAGAATGGGGTGGGGGACATAGGGGACTCCACAAGCTGCACTTTAACTGTAAAAGCACTGCCATGTGGCTCAGGAGCCACGGTTTGGCCACCCCTGATATACGAGGACCAGGAAGAGGGAGACAGCTCCTGGCTCCTGGGATTGGTTGTGCAAATCCAGCCACAAGCACTTGCTGTTATTTTGCTATAAGGAGAGGTTACATAGCCAGACAGATACCCAGAGAGAAGTCGGTTGCCTTATGGAATGACTATGAATCGGTGTCTCTGTGAATCCTGAGGGAAGAGAGAGGTTTCTTGTGTTCTGGTTATTCTGTATCAATGGGGAAGAAATCTAATGGTTAGGGTTGGCTGAGCTGTGAACTCTGGAGAGAATATGACAGAAGTGCTTGGGAACTGTGACCCTACTCTCCACTGTGATAATCTTTGTACAAAATATGCCTTGTGAGATATCATTTGAAAATGAATAACTCACTAGTCAATAATGTCATGGTGAAATCTATGTAGCAACATTCTATGTAAAGTTGTGACTTCCCCCTGTATAATGTTACTTGTCCAAAAGCAGCCAGCCCTGCCCAGGCAAAAGTTATTAAACAGGCCTATCCTAAACAAAGGAATGTGTGTTTACCTCAATTTATATATAAGCAGTAAACAGAACCATCAAGGCAGCAGAGTGGGGGTGGGGAAATCAATGGAGCCTCCTTCTCCATGAAATTCCATGCCACCTTCCTCACTTTTTGAATAAGCTACTTTGAGGGGTAATCTTTGGGACAATCCATTTCAAATGTTCACTGCACTATTAAAAAAAAGGAGACAGAAACCCCACATTATGTCTTTCACCTAAGAATACAAAGAAACCAGCATCTTTGGGCCTCTGGAAGAGATCCTGACCATGGAGGGGGTCAGCCACCATCTTGCTGGAAGACTGGGGGTGAAAAAAGCTGTCTTGAACAAATCCATGAACCAAACCTTGCTAGGTTACGTTTTAGACGTGTGTTTTCACTTTTATTTGCTTGTAACCATTTCTATCTTTATCTCTTATACTTAACCTCACTTAAAACCCTATCTTCTTTTGCTAATAAACTTGTTTTACTATTAATCTAAACCAACTGGGTTTGTACTAAAGTGAATGTCAATTGATTAATGTGGCAGGCTGGTGGGTTTTGTCTCCTTAAAGGAGTAAACGGATCTTATTGTTCCTCTGAATGTTGCAGGAGAGAGCTGGACATATCAGAGCACACAGGTTTCGGGAGGTTCAGGGCTGGGGGAGGTGTTGGGGCCACCTGCTAACATTAACAGCTGATAAATGTTAAGGTGTTAAGTCTGGTACAGACAAAAGCGTCTCTGTGACAACCACTGACAGGCTGTTTGTTCACAGGGGTTGGATGAGCGCTGTCCAGCGTACAGAACACGAAGTGCACGCCGGCTGCGTGTATGTGACAGGCAAAGAGCCGCAAGTAGCAGAAACACTTTGGGGCCTGTGGGGTTATAACACAAGAGGTGACACAACCTTTCACTGGTCAGAATTTCACCCCAGAACATGACAGGAATGTGGCAGAGCGAGTTCAGTGCCCGGATTTGATTTCTGCCCTAGGTGGTTAGGCCCCAAGGAAGCGGGAGCCTGTTACACTGCTGCTCCATGTCCTTTTTCATGGGCTGTGATTTTGCTCAGCCCCAGCATGGGGGCGCAAGCGAGGATGCTCCTTGCACCTCTGGAGAAGGATAATCTATGATATAGCCCTAATATGCCCTTTTTCTATGCCATATGTTGTGTATAGGTCCAAGGATCACTATTTAAAAGTAGTGCATGTCTATCTTCCATTCACATCTGAATCAGAGAAGGGAAGATAATCTGTTTGTGAGGGCGCTCCGATTTATTCATTTCCCAAGCTGCAGTTTACAGAAAAAGTCAACAGTATTCAGTGTGGGCTCCAGTCTCATTGACAGTCATTGACTCCTCTGTGGTCTCAGCTGATCTCAAGATTTCAAATAATAGCTTCAGTATTTAGCCAATAAGTAGCGCTCATGTGAATTCAAGAAATGCCAGATTAATATTTATGCTAACAGCTAGATTCACTCCACAAAACAATTTCTTTGCTGATAGATTATTCTATATTCATTTGTGAATAGTGTATATCAGTTTGATGGGGAAATTTTCTTTTTCTCATTCTACAGTAAAGAGCTTGAAAGGTAATAAGAACACAAATTGCCTTTAGATCATACAATACTTTTAAAAAAATAATTTCTTATCTTTCTATCATGGATTGTTCTGAAAACCAATCTACCTTCCTTATCAATACAAATGGAAAATTCCAGTATACCGTCTCATTAGTGTTGAATAAATGATTGATTTTTCAACTCAGTGGCTGAACATACAAAAATGTTTCATTTTGAATCAAAACTGAATTTTATTTTATTTTTGGTTTCTTGTAGAACCAAACAAACATTTCTCTGGTTGACTAAAATGACATTTAAAATAAGAAACATTGAAACAAAACAATTGTTTCTAAATAAAATGCTGAAATGGTCCATCTTAAAAATGTGAAAATGAACTATTTTTATTTTTTCAAAAAGAAAATTCCTCAATTTTTTATTCAGCCAAAACTGCACTTTTAAAATATTCTGACAGGCAGATAGCACTTTCTTAAAAGACCAAATTCAATATCATCAATTTGGTATGCATGGTGTGGAAATTGTAATGGGTAAACTTCTAGCCCTTCCAAGCCGCAAAAAGAACTAGAATGAAGAGTCATATTTTCCCCACGTTGACAGGTCAAAAATGAATTTATTGAAAGGGAAATATGCTACCAGCTATGCTTGGGGATATAATGGAAGGCATACACACACATGAATATTGGGTATATATCCACCTATTTTCAAAAGCAGTAGTTTATTCCCTATTTATTAGCTGTGAACGTTGAAGCAAAAAGTTTATACAACAGATTCTAATTCACAAACCTTTGGAGGGTAAGTTTAGGAGATGAAGGGTTCTCTTTACTCAGACTCAGACTTTAAGGCCAGAAGGGACCATCATGATCATCTAGTCTGATCCCGCGGAGGCCAGAGAAACTCTCGTCCCCCGTCCCTCTCCTCATACACACTTCTTGTGCTAGATCCATAACGTCTAGCTGAGTTACTGAAGCCCTCAACTCTTGATTTAAAGACTTCAAGTTACAGCAAATCCAGCATTTACTTTAGTTCAAACCAGCAAGTGTCCCATGCCTGTTGAAGAAAGTGAAAATCCCCAGGGTCTCTGACCTGGGGAAAATTGCTTCCCAACCCCAAATCTGACAATCAGTTAGACCCTGAGCATGTGGGCAAGACCCAACAGCCAGACACCTGGGAAATAATTCTTTGTAGTAACTCAGAACCCTCCCCATTTAGGGTCTTTAGTCCTCAAGTTGCCAGTTCTGTAAGATGCTCTGGCCAGGCTGACCCCTGTGCCCACACAAAACACCATTATAGTTAAAAAGGCTCTGTGCTGGCTCAGGGGTACACATAACAGCTTGCAGGACCAGGGCCTTAGTCCATTTCAATCAGCTCAGGGGGGAGGGATAGCTCAGTGGTTTGAGCGTTGGCCTGCTAAACCCAGGGTTGTGAGTTCAATCCTTGAGGGGGCCATTTGGGGATTTGGGGCAAAAATTGGGGATTGGTCCTGCTTTGAGCAGGGGGTTGGACTACATGACCTCCTAAGGTCCCTTCCAACCCTGATATTCTATGATTCTATGATTTCCCACACTGATTTCAACCCGGGAGATGGGACTTCTCTCATTTCCCTTGGTAGATATTTCTGGAGGCTAATCAGTCTCATAATTTGAATGATTTCATGCTACCTGGTTAGCTGAACACAGAGTTTGTGATTCACTAGTAGGCTATGGCCCCACAATTTCTAATGTACAGTATGTGCAGCACTTCTACATCTAAAATGATGACTCCACCACCTGATATAGCCTAAAATAAAGTCCCTGGCCTGTCAACAAATACAGGAGTCTTACTTGAGTGAAAACACAGTAAAGCATTTCAAGATTTGGTCCAGTGATTTTTGTAATTAAGAAAATTCCAAAAGACAATGTCCAAAAATACATTTAAAAATAAATTTAAAAAATCCTTCTAGAAACCACAGAATCTACAATAAAATCACAATTGCTAAAGTTCCTTTGATAAAAGTTCAATAATGGCATCTCAAATTTCCTATGTCTCTTCAGAAAACTGGTCCAATGAAGAATGATGAATTATGCCTACCTATTCAGAGCATCTCACACTAAGGCCTTATAATGTAATATTAGGATCCAAAAGTCCAATATTGGGGGCGGGGGGATTAGAATCCAGTGTAACAGTATGATTCTGTGCTATAAATAAAAACTATGACAACAATCTACTGGTCTGATTGATCCATCCAGTCAATGTGGCCCTAATTAGCTTGAAGACAAATAAATGGGCAAACAGGTCTTTCACACTCCAGGCTTTAGGTCTGTGGTTTCTTGTTTAGACCACCCAAGTGTGCAATACAGCAAGAGTTTGAAAAATAATGGTAAAATATACCTCTATTTAAAGTGAATTTAATTAGGTTTCAGGCTAACTGCAAACTTTCCACCATAAAGACACAGAGTTGGATGAATAAAAGACTTAAGCAAAACATATATTGAACGGCCTTTATAATAGAAACAAAGAAACCGGTGGAAGTTGATGGACTAGCTCTAAACACTTCCTTCCAACGATCAAACTCCAAAATGGCTCCCCAATCCTGGTTCCACTTTAATATAAGAGATGTCTAGTTAGAAGATGGCACAGCTACATTTGAGATTAAAAATTAATTGCAGAGGTTTTTTCTATTAGACCCACTGGCATTAACTTTTTACTTTGCAGCAATTGTCAGTTTACAGTTTCTAAACTGCCCCGCCAAACACGTTTGATACATTTCCCCTTTCTTATTATGAACTGTGATGTAAGGTATTGTAATGCAGTTCATTTAACAACTTTTAATAATATGCAAACACCTGGTTAATAGTAACAGAAAATGTGGAGAAGTGAGAAGAGGAGTCCATGCACATACTGTACTGGCTCATCTATTGGGTCAAATTCTGTTCTTGCTTCTACTGGTAAAAACCCAGAATAACTCCTTTGAAGTCCACGGAGGTACATGGAGTTTTCAATTCTCTGACTGAGAGCAAAATGGATGATGAGTTTTATAATAACATGCATCAAGCATTAGCACTTCAGAGATGCAGCAGTACCAAGGAAGAACTCCTTAATACAAATGTCATTGATTTGAAGCAATTTCTATTCAGCGGCATTGAACTAAAATTAGTGCAATAAAACAAACAATTGCTTTGAATACTGTATTACGTAATTAATTATAAGTGTACTTTCAGTTTCCATTTATTTTTTTGCCAATCCCTGAAGCAATAAGAACAACTCTATGTATAGTGAACATGGCTTCAGTTAACAGGATTTTGAAAGCATGGTACTAATTCAGGAACCTGAAGGAACAGCCACAAATGGAAACTATAGAGAAGTGACAAACGTCTGGTTTATTTTTATGTGACTCAGTTTCCCTTTTGCATTGGGTTGTTTCCGCCCAGATATAAAGGGGCTAATATATTTCATGAAGCAAGACAAGAAACATAATGACTGAAGGGAAAACACTAAGCATGAATGAACTATCAGGAACTAGAAAATAAGAAAGAAATACTTGTGGCACCTTAGAGACTAACACATTTATTTCAGCATAAGCTTTCGTGGACTACAGTCCGCTTCGTCGGATGCATGGAATGGAACACTCAGTGAGAGGATATTTATACAGTCAGAGAAACATGAAAAGGTGGAAGTAACCATATCAACTGTAAAAGGCTAATTAATTGAAAGGAACTGTTATCAGTAGGAAAAAAACTTTTGAAGTGGTAAGCAACATGGCCCATTACAGACAGTTGACACAAAGGAGTTAAGGGTATTTAACGGGGGGGGCGGGGAATAAATTCAATTAATGTAATGACTGAGCCATTCACAGTCAATATTCAGACCTAAGGTAATGGTGTCTAGTTGCATATTAATTCCAGTTCAGCAACTTCGCGTTGGAGTCTGTTTTTGAAGTTTTTCTGTTGTAAAATTGCTACCTTTAAATCTGTCATTGCGTGATCAGGAAGGTTGAAGTGTTCACCTACTGGCTTTTGAATGTGATGATTCCTGATGTCAGATTTGTGTCCATTTATTCTTTTGCATAGAGACTGTCCAGTTTGGCCAATGTACATAGCAGAGGGGCATTGCTGGCACATGATGGCATATATCACATTGGTAGATGTGCAGGTGAACGATCCCCTGATGGTGTGGCTGATGTGATTAGGTCCTATGATGGTGTCACTTGAATAGATATGTGGACAGAATTGGCATCGGGCTTTGTTGCAAGGATAGGTTCCTGGGTTAGTGTTTTTGTTGTATGGTGTGTGGTTGCTGGTGAGTATTTGCTTCAGGTTGGGGGGCTGTCTGTAAGCGAGGATTGGTCTGTCTCCCAAGATCTGTGAGAGTGAGGGATCATCTTTCAGGATAGGTTGTAGATCTTTGATGATGCGCTGGAGAGGTTTTAGTTGGGGGCTGAAGGTGATGGCTAGTGGCGTTCTGTTATTTTCTTTGTTGGGCCTGTCCTGTAGTAGGTGACTTCTGGGTACTCTTCTGGCTCTGTCAATCTGTTTTTCCACTTCAGCAGGTGGGTATTGTAGTTTTAAGAATGCTTGGTAGAGATCTTGTAGGTGTTTGTCTCTGTCTGAGGGATTGGAGCAAATGCGGTTGTATCTTAGAGCTTGGCTATAGACAATGGATCGTGTGGTGTGTTCTGGATGGAAGCTGGAGGCATGTAGGTAAGTATAGCGGTCAGTAGGTTTCCGGTATAGGGTGGTGTTTATGTGACCATCACTTATTAGCACAGTAGTGTCTAGGAAATGGACCGCTTGTGTGGACAGTTCTAGGTTAAGGTTGATGTTGGGATGGAAATTGTTGAAATCGTGGTAGAATTCCTCAAGGGTTTCTTTTCTGTGGGTCC
Organism: Chelydra serpentina; assembly: GCA_037349315.1. Classification (NCBI taxonomy): domain Eukaryota; kingdom Metazoa; phylum Chordata; order Testudines; family Chelydridae; genus Chelydra; species Chelydra serpentina. Next base: position 23,372,102 of record JBAIAC010000004.1, on the reverse strand, counting down.
AGATGATGAAGATGTCATCAATGTAGCGCAAGTAGAGTAGGGGCATTAGGGAACGAGAGCTAAGGAAGCCTTGTTCTAAGTCAGCCATAAAAATGTTGGCATACTGTGGGGCCATGCAGGTGCCCATAGCAGTGCCGCTGACTTGAAGGTATATATTGTCAAGCTATGGGACAGAGACAAACACCTACAAGATCTCTACCAAGCATTCTTAAAACTACAATACCCACCTGCTGAAGTGAAAAAACAGATTGACAGGGCCAGAAGAGTACCCAGAAGTCACCTACTACAGGACAGGCCCAACAAAGAAAATAACAGAACGCCACTAGCTGTCACCTTCAGCCCCCAACTAAAACCTCTCCAGCGCATCATCAAAGATCTACAACCTATCCTGAAAGATGATCCCTCACTCTTACAGATCTTGGGAGACAGACCAGTCCTCGCTTACAGACAGCCCCCCAACCTGAAGCAAATACTCACCAGCAACCACACACCCTACAACAAAAACACTAACCCAGGAACCTATCCTTGCAACAAAGCCCGATGCCAATTCTGTCCACATATCTATTCAAGTGACACCATCACAGGACCTAATCACATCAGCCACACCATCAGGGGATCGTTCACCTGCACATCTACCAATGTGATATATGCCATCATGTGCCAGCAATGCCCCTCTGCTATGTACATTGGCCAAACTGAACAGTCTCTATGCAAAAGAATAATGGACACAAATCTGACATCAGGAATCATCACATTCAAAAGCCAGTAGGTGAACACTTCAACCTCCCTGATCACGCAATGACAGATTTAAAGGTAGCAATTTTACAACAGAAAAACTTCAAAAACAGACTCCAACGCGAAGTTGCTGAACTGGAATTAATATGCAAACTAGATACCATTACCTTAGGTCTGAATATTGACTGTGAATGGCTCAGTCATTACGTTAATTGAATTTATCCCCCCTCCACCCCATTAAATACCCTTAACTCCTTTGTGTCAACTGTCTGTAGTGGGCCATGTTGCTTACCACTTCAAAAGTTTCTTTCCTACTGATAACAGTTCCTTTCAATTAATTAGTCTTTTACAGTTGATATGGTTACTTCCACCTTTTCATGTTTCTCTGACTGTATAAATATCCTCTCACTGAGTGTTCCATTCCCTGCATCCGATGAAGCGGACTGTAGTCCATGAAAGCTTATGCTGAAATAAATGTGTTAGTCTCTAAGGGGCCACAAGTATTTCTTTCTTATTTTCTTTTTGCTGACACAGACTAACATTGCTACTACACTGAAACCTATCAGGAACTAACTACCCAGACATCTGTTGGGGAAATAATTTAGTCGGCACAGATTATCCAACAAGATCTTGAAATGCATTGAAGACAACTTTTTATTACAGAAGGTGGAGAGAGAGACTAGGAGAGAAGCTGTTCTAGATTTGATTCAGTTAAACAGGGTGGAACTGGTTGGAAATTTGAAGGTGAAAGACAGCTTTGGTGAAAGTGACCATGCAATGATAGAGTTCAGTATTCTAAAGAACAGTAGGAGGGAAAACAGGAGTGGGGGGAAACAAAAAACAGTGAACTACAAGAAGACAGCCCTTAGCAAGCTCAGAGAATTAGAAGGTAAGATCCCATGGGAAGCAAGTAGAAAGGAAAAAAGTTCAGGAGAGTTGACAGTTTCTTAAAGAGACATTATTAGGGGCACAGGAGCGAATTATCTTAATGAATAGGAAGATAGGAAGAATGGTAGGAGACCACCATGGCTTAACCAGAAGATCTTCAATTACTAGAAACTCAAAAAGAGTCATACAAAAATGGAAACTAAGTCAAATCACAAAGAATGAGTATTAAAAAAGAACTCACAAGCATTTAGGGACAACATTAGAAAGGCCAAGGCACAAAACGAGATTAAACTAGCTAGGGATATAAAGAATAACAAAAAAAATGTTTTACAAATACATTAGAAGCAAGAGGAAGACCAAGGACAGGGTAGGACAATTACTCAATGGGGAGTGGAAAACAATAGCACAAAATGCAGCAATGACCAAAGAGTTAAATGCCTGTTTTGCTTCAGTTTTCACCAGAAAGATTAGCAGTGATTGGATGACTAACATAGTGAATATCAGTGTAAACGGTACAATCAGACACTAAAAATAGGGCAAACAACAAATTAAAAATTAGTGAGACAAGTTAGATGTCTTCAGTCAGCAAAGCCTGACAAAATACTTAAAGGAATACTTTATAATACTTAAGGAACTGGCTGAAGAGACTCTGAGCCATTAGCAATCTTTGAGAACTCTTGGAGGACAGCAGAGAACCCACAGGACAGTAAAAGGGTAAATATAGTACCTATCGATAAAAAGGAGAATAAGGATAATTCAGGGAATTACAGACAAGTCAGCTCAACTCCAGTATCCAGAAAGATAACGGCGCAAATAATCAAACACTCAATTTATAAGTACCTAGAAGATAATGAAGTGATTAATAACAGTCAACATGGATTTAATCAAGAATAAATCATGTCAAACCAACCTAACATTCTTCTTTGACACAGTAACAAGCCTTGTGGATGCGGGCAGGGAGGGGTGTCCCACTGCCAAATATGAGACACAGCTAAGAGCGACAATCTCAGGTCAGACTGCCAGAATAGAGGGCATATACCCCAGACTGGTGGTGCATTCTCTCTTAAGACTTCACCAAGCCAGTAACAAATGTGTGCTTCCAAAATACGGTACTAGTTATATTAGGGTGACCAGACATCCCGATAAAATCAGGACCGTCCCGATTTTTATCATTTGTACCACGTCCCGCATCCCGCCTTTTGTCCCGATTTCCGGTCTTCTTCCGTTTTTTTTTTTTTTGCTCAACAATTTCTGGTGGGAAGTCCCGATTTTCGGGTCTTCTTATCTGGTCACCCTAACTGTCAGGCAGATGAAATAGTGCTGGTTTCAGACTGAAAGAATGCTATAAATGTACATGGCTTCACACAAGACTCATTCTAATACTCCACTATTTGCATTCTATACACAGCACCCTTAGCCCCAAAATATAACTGATGGAATGATATCTGCCCATTGTAAAGCGAGAAAGAAAATGGTTTTTTGACTTGTTATTTGTCAACTCCCAGACAACAATAGACGGTTGCTGTTCTCTCTCTCTGCCCTCTAAATGTTATCCAGTCTTCATCTGGCAGAAAAGGGTAAACTTTAAACTGGAGGGAGCAAATATTCTGGGTTGGTTTGTTTCTCCTTTGTTTTTTGTTTTTAAGCCTCCTCTATTTCCCCACAAAGTCTATTACCATCTAATAGTGTCTATCTAAACGGACAATCATAGGCAAACACCTCAAACAAGTGTTTTGATGCCTACATATAAATTGTGCTCTATAATATTTAGCACATGTTCAAAACACTTTACAGATATTAACATGCACCTCTGTAAGGCAGGTAGCTCAGAAAAGAACCAGTAGGAACCTTTGCCATGAGCTCAAACCAACCTTTTCATGATGTTCTAAATAGTTTAGTTCAGATTTCTTTTTCAATAGTTAGTTTTATGTACTTTGCACTTCTATTTCTTGCTGGAACTGGAGCTGAGTCAGACTGTCATAAAAGACCTTGTTTAAAGTTGTTTTGTGCCTATACAAAGCCAGAGGAAGCCAATGGAGAGACTCCTGGGCACTTAAGGTTCAATCCTGCAAGTGGTTGAGCCCTCTGGCCAGATCCTTAATGTTTAAGTATTTTGCTGGATTGAGCTAGAGGCTCAAGACCTTGCAGGACTGAGCCCTAGTGACTGCCCAGATTTTCTGGATTCAAGATGTCTGGATTATTCAAACTCATCGTTGGTAAACCATCCAACCTTTGGGTGCCTATCTGAGTCTAAACCTACATTTTCAATTTTTGGTGTCACACAAGAGACTCTCTAGCTGATTGTCTGATTGCTTGACAATTTGCCCGTGCTGTTACACAATCATCTTTTCAGTGCTTCTGAGATCATGTGTATTACAGATGCCACCTTAGCCCTTTGATATTCTCCTTTAATACACTTTTAAGGTCTTCAATACAACTTGGATCATTTTTAAAAAAATGAACATAGTGCTATCAATTCAGAAAAAGAGAGACAAAGTAAATGGACCAAATATAATCTTTGGAGAAAACTATCTGAGTTGATTTGTGGTACATTTGCTTTCAGATGATTAGCTGGCTCTGTTTTTATTAGTCAGTGTTTGCTACAATGATTTCCCAAGAGGAAATATGTGCAACCATTAACCTCCTTTAGCATTCTACATTTATTTGATCTCCAGTATGAAAGAAGCTCAATACATTATTTAGAAAACAAATGTGCTTTAATGTATAAAACCCAGATATCTTCTTGCTATTCAGAATCCCTTTCAATAAGTCAGTCACTGATGCAAACAAAGTCAACACTAGATAATCATTTCATCTGTCAGCAGGAATTCCACTAAATCATTTTTTGAAACTATTTTACTATATGTAAAATAATGCTTACAAAGAATGTAAAAAGAATGTAGTGCAACATCAAATCTGAAGGTGATGTTTTATAAAGGGGATATTTGTTTGCTCTGCAAATATAATTGTTTTAACTTAGATTAAAAAGAAATCTTGCACACCTTTCATTTTTTTAAATAAATGGTTCCTGAGGGGAAAAAGTTCATGCTTTGTTTAATAATTCCATGCATTTAAAACAGATTTCTCAATTTTTTCATTGTCCAATGCAAACTTGTGTATTTGTATATCTAATGGGTCTCGTTGTTTTTATTACTAATTGTTATTAGGATAGTGCTGTAAATGTGTGTGTTGTTTTACAGTACTGATATACACAGGTTCCCTGCCCTGAAAATCTTCATTCTGTAAACAGACAAAAAGTCCTGCGGGCCCTGAAAATCTTCATTCTGTAAACAGACAAAGAGTCCTGCGGCACCTTATAGACTAACAGACGAATTGGAGCATAAGCTTTCGTGGGTGAATACCCACTTCTTCAGCTGCATCTGAAGAGTGGGTATTCACCCATGAAAGCTTATGCTCCAATTCGTCTGTTAGTCTATAAGGTGCTACAGGACTCTTTGTCGCTTCTACAGATCCAGACTGACACGGCTACCCCTCTGATATTCTGTAAACAGTTGCTAATCACTGTAATAAGAACTACAGCCTCAAGCCACTAAATCATTTAAGAACATGCTTAACATTAAGCACATGAATTAAAGAACATCCTTAATTTTAAGAATGTGAATAATTGCAGTTGAAGTCAATGGGACTACACATGTGCTTAAAGCTAAGCATTTCCTTTTTGGTGCTTTGCTGAATCAGAGGTTACATCAGATAGTAAGTGTATGCAGGATTAGGCCCTATATTAATAGAACAACAGGAGATGAGTGTTTTATCTCCATTTACCTAGAACGCCATCTGCACCTTTATAATCTACAGATGCCAGATCCTCAGTAGGTGTAAAGCAACATAATCCACTGAAGTTCATGAAGCTAGGTTGCTTTACAACAGTTGAGAATCCAGGCGTAGTGTTTTTAAGGGACCCATAATCTTAGAAACGGAGTCACTTGATATAATCATTGGCTTCAAACCTGAAGGAGTTTGGATTGCAGGAGTACAAACTGCTTCTTGTTTTCACAGCTTATTAAGAAAGGGGTAACTGTAGTCTTACTTTCCACCTAGTGGTAAAACATCAAAGTTGCAATTAGAAGTCGTCTTTATACAGTACACTTTGATTCTAATTTAATAAGTTAGATACTGTTTTATTATTGAAATTGCACTGTTTGGTATGTATAATAAGACAATTTACGTCTATGTTATTGTTGTTTCTATGATTGTTGTAAAGTAAGCGATTTAACAGAGTAGCTAGTGATCCAGTAGCTATGTGCTTTGACTATCCTAAGAAAACATCAGGTTTGTGATTCTTAAAACTCAAATTCTGAATAATATCTATCGAGTTTCTTAATGCATACCTTGAAAATAGTTCACAAAGAAAGGTATCATTATATGCATTTTACAGGTGGGGAAACTGAGGCACGGAGCCTTACCCAAGTTCACACCGCAGGTCAGTGGTAGAGACAGAAATAGAACTCAGCTTTCCTGATTCCTCAGTGCCCTACCCAGTGCACCATACTGCTTTAAAGCCTATCAAACTAATTTAAGAATAAACCAGTGAAAATAAGTGTATTTGTGATTGTCATTGCAAGGAAATGTTTTTGTAAGTTTGTTAATGTGCAAATGGTAAATTAGAGGATTTTTTGCAAAGCCAAATGCAATGTATGTTTAATCCAACAGAGCAGGATGCATTAATTTAGTAATTTGCCAGTGTTGGAAGTTGTGTATATAATGTTAGTTTTAATTACAACTTTTCTATAAGAATGAGAGTGGTAAACTCTCTCATGGAACTGTGTGAACAGTTGCACTCACTGAATTTTGCTGGCTTGGAGGTTAAAAATGGGCATCAGTATCTATGCCGGATCTACTGCAGATGGAAAGCCGGAAAGTAAATATTCTTTTAACCCCTAGTTTTAGAGCCCAGAGTGGTAACATTTGCACATCTGGAGTGAGTAGAGTAAATAAGGAAAATGCCCCCTTCCCTGTTTAAAAAAGGAATGAAGCTTTGAGTCTAGGTTTTTGTTAAAAAGCTGAAAATTCACAAACAAGGGCACGATACAGAAAAATATCGGTGCCTAGCACAGGCGACGACTTCCTGTGGCGCCGGTGGGAGCTCAGGCCCAGCGTCGGGGGCAGGGCCCTGCTCCCGACGCCGGGCCCCACCCCCGACACCAGGTGACGTTGCGGGGCCCCGCCCCCAACGCCGGGCCCCACCCCCGACGCCAGGTGACGTTGCGGGGCCCCGCCCCCGACGCAGGGCCCCGCCCCCGACGCCGGGTGATGTTGCGGGGCCCCGCCCCCGATGCCGGGTGACATTGTGGGGCCCCACCCCTGACGCAACGTCGCCCAGCATCGGGGGCGGGGCCCCGCAACGTCGCCCGGTGCTAAGGTAAGATGGCGGCGGGCCCCGGGGTTGGCGGGGAGCTGGCCGCGGGTCCCGGGGTGGGCGGGGAGCTGCCAGTGGGTGCAGAGCACCCACCAATTTTTCCCCGTGGGTGCTCCAGCCCCGGAGCACCCACGAAGTCGGCGCCTATGGTGCCTAGTGTGACGGGGCAAGGCCAGAGGGCTATAGGAAAGTGGTGAGGAACCAGTATGTTAGCCCCAGGCTAAACAAATCCCTGTTACCTTGTTAACCAAATGGCAGTTGCGCCAGGTTAATCAAGACACCTGGGGCCAATTAAGATCCTTCTAGAAAAAGCAGTGGAGATGGCTAGATTGATTGGGACACCTGAAGCCAATCAAGAACTGGCTGGAACTAGTTAAAAGCCTTCCAGTTAGTCAGTGAAAGGGGGATGTCAGGAGCTGTGGAAGGAGGTTGTGTGTGAGGAGCTGGGAGCAAGAGGCACTAGGAGCTGAGAGTAAGAGGGTGTACTGCTGGAAGATCCTGTGGCAAGGATAAAGAAGGTGTTGGGAGGAGTCCATGGGGAAGTAGTCCAGGGAGTTGTAGCTGTCGTGCAGTTGTTCCAGGAGGCACTCTAAACAGCTGCAGTCCACAGGGCCCTGGGCTGGAACCCAGAGTAGAGGGCGGGCCCGGGTTCAGTAGCGTAGCCGGGGGGGAGCAGGGGGAGCAGCCGCTCCCCCTATGAGGAAAAGCGGGGCGCCGCCAGATCCTCGCTAGGGCGGCACTTTAAAAGGCCCGTGGCTCCTGCTGCTGCGGGGAGCCACGGGCCTTTTAAAGCGCCCCCTGCTGCCAGAGCCGGGCTGGGGGGGGGGGGTGCTTTAAAAGGCCTGAGGCTCCAGCCGCAGCAAGCCACCCCTTGTCTCCCTGCTCAGCCGTGGCAGCGCTTTAAGGGGCCCGGGGCTCCGCAGCGGCTGGAGCCCCAGGCCCTTTAAAGCACTGCAGGGTGAGTACAGGGGGAGCGGGGAGGTGCCTTTTTATAGCGCCACTCCTCCCTCTGCTCAAGACCTGGCTATGCTACTGCCCGGGTTCCCCCCAAAACTCCCAACTCCTGATCAGACACAGGAGGAGTTAACCTGGACTGTGGGTTCTACCAGAGTGGAAGATCTGAGGCAAGCAAAATCCGCCAATAAGCGTGGGACCCAACAAGATAGAGGAGGAATTTTGTCATACTAGGTACTATGAGGACAGGTGCCCTAAGAATATTCATATAGTAATATATAAATGCCTGAATAATATTCCATGAACATAACCATAATGTACAGGGTTAGCACAGGGCTAAATAAAAAGAGAAATAAACTCCACAACATATGTTAAAGATCTCAGAAAGTTAGAAGTTCATTCACTTCCTCTTGGAACAGAAACTAAGTAGCAGTCTTGCTGAGGCAGTGTTGTAGTGAGGTTAAAACTAAATGCTGCACCAGAGGTACATAGTAAATTCTTCATCTTTACTGTGTTCAAATAAATGATATAGTCAAGAATCAGCTTTGTTGTTGAATGAAAATAGCACAGTTCTAGCAGATGCCGCACTATGAAAAGTGATCTCTACTCCTCATATGCAATGACTTTACTGTAAAAGTAAAGGTTTACCATTGATGCCACCTCACTGCAATATACCATTTTAGAAACAGGAAAAAACATATTTATCAAATATCATCAAAATAAGGTCAGGCTCTGATTTTCAAAGCAGTTTAGGGGATTTAAATATGTAGCTTCCTTTAAGATTAAATATGCATCTATATCTCCTAGACTACTTTGAAACTCTCAATCTCAAAGTTTGCTCAACCGATATAAACGTTGCCAATTCTTGTGATTTTTATCATTTATTCTTGAAGCTCTTTACTGGGTCTATTCATGGGTTTAATGCTAAGCATGTGCTTAAGTGTTTTAATGGATTAAGCTGACAGCACTCACTGCCATTCAGGATCAAGCCCTTAGGAAATAGTAATTAGTCACTACTTCTGTAAAACCTACCCATAAGCTATATTTTGCTTTCCCTGCTACTCTGCACTAGCAGTTAACTAGGAAACACTACACCCAAAGTTGTGCACGCACACGCCATACCCTGTTGGGATTATTGATAATGCTGTGTGCAGTGATTGACGTATATGGGCACAGTCATGCCAATTTCAGCATGTGGGAAACACAACAAAATAATTTGTCTGACAAGAAAATCATACAGAGAGAGTAAAATCCAAGCTATAGATCAAAAGGTCTAAAGAAAAATGGCAATTCCCTTTGAAGTGAAATACGAGAGCCTGGTAAGAAGGTAGAACATGGCCACTGATTTAATGCAGGGGTCTCAAACACGCGACCCGCGGGCCACTCCCCGCGCCCGCCCCCCCAAGTTACATTCTGAAGTTCCACCGCCAGAACAGCTGTCTGGCGGCTTTGCGGTTTCTGGGCAGAAAGGGGGAGGAGCGGGAAGGGCGCACACAGAGGGGGAGCTTTGCCTCTTCTCCCCCCCTCCTCCCCGTGTGCGCGCTTCCCGCTCCTCCCCCTCCCTCCCAGAAACCGTAAAGCCACCAGACAGCTGTTCTGGCGGCGGAAACTGCCTGGGGGTAAAAATAGAACCTTGGAGCAGCGCAGAGGGAACGGGGATCTTAGCAGCCACAGAACATAACTGGGGGTGGGGTGAGGGGAGTTGGCGGCCATAGGACATAACTAGGAGGCAGGGCAGGGGGAGCCTGGTGGCCCGCCTCTTCTCCCCCCCTGTGTGCGCAGCTTCCCACTCCCCCCCCTCTTCTGTGGCCACTAAGATTCCCCATTCCCTCTGCGCTGCTCCAAGGTTCTATTTTTACCCCCAGGCAGTTCCCGCCACCAGAACAGCTGTCTGGTGGCTTCGCGGTTTCTGGGAGGGAGGGGGAGGAGCGGGGAGCCGCGCACTCAGGGGAGGAGGCGGAGAAGGGGTGGGACTTAATGGAAGGGGTGGAGTGGGGGCGGGGGCGGGGTCAGTGATGCGGCCCTCGGGCCAATGCACTAGTCCATATGCGGCCCTCATGGTAATTTGAGTTTGAGACCCCTGCTCTAATGGGACTTTATTGATAGATAACATTGACATTACTGAAGATCTGCGTGCATGTTTTTGTCTTATCTATGAATAATAAAATACTTTTTATTAGTCTTTTTGGTACTCATAAAAAAAAAGAAGCTAAAGGTCCTATCCCAAATTCTGTTTTTCTGGGGCGGGGGGCGAGGGAAATGTTAAAATGCTGACGGGTTGTCCCAAAGCACACAGCTGGACATGACAAACACAGCACCAGTTTTGGATACATTACATCCCAGAATTCTGAAGGAAGCCAGGAGGGAGATATGAAAAGTTTTGATGGAAGATTTTTGATACAGTAGCTTGCATGGAGAGGGAGAGAAAAAGAAATGAGACGCCATGGATTTAATGTATTTGGACAAAATCTGTGCTACACTAAAATCAGACTTAGAAGTGCCATGACCTAAGAAGAAGGAAATGAAAAGTAACAGGCCATTTGGGAGGAGGAGCAAGTGGAATTTATTAGTATTAGGCCAAGTTGTGTTCATTATCCAATATTTTACTTTCATTTAAAATGAGGCATTCTCATTGGTATGAATGGGAGTTCTGTGTAAAGACTGAGAATAGAACAAGGCCTCTATGTTTATAAATAGCTAATTGCAATTACGAAGTGATTACCTGTATTATATATGTGCATTTTAATTCTCTAATCAACAATGCATGCTGAGAAGCACCTAGAAGAGAGTCATGAGGCATAAAAATAAGTGTCCAAGATGAATAATCATGATATCAAATTTCAGCAACAGTCTCTCCTAACCAGTCCATAATCTAAAAAGCAGAAGCTCCAAAAGATTATGATTAAAGCAGGAGACCTCAATGACTCAGATTCTGTCAGAGGGAAAGTTGAGCCTGCTCTCCTAGTGACCCTACATATGGTGGCTGTGGTGAAGCATGGCTGGGTGGGGTCAAAGGGGAGCTACTCTCTGCAGCAGCATCCTTCTCCAAACCAACAGGATGTGAAAAGCCCATTTCATGTTTTCAGCACACCCTGGTGTGCAGGTGCAGCCAGACAGCCCATGGGAGCAAGGATGAGAAACCTGGGGAGTAATATAGCGTGGCCATCTGTCTGTCTCTGATACATCCAGGGCTCACTACCCTGGTATCAGAGTATCATTGCTCTTTTGCAATCCACATGGGAATAAAGGAGATTTAGCACCTTGCAGGCTTGAACCCCAGGGTCTGAGGTATTCCAGCGCTCTAATCAACTGCTGGTGCTCCGACTGCTTCCTAGGTAGGGTGACCAGATGTCCCGATTTTATAGGGACAGTCCTGATTTTGGGGACTTTTTCTTATATAGGCTCCTATTACCCCCACCCCTTGTCCAGATTTTTCACACTTGCTGTCTGGTCATCCTATTCCTAGGAAACATATGAACAGTTTGATTGGAAGCAGCGAGTACTTTGAAAGTAACCACCCTGTAGCTACCACAGACACAGCAATAAATCTTTCTGCTCAGTACCACCCTGCCAAAAATGAAGTTACATTAAATTTGGAGGCTTGACTGTGTCTTTCATTGCAGTGTGGAATGCTGCTTCACTAATCGTCTTCTTGACAAGAAAGAAGGATATCAGTTTAGAATACAGACATTTATTTCTCATATTAAGAAATGTCCATTTCTGCATAATTTAACCAGAAGTCATTATAGCCTCAAAATTGTGTGTGAAATTCACAAGGCCTAGCACCACATAAGTCCCATGTATGCCCTGTAATCAACACTGCACAATGATAAACACCTAGCAGAGAGATAGTCAGCAAGAACGTGACCTTAATCCACAAGGTTTAAGTGGAATTTAAGTGGTTCTTACGTATTGTGCTGGTCTTCCACAAAGAGGTGCATTTCACCCTAAGCTAACTGAATACACAGAATTTTTACAAAGCTACAAATATTTCTGCCTAAAAATTGTGCCAGAATGGAACATAAAAATAATGTGAGAGATAAAGGTGGGATTTTCAAAAGCAACTAAAGGATTCTGGAGTATTCACTTGGTGCTATTGAATATCTAACCTCCTCCCACCCCCATTGTATTCTAAATTTAGCCTTGGGGGTTTACATGCCACTTATGTGGTACATACACTTTGTGAATGTCATCCAAAGTGAATTAGGCACACAGAATTTTATGAGACTAGATAGAATTCTGCACAGAGGTGAAATTCACATTTAAATACCTGGATGTTTCAGCTCAGAAAGAGTGAGAAACTGGGTCATTTGAATTACAACTTGTGCAGAGACACACTCTACCAGCTATGCAGCTGCTTTATTCTAATTGCCTTTTAAAAAGTGTTCACCACTTGTGCATTTCGTTCAGGTCATCAGTGATGAAATCCCACCTCTCTTCAAATATCAATTTTCATCTTGTTTATAAACTTTGCCAAGCTTAGAAAGAATTAAGGTCTTATTCGGCTCAGCTTTGATTGCAAACAGAGAGGGATGAGTGTAAGCAGCCAAGAGATCGTATCTGTGTGCATCAAATGTTTCCATGTGGGAATGTAAAAGAATGTAAAAACAATGAGTCGCCCCTGAGCTGAAGTTTAAGGGATTTACTGTACCAATTCTGCTACTGCACAGACCAAGGATGAGAATTCTAAAATCATATAAGAAGCCAAACTCTGCTCTCTGTTACACAGATGTAAATCTGGAATAACTCCCTTTGCCCATGGTGTACTTTTGCTGCTGGAGAATCAGGATTAGTGCATGGTGGGATAGAACATTACAGTGTCATTTTCATGCCATTTTTGGTTTCTGCAAGAGACTCCCAAGGCTAAATAACTGTTCCATTGAATGAGGAACAATTTTGGTTTCAGTTTGACAGGTGAAGATGATATGTGACCTTGTTTGTGGTCTTCTCTTGGTAGACTAGTCAGGAAACAGCCTACTAACTGGAGCCATGAAAGGAGTGACAATAATCAGTTAGTCTCCATTATGATGAAGATCTTTATTGTGGCCATTCAATAGTTGCTCCAGTTCTGTGTGTGGGCAAAGGCAATGATAAAATAAATACCATTTGGTGGCCTCTTATCAGTAGACAAATCCCTGCATACCACAGTAGCCTTCCTGGAACAGAGCGACAATGTATGGTGCTTTGTTTGAAATTTTAGGTTGGGTTTAATAAATGGGGAGGGAAATTTTACCAAACTTAATATTAATATGGTATGAATAGAAGGATTTTCTATATTTATTTTAAATTTAACTGAAATTAACTTTGTTTCGTTGATAATAAATATCCCTCTTCAGTGTTTGCAACTTGAACATCACAGCACTGAGCTAGTGCATGAGAACCAGACAATGAAATTGACTATGTATTAGAATGAAACTAACCATTCTTTTCACCGGGGGGGGCGGAACCCACAACACAAGGTGAAAAGTGATAGGGTTTTTTTCAGTTTTAATAATCTAAGGCAGGGGTGGCCAACCTGTGGCTCCGGAGCCACATGCGGCTCTTCAGAAGTTAATATGCGGCTCCTTGTACAGGCACCGACGCCGGGGCTGAAGCTACAGGCACCAACTTTCCAACGTGCTGGGGGGTGCTCACTGCTCAACCCTGGCTCTGCCACAGGCCCTGCCCCCACTCCGCCCCTTCCCGCCCCCCACTCCCCTGAGCCTGCAGTGCCCTCACTCCTCCCCCCCTCCTCCCCAGAGCCTCCTGCATGTCACGAAATAGCTGATCTGGAGGGGAGAGGAGCAAGGGGGAGGCGCTGATCAGCGGGGCTGCTGGTAGGTGGGAGACGCTGGGAGCAGGTGGGGGGAGCTGATGCGGGGGCTGCTGACGTATTACTGCGGCTTTTTGGCAATGTACATTGGTAAATTCTGGCTCCTTCTCAGGCTCAGGTTGGCTACCCCGATCTAAGGTGTTGTTAGTAATGCAGGAAGGATCTGGTACTGAAGTCCTTACCGATGCAGAATGTCCATTGCCTCCAATAGAGGAATTTTGCCTGAATAGAGACGGCAGGATGGATCTGGACATTTTTTTTCAGATGTATGATTTTTGAACTGACAGTGGTCCTCTAAGACAGGGGTTCTCACAACAAAATTTTTGGTGGCCTCAGAGTGCGGCCAGCAACTCTAGCTGGTGGCTGCTCTGACAAATTTTCCTAAAATACTTAATTAACTTTAGGAAAAACAAATAAATATGCACATATCCATGTCCACATCCTTGTCATTTATTTATATAGAGGTTTTTTCAGATTCAATAATAATAATGTAGTTTGTATTTTGGTGCCCTTGGCCCGTTGCTTCCTCTGGCCCCACCACCTGTTGCCTCTGGCCCTTGCTCCCTCTCCCCACCTCTCATGGATCCCCCTAGCCCTCATTGACTTCCCGCCCCATTGCCTTCCCCCACTCATTGCCCCAAGCTCCTTTCCATAGCCTCGCAGCCCACGCTCATCCCACTCCTTCCCTCTTGACCGCAGTGCCCTGCAAGGATAAAGCCACCACCCACCTTCACATGGTTTCCATGCAAAATCATAAATTATCCCAGGTTTGAGAAACTCAGCACATTTTTTATTTGATGGGGTGGAGTGGGAGAAACCTGCTATGGTTTCAGGTTTTAAAAATCAGATGAATGCTGTTTGTTTATGGGTTTCATTACAAAACTTTCACATAGCCCTACCTACCTTATAAACAGAGCTAGCCAATTTATTTGTGGTAAATAATATTCCTTACAAGTCTGGCCATTTTATCACCTTACAAACCAATCAAAATTTCTGCTAACAAATTTACTATATTCAAAACTATTTTCAGAATAATTTGGATGCACAATTTTCAGGTTTAGTGATTGTTCTTTCAGGGCACTGTGACTATTTGCAATTCGCTATTCTTTATTTATGATTGGCCATCTAAATCACAAGGTATTGTCTCTACTCTCTGATTGGTCAACATTTAAAACTAGAAAGTGATTCATGCTAAAAATCCATAAAAAATTCAGGATTTACAAACATTTTCACAAATACACAACAGTTGACCCAATACTTGTAAATAACAAATAATATTTTCCCAAACCAGTCTCAGCATTTTTATTTGGAAAAATATTTGTGAATTATTTTTAATATCCAACCAGCTCTACATATGAGTGTTTTTATTCCTTCAAGGTTTTAGCAATATTAACTATAATCTCTGACAGATAAGATGTTATAAACAATTAAAATGCTTTCATTTTGCTCCCTTTCATATCATGATAATAAACAGAGAAAACTGGAAAATAGAAGAATAGGGTATTTAAGCCAAAAATAACAAGAAACAAACTAAGTGACCTAGAAACACAAGCAACTATACTAGTTTGCACCGTATTCACTGCTATCACATTACTCTGCTTCCTTTAGGACCATTCTTATAAACTGAACCACAGAAAATGAGAAATGTGAAATGCATTTGTTTCTGAAAATCAATTCTCTTGGAGATCATCTTATTGCTAAAATCAAGGTTTCCTTGCCAGTAATGGCAAAAACAGCTGCAAAATGAACGCTGGAAACCCTTTTAATGATTTATTGAGAAGTCACCCGATTGCTGCAGTTTATTTTTTGAGCAGTCATTCTGTTCCCTAGATTCTAGCCAACCTTAATTAAGCTCCTTAATATGCAGGGGGATTGCAGAAAGGCTGGTAATCAGGGACTTCATGGATAACATATTTGAGTGTGGTTTTCCTGCGGTTAATTAATCTGGGTTACTTTAGAGGACGTAACGGTGCCTTGGAGAGCTCTAGAAGAAAACCTTCCATCACAAGACACATCAAGTAAGTGTTATGCAATCCTCAAGCTCTTTAATCAGTTGGTTTCTTCTACCTAACTGTCCCAGAACTCAGTAGGAGGTGAGCAGCAGTTGATAGGAGCTGAAGAATTTAGTTTTCCTGACAGACTTTAATGCATAATCCTGAAAGTTTGCACACACACAGCCACAGCCACACACACACACACACACACACACACACAAATAAATACAGTAAAAAGTACATATATAAAGAGATTTTATCAAAGAACTGTTGGTAACTTGGGGCAAAATTCTTCCTGGTGCTAAGGAACAGCACAAGGCATCACTTACGTCCCTTTTCAGTCCTTAAGGTGCTCACAGTCCTAAGCTTTATGGTGGGACTTAACTGATACATAGGGCTTGTACTACCCCACAGTCCCGGGGTGAATGCCGCCATTAGAGCAACAGAGTTATGTAGGAAGAGCTAGTTAATATGCAAAAAAAGAACAGGTCAAGAGGCAGGGCTAGATATGGATGAATCACATAATTAGGTCTCGCTCCTTGTTGGCGCAATGAGGTCTGGCCCTGCATGGGGGCACGAAAGGTCACCAGCACAAAGAGCCTTCCACCTCCTTTACACAGAGGCTAGGTCCAATGGCAGTCCCTGTTTAATAGGCCTGCAAAGTGTATGTCTGGGAACAAAGACTGTAGGCTATATTTATAGCATGGAGGACTCTATCCTGGGAAGCAGGGACTCTGTAAAAGATTTGGGGGTCGTGATGGATAAACAGCTGAACATGAGCTCCCAGTGTGATGCTATGGCCAAACAGCTAATATGATCTTGGGACGTATAGACAGGGGAATCTCGAGTAGCAGCAGAGAAGTTATGTTATCTCTTTATTTGGCATTGATGCAACCACTGCTGGAATACTGTGTCCAGGTCTGGTGTCCACAGTTCAAGAAGGATGATGATGAATTGGCGAGAGTTCAGAGAAGAGCTACGAGAATGATCAAATGGGATTGAAAACATGCCTTATAGTGATAGACTCAAGAAGCTCAATCTATTTAGTTTAACAAGGAGAAGGCTAAGAGGTGACTTCATTACAGTCTATTAGTATACCTACATGGTGAATAAATATTTAATAATGGACTTTTCAATCAAGCAGAGAAAGGTATAACACAGTCCAATGGCTGGAAGTTGAAGCTAGACAAATACAGACTGAAAATAAGGTGTATATTTTTAAGAGTGAGATTAACAATTTACGAAGGGTTAAGTTGGGTTCTCCATCACTGGCAATTTTTTAATCAAGGTTGGATGTTTTTCTAAAAGATATGCACTAGGAATTATTTCGGGGAAGTTCTTCGGCTTATGCTATACAGGAGCACACACTTGATGACCACAATGGTCCTGTTTGGCATTAGAATCTCTGAATCTACAAGGTACACTAGGATGGAAAGAAGTCGTGAACCTTCCAAGCTTGTAGCATTGCCTTCCAATTATTGTTACTGTTGATTTACTTATTTACACTAGTGCCTACTATGTGTTAAGTGCTTTCTAAGTGCTCAAGAAGGATGGTCCATGCTGTGAAGAGCTCACAAGTTAAGGAGGTATGGTGAACACCTCACAATACAGCAGAGAGAACAAGATGCCCTCAGGAGCCTACAAATTAGTTTGTCACAATGAGTAGGGGTAAAAAATATTAGGAAGGAGGTGGAGCAGAAGGACTGAGGTAGTGTTAGTAACATTTCAGTGTACAGCTTGATAGCATAAAGAAAGATACCAGCCAGGGTTATGGTTTTAAAATTAATAAAATTATTGGCTAACTTCTTGTAGGCCTCATGGTAAAACTTGGCCTTAACATGGGTTGAGGGTGGCATTAAAGAATTGGCAAAGACAATTGTGGGGTTATCAGACAAAGAGTCAGTGAGGCTGGCATCTTTGGCTGGATGGAGGGGATAGATGGTGATGTGAAAAGAGGGAAGGTTAGACGAGTGAGGATGTTCAGAGTTAATCAGGGTCTTAAAGGCAAGACGCAGCAGCATGAACATGAAGCGTCAGAAAAAGGTAGGGTGACTAGACATCCCGATTAAATTGGAATTGTCTGGATTTTTAGTTCTTTGTCCCGCATCCCGACCAATGCACGGTCGGGATGCCATTTGTCCCGATATTGCCGATTCGGCCATTCTGGCCGCTTTTTTTTTTTTTTTTTTTTGCTTTGGCAACTCTGCTCCTGCTGCAATTTTTTTTTTTTTTTTTTTTTGCTTCTCCCATGTATCCCGATATGTTGTTGGTTTCATCTGGTCACCCTAGAAAAAGGGGATCCAGTGGAGGAATTCAAAAAGGGTCGGTGATGTGGTCAGAGCAGCAGGCAAGGAGGACAGTCTGAACAGCTGAGTTCTGAATTGACGGACGGGTGGCCATGTGGGTGCCAGAGAGGAGGAAATTACAGTAAGAAAATGGGAGATGAGGTTGTCCTGGAGGAGAGTTGAGCTGTGTGGATAAAGTACAAAGGTCAGATTTTAGACACTGCCTGTGGCACAAACAACTGCCAGGGTACAGGCCTGAGTGAGAGGAAGGAAGGGGGTGTGGCCAACACTCAGGTGCAATAGGGTCACTAAAGGGCTCTTCACTGAAACCCCACTGCTTGCAGCTTGGCTGTTGCATTACTTAGCCCTTCTTCCTCTTCTCCCCATCTAACTCTGAGCCTCAAATACACTCCCTAGATCTCTGCTTACACATTAACGAATGAGTTTGTTGGGATTCTGTGGCAATGCCAGCCTGGGTTAAGCATCAGAGTGGCACTCATCCATTTAAATGTTAAATGGATTCTTCAGTACCTGACACAGCTTCAGATTTAATTACTTTTGAAATGAATAAGAAGTAACTAAAACAAGAGCCATAATTAAATTGTACATGCAGAACAGCAAACGCATTGGTAATGCTGCCAGGCCATGGACTCACTAGTCGTTTCTGCTCCTAGCTTTGTCTCTGTGGCATTGCCCACTTCAAAGGCAGATTCCTTGGACGATAACATGACAGACAGTGGAAAAACCTCCCTGCTTCTAAGGAATAAAACAGCGGCGGCTTAGTGAGAGAAAGTTATTATTTTTTACTTAGCGCGATTGGTATGCACACGGCTTTACCGTAAAAGTTAAAAGACAGGTCCCTGCTCCAGAGTTCAGAATCTGCTTCAGACTTACCATAGGGAGGTATCATAATAAGCGAGTGCTGTGCATGATACTTGTGTGTCCTGGGAGAGATTTTGGAGACTAAATCACAATGAAGGAAGCAGTGCGACTATAGACTTAAGAGCTTCCTTTAAGGCATCCATTTAAAACAAATAATCTTAGCCCTAGCTCTGCATAGCACAATATTCATACTGTGCAGTTAGCCGTCATTTATGTTTCTGTACCACGTGTACCATATATACGGTGTAAAAACAGGGGGCCTGGCCAAGCAGCTGCTCTTCTCATTGATTCCATTGCAACTCAAAGACAAGCCCAGGGTGACTGATAAAGGACACCTACTGGTGTTTAGTAATATCCAGGCATGTGTTGTTAAGTTCATGTATAAGGCACCGTGGACAGCAGCTGTTCACAATGGGGAGTGACTAATTATTATATTCCACAGCACATTCATGGCCCTACTTTTTTGAATAGCAAGTTCTCAAATGGTAATGAGCCCCTGGGTGTTTATTACACCATTTATACATTATTAGAGCACACTACTAATGTGTCTGGGGCAGATGAATATTAACGAAAGGCCTGGAATAAAGGTCAGTCTAATGCCAAGAAAAATGAAATGAAATATGTAAGGACATTAAAGGATAAACTTGTGTTGAATTAATCAAATCCAGGAACATTAACAGAGACAAGATAGACAGATCAGGCAATCCTTGAAGCTGAGTCATGTTTTAGGGAAGGAGACAAGGAAGCATAATTAAGTTTTTGTGCCCTGAAATTCTTCTCTCCTTCACATCAGTACAGAGCAGGAGTATTCCACTGACATAAATGGAGTCTATCGACAAGAAAAACAGAGTATATGAGAGCAGAAGAAATCTTCCGGTTTCCTGAAGCTTGTGTGGTTCTCACCACCACAGTGAGAGCCAAAGATAACAATTATGCTAATTTTCAGCCCTACCACTAAGAAACAGGTGTAGGGTCTTCTTAACACCCCACAAAGGTGTGTCCAGTTTTGGGCCCCACACTACAAGAAGGATGTGGAAAAATTGGAAAGAGTCCAGCAGAGGGGACAACGAAAATGATTAGGGGGCTGGAGCACATGACTTATGAGGAGAGGCTGAGGGAACTGGGATTATTTAGTCTGCAGAAGAGAAGAATGAGGGGAGATTTGATAGCTGTGTGAAAGTCATAAGCTATGGCGAACCCCCTTAACAGCCAGCAGCTACGGCAACCAGAGGCCACTAGGTGGAAGTAGATGCCTCGTCTATGCAAGACTGCATTTTTACAGTTGTCCTTCGCCTACACAAGAATAGTGTTTTTCAGCTCAGATAGCTATCCTAAACCAGTTTTTACTGACCAGATAGCAGACATCCGAGGTCTAACATGCACCAATCAAACGTTAACACACCAGGGCTTTGTCTAAGTGTGTATAAAAAACCTGTAATTTCTGTGTTAATTGGAGTCCTGTCACTTGGCACAGACTTCCCTTATTCTGCAGAATAAAGTAATTTTCTTTCCTTATCCCTGTCTGGCTGTTATTGGCTCTCAGCTAGGCGGACCCGATATTTCGGTAACAGCTGCTTTCAACTACCTGAAAGGGGGTTCCAAAGAGGATGGATCTAGACTCCTCTCAGTGGTAGCAGATGACGGAACACGGAGTAATGGTCTCAAGTTGCAGTGGGGGAGGTTTAGGTTGGATATTAGGAAACACATTTTCACTAGGAGGGTGGTGGAATCTCCTTCCTTAGAGGTTTTTAAGGTCAGGCTTGACAAAGCCCTGGCTGGGATGATCTAGTTGGGGATTGGTCCTGCTTTGAACAGGGGGTTGAACTAGATGACCTCCTGAGGTCCCTTCCAACTCTGCTATTCTATGATTCTAAGGCCTTTGCTGCCCAAATATGCAGAAAAATTAACCTAGAAACCCTTTGCCGCATTCTGTGGCACCTTACTTCAGGAGATCTTGAAGAGCTTTATAGCCATTCATTATTGGACAACTGGAAATAGCCAGTTATTTTAGTTTCACCACATTCATGTGTTTTAAAAATCTATGAAATATATAGCAGAGAGTTATATGGTTCCATGCACAAGGAGCAGTCATGTCCTTCTGGTCAGAATGTATATCACATTCAGAAGCAGCACCACTACCAGGATGAACTAAAGTGAGGTCTCCAGGAGAGAGCACCATGAAAGTGTATCTGTCTCTTCTGAGCGACTGCACTGAACTGAAGATAAAACTGCTACTAATCACTATGAGGAGGGCAGGTGGGGGGAATTATTCTGCATTTAAAGGTACAGTATCACAGAAAACAAGTCATAGCAGATAAAAATTATATATGCTACCCAGTGAATATTTCCTGACGCTCTCTCCTCACAAGCAGATTAGTGTTTATCCATATCAGGGCTAGATGGCAGCAGAGTGATGGTTTCTGCAAAGCTGTTGCATACGAATAGGCAGTGGTAGGGATAGCTCTTGAGCAAAGTTTGCCCAAAACAAACTTTCATGTGGCTACTTGTGTTTTGTCCCATTCTGCCAAGTGAAAATAAACAAATGCAAAAATGCAATGGGAAAAGAGCTAATATGAATACTATGCAGTTGTCCAGTAACCATAGCAACACTCCTGTGGGACAATGAAGTATTATTGTACCCATTGTACAGATAAGAACATAATTGTCCCCATAGCACAGAGGTTATGATGGGTGCATTGTGGCTGAGACATAAATAGAACCCAAGTTTGTAGATTCCCACTGCAATGCTTTAACCACTAGACTTTCTGCTTTCCACCCTGGCGGATAATCATGCATGTATACAGATACATGCCAGATTTCAGTGGCAGCTAGGCAACCACATATTTGTACACTGTACAGCCCGTAAAAAATTCTGGAAAAGCTCAAGCTCGCATAGTAAAAGTGTCAAACAATCTGTTGTAATTCTCTTTCTCTTTTATAGCATTTAACTGTAGACAATGAAAAGAGATGTTGCTGCTTGATTTAAAGAAAGAGCATTTGCAGGGAACGAATCACTACACTTTGTTTAATCAGAAAGAAAACATTAGCTGGCTTATGCTGGTAATTGGTGATTTAGTTTTGAAACCAATGTAATGAAAAAAATAACCCTGATTAATAGCATTTCTGGCTTTAGCTGATGACCTAGAACTCCTGCTGTAGTAAAGATGAAAGAGATACAGTCATGCCACTGACAGTGGGTTTGTAATTATGAATGATAATAGATAGATTTGGACAAATGCCAAACTAGTTTTCGATGATTATCCACTTGTAATTTTTATTTTAATTTGCTTTGGCTATTCTCGTTTCTCCTTTCTCTTGGTTTCCCACAGTCATGCATGTGCTGCTTATGTTTTATCTTAACTTATATTCATGGAAAACAAAGTTCAGAGTCACAAATTTACCTCCAACTAATCTCAGCAGAAATGTTTGTGCAGCCATCCATTCCAGGCAGAATGACTTGTCTGGCCAATCTTAAATAATATAGCTTTTATATAGTGCTTTTGATCTGTAGCACTTTGCAAAGTGGGTATCATCTTCATTTTACAGGCAGGGAAAATAAGGCACAGAAAGGTAAAAGTTGTCTATGTAACCCGGGAGGACAGCGGCTCTCAGATAATTGTTCTATATCAAAATACGCTCTAGTTCACACAGGAATTAATTCAGAAAATCCTATGGCCTATGTTTTATAGGAGGTCCAATAGATAATCACAGAGGTCCCTTCTGGCCTTATAATCTAAGAATGAGAATAGAGTTAAATACTTTCACACAAAAATTTATTGGCGACATTCAAAATAAATCCAAAGCAAGGGAGAGCTGCTTGTGAACATCCACAAAGTCAACATAGTTAGCTATTGCTAACAATTTTATATGGAAGGCATTCAGATACAACATTGATGGGCAGCAGTATAAAACTTTAAGATAGATAGAATGCCCTGCAATCAGAAAGACAGGTTCTAAATGTGTCATAAATTATTTGGTGTGAATTATTGACTCAGCTCTACAAATCAGACTAAAATTCAAACACAATAGGTACCTTCCAGACGGCGTCTTAGAAATCTATTGACACTCATCACCACCTGTCCATACCATCATATAATATAATAATCACATACTGACCAAATACCTCCATGCTCATGAACAACAGATTTTACACCATCCCCTCTGGCTCTTTTTAAAAAAATGGAAGTACCTGTACTTAAGGAGTGACTTTCATCTAAGGATTTTAGGGTTTTAATGATATATGCCAACATCTTCACCCTGACCCACCCCAGCCCACCTCAGGAACAACAAGTGTGATGTATTAACTCAAGACTTCTCTTCATTACCAGGGGGTAAGTTAACCTAAGTTACGCTACTCCAGCTACATGAATAATGTAGCTGGAGTTGACGTAGCTTAGGGCGACTTACCCCGGTGTCTTCATTGCGCTGCATCGATGGGAGACGCTCTTCTCGAGGAGCTGGAGTACCAGAGTCAACTGGAGAGCACTCTGCCGTCTTCACTAGACCCACTAAATGGACCCCTGCTGCATCGATTGCAGCAGCTTCGATCTCCCCCTAGTGAAGACCAGCCCTCAGAATGAAACAAGTGGCTGATTATGTATCATGAGACAGCAGAAAAGCACAAAGTCCCAGATCTTCAAAGGTATTTAGGTGCTTAATTCCACTAAATTGCAGATCTGAGCCAAAGTAACTTCATTGGGGCTATTTGCATCGATACACTCAGCTTGCTGTGAGCAATGGATGCAGAACTGGGATCTGAACAATTCTGAGAGCCCCTCACTGGAGCAGGTCAAAAAAATTAAAAAAAAATTACGAAAAATTTTTGAAAGTTGGAAGTTGTTTGTGTTTCCCGGGGTTCGCATCAGACCCATTTTTTGTTTAAATCCAAACTATTTTACGTGTTATTAAATAAAAAACATTTGTCAAAAACATTCTCGAAATGGTTATCGAAAATTGTTATTTACCAAACCGAATTAAAAATATCCATAGCCATTTAATGTTTTAGAATTTTTCTCAATAATTTTTAATCAAAACGTTAATTGTTTTTGATCAAAAATGTTATTGAAATGCCTAGAAATTTGTCATTGGTTTGCCATTGGTAAATGGTCAGTTTTGATAGCCATTTAGTTAACATTTCGACTTTAAGTTTTGAATACAAATGTAAATATGTCTGGGGGGAAATCAAGTTTCTTCCAAAAGATTTTGTTTTTGAAAAAAGGCCATTTCTGGATTAAAACATTGTCACTTAAATGTTTTTGACCAGTTCTACTCCTCATTTGAAGTCTCCAAAATCCTGATCCTGCCGCCCTTACTCACACTGTGCAGTACTTGCTCATATGATAAATCCTAGTGAAGTCAATGGGACTGCCTGCCTAAATAGGTAGAGGGGCAGAATTGGGCCCCAAAATGCTCGTACACAAGTTACAGTGCTGATCTGCAACATCATTTGTTCAGGTAGCGTGAAGCTATATCACGTTACAGGGAGCCCCAGACAACCTGCTGGGTGAAGAATCCAAAGACAAATAACTTTCCAATATATAATAGAAATACTAACATGGCCCGGCCGTTCGGTGATCAGGCATGCTGTGTGGTTTGCCACTCAACCTTAATGTATTTCTTGTGCGAAATCACCACAGCATGGGAAGTTCAAATCGAAGTATCAAAAAGGTATTAATGATGGAAGGCCAAATTCCCCTTTTGCTCACACCAGCATAACCAACGTTTTAGTTGCTAGCCCAGAGTAATCAATTTCGCTATGGGGATAACTCACTTTTTCCAGGAGATTATTCTAGTGACTTCAGCCAGGGAACATAGAGACCGTCTTGATTCTCACACATTCTGCTTCCTTCCCTAGGCAACAGAACACCGATTTAGGACTCAATCCTGCAAGGTGCTGAGACCTCTGGCCTGACCCAGCAAAAGACTTAAGCAGGTGCTTAACTTTAAACGTGTGAATAGTCCCATTAATTTCACAGGGACTACTAAAACAGTGATTAGAGTTAAGCACATGAGTAATCTCACTGAAGTTAATGGGACCATTCACATGATTAAAGTCTTTTGGAGGGTCAGGCCGGGGGCTCAGCACCTTGCCGAATCTAGTCCTTACTCCCCGTAGTTGAAGATCCGAGGGCCTGATCCGAAGCCCATTGAAGTCAATGGGATAGTCCCTGTTGATTCCAATTGAGTTTGGATTAGGTGCTAGAAGATTTCCTCATAGCACGACGGCTGATACAAATGAGCATCCAGACATGCACAGATACATAGCTTTCAAGACCTGCATATGCCTAGAAAGGCTGAACAGCAAAGAGGATTTCTTCCCGCCATTCAACCTCTATTGGTTATGCCCTTGTTAAAAGGCTTCCTGCTCTGTTCAAACATCAGTAATCAATACAGGCCTGTGAAACCCTGCCACTTCATAAATAAGGCAAACATTTACCTCTGGTATCTTTAAAGTATCCAGTCTTTCTCTAACTTCATTCCCCTGCGATGGATGGATGTGAATATCATCCTGCTAAATAATTTAACCCTTCAGCCAATCCGCAGTCTCCCAGTGATGACAAACAAAAGCAGATTTTTTCCCCCTGTGGTACATGCACAGCTTGCCAAGATCTTGATTACAGTTTCATTAATATGTTCTAATCTCATTGACAAGGAGCAGAACTGGCATTTCCTCAGCACCCGAGCTCTGGTCCTCAGTAGAAACAAACACATGGGCGATCTGTCAGTTATTTTCAAAACAGTATGCTGGGGAACCCATCTCATCACTTATTTCAGAAAGAGAGAGTTTTCCCTAACTCCATGGTACTTTGCAACTCATCTGCTGTCCTTGGGCCTGACCTTGCAAGCAGTTTACAAAGCTAACAACATTAAGGGCCTGATTCTGTTCTCTCTGACCCCACAGGGGGATTGTGAATTGTTAATTTGCAACAAACACTAAAACGCTGCAATGTAGTAAATCGACTGGCACACGGGGTGAGTGGCTAGGGCTAGAGAGGGCTCAGCCCTCCCTCCTGCATGTCTATCTCTGCCTTGTCATTTTCAGAGCCACCTCAGTGCCCACACCCATGCCCAGCTCAGCAGGCGAACCCTGTGTCCGGCAGTGCCAAGGAAGCGGGCAGGGCGCTGCAGGGAGAGAGCCCACCTGTGTGCTGGGTTCCCCATAGGTGGATCTGGATTCCTCAGTCCCAGCAAGGGGTGCTGGCACCTGAGCGCTGCTTCCCGGGAATGTTAATGTTTGAAAAGGCCCAGTTCCAGGGGACTCTGCCAGGCAGGGAGGCTTGGGATCCACATCTGGAGCAGGCCACAGTGGAGGAGGAGGAAGAGCTATGGCATCCGGGAGCCACGGCAGGTGAGCGGGAAACTCTGTCCTAGTGCAGGTTCTTGAGAGGAAGAGGTGGGGCTGGTGGGGAGCGGCAAGTGGAATCTCTCCATGTTGGGGATCAGGATGAGGTTTGCTGACACAGAGTGAGAGTTCCAGGAGAAGAGGGGAGAGATCCGGAGGTGATGGGGAGGGCAAGAGGGAGTCCCGAGGGAAGGAAAAGTGTCCTGAAGTGGGGCAGGGAAGGGATCCTGAGGGGATTACTGGGTGAAGGAGTGTGCTGGGGGAGTGGGGAGGGATTCTGTGGCTGCACATCTGGCATCGCCAGGGCATGGAAGGGGGTAGGACGGGCGTTGTGGCGGCAGGGCCCCGCCTGCACATGTATATGCACACATCGCATGACACTCCGAATCTGTGAGCGGTGGGAGCCAACTGGATTGGTCAAGGAACTGGGCCTACTCACACAGGACAGGACCACCCTGTGGGGTGAGTGCAGGGCATGCTCAATCCCCCCCACCCTGAGAATATTTTCACCAGCCACCTATGAGGAAAAGTTAAAAAAAAACTGGGTATTTTTAGTGTTAAGAAAAGAAGACTTAGAGGGGACCTGATAGTCTTCAGATATGTGAAGGACTGTTATAAAGAAGACGGTGATCAATTGTTCACCATGTCCACTGACGGTAGGACAAGAAATAGATTACTCTGCAGTAAGGGAGATTTAGGTTAGATATTAGGAAAAACTTTCTAACTATAAGGGTTGATAAGCTCTGGAACAGGCTTCCAAGGGAGGTTGTGGAATCCCCAACACTGGAGGTTTTTAAGAACAAGTTGAAAGAGACACCTGTCAGGGATTGTCTAGGGCCATAGGCGCCAACTCCATGGGTGCTCCGTGGCTGGAGCACCCACGGAGAAAAATTGGTGGGTGCTCTGCACCCACCGGCAACTCCCTGCCATCCCCGGAGCGGGGCCCCGTGACGTCACCCGTCGGCGGGGGCGGGGCCCCGCAACGTCACCCGGCGTCGGGGCCCGGCATCGAGGGCGGGGCCCCGCAACGTCGCCCGGCGTTGGGGGCGGGGCCCGGCGTCAGCACCCACCGACGCTGACGGAAGTCAGCGTCGGTGTCTAGGGCTGGACTTTGTGACTTCTCAAGGTTCTCTTCCAGCCCCACGGTTCTATGATTCTATGATGAGCTAACTCTCCTTTCAGTCCCACTGGACAATCACACTGTTTTTAATGGTGTAGTAAAGTGATCACGATAGAGTTAACTGGGTTACCCAGCATATTATGGGATGGCCCCATGATGAGTCTGCCCCTCCCATCCTTCCTGCTTTAGTCAGTAGGAGTTTCACACACACACTCTGTTGTGATGCAGCTAAATAAAGCAGCAGTTCCTGGCCTGCTCTCCTGTGAGTAGACTTATTTTTGTTGCACTGAGCAGTTCCCTTTACAAAAAAACATGGATTTGCAGTACTTATGGTAATTCACTTAGCAGTAGAAATAAAACACACATCTTCTCAATATGCCATCTTCGCTACACTAGTGGGACAGATTCATTCAGCAGTGCAGCTAATGGACAAACTTATTTTTCATTTCATTCACCGCCATGGATGCATAAGTCAAAATGTTTTTCCAGCTTTCAAACAAATGCGCCCCTCTAAATTCTGCATGCAGAGTGCTTAAGTCCTTTTTTCTCCATGTCCTCCCTGAGAAAAGACATCTACGTAGGAAAGAGAGAATTTTGATAGCAAAAGGATTATTTGCAGCTTTTAAAACAAACTACAATAGCTAATGACAAGCTAATGATTAGCAGTAAGAATTAGAAATATTTCCCCTATCATTTAGCATGTGGATGTAACAATTCGTACTATCAGTGCAGGACAGTAAGACAACTGTCTTAGCAGTTAAAGCATGGATATATGCTGAAATCATATCTATCTTGTTTTAGAATTAGAGAATGATTTTAAATTAATATGATAATTATTCTAGGTCAGTCTAAAGAGGTGGGGAAAAAATAAGTTTCAACACTTCTTGAAACATCTAAGGCTGAGTTTTCAAATACTGTGTGCTGGTTGAGCCAGAAAATATGTATGTATAACTTAATTATGCATATGATGACCACACATGAATTAACAGATTCAGTCTTCCATTGGCTGTGTGGATTGTCACTTCCTCTCCTGCTCTGGATTCAGTAAAGTACTTAAGCATGTGCTTAAGATGCATTGACTTCAAAGTTTAACTTTAACTTTGAAGTCAGTGAGTCTTAACCACATGCTTAAGTGCTTTGCTGAATTGGGAGGGAAGATTATAAACCACTCGAACTCTGCGTAGTTGAACCAAGCTTCACCTAATGAATTCAATGGTAAGTTTCTAATTCAATTTTCTAGCTTTCCAGTTCTCATGTGTTAGTCCAAATGCAACAATAATCATGCACTCAAAATGTGCCTTTGTGTGTGGGGGCCAATACCTGCTCGTGTGTGGCTTGTTTAGCCAGGTATAGTGTAGGTTTGCACGTTCCCCATATAGTTTGCTGTCCACGTGTTTGTCTACACTGTAGGTGGGAATGTACTTCCCAGCTCAAGTGGACAGACGTGCTAGCTCTGCTTGAGCTAGCATACTAAAAATATCAGCGTAGTGTTGGGTAGCGTGGGTGGTGGCTCAGGCTAGCCACCTGAGTCCATAGCCAGGGTGGCCAAGCTGGTCTGTAGTTAACCAGAGCCTGAGCTGCCCCGCTGGGCTACCCTCGTCAACACTGCTATTTTAGCACGTTTGCGCGAGCAGCGCTACCACTTGCCCATGTACTTAAGCTAGGAAGTACGGTCCCAGCTGCACTGTAGATATACCCAACGTTTAGGTATCTGCATTTGAAAAATGTGGTGCTTAACATACAAGGTAGTGTCACGAGTCAGCCTGAGCCACCCCCAAACCAGCGTTTCTCTGGTGGTTCCATCAGTTTGTTGTACAGGTCATGACTTTTCATTGAAAAACAAATCCTTTCCGTCCCCTTTCAGTGTGTCAGTTTTACACCTGTGTAGATGCACTGTGCTGGATTCTCCTCTCATGCAATGTGTAAATCAGGAGGAGAAGGCAATAGTGTTACATGGTGTAAAAGTGTTATAGTTAAGGCGTGGTCTACACCTAAATGTCAGATTGACCTAGCTACATTGCTGAGGGCTGTGAAAAATTTTGCTCCCTATGTGACACAGTTAGCCCAGGTCTACACTAGGGGTGGGGGAGGCGGGGATCGACCTAAGATACGCAACTTCAGCTACAGGAATAGCGTAGCTGAAGTCGACGTATCTTAGGTCGATTTACCTCGGCGTCCTTACAGCGGCAAGTCGACTGCTGCCGCTCCCTGGTCAACTCCGCTTCCGCCACTCACAGTGATGGAGTTCCGGAGTCGATGGGGAGAGCGCTCGGGGATCGATTTATCACGTCTACACTAGACGCGATAAATCGACCCCAGACAGATCGATCGCTACCCACTGAGCCGGCGGGTAGTGTAGACCTGCCCTTTGTTTGCCCTAACTCCCATGGTAGACACAATGAGGTAAATGGAAGAATTCTTCGGTCAACTTTCAACAACTGCATGTAGAGGCGGTGGATTTATGATAGCAATAAAAAAACCTTCCATCACTGTACTAAGTATCTACACTACCCCCTACCGCTGTGCTGCTGTTGCATTTGTAGAGGAGACATACCCTGAAATGACACTCAGACCCACTGACTTCAGCTCAGGGCTTGTCTACACAATTAAACCCTATCAAGCTGGGGTGTGAAGTTACCCACACTAGCCTGACGTGGTTGGTCTATCCATGTGCACTCTGCTGATGTGCATTAACAGTTCGCTAGAGTGCTTTGATCTAATCCTCTTTGAAACAGGACTAGATCAAAGTGCATTAGCCAACCGTTAATGGGCATCAGCGGGGTGCACAAGGAGTTAGACCCTGGCAGGCTGGCACAGGCTTGATTTACACCCCAGATTGCCACATGTTCATGCAGTTAAGATGATTTTACCCCAGTTTAAGTGAAAAGAGAATCAGGCCCTAGATTCCTACTCCTGATGGTCGGTAAATACCCTTCCCAACATGAACCAAGACCTGTGTTCAAGCAGACAAAAACCAATGGACCGAATCTTCAGCTTGTGTAACTGGAATAGCTACACCAAAGCCGACAGAGGTACATCAATTTACACCAGCTAAGAATCTGGGCCAGTGGCAGGAAAAGAGGTGTTAACTGACCTCATATGACAAATGAAATGTCTTCAGTGTTAATTATTTCACTGCTGGTCATTTTACCAGTAACATCCATGGGATTGTGGGTTGATCGTGTGTAGAATATCACCACTTCCATTTTTTTCCTATCTGACCTCTGTGTACAGTGCTGCTTTTTACTGGATCAAAACTTAATTATAATACATAAGTATTTGGACTGAAACTGTCTGTTAAACCACTATCAAAGTCATACTGAGGATTTTCCATTTTGGACATGTCCTGTCTTTATAATTCTAATATGATGGTGTAATCAAAAGTTAAATATATGGGCCAAATTTTCTTCTCACGCCCTCATGGAGTAGCAGTAACTGTTTACATCAATGGAGTTACACCAGCATGCAGTCAATGTAACCAAGAGGAGAATCAGAGATGGGAAAGTAACCATTATTTATTTGCATTAGGAGCAACTACAGGCCTCGCTTGACATTGGAGCCCCATTGTGCTAGGTGCTGCACAAACACACAGTAAGAGACAGTTCCTGTCCCAAACAGCTTATAACTTACTATCCTTTAAATCAGTGGATCTACTCCCATGCTTAAAGCTGAGCATATGTTTAATTACCTTCTGAATCAGGGCCTAAACAGACATGCTAGATAAAGGATGAGAGGGGAAACTGAGGCACAGAGAGGTGAAGTAATGTGCCCAGTGACATGCAGCAAATCAGTGGCACAACTAAGACCAGAACCCACCTTAAAACTAAGAGTAATGAAGGAAACGGGTTCTGAGTGAGTAAGTCAAGGCAGATTTGGTCTTTGAGAGGAAGAGTGGGAAGGCAAGTCTCATGAAACGCTTGATAAGCTTTGGGTGCTGTGTCTTCCTACAGAAGTATTCCATATGGGACACTTATATTTCCTAGAAGCCTTTTTCCAGTCATCTGTCCAAAAACCCCTCCACATCACACACCCCCCTCCACCAGAATCAGTGCCTCATCACCATGACTAACAGTGACTGGAGATGAAGCCGTGTGTTGCAGAATTTCAGAGTTGTAGCTGACTTGGGAAAAATGTGGTCATTTGTCCCCCAGTGTGCTGGAGAGAGATTCTGACATTTAGCTCATTTGAGGGTGTTTTTTTTTAAAAAAAAGAAGATAAACACTTCACTAAGGTGTATTCAAAACAAAAAGTCAATGCTAGGTGTATTGCCTGGCCTAATAAGGGCACGGGAGAGGCTCTGACATTTGGCTAATTTTTCCATTTCTAAAGAACTTCACACATTTGTCATAAAAATGAAAGGCAAGCCTGCTGCTTAATGTGATGGGGTCCGTGAGCGGCTCTGACATTCATTTTGTTTGCAGGTGGGTATGAGCAAGATCCACATTCCCTCCGAATGTATCTATTAGGGGTGTGTACAGTATAATAAGAGAGGAGGATAGGGAGACTGTGTGACGCTTCATTTATTTACCTGCAGGGCTTCAATATTTTTTATAGTAAAATAGTTTAATCGTAAAAATCCACAGCGAGGACAAATGAGAAGAGCACATTGGCTCGTTATGTTTGCACTTGTGCATTTTATTCATGAGATGATCAGACAGTACAAGTGATAAGTGATAAGTACCACATCACAAATACAATAATTGTAGCTGCAAGGTGTTTATAGGACCCTCATTACCATAGTATCTGAATGGCTGATAATCTGTTTTAATATATTCATTCCCACAACAGCCCTTTGAATACTGTAATAATAAGAATGAGTCTGACACTATTATTATTTCCCTTTTGGCTGCCAGGGAACTGAGACACAGAAAGCCTAAGGGTGAGCTTTCTAAGGGTATTTCGGCACCTTAAGATACATATTGGTGCTCTGTTGGATTTTCAGATGCACCAAGCCATTCAACTTCCACTGAAGTCCACTTGGCCCTGAATAATTTGCATAAAGTCAGGCAGGGGAAGGAATTGAACCTTGGTCCCCCCGATTCTGAGCCTAACATACTAGCCCCGGGACCATCCTTCCTCTTTCCAGTCCTCTTTACGTTGCTCAGTTATGTCTTTGTTTTCTGTGCACTGCCGCTCTGAAATTTCTAACGATTCTGCTGTCTGGGGTGACAGGAAACCATTTTGTATTCAGTTCAGTGCAGACTGTTAATAAGGGGGCACACACTGGGTGCGTGTGTGTAACCCACACGCCTGGGTTGTTCTGTCCCATCGAGTACCACCAAGACCACTTAAAGAGAGAGATTAATGAGTCTGCTCTATAGCCTTAGCTAAGCACCATATCGCTTTTAGCTCATGCGTTTAGCTTCAGGTTCGATCCCACCTGCCAACGACTGGGGTCTGTCAGTGTTACATGTGCACATTCTCTCTGTCGTTAAGAATTTACTCTTATTCTTTCTTATTGTGTTGCTCTCCTAAATGTAAACAGAATGTAATTTAGACTGAAAAAACCTGTTTGTGCTCTGTGTATGGAGAAACATAATGCTTGAAAAATGTGCTGTGTACCTCATCTCTCTCCCTAGGGGAAATGCAGAGAAAAACCAACAAAAGTGAGTAAGGATGGAGGCGTTCACTTCTGAAGAAATGTTAAAATGACCTACAGAAACAGTGCTTTGTCCAAATATGTCTGATTTCTCAGGGCCCAACCACATGTAGCCCCTGCCCACTCCCCTGACTTTATGTCCTTTGCGTTCTCCCCTCCCTCTGCTTTGCCAGTGATACCAGTCTTGACACCTTCTCTTACACAAATGTCCCCCATGCGGCCCTTTATGCCTGGAATGACCTCCCCAAGCCTGTTCGCCAGATCACACCTCTCATCTTAGTCACGTCCCTTCTAAAAATCACTCTTGCCTTTGAGAAGTGAGTGGGGGAAGCAAGGCAACACAATACAATTAACAGTACCTTCACAATGTGTGCATGCCTCACTGAAAACCTTGGGATCTTTATTACTGTCCCTTTCATCAATCTAGGTATGAACTAGGTACTAATATGCCCCTCATCACTGTAGTATCTGAGCTCCTCACAGTCTTTAATGTATTTGTCCTACAACACCCCTGTGAGGTAAGGCAAGACTATTGTATCCCCATTTTACAGATGCAGAACTGAAGCACAGAGAGACTCAGTGATTTGCCCAAAGTTACACAGGGAGCATGAATCCCAAACCAGTGCCCTAACCACTGGACAAACCTTCCTTTCTCTTCCCCGCCATTTTGACTCTCCCTGACACTGGCCTAGCTGTGTCATGTTGGATTCTGATCCTGTGGGTTCCAGGCCAGGAGGATGACCAGCACATTTTGGGGCAGTCAAAAACTAATAATGCTCTTCAGTGAAAATAGTGTTATCACTATTCACTAGTGACCTTAATAAAAATGGAGCCAAGGGATTTGAAAGTGACTAGTTAGGGTACCCCATGTTTTGGTAGGCCCAACTGAAGACATTGTAAAGAGGGTTACTTTCAGAAAAGCTGAGCCCTGAATCTCAGGTGAGGGTGTAGGTGCTGGAATGACAGGTGCAGAGGATGCTGCCACACACCCCTGGCTTGAAGTGGATTCCATTATATATATACGGGGTTTACAATCTGGTTCAATGGCTCTCATCACCCCCACTATACAAATTGTCCCAACACCCCTGGGTGAGGATGGGCCCAGGGATGGGACAGGAATAGAGCTGATGGAAATTTTTCATGTGCTTTTGACAAAAAATTACTTTTGTCAAAATGGCAATTTATTTGGGCAATGTCTCATTTTGACGAAAATTTTCTTTTTTGGAAACAAACACTTCTTCTTCGAGTGCATGTTCATGTCCATTCCAATCAGGTGTATGCTAGCGTATGTGCACAGTAGCGGGAAGATTTTTGACTTAGTAACAACTGTATGGTCAGCCTGGGCGCCCCCTGGAGTTGCGCCTTCATGGGACCCAATATAGAGCCCTGCTGATCCTACACCCCCTCAGTTCCTTCTTACCGCCAGTGAGGGTCCCTGGAACTTCTCCTTGCTCTTCTCTTGCTTCGGCAAGTGGATTAGCAGTGCTTTAGCTTTATGCTGTACATAGTTAGTTTCCAATAGTTAGTATAATTTAGTAGCTCTTTATACATTTCAGTTATAGGGGGTTCCCCCCCTCCGTTTTTCCCCCTCTATTTGTTGCCGGAGCATGCTGCGATCCCCAGGCTTTAAGACTTGCAGATTTGCGCAAAGCGCATGCCAAAAAGGGACCCCCCACATCTCCTGCTTACGGTACCTGGGTGAGGGTCACACCAGAAAGACTGCTGCAAGATCTGTCAGGAAGTCAGACTGAGAACCATTAAGGAGAGGGAGGAGCGTCTAAAATTCTCCTTATGGAGGCAGCTCTCCAACCTGAGTCAGACCCAGGCACCGGGGATCCTACTCCTAGCATGTTGTCTTTGGCTGAAGCGCACCAGCACCATCTTTGAAGGATACGGCGCCAAAGAAAGATGCTGGCAAGGAAGCTCTGCACCCGGTGGGGGTTCCTGCACCCCCAATCACTGCGCGCTCCACCAGGGCGCAGGCTTCGTCAACAGAGTTCCTGGCTCAGGTTCCCACTCAGGAAATATGCAGACCAGTGATGTGGTCCTCCATCCACACTTTCACCACATACTATGGGATCATCCAGCAGGCCAGAGACGACACGGCCTTTGGACGAACAGTGCTCCAATCAGTGGACATGAACAAGCAATCGAAGAAGAAAAAACGGTCATTCACCTGCTCGTAACGGTTGTTATTCGAGATGTGTTGTTCATCTTCATTCCAATACCCACCCTCTGTTGGAGTAGCCAGCAAGAAGGAACTGAGGGGGAGTAGGATCGGCAGGGCTCTATGTTGGGGGTCATGAAGGCGCCACTCCAGGGGGCACCCAGGCCGATCCTACAGTTGCTGCTAGGGGAAAAAAATCTTCCGGCTACTGTGCACATGCGTGCGCACACACCTGATTGGAATGGACATGAATAATGCATCTCAAAGAACACCAGTTACGAGAAGGTGAGTAACCTTCCCCCCCCCCCCCGATTTCCATTTTTTAAAATAAAAGACTAACAATTTCTGAAGAAAAACTGTCAATGAAAACTTTTGTGTTGAATTTTTTCCACAGAAACAAAACACATTTGCTGACCAGATAGGAGTGTGACTTGGGGAAATTTCAGGTGGCTGGATCTGTTATTACCTGGGTCCAACACCCAGAAGCAGAGGATACTTCAACCCTAAGGTGCCAGCACCACCTGCAGAAAAGCAGTGCTGTGCTCTGTGGCCTGATGGGAGATTTGTCTTACTAGCCCTTGTACTACTCTGGCTTAGTACAGAGGGGGATGGCTCACTACCCCTGAGCACCCCAAAATCTTTGTTCCGAGAGGTTAAAAATAAATAACATACATGCACAAGAAATACATACATCAAACCATATAAGCACAAAGCTGTATTGTCTCATGGCAGTGCAAAGAATGTATGCAGACACAACAGCATTTAACATATTAGATTGCCCATTTCCCACCTGTAGGCTAATAAAGAGAGCCAACGGATTGCATAATGGGCAATTCTAGTCAATTGGGTTCAGCTGCTATCAGAGTACAAGTTTTCTGGTCCTTCCAGGCAGGATTATTGTAATTTGGTACTCATGAGTCCTCTGTTGAATAGCTGACACTGACAACAACGGGTACAGTGTATCCCTGCTCATGTTCTCACGGGAACCAGGAAATAATATCTCTCCAGTTATTTCCAGACTGTATTGGTTTTTAATCTGTCTGTACAATGATAAAAAGTTCCACTTCAGGATTTGATTTGTCTCAGAGGCAAGGCTTCTACACACTTGTCTGAACTGATTAGCCCCTCATAAAATACAATTTAATCCCCCCCTCCTAAAACCCAAAACAAAACCTACCCCCGCCCTTACTATTCTCACCCCCCAAATCTAGAAAAATTCAAGGCTGCTGCTTAGAGGATACCCGGTTTATATTCCATTTTATAGAGTGTTCCTACTTTGTTCCTTTCTCTTTCCTTCTTCTAGTCTTAGTCCTGTGGCCAGCTCTTCAAGTCCTTCTCCATTCCAGCCTGTCTTGAAGCAGTTCCTCAGAAACTCTGCAGATCCTTTTGTATGATATCCATCCATCTGTCCAGATTTGGGTCTTCCAACCCTTCTCTTACCCTCCACTTCTAAGTTGAATAACCTGTTTCATATACTTCTGATTTTCTTTTCACATGCCCTACCATCTCAACATTGAGTCATTGAATTTAAGGCCAAAAGGGACCACTAGATCATCTAATCTGACCACCTATGTCTCACAGACCACCAAAACTACTCAGCAGCCACACACTAAACCCCAAAATCAAAATGGGACCAAAGTATGACAGCCAAGGGAAATGATTAAGTGAGATACACCCAGAAAATCTTGGCAAGTGACCTACACCACACACAGTAGAGGAAGGCACCCCCCCCCCCAAGGTTCATGGCCAATCTGACCTGGGAAAATTCCTTTCCAACTCCACATATGGCCAGGGCCAGCCCACAACATTTTGGCACCTGAGGCGGGGAGCTCAAATGACACCCTTATGCCCCCTTGCTTGGGCCAAAACTTTGAAAGGTCTCAATTCTGCCTTCTTCCTGTTCTACTCCTCTCATGATACTGCTCTGCTACCTATCCCAATAAAGGAGAACTAACAACTTAAAAGACTTTGTTCAAAAATTTTAAGTAACACTTCACTTTCAAATGCCTGAACAGCAAATGTACCTTTTCTTGTCTGTATAGTAAACACTGACATTTTTATCTGTTTGAATAATCAAAGTGCTGCATCACTGACCACCAAGTTCAATGAATGAGAACTGCATGGGACAAAAAAGCTTGCGGGTTTAACTCTCGGATCCGTGTCTGCACTCCTCTGTTCTTTCCTCTCATGTTGGCACCATTATCGTAGCCCTGACCTCTCATGTCAGCTATCGCAATTCCCATATCTTCCAGCTTTTTAAGAAGCACATTTGTCATATCAGCTCCTGTAGTATCAACAATGTCAATAAAGTCTAGAAAATGCTCTCTGACAGTCACCATTGCAGGGACATTTTCACTAGGTTCTGTTGTTGTTACAAAACGCACCATTAAAGTCATTTTTTCCATATGGCTGATGTCAGGCGTGCTGTCCAGAATAACAAAGTAATATCTTGCTGACTTCAGATCTGCCCCAATCTTCTGTTTAACTTTTGTTGCCAGTAACTGTATGATCTCATTTTGAATTGTTTTTCCAAGGTAGTGGTGTGTGTACATTTCTTGGGTGGTGACTCTTCTTAGATGTTCCTGGAGTACAGCATCAAACTCAGCCATCAGCTCCACAATTTTAAGGAAGTTTCCATTGTTCGGCACAAACAGCTGATCTGAAGTGCCACGCGGTGCTAGGTTTTGGGTAGCAAGCATTCTCACAATGGCAATGAGCCTTTTCAGAACATTTTGTCAGTAAAGAGACTCTGATGCAATCTTCTCTTGATGCTGATCATCTATGGTGGCCTTTAACCTTAGCCTCATCTCAAACTCTTTCCACCTATGGAATGCTCTCTGGTGATTTGCTGCCTTCTCATGGCATGCCAGATTTCTACCCAGATTTTTCCAGTCCTTTGTTCCTGTGGAACCCAATGTGGCTGGAAGAGTTTGCAACAAAAACAGTATGCAGCATTCTGGGTTTTTGAGTACATAAGCCATGGCCTCTCCACTTTGTCACCATTGGGGATTTCACGCCAGTAATGTGTTGGATGGAAACTTCTATTTTCATTGTCTTTGGGGAACATGAAGTTTTTCACTTGCTGTGGCCCATGCAGTACAAGGAAGTCCCTCAGGCTACTGCTCAAGTGGGTCCACAGTTCTGGATCTAGACTTAAGGAACTAAACTCAGCAGCAGCAGTTTCTTGTACCTCCACCACACTCTTCTCTGATCTACATTTCCTTCAGGAATGTGCATGGTTACACCCATTTGAGATGGAGATACGGATGCTGCAGTAGCTGCCAGGTCACCTGCACTCTGACTAACTGGAAGATCAGACATCTCCTCACCACTCACATCCTCACTGCGGCCAGAAGGCTCACTGTGAACATTTGTGTCTATGTATCTCAGGAGAGCTCCTTCCTGCTTAGATAGAAAAGCTTCCTTTGCTTTCTTTCTTTTTCTGAATGTTGCCCCAGAGGGGCGTTTTCTTCTTTCACTCATGACTGCTGTTCTGTGCCGGCTATAGTGGCTCTCAACATTCAATTGAAGGGGACAAATAAGCAGGCTGGTAGCAAGGCCTGAGTGAGGGAAGATATCAGCGTCTTAAGGGCCTAATTGGCTCCTACTGCTTCAGTTGACTGCCTGTTCTCATCAAGTGGGTTCAGGGAAGCAGCAGGAAACAGGAAGCTCCCTGAGAAGCTGGTGTTAATCAGTCCAGGCTCCTGGGGGTGCTAGAGAGGTACTTAAGAGGCTCCTCCTCTCTCTCCCTCCCTGCAGCTCCTGCTGCTTTCTGTTATTCCCTCTCACCTTTTCTCCTGCCTGCTGTCTCTTGTGCCCTCCTTCCTCCAGCACAGCACTCCACCATCTCTGTGCATCTGGAGCAGAGAGAATACATATGCACCAGCAGCAGACACAATTTTCTACACTCTGGGTCCTAGTGGTGCCCCCCCACCCACAGTCTGGCACCTGAGGCGGCTGCCTCAGTTCACCTCATGGTAAGGTATGGCAATTAGATCCTGAGCATGTGAGCAACAGCCAGCCAGTTAAGCATCTCGGAGAGAGATTGCTTGGTACAACCTTGAGCTCTGGCCCACCCCATCTGATGTCCCATCTCCAGCCATTGTCATCCTTGATGTTTCAGAAGGAGAAGGTAACAAAAAACCCTCCCAGAATAAATTGGGAGTAAAAAAAATCCCTTCCTGATCCCCACCTGTGGTGGCTGAAACCTTCAAGTGTGAGCTTTAGGAACATAAGACATAAATTGGAATTGAGCCTGGATTCCCTCAGCTTTTCTTCCATTGGTACCACTGTCATACTTCCCCTAATTCATTCACTCAGAACATGGTCCACCCTTGTGAACTCCAAGCATCCATCTTTACATTCTCATTTCCACTGTATTCAAGTTCTGCTTCTGTCTCTTCCTCGGTACCCAGCATTCAGAGCCATAGTGCAGGCCTAATTTCCCTCTTCTGCATCTTACTTTTCAATGCGACAGGCATTCTCCTATTGCAGCTCACGCCACTCACTTCTCTCCATTTAGTCCAGGCCTTTACTGTTCTATGTACAAGTTTGTCATTGAGTTCACCATTATCTTGTACCAGTGAACCTAGATACTTGAACTGTACTTTTGGTAGTGGATGGCCATCCCAGACTCGGTCTTGCTGTCTCCCTGCAGGGTACCATCAGATTTACATATATGCTCTTGTTTTATTTCTGCTGATTTTCATCCCATTTCTTACAAGTACACACCTCCATCTCTCTAAATCTTCATCCACTTCCTGTTGGCTCGCCCCCATGAGCACTACGTCATCTGCAAAAAGCATGCACCCAGGTGCCATGCTCTGGGTGTTTTCTACATGCACATCAAGCATCCATGCAAAAAAAGAAAGAAAAGGGCGGGCTAGTGCTGAGCCTTGATGTGCTCCAGCTCTTGTTCCTTTCTCTATTTTCCATATTTTGATATAGATTTAGGTCAGGATTTCCAAATGTGAGTTATGAGGTCTTGGCTGCCAAATTTGAGACACCTTAAAGAGCTCAGATATTCAGCGGGTGAGTAGTCAGCATTAACTGAAAATCAGGCCCCTTTTACGGAGTCTCAAATTGGGCACCCTATTTGCTGTGATTAAGACATCGGCGTGACTCATCTTAGCAACCTCATGGTTTTATCATTCCCCTTGCCTGCTCTTCCGGCAGCCCCTCTCTGTATGTGTCATCTCCAGCTGTTTTTCCTCCCTAAGGTTGGGCCTGAAAACCCTTGCTCACCTGAGTGGATCTATTGAAGTCCATGAGTAAGGAATGCTCAGCTGAAATAGGGTCTGCAGGACCTGGCTGTGTTGGGCTGGGATTCCATCTTCATTTCCTTTGTCAAGCACCAACCACTTTTTGCCTCTCTATAAACAATAATTTTATTGTGATTCCTTTTAACTGCTTGGTGATGTTTACACCCAAAAAGATATAAACTGTATGTTGCTGCTGTATGTTACATGACTTTCTTATAGGCCACAAATCAGGAAAGCATCCTCATTCAGGTATCCTCACACCTTTGTGTCAATTGTCTGAAATGGGCCATCTTGATTATCACTTCAAAAGTTTTTTTCCCCCCTGCTGATAATAGTTCCTCTTAATGAATTAGCCTCTTACAGTTGGTATGGCAAATTCCACCTTTTCATGTTTCTCATAGAATCATAGAATCTCAGGGTTGGAAGGGACCTCAGGAGGTCATCTAGTCCAACCCCCTGCTCAAAGCAGGACCAATCCCCTACTAAATCATCCCAGCCAGGGCTTTGTCAAGCCTGACCTTAAAAACCTCTAAGGAAGGAGATTCCACCACCTCCCTAGGTAACCCATTCCAGTTCTTCACCACCCTACTAGTGAAAAAGTTTTTCCTAATATCCAACCTAAACCTCCCCCTCTGCAACTTGAGACCATTACTCCGTGTTCTGTCATCTTCTATCACTGAGAACAGTCTAGATCCATCCTCCTTGGAACCCCCTTTCAGGTAGTTGAAAGCAGCGATCAAATCTCCCCTCATTCTTCTCTTCTGCAGACTAAATAATCCCAGTTCCCTCAGCCTCTCCTCATAAAGTCATGTGCTCCAGCCCCCTAATAATTTTCGTTGGCCCCTCTGCTGGACTCTTTCCAATTTATCCACATCCTTCTTGTCTACATCCTTCTCCACTATCTCTGTATGTATAAATATCTTCTTACTGTATGTTCCATTCTATGCATCCGATGAAGTGGACTGTAGCCCACGAAAGCTTATGCTGAAATACATTTGTTAGTCTCTAAGGTGCCACAAGTACTCCTGTTCTTTTTCCATTCAGGTAGAGCACTTAAGGATATGCTTAACCGTAGCCTCCGTGTGCTTAATCTCATTGAAGCCAATGGGACTTTAACACAAGTTTAAGCACGTTCCTGAATACCGATAGACTCAAGCAGGTGGTTAAGTATTTTGCTGAATCAGGGCCATAGTGTGTATAAAATAAAAAAAAATAAAAAAATCCAGTTTTCCAGTCAGTTTCCCTGATCAGAGCAAAGTTACATATTGCTGATATTGCGATATTTTCTGTTATCAAAATGCTGCACAATGGATTTCATGAAGACTGCTCAGGTTTCTCCCCCGTCATGCAAATACCACCCCATTTTCTTCTGCAAATTGCTAGTAAAAGAATTATCCTCTACACTTATAATTTTATAGCCTTCCTTTCACTGCATCAGTTACTGCAGTAGCTGCTCAGCTATACTCTTTGATGGTGCATCAACTGTGGAGGCAGAGTGCCACCTTGTGGACATATTTAAACAAAAGTTACACACCTATTGTGCTAGGAATGCATGCTGTTGCACTTGTATGAAAGATAATGGAAATGCCAACCTGGTACCTCTAAAACAATCACTTTATGCCACTGCAAAGAGAACACCCTCGTGTCTAGCCTAGTGGGATATTTATATTTGTTACTAGACTTATTATATTCATAGAAATAATTTTTAAAATAAATTAAGGATACATAGAAAACGAGCTCTCTGCATGTTCTGGTTATACTGCCTACAAGTCATCAAAGAAGCAGTCCTTTCAGATGCTCTGTGACTATCGCATATAGAGACCTGAGCTAAAGCTGGTAGAGATCACTAAAGATTCCTGCTGACATCAATGCTCTTTGGCTCAGACCCAGAACTAGGGCATAGTCAGTAGCGGCGCCAGGGTTTTTGCCGTCCTAGGCGGCAGCGCTCCTCCGCTGTAATCGGCGGTGCTTCGGCGTCACCTCCTCTGAAGCTGCGTTCTCGGTGACGTTTCGGCGGCCGCTTTTCTTGCTGCTGAATTGCCGCCGGCAAATGAGTCGTCCCCCAAATCCTGCCACCCTAGGCGACCGCCTAGGGTCGCCTAGTGGAAGCGCCGGCCCTGGGCATGGTCCCGCTCCCACTGAAGTTGACAGGAGTTTCTCTGTTTACTTCAACAGGAGCTGGATCAGGCCAATATCCAGCATAAACCCAGATGTGACATCCCCATGCATAGCAGGAGATTAATCCAAAACTCAAGGGGTGAAATCCTGGCCCTACTGAAATCAATGGCAGAACGTCCAATGACTTCAGTGGGGCCAGGAATTCAGCAAAAATGCTTTCCTGAGATGCATTAGTGAGGTCGGGTGGGGGAGCATGGACCAATATAAGAACAGTCTCCGCCATTGTTCATTTGACAGTAAAATTAAATGAAATTAATGTCTTGTTTCATTTTTGTCTATTAACGTACAATGGTGCACACACTTACAGAAAGAGAAGGCTGGAGAGAGGACGTACAATTTTCATCTTTGTTTACCAAATGTTATCAGTTAATATTTTTTCATTTGTCTGAGTAAAAAAAAAGAAAATCAAATGTCTGGGATGATTTTATCCCATCTTGATGGCTCATAACATGGTATGACCTTAAATAATGTTCAGTAAAAGACAACGTGCTGAAACACTGACATTTAAATGAAATCACTGCCCTGTTATATTACATACACATGTTCACCCATTATAAATGATCACATTGTCTCGCAGTGTCAGAGTGATTAGGGAGATGAATTCCTGGACCTAGCTAGAGTTCTGGGGAAGCCTTTCCAGTGATACAACTGGTGATAAATGTCTATAGAGGTATTTATCACCTTGGCACCAAGCACTGTGTAGGAAAG
Source organism: Chelydra serpentina (assembly GCA_037349315.1). Lineage (NCBI taxonomy): Eukaryota > Metazoa > Chordata > Testudines > Chelydridae > Chelydra > Chelydra serpentina. The sequence goes on along the minus strand of JBAIAC010000004.1, from coordinate 23,328,800 downwards.
AGCTATCACCTTCCACTGAGGAAGCACAGGTGGAAAGGAGATTTTAAAAGAATACAAATTGTGACTTTTATAGGTGTTCAGGGGCTGTGAGTGGGGACGGCAACCAGCCAGAAAGCGAGAGAGATTTAAAATGTGAAGAAGGTTTTATCGGCTTAGCTCTCCTCAATGCGGCCAAAAATAAGATAACCAAGGGGCCTTAAACTGGAAAGGGGGGCAGAGGCAAAACCCCATGACAATTACAGGCGAAAGAATCCATTTTGTGGGGAATGATTTTAATCAGCAGACTGTCCCTGCAGAGCGAGTAAGAGGAAACAACTGCCCAGGGAGAAGGACAGCAGAGTCAGAAGGACAGCTGGGCAGTTCAGAATTGGACTTTCTGCCCTGCTCTAATTAAGATTCCCTGTTTATGTGCTGGAGCTGGTCCCAAGTGGTTTCTCACTTACACAGCATAGGAAGAGAGTCATATGGGGCACTCACACACCACTTTCCAATGTTAATTTTCCATTTGTTCGTGCATGATCGGGAGGCACATTGTGGATATTAACATTAAACCTATGGAATGGTATTTCCTTTCCTTTGCTGTGTCCCACTTAGAAAAAATCCTGCAAATGTAGTCAGCAAATCAGAGAAATTAGAGATGGAAAAGACCTATTAGATCATCTTGACCATTCCCTGGCTCAGTGGAACAAAGTAACTAGGGTAACTCACCGCAGGAGTCAGTCCTCTCATTCCCTTAACATCGTCGAGCCTATTAATTTGGTAGGGCAGAATGGATTTCATTTCCTTGTTGTTTTGTTAACACACACATAAAACAGACATTTTGCATGGCAGGGCTGAAATTTTCTGAATTTAGGCCCACCCCGTTTGTCATAATCCCGTGGAAACTGTATGTGGGGAGGATGGGGGATTATTTCCTCACAGAGTAACAATTCACTTTCCTCTTTTAGTTCTATCATTTTTTAAAAAATGAACCCACTTAGCATATTCAGAGCAGAGAAAATATTGATAAATCTTTCAAAATACACGTGCCAACGGACTCCAACTGTCAAGCTACTGGCGTTTGTATCCTCTCTCCAGTGAAAGCACCATGGAGTATTTTCTGTGATTAACTGCTCAAGATTTGAGCAATGAATTAACGTCCACAGTAAACCAAGAGCTCTGAGGACTCCATTTCCCCTCTGAGCATTCCATCCTCTCTAGCTGCTGTCACTGACAAAAGGTCTGCTAGCCAAGCAAAATTCCTCACATGCAGTCTCTTTGCACATCTCCTCAGACCAACAGGAAACTTTATGACTCATTTTCCTCCCTTGCAAAAGTAACGACTGGTGACTGGGAATCAAAAACTTCCTGTGGAAACAAAGGAACAAAAGTGTTGCCAGGACAAGCCCTGCCAGGAATTAAACCTCTAAATCACAATGAAATCGCTAGAGATCAGCTGGATAAGGCTGCTCTATTTGTTCACTGATCCTCTCTCCCTCTCGTGCTGCTGTGACCGCAATAGCTGGAAGTCCAAACTATACCATCAGTGATCCAGAAGCTGGATCAATGCTGTGGCGAGTCAAACAGGCACTTCATTGGTCTCTGGATTAAGCCTATGATGAATCAATGCTCCTGCCCACTGTTGCACAAGGAATACTGTAGCTCTGATGTACAGCAGAAATAACTTTCATTTTACGAGATCACCCAAAGTAGTAGAACTGTTTTGTATTATATGCCACAGTCAGCATTCCCATCCTGCCCAGAACTGATGAAATTGAGATATTTGCCAAACATAGCACATGAAAGTCCGTGTTTCCTTCCTCTGATGGAAGGCGGGGGCTAAGCTACCATTGGCTTCAAGAGGGGTAGGATCAAGTCCTTAAAGAGTGATTTGGTCTAGAGATCTGAGCTGGGACTTCAATTTCTAATCCCAGGCCTGACACTGACTCTTCTGGGCCCTGGGCATGTCACTTTAATGCCCTGCTCATGCTGATGAATTCATGTTTGTTCAGTCCCATGGGGTGGGAAAAGAACGGTTAGCGCTAAATAACTCTGAAGTAATTTTATGGGGTTAGAAATAAAATCTGTATTTAATGATACGCAGAGTGCTTGTTCAATCAACATCTGATGTACACCACCTCTCACCCCGCCCCCAAACACGATAAAATGTTGCTACCACCATATCACTGAAAATCACCCCCACCCCAGGAGAGGTGGTCCTAGTGCAAATGTGCGCTATGGCCATTTACACCTCAGAAGGTTCCCATTGGACATCTGTACTGGGTTCTCCCCATTTATTTCAATGGGAATTTGGCTCAGTGCAAGATGGCAGAATTCATCTCTTACACTTTAAATTCCTATTTAGAGTTTAGACTCTCAAATGCAGATTTCTTTGGTGTCCTGTACACTGCTGAGCACACTGTTAGCATTAAACAAATAACCATGACAGACCGAAGCGACGGGCAGGTGCTCAGATACTATGGTGATGGAGAAACAAGTTTAGGAGTTCTTCATGCAGGTCCCCACATCTTTACCCTAGAGTCCAGAGTGGGGAGGGAACCCTGACAGAACCTATAAAGAATAGCACAGGCTATCCAGTTCTGTCCCATCTTGGTAACAGGATGATCTGATTTATATAGCTCCTGGGTTGAGGAACTATTGCTATCTGAGGCTCACAGGAGTTTTGCCTGTAGATCTGAAGATGGCTAAACGAGAGCTATGCATACAACTTCCTGTAGATGTGCTGAAAAACCCAGATTGCTCGATAATGTACATTAGCCAGTTAACTTCCCTGACAGCTGTATTGTAAACCAGAAAACCGCAAGCCAGAGATCTTGCACATGCTGCAGTTCATCATCAGAGATTGTAGTGAGCCAAGTTTCCAGCAAGGCTAACGTGAACAGCACTATCAAAGGAGAAGTTTTTTAATCAGCTCTGCTTTGTTCTAAATGCTGCAAACAGCAAGGGGTCATTAGGAATTCCTCTGGTGAGTGGCTTTAAACATCAGCAATAAGAATTCTGGTTCAATCTGGTTTGCTGGGGGTAAACTAATTGATTTGGTCCTGAAGTTGCTTCAGTACCTCCACGAGAAAGAGCTTTAGAAAGGTCAGTGGAAGCCTGGGGTGGGAAGTGGCCTATTACTGTACGATAATGATCGCTCTCTTCTTGGCCTCTCTCTGGTTTCTTGTCCTGACTTTCAGTAGACTGTTATGGTTGGATGAGGGATTTTTGCTGCTGTTCACTGTGTTATCCAGTGGGAATTGTATCAAAGTTCACAAAAAGGAAATAATTTTGTACAGGCTTGATGCTCTTGCGCCTATAAATCTGCAGCTTTGAGGAGGAGAGCATGCTATTCAGTCACATTCCATTTCTTCTCCCTCCCCAATAGTTGTTAACTCCCAAATAGGCAGCAACAACATACCCTCGGCACCCAGGAGAGGAGACAAATGTGAATTTTGAAATGCAAAGAGAACTGGATTGGTATTGAAAATATTAAATCAAAGCCCCTATTTTTTCTCCAGATTGTGTTGATTTGTGACAGACCCCGGTCATCAGCAGGCAGGATAGAACTGGACCTCTGGAGCTAAATGCATGAGCCTCTACTGCATGAGCTAAAAGCCGCATGGCCCTTAGGTAAGGCTGTAGAGCAGACTCACTAATCTCTAAGTGGTCTCGGTGCCACTACATAGGACAGAGCACCACCCTGGGAGGTGTGTGGGTTACATGAACATAGCTAAAGACAGACTGATCACTCGCCCAGAAAGATACCTCTACCCAAACTTCCACCATATTTGAAGCAGCCACTTTTCCCTCCTCCCCACCTTTTCCGGATGTCATCAAAGACACTTTGTATCAACAATGCACTTTTAGGCTCTGGTGTATAGCTGCCTGGTTGGGGCATGGTCACTCTGTGCAGATGCATCCCATTAGAATGTATCTGTGACCCCTAGCCACGTGTACACCAGGAGTCGCCATAGCTTCACCTCTGAGCAACATAGCTCAGAGGTGAGCTACTCCTCTCCTGCCAGTGTTAATATTGACCCTGTGAATGTGAACTTCCGGTGAAGAGGGCACTTGTTCAGCCACTCACACCCTGCCTTGTGATATTTGGAATGGAAGGATGACCTACAGACCAGAACATTTGGAGGAATGATTTCAGAGGGTTGCCAACCCTAGATGCACAAAGCACATAGGGATTCTGTTGGAATGGAAATACAGGGCAAATGAAACAGTGTTTTGACCTGCTGCTTGAGTGGGCTTTGTAGACTGGTGTTTTATTAAGAGTGTCTTGGAAGGTTATGTGGCATTCTAATGTCCATTACTCTCCCAAACATAAGAGCAGATGGGAAGGTGTTCAAAGAGAGTAAGGACTAGAAGAACCAGGTACCCAGCACTACAACATAGGATGTTCACATCACATTGGGGCTTTTAGGTAAACAAGTCCCATAAACTTTCTATGGGATTTGTACTCTTAAGTCACTTAAGAACTTTGGAAAAATCCCACCCACTGCCAGTGTGGAAGAAATTAGGATCTATTCATTTTTCCTCATAGTTTTTAGGTACTGTTTACAATTGTTTAGTTTTAATATATTTAATGTTGGTTTCATTTTTTTATCTGCATATATAAATATACGAGAAGGATGATGGTTTTGGAACTAAGGCACGAGTCTTGGAGCTAGGAGACTGATGCCTGGGCTACACTTAAAATGTAGATTGTCCTAGCTACATTGCTCAGAGGTGAAGTTACGGCAACTCCTGGTGTACACGTGGCTAGGGGTCACAGAAGAATGCTTCTGTCAACCTAGCTAGCATTGCTCAGAGAGGTGAATTACCTACACCAGTGTGCTCAGCCTTATTACACAGGAGGGCCACATAAACCGAAGCACAACCTTGGGTGGGCCAAACAGATTCTACATATTGTAATAAGATTTAAAGTCACCTGTATTGATTTATATTTTAAGGTCAGCTTGTTTTGTATGTATTTAGATAGGTTGTTTGTATGTACAGTATGTCTATTTACACACTTGTGTAAACTAAAACGATGTAAACATGATGACAAAACGCTAATGAATCGGCCATTAGTATATTGTGCTGAAGCAGGCCGCAGGCCTTATGAAATGTTCGGGTGGTCCAAGTACAGCCCTGAGGCTGTAGGTTGGGCACCCCTGACCTACAGTGACAGAAACACTTCTTCCGTCACAGTAGAAAGCATCTACGTTACATCAGCATAGCTACAGTGCTGTATTGTTGACAAGCCCTAGGTGGTCTTTTCTGGATTCTGCCACATTCCTTTTTTGACTTTAAGACAAGTAACTTAATTTCCCTGTGCCTCAATTTCCTCATCTGTAAACTGAGGGATACTCTGTCTCACGGGCTATTTGGGTCTTAATTCACTAACATTTATAAAGCACTTGGTGTTCTTCAGATGAAAGATGAAGTACACAGTGCAAAGTTATTATATATGATGCTCCTTGCTTTGCTCTGGAAGTAGGGCTCCTACTTGTTTGTTTTCCATTGTTCTTAGGCTTTGGTGAGAACAGATAGAAAACATTGAATCTTTTTTCCTTCATCTGGTCATTGTGAATGGTTACATTTAAGTGAAGGAAACAGAGGAGAAAGTGCCACCATAAGTTTGATCTGCCTTAAAACCATGGTAAATTTAAGAGACCACAGAAATTTCCTACTTTGCTCTCAACTGCTACAACCCAAAGACCAGTAATGCCCGTGCAAATCTTGAGCAGTGCCACTGTCTTTAATGAAGTTGCTCTGTATTTCACTGGCCTGACTGAGATCAGTGGCAGCATTACAATAACCCTCCATAAAAGCCACTTGTTACAGACTTTCCTTCAGGGAGATGTTAGCGATTAGCAGCAGCATCTTTTCTTAACTGAAGAAGGTAGGTGTGGTGCCTGCAGGACAGCTCCCTTGTGCTGTGGAACATCTTTTGCTGTATTTAAGACTGGGAGCACATCTGTGGCTGTAATGATGTGGGGGGAGGAAATCCAGGGAGAATGCAGCTGAACAGTTTTATAATCCCACTTGGAACTAGCATGCAAGGAATGGCCAAGGCACAGTGTTCTGCTGTTATTACAGTATGGGGGCAGTAAAATAGGAGGCACCATCATGAGAAATTGTGTCTGGAAATATACCGGCATCTACCTTGAGGGGGGTGATCAGGCAGACTTGCCAAGACATATTGGCAAGGGAACTCAGAATTGCACCTGGGCTAGAAGGTCTCTGGGATGTATGGAGTTGCTGTGCTGACCGAGCCAGAAGTATCTCACTGCCAGAAGCAGGCACACAGCTGGCATTGGAAAGCATCAGTGGGCTATTTTGCAGGGTGCCAGGTCAGTACTGGCAGGATGATCACAGGCATGTCAGGAAGTTGAAGTGATTGGGAGAGGGATGGCTTTTAGTGACACCTGTAGCCCAAACACAGCAGAAGTCTACTTCTGGTAGCAGCAACAGCTGCAAGAAAAAGCTGAAACCTTTATTCTAAGATGCTGTTGATCCCCTTCCGAACACAACCATGGAAAGTACTGCCCACATACTCAGTCCTGACTGAAGGAGGGGACTGATAACAGGCCCACCTTGGCTGCCTTTAGTTGCTGGCAGAGGCATAGGATGAGAGAAAATTGCTAATGTTGTTTTAGCTTAGATCCAGAAGCACTGCCAGTCGCAAAAATCCCCAACAGCTGGAGATGGGACACTAGATGGGGAGGCTGAGTTACTACGGAGAATTCTCTCTCAGGTATCTGCCTGGCGAATCTTGCCCACGTGCTCAGGGTCTAACTCATCGCCATATTTTGGGAAGGATTTTCCATGTGTCAGGTTGGCAGAAACCCCGGGGGGTTTTCCATCTTCCTCTGCAGCCTAGGGCACAGGTCACTTGCAGGTATAAACTAGTGTAAATGGTGAATTGTCTGTAACTTGAAGTCTTTAAACCATGAATTGAGGATGTCAGTAACTCAGCCACAGGCTACGAGTCTATTCCAGGAGTGGGTGGGTGAGATTCTGTGGCCTGCAATGTGCAGTAGGTCAGCATAGATGACCATGATGGTCCCTTCTGATCTTAAAGTCTATCACTCTATGAGTTCCTATACTGATATGAAGACTTCAGCATCTCAGCAGCCAGTGCAGTGAGACAGCAGGCACGGCAGACTCCTTCAGACCCACCCAAAAGATAAGGCTTTGAGGGCAATAGTGGAAGTAGCTTCTAGGAAAGGGGTTGAACTCCCCCAATGGGCCAGGGACCTGGGTAAAATTTAACTCGGAAGCATCAGTGGCAGAGCCTGGTGGAGCAGAAATATCGATGACCATCTTCTTTTGATCTTCTGATTCTAATAACAATCTCGAGACATTGTAAGCACCTACCATTTTCTGTGTTTAAAAATACCACAGCTGCATCAGAACCCAGACTCTCCCCCAGTACCCCAAGATACACACTGAGCAGGAGAGGGGACAGCAAAAGGCATTGGACACACAAGCCCTCTGGGGAGTCAGAAAGTGAGGTGATGCGGATGCGCTGGGGAGTGCCCACCTGCTGAGCTCCTTGGTTCAGTGTTCCACATGGGTGGGCCACCTCAGAGGCAGGTGTGAGGGCACTGCCGTAACAAGGGCAAGGCGAGTGAGGCACTTGCCTCGGGCGCGCAAAGGTGAGGGGCGCAGAAAACTCCGAGCTGTGCCGCGGCTCTCTCCGTCCGTGTCGGCGGCATTTCGGCGGCAACTCAAACGCTGCTGCTGGCAGCGGCGGCATTTTGGCGGCGAGGGTCCTTCGAATCGGGCCCCTCACTTCGTAATGCCACCGACATGGATGCAATATTATATTCTTGCCTCAGGCGCAAAAATACCTAGTTACAGCTCTGGGTGAGGGCAATTGTGTCAGAAGTTTTGGCGGGAATCAAGACTCCTGCTCTCTTTTACCCTATGTATGGAATGCACAAGTAGCAGCAGGAGGACAAGGGACAGCTGGACTTTCTGTGTTCCTTGCCTCTGCTCAGGCTGCAGCTTTAGAAATGTATATAAATATCTCACAATCCATATCCTTCCATACCATTAGGACCCCCTTCCATCCAGTTTCTCAGCTCCTCCATAGGAAAGTATGTTCCCCTTTGCATCTATAGGAAGCCATGACAGTGTGCTATTAAGAAAGTCTCAGGTCCAGACAGCACTGCTCAATTACTGGGATATTACTGAGTCAGAGGAAAAACAAAACTGCCGAATGCTGTCCTTTTATTTATGCAAATCTTATAAGATGCTGATCTTCCATACAGTACATATGGGCAGGGCCCTTTGTACTCTCTGGTTCTGTGGAATTCACCCCTTGCTGCAGAATTGTGCGTAAGAATCTCCGCTTTCTTTTTTTAAAATGTGTTTCTAGCCCTAATGGTTGCGGAGAAAACCTTGACAACATCAACAGAGCATAAACCAATGGAGTAACATCTTGAGTCTCCAAACAGGCTGAAATGATAGCTGAACGATGTGAACTACCCCATGCACCTTAATGGATCGTTAATGCTGAAACCTAAAAATGACAATTGGTGCCATATTGAAAAATGAAATTGCAAGGTTATTATAGTGAAATAGATAGCACTGGAGTTACTGGACTGATTGTATTAATTATTTTTTATTACTATTATTATTAGTAGTAGTAGTAGTAGTAGTAGCAGCAGCACCTAGGAACCCCAGTCACTTTCATATTCTACTCAGCAAAAACCTCCAGTGAAAAAATTATCTGGTGCTACTGCAGAATTTCCATCAGAGTGCTGTAGAATCTAGGGGCATTACTGAAAAGTCAGCTGGGCTTTGCACAGGAGTGTTATTACTACACAAATATAACAGTCAGCCTAGAGTTATCCTGTCCTACTGAGCAAAGGGTGCCATGCAAACAATTATATTCACGAATTAGGATGTCATTTTCTGTCATGGGTTCAGACAAACAAACCTTGAGCTGTGCCCAGAAATGTCATCCAGCGTTTAGAGGGATAGTGTTTTTGTGCCCAAGGAGATGATTCTTTTTAACATATAAGAATCGTACACTAAACAGAAAGACGTAAATTAATTGTTTGTAAATTCACACTAACCTGAGAATTCCAGAGAGCGTAATACATCCCTAAAATGTGAAAAATCTGGGCACTGGACTAGGATGCAGCATATACACAACTGATTTTGACTTAAAAAGGAGTAATGATGAACAGTGTTTTCATAATCGAATACCACCTACAAGACAGTCTGATATATTTCTTCACCATCACCGAGTTTTGTTGTGGTTGAATGGCTACATTTCATAAACTCTTATTTGTAAGAAAGTTCAGCTATATTTTCCTCATCTATGTTTTATTATTCACATTTATCATATCCACCTATGCTAGGAAAAAGTATAGAACAATATTTGCCACATAAAAATCCTGGCTCTGATCCGACCGCTTGGAAGGGGAGGAAAACTCAGCAAAGTTCTTCGTGTGGAGTTTTCTACTTAGTTATCCCATTAGGGGCAGATTTGGTCTCACACTGCAAAACAGGCAGCAGGGTAGTCCCCAAACCCCTGAGATCCGCATTGGCTCCAGATTGGCGAGTGGCCACAGCCATCTGTGTGGATGCTCCATGGACTCACGGTAGCTGTGCCCATAGCAGCTCCTTTCCCCACCTACCTCCACTCCCTGGCAGCGGGTGTTCAGTGTGGGTGTTGTCATGGGAAGCAGAAATTTGTCCCTTTTGAGATCCTTGGATGAAACGTGCTTGATAAATACAAAGTATCATTAATATCTGTCTTGGACCCAAGTGGGGGTGGATCTTCTGTACCCTTCAGGCAGGCTGGATAATTCTCCCATTAACTACTGCTCTCATGTCCTTAGCAGCATTACCTTTGAGGCCTTGCGCTGTGGCAGTTAAGGAGAAAATGGATGGAATTGCTGCCAGCTTGAGGAGAACTATACTGTGACTAGAAACAAAACCAGTCTTCCTCATTGCATTGCAGAGCACTGGCACCCAACTCTGACTATTCATTTGACCTCTATGTTTTAATTAGGAAGCAGAAAACTACCCTGGCCTGCACTATGCAAAACCCTCTCAGATCAAAGTGAACTCTAATTCACATTTATGCTTGTTATAGTCAAAGGATCTGGCAATTAAAGTGAACCTTATATTTGTTTGATATGGTAAAGTATAAAAGCGATTATGCTGAGGATATCTATGATTCCTGGGCTAAACATTTACACTTCAAAGGATGTAACAGAAAGGTGGTCTGGTTGTTGTCTGCAAATGTAAAACTTCAGCAATTGCAATTAGTTGATTGAAGTTCCATTACTTTACAGAAAAAAAAAATCACATAAAAGGTAGTTCAAAACTAAAGGATGGCTAACAATACGTCTAATAGAAAATGTTCTTCCTCCTTTATTAAATAATGAAAACACTTGATCTGACCCCCAAAACAACATCAGATGTAATATGGTTGATGCTGTGCTTATCCTGAATGTGTGTTAGCCTCATATGGTTTGGAGGCAAGGGAATATGAATATTCATGTCTTGAAGAAAAAAAGACACAATTTCTAAAATTCAGCCCCCAAAATTGATGATCATAGAATCTCAGGGTTGGAAGGTCATCTAGTCCAACCCCCTGCTCAAAGCAGGACCAATCCCCAATTTTTGCCCCAGATCCCTAAATGGCCCCCTCAAGGATTGAACTCATAACCCTGGGTTTAGCAGGCCAATGCTCAAACCACTGAGCTATCCCTCCCTCCAAAGCTTCATCTATTTTCAAACATCCTCCATCATCTATACTCACCCTCCAGCTCATTGTAGGAGCATGTTTGCTAGTTAGAGTACTAAAAATCTAAAAAAGAAAATCCAAACAAAAACCAGGGAACACAGGTGTGCACCAAATGATACTACTCAATCCTACTGCTTTGTGTGACATCCTGTCCTCGTGCTGTCTAAACTGTTCAGGGCAGTGATCTGTCTGAAGCACACATTGTCTTTGTACAAATTAATGTTGTATCGATGCTAACAGTCACTAATCAGAACAGAAAGATGGACTCTCTAGAGAGCAAGGAGAAATGGAGCTAAGGCAGATACTCCAATCTAACATACATAACAAGTGGTAGGTAAGGGACAGTAATGAGGTGAAACCTGAGGGTAATAGTGTGTGGCAAAGTACCTGCTTCTCCTCAGCAGTCTCAGTCCTTTTAAGCCTTGGAAACACAGGCTTGGGAAAGGCAAACCCTTATCGGTAGCACAGGGTCCGGCTTTACCTTCCCCCGGTCAGTCCCTTGTTTGTTTTCCTTCCCTTCTGGGGAGGAAATGCAGCCCTTCTTCCTGGAAAGGCTCAGTGTCTCCTTGCACTCAGCCTAGTGGTAGCTTTCCTGCTCCTCACACAACTCTCCCACACCCTTCCATTCCCCCAGGGGAGGGTTTTAAAAGGTCTCCAGCAGTTGCAGCCAGCTGGACCTAATCAGCTCCCTAGCAACCCCTTTCCCAGCTGAACCTTATTGTTATCTCCCCTCCCGTGGACAGGGAGAGGCCTTTTAACCCCCTGGGACTAGTTACTACCTCCCTTGAACAAGCTGTGCTTTCTGCCATGCTGCCCCTTATGAATGGGAAAGGCTTCCTGATAAATTTCAAACAGCCACTGCCTTATTCCCCTCCAAATCTCTCCATAAGACTCACCTGTGCCATGCTGCCATGGGTAGATAGGGACAGGCTTACTCCCTACCTACAAAATTCCTACAAGACATGTAACTAACACAACCGTGTTCATTCTATCCTTGTTTTCCTCTGCAGTAGCAATGTAACTGTCATCATAGGATTCCTCTCTCCTCTGGATCTAAGCAGTGACTGTCACTCACCCTGATCCTCAGCCTGCCCTGAAACAAGTGGGATTCTATAAAATCTGTGCAATGCAATGTTGTATAGTTAAGCATGCAAAAATCAGTACATGCAAAGGTAATGAATGGCTGCATCCTTAACTCTGCCACTTTGCATGTATTACGATACATTCTTTAAAGTCAAGTTCATATTGCCTTAGATATTAAAATGCATATGTGCTGAGTTAACGTGTTTTCAATCTTGTCTTTTGCACTGCCTGACTTGAGTACCTAATTGTTCAGCCTTAACATTACATTAACAGCTTTTTTGCATTTAGTATATGGAGCATCACTGAGTATATTCATGTGCCACTTTTATACAAAATATTTTTAAATAAAAAATATTAACTAAGTCCTGTGTTTTGGTTTATATTGCAAAGTTATGCAGGTTAAATCTACAAAGCTTAGCCATACGAAAAATTCATTCACCACCACTGGATTTACGTCAGGGTTTTTACTAACAAACGTTATCAGAAAATTACAATTTTTTCAAGAAGCAAATATATAACCGCCAGGGAGGAAAACATTAGGACTAAGAGTGCTTTCCCCCTCCACCCATCCTACAAGTACTTGACTCCAATAAAAATAATAATTTAAGGTTTAAAATGTTTTATTTTTACATTACATGACAGCCATTAAAAACAAGGATTATGAATGTAGGAAACAAGAAGACATGGACTGAACTGGTATCTAGATATTGAGACACAGTACTCGGATGTTTTAACTCAAATATAGAGACCTATCACCGTTTTCATTCCAACAAAGAAAAGCAAAGGTAAGCTATTTGTAAAAGATTTTGAAAAGTCTGAGACTGGCACAATCACTCTACTAAGTTCTGATAGTCTAGTACATCAGTTCTAAAATGTTACCCAAAACATACAGCATTCAGACTTCAGAAGGTCATCTGTTTTAGAAATGCTAATGAAAAAACAGTCCTTCCAACATTCCTTCTACAATCCTGCCACAGCCCAGTTGATTTTTTTTATTTTTGAGCACTTTTAGTTTACCATTGCAAGCAAATAAGATTTTTGCACAGAAACCTAGCTTACAAAATTTTACTCACCCACTTACCTTGGGCCATGTATGTTTTCACAAGGGATTATAAGTAGCTGATGATCATCATTGTTATGGTAAAGGATGAACAGGTAGGTTTTGTGCATGGGCTGGTACATTTTCATGACAATTTTGTTAAGTCTGATGTAAATGTTAGCATATATGGCATTGTGAAATTAAACAAATAGGAGCTGAAATGAGTTAAGACTGGGACAGAATTACTGTTATGAAATAGGTTCTATTAAGTAGTTATTTTATCATGTGCAGCAAAAGCTTCCAGCAAATAAACCAGATTTTTTTAAAAAAATACATACATCCTTACTTCCCATTCACAGGCATTTGTCGCATTTCCATTGTCTGCTCTTTCTAGTCGAATGCAAGTAAAGCTCATATTTTCCCTGAAAAGCTAGGAGACTCTGATCATAATTCAGCCATGGCTGCCCTGAACCGCCTATAAACAACAGAAGTAGGAAAGGAATTAGCATGTCAAGATTTCACTTTAGACCACAAAGGTGAAGTGTCATCTGTAAAAATATGCAGAGAAAGAAAGAAGTGGATTTTGAGCAGATATTTATTTATATTAAGTACCATATTAAACTTCATGGAATTGTCTATAGTCATGACTGTCTGCTATATGAAGGGGAAAGCATTCTTCACTGATTAACAGGAACAACTGAATATGAAGAATGAATGTGTCAAATAAAAATGTTTTGCTACTATGGTTGAACTTTAGGAGTTTGTTCCCTTTTGAAGGCCATTGGAATTGCAATTTAGTATTGATGCTTAAATCAAGCAGATTTCATCTAAACTGATACTTGTCAAGTCTTTTTTGTAAAACTGATTTAATTTTAGTGTGTGTGGGTATGTATTTTAACCTGTCTACTATTTGGACTACGCTCTCAAAAGCTCAACCATTGCATTCCTCCTCTCATTGTCTTGTCATTTTCCATGTGACAAATAATAACTTCCACACACTGCTGTTTCTTAAGAAGCACAAGTCACTGACACCTGGCTTTTTACATTTCCTTTGTTCATGGTCTACATCAATGGAATGATAGCTCTGGAATATGGTTTATGGGCTCAGCAGCACTCTTTTGGTGGTGGGTGGCTGTTTTTGAAGCCATAGCTGGGTAGAAATAGCCTAGTCTTGAATAAAAAGTGGCTATTGGTTATTTTTAAAATTTTCAGTGACAAGACTGGTGGATTTTTAAAAACACATATTTGGAATTCAGGGGACATTTCTCACCAGACTGTAACAGTTTTCAGATAAGGCAAAACTTTGGACCTAAACCATCCTTTCTAATTTTGGAAATATCATTAGTTTTACTAAGACATTTTCTACTGGAATGAGCTAAAGAAATTTTGAAAATGTTATTTTAAAGTATATTTATGTCATAGGTGTATTTTAATTCTCTTTTCTATAGATATATTACTCATTGATTTAATTCAGTCAAGAATCTACCATATTGTCAATCAACTACAATGATCCAGAAACAGTTTCTGGCTATGGAAAGGGCTTAATTATTAAGCCACATCTTCCTACAAAGCTTCAGTATTTCTGATTGGTAAGAAGCATTTCTCATTGAAATAATACTGAAGTGGAGCACAAGTCCTCTTCCATCTATTTGACTGTTAAGTTAATTAACTCTTCAGGACAAAATGGTGATCATATTTAATCACACGATAAAGTATCGTTTTTCAAGATAGCTCAATTGGCAGCTCCGGTGGTACAGAAGTATATCTTGGGTCAAGCTTAGGTATGAAATTCTTGAAGTTCTTAGATGCTTCAGTACCAAATACATCTAATACTCGTCTATTCATGACAGCAAACCTGAAATAGAAACGACATGATAAAATGAACATTTTTTCCATTTAATAATAAATAAAATTAAAGTTATTCTGTGTTGCAATGATGAAATATTGCCCGTATCTTTGAAATATGAGCTTGAACCTGCACTTCTTATGCAGGAAAAATACCTGTTAAAGTCAATAAGAGTTTAGTCAAACAGAAGAAGAATTGTAGGATATGATCTTAAGTTTGCAATCAGATCTTTAAAAAACTTTAACTGCATTTGGATTTCATTGATTAAATTTTTCAACAAGCTGGGTGCTAAAAGCTTTTACAAACAGCAAGAAAGTTTTAAAAACTGTACTGGATGCTAAGGGCAAACACACGAGAGAGGTAACCCTAACTAGTACATAAATGGGGACTCAATTATCATCTTATGTTCCTAGAGAAGTGCAAGTTTTTCATTTTGGACACCACGGGTGCCTTTTTACGTTTGAACAATACAAATGCTTATGAAGTGAATCACTTAGCATGTGATTTGTATTTAATACATTTGACTACTTCTACCAGGAAAAAAAAGCCATTTTCTTGTCCCCAGGATGAGCAAAAGCACAGTTCTATCTACATGTCTCCTGAGTTCCCCTCACAAATTTTAGTGGCTTCACAGCAACATATTCTTATTTTTTAAGATGTTTTCCCTCTCTTGTTACTGTGAAAGACTCACACGACCAATAGGAGAAGATGATTGTCTACACAGCAAAAGAGTCAAATGGATGGTACACAAAGTGGTATCAAAACACAAAACAAAGTGAAAAACATGCAGCTTTAGCCCTGTAATCTTTTTCAGTTACAGTAGGACTAGGGCAAAATAATTCAGAAAGAAGTGTGATTTTCAAATTGACATATTGGCCTTTTGTGCCATTTTCACATTATCAAGTTATCCTCATTCAGTTTGGTCCTGTTTGGGGAATTATGAGCTTCCATAATTCCTCCCATTTTGGTCAGTCTGCTTTTAGATTGCTTGTCAAGTGATTCATCTTGTATTGGGTGCTGCGTTCTGCTCCGTTGTAAGTTTATATTTTAATCCACGTATACACAATACATCGATTTCAGACAAAAAAAATCTATTTAAAAAAGAATATTTTCCATTTCCAGTGCAAATACAGAATAAAACAGGATTCAGCTGGACACAGAATCTAAAAAAGTTTATGATTATAACTGGTCAAAAATTTTAATAAGAATCATACCTTCCAACAAAAAATATGGTCTTTTTTCAGAAAAGGAGCTTTTTGTGAAAAATTGTCAAAATCTTCAAAGTTTTCAAGTTTTTTTGAGAATTTTTAATATGTCTAGCAATTTTTGTATTGATATGGTTACCAAAATTGTGTTTGAAATCACTGTGAAACATTTTTATTACGTGAAAATGTTTGGTAATGATTTTAAATGTGATTTTTGCAAATCTGCACTTTTGGTAAATTACAATGTTTGACAACTTTGAGCATAATTTTGATTTTAAAAAGATAAAATTACAGGGCTAATTTCCTGAAAAACAGATGATGGGTCAAATTTCAAACCCTGCAAAACAGAATCAGGTCTTAAATTATGAAACTGCAAAACTGTTTTTTGACCAAGATGCTTTCCACAGGTCCCAGTTAAACTGCCTCATGTTTAACTAGATACTCACTTTAGAATAAGATTTTAAAATTTCTGTAGAATATGAAACTAGGTTTTCGCACAAACTTTGGATCCAAAAGTTTTTGAAGTGCTAATAAGTGATAGTCACATTCAAATAATTTTGACATATATTCACTACCAATTTTACCTAATCCCTCATATAACAGACTTCTCAAAGTAGTCTTTGACAGCAAGTGAATTCTTGCTACTAAGCATTTCCAACCACCTCAGTTACTTACCTGCCTTTTGTCAGTCGTAAAAGGAATTTCCAGTAAGAAGGTCTCAGGGTCTGAACTTCCATCACAGCCTACAATCAGAATATTGATCATAATTTCTCCCAGTAAGTAATTAAAACACTGTCAGACATAGATACTAGGAAAATGAAAGTGACCTACCTGCAATTCTTACTCTCTTAATGATATGTAGTCACAAGAGAGCCATACTCTTGGGTCTGTGCTAAGTGCAGATTCATAGATTCATAGATTCTAGGGCTGGAGGGACCTCGAGAGGTCATCGAGTCCAGCCCCCTGCCCTGATGGCAGGACCAATTACTGTCTAGACCATCCCTGATAGACATTTATCTAACCTACTGTTAAATATCTCCACAACCTCCCTGGGCAGTTTATTCCAGTGTTTAACCACCCTGACAGTTAGGAACTTTTTCCTGATGTCCAACCTAAACCTCCCTTGCTGCAGTTTAAGCCCATTGCTTCTTGTTCTATCCTGAGAGGCTAAGATGAACAAGTTTTCTCCCTCCTCCTCATGACACCCTTTTAGATACCTGAAGACCGCTATCATGTCCCCTCTCAGTCTTCTCTTTTCCAAACTAAACAAACCCAATTCCTTCAGCCTTCCTTCATAGGTCATGTTCTCTAGACCCTTAATCATTCTTGTTGCTCTTCTCTGGGCTGAGTGAGATGACTAGTGAGAGAACAATAGCTAAAGTCTCTGATCATCAGATCATGGCAGGATAGCATGTCTGTTCCCCTACATGAAGCCCTGGTCACCTGAGATGCCTCAATCCATCAATTCCCTTAGACGTAAAGATAGAAAATATACCACTTTATGGGGATGTTTTGCAGGTGACTAGAGTTGTTTTGGTTAAGCACCAGTGAATAAGAATGGAAGGTAAGTAACTTAATTTATTCTAAAGGAATGGTGTAGAAAACAGATTCTCACTCCTGGAGAATAAAAAGCTCCAGAAATGCATTCAGCCTGAACAACAGAAGTAGGGTTGGCAGATTCTGACAGCAGCATTCAGATGCAGGATGCAGTAGCAGAAAGTGGCAGGTGACTTGGTCAACATGGCCAGGGCCTTTGCAGCAGACATGGGAGGTAGAGTTAACCGGCCAGGGCCGGACTGGGGAAGGGAAGGAAAGAGAGGTGGAGTGAACCATGGAGGAAAAGGTGGTTTTGAGGCACTATAGAAAGGTGGTGAAGGAGTAGGTGATTCAGGAGGGCAGAGAGAGGAGACGACAGCAGATTGCTTCAAGTCGTAAAACTGGAGATTTCCTTGTTAGTTTCTCCTGATTTTTCAAATTTACAGTTGCAGTTAAAGTGGATTGAGTGTGACATTTTCCAGTTCAGCAGTACACTGTGGTTGAATATTAAGACTTATGGTCTGTCTCCTGGAGCAAAATACTAAGCGAGGTGAAGTCTCTGCCAATCAGTGCATTTTTAATCATCTTTGGTTAATACATCTTGAGATTTTTATCCATAGAAGTCAAAACCTGCTTATGATACCCACATTACATTACAAATGGATAAAAGGTCATGGAAAGACTAAATTATCTTCCCACCGTAACAGTACAAAATCAGTGTGGCAGATGCAGAAATAGGAGTTAGATTGCACTAACTCCTGCTTTATCATGGAATCTCCATTTCAACTCATTGTTTTAATCAAAATTTGAAATAAGTTGAAGGAATTTTGCTTTTTATTTGAAGGCAAAATACTTACCGCCTGAAAGCAGATTGCTGTGGAAATGGCATAGATGATGCTGTCTGCATGAGGAAAATAGGGAACCTTTCCTGCTTCAATGCCTTTGAAGTACATGGTCTATGAAAACCAACAAAACACATGCTGAGTAAATCATACCAAAGGCAAATGGTATGTACGTTGTCGTTAGTTATGGTCCCATTCCTGAAGTCCCCTTCCAAATTTGTGACAGCTACTGAAATTCATATGACTTTTTCTGATGCAAGAGCCATGACCTTCAAGCTCATGGGTGTTCTGTAATTTATTTATGGACTTTTCACACTGGACTGAAGTATACATTCAGTGCATGGCGATATTTAATAAAGGGTTTCCCAACATTGTTGGCTGCAGATTAGCTGCAGGAGGAGGGCAAAAAAGAGAAGCAGTGGAGGTAAGGAAAGCTCTATGAACTCAGATCCATCCCACCTTTTACAGCTCTGGGGAAAGCAGTCCATTTTCTCTCCCTGCTTTTGTAGTGATTTCTGATGCAGCTAGCCATGGGAACAACTCCCCTCTTCCTATGGCATGCAGTTCACTGTACCCAATGGAACCACCAGCAGATACCCATTCCCCTGCACTCAGCAAGCAGCATGTAGCCTTCCAGAGAATGGGGGAATGTAATGGGAGAGCCACAAAACCAGAGAAAAGAGAGCAAAAATAAAATTAAATAACTAGAAAGCTTTAAAAGAGAGAAAATAAAAATCTTGATGAGCAGGAAGAAAGAATAAAGATAAAAAAAATAAAAGCAGAGACTATAAAGAGCATGTAGAGAGAAGCATAGGGACAGTGATCACTCTGTAACAGGGGTTGGAATGAGGGATGGGAATGCCCATCCAACAATCACTCCGAAGGAGGCTGCAAACAAACCAAGGTTGGGAACCAATGACGATGTCAATAGATGCATAGTTTGGTCAGTGCATTGATCGTTATAAGCCTACCATTACCATAGCTTTTTCCATCTTCAAAGCTATTTGAACATTAACTAGTCTTCACATACCTCTACAAGGAAAGTCAAGAAACACTACCGTGACACTCTGTTCCTCAAAGCAGCACCCCGGAAACCCCATATTCACTACTGTGATGATTATGAACATTAATATCCTGTTGAGGTGTATGTGCTTTCATTGTATGTGAAGTTATAAAGAATTGCTGTGTGTGTGTCACTGAAATATGTCATGAAGTGGCGAATACCCAGCTAGCATTTCAGTAGCTACAAAGGAGCAACTATCACTGCCCAGACAGGCATCGATGGCCCATCAAGAAGAATCCACTCTCCCAGAGGCTCCTTAGAGAGGGCACCTACGCAATTAGGACTGCCTGACCCCACATCACAGCAAGGATCTTTCTAGTACCTGGAAGAAAGTATAAAAGAGGGACAGTGACATCATCACTTGGTCTTTCTCCTCCATCTCAACACCTGGAAGATCATCTGGAAGACAGAGACTTTGAACTGGGGAGATTGGTCCCAGACTGGGAAGGGAATGTAGCCTGTGTATTGACAACTGTGAGCTGCCCATAATATCTATTAGGGCGAGAGACTGCTTGATTCAAATATTGCTTAGTCTGTAGATTTTAGACTGCGAGTTTATTCTTATTTCTTAGGTAACCAACTTTAATTTCTATGCTTGCTACTTATAATCACTTAAAAATGTATCTTTCTGTAGTTAATAAATCTGTTTTATATTTTACCTAAAACAGTGTGCTCTTGGTTGAAGTGCTTGGGGAATCTCAGCTCAGATTACAAAGGCTGGTGCATGTCCACTATCCTTTGAAGAAGTGGCAAACTAATTAATGAGCTTGCACTCTCCAAGGGAGTCTTGAGCAGTGTAAGATGGTATATTTCTGGGGTGCAAAGGTAGGAGCTGGGGTGACTGGCTCTCTCTGTATGATTCATAAGTGGCTCAGGGAGCATTCATGCAATTTAGCTGGCAGTGGGGCTCCACATGCTGATGACTGAGTGATCACAGCACCTGGTGGGGTTTGCTGCTTGTTACTGACACAGCATTGTGAGAGACAGCCCAGGCTGGAGACTTAAGGGTGCACAGCAGTCCCACAGTTCCAGGTTGCACCCCGGGGATCCTGTCAATCCTACATTACAAACGTGACTATTGTGGCAGATGGCTGAAATGACTTGTCCAAGTCAACAAAAGAAGTGTAAATGCTGAGATTAGAATGCAGAGGCTCCTGGATCCTATTAAACACCACTATGTTAATGAGCACTAGGGAACTTTTAATGTGCACTGGCAAGGTCTATTGGAGCAATTAGTGTGCAACACATTAGTGCGCTTTATTAATCTTTTCCCTCCCCCCGCAGTGTGTATTACGCCACCTGTAGATAAGACTTTTGGTTCCTGAGTGCCTAAGGCACTTTTGAAAATGGGATTCTGGCCCCTAAGTCACCTAGGTGCTTTAACATTTTTTACCCCAAATGTCTATGTGACATTGCACAGCATGGATTTGTTTATTTTAAAGGGGTATTTTAGAACTTGGATAATACAGGAGGTAATCGCTGTGATACATGCTTCTTTTTAAAAAGAACAAAGCCAAACAAAGCAGTAACTAGTCAAATACAATGGATATTTTGCTACCCTTAAACAACTCCAAATAACATACTTTCTTTTTGAGAAAACATTTAAAGTTTATTTTCTTGAACACAGCTTGACCTTCCAAGCAGCACATGCCTCTTTGGTCAGTTACCCTTGGCTTGTATAATATGGTAAAAAAAGTTAAAACTGAAATAAACCCATGCAGTATTTTTCTTATTTCATTGCAGCCACAATGTCTCAGAGTAAAGTCCAGAGAAAACCATCAGCAATACAGCATAACATTTTATTTATTATAAATGGAGCCCTGAAGTATGTAGAACTAATACAACAGGGATAACTCTATGGGACTGAGTTGTGTTGACATATCATTACGTAAACCACCTTCAGAATTTGAGTCTGGATTGTAAGGAACATGTAGGACCACGTTACATGTTTCTCTTTGTTTCACATTTCATCTTATCCTTCACATTTTTCTCTCTCTTTTCTTTAAAGGAAATTCATAGCTGGCAAAGGAGCTGGATTAACAGTGTTAGAGGGCTAGTCTACACTTACCAGCTCTATCGGACGTGTCGGATCGATCTTCTGGGTTCAATTTATCACATCTTGTCTAGACGCGATAAATCGAACCAGGAAGTGCTCCCCTGTCGACGCTGGTAATCCTGCTCCACGAACGGAGCAGGCAGAGTCGACGGGGGGCCTGCACGCCGCAGTGTGGACCAGGGGTGAGTACTTTGAAGTTCGGAATAAGATACTTCGACTTCAGCTACGTTATTTACGTAGCTGAAGTCGCGTATCTTACTTCGAACTTCGGGGCTAGTGTAGACCAGCCCAGAGATTGGAGTCCTGGAGGTCAGTGGAAGGAAGTGGCAATGGTTCGGTGTCTAGGCATAATGGGCAGGCACTCAGTTTATCCCAGTAGGGCTGCTAGGGGAAGAGCCCCAAATAACTCATGATTTCATAGAAAAATCACAGTGAAACTTAACAAGACTCCAAAGAGTGATCTCCCCTTTTCTATCCCAACTCACATATTCATAAACTGTGACTACAAATGTGGGTGTATGAACAATCCCTGAGTTGTTGTTTGCATAGGCAGTCACTCTTCATTTTTACTTTTTCCCAGGCTTACATAATTTTAATAGCTCATAGAAGTAAAACAGAATGGACTTTCAGACCTCAAAAAAAAAAAAAAAAAGCAATGTAACTAGTGGTCACTTTCCAGGTTAGAATTTGATCAATTAAAGCGAACAGGAAAGCAATTTCAGCTGCATGCTAAAACCAAAACTATTTTGAGTTACCATAATTCATAATTTAGACTAATGCCAAAATCAGGGAACAGAGGCAGGAAGTCATCTGTAGGTTTTGGCAATAAATCTGAAGGGAAGGACAAGTTTTGATTTATGATTTTGGTGGAAACTGACAAAATGCACATTTTTGGAACTTTCAGATTTGAAATTCTGCAAAGGCGATACAGGAGGGGGCTACCAAAAAGGAAATTAGGAGAAGATGAGGGGGAAATATGTGCAGATAAATGGATACAATGTTACACTTAGTTCTGGAAAGGAGGGATATGACGGAAATGAAACCGCAGGACTGAGCCATCACTTGGGCACATGTCTGGTATAATAGAGCATCGTTGTATAGTCTCACATTACATGTGCACTTTTGGCCAACGCTTGTAACATCTGTTTTCTTCCTCCGCCCTGTTACAACAGCCAAGAAGAAACACACTGGAACTAGCAGTGTACCTTACCTCCACTAGTTTGGAAGCCAGGTACATGGAGATAGTAGTGCTTTTGTAAAACATCATAGAAACTCCTGCCAGGGATCCTGCAACAGTTAGAAAACAAAATTATTAATAAGCGCCTCAACTATTTCCTTGCTATTGCTCAACACAGTTCTGACATTACACAAACTTGTGACTCTCTCTGTTAGCATCTATTATAACCAATGTTCAGTGATGTTTCTGTGCTGCATATGAAAGGGTCTTTTATGCTTTTTAGAAAGGACAGGCTCCTGTAATTTTGAAACTGGGAGCCATATCTTTAGCCCCGTAACCAGCTCCCTGGCCCCAAATTCCCCCTCCCAATTGGTCCAGAGGATCCATACAGCAGGGGATGCTCTGGACCCGTCTCTACACACCCACATCCCCATGGAGCAGCACTGTGCACCACGCAGACAGTGCATACTTCGTACATACTCACGTCCCACCCCATCACTGCACAGTGGAACTGCACCAGTTCTGCTGCCCAGGGACTTTCTTTGGCTCCAAGAGGTTCTGTCCCTCTTTTTAAATGAACATGCTAACATATGCAGAGCAACTTCTATTAGAAACTGGGAAAGATCAAAATAAAAAAAGACAACCTTACTCTTGTGCCAAGTACAATGTATTGCCCCTGATGCTAAACACAAACAATGAAAGTATAATTGATAAAAGGAAACTTCAGAACAAAAGTATTGCATTTACATTAAACCACCTAAATGCTGGTTTTCATTTCAACACAAGCTTCACATTTACTTTCCTGTTCTCAAAGCACTTAGAAATTCTGGAACAGGAACTCGGGACAGACTTCCAAATACATGCTCTCCGGTAATATTTCACACTATATGGTGCTTTTCATCCCTAAGTATCCTAAGGCGCTTTACAAATGATGGGGTAAATGCTGTTCTCTGTTGTGTGCATATGCTGTGGGGAGAAGAGCACGCACATGAAGTCTAAGCCTAGGGCTACACTAGGGGAGGGGGTCGATCTACGATACGCAGCTTCAGCTACGTGAATAACGTAGCTGAAGTCGGCATATCGTAATCGACTTACCTGGCCATGAGGACGGCGGCGAGTCGATTGCTGCCGCTCCCCCGTCAACTCCGCTTCCACCTTTCGATGAGGTGGATTTCCGGAGCCGACGGGGAGCGCTTTCGGGGATCGATTAATCGCGTCTAAACGAGACGCGAAAAATCGATTCCCGAAAGATCGATTGCTACCCGCCGATCCGGCGGGTAGTGAAGACAAGCCCTAAGTTGAAGTGTTGGAGTAAGGAAGGATACTGGTTTCTTGAGTGCTACGCTGGGAAACTGGTTAATGTGGCCATCAGCACACCATAGTTCTAGGGGTTAGCCTGCTGGAGTCCTGGGCTCATGTGCAGAGGATGGAATGTATTGCACAAACAAAAGGGGTTACACGCAATCTATGTGCTGTCCTACGTATGCTATCAAGATGGCTCCATGATCTCCTTTTCCTCCTGCAATGCAGCTCCTAGAGTGTAAAGGCAGGATTTTGCTCTCTCTGGGTAGGTTTACACTGCAAGCAAAGGTGTGCTTGTAGCATGGGCAGATATACCATGCTAGCTGTAATCCGCCTAGCATGGATAACAACATTAGTACAGACGCGGTGGCACAGGCTTCAGCATGGGCTGGCTGCTACTGTACAAACCCTGCAGGGACCTTAGGCACGTGCTCGGGTTGTTTGCCCACACTGAAGTGCATGCTTCCTTCTCTAAACTACCATTGTTGTCCATTAAAACTAGCATAGGTATGCCTATCCGTGCTACAATCCCATCTCTTCTTGCTGTGTAGAAATACTCTATGTGGTACTTACACACTCCCTGAAGGGGAAGGCAGAAGTTATCCGGATAATCAGGCTTGCTGCCCTGGGTGCCAACTTCCAGGGGATGCCGTGCTGCTCAGCCTTTTTTTTTTTTTTTGCACTCCACTGACTGGCTGGCCGTTTTTTGCTCCACTAATTGCCCCGCTCGCTTTTTGTTGTTTTTTTCAAACCTCTTGGGGGGCAAGTGCCAAAAACTAGCCTAACTCTCAAAATGCCTACGGCCACTCCTGTGGACAATCTATGCACAGCACATTGTACAACCAAAGGGGAGGGGGAAATGTGGTTAAAGATACTGGGGGCAAGCCCCTACTCTTACAAAGTGTCATGCAATCTTTAATGGCCACACAGGAAACAGAGAACCTTGGGTTTTAAAGGCTTCATTCATTAGATCTCCTGGGATTCAGGTTATGTCCTTTAAAAGGAAGAAAGTCTCACACACACACACACACACAATCAGGATTTGAACCTGTGGTTCCAGTAAGTCTAGATGTTTTATAGCTGCTGCTAGAGACTCAGCCATTCCCTCTGGCTAAGCAACAGCACCATGTTTATATTTATGCATTTAATCCAACATTTAAATCTAATGACAATATTACTGAGTTGGGCACTATCCACTTCTTCTCATGGACTTACCTGCTATAAGAGCATGTAGTTCATCATCCAGGTTTCGTACCCAGCGCAGGAAGCAACTAGTACCCTGCATTTGTGGGGAAAATACAATAGCCTTGCTTAGTGCTTTATTTAAAATGTTATTAGTTTGGTTACATTACAGTATAATCCAATAATAATGAATAAATATCTATATAAGGCATTCATGAAGGATTAACAACCACCTCCTTGACAATTGTCCCTACTGCTACTATATCCATTTATAAGGCACCCATCACTGGGGTTCCTGGGTGCACTTTATGGATTTTAGATTAAGAGCAAACTAAATTTTCTCAACATTCAGGAGCATATACTGTGTGATCAATCAAACTAATCTTAAACTTACTCTGAAGGGAGAGGGAGAATATCCACCTGCTGTCTGATCACTGTCCACATATATGGAGCAGCTTAATTTGCTGATCAATCCCTCTCCTCCCCGACTCAGCTGTGAGGAACAAGAGTAGCCAAAGAGGGTTCGAGGGGTAGAGGAGGGTGACTTTGGTTGACCTCCACAAGGGCCAGAACACCCCCTAGTTCCTCATGTGTCCACCCAACAGGCCCATGACGTTTTGATAAATCAGGGCTCCCAGTAACCTAAAAAGCAACTTTAAAGTTTTGCAAATAGCTAAAAGTCGTAATGGAACTGCAGTGTTGTTGTTGCCATATTGGTTCCAGGATATGAGAGACAAGATGGGTGAGGTAATATCTTTTATTGGACCAACTTCTGCTGGTGGAATGGACAAGTTTTCAAGGTACACAGAGCTCGTCCTCGGATCTCATTGTCGTCAGAGTAACCTGTTGTTATTATGAGCAATTCATAGACCTATAGAGATTAAGGCCAGAAGGAACCATTAGAATAGATAATCTAGCCTTACCTCCTGTACAGCACAGGCCATTAACTTTCACCTAGTTACCCTTGTATTGAGCCCCAAAATTTGTCTTTGACTGAAGCATAACTTGTGTTTGGCAAAAGTATATCTTCCAAAAAGTATCTGAAGATATCAAGATTTTTGAAGTGGTCCATGATGTGTCCTCACTGCATGTTGTATTCCATTTTTTTGGCTTGCAATAAGTGAGTGGTTAGAAGGTACTATATAAGATCTGCTTACGTTACACTATGCTTAGTAGGTGAGGTATAGATGCGATTCTCTGTGACAGATCTCTAACCAGAACTAAAAAAACAATGTATCCCACATCCAACATGCAGTCACCCTTGAAGAGTAAAAACATCAGGCAGAATATTTCACCCTTTATAAACTCCAGTAAAAGATTTGAGTAGCTGTCATTTTTGTAAACTCTCAACAGCTCATTTGTGCAGTTTGACCAAAAATTTTAGTCCCAGTAATTAACAATTACTTGTGTCTAATTCTAGCCACTTTAAATTAAAAGTGAAATTCTGTTTTCTTGCTTTGCAGCTGGTAACAGTTGATTACAAAAGACAGTAGTTTGTAGCTTTTGAATACTCACATACTTATGTCTGAATAAGCAATTGACAAATATTGTTAATTTGGTTAAGGATATGAAATTGCTATGGTTACATCAACATTTGAGTACTGCAGTATGCTCTGCATGTGGCTATAGGTTGGGCCAGATGCTCAGCTGGTGTAAATCAATATAATTCAGTTGACTTCAAGGGAGCTGCACTAATCTACATCAGTGGTGAGTGGAGTGTCATAGGAGTAGCACAAGACACCTTATCCTACAATGTTTTGCTGGTAGCTTCAAGGTTGTTACAAGGAGGAGGGTGAAAAATTGTTCTCCGTAAGTGCTGAGGATAGGATACGAAGAAATGGGCTTACATTGCAACAAGGGCAGTTTAGGTTAGACATTAGGAAAAACTTCCTGTTAGCGTAGTTAAGCACTCCAACAAACTGCCTAGGGATGTTGTGGAATCTCCATCATGGTCTAACCTGTTCTTAAAACCTCCAAAGATATGTCAGGACTGGTCTACTTATTACTGAGTCCTGCCTTGAGTGCAGGGGATTGGACTAGATGACCTATTGAGGTCCCTTCCAGTCCTACACTTCTATGATTCTAAGGTAGAGTTGAAGATGTTGTTTTGAGCTAAAAAACCCTATGTGGCCTGGGAGATGTCTACTTGAAAAAGTGTCTCTTCTCACAGGCGATACTGTCTCTGCTGCAGACAATAGAGGTGGCTGAGCTAGAGTCTCCTCCGTATAACAGAAAGGGCTGCTGACACCATCCGTGGCGGTCTTTTCACTTTAGAATTCACTCCCCTCTAAGTCTGAAATTGCTCAAATCCGCTCACTTTCAGGACATACTGAAAACCTCATCTGGTTTTTTGAACACTTGTGGGGAGAATGGAAGAGTAGATCCTGAGCTTGGGCACTGGCTTGACATTTATGATTTGATTACAGCTAGACTTTGTTATGGGCTGAGGGTCTGTACAATGTCAGAATGTTTAAGCAAAGACGGGGGCTTTTTTGTTATTTTTTAAATCAACATAAATAAATGATACTAAGTTTTCAATGTTTTTGCACTTACTTTGTATATACTGACAAAAGATCCCAGAAAAGCTCCAAGCTGGAAGTTTTCTTTGTTATAGAATAGAGAAAGCAGCCGGGAAGGTTTTGTAAACAGATGCCTGAATGCTGATGGGATTCGAAGGCAACACTGGATCAGGTAACCAACACTAAACATTCTAATGAAGCCCTGGAAGAAAAGTTAAGAAACAGCAACTTTAAAAAAAAAAAAAGGGAAAAAAACATGAGCTACACGAGTGCACTAGTAGCTTATTTTTGAAATGCAGCATTTTAAAAGCCCACTTTGTTGACATTATCTGAAATGTACCTCCTTTCTTGGAACTTGAAACTAGCTTTTTGAACTAACTTCCCTGTAAAAAACTAAGGAAATAGAATCCTAGATCGCCTAGATTGACTGCCTTTCTTTTAACTTAAATGGATACTTAAAAGGCCTCAAAGGACACACACTATCTCTATTCCAAAATTCTGTTCCGTGAAACAGTCCTGATGGCTTAATTTCCAGATTATTCTCTCCCCGCCTTCAACCACAATTGGGTATGGAAAAGAAAGCAATGTGGCAAAGAAAATAAGCCACATACTCAAACATCTGGAAGAAGTGCTGAGGGAGGGAAAAAGCCCATAACAAAACAAAGTCCTTTCAGAAAATGTGTGAATTAGACAGTGACACTGATTCCTTGGCACATGCCCATGTTCTCTCAACAATCGACCTGGAGGCTTTGCAAAGTCTGCTGTGAAGAAAGTGCAAACCCAGAAGAGATCATGTGCAGAACTGTTAAAAAAGATAAACACAGGCTCATATGAAATTTTTCCTACTGCTCCACCCTGAAAGGCTGATATGTCTAAGAGTTTGTTTTGTGAAGTGCCAACTGAGATTGGGTTGGTTCTTTCGTTCTAAATTCTTTTCTTTTTCTGTTTCCTGTAATTTTCTCAAAAGCTTCTTATGCTTATTCTTAGCCCACAGGTGACCATCTCTGAAAGTCTGAAGAAAATCTGTCTACTCATTTAAAAAAAAAATCATCCAAGTGTGGGGGAAAAAAGCTTCAGCCTTTAAGGAAATTATTTAGAGGTCTATTTTTTCTTGTAATAGATTGAAGAACAGTTTGTTTTAAAACATAAATCTAGGTATTTATCACTCTCTCTGCAAATAGCAGGAAATGCTTTTTTGGTTGGAAGGCATTTCATCTGAAAGTATCTGAACATCATGTGCTGAGCACTGGTAGTACATTCTTACTGAATTAAGCAGGCCTCTGAGAGGGATGTTCCAAATGTTCAAGGTTTCTGTTATTTGTTTGTAAAACCATTGGGCAGAGGATTGGAATTAGCAATCTGTCCAATTCAGAAATAAAAAATCTGTGCATCATACAGGACATTTTAATCCCTCATAGAGAGTCCCAAAGCTTTATTTTGGTTAAACATCATTCAGCAACACCCATTTCTTGCAACAATATATTCCATAACTTGTTACTTGTGAAACTGTTTATGAAACAAAGTAAGTGGGGTACAACAGTTAAATAACAATGTTTGGAAGTGGATGGACAGTGTTAGTGCATTCTGGAAGAAATGTATTGTGTGTTTTACAATGGTGCTAGTGAAAAGGCAGTAGTCAGATGCATGAAATAGCTCCTATGTCTCCCTTGCATTTGGCTTTAAAAGCTAAGTAAATTATATCCTCTGGGGAACTTTTATCTCATATTTTCTAAATAGTTATATCACAGTGAGGTGTGATCATATAACAAAAACCTCTATTTCAAAGTTTATGGGCAAGGCAGAATTAAATTTACTCCATGAATCTTAACTCTGAATTTTCTGACTTTTGTGTAATTAAAATGTCAAATTTAAGATGAATGTAGATTATGTAAAATTACAGGAAGTTTTACAATAGTCAAAAGCATAGGATAGAAAACATTTTTATAAACAAAAAATTCAGAGTCCCCACTTTTCACACACCAAAAGAAAAAGGGATTTTAGTACTGATGGACTAGAACACGACATTGTATTATGCTGTTCCAATCTGCAAACTCTCTAGCACATGAGTAACTCATGAACAGTCCCATTGAAATGTGTGGGTTTGCAGGATTAGGGCCTTAGCTCTCATGTGCAACAAACAGTAGCAAGACATAAATACTGAATCTTTACCATTAGTTCAGTGAGCAATCAGGAGACAATATAACAAGTACTTTATAGCTGATTTCCATTACCTGTAATCACACATAAAATTCTGTTTTGTAAATTATAAACTCATCAATTATAACTTTTATTCTCCACAGAAAGATATCAGATCACAGGCAAATGAGTGGTGGAAAAGAAAAATATAAAAAATACACAAAAGAGGGAAATGAATATACACTGAAATCTCTATATTAAACCTTTCCTTAGGAACCACCTATGTTGCAGAAATTTTATGATTTGGATACGAAGATCCAGAAATAGCAGTGCAATTAAATTACACATCTGCAAAAATCATCTGAGGAGCTCAATTTTTTTTAAAAGATTCTTTAAAAATATCTTGATAGTATTAAAACTCAATTCCAGAAATGTATATATTCAAAACAGAGTTCAGTAATATACCAGAAGTCAGATAAATTGTAGCAATGTATCCAAATAGTATTAAATCTATCAATTTTTTAAATAAAAATTTGCTTTCAAATTAAATGTATAATCATTTACAAATTGAACTGTTCAGTATAGTATCCCACATCTCTTGAAACAATAATGAAATAAAATAAAATAAAAAATAATAATTAAACAGACTATAACCACTGGAGTATTCTCCTAATTTCCTCCTAGTCACCACAATTACCAGGTAAACTGTACTGTTCATCTGCTGTTATCATCAGCATTGGCACAGAGAAACTGAAGTTCATTATTTTAGGTATGAACTGCTGGCTAACATATATCTTCATTTAAATTAGCTGCTGGAATCAAGTGGATCAAAGGAGAAAGTGAAGGATCTTCAAATGCCTTTGTTGGGCTAGACAACCCTTCACAGAACTCTACAGAGCCAAGACACCCAGATTATTTCAAATTCTAAGTGAAGTTTATGAAAACGAGGTGATCCACTAGCCAGCTATCAAAGATAAAGATAAAAGGCTACTGCAGGTTATACTAGCTGGCTAATATGTGTCTAAATATGGAGCAGGAAAGAGAAAAAGAGAACGTGATAGGAATATATGCATAACTATGATAATAGGAAGACAAGATGTTCAATGGTAAGGGAAAATATAATACAGAGGAAAATTTGGCATCATCATGGATAGTTCTTGGAAAATATCTGCTCAAACTAAAAGAATGTTAGGAACCATTAGGAAGGGAATAGATAATAAGACAGAAAATGTCATAATGCCACTATATAAATCCATGGTACACCCACACCTTGAATACTGCATACAGTTCTGGTTGCACCACCTCAAAAAAGATATATTAGAATTGGAAACGGTAGAGAGACGGGCAACAAAAATGACTAATGGTATGGAACAGTTCCCATGAGGAGAGATTAAAAAGACTGGGACAGTTCATCTTGGAAATGAGATAACTAAGGGGGGATATGATAAAGGTCTATACAATAATGAATTGTGTGAGAAAGTGACTAGGGAAGTGTTATTTAGCCCTTCACATAATACAAGAACCCGGGGTCATCTGATGAAATAAAGAGGAAGAAGATTTAAAACAAACATAAGGAAGTACTTCACACAACGCACAACCTGTGGAACTCGTTGCCAGGGGATGTTGTGAAGGCCAAAAGTATAACTGGGTTCAAAAAAGAATCAGATAAATTCACGGAGACTGGGTCCATCAATGGCTAATAGCCAAGATGGTTAGGGATGCAACCCCATGCACTGGGTGTCCTTCAACCTCTGACTGCAGAAGCTGGAACTGGATGACAAGGGATGGATCACTTGATAAATTGCCCTGTTCTCTTCACTCCCTCTGAAACATCTGAGATGGGCCACTGTTGGAAGCAGGACACTGGACTAAATGGACCATTGGTTTGACCCAGGATGGCCATTCTTATGTTCTTATTTTTGTTAAGCTAAATAAATTGAGCTCCTTGAGTCTATCACTGTAAGACAGGTTTTCTAATCCTTTAATCATTCTCATGGGTCTTCTCTGAACCCTCTATAATTTATCAACATCCTTCTTGAATTGTTGACACTAGAACTGGGCACGATATTCCAGCAGCAGTTGCACCAGGGGCAAATACAGAGGTAAAAAAACCGCTCTACTTCTACTCAAGATTCCTCTGTTTATGCATCCAAAGATCACATTAGCCCTTTTGGCCACACTGGATCTCATGTTCAGCTGATTATCCACCCTGACTCCCAAATCTTTTTCAGAGTCACTGCTTCCTACATCCTTTAGTATGGCCCTACATCCTTTGTTCCTAGATGTATACATTTATATTTAACTATGAAGTTTGCAATGGCTAATCCCATGTTGTCTTAACTTGGGCCCTGATCATATGAACACTTATGCACATGCTAACGTTACTACTATGTTAAGTCCAATTGAAGACATGGAATTGTATAGAATTTATATATTAGGCACCCAATTTTGAAAATTATGGCTAAAATAATTTAAAAATAGATGCTGAGTAGTTCTCTCTTTTCTCATCCCGGGGGGGGGGGGGGGGGGGAAGAGGTATTTTCTGTTAGTTATTCTAGTTGTGCTGTTTTTATGTTTAATCACTTTATCTTTAGTTAAAAAAAAAAGTTACAATTATTCTGAATATTTTGTAAATATTTTATTACACATTCCCAGATCTATTCAGCCAAACACTTCACGTCCCACTGACTTTTATGGAACTTCAGCACATATTTAAATACTTTGTTGTATTAGAGGCTAACACTGTCACTAAGTTTGCTGAAATATTGCATAGTTCAAAAAAGTAGTAACAAAATAATATTGAACAAGACACTGAACTGTATAAATATAAGAAAATAACTATTGTACTATACCTCCTCTAAAGCTTTATCTTAATGTAGAGAGCCTTGCCATTAAAAAACCAAGAGAGAGAAATTCTAACACAATGCACTATTTTTAATGGGGGGGAAAGCATTTTAAAAGTAAAATATAGCAAAAGCAGAAGCCTAGCTATCAATTTTCACTTCTCCATAAATAAAAAATGTACATTATTAAAAGATCAAGATCTGCTGAAGTTTCACCCAAAACTAAGACCATGTAGCAGGTGGTCCCACATGTGCCAATCTTCTCCACACAGTACTCCTCTGAAAAAATGCACTGGACATATTATGGAGGAGGCTAATTCGTGACACTGGACATATACAGCTCTCTCTGTCTACAGCAACTGTGGACAATCTCCCATTACCCCTTAAAATAAATTGACTAGCGAGTCCAAAATCAAACACCAGTGTGCCAGACATGCACAGCTGTATGTGTGCCACTGCTGATCAGTCTGCCCAGCACAGCACATTCCAGGTGCTTTATTTAGGATGGAGCCGCAAGTGGGATCAGTTACGAAGAGCCTCATGTAATTAAACAAGTTTATTTTTTGCTGATCCATTTTTTTCCATTCACTTTAGGTTCTCAGATTATTGTAATTGATCTATCATAGTAGTGAAGTAGAAAGAAAGAAAGAAAGAAAGAAAGAAAGAAAGAAAGAAAGAAAGAAAGAAAGAAAGAAAGAAAGAAAGAAAGAATGAATCTTGCTCAGAAGATGGTTTTCACAAACCTATAACTGACTCTTTTTATAAGGAAAAAGCATGACCAACAACAGACTTCAGAGGCTAAGACATATGGAATCTGCATTTGCCCATTGTAATTTACATATTCTTTTTCTGTACTAAACTTCATATGTTTTCACCAGTCTCTGTGAGTGTTTACAAAAAATGTCAGATTCATACTTACTTTAATGCAATAGGAGATGCAATTATCTTCATAATGTTTACAGCATCTATGCCTTGGACCATGTTTGCATCTGCAAAAGAAACAATGAAATCCATATTAACCAGAAGTTGGCTTTACCGTAATCTACTAGAGATTTTATAAACTTTCTCTTGCTAAAAATGTATACAATAGTCTTTTGCTATTTCCCCATTATTTATTTTGCATGTCACCTTTTGACACAGTCCTGTATGACATTCTCGTAAACAAACTAGGGAAATGCGGTCTAGATGAAATTACTATCTGGGGGTGCACAACATGTTAAAAGCTTGTACTCATGGAGTAGTTATCAATAGTTCGTTGTCAAACTGAGAGGGCCTATCTAATGCGGTCTCACAGGGGTCAGTCTGGGTCTGGTACTAATTAATATTTTCATTAATGATTTGGATAATGGAGAGAAGAGTATGCTTATATATTTGAAGATGGGAGCGGTTGCAAGCACTTTGGAGGACAGGATTGGAGTTCAAAACAACTAGACCAACTGGAAAATTGGTCTGAAATTCAAACAAGACAAGTGCAAAGTACTACACTTAGGAAGGAAAAAAATCAAACGTGCAACTAAAAATTGGTGAATAACTGACTAGGTGATAGTAATGCTGAAAGGGATCTGGGGGTTATAGTGTCACAAACTGAATATGAATCTACAAGGTGACAATTGTAAAAAGGGCTAATATCAATCTGGAGTGTATTAACAGTACTACTGTATGTAAGACACAGGGGGTAATTGTCCCACTTTTTCCGGCACTGATAAGGCCTCAGCTGGAGTATTGTGTTCAGTTCTGAGCACTACACTTTAGGAAAGATGATGTAGGCAAATTGGAGAGAGTGCAGAGAAGAGCAACAAAAATGATACAAGGTTTAGAAAACCTGACCTATGAGCAAAGGTTAAAAAACTGGGTATCGTTAGTCTTGAGAAAAGAAAACTGAGGGGGGACCTGATAACAGTCTTCACATATGTTAAGGGCTGTTATAAAGAGCATAGGGACCAATTGTTCTTCACGTCCACTGAAGGTAACAAGAGAAGTAATGGGCTTAATCTGTAGCAAGGGAGGTTTAGGTTAGGTATTAGGGAAAATGTCCTAACTATAACGGTAGTTAAGCACTGGAAGAGGATTCCAAGGGAGGCTGTGGAATCCCCATCACTGGAACAGGTTGGACAAACACCTGTCAGGGATGGTCTAGGTATAATTGGTCCTGCGATAACCTCTTGAAGTCCTGTCCAACCCTACATTGCTATGATTCAATTGTAAGGCACTGTGTACCTTTATGAAGTCATCAAAGTACTGTACAAATAAAACCGTACTTTATTAGTATTTCATAAGTACACGTACATGTATTTTGACCCAATCCTCTTTTCCGTGCTGAGCTTGGGTAAATGGGCTATGCCTATGAATTCCCCACTGTGGCAATGGGAAGGAATTATGAATTATCCCTCCAAGGCCATAGAGCTGTAGCAGGGCCATTCTGCAGCCTATGATCACTGACACTTTCCCCCTTGCCCACCCAAATTAGACTGATGTTGCTGTTTTGGCCAGGGATCCATTGGCCATACTGCAATCCCTCCCTGTACCACCAAGTGGGCCTACTGGAGGAGACTGCAGAGGCCTCTCTCAAGCATGACCATTCCAGTGCAGTGTAGTTCTGTCAGTTCCACAGTGGTATAGATTTTCTGTGGCCCTTACTTGGGATTAAGGTTTGGCTCAAAGCATAAAGAGGGGATGATTTTAGGGAAGATGGGATGTGTGGACTTTACTGTAATTAGACTTGTATGACACAGAATTAAAGGAAAGTCATTTCATATTAGCTCTAAAAATGATATTTTCTTGTAGTCAATTATTTGTGGTTTAATACAAAATAAATCACATAATTTATATACTGTGTCAAATATCTTGGAAGCTTTGAATCATGTACTGTAAAGTATATTGGCCATAAATCATCCACAAGGTTAGTTTATGTAGCAAAAATTGTAACGAGAATGTGATCAGGTTACAGACATTTAGAATCAATTATATCTGAAAGGAAACATATGGAAGAGAAACTTGAGAAAGTATTAGGATTAAAAATGCAATGGTTTTTGAATGTATGGGAAGCGGGAGTTTGGAAATCCCAAAGGAAGTATACTCCTCATTTGTTAATCATTTAGCCTTCTAACGTTTAATAAATACATTTTGGCTAGAGGGGCACTGATCATGCCTCACTATTTTCAATTCGTTCACGTCAGGGGTATTTAAAACAAAATAGGTATGAGGAACAAGAAAGGGACTGGCCTTCTAGCTATCCCTTAGCTCAATGCTGGAGGTAAGTGTTTCTTTCTATTTGAAGGGCTTTCACTCTGAAATAAGCGCTCCTCACCACCCCTTTCACAACACAGAATACTTAGAACATCTGTTTCTCTACTGCCTTTCAGGAACATACCGTAACAAGGACCTAGTCCTAAAAAGGGGGCTGCACACCTTTCTCTCCCATAGAAGTAAATAGAAGCTGGAGTCTCAACCCACCTACTCTTATTTGTGTGGGTTTGCTATAAATGAGGCCTGGAAGGAGGCTTCTGCTGTGCTTGATTTACCATCACCAACAGTATTACAATGGAGATTTAGCTAGTGCTCCACCTGTAGACTTATACTGCAGTAATGCTGGATTTGGGACATGGAAGGTCAACCATGTTACCAAATGAAGAAAGGACAGGTAGGCGATGGAGGCTTGTTGCCCCACTTCAAAACCTTTGTCTATGGGAGAAAACAAGGGGTTTAAGGCTCTCCCAATGTTTTTTGCTGCAGATGAGAGGATGGACTAGAAGCTGACCCAGAACTTCCCTGCCAAAGTGGGGGTAGTTGAAGGCTGCTCCTGGACCACTTCACCTCCAATAGGATGAGGAAGCAGTAAGTGAAAAAAAATGAGGATTTTAAGAGCACCCCTGGAACATTCCTTCAGCGTGGGCAGAAGAGCCACTACACTGTCCAAAGTGCACTCCTTTGTGAATGGTAGGATTGTACTTATCCAAGTACAGCAATTTAGAAGGCAAAGAGAAACAAATGGAGACAGGCAAATGTTTTGATTTGTTTTAAAAACACCTTTCCATTTCTCTGGAATTGTTATTGGAGTTATCGGTGCCTGCTTTCAAAAATTTAAAATGGCGTGTTCCCCATGTGTCATTCAATATAGGCCTGGCACCACGTGTAGCAATTAGTATTATGGTAATGATCAAAGGGACAAAGAATGTAGGCCATATTTACAGGGTTGGGGACTCTATTCTTGGAAGTAGTGATCCTGAAAAAGATTTGGGGATCGTGGTGGATAATCAGCTGAATATGAGTTCCCAATGCGACCCTATGGCCAAAAGGGCTAATGCAATCCTGGGATGAATAAACAGGGGAATCTCGAGTAGGATTAGAGAGGTTATGTTACCTCTGTACTTGGCACTGGTGAGACCGCTGCTGGAATACTGCATCCAGTTCTGGTGGCCACAATTCAAGAGGGATGTTGATAAATTGGAGAGGGTTCAGAGAAGAGCCACGGGAATGATTAGAGGATTAGAAAACATGTCTTACAGTGATAAACTCAAGGAGCTCAATCTATTTAGCTTCACAAAGAGGGGTGACTTGATTACAGTCTATAAATAAAAAGATGGGGAACAAATATTTAACAATGGGCTCTTCAATCTAGCAGAGAAAGGTATAACATGATCCAGTGGCTAGAAATTGAAGGTAGACAAATTCAGATTGGACAAAAGGTGCACATTTTTAATGGTGAGGGTAATTAACCATTGGAACAATTGACCAAGGGTGATAGTGGATTCTCCATCACTGACAATTTTTAAATCAGAACTGGATGTTTTTCTATAGGATACGCTCTAGGAATTATTTTGGAGAAGTTCTATGGCCTGTGCTATAAAAGAGGTCAGACTAAATGATCCCAATGGTCTCTTCTGGCCTTAGAATTTATGAAGCAGTAGTCAGTCATTAAGCTATTCTTAAAGGGAAGGGGCAGAAAAACCACAGAGCGCACCAAAGCTCTCCGGTCAAGGGTCCAAAAATTTAGAACTGATTTCATTTTTATTCCAGTTATCATAATTAAATCTACAACTGAAGTTAAAGTCATTTAGGGTCAAATTTACAAAAGTGCCCGAGTGACTTACAAACTTAAATCTCCTTGACTTAGGCTCCTAAGTGACTAAGCCCAGGTCTACACTAACCCCCCCTGTCGAACTAAGATACGCAACTTCAGCTACGTTAATAACGTAGCTAAAGTCGAAGTACCTTAGTTTGAACTTACCTGTGGTCCAGACGCGGCGCGCAGGCTCCCCCGTCGACTCCGCCTACTCCACTCGTCGAGCTGGATTACCAGCGTCGACGAGGGAGCACTTCCTGGTTCGATTTATCGCGTCTTGACAAGACGCGATAAATCGAACCCAGAACATCGATCCCGCGCCTCCGACGCGACGGGTAAGTATAGACATACCCTAAGGTACTTTTGAAAATGTTACCCTAAGACCCATTTTCAAAAGTGGTGTAGGCACTTAGCAGTCTACATTCCACTGATTTTCAATGAGACTTATTCTCCAAAATGCCTAAGTCAGTTTTGAAAAATTGTTTTGAAATGTTACCCTCAGTAATTTGCATAGTCTAAAAAAATTAAATGCAAGTTGGAAAGATTTATCAGAAATCAACAAAACAGATTAACTAAATCTAATCTATTTTAGAAGCAAAGTACAAAAATGCTGCAATGTTTATGAATAAACACTAAAAAATGAAGAGAGGGATTCTTCAAACAATTATATCAAACACATTGTGGGTGCCTAATAAATAATAAGAAAATCTAAGAGTATTAGGTGCCAACTCCCACTGAATTTAGACTACGACCACAACATTAATAACAATAACAGCAACATGTAAATGTTTTGCTATGGCTTCATGACTCTTCTTATAATTAACAATACAACCTCACAAACCCCGTGAAGTATCTGACATACTGCACCCAGCCACTATATGCTACTAAAGTGTTCAGTTATGTACTAAATATCACCCTAACTGCTCCAAAATTAAAACAAATATACTAGTTGCTTTTATATTACCTAGTTAGTGAATTGTATATCTTAAGTAATATGAGCTAATTCTAATAAATAGGTTTATCTTTGTTTTACTTTGTTTTTAATATAGCTCACCATTTTGTTATTGTTGTTACTCAATAAAAGAAATATAAATCTCTTGAATGCAAATTAAAAATAGCATGAAATACTGTTGTTATATAAAATGGAATGGGCACATGTGAAACTGAGTAAAATAAAAAGGAATCAATTAGGGTTTGGGTTTGTTTTTGTTTTGTTTTATTTTTTTGGACTCACACTTTGTCCACAAGTTTCTTTGTTAAAGCAATTATGTTCATTCGCCGCGATACTTCTTGCCGGTGCTTTATTTTTCTGTCTATTTTTGAAAATGCTACTTCCGGTGAAAATGAATGTGTGGGGATTTCTTCTTTACCTACAATGAACCTGGAAGGAAAAGGAAAACATAAGGCAATTATATTTCTTACTTTAAAAACAAATAAAAAACCCCAAAGTTTTCAAAAGTGGATTCTACAGAGTAGTGTTGTTAATTTTCTGCACATT
The DNA here is from genome assembly GCA_037349315.1 of Chelydra serpentina. Taxonomy (NCBI): domain Eukaryota; kingdom Metazoa; phylum Chordata; order Testudines; family Chelydridae; genus Chelydra; species Chelydra serpentina. The sequence goes on along the minus strand of JBAIAC010000004.1, from coordinate 23,289,664 downwards.
TCAGCTCTTCTTTTTGAGCACGGCCTGAGATCCCAACTTTAGGAGGCAGGCAAGTGTCATTATCCCAATTTTACCAAAAGCAACCCAGGATCAGAGAAGTTGCACAAGGAAATGTCTGGCAGAGCTAGGAATAAAACCCAAGACTTAATCAAGCACTGCGTCGCATATGGACATGCTGTGTCTATATGCCTCCTACAGTGCCTGTAAGATGGAGCCACTCCTGTATTCCCAGAGTGCTTTGTAAATATAAACCACCATTAACAAACATACAGGACCCAGGACAAGACACAGTAGCAATGGATTTCTGCTTATTCCCAGTACAATGCTGGGATTTAGGATTCCTGTCTCTGGAAGAGGAAATGTTTAACGCTCCTTCTCACACACACACATCGCCTACCCCGCTGCATTAGCACTGTATTCATTTATTGTAATCCCCCTTTTGTAAAATAGTCACACATTTGAAAACACTCCTTTCCTGCCAATTCTATATTATGGCCTCTTTGAAATATGCAATATGTCTCAAAATACAGGAAGGGTTTACAACAGTGCGGTTTCTGTTAAGGAAATTCTGGCCTCCTATAAAGCAGCTTCCAGTATACATGTTTCCCCAAAATGGTTACTTTGAGCTAAAACTACTGGGTCTGGTTTTTCAGATACTTACTTAAGTGCAGAGAATGTAAATCCTTTCAAGCCATCTTTGCACCTGAAACACAAAAATTAGATTTTTGGTTTTGGGTAGGGTGACCAGACAGCAAGTGTGAAAAATCAGGACGGGGGGGGAGGGTAATAGGAGTTTATATAAGGAAAAGCCCCAAATATCGGGACTGTCCCTATAAAATCGGGACATCTGGTCACCCTAGTTTTGGGTGACAATCTGCATGCAATGAAAATAAAATCTCAGAGATAAAATATTGATGTAAAGCTGCCCAAGAACAACAACAATTTGGGGATAACCATTTGATTGTTACAAAATCCAATAAAGGAAAATAAGTATGCAACTAATTTATAGCCAACGGGGACAACACGGTTTTCAGCATGAAGCACACCAGGGCCTTCTGGAATTTCCTTGGAGACAGTGGACAGAGAACACCCAGAAACTCCTGCGTCAAAACTTCTTTGATCAAAACTGATAGGGATATGCAGATCTTTAAAGAAGGGAGATCTAGGTTCTACCCCTGCTGTGACCATGAGACAAGTGTTGGCCATGGTCTACAGAAGTAACAACGTGAATTCTTAGGTGGCCACGGATGTGTTAGTTTTACAAAAAACTGTCATAATGAGCCTGACGAAACATAAACCTACTGAAAGGGATGAGAAGTGTTCTGCATACTTTTTAAAAAAAAAACCACTCTGAGTTTGAGAGCCAGTGTCTTCCTTCATATGGGAGCTGAATCCTGCACTCCTTACTCAGGAAAAAACTTCCACTGTAAAAGTCTCAGCATGCCAATTGTCTGGCAGTTGCTCTGGTTCTGCAGCCCTTTTCATGAGTGGATGGGACTACTTTTGTGAATAAGGGCAGCAAGAAAGGGCCCCAGATTTGTAAATGCTAATGTTGATTGCGGTATAACGTGTAAGATTTACTCGAATACTTTAATGTTTTAATTGGCAACTGGAGTTTCAGGAGTTTGTTGTTTTCTGAACTGGGTGTGTTGACTGCAATTGAAGCCTGCAGCTGCTACGGATTCTTCCTGGATGACTATCAGCGTACCAGTGTCCTGCTGCTAGGGAAGCAAAGAGCAGTACTTTTTACTCTAGATATTTGTATTTTTCTTCTTTTTAGAGGGCTGTAAATCAGAGGGGAATAGATCATGATGAAAGTAAGTGCACTACAGACAGAATATATAACACATAAAAAAGCTGCTATTTTATTTATCAGTTAAAGAATACATTGTATACTAACAAAAGGTAAAATCCTGCCGTTATGATAGCCAGTTGCCAAGGCTGGGAAAGTAACAGTGGTTGAGCAGAGGGTCCTTGTGCCCTGCTGCCCATGCAGGCCAAGATGCCTCAGGAAAGCTTGGGGCACCACCATCCCTAGCACATGTAACTGCTACTCCAAGAAGGGAGCAGTTGTAGAGCATTTAGTGCCTGCTGCTGATGGCAGTATGTGTATGGGAAAGTGGGGGAATGGAATGGGAAAGTGGCTTGGATTACTGACCAGGCTTGCCTGGGACTATGTACCACTGGATACATGTTAGACAACCCCGCACAGACCATCATTCAGTTGCCCTCCTGCTCTTGGATGTGCTAATGAGGAGGAAAAGGCTCCCCGTGCTGTCTTTCCCCATTATCCCAGCAAGCCTGAGCACAAGATGACAGAATGTCAGCAAAAACATTTAGATACATTTAGCTGAAGAAAGAAATTCACAAATCAAGAAAGTCTTTCTTTTTGCTGGCATCCGTATGTGCTCTTGGTGAGATGTCACAACACTCAGTTCCCTTGGGAAATGCTTCTGCTTCACAAGGGAAAGGACTCACATACACATTTAAAGGGATTTCTTCTCAACTATGTGCAAAGCTCTCATGAACGGGCAAGCATAATTACACCCAGTATTAGGGAAGCAGAAACAAATATGGTTACTGTTGTAAAAACTGCTGTGCCCCAAATATCATATTTTATATAGGACCATAGGTGTTCATGATACCTTACAGATAATTAAAAAATGCATTAACACCTTTAATGTATAGAGCCTTTTAGCTGAAGATTTAGAAGAGTTTTACAAACTTAAAGACTCAGAACACACCTGTGGGAAACAGCAGGTAAGAATAATTACACCAGTTTTACAAAGAGAGAAACTGAGACACAAAGAGTTAGGTGGTTTGCACCCAAAATCACACAGCAAATCACTGGTAGAGCTTGGAATTGAGCCCAGGAGTCCTGACACCCAGCTCTAATAAAAAAAAAACCCCACACTCCTATATCAGGAGTTAGGTCCTGATCCTGCAATTGATAGCATGTGGGTGACTCTATGAAGTGCCACTGACTTCAGGGGGTTCCATACAGTCTGCTTGTAGGCTATCAACTAAAATTGGGGCCTTAGTTTCTAATTTTGTTTCTCATGGCAGTCTTCTTTGCTCAGAAACAAACAAATAAAATGTGCAATTTAAGTTTAAACAATGACAAACAGTCATTTGGAGAGTTTTATACAAACAGAGAAGTAATTACAGTGCAACCCTGAAAAGTCATTTTGCCTCAATCTTGCAGCTGCAGTTTGCAAATGCTGCAACAATTATTACATCATTACACCAGTAGATGTCCCTAATCAACTGTTATTCAAGCGGGAACAGATCTGGGAGAATTCTTGATCAACATTGTTTCACTAGCAATTTTCTTTTAAACTCGCATCAAAGAAGACAGTTAATAAATGCGGCACTGATCTTAAAACACTACCAGACATCTAAGTTACTCAAATGCAAAACACTTAAAATGTATCTGTTACCCTGGGAAACATTAAAAACATTTCTGTACAACCTTTCATAATGCCTATCCTCATTAGCCATCTGTGATAATTAATTCTCACCTAGTTATTAATTTGTGTAAGAGTCATTATCAGAGTTATGGTATTACTATTATTTACAACTGTATTCATGTGAAACCTTCCAAACAAAATGCACCAGCCAGTTACATATATGGCTTAATGCAGGGGTTCTCAACCTTTTTCTTTCTGAGGCTTCCCCAACATGCTATAAAAAACTCTACGGCCCACCTAAGCCACAACTAGTTTTCTGCATATAAAAGCAAGGACCGGCATTAGGGGGTAGCAAGCAGTGCAACTGCCTGGGGCCTCATGCCATAGGGGCCCCCAGTAAGCTAAGTTGCTCAGGCTTTGACTTCAGTCCCAGGTGGAAGGGTTCAGGGCCCCGGGCTTCAGCCCCATGCGGTGGGACTTCAGCTTTCTGCCCTGGGCCCCAGAGAGTCTAACACTAGCCCTGCTTGGCAGACTCGCTGAAACCTGCTCACAGTCCCCTAGGGGACCCCAGGACCCTGGTTGAGAACCACTGGCTTAGTGTATAAGCAATATTACAGATATTCTATTTGGAGTTCTATTTACAGGTTAGGTTTATTTCATTTAACAAAGTGAAGGTTAAGGAGTGACTTGATTACAGTGTATAAGTACCTAGATGGGGAACAAATATTTGACAATGGGCTCTTCAATCTAGCAGTGAATGATATAACATGATCCAATGGCTGGGAGTTGAAGCTAGACAAATTCCAATTGGAAAAATTAGGCATATATTTTTAACTATCAGAGTAATTGTCATTGGAACAATTTACCAAAGGTTGTAGTGGATTCTCCATCTGACAATTTTTAAATTAGGATATTTTTCTAAAAGATATGTTCTAGGAATTATCTTGGTAAAGTTCTATGACTCGTGTTATACAGGAGATCAGACTAGATTATCACAATGGTCCCTTATGACCTTGGAATCTATGAATCATTTCAATGTTCTAAACTGCTACAAGTAATACAATCAGCATATGGCATCTTTTCTCACAACCATGAAAGGAACTGGGCCAGATTCTCAACCCCCCAGTTTGGGATCATTTGGGCATCCTGAGCAGCATGAAGGCCACATACACTGGCTGTAGTTGGCCAGTTGAGAATTTTCCCTCCAGAGGGGAATTCTTCACTGATGCAAAGCCTGATGAGCCAGCTCCTATGCCAGCTGTCTCTTTCTAGTACAGGGGTAGGACAGAAGAGAGAGGGACTGGAGCAGAGCTCTAGGATATTCTAACTTACATCAGGGCTACAGTTGGGTGAGTGTGACAACCCCATAAACAGTCCAGCGGTTCTCCAACTTCGTGTGCCCAACAGACTTTGGCACAGGAGAGACTCTGGCCCATGTTATCCAAAATATCAGATAAAGAAAAATATAACTTAAGGCTACATGCACACATTTTCCCTAAAGGGAGCTACTCTTATCACAATCTAGAACAGCTCTCCTGAAGCAGAGTTCGGCCAGACCTAACAGTCAAGTCTTGAACCAACTCTAATTTTGTTGAGAGAGGCACGCTCTAACCAGTGTGTGGGGAAGGGAAGAGGTCTCCCCACCAAGCTGTAGGGCTAAAAGCCAACGATTATGTTTTCAATTATTTTTTATTAGCATTTCTTGCTAAAGCCTTTCTAAAGGCTCACTCTCTGTGATTGACTGACATGCTCTGTGCAAGATGTCAGCTGGGGAAAGGAGTTTAATTACTTTGGTTTCACACTATACTTGTAGGGAGAATGTGACACATGACACACATTTACTGAAAAATGACAATATAACTTATGTTATCCTTCAAAGTAAAAGTAAATTAGAAAATTCAACTTTCCCTACATTGAATTTCATTATGGTTGTGTGCTTTGGGAATTCAGCTTACTCTTTTCCAGGAAGAAGAAGTACCATGGCATAATAATTTACTGGTTGCGATAGAATATGCTTAAGAAGGATTAACATATAAAGTAGGTGTCACCTATCAGTCCATAGACTAAGCCTAGTAGCCAGGGGAGAAAATGCCCAAGTTGCCACACCATGAAGCCATGCCCCACAAACCACAGCCCCTGCAATTTCAAGGAGTAAAAGTTGTCCACTCTTCAGTGTGAACTGTACTTCTTGTAATGCACTGTCAATCAGCTTTCTATTTTATACACTTTAAATGCAGGTTATGCTCTCTCTTGCTTCTGTTGTAACATCCTTCCTTTCCTTGCTTCTTTTCACCGTGTTCTATCGAAATATATAATGTGTCATTTTCCTGAGTTGCTTTCTGCGTCTGTCTCCTCTTTTCCTTCTCTCTCCCTCTACCCACTTGAAGCCTCTTTTGCTCCTTTCCCTGATACTATTATTTTAACCTCTTCCTCTATAATTTCTCTTCCCTTTCTTCTCCTATTTCTTTCCTGTCACTCCCAATACCACATTTCTTTTTTTTTAACCTATCCTATTCAATATCCCTTGCACCCACCAGATCACAATTATTATTTTTTCCTATCAGAATCAAATGGACTGGGAGTGAAAGGGTGGATTTTTAATTAATAGCTCTGGAGAAAAATGGTTTCTATATGATCCATGAGACATTGGAGCTCAAGTGTACATAATGGATGTCTGGGCCACCTCCATAATGATTTTGACCCAAAGAGATGGGCATGTAAACATGTATTATTAGCCCAAGTTTAGTTCTACTGCTATCTGAGAACTGCTTGTATATTTGATGGCTTTGAAACATGGAAGTGAGGTTCAGTAATGTTTAACACTCCCATAAGAACTGAAAGAGATACATATCACTCAATGGGATCAAATGACATCTCAAAACCATTCATTCCAAGCGAATAATATCTTTACCATAAGCCTGCTTGTACAAAATGAAATATCAGATATATATGGACAAAGGTACAGCCAACCTCTCTCTCTCTGGCCTCTCAATCAGGCCTGAGGAGATAAGGCTGAGGCCAAAGCAGACTTTAATAGCTCTTTCTGGTGTTTTCCACACGGGGTGAGCAGGCGTTTTAGCTGTTAAGCCATGATTTCTAATAACAGGTGTTCATAAGCTTTATTAAGTCTGCACTGACCCTTCACTACAACCGAGCTTTGCAACAAGAACCAGATTAATCTCAGATACACCAATGTAAACATGAAGTGACTCCGTTAACTTGTACAGAATTAGTTGCTCCAGATTTACACCAGCATGGATCAGAGAAGAATTTGCTTCAGTGTCTTACCATTAGAGATGGAAACCAAACCAAACCTCAAATGTGAACTCACAACCCACATTTTTAGGGCAGGGAAGGGTTCAGATTTGAAACCCTGGATAAAACTCCTCACTTGTGGTATCGATTATGTGTGGGATATAGAACCATAACAAGCCTATTTTCCTGATCCATTTCCAAAAGTGGCCCAAGAGGTTAAAACGTGCAAGTTTTGACATTTGGGACTCAAATCTTTTGAGAACAGTTTACAACATTTCAGTGCCACTTATCCTAAATATGAACCATATCTAATGTTCAGTCAGCGGGTAATATATGTAATCTGAAACCAGACCTGTATTCAAACACTATTTCCTCAGTCCATCTCTACTAATTAGGCATCTTTAGCAAGAACATTTTGGAATAATCTATTTTTTCTTTATCATTATGGCCTTGTTAATAACAACTACAATTCTCCAATTAAATCGTATCTTCTCAAAGGGAATATTGTCTCAAAGCTTACATACCCTGCAGAAAGGCACCTTTGATATATATATATATATATATATATAACTGATAGAAAGCATCTATGCTACTCAAAAGAGAATCAGATAGAGCTGCTGTGATCCTGGATGGGCATTCACCATTTTATGACAAGTCAGATTGTAACATAAGTCTTATAAGCATTGAGCGGACATAATATCAAAGCCTCTGGGAGTGAAAGTAAGATATTCCACTCACCAGCTGCTGTTCACATTAAAGAATTCTTCCCTAATATCAAACCTAAGCCTTTGCTTCCTTCAGAATTCTTCTCCGTGTCCTATCACCTACTATGACTGTGAAAAATTCCCGTCCTTCATTTTTACATTGCTTTCTATAAAAATCATAACTGGTGTGGAGAAAGTAAATAAGGAAGTGGAATAATTTACTCCTTTCCATAACACAAGAAGAAAAGGTTACTCACCTTTGTAACTGTTGTTCTTCGAGATGTGTTGCTCATATCTATTCCAGTTAGGTGTGTGCGTGCGCGCGTGCACAGAAGTCGGAAACTTTTTCCCTAGCAGCTACCCATCGGGCCGGCTGGGGAGCCCCCTGGAGCGGCGTTGATATGGCGCTCTATATAGTACCCTGCCGGCCCGACCCCCCTCCAGTTCCTTCTTGCCGGCTACTCCGACAGAGGGGAAGGGGGGGGGTGGGAATGGAATAGATATGAGCAACACATCTCAAAGAACAACAGTTACAAAGGTGAGTAACCTTTTCTTCTTCTTCGAGTGGTTGCTCATATCTATTCCAGTTAGGTGACTCCCAAGCCTTACCTTGGAGGTGGGGTTGGAGTTAAGGAAGTGCGGATTGGAGGATAGCCCTGCCAAAGGCCGCGTCATCACGGAAGTGATGGATGATGGCATAGTGTGATGTGAAGGTATGCACTGATGCCCATGTGGCGGCCCTGCAGATTTCCTGGAGGGGAACATTGGCGAGGAAAGCCGCCGAGGAAGCCTGGGCCCTTGTAGAGTGGGCCGTGACGACTGGCGGGGGAACCTTTGCCAGGTCGTAGCAGGCATGGATGCATGCCGTAATCCATGAGGATATGCGTTGTGAAGAGACCGGCGCGCCCTTCATACGCTCTGCAACAGCAACGAACAGCTGGGGAGTTGTACGGAACGGCCTTGTGCGCTCTATATAGAAAGCGAGCGCTCTCCTCACGTCTAAGGAATGTAACTGCTGCTCCCTAGAGTTGGCATGCGGCTTGGGGAAAAAAAAACAGGCAGGAAAATGTCCTGTGATATATGGAAATGAGAGACCACCTTAGGGAGGAAAGACGGGTGAGGTCGTAGCTGAACCCTGTCCTTATGAAAGATGGTATACGGTGGGTCACACAGGAAAGCCTTTAATTCGGACACCCGTCTAGCTGAGGTAATGGCCACGAGAAAGGCGACCTTCCACGATAGGTAAAGAAGGGAGCAGGAGGCCATCGGTTCGAAGGGAGGACCTGTGAGACGAGAAAGGACGAGATTGAGGTCCCATGCCGGAACGGGTGATTTCGTTGGAGGGTGGACTTTCTCCAATCCTTTGACGAAGTGACGCACCATGGGGTGCGCGAATATTGAGCGGCCATCCGCTCCTGGGTGGAAGGCCAAGATGGCCGCAAGGTGAACCTTTAAGGATCCAAGGGCAAGATGATTGTCCTTGAGGTGTACTATGTACTCCAGGATAGACGGCACAGAGGCGAGAAGCGGAGATATCTGTTGCTGGGCGCACCAGACAGAGAACCTCTTCCACTTAGCCTCATACATGAGCCTTGTAGAGGGCTTGCGGCTCTCAAGGAATACTCGTCTAACCGGGGCCAAGCATCATACTTATTATGATGTAATAAGGGACCAGGCCTGGTAGAAATGGGATAGACGATTAAAAAAGGGGAAGGTAACTGACTCTGAAGCGGTAGTCCATCCTCGATCGCTCCATCAAAACGGGCGTTTAGGGCCCGGCAGGGGCTTAGGTTGGCCATGGTTTTGTCCCTAGGGAGGGCGGGATGGTTTACGCTGCGTGAACCTGCTCCTTCTACGGGAGAAGTCCTGCCTAGGCCTAGGTGGGAAAGAGCGCTGTTGGGTAGGCTGAGGCTTAAACGGCTTTCGTAGTGTTGCCAAGGTGTGCATGCCCAAGGACTTGATGGTATTTCTTGTGTCCTTTAGGTTATGCAGGCGGGAGTCAGTCTGCTCTGCGAATAAACCCCGGCCATCGAAGGGCAGGTCCTGGATGGTATTCTGAACTTCAGGCGGGAGGCCAGATGATTGAAGCCAGGCGCTCCGACGCATAGAGATACCCGAAGCCTATATTCGGGCTGCTGCGTCCGCTGAGTCAAGGGCGCCTTGGAGGGAGGTCCGGGCTACCAGCCTGCCCTCGTCTGCCATCACCATAAGCTCAGTGCGGGACTCCAGTGAAAGTTGATCCTGAAATTTAAGGACTGCCGACCAGGAGTTGTGACTGTATCTGCAAAGAATCGCGAGTTGGTTTGCGATTCTTAATGAGAGTCCAGCTGTGGAATAAACTTTCCTCCCAAAAAGATCCAGGCGCTTGGAGTCCTTTGATTTTGGTGCAGGGCCCTGTTGACCATGTCTTTCCCTCACATTGACTGCGTCCACCACTAGCGAACAAGGCATGGGGTGGGTAAATAGGCACTCAAATCCCTTATTGGGGACGAAGTACTTCCTTTCAGCCCCTTTAGCAGTTGGCGGGATGGAAGACGGGGTTTGCCAAAGCGTCATGGCATTACCGCAAATGGTCTTGTTCATCGGGAGGGCCACTTTAGCGGGCCCCTCGGGCCTCAAGATTTCATCCACCATGGGGTCCTCATCTTCCTCAACAACCTCCTCTACTTGAAGGCTCATGTTCAGAGCAACCCTTCAAAGTAGCTCCTGTAAGACCCTAAAGTCCATAGGGGAGGAGCAGACGACGATGTGCCGGCCACTGCCTCATCAGGCGAGGACGAGGATGTTGTTAGGGGAAGGGGAGGATCAGGAAAAGCCACCTGCTCCGTCACAGAGTGGTCATCCTGGGCACCTGGAGGCGCTTCCCACTCCGTAGGGGCAAGATCCGCAGGCTGTGCCTGTTCCGCGGGTGGGCGACTGATCGTTGCCTCGGGAGGGTGGCTGCGAACCAACGGTGGTGGGTAGGCAGGCAGTGGTGCGCCTTGGGCTTGGTGATATGCCCAAGGTGTCCAGAAAGGCCATTGGGGTTGCCAATTCAGAGCAGTCGGGTCCTGCACTGGGCCGGGCTGAGTGGCCTCAGGTGTCCTTGATGGTCTACCTGAGCTGGCAGAGGACTGTTGGCGTGATGGCCAGGGTGAAGCGGTGCGTGAGACTGAGTGTGTCGCAGGGACCTGTGATGGACGGTCAAACGACGATCGGTACCGGGTGGAAGACCGGTCGCGCGAATAGGAATGTGACCGTGACCGGTACCGCACGGTGCTGTCTCGGTGCCGCGGGGAGTCACGGCGCCGCGGAGAGTAATGGCGCCGCGGAGAGTCTCGGCGTCAAGGGGAGCCCCAGCGTGGGGAGATCCGGGTCGGTGCTCCGTCCGCGGGGCGGTGTGGCCTATCGGTAGGGTCGGACGCTGGGGAGCGGAGCCGAAGTGGGGGATCGATGTCCCGGTACCGGGAGGCGTTGTCCAGATCGGTGAGGGTCTGATCGATGCCGGGTGGGCGTCAGGCTCATCCTGGATGTCGAACAGGACCAAGATCTGGCAGCTGAAGATGACCTCGAGCGTGAACGGCTCTGAGGATCCGGACTGCGAGACCAGCGCTGCGAGTCAGTCCGGCGTCGTGAGTCAGACCGATGCACCGTGCGGTGCCGGGACTCCGAACGACATTGGGACTCCGAGCGGCGTGCAGGAGGCTGTTCTTGTGCAGACGAACCAAAGAACGTCGGTTTGCCTCTTGAGATTACCAGTGCCCGTACTGGGATTGTCGCCGGCACGGGAGATGTCAGCGCCGTCATCTCAATGAGCCCTCTCGCTGCCTCAAAGGTGTCCAGAGTAGAGGGCAGGGCCACTTCGTCAAGGCAAGGCGGTGCCTGTAGACGGGGACTAACATGGGCCGTTTGGGGCCTCACTGACTTGGTCGGGCTAGGGCAGGTCGGTGCTGCAACAATGTCCTGGGCCGTAGCCTGCCTCTTGCAGCCAGATGGTGATAGGGAGTGGTGCTGTGAGCGGCCCTGGGTTCCGGAAGATCCCCGGCCCCGTGGAGGACGGGAGTCCTTTCGCGGTGCCGCAGCCGGCGCTGATGGAGGCATGCTGCGCACCGAATCGCTGGGGCCCGCATCTTGAGAGGGACGTAGTGCCGCTTCCATTAGCGATTGTTTTAGGCGGATTTCCCTCTCTTTCCTGGTGCGAGGTTTGAAAGTCTTACAAAGTTTGCACTTGTCCGCCGTGTGGGACTCACCCAGACACCGGAGACAGGAGTCGTGGGGGTTACCTGTGGGCATGGGCTTGCTGCAAGATCTGCAGGGCTTGAAGCCTTGCGACGGCATTTCCTAGAGCCTAGGGTTTGGGGAAGAGCCCCTCAAGTGTTTAACTACACTAATCAAACTACTTATTGAACAAAGAAAACTATTAACACTGATACAAAGAGAACTATTAACACTGATAGCTAGGGAGTAGTGGAGCACTTGCGAGCAAGAGACCACTGTTCCAACAACTGTCATGGGCAGTAAGAAGGAACTGGAGGGGGGTCGGGCCGGCAGGGTACTATATAGAGCGCCATATCGGCGCCACTCCAGGGGGCTCCCCAGCTGGCCCGACAGGTAGCTGCTAGGGAAAAAGTTTCCGACTTCCGTGCACGCGCGCACACCTAACTGGAATAGATATGAGCAACCACCCAAAGAAGAACTAGGGGTCACCACATGAAATTAATAGGCAGCAGGTTTACTACAAACAAAAGGAAGTATTTCTTCACACAACGAACAGTCAACCTGTGGAACTCTTTGCTAGAGGATGTTGTGAAGGCCAAGACTATAACAGGGTTCAAAAAAGAAAAGTTCATGGAAGATAGGTCCCTCAGTGGCTATTAGCCAGGATGGGCAGAGGCTAGTGATACCATCCCTGCTTGCCAGAAGCTGGGAATGAGCAACAGGGGATGGATCACTTGATGATTACCTGTTCTGTTCATTCCCTCTGGGGCACCTGGCATTGGCCGCTGTCAGAAGACAGGATACTGGGCTAGATGGACCATTGGTATGGCCATTCTTATGTACCTTCCAGGGAAGGCTGTTTACCAGAAGCTGAAGTATTCTGGGTATATTGCCTCTGTAGAGGCGCACTGCGGCAGCACAACCATGAAGTGCTGGTATGGCGCACACCATTTGCCCACTGGCACTGCAGAGATTGGTTCGGCACAGGAGTATAGCCTGGGCTTTATTAACCTTTCCCACAGTCAGGCAGGTCTAGGCGCAGATGTGGCGACAAGAGGAAAAGGTTGAGTTCCAGAGCTGGACAGTGTGGTGCACCACATCCCCAGAGCTGCTACACAGGGCCTCTGTGCAGATGGACTAGGCCGGGATCTCCTGTGGATACTGAGGGATATGTGAGGTTTGTTGGTGGGCCTCGCAACTCATTCCACAGCAGAGGGAGGGATGAAGCTCCCTCCCCCCCAACATGATGTAGAAGAAACTCAGTGAGGAAATTCCTTCCCTTGCCCCTCTTCATCTCCGTTTATCATGGAAGGTGGCTAGGGTTGCCAATTTTGATTGGAGATATTCCTGGAGGTTTCATCGCATGACATAATCTTTAATTAAAGATTAATTTTTAATTCCTGGAGACTCCAGGACAATCCCGGGGGACTGGCAACCCTAAAGGCGACAATCCTTCCCAGTGCAACGGAGAATACTCCAAGACTGTTCGCACAGCCGTAAAGAATAACCATTCCCAGTTACAGGAGCAGAGCATTTTATAACCACATTCAAAATTAACTGCTTTAAAATGGTATGGAATCATAAGGCACAACTCACAAACCTGGAAAGGAAATCTGCAGGGGCAATTTTATGACAGAGAAAGGCTTTATAAACTATAACCATTTTTCTCCCACAAGTTTTCTCTGTTGTAAACTATACATTTAGTTTCCCTCTTTCTTTGCCCAAAGGGCTTATCTACTCAGACCAGTCCTGGGAAAAAAATATGAAGGAAATTATTAAAGATAGCATCAACAAAAGAACCTTGTTTCCCAACCCACTATTTTTAATGTAAATTATGTCATGTTAGCTGGCATCACCCTATGGGGAAAGGGAGAGTTCAATGATTTAAAGGAAAATGTAAAAACACAGCAGTAATATAGTCTCAATTCAAAGAAATAAATAGAAAGTACATATATACATTTGAAAACTGAAGTCATGCTCTGAAACCATCTTTAAAGAGATGTTTATTGAATATTGTTCCAGCTTTCCCCATAGTGTGGACAAGGCATAACTTTTCAAAAATATATTTGAAATTTCAGATTAAAAAATTAACTGCACTGATGTCAAAAGTAGATGATCTGAAACTGTCAATTTTGCTTAAAACAGTCAATATTTCAGCATATGTGGGGTACAAATGCAAGAAGAGAACAAACTAAGGAAATCTTGTTTCCTTTTTCTTCCATACATGAAAAGGACATGCAGGTAGTTAATTATGTGGCGTGACTGCAGGATAACTGTGTTCACATTTTGGCATATCCATAAGAAACATCTGAGTTTTAGTTATTACTCCAGAGTTATGCAATTAGATTCCTTCTGAAATTTAGAAATGCTGAGCGTGTTTTATCATTTAAATCAAACTGAAATGTCTTTTAATTGTGCTTGAATTGCAAAATGACCTCCTTTATTGACACCTCAGTCTGGGACAGTTCCTTAGGGGTTGTCTTCACTACTGCTCTCCAATCAATGTAATTGTTCCACCTCAATGAGAGGCGGAAGTTATGTCCCACCAACAGAACAGTGTAGACACCACTTTAAGTCAATATAACTTATGTCGCTCAGGGGGGTGGTTTTTTCAGACCCCTGAGTGACATACGTTACACGACTTTAGTGGTAGAGTAGACAAGCCCTTAGATTTGTCACCTAAAAAGAATGGCTAGGGTGTGGAATCTTCCTCACATTCTCTACAGTGAAGAGTGAGGGAAAGAATTCATTTAGCTTCTCTGAATGGCCTTGTTTACCTTGAGTGCTCCTTTAGCACCTTGATATTTCAGCGGCCCTACTGATAGTTTGGCAGACTTTCCTGCTTCTGGTGTATTTAAAAAATGTCTTGCTGTTAGTTTTTGAGTCTCTTGCTACTTGCTCTTCAAATTCTTTTTTGGCCTGCCTAATTATATGTAACCCCTTTAAATCTTTGTCCTGAGGGAAGGAAGTGCTGATTGTCCCAGGAAATGCTGGGGGGAGGGGGTTGGGGGGGGGGGAGAGGGAAAGGAGAGGGTGTGTGTGTCTGGAGCTCCAGACAGAAGGGCTGCAGCAAGCAGGCCCTCACAGTGTGAAGCAGCCAAGAATCTGCCTGAAGCCAGGGAGGGGCAGGGACGCCCCAGGACAGGAGTCAGAAAGAGCACTGTGCCAGAGAGGAATTGCCCGAGAAGGCCAAACCAGAGCTGCCACCCCGAGGTGTATGGGGCTGGGCGTACTGGGGCTTGTGACTTTGCATTGGGAATAAGGTGGGGAGGCTGTCGCTCTGTGTGGGTTTGTAGAGCAGCAGAAGAGGGCACTGGAGAGCATAGGCGCTGACTCTGTGGGTGCTTCGGGGCTGGAGCACCCACGGGGAAAAATTGGCGGGTGCTCAGCATCCACCAGCAGCTCCCCGCCAGCCCCGGGGCCCGCGCCCAGCTCACCTCACCACCAGGAGACGTAGCGGGGCCACGCCCCCGAGCGACGTTGCGTTGGCGTCGGGGGCGGGGCCCCGCAACGTCGTCCGGTGTCGGGGGCAGGGCCCCGTCACGTCGCCCGGCGTTGGGGGCGGGGCCCCGCCACGTCGCCTGGTGTCAGGGGCGGGGCCGGGCGACGTGGAGGGGCCCCGCCCCCGACGTCAGGCGTCAGCCCCCACCGGCGCTGCCGGACGTTGGCGCTTGTGCCAGAGGGGTTTGTTGGGAAAGTTTACACGCCAAAGATGACCAGAAGCACCCAAGACTCAACACCAGACTGAAACTTTGCCCAGAACTCCAGAACTCTTAGTGCAGACACACTGCTTAGCGTCTGCCCTTTCAGACTGTGGCACCACTGGGGCCTGTGGGGTCTTGTGTTGAATGTAATTCTGATTTACCGCTCCTCCTATATTTCCCCCCGTTGTTTTTCTCCATTCATCCCTGTGAATAAATATTTCCCTTTCCTATATTCACTGTACTATTCCGGTGTCTGTGTGTGTTCACTTTGGGGGATTTGAAACGGGTGCCCCTGCGGTAGAAGGGACTTTCCCTGCTGCATTCCTGCACATGTCTTTTCTTGGCCAGGGCTGCAGCAGACTCCATCTTGGCCACGAGGGCGCTAAAGTTACATATACTTTTACACTTGGCTTGCCAGAGTTTATGCTCCTTTCTATCTTCCTCAGTAGGATTCGACTTCCAGTTTTTAAAGGATGCCTTTATGCCTCTAACTGTTTCTTTTACTCTGTTGTTATAGCCATGGTGGCATTTTTGGGGTCCTCTTACTGTTCTTTTTAATTTGGGGTAGACATTTAATTTGAGCCTCTACTATGGTGTTTTTAAGATGTTTCCATGCAGCTTGCAGGCACTTCATTCTTGTGACTGTTCCTTTTAATTTCCGTTTAACGAGCTCCCTCATTTTTGTGTAGTTCCCCTTTCTGAAGTTAAATGCTACTGTGATGGGCTTCTTTGGAATTCCCCTTCCCCAACATAAGGATGTTAAATTTAATTATATTATGGATGCTATTACCAAGCGGTTCAGCTATATTCACCGCTTGGACAAGATTCTGTGCTCCACTTAGGACTAAATCAAGAATTGCCCCTCCCCTTGCTGGATTCAGGACTAGCTTCTCCAAAAAGCATTTTTTAATGGTGTCTAGAAACTTTATTTCTGCATCCTGTGCTGAGGTGACATGTACTCAGGGAATATAGGCATAGCTGAACTCCCACATTATTACTGCATTTTCAATTTTATTTCTCTGAGTATTTCACACTCGTCTTTCACCATCCCGGCAGGGGGTTGGTAATATATTCCTACTGCTATATTCTTATCATTCAGGCATGGGATTTCTAGCCATAGAGATTCTTTTGTACAGTTTGATTCATTTAAGTTTTTTCCTATATTTGACTTTATGCTTTCTTTCACATATAGTGCTATTCCCCCACCAGCACGATCTACTCTGTCATTCCTATATATTTTATATCCTGGTATTATTGTGTCCCATCGATTATCATCGTTCCACCAAGCGTCTGTGATGCTTATTATATCAATATCCTCATTTAATACCATGCACTCAAGTTTACCCATTTTAGTATTTAGACTTCTAGCATTTCTATACAAACACTTCCAAAATGAGTGGGATTTCAAGATGGCAATAACATAGAAAAGATCACTCTTAATTTCTTATATAACACACACAAAAACACTATTTAACAACAGTTAATACTGCAGCAGGATATGATCCACCCACCCAAAACCTTAAAAATATGCAAATAAAAAGTTAAGGGAAAAGTCCCCGGGATTCAATGCCACTTTTAGTAGTATAGTAATACATTCTAACACTTCTATCTTCAAAAGACAGAAAAAATATGCACCCCAACTTCATCAAATTGTGCTTTTTATACAAAACCTTAACTCTGGCCTAATGCTCTCTCATATTACTGACTGTCTCATATTCTAAACATGTGCAGCCTTAGTCCACGTTAACATTTCAGAGGTCACAGTTAATATTGGTCACACTTAAAATTCCTTCCGCTTTTGAAAGATTCTACTAGTTTGAGATGGATTCCATGTACTTAAAATGAATGCTGCTGGAACTAGTAATATTGCTCAAAAAAGCCCACCTTTTAAAATGAGACCATTGTAAGTAATGGATTAATGACATCAAATCTTGGAAACAAAACAGATATTTGATTGGCAATCAAATGTAAGGTTTTGATTGATAGCATTCCCCACTCTGAATCCAGAATTGTAACTTGACTTCAGTATAAACAGTTTTCCTTTTCACTTCAGTGTCACATTCTTGTTAGAATTGCTTTTCTAAAAATGTAATTGCTTGGATTCCTCAGATTGACTTGAATGGGACTACTCAAAGTTAAGCACACACTTCAGTGATTTTCTGGATCAGGACTCAGCACTTGGCAGGATCAATCCCTAATGGGTAGGTGGGGGTGGGGAGAAGCAGAAAATAAAAGCAAGATAATGAATGTCCACATCATATGATGGTCATGTGATCAAAAGCGCTATCTATCTCCAAATGCCTCTTTTACATAGCCATGAGTAGTTTACAGGAAATATTTCAGCCCTTGACTTTAAGGCAAGCCACTGACATCTGAATTCAGTTACTGCAGCGTTTTCTTTCTGCTTGGCAAAAGTGCGAGGACTGCTCGAGTACCAACTCTGAGTGACACCCAGACGCACACACTTAAAAATTCTTAGTGTGTCTGGGAAGAAAAACAGCCATCAAAGAAACACAAAGTTCTGTATGAGAACTTGAACTCTCAGTAGTTTACAACAGTGCTGAAAGTGTGCATTGCATTTGTGACTTACAAGGTGCACTTTGATTTTGCCATCTAATATGCTTATTCGAGAGTGTACATATTTGTCCAGGAGCACAACATTCTGTACTAATGACAAGTCATTTCTCTCCTAGCAAGACAATAGACACACCTCTGGAATTCACATTTCACTGACCTCCAAATGACCCGTGATTACACAGGGAAAGACAGAAGTTGTTTTACCTGGTTCTTTTGTACATAAAAAATGACTCTGATAGACCTAAAGCACTAACAATTATGTCTGCTGCTCCTACGTTCGTAATTTTATTTCACAGCACTAGTTTCAGCCAAACCAGAGCTATGTAGTATCGCTTTGGAGTTCCATTCCAGGAAATATTTAAACACAGACCATACCACCTTTAGGGGAAACTGTAAGACATACCTTCCTGCAAAAGCCTTCTTGCAACAACATTAGAAGAATGACTGATATAGCAGAGATAAATTCTACATATTCTAGCAACACTTAAGAAAGAAAGGTGCAGAAGATGCCAGTTCTGAGACCTAACCATGAATTTTACTTTAAATCGTTACCACCAGAAACCAGGGTGATGGACGTACTATAAACAGATACATATTACTGTCCTATCAAAAGATTTTACTGCATATAGAGCTGATTATTTTTAGGTCTCATATTTATTGAGCAAACACTAGTGGTTCTGAACTTTACACATATGCTTGTCATTCAGCTCCTTAGATTACACATAAGACCCAACTCTAGGCATTCCTTTATACCAATACACAATGCTAATACAAAAAAGTTAAACTAATGGTCTTTTAAAAATCAAATCCTAACCTTTCGTCCCATCTCATCTCTACACTAACTATAATTGGTTTGTTTTAACATTTTCATTTCATCACTAATATTTACCATGAAATAACAGCAGCATTCCTGTAGTAAGCTTTTTCAGTTCCAAACTTCTACCATACCAAGCAGCAGTCAGATAGCTTAAGAGGGTTAGCATGCAATTCACTTTGCTCTGAGTATTTCTTATCACTTCAAATTCTATATATAAATTTACAGAGAGGAAATGTAGTTCACTTATTATGATATGACTGGGCGCCAATACCTAAGACCCATTGACTTTAAAAGACTTAGGCTGCTGAGTGCCTAAGTCATTTCTGAAAATGTTATTCTAGATCAAGTTCTTGAACTGCGCTCCATGGACCACCAGTGAACAGGAGAATCTCTGAAGGACAGTGTTTGAGACACAAGAACTGAGGAGACTTGGATGTTAGGAAGGGAAGTTGTACATGAGCGGATCTCTCCGTTAGGCTAGGTCTACACTAACCCCCCCTGTCGAACTAAGATACGCAACTTCAGCTACGTTAATAACGTAGCTGAAGTCGAAGTATCTTAGTTTGAACTTACCTGTGGTCCACACACGGTGCGCAGGCTCCCCCGTCGACTCCGCCTGCTCCGTTCGCAGAGCAGGATTACCGGTGTCGACGGGGGAGCACTTCCTGGTTCGATTTATCGCGTCTTGACAAGACGCGATAAATCGAACCCAGAACATCGATCCCGCGCCTCCGACGCGACGGGTAAGTATAGACGTACCCTTAAAAAAGAGTCTGCTGAACTGAATGGTTGGAGAACCCTACATTCGATTTTCCCCCTCTCTGGTTTATATTTATTTGTATTAAACAGTTAAATTGGCTGTAGCACTAGTGAAAGGTGCCACAATGAAGTTATGTACATTAATGCCTATGACTGCAAATTCTGAAAGATATTTTCGTGTCATCACAGTCTTGGAGCATAAGACTTTGAACAAAGGCACAGCTGGAACTAGTGGGTGCCCTTGGATAAACTTCTGTTCTTTTCAAGTCCAAAACTAAATGTGGTTTCTGAACCATAAAGATTGTAATTTCCCCAATTTTGATTTTTAATAATAAAAACATGAGGAAAAGTCAGACTCAGCACTTTAACAGGAACTAAACACTTATGGAATACAATCACAAATAGAAGCCATAGAAACAACCTAGACAAGTATAATAAAAGGAAACAATTTCCTGGGTATACAACATTAAACACTTTGTTATTAATTCATTTAAACTGAATGGCAGAACAAACTATTTATAATAATAATCCTCCAATTCAGAGTTACAGCTGGAAAATTAAACCTTGTGGATATCTGCTATTCAATTTTGGGGGAGCAATAAAACCTTCATATTTATTTAAAACTTATTTGTAATATACCGATACAATAAAAATCTTCTGTATTTACTGCCACTATTTAGAAAAAGTAGCAATCAATGTTGTCAAACCTCATGATTGTATTGTGAGTCTTGCCATAGTTTGTGTTTATCTTAAAGCCTCAGCTCCTGGATTCATAGGGTTACATGTAAATCTAAGGTTTCATCAAAAAACAAAACGATCCAAGTTTCTAGCTCTTGTGATCACAGAGAAAAGTTGTGTGTATCCTAAAGGCTCAAAAGCCAGACAGCAGTAAAAAGAACCCCACATTTTTTTAAGTTAGGCCTGGTCTATACTAGGCAACTTATGTTGGTATAACTATGTCATTAAGGCATGTGGAAAATCCACACCCTGAGCCATGCAGTTATACCAACCTAACTCCCAGTGTAGACAGCACTATGTCGACAAGAGGGCTTCTCCTGCCTACATAACTACCGCCTCTTGGGGAGGTAGAGTACCTACGCTGAAGGGAGACGGACTCCTGTTGACGTAGGTAGCGTCTTCACTGAAGCGCTACAGTGGCGTTGCTGTGTGGCTGCAACGCTGTATGTGTAGACAAACCCTTATTTTTTGGGACTTCACTTTTTTATTTATGTAATTATTTATTTTTTAACACATTTGTGGTTGGAAATACAGAGCAAAAAATCTGCTGTATTTCATTTATTCATAGAGCTTTAAAGTAATCTGGAAAAACATTGACTGCTGTGCATGCACAGCTAGGAGCAAGAATAAAATCAGAGGTGAGAGTAATTCACAGACTGGAGGACAATCAGCCGCCCTTTTCTATGCTACCAATGAGGATCCTTCACATCTAAAGAGTATTATAAGGAAAAACTGAAGGTATTATGTTTCTGTGTTGCTCTCTCCACTGGGGAACACTGAAGTTAAAATAAGCAACTGAGGAAATGCATCCATTTCACACTAACATGAGAAAACACCCAATTTGGAGAAACAAACATTTTAAAATAAACTATTTTAAAAACCTGTTACTCTTCCAGCCAGGGCTGGTTATGTGGGAGGTATATGTTTTTGTGGTCCTTTAGAACAACGCCAGAAGGATGCGTCATGTACACACAATTATGTGGTTTTCCAGATCTGGCAGTGCTTCATCAAAATATAACATCCATATTCTAGTCAAGTGTTCTTTCCTAAAACACATGGTTAATCCAGTATCTAAGTGTCTGACAGGCAGGCCTTGGCTCAAACAAGCCTCTCTTGGCCGCTGGCATTTAAAATTGAGAGCCAAGGCTTTTGATTTCAAGCCATGCCTTGTTTTGCCTCTGTCCATTTTTCATAGAAATAAACGGTCACATAGGCTCTAATGGCAATGTTCCAAGTGGTGTACAATAGAGAAAAAATGGATACACAAATCCACATATATCCTTTCTCGCCTTAAAATCTGTGAAATTATTGCAATTCAGATGAGGGTAATAATATATAATATATTAAATGTCCACTGTGCAGGCTAGGATTTTTTTAAAAGGGCACCTGCAGTTCTTCTAAATTAATATTTATGCTCCTAAATAAAAGGCCTGATTTTCAAGAGTGCTGAGCACTTGGTCCCAAGTTTCTAAAGGTATTTAGACATTATGACTCCTAAATGGCTAAATCCCTTTTGAAAATGAGATTTAGGCTCCTAAATCAGGTAGGCATTGCAATACTGAGCACTGCAACGCTTAAATACGGGTAAAAATATGGGTCTTAGTAACTCCCATTAAAGTCAATATTTTTGAGAATCAGACTACTTATTTAGTCCTAAATATGGTTGCTTAGAAGAAAAACTTTGGGCACCCATTTAAAAAAAATCTTGATCCTAGTGTTCTAGGATTTTGAGACTATAACCACAAATATGTCAGAGTACAAAGGATATTAAAATTATGGTATTTCCACCCCAAAAGGAAGTAATCTAGTAATGCAATTTTAAAAGTAGAGGTAGTGCACACTTCAACAGGAATAGGATAATCTACCAGGGTGTAGGAATGCTGGGGAGACTTTATCTGGGTGTAGTGTAGCCAGGGAAGGATAAACTTAACACTCACAGACTAGATAACAATAGCTACTACTAATCCAACTACAAAATGTGCCCCTTTAACACAACATGGGCTCCCCTCACCATTTTTTCACTATGTTTAACTGGTGTAACATGATACTTGCTGAGATGCAAAGCATATAATGTCAAATAACATGACACATTGAGTGACTGATTTTGACATGTTAAGGTTAAACATGTAAACTTGCTTGGCAGGGCAAATAACTGGCCCTGACAAACAGGAAGCAATTTATCTGGAAATATTTGCTAACATTATCTGAATGCAGACAAACCACAGAACTGAAGGCTGAGCCAAACCAAGTGCTCTTTTCAGCTCTGCAAGCCAAACAAATAATCCGAGTCGCTGGAGTTGACTATGCATACGTATTCACTGCTGTCACACAGAGATAATGCCAAAATATTCTCAGTAACTGCTCATCCTCAGTCAGGCAGTTGGAAGCCTTCAGTAGCTCGCCTACTTCTAATCACCATATCTTAGAAAAAACAGATATCACGGTGATATTTTAATACCATACAGTAAATAAAAGCATGCCCTAAATGGCAATGTCTTCAGTCTCCCTTGTTCCCACTGTACATATTTGGATGTGGTTTTTTTCCCCTCTCTTGCCTTTCCTCAGTCTCCAATGTTCCCAACCATGGGCTAGTCTTTGCTAAATGCTGTTACTGTTGGAAGGCACTGTTAAAGGGGTATGTCTTCCATTTAGACCTGCTCATTGTCATTGTTTTCCGATAGCTTCTGCTAAGGTCTTCCATAGCTTGGTCCTGCTACTGATAATACTCTGTTCCAAAAAGTCTTCACCTTCTTCCTCGCTGCATCACCGCTGTCTTTCCTGGGTGCAGTCTGAACTTTTCGTCCAATAATCTATTTCTTCTATGCACTGGGATATGTTGGTAATGGCATAAGTTACACCAGTGGAGCCGGTCACAGAGCTGCTATCCATGTGTTAACACTGAAGCCCATGGCATTTCATCTCTCTAGGTTATCTCATTTTATATAGACACACAGAAACAAGGATTTCAGTGTTAACGATAATAGATAGCAGTTCTGTCACCAATATCAGGTCCTTGACAGCTGCTCTGTCACCAGTATATATTTGTGTGTGTGTCTAGAGTGGAGGGATAGGAGAAGGGCTACAACTAAACCTTTTAGAACCCCCACAGAAAAGCATGCGTCCATCACGCTTCTGATCTGTATGATAAGAATGAGCAGAGTCAGCAGGAAACTATTCCAGGAGACACTCTTGCCAGGTACTTTTTATGCAAGCCAGTAACACTTGAACAATGGTGTCAAAGGTTGCTTAGAGGTCAAAGATTATGAGCATTGAACTGTGGTCCCCATCCATCTCTATCAGGGCTAGGAGGGTGATCTCTGTGCCATGATCCAGTCTGAAGCATGACGGTGAGAAGTCCATGATATCAATGGAGGTCAGGTGGTATTGGAGCCTTATCACAACTGTCTGTAATGGGCCATGTTGATTACCACTTCAAAAGTTTCTTTCCTACTGATAACAGTGCCTTTCAATTAATTAGCCTTTTACAGTTGATATGGTTACTTCCACCTTTTCATGTTTCTCTGACTGTATAAATATCCTCTCACTGAGTGTTCCATTCCATGCATCCGACGAAGTGGACTGTAGTCCACGAAAGCTTATGCTGAAATAAATTTGTTAGTCTCTAAGGTGCCACAAGTATTTCGTTCTTATTTTCTTTTTACTACCTCTGCTATGACTTTGATCAGGGAGATTAAGTTGGAAACAAGACAACAGCTTGCAGTTCCTGTGGGTCAGTGGCGACTATTTAAAGGTCACTGGAGTTTTGCATACTGCATGGAGGTTTACAGAGAGCCCTCCTCAATGGGGTGCCAATGATATTACCAGGGAGCCCAGTCAGGAGGGACACAGGTCTGATTCACAGGTGGTAGGTCAGACAAGTCTATGGGTTTCAGTGTGGTTTATAGGCCTAAAGTCTATCAGGACAGTTGGAACAGACCATGTTCTTGCTCCTAGTGTGGCTTTCACATTCACTGCAAGGCCAGCTGTGATTTTGTCAATCCTCTGAAAACCTCGAATGGCTTGTGTCTGATGGCAGATATGGGCATTTCTGATCAATCAGCCAGACGGCTCTTCGGTGTTTGACTTGGCAGGTATTACTGCAAGAGAAAACATGGAACTTTTAGCATCTGTCGCAGCTGCGGCATGTAATTGAGGAGGGCCTTGTGCCATTGTTGGCATTTAGATGGGCAGTCTTTATACCACATCTGTTCTAATTCTGTGCTTCTGGCTATTACTGGGTGAAGTTCATCTGTGAATAATGGTGATCTATGGGGATGTGGGCATTGTGGGGTTAGTCAACAGTTTAATCTGGTACTTGGTTATAGTGTTTCACCAAAAAGTCTGCCCCGATCTTGCTGTTGAGTGGGTTATCCCTCTAGGGTCCTATGGAAGTTTACTGGATCAGAAGTTTTCAGGTACAATCTATTTTCATTGTTTCACAGGCAGCATGAAGGAATATTTCTGTTCTACATAGCAGTGATGGCGTTTTGTTAACGCAAATTTGGGCAAACGGTACTTGCTAACACTCTATGTGTTAGAAAAGAAGGAAGAAAGCCAGTGGATAGAGGATTTTCCCAATAAAATATTTCTTTAGATCTGGTAGATCTCTCTGGATGATGTGAGTTTAGTTTGCAGTGTTGTACAAGAAAGCACAACAAGCTTGGATTTTTTCCTCCTGTGAAGAATACCTCCTCCTTTCTTCTTCCCTAGAGTTCTAAACATATGCTCTACCTAACCGCACCTGGTGCTGACTCAAAAGCTAGTCCAGATGCTGCCAAGTCATGCGACCAGATGGATAGGATTGTTTAATTTTCAATTATCAGCAAGAGTTGGGCTAAAGTTCCAATCATAAATTCCTGCTCCCTTTTAACAACTTATCAATGGTATGTAAACAATTATGCAGTCCTTTGGCGGCAGACATGGATTCTTGGACCTGCACTATTTCACATGTTTACACTATAGTACAGTTCATTAAAGGAGTCAATTGTGGAAGGAATTATTGTAGCTTCAGGATATGGCCTACAGTAATCTAAAAATAACCTGTGGAGCATATGCACAAATTAATTTTAAGCAAACCATGCAGTAAAGTACCAGCTGGGTGTATCAGGAGGTGTCGTATCAGTAAGCATATAGACAAACTACTCATATAGAACCATTTAAGAGAAAGGCATCTCAATGTTTCAGACAAAAGATATTGAAGTATATTTACTGGTAAAACAGAGGAAATAAGGATGTATGAAATTACGATCTTTAAATTCAGGAGATTTGCAGGTGAAGAGTCGATAGTAGCAAGTCATGGATATACTTCTACACAAGTTTTCTGTCAAAGAATTTTAAGAATAGTGGCTCTTTCACAGGATTTAGGAAATCCAAGGCAGTTGTGAGAACTGAGTGATAAAAACCCTCAAACAATGAAGAACTTAAGTTTTCAAAATGTGAAGAAGCCATGTTTTGAAATTATGTGTCTCAGTCTCAGACACTGAGAATAAGGAGGGGATTCATGGCTAGGATTAGGATGTTACAAATCATATGGGACATATGAATAGGAGTCTGTTTCTATGTATCAATAGAGGTTTTAATTTCTGAACGAGAAGCTTTACTTAGGGCACATTCTTCAGTGAGATATTCTATGGGCTTTCCAGAATGCTCTGGGTTGACAACATACTATATTCTGACTTTACACACCAAAATTTTATCATCTGTTATAAATATTTCAATTTATGCCAGACTTGCACAAGTTCTTTTAAGGACTATGTTTTATTATTTTGTTTTAATAAAGTTTTATAAAAGCAGACATGATGTTTTTTCAGGGGGAACACAATTTAAAAAAAAAAAATTAAGAATTAAACTAGAAGTAGAGAAAAGTCTCACACCTTGGTACTATTCCAAGAAGTTTAATAATGAGAACCTGTGACAATTTCTAGAACATAACAACTATTAAATAGTCAAATATTTTAGTGCACAAGTTTTAGGCTGCAAATAGGTATCTTAACCACAATTGTCCTGCCACTCTAGATGCTATCTGAAACCTAGACTTCCCTGTGAAAAAAGCCTCAAACAGCTGGACTCCAGCTTAGATACACAAAATAAATCACTTGTGAATGAATTCCACCTCAGAAGCTCTAATCAGGACTCCATGCAAGCAACAAAACAAACAGAACCCAGAAAGAACATTAACATCCCTGGTAACCAGTGTTTACTAATTGTGCAGCATCAGGAAAATTTCAATAGAAAAGCAGCGGCTGAATGGGATTGTCTGATAAGTCCACTGCACTCACACACTCCACACAATATTCTTGACCCTTTAGGTCACAACCTTTGCTCTCAAATCACTCATGCAATGGAGATAGAGAGGTTCAACTCATTCAGTTAAACCCTTGTAATTATTTGCTTCGGCACTCAGTAATATGAAATTATACGTACAATACTTTGATGAATTACCCATGCTGTTTCCAAATCAAAAATACAGTAGATACAAATGCTATGTTAAAAATAAAATGCCTAAACTACAAGGTAGCTTCAAAATTCTTAGAAAAGACAAAAGGTACAATTTTGTTTCTTTGGGCTTTTATGCTCATTCATGCTCTGTGTAAACAAAGCAGATTAAATAAATGGCCTTTCACTTGCTCTCTTATTAGGGAAGTGTGAATAATGTCAGTGTCAAAGAACATAAGAGCTTTATCTAAAGCTAAAATCTACAACAAAGACAATGAAAACAGCACTGGCTGGTAACTGAACATGAAAGAGAGCATGTTAGCAGAGGGTAATGTTGGCAAGAGCAAGCCTATGGACATTCAGATTTCTTTCTCAAGGGCCACAGCCATAATGCGAAAAATTAATTTTGGGCAGAACTCAACTGACTTCACACCAGGGATGAATCTAGCCAATTGAGCTGTATACCAATGTGTACTTCGCCTCATGAATCACATTTCATCCACTTATTTTTACATGACTTACATAATAAAATATACAATGCCCCTTTAAAATGTTCACTGAAGAGAAGAATTGTTTTATTTGTGCACGGTTGTTACCATCTGTATTCACTTTTTGATTTGTAGTTGTTAAACTGGCTATTTTATATAGATTTGTTTATTTAGATAGCATAAGTTATTATTTTTAAAGACAAAAATAATTGTATCTGTATCTGAAAAGAATTAAACATGGTAGCACGTGACTAATATTTTATGAAGCATTTGCAACAAACTAAAGATAGAGAAAATTAAACATTGATTCACTTAGACTCAAATCCCTTCATCTCCGTGAGTGCGTAGGACTTCTGACACAGAAAAACCATGATGGGTCCAATGACTGGAGAGCAGGCCAACCTTGTGCAGGCGGTCTACTCTCTTTGGGCTCAATCTTTCATATTGCTGAGCACTGCCACGATCCACTTATGCACAAGCTTAACTTTAATTATTTGAGCATTTCTATTAAAGTAAATAGGATTATTCACATGATTGAAGTTAAGATCATGCTTAGGTGCTTTGCTGAATCAGGTCCAAGTGCTCAGCACTGCAGGACCAAGCCCCCTGTGCACTGTGAAGTTCAGCTCTGTGCACAGCGATTCTTCAGGTGCATGTCAGTCACAAAAATCACTTGTTGGGATATATATGGGATTAGAAAATGTCAGCCAGTTCCTGAAGTAACTAACTAACAGGAATTCCATTTGTTTACAAAACTATGTACAAAATATCTACTTGTGACGTTATCTAATTGAAATATGACCATATAAATCATTGTTGCAACCACTGTTATATATTTGCAATAAAACCTGTACAAAATGTTGCATGTAAGATGTCTGTAGAAAGGTTGTGATTTGCTGAATATAATTATGCGATTGGTATGCATGTATCATTTTTGTATTTGAAGTTATAAGTATTGGCTCTATACCTGGATTTCAAATGTTTGCTCCTGGGGTAATGCCCACAAGGTAGCTAGCCCGCATATCTTGGGCTTATTACCAAGGTTCAATTTAAACATATTTAAATTGAGCGGCCCATCAAAAGAACATTTAACTGACAATGGACCACGGGAGACGCTTATCTACACTTAATGTAATTTCCTGCTATGACTAAGTAAAATTGGGCATGAACATGTGACTTGCCCATGCGACTTGAAACACTATCTGGTCACCTGTGACTCTCCACTAGCTGTGCTGAGGTTTTTGTTTTGTTCCCATGTGGAGGGAAACAATGAATTTCCCTCCACATGGCAGAGGATATAAATGGCCCTGCAAGCCCCTTCACTTTGCCTCTATCTTGCTCCAGCCTCTGGACTATGAATTTATACTAATGGGAGCAATTTGTCCTTCCAATGATTTGGAAGCAACCAGAGACTTGATTTAAGCCAGCAGTTTATTCCATCGCTGCTGCAAGCCTAGCGTGACCAGATTTGAGAGAAAAAATATTGGGACACTCACCCGGTACGTCCCGGTCTTCGGCAGCACTTCAGCAGGAGGGTTGTCGGCGGCGGGTAATATGAAGTACCTGCCGCCGAAGACTGCCAGCGACTGAAGGACTCGCCGCCGAAATGCTGCCGAAGACCGGGACGTGCTGAGTGAGTTTAACAATTTAAAAGTCGCTCCTGCCGACGAAGGGGAGGGGGAATTAAATAAAAAAACCCGTCCCAAAACAAAATATCGGGACAAATGGCGTCCCGAACGTACTTTGGTCGTACTTACATGTCCCAAAAGTATTCTTTTTGGGATGAAATTTTCCTTGCTTGACCTCCATCTAAAATAGCATTATTTATTAATATTGTTGATCAAAACCTGGAAAGCTGATTTTGAATTCAGTGAGACTAATGGCAATGCCTGTCAAACACACCCATACTATTTTCCCAATTTAAAGATAATCAAATTATATCCCATTTACTGTAGCCACATCAAAAGCCCGGAAATTAGAAACAGTAGCTCCTATCCTTCATCCCTGCCAGTGTATGTTACACTAGTATAGAGACACTCCTTCCTGAAGTGTAAGGGCTCTCCCTAGGGCAGCTGCTTTCTCAGTAGCTTCTTACATAGATGCAGGTCCTTATGCCGGACCTCTGTGCCAGGCTAAATTTCAATCTAATGAAGAAACTTTGTATTCATGAATCAAAGTAAAATATTTATTTTTTCTTCCTCCTTTTAAAAAAACTGAAGGAATGGTATGGGGCTTGAATATATTTGGTATCGTGTTTCGACTGTAAAATTCTATTTTTCAGTACAGCTTTGATTCATGAGAATTTGTGTTCAAATGCCATTTTGTTGCCATTTCCCTAACCTGGCAGCACTTTATGCAAATAGAATTAACTTGTCTCTGGACTCCCTCTTTTGCATCTTTATGAAGGAGCTCTTGCACTATTTCTACATATAATGCAAACATGGTAAGAAATGGTTAAACTAGACGTTCCCACAGTGGGCATGGCATTTAAAAGTTGGTAAAATTGTCAAAACAATCCTAAAATGGCATTATGTTGAGAAGGACAAAGCAAATGTCAAACCATGTCCATTATCTGCATTCTGTTTTGCTGTGTGGACACAGACAGAATGGGAAATGTCAGAGGGCTGGTTAAAACAGAATTTGAATACAGAAACAGTATTTATAACTAAGATGTATAATTTTAAAACGAATGCTGGAAAGGAAAAAATGGCTGCATGTTTAGAATAAAAGATGAGTCCATGGTTGCATGTCTTGAGAATAAGAGGTGTCATGTCGTTACTACTTTTGACAGAAGTTCCATCTGTTTAAGAATTATTTTAGGATAAAAGAAAAGTGAAAACTCTCTGGATTTTATAAAATCTGTATGTAGTCAGATATCTGCTGCAAAGCTCCAGTTAACATAGTGTTTCATAATATGATTTTGAGAAGATGCATATAAGCTGAAAGACTATGCCATATTTCAAAGATTGAGATCCTCACAGATGAACTTTCACCCGTTTCTTCCCCATGCTTGCTCAGTTCTGTAGGCACAAAACTGCTTTAGTTCAAAACCAACTGCAAAGTCTGAAAATAATACCCCCTAGCTGCCTTTTACAAATTATATCAAAAGATTGTCTCTCACCAACAGAAGTTGGGCCAATAAAAGATATTAGCTCACCCATCTTGGTATTGAAAGACATTTTGATTACACAAGTTGACTGTTATAAAATTAACATGACACACACTAAATCAGGCCTGAACAACATGCAGCCCGGGGGCCACATGCAGCCCACATAGGCTCACTGTGCGGCCCGCGGGGGGGTGAGTAGGCAAGCAGTGGGGTGGAGCAAGCCAACGGCCGGCCGGCTGGTGAAGAGGCCAGTGGCAGGCTGGGGAGTGAGGGTGAGCCAGCGGCAGTGGGCAGTGGCAGAAGGTAAGAGGCCAGCAGCGGGCAGGCAGGTGAGCTGGCGGCGGGGGGTGAGTAGGCAAGCCGGGCGGGCTGGGAGATGACGAGCCAAGTGGGCAGGCAGTGGCAGGGCGGCAGGTGAGCCAGCGGCGGGGGGGGGGCTGAGGAGGCGAGCCGGGGGTGTAGGGGGATGATGAGCCGAGCAGGCGGGCAGTGGCGGCAAGGCTTTATACTGGGGCGGGGGGCCGGAGGTGAGGAGGCGAGTGGGTGGCTGGAGGGGGGCAAATCTCCCAGATTCAAAATCTGGGACTGTGTCCATTGGTCCTTTTTGCTGCTTGTCTCTGGGCTGGGGGTTGTCCCAATGCTGCAAAGAGGGTGTTCCCAAAGGAAGGTGCTTGCTTCTAACCCCCGAGGCCGTCAGTATGTCTGCTCTTCTCTAGTCAGCCCACTTGACAAGTTTGATTGTCCTTGGTGTGGTTCCCATCTCCTCTCCAAGGGTTGCAGCTGTCTGGAGGTGCCTGCCTTCCACACCTTCCTCATTCACACCTCATTCATTCAACAGGGCAATTGAATACAAAGTGGGGATGGGGGGAAAGATCTTATTCTCCTTCTAGCAAAAAGACATTTTTCTTTTACTTTAATTATACTACCTTAGGGGCCCGCTATAACATATTACCAAGGTTCAAAACAACGTCATATAAAAGTTATACAAAAATGCATAATGCAGAGATTTATCTACAACTGCATTGATTGACTGTTGTGTGCAGTAATATAGTGACCCCTGGGGGGGTGAAGAGGGGGGTGATGGTGGGGCTGAGCGGGGAGGGGGCGGGTCCTATTTTACTGCTGTGATCTGGTCACCCTATGCGTGCTGTTTCTTTCCCCCTCTACAGGCTTCCACACCCCAGCGCTGGGGAAGGAGGGGTTGTTTCCACGGGGCGGGCGGCGCTGGTGTTTCCGCGGGGACAGGGGATTTCGGCCCTCAGCTGTTTTCTTTGGAGTAATATGGCCCTCACCGCTTTACGAGTTGTGCAGGGCTGCACTAAATGGATTACAAATTGGCTTATGGATAGGTCTCAATATGTAACTGTAGTAGGGAATTGTCACTGAATGGATGTGTTTCCAGTGGGATCCCACACACACTGGTTCTCAGTCCTACACTATTTAGCATTTTTATCAATGACCTGGAAGAAAATAAAATCACTGACAGTTTCCAGGTGTCACAAAAATTGGGGGAACGGTAAAAAATGAAGACAGGTCGCTGATGCACAACTAGCCGGACTGCTTGGTGAAGAGGGTGCAAGCAAACAATATGCACTTAATATGGCCTTAGAATCTATGAAAAACCTCTCATTCAGTTTTCCTGTGTCATTGCACAAAGGGGCTGTGGTTTCATTAGTCTTTGCTCAATTCTTCTACAACCAATGAACACAATCACAGTAATTTTTCAAGCCACTTGTTTTTAAGTTCCACCTCCCTACCCCCACTAAAGATCCTACTCATCATTAAGAATTATGTACAAGGTCTCTGATCTGGCAACTGTCTCTGCGTGGATGGACCCCTGTAGAGCATCTCTGGATTCAAGACTAATGGTCCAATTCTTATAAGTGACATGATCAATCTGTGGCCACTATTCCAGTATACAGGCTGGAGATGCAGTTGCAAGGACACTGCACTGCAGCCTCATTCTCTGTTTCCAGTTTGGAGGTGCATCCCTAAGCAGAATTATTTCAGCAGCAAACAATATGATGCAGAGTTAAGTATAATTCTCAGTACAGAAGACTGATTCAGATACATGTATTTTTGACTATTTTACCATTCTACAAGCCCCTCAAGTTCTCTTACTGAGAAATCTGTCGAAAGAAAGAAAGAAAGAAAGAAAGAAAGAAAATTTTCTCCCTTCACAGATCCACAATGTTTGGCTGGATAGAACAGACTGATCAAGCTCATCATGAACCTATTTAGATTTAAGAGATATAAAAGATGGCCATCAGGCCTGGGTGGTCTGTGCTACATTCAGGAATACATGAATTCGCTTTCCCTCAAAGTAAATTGTTTCTTTTTTCAACACAAAAGAAATAACTATCTTTGGCAACAGAAAGGTAAAGTATCTGACAATACTGTTCCTGTACATCTCCTATACTCTGAGGTATATTCCTAATATTAACATATCTCAATAGAGATCTGAAATCTCTTCTCCAACTTTATATAGTGAATTAAAAACAAACTACTTCAAGAGCAGCTTTGAGCAAAAGCTTCAGACATTTTAACGCACTATCTCACCATGCTGGGCTGATAAAGTGCTAGCATGGAGGACCTTGTCATAAAATGATATATTCAGTTAACAATCCAGACACCTAGATTTTAATCATGCCTTTTTTAAAAGGTCAGGTCTAAATCTATGGAATGGTTTGAGCATTGGCCTGCTAAACCCAGGGTTGTGAGTTCAATCCTTGAGGGGGCCATTTGGGGATCTGGGGCAAAAATTGGGGATTGGTCCTGCTTTGAGCAGGGGGTTGGACTAGATGACCTACTAAGGTCCCTTCCAACCCTGATATTCTATGATTCTATGATTCTATTCTATGATTCTATAATACTGAGAGCCATGCATTGTTTCTTTCTGCCAGCAGTGAGCAAGAATTCTGCTGGGAATTTGAATTGTAGTGATTGGAGATGAGCATGCACAAACATCACAACTCTGGGCCCTAAGGTAGCACAAACACAACCACAGTAATCATGATATTCAGGAACCAGAAAACAACTATAAAGGCGGGACTGGGTGTTGCAACATCTGTTGAAGTCAGTGTATTAATTAGAGTTGTGTGAATAACTAATTTTTTGGTTCAGTTTCAAAAACTGAAAAAAATCTCACAATAATTGTTTCCGGTCAACCTGAAATTAATTAATTTTTTAAAGTTTTTTAATGAAATGAAAATAAAAGTAAAAAAAAAGTTTTAGATTGAATGAAATGTTTAGTTTGACTCAAAATGAAACGCTTAATTTCATTTTTAACACCTTTTTAAAAATAAAATTGAAGTAAAATTTAAAAAGGAATGTTTTGAATTGAAAAGTTCACTTTTTGGATTTTTTTCTGCTGAAACAATTCAGTAAATTCATTAAACGTTTTAGTTGATCCAAATACGATTTTTTTTTGTGAAAAATAGAAGTGTCACTCAGCTCTAGTGCTAATTCATTCTTCTCGGTAAAGCAGAGAACCTCGGAGACAAAATCAAGTCAAGTCTGTATAATCCTTTAACAATGTCAGTGTTTTAATCTTAATTAAGAGTCCAGGTCTTAATAATATGCTGTAATTAACTCACATCCTCTTCTGCACAAAGTATACACCACTTGGGTACTTTAATTGGTCAAGTCACTATAAACTATACAACAACACTGCCTGTGGGTCTCATTATTTGTTGATTTGTTTTATTTAATTTCTTCTTTATCCTCTCTAATTTACAAATCTTGTACATTGGGGAAGTTTAATTAGTGAATGTCTATCAAGTATTCATAGAATGCAAGTTCTCAAAAATTTACTCCGACCTATTCTTTTTTGCTGAATGTTTCGCCTGACTGATTCATCTATTTTTTACTTGTTGAGTCGCTTCCTTCACTGAACCAAATAACCTTTCAATTACTATATTTTGTTTAAAGTATCCCTTTAGAGCAATGAAAATGTCATGCAGCCTCACAGAGAGTACAGTACAGTACTTGCACGTGAAGACACTCTAAAAGACCCATTCTGGCAGTCACAGTCACATGCAGCTTGAGAAAATACATGACAAATATTTTAGGGTTACTTATTAGAATCCACATTTCTTCTTGCAGTAAAACTACTATGTTCCAAAGTATTGTTTTTTTAATTATGAAAATCAATCTTATGTAAAAATTTAAACTGCCCATGATATGATATTTATTGTATGCTTGATGGAAATAATAGGAAAAAACCCTGTTTGGGTCACTATATCAAAATCAATTTTTTTCTGCAGAAAACTGTCAAGTGTCCATACTTATGTATTAATGATTTATGGCTTGTGAGAATTATTAAAAATAAAAATATTTTGATCACTATACAGTGATAAAACAGCAATGCAAAAAGCAGAAAGTACGGTGTAGGCAAGCAGGCAGTTCTTAAAGAAATTAATCCCACGAAAAATGTAAGACAGCACTAATATTTTGTCCCTGTGGGAAAAACAGTAAAAAATAATGTATTAAAATGGGCATTTGAAAAATAAAAAGAACAAAGACAATATTTTGATTATTAGCACACTTTGTTATTCATTAAGAACAGCAGGGGTGGCTGAAGGAGGAGGAATTCTACTTGGCTAACAGGTGTGGGGGGAAGCAGTCCCTCTCAGACTGATGAAGACTGCAGAGCGTGACTTAGCTATCAGCACTGCTGCGAAAGAGCAGATGGATTGCCAATGGTTGGTGAGCGTGACTTGGATATCAGGGGAGCACCAGAGTAAACTGGAGGATGAATATAGATGTGTCATAATGTGGACTACTGCTGCTGAAAAAAATGACAAGAACTGTGGCACTCCATGTCCTGGTTCATGCAGGGAAAGTGTATATTTTAGTGTAGAGTTTAAAGAGCTTGTCAAAGCCACCCAGAGCTTGGGATAAGCACACTTGTTCTAGATGTAGTAAACATATAAATCAATCAATCAATATCATACAGTTGCTTTAGTACAATTAAGTACCCAAATGATTGAGTTCCTTTAAGTCACATTGCCGGCTACAATTGGTTCAATATAATAAAGAGGCTTCCACACACTGCTTTAAAAAGGATTAGCAGCATTCATAATCATGCATTGTAGAAGTTTATCTTCTTCTCTCAGATGCAGCATTTCAGTAGTCCCTGTATTGAGCTCTTTGAAGTGTCTAACCAGAGTCCTGCTTGGTACTATGTATATCCACTTTATCCATAGTGATTGCTCCTTCATGTTTCCATGCAATCTCTCAGGCTGCCAATGTTGAAAAATTGCAATCTCCACGTAGCAGGCCCAGATCCTGCAAGTTCGTAACTTATTTTGTTTCCTAATAACTTGGCATTATTAATTATGGAGTTATTTGCCTTCAACAGTTTCTGGACACTGGGTAAGATGCTTGAAGTTTTTAGTTATGCCTTCTTCTATATTGATAATTTTATGCTCCATCTTAATTCATGTGTGTTTCAAATATCTGCACATTCTAACAACTGATCAGTTTTGGGGTCCTAAGATTATAGATGAAGCTAGTGTGTGATTTGACTTTTAGTTTCTGTCCAAAAACCTTTGTTTCTTCTTTGAGTATTTGCTCTCATGGATTCCACGCAAGGTGTGCCATGTGCTCCTTGTGAACAAGATCAATTTGTTTTGGCCAGCAGTGTCTGTTGGAGGCAGAGTTGGACTAATTATCCCTCAGTTTCTTCTCACTACCTGTGGCAATGAGGCAGAACACTTGCAACATCCACCTGCTTCTCTGTGACTCTGCTGTAGTTAGTGTTAGTGATCAGTTGGTGTACTTGAGAAATAATTAGCCAATTTTTCATTTTCCTCTTGGCTTAACAACAAATAATATCTTTAGTATTTTTTGCTAATTTTTATTTATAGACAGAAGAAGCTGTTCAGCTGAAGTTCAGAACATTCTGCTCAAAAGCAGGAAAGCCTCAACTAGACTGACTTACAAGCTAAGTGGAAAAGGTTTTCTATTTGGTCATCTCATCATCTGTTTCCCTTGACAACACCCATTTTCAGTAATCCTGGACTATTTATTGTTAGTTCTATAAGGGTTCACCTAGCAACAACATCTGCACATCACCTTTCTTTCCAGAACCTCATTGTATTTTCTCATCCTGCAGTGGCTAGATTCCTTAAGGGCCTTATTCATGTTTCTCTCCCTGTATGTGTGCTCCCTCTCTTCTGGCTCCTCAGTATAGTATTAATAGGGTTGATGGGTCCCCCCACCTTTGATCCTTTAGCAACTTGTTCCATGTAGCATCTATCAATGAAGACTTTTAGAAGCCATTGCATCAGCTCGTGTGTTACAGAAGATTTAAGTCCTGGGGGCACATCCCCTTATAGATAAGGACAGGGTCCTATTGCATAAGGACAGGGTCACTCTTGGGCCTCATTCCAAGCACCTGCTCAAAGCTGTTTCATGTTCCTTATGAATCAATATATTCATCTCCGAGTTTTCTTCCACAAACTTCACTCAACACCAGGGAAAGCTAAACTTCATGTACTTGATGCAGTAAGGGCATTACTTTAACAGACCAAAATAATTCGGCAGCACACCTAGACAGTTTGTGACCTTAGCTGATCAGATTAAGCATCGAGTAATATCCTCACAGAAATTATCAACATGGGTCTCCCACTGTATAAGAACAAGTTACAAGCTAATCAGGTTAGAGACACCCAGCCCCATTAGAGCTCATTCCACTAGAGGTCAAGCAGCTTCTGCTACCTTTTCAAAGAACCAACCCTATTTCTAAAATTTGTAGAGTAGATCCATAGAGTTCGGTCCACACACCTACAAGACACTATTCTTTGGTAGAGGCTGCTAGATCAGATGCCTGTTTTGGTAGGGTTGTCCTGTAGTCATTGATTATGACTCCTAGTACCTACTTCCAAGCAGACAGACAACTGCATGTTAGTCACCAAGAGTGGGATCCACGTGGACAATCACTCGAAGAAGGAAGTACCTCACAGCAACTGAGGTTCTCTGAAATGTGTTGTCCACATAAATTCCAGATTCTGTTTGATTGAAGAAAGTGAGGGATGGTTGGGTCTGCTCTGCCTTTCATGCCTTCTGGTGTCAGGGATGTGAGGACATCTGGGGTGCAGGCATGGCCCCAGGGGCCACTGCTGGCCAAAAGAATCTCATCATGCATGTCTGGAACACACATGCACCAAGAGTGAAATCCATGCAGACAACATTGCTTGAAGAACCCCAGTTCAGGTAACTGTTCTTCTTGACAACACTTTCTAGCCTGGCCATTTTGAAAGCCTCTGGAGTAACTAGACCTGGTTTTGGTGGAGTTTTACTCATCCATGATTCTTTCTCAGTTGCCAGGCCTCCAACTGGTTTCAGCATTGCGTGACTAACTTGAAATCCTGATCAAGTCCCTGATATAAGTTTTTGGAATTCTTCAATAGTACTTTCTCAGCAGGACTAGATGAATCATTGAGTTGTTCCAGTACAGTAATTTCTAAGTATGTTCCTAACCCTAGAGGAACCAATTCAAAATCTGAACAAAAAATGAACAAAACCCCGTCATTGAGCAGTGGCTGGACTCCATTCAAGGTGCGGAAGGCTTAAACACCCTGGGAAGTACCTGAACAGCAGTCTGGATGGGCCAGTAGGGGGAGCCCAGCAGCTCTGTGACAGCCAATTCCACTTTTACAATCTAACTTTAGGAAAGATTGATTTAGAGGGTGGAAAAACCATAGGCAGCAAGAGAGTTCTCCAAAAGAGTCATTCTTTAGTATTCTGCCTGAACTAGCCTCAGCTGGGTCAGATAAAAGCAAGAAAAGAACTCATGCACAAATGGAAATAACCATCACTGCCAAAATTTAGAAAGCCCTAAAATAATCCTTTCTACCACTGTGCTGTCAGGGGTTCACTGCCATGGCTTAAAAAAGGAAAAGAAAAAAAAGGCTGGGACTGAAATGAAGCTATTTCCTGTTGTTCAGCACAGCACATAGAAACAGTCCAGTGTTCTTCACATATGGAAGAGGTTCTTAGTCTCTGAGGGACTCAGGATTCACTCACTGGCTATCTCACTAATGAGTTTGCCAGACTTTTCTGAACCTGCAAATATAAGGCTGTCAGAGTGAATGGAGTCTGAAAACATCACATCCAGACAAGTACCTATTGCTACTGAACACAGATTTCAATTGTGTTCCTATATGTTTACATACTGGGTAATACCATAACATTTTATGCATTTGTATTTTGAATTTCCTGTACCCATAAGGCAGAGAAGTGTGAAACAGTTTCTGTATTGCTCTAAGCTTAGGTATAGTTATAAGAAAATATTTTAGCTGAATTAGCCATTTGC
Source organism: Chelydra serpentina (assembly GCA_037349315.1). Classification (NCBI taxonomy): domain Eukaryota; kingdom Metazoa; phylum Chordata; order Testudines; family Chelydridae; genus Chelydra; species Chelydra serpentina. The sequence goes on along the minus strand of JBAIAC010000004.1, from coordinate 23,251,151 downwards.
CAGGTGTAGGTAAAATAATTCAGATTTTTGATTTTTCAATTGATTATATTTCCAGATTTGGTCCTCAAAAATCACAGATCTCAAAAGTGTTTAAAAATGCTCTCTATTTTTCAATTCTATCTCCCCCCACCTCCAAACACAAAAACACGTTTGTGAGTGTGAGCACCAGCAGGAGGAAAAAAGTCATTTTAGAAACAGGAAAACTTAACTGTAAAACCACAAGTGGCAGGGGAGCTCAGATGTAGGACATGAAACTACGATTAACCCTTTTTACAAAACCCCGTAGATTTTAATAGATGATGTCCCTTTGGAGAACCTATAATTGAATGTAGTAAACCTTAATTTTGTACATTTATATATAGAACAGTGCTTGTCATGTTGCCCTCCTTAGATAGTCTCAAACGCAATTTTTAAAAAATATATAGATATCGAAAAATTGCCACATCAGTATATATTTTATAACCTCTTAATCAAAGGGTTTAGTAACTCTTAGAGGAACATGAGAATTAGAGAAAAAAATCTATGCTTTTAAAAAACGGATAAGAATTTTGTATCTTCTACCTGAGAGAGCAGAAACAAAACAAAACTAACATGTAAACAATGAAGGAGGTGTGTGGAGCAGTATAGTCAGGGGGCTCAGCTCCTGGGATGAGTGACAACAACATCAAGTAATCCCCTTCAGTGAAGTGAAAAAAAAGAGTTGTTATCACACAAGTGGAAACCAAAGCAAATAATTCTTCACGTGTGGCTCGGCCCGCATGGTGGTTGGATATAAAATGCTTGCCTAAATGCCAGACTAAGGTTTACTATTGTTTTCATCAGTGGTCCCCAACGTGGTGCCCGCGGGTGCCATGGCGCCCGCCGGGGCATTTATGGGCACCCGCCCACCATGTAGTGCCCAGAAGGGGAGAGAAGCCGCGGCCCCGCGCCTGCCGGGGAGAACTCCGGGGCTGCTGGCTGCGGGCGCCGGTGTTCTCTGTCCCCGGCAGGCACGGGGCCGCGGCTTCCCTCTCCGCTGCCCAGAACTGCAGCCCCCCCCCCCCCCCCAAAAAACGGTAAATAAAAAAGAGCAAATTCACATGGTAAGGGGAAAGAATAATTGCCAAATAACTGTATTAATACCTTTTACATGTAAAATTACCTTTATCTTATGGATTCATACATTATGTAATATTAAATATGATGGTTTTCATATTATTTAATGTAGAAATACAAAATAAGTCTTGAAAAATTGTTGGTGCCCGCCACACTCTTCTGAAAACATGAATGTGCTATTGGCCACAAAAAGGTTGGGGACCACCGGTTTACATTATATGACATGACAACTGAACACAATTCAAGGAATACCTACTCAAAGAACAAGAAACCAAAATTACACTTCATGGTGTGTATTTCAAATAGCACTTCATTTAGTGCATTTCGATGGAATGTATACCATCCATACTAAGTTCTTAGTTCCCACTTTTTCAAGTGTCAACTAAAAAGATTGATGTGCACAATAAAGGCTCAATCTGGAGATGATCCAAACTGTTTTATTTGTGAATAAATAGCTTCCAGGATTAAGCTCATAAGTGTGTGTATATTAGTATAACTTGGGAAGTAGATCAAAGATTTCAGCTTTTCCTGACAGGGGTATAATGCATCCCTTTTTATGTACCTATTTTAATAAGTGAAAAAAGTTTAAACAGAAGGTAGTTTAGAGTGATTATTACATTGTTATCTTGTCAGCTCTGGATAGCTTAATTTAAATGACAGTGTTTTGGCAGAAAAATGGCTAAATAGCAGCTTTTTTGACAAAATAATATTGATATATGAACATGCATGATAAGAATGAGGCTCAACAACTACACTACAACTGAAAGTTTGATGAGCAAGTACCCTCATATCTCAATCAGCATGAAAAACGGTTTGAACAGCAAAAGTTTGACACGCAAGAACTATCGAAGTCACCACCCACTCATTAGCTTCTCTTCCACAGAATCCTCAAATAAAGAAAGTAGAATGATCCATACTGGATTTTTGAAACCCAACCGCAAAAAAATCCCTCTCCTCTTCGTCCCAGGTACAATGGGTGAAATCCTGGCTCCACTGACAACAATGGCAAAACCCTCCTTGTCCTCAATGGGGTCAGGATTTGAGCCCCTATCCTGAGCAACACCTTAAAAATCTCTCAAGAGGACAAAAATATTTTAGAATCAAGGTTCCCATAGCATAAATAACCACAGATACAGTGCTTGAAACATGACTGCTGCACTTTCATTAAAGTGCTGGAATTTCTCAGTTAGACCCCCTGGCTACATTTTTGGAACAGATTCTACAGTTCCAACCCGCCTTCATTAACTTAACACAGACAGTCTCCTTGTGTTTCATTGTTGATATTTAACCTCCAAACTTTCAACTACAATCAGCACTGGTTTGTCTGCATTTTGGAAAGTTGAGTTTACTTATATCTATGGAAAAAGTCCCCATTTTAAAATTTACTGTTGAATATTTATGAGTGAACTGTAGGCTCTACTAAGCTACATTAAGGCCCCTTTTCCAGGCTGCATGATGCAGTTCACAGATTAATAAATGGAGCAAGCAAAAAATCAGATAATACTGGAATTTCTGATAGTGTTCATGTTTAGGCTTACTGCTATTTTAAATTTGGATTAGTGTTGCTAAAAAGAGTAATTTTAGCTGGCATTAAGAGTAGCTATGGAAATGAATATTAAATTTGGCTACTATAAGATTGTGTCAACTATAAAGGGCAGCACAGATGAAGGTATGAAGACCAGGTCAGGAAAGACACACAAGGAGCAACTAAACAGGAAGCTTGTGTAAGGAGAAGGAGGAGGAGAAAATGTATTACCTCGAGGTCTCAGAGCCCTAAACTTGAGGACCAGAAATTTGAACTTGATTTGGCAACTGAATGGACAGCTTTGTGAAAGGATTCAAACTGGAAAACAACATGGTCCAAGTAGCAAGAGAGGAAGGTGATTTTTGCAGTACAAACTTAAGAAGCCACAGGCTTGATAGGTGGAGCTTGCAATAGTAGAAGAGGGATATTTTGGACAGTAAATCCTATGTTAACAACCTCCATATTATTTTAATAATCATTTGGCCCTGTTTATTATAGCACTGTGATGGGTTGGATCACAGAAAACCCCTTGAGAATTGTTAACTGATGTGCTGAGACTACCTCTGTGTAGAATCCCAGCTACAAGATGGAGTTTTGGAGTCACATGGCAAGTCGCATGTCCATGAATGACTCAGAACTTATAGGTAGCAGCCATGGTTCATATGCTACCTTGAATGTCCTCAAGTAGACTTCTTATGTGGATTGGAGCCTTCCAAGATCCACTGATGTTAAGTGTTTCTTGATTGGGCACTTAACTTGCAAATTCCTTTCTAAAGAAGCTGCCCAAATGCCTTACTAAGGCTACTTAAAATCAAACAAGTACACAGCCAATATTCATAACTTTGAATACAAAAATAATATATGCATACAAATAGGATGACCACACTCAGTAGATTATAAGCTTTGTAATACCTTCCAAGCGACCTTTTGCATGAAGCATATTCCAGTTACATTATATTCACACTCATTAACATGTTTTCCTAAAATCATATAGAGTGCAACATCATAAGTACCACATACATTTATTAATGTTTCCTTTTTCTTTTAAGCAGACAGTCGTTTTTAATGTTCTTTCTCCAACCAAAGACAAAATTTCAGACAGACACCTTCATGCCCACATGTCACGTATTACGTACTCATCTTCCTGTACTTTCAGCTCCCAAGACTGCTGGATTCTCTGCTGGTCACACAGAAGATGTGTACTAACCTTAGTGCAGCAATAACTTAGATGGATTTGCAACTAAATATCATTTGATTCAAATTTAACACGAACATTCAATTGACAATACCTGGAACAAATTAAGCCAGAGTGTCTGCCATGGAAGGCACACCATTGGGCAGCTGGAGGAACATGAAAAAGGGGCTGATCCAAAGACTCCCTCCATCACATGCTACTCAAAGAGGGAAAACTTATAGAATTTAACAACATAGAGGACACAGCAAAGAGTGGCCCAGGATAGACAGAGATGGCAGAGCCTTGTTTGTATTCTAAGCGACATCTGACAGCACAGGATGAATTCAGATTCAAAAAAGATTTAAAATGTAACGTGAATGTAGAGAACCTCATGCTTTTCAAAATCCCAAATTTAGGCTGAAACTGTGTTCTGTGGCCTTGTTATAATCCCTAAAAACCAGGTTTACAATAGAAATATGACCCCACGATCATTATAATCCAACAGTTTGAGCTTGAACCATTTTAGAAAGGGAAATTTGCATCAGACAAACCTTTCTAAATTGGTGGTATCCAGTCAATTACAGTATTTGGGGGTGGGGGGAAAGGAAACCAAAGCTTTAAATAGGCCGCACACTCTTCACATTCTTAAATATGAATGATTGTACTGTGTACCACAATTGTGTGATTTAGATTGTAAACTCATTGGGGCAGTATGCTGCTTTTGGATTGTGAAGTCATATTAAAATCTCTGTCATGCTGTGTAAACAATTTTTAAAATATGGTCATTTTGGTTTTTTTTTTTTCATATTAATTTGATGTTTAAATTGTCCATACAGATGAATTATTTTCTTCCAGGAAAACAAAAAGTACTCAACTATGTTTGCTTCCTGGAGCTCTAAAAATACAATGTTTTGGAGTCAACGTTGCCAAACTCTGCACTAAAAATGGCTTACAAGAACAACAATTACTTTTATGTAGTAATTGTATTAAGTTTATCACTGGTGATAGCATGTTAGAAACTTATGAATAAAATATGTTTTCCTATTGATTTTTTCCTCTTTCACTTGGGAAACATTGTATTTTGTTGTGCATACACTGTAGTACAGACAGTACTGTTCTATTTACTGCATATCCCAGTATGTGCACATGCACAACAGTAATAGCAATGCCTGGGAACACAGTGTGTCAGATCTTTGCAAAGCCAGACAGCATGCATTTTATACTTTGATTAACTGCTAGTCTTTTACTTGACTGCAGGAGTGCCTCACAAGGGAGTCACACATTGGTTTTGGCACAATATATATTTGAAAACTTACCTTTTTTTTAGTGAACACTAACACTAGCTATTCTTTTAATCTAACATGTTTGAAGTAGGTCAGTTATTTCTAGTTAACTACCTTTACAATAATAGCAGACCAAATCCTTTAGTTACTTTAAAACAGTTCTGAAATGGATAGGAAAATAAAGTTTTAAAATAGGCTTATTCAAACCTTTAATGTCCCAATGAACCTAATTATTGATACATATAAATTCCTCTTCCACCTTCAATTCAGAATTTTGCAAAATTTTGTTGGCATACCTATCAATGTTATTTTAACATATTTTATGGGGATTTATTATTCTTTCACTCTATAGCAGACATAACAATGGAAGCTGTTACCAACATTTTACAGATTTTTCCACTCCAATGCTGAACGTATGGATAGATAACCTAGGCCACTTCTTTGAAGCACCAATGCAAAAGATCCAGGGGCACAGTTGAGATCCAAAAGCACACCTATACTTGCACACTTCCCTGGGAACTTCTCTGTGTACTACGATCATGTACCCAATACCCGCACTGAGTGTTCACGTATGCTGTGCACCCGTTTCTTCTGGTTTTCATTCAGGTGCATTAGACATCAATAGGTATTTTACAGCTTACCTCACTGTCATTTTTTGTTTTTTTTCTAAAGAGTAGGAAATTCATGGCTGGGGGGGAAGGGAGCATGGGAGGGATAGAAGTCATTGCATTTCTTTGGCACCACACGTTTACAGAAATCAGCCATGTGCTGTGAATCCTGATGACCCATCCCAAATGGGTGAGAAATGTCATGGTGATCATACTCGGAAAGCAGGGTGTGCACACAAGTGAACAGCAATTTTTTTTTTTACAGACATATATCGGACATTGAGCTAAAATGGTTTGAAACAGGAACACACAAACAAAACACCTGGTCAAATTCCCTGAGAAGAGGGCAAGTATTACTCTGTGGACATGTCTCCTTGCCCTTCCCCTCCCACAGACAAGAGAGGGATGGCTGTGGAATATTGAGGGGGGTGTAACAAACAGGGATGTCTCACATGGAATTTGGCAGCAGAGCACAGGCTGTCCCACAAGTACCGCATCAGGCTCACTGTTTCCCCTCCTACATGTTCTGGAATGTTCCCTGGCCAGGAGTTTCTTTGGGTGCCAGTGCAGGATCATCCAGCATGCTCCTTCTCTGCCTTGCTAGATAGTGCAGCCCATATCTGGCAAACAGCACTGAAAGGGGCAGGGAAACAGAGTCACACCACAAGCATATTTTCTTCTCGGAACTTTTGGATTAACACAGCAAGCCAGTCACCGCTCCATTCCTAAGGGACACAGCGTTGTGTTTATACAACTGCCACAGTGGATGCTTCATCCACCTCTGCTTCTCCTGGTTTCTGCAGAGTGCCTCAGCACAGGGAGAGATCAGACACCAGGGACGGAGAATGGTAATAAACATTTGAAATGGTCACAGGGATAAAGCATCGCCATGACATTCCTTGGGCAACCACATGGTTTCCTTTCTCTTCCAAAACCTAAGCAGGCCTGCACACTGTTAGAAGTGTTAGTGATGATAATGTTCAGGCCTGTATATTCACCTGAGATAGAATTTTGGGTTTTGTTTGCCCATTTGACTTTTGATATTTTTATATTTTTACTAATGTGTGTGAACAAAAAACAAAGACACTGTGTGTTACATCTGCCCACAAGCCAGATGGGGTGATAAGAGATGGAGCTAAAGTGTTCCTGGGCAGAGTGGGAGTGTAATATGTGAGCGTACACTTGAAGGACAGTCCTGCCTCAACTCCTCTCCCAAGATAAGGTCAAACAACCAGTTGGAAGGGGGCACGGGGAATGGAGAGGGGGAAGGTACAAGAAACACTAAAAGCCAAAGAAATGCCTGTCTCTTACCGAAGCACAATCTCACTCCTTACCCCTCCCATGGGATACAAAAGAGGTGGTACCAAAGCCCCCAGACCCAACACCTTCCAAAATGGAACATGACCATAAATTGCAAGGGGTAAGACTGAGGGCATGCACTACAGGTATAATTATGCCTGTATAAGGAAACATTGCATTGTCTGCACTTTGGACTTCTGCTTTCTGTCTGCATAACAAGAACCAGGGGAGGGGTGAAGGGAAAAACCCTATCACACACAAGCAACCACACGCGCCCACTTTCCTTCCGAATGGCTATTGTTGATAAGGGAAAGGAAAGATGGATGGGGAGGGAGTGGTGTTGGGTTTTTGCACAAATGTCATAAACCTGTTCTTTCCCCACCTAGGCCCTTTCAGTTCCCACTGCTCCCTCCCTTCATTTCTGCCCAATCTGTGCAGCCCAGAGACCATTGCTGCCAGAGTGCTGGCTGAAAAATGCACAGACACAGGTGCACAATGACTGTTCATTAGTAAGAGTCCACTAAATACTTTACAGTAGTTCATAGGATTTCAATTTAACCATTAATTTTACAGCTGTGTTTTCCTCAGGGAGCACGTTGGGGTGGGGGTAGGCCGGCTTTAGGCATATATACATTACCGGAGCAAAAGGGGATATTTTCGGGGAGTGTGGGGATGTATTGTAACTTACTGACCTCGGGTTCTCATTCCTGTAGCAACTCAGATCATCCTTAGGACCTCAATTATAGGCTTCATCAACTGGGTCCACCAGGTAGACATGCAGAATCCCATGCTTCTGTTCCATCGGGTCTCCTGGGGGTTGCTCCAGGACTTCCCATGAGAGACCCTGATGCCTGCTCACTCTGCCCCACATCTGTGTCCCGTCACACAGAAGGGGGTTGTGAGATACTTCAGGCTCTGTACTGGTAACCCTGGAGAGCACTCCGTCCAGCTCGTCATAGCCTGGGCACATGCTACATCCTCTCCTGGAGCGATTGTTGGAGTTCTTCATCTTCCATTATAGGAGCCTCAGGTGCTTCATGCATTCCCGGCACTAGGGCGAATGCCCGAGTCTCCGTGAGAGGTTGATGTTCCTGCCGATCCAGGCGAAGTCGTGGAGGACGATGTACTTTGACTACATATTGATCAACACCCAGGTGTGCTCTAGAGAACAGGCGGCAGCTCTTGGAATATGGTCCATGATCGGCTGTAGTGACCAATACAGTTCACGGAAGAATTGATCTGAAATGCTTAGTGCAGGATACTACTACTATGAGCGGGGGCAGGGACCTTTATACCTTTAAGTAAGGGTCAAGCAGCAAAGGGATCAACGCATTGTGGGAATGACCCTAGAGGATTATCGATACCCATCACCTGGGTACATGCCTCTTGTCCCTGTTCACACTGCACGGTAGATCGGGTACAGGGCCATGCCAGAGCATTGGTGTGTACATACCCACACCCCTCATGCACACTAGCTTTTTTTCTATGCGCTCTCCTTCAGGAATGCGCATCAGAGGCACAACAACGCACATGTAACAGTGTACAGTTGCAAGTACAGACAGTCATAGTAAAGGATGAGTCAAGAGACTCAAATTTCAAACACGCTACTTTTAAAAAAAGTCTTAATAAAGTGTTGTGCATATAAATACAACAGTGTTTCATGCGTATATGTGAAATACAAGGAAAACCTGATAACAGCACTTAGTTCCTGGTAGTTATATCTGAAATTCTGCATTTTAAAGGGACTCATTAAACTTACATCACATTTCTGCCTCAAATAGTTTTATCTATTGTTTCAGATACCACTTACAATTACTATAGTTGAAAGACTTCCAAGAAAAAATATATTTTTCCATTTTTTTAGTATGTGTACTTGGTGTGTGTGTGTCAGCATTTTGGTTTCAACATTTCCTTTAAATAGTGCAGTTAGCCAGTTACCCGTTTGTGTGCCTCTTTCATGCAGCAACACAAGACCAATATTTGTTTGAAACAGGAAACTGCAAATGTAAAAGCACAAAAATTGGCTGGGGGACTTGGGGCAGGTATAGCACCTGAAACTGCCTGCATTTCATTTTTTGTAACTGATTAGCTTTCAAAGTTGTTAATGATCCTTTAAAATGCTGTATCTCTTGGCAGAAGCTATTGATGAAAGGGAGATGGCTGCCATTTCTCTTTCTGCAGGAGAGCTTGCACTGTTCAAATAAACACACACAAACATATACTAGACACACAGTGTGTGACCATTACCATCCGTGTTTGTATTGCATTAAATCACAGCAATGTTCCGACTACTCCTTAACGCACCTCCTCCCTTGTACAATCAATCTTTGTTGCTCCAGTGAACTGCTATTTGTTTTGTTAGCAGCCCTTCCAAGCCTCATAAACTTTAAGACTCATACAATTTACTATATTTTGGCATATAGTTGACATATCGGCAGAAAAATTATTACAATTTTCAGCTTGGTTGCTCTTTAAAGGAATGATGCTTCAGTCTTTACACAAGAAAGACTCCCATTGAGGCAATGAGAATTTTGCTTACCTTAGGACCTCAAGTACTAACTTGTAAGCGAACTGAATGTGAAATTTGGACCCACACACCACACCTTATTCTTGTAAATACTTACACATCTGAGTAGTCCTACTGAGTTCAGTGTCAATAACAGACTTGACAGAGTTCTTAGCTATCTTAGTTCAATTATTCACATAAGTGTTTGAATGATCAGGGACTAAATACCTTTATAGGGTTTCACTGATATAATGTAAATTCATTTTTCATTTCAACTTGAACAGAAAAAACCTATTCCTTAGAATGTTTTGACATAGTATAGAATTATTCATTACAATTCCACTGTACCGCTTCTAATTATGGCAGCCATTTTAAATTTATTTAATAGATTTCATACACTTTAAGACCAGAAGCATCAGTACATCATCTAGTCTGACCTCCTGAATATCACGGGGCACTAAATTTCACCCAGATATCTATGTATTAAAGTCAAAGACTTGTAGTTAAAACAAAGCATTTCAGTGCTCAGAAAACTAAACTGTGTGTCATAGCAGAGAACGAGAGAGACCAAAGAGCTATAAATGTCTAAGGCCCCTGCAACGGCAGGAAATTCATCAGGCTCATTTAGTATTTGTAGTATTTATTTGATTTAGTGATTTAATAATTGATGTAATATTTCTTTAGTTTCTCATTAGGCATTTACATATCCCATCCTCTCCTTTAGATTAAGGGTAATTCTGGCTCCATTTATATCAGTGGGAGTTTTGTCAGTGACTTTAACAGGGCCAAGATTTTACTCTATGGGTCCACTCCTGCTCCTTCTAGAGCCAGTAGAGGTATTGGCATTGACTTCAATAGGAACAGGGTCAAGCCCTAAACTATCATTGCATATGAAACTGATCACATTTTGTTGGTTTGAGACTACAGCTATCTAGGCTAAAATTATTAAAAATCCCTAGAAACATTCTCCTAATGTATTTTCTAGTCAATATATCCAATATACAGCAGACAATAAAGTATGTCTAATTATACAGAGTATGAGAAAATATCCCTAAAACCTCAATTTCACAGAACTGGAAACAGCAATATAAAAGCTGCTTTATAAAGTACAGAACATATGCCAGTAGAAATAATCTATGACACAGTCAGCTGTTTGCACAGTGTAATTTATATTCTTCCACCAAAATACTAATAAAGTGTAAGTAGAAGGTAGAATGGAGAAGAATGATGTAATTTAATGTTTATAAAATTCCAGCCATTTCAGACATTTGGCAGGCTTGAAATTATGTGCAGGATACCATGTTTTACACTGACATTTTATCTTAGGGCAAAAAGCCAAAAGAAAGACCACAAACATCTAACCACAAAGTAGCTTTTATTTGACTATTCTAGTCAGCATTAGCTCACAGGAACAGAATTCAAAGTATTTCCAATGTCTATAGTTAAAAATATGCACACTTCTAAAATGAAAGATAAATATCACATGTTCTATTCTATAAAAACTCTCTGAAGACCTATGTTATGGAAACATTACATTAGGAATATACAAAACCTATACAACTTTTGTACATAAAATATTATGCAGTTGTGTATTTTGGTGCAAAGCTCTGAATGTTTCATAAGCACAGGGTTATTTGTTTTTATATAAATACATTTTACATTTGCTTAATTTGCCTTTTGCAAAACTGAGGCCCCTGATACCCCTTACTAACATACAGTCAATAGGATTACTTACATGATTAAGGACTACAGGATGGGGCCTTATATTTCGTGACTATGATGTCATCCTCAAGAACTACAACTTTTTTCACTGGGGAAAAATCCAACCCATTGAATTGTAACAGCCAATCCCACAGAATCTTGCTGATAAAGCACAAGATTGGGAGCCAAGCATTCCTGAATTCTATTCCTACCACTGCCTGGTCACTTCCTGTGTGTCTGTGCTCCCATCTGTTACAATGGGATAATACGGTATTACAAAGATGCTACAGATCAATTAGGTAAAGTTACTAGGGTGACCAGATGTCCCGATTTTATAGGGACAGTCCCGATATTTGGGACTTTATCTTACATAGGCTCCTATTAACCCCCACCCCGTCCTGATTTTTCACACTTGCTGTCTGGTCACCCTAAAAGTTACTAAAGACTTTGTAAATGAGAGGTTATTGTTATCCATTTCAAAACTTCTTACTTGGGGCAACTTTTTTTTTTTAAGTTTTATTTTATTTTATGTCAGGAGATTTTGGTGCTTCTGATTTAAGTTTATTAAATAAGAAACCAGATATAAATTTTTCAACTAGGACAAAATGAGGTATCTACTTTTTAAAATAGAACAACACAGCAGCAGCACAAGCCGAAAGAAAACCGTTGAGGAGAGGAATTTAGAGATAGGGGAGAAAGGAAAGCAACAGGAATAAAAGTAATGTTCAATCCAGTGCACCTAACACATGAAGTATATGCATAAGAAAGGTAAACAGCATGCAAATTGAATTTGGGGGAAGACTGAGGGTGGGAATTAGAGCAGAGTAAAAAGCACCTTTCCCCTTCTTGCATGAACTGCTGGTTGTTCATCTCCTTTTTCTTTTTTCAAATGGCTACGATGCGCCCACTGCAATTTTATGGGAGTAGATCTTTGTCCGGCTATCTGGAAGATAAGGTTCGACGCCCATTTATGGGCTCTCTGACAGCAGGTGTGAGAAGGGGGAAAGCTTATAGGGATGGACAGTAGGGCCAGGTAAGGAAAAGCTCATTGCATAGCCCTTGCTGCCAACTGGAAGAATGTGTGTGGGGGGGGAGGGGAGGAGGAATGTAAGGCAACACCCACCTATGAACTTTGCAAAAGGACTAGGTTCCCTTTTGACCAACTGTCGGCATTATGTTAGTTTCCCCTTTTCCTCAGGGAGTTGGGAAGGAATTTTTCACTCACTGCTATATTGGCCATGGCCTTCCCCACAGCTGGTCTGGTATTTGGTGGAGTGGAGTACGGGGAGTTACGTTATAATGCCACAACGTAACCTGTAAACTTGTGGCAGATGTGGCAAGTATTCAATATGGAAGGGATAAAGTTATCAGATACAATGGATTAGAAAAGGATTTGAAGGAAAATCTGTTTTATGGGAGTTGAGTAAGGAGGCTTGGGGCTCCTAAGTCTCATCATCAGGGAGCAGACCCCCCTCCTTTTCCTGGCCCCCTTTAAGGGAGCTGAGGAAGGGAGTTTGAGGCTCCTACATCTGGATCAGCAGGGAGCTGACCTCCTGTGCACTATATTTTGCTGGGTACTTTCAGATATTATAAGTGAATAAAGCTGCTGCCTGATTAAACCACATCCATGGCTTCCTGTCTTTCTTCCAGCATGGACGGACAGAGAGAAGATGTTTGAGAACACATCCTCAAGTTTGGACTCCCTTCCTTTAGAAAGAATAACATGTGTCATAATCTCTCCCCCATCCCTAATTCTGCTCAAGAAAGAATAGAAGGACACTTCAAACCTGGACTGCAATTTTCCTGGCTTAAAAATGAAGTGCTTTGTTATATAGTAGTATAACCAGTCTTATACCACTTCATAGTCACTAAGCCTCAGGTAGCAATTCTGTACCACACTCTAATTTCTAGTAGTAAATTACATACTGCAACAAGAATACGGAAAGGATGGTTTTCTAGTTAAGGCACTGGACTGGCCCTCAGGAAATCTGGGTTCAATCCCATCTCTCCCAAAGATTTCCTATCTGAACATTAGCAAATCACCTAATCCCTCAATAACTCAGTTCTCCATCTGTAAAATGAAAGCAGTGCTTCAGAGATGTGTGAAAGTACAAATTAATGTTTGTGAGATACCTACTATACAGAAAAACGTATAAACAAAAGCAAGAAAATACTATATACAGAACTGGAAATTTAAAAGAAAATTATTTAGCATTCCTATAGATATAAACCATTGCAATCACTGATGACTGACTACTGGAAGCAAAGTGCATCCAGTATTACTTTTAAAATCATGTAAAAATAAAATACCACTCTGAAACCCTATGAATGGAGCTCTTTAGATTCAGGATTAAAGCAGCCGGAAGTCTCCTCTGCACTGTGTTTCCACTTTGAGACCTTGGCACTTTTACGCCAGGATCAAAGAGAGAGAAATCAGATCCGTGAAGCTCAATTGCTTTCCCATCATCTGACTTGTAATATCAGCCTTGTTCTGAACAGTGCCTTAGAAGCACCAAACCATAAGGGCAATGTGCTACATTGTTGCTGATCAAATCACTGCAGAAAGCATTCCAGGGCAGCTGGGACACACAGGTTCTCCGCAGCCACAAGCAATTTATTCTCCAGGGCCTGAGAACCAGAAGCTATTTCCTCTCTTTTATTTTGCATGTTAGGATGACAGAAACATGATAAATAGCCAAAGCCCAGTCACATCAATGTAATAGAAAGACAAAAGGGCTTTGTGATTGACAGATGGAACCTAGAAAAGGGGAGGAGACCCACTTTTTCTTCCTCTAGGGATGGCTCTAAATGGAGAAGCCTGAAATTTTAGACATTAAAAGCTTCTCCTATTACTACCAGCTCACCTTGCAGGTAAACACCTTCCTGGTTCACTGAATCACAGTCACATATCTGAAACAGAATCCCCACTGAAAGCTGATAATGGTGGAAAAATGCTGTCTGTTGTACTGCTGTAATTTTTGCATTGTACGTAGGCAGTGTACTTCCTCTCTTGTGTAGTCCCTGCAATTGGATCTGACTACATGAAAAGCAATCCACTAAAGAGAGAACAGAATTTATTGTTATAAGAGGGCAGGTTTCAATAAATTCCAAGTGTCTATCTACCATATGTCCGAAAATGACTGAACATGGGGAAAAAAGAGTGAATCTAACCTTTAGTTTATAGTTAATGGTTAGCATTTTCTTCAAACGTGTTAATTTGGTGGTGTGGCAAATGCAACAAGCTATCGAGAACTGTTGTGTGATATAGATTTACATACTGGTAAATAAATGCGGCAACAGAATTACATACTATATCTGTGCCAAGATTTTTCTGTTTGCCTTAATGATAAACACAGTGCACACTAGGACTAAACCTACATTTTAAAACTGCCCATAACTTCCTCAAAAAATAAATCCATGCTAAGCCTAAAAGTGGTTTTGTTGTTGCTATTGAAAGTCATAACAAACATTTCTCAATATCGAGTTATGGAAGAGTGAAGGCGGGGAAAAGACTTTTCTTTCACTGTCAGAATATTGTACTGACTTTTGGTGCACTTGTAACTCAAAAATGGATGTACCAATTTAGCTCAAACACACAAAATGGATCTTTGGGGCTGAATATGAAAAGCTTCCATCACAAAGACACTGTTTCGAGTTAGGAGTGACTGAAATTAGATGTTTACACTGGAACCCCTTCTCTCACAGAGGATCAGGAAAGCTTACTGTGGCAGTCTTTTTACATATTGTAGGATCAGAAGCTGAACAACTAATTTAATCAGTGGAAATCACAAAACAGATTTACAAGTGGAACAAAGACTTCAGACATTAAAAAGTAGATTGTTCATCTGGGTCTAATATAAAGGTAATGTATTCTTAGGGAAATGTGGAAGATTCTAAACAGTAGCTTGAAGATGAGAATACAATGCTATCAAGAAAGGACTCAACCTTCCATCTCAGTGCACAGAAAATCTCTTTTTCAGTGTGAAGGAAATAAAATGAGAACTACTGATGAGGATATGCAAAATCTCCTTTAAAAACAACAAAGGTTGTTCAAAGGCTTGGATGTCACTAATGTGGTGTCTTTCTTTTTAAAAGGAGCCAAAGGGAGAGAGAGACAGTTCAATTCTGGGTATATTGTTTGAGAGTATTATTAAGGCTTATGTAGTACAATACTTGGATAAGTATAATTGGCTAGGTTCAAACAACCACAGCTCTGCAAGAGAAAATTGTGCCTCTAACTTGTTTTTTTTTGGGGGGGGTGGGGGGGGGGGGGGGAGGAGAGCTAAAGATGACTTGATACACATAAATTAGATACCTGGATTGTCCAAAATTGCTTTCAAATAAGCTCTTTCAAGAAAGGGCTTTATTAAAAGAAAGATCACAAAACAGACATCGCAGTAAATGATACATCCCCCTTTGCAGTTTTCTCTGAGTTCTAGCCCGTTAATTGTATTTTCTTCCTCATTCTTGCAGGCCCTACTGTTGTTTGATTTTTATTTTTATACTCTGGATACTATTCTGGCTCCAATTCTTATGTCTCTATCTTCTTTGGTGAGGCGGCATATCTGTCCAAATAAATCTGTTAGTCTTTAAGGTGCCACCGGACTCCTTGTTGTTTTTGTGTATACAGACTAACACGGCTACCCCTGATAAAAGATACAGACTTGTTCTTCTAGAATAGAGTGAGTTACTATTCATTCTTCCTCATGAGGTTTTATACATGGAGATATGCCTATCTCATAGGACCTTGAAGGTCACTGAGTCTAGTCCCCTGCCTTCACTAGCAGGACCAAGTACTGTCCCCGGACAGATTTTTGCCCCAGATCCCTAAATGGCCCCCTCAAGGATTGAACTCACAACCCTGGGTTTAGTAGGCCAATGCTCAAACCACTGAGCTATCCCTCCCCCAATATTTAATACTGCCTGTTTTGAAGACTTTTCTGAACTGGCTACATAGATAGTGCCTCACTTCTTCACTCAACATGTCTGGTTTGGAAAGCAACAGGATAAATTAAAGTAGGTGAGTCAAGTGGAGGTTAACTGCCAGTGGACTATTCTCTATTATTCTCTCAGAATGGGGTGGGGAACGGCGGAGGAGGGCAGGAGGGTGTTGGATAAGGGGTAGGGGATTCCGGGGGGCTATCAGGGGACAGGGAGCAGGGAGTAGGGGGCGGTTGGATAGCATGGGAGTCCCGGGAGGCCTGTCGGGGCAGAGATGTGGATAGGGGTCGGGGCAGTCAGGGGACAGGGAACATGGGGGGTTGGATAGGGGGTGGGGTTCCGGGGAAGCGGTTAGGGGTGGAGGGTCCCAGGAGCGGGCGTCAGGGGACAAGAAGCAGGGGGGGTGGGTTGGATGGGTCAGGGGATTCTGAGGGGGGTAGTCAGCGGGTAGGAAGTGGGAAGGGGGTGGATAGAGAGTGGGGGCCAGGCTGTTTGGGGGAGGCACAGCCTTCCCTACCCGGCCCTCCACACAGTTTTGTAACCCCGATGTGGTGCCTCGGGCCAAAAAGGTTGCCCACCCCTGCTCTAGAGGAAAGAGAAAGAAAAAAAATTATTTTGATGCCACGCCTTATATACAAACCAAAATCAAACCTCAGCTCCATCCCTCAAGAAACATTGAATCTTGAAAATCAGATTAAATTTTTCTAATGCTAATTTGCTGTAAATCTAGTCCTGTAAGGTTACTGGCAGTAGAACTTGCTTCTTTGCGCTGGATTGAAAGTGAAAACTGGACACACAACTACTGTTCATTTGGAAAGTTAATAACAATTACAGGTCAATAAAAAGTGAGTGAGAAATGAAACGTATTATTCAAATATTAGGCATGCTTTGTGGTCCAGTAGGTCAGGCCCATACCTGGGAGTCTAGAGACCTAGGTTCTATTCCCAGCTCTGCCAATGAAACACTTTGACATTGGATAAATGAGGTAAACTGTGCACAATGTTTACCCAACTTCAATACCTAATAACTGTGCAGAAGTAATGTGGTCTAGTGGTTAGCATATAGATTGGTGTCAGGAGGTGTGTAGGGTGCAATCCAGACCAGTAAGGAGTTGTGCCACCACTTGCCCTGCAACCTAGGTGCTTTGCAGTGCCTTGCTGCTGTAGCACCCAGCCTGGGATGCTCACAGCCAGCCTACAAGCATGCAGGTCACATCCTGAAAGTCTGTGTGCTAGACAATTGAATCACCTGATTGTATGCAATATAAAAGTGTATAGAGTGAGCTCTTTTCTGAAAGCTCATGACACACTGGTGATTAATATCATTGTTAAATGTATGTATTACCACTACATGAGGAAATAATGCTTAATTATATCATGTTTTGAAGTCTGTGGTGAAACAGGTTCCCTCCCAAAGAGGAGAGAAGGCAGCTATATACCAGTCTCCAATGAAATTAAGCATGGTGTGACCAAAAACAACAGAAACCCATTTATACAGGAATCACCAGGAGGATGGGAAGGTCATCCTGAGGTCATCCTGCCTCTTGAAGCAAGGTCATTGAATGTTGGAAGACATAAGCAAGGACAGAAGCCATATATGACATCCATCACTAAACAGACACAAGGGAAAAGCGCTCTTGCAAGCTGAGAAAGATGGGTCCTCCAACCACGGGGGGCTGAAGTTCCTGGGAACTGAATGTAGGTGAGACACCTGGTTAGGCCAAGATCTTTCACCTCAGAAGACAAAGGAAGGCAGAATCTTGTACTTCTATGGAAGGTCCTGGGGAGAAGAATAACTGGTGAGAGAAACCATCTTGAATAAAGTCTATACCTTGCTAGGTTAAGTTTTAGACTTATAGATATATTTTCATTTTTATTTGGTTGTAACCCTTTCTAATGTTATTCCTTTTACTTGGCATCACTTACTCTATTTCCTATTGTTAATAAATTTGTTTGATTTTTTACTATAAACCAACTCAGTGCAGTGTTTGAAGGAAAGGTTGTATTTACTCCAATTAAGTTAATAGGCTGTGAATTAACGTTATTGTTTCTCAGAGCTGTCCAGGACAGTGCTGGACATTGCAGAGCACATGATTTGGGGACAATTTGAGACAGGGCGTGTGTTGGGGTCACTTTGCTGATTGTAACCAAGCCTGGTCAAAGCCAGAGTGGGGTTGTGGGATGTAGACAGGCCTGCTGGGGTCAGAGTTACTGAATCAGGGTAGTCTAGCACACATGCTCAGGGTGTGGCCTGCATGCTTATAGGCTGGCTGTGGGCATCCCAGGCTAGGTGCTACAGCAGCAGAGCACTGTAAGGCACCCTCGGTTGCAGGGCAAGTTGTGATACAATCCCTCACTGGTCTGGATTGCACCCCAAGTCCCATGACTGGGAGTTAGGAGTTCAAGGCTCTACATCTATTCTGATACAGTTCACTGTGCAATCTTGGGCAAGTCTTGGAGGTACCTACAGTATAATGATTAAAAAATCATTATACATCATTTTATTTGCAAATAGGTTTGGTGTTTTTTTTGTTTTTGCTCCCCCAGCAATTCCATTTTAAACATGATAGCATTAATCAGCTTGGCAAACAGAATACATTTACCACACTCTCTAGTTTTTGTTTCTTACATTTCATTTCCTCAAATTCTTCTTTAGCATTCTATACAGCAACTCTCATTAGCTGCAAAATGAGCACTGCAGATTTCCATAAGGAACAACTTGTATCAAGTCAAGCATACAAAGACATTAAAATTCCTTCATTTCAACTTGAACAACTTCTGTATGAAATCTAAAATGCAGTAGTCACTGTTTATTTTCAATTGCTAGTCAGACCTACAGCACCTAAAAGTTTCCAGAAATCAGACGTCAGCAGAATAGTTAAGATTTTCCAATTAAAAGTGTAATTACTAAAGAAAAATTGCCTATTACTGATAAGATGATGGGACTTCAGTGACAGGTGATGCAGAATTCAAGCTATGATTTGAAGGAAAAAATAGAATAAGACACAATCGTTTGTGATGAATAAATATTAAAACCTCTAGTCCAATTATGATCCTGATTTCTGATAATAAAAAGTGAAGTTGAAGACAGCCTAAAAAATAGCTAATTGATGCAATTATAGATATGCTGAATCTTGCTGTTGTGTTGAGAGAATATGGCGTCTTTTTACATGACCCTTTGTTCAGAACCAGAGTGGTAGAATACATTGGTGATAGTTGTCATCTCTGTAATTGAATATTAACCTGAATAAAGCAGTCATTACCAGCATCCAATAAAGTAGTTAAAAATCACATAAAACATTAAATGCTGCTAGGCATTCAGTTCTTTCTCCGAAACAAACAACTTTTAACCTGGCTCTTAACTTAGATGGTTAAGACTAAACGATAATGTAGTCAAACTAGTTCCAACACCTGATAACTTCATTCCTATTATTCTATACCAGGATTAGCTTCTTTTTGTCATTTACCATCTAATGTTCTGCTAATTGGCCAAAGCCAAGTACTATAAAAGAGTTTTCACCTTAGTAAGAATGGTGAGGCATAAGCAATATAAAAATTTAGGTGCAATTCCTCATAGTCCTAGCCTGTTCATATAATAGTAAAAGCAGAATACAATTAATGGGCACCAAACAGCCCTTCACATGCAGTTGTCTAAATACAAAAGGGAGCTTAATCGATCAAAAAAAGGGACTGAAGATGTGGAGACACCCGACACTTATAAAACAATTAGGAGCACTCTGAAATACCATTTCAAAAATATAGGATATATGTTTCATTGGTAAAGAAAAGTAAATAACCATAATTTGACAGCACTGCAGTTACAATAATGAAATTAAACGAGAACTCTGCATGCAAAGGGAGCTTTCTGATTGGTTTTCAGTTAATTTATACAAGATTCAGTAATGCTGAACTCTTAACTGAGTGGTAGGAGAGGGTAGCTGCACTTCTCAGGTGTCCATATCTCATGTTATATTACAATCATAAATATAATAGACAAATATGTTTCATATACATACTTCTATACAGAGTGAGAGAGAGAGACTTAGCACCTTTCATCCTGAGGATGAAAACCCAAATTAATGAAAAGTCACATGAGAGGACAGTGGAGGGAACCTCTCTTTAAGACGTGGGAATGTACTGAAAAAATCAAGAAGCTTTCAATGAAACAAAACAGCCTAAAGCATTTATATTATTATCTTTGAATCTCCTGAGATGATTGTTAATGGATTCCCTAGTACAAACTCCAGTATGTTATATTAAAATGAAGAATCATATCAGAAACAAGATGTGTAACTCAATATTCCTGCTTGCAATAATTTTATGCTTTGTGATCAGGAAATCGCAGAAATTTTCTTAAACAGAAAATACTGTTTACTCATACAGTATCTGTTTCAAATAAATGTTTAGTAAAATAATATGCTTCTTAAATACTTCCCCACAGAAGACAGAGACTTTATTCTGGATTTTATGTTCAAATCCATTAATCAAATCATCCTACTTCCCTTAATAACTAGTTTCAGCTTGCAAATGCAGCTTTATACTTTTCTTCCCAGTGTTTAGAGCAGATGAATTAAGACATGTCTATTGTGAATCGGTACTATGTAGTCTAAGGATTAATTACCATAGCAACCAGTCTAGGCCTTTGACAATATATCTTCAAACAAATTGCTGGATTTTCTAAAGATATGTGGATAGGATTTATATTTAGGTGTTTGTTTATTGTGAATAGATTGAAGGTTTTTCATTATATGGATTTTTACAAAAGTATACAGTACATACATTACAATGCTCTAAACAGTTTTAGTATTCTCAGCATACACAAAGCCGCAGCTAAATACAGAAAATAAAAATGCTACAAAAAAGCCAAGGTATTTAATTTTTATATTCGACATATGTAATTGCAGTCCTCCATCTTAATGGCCCCTCCCTCCTTTCCTCTCTAACTCTCTCTCAACACAGAACATAAAGGCTCTGATAATAAGAGCCCAGTTTTAATCTATCCAGTCATTCTGGAAAGCTATCCCTCCCACTTCCCCCTTGTATTTTCAGGACTGAGTTAAGGTAATGTGGAGTCAAAGTTCAATCTAAATCTCTCCTTCAATATCTCTCCCTGTCCCAGACACACTGGGAATGTTTTGGAACCAAGGAGAGCAGAGGAAGAGAAGTGCAGGAAGAAATGGTCATAACAACATCATAAGAATAACCATACTGGGTCAGACCAGTGGTCCATCTAGCCCAGTATCCTGTCTTCCAACTGTGGCCAGTGCCAAATGCTTCAGGGTGAATGAACGGAAGAGGGAAATTATTGAATGATCCATTCTCTGTCATCCAGTACCAGCTTCTGGCAGAATGGTTTTTAACAGTGATTTGTGCATTGCTGAATCAAAAATGTATAAGATGCCAAAAATGGTGTATTTCAAAACAAGTTAAGCAGCCCAAAGTCAGGTGCATGGGCAGGAACTTTTTACTGAGAGCAGTGAATAATAAGTCCAAGTAGAGCTTGTCGACATCTCAAAATGGGTGGACTACGTCCTTTGAGTGATGTTCCCCCACAAAGTTTTGTAATTTTAAAAAATGAAATGTGGTTCAATGTGATTCATATTATGCATGTATTAAACTGAAATACTGCTTGACCATGTTACAGAAGTTTGGGTGTATTAGGATAATCCAGAAAGTGTGAGAGGTACGCACTGAAGGCCCTAATCTCATGGTCACCTTTAAAGAAATGAGAGAAAAAATGTGGGAGACAACTGAGATAGAAGGAGATATCAGCAAAATACTACATGACTAGAAGAAATTTAAAAAGGAAGAACTGGGATTGTCAGTAAAATATGCCTCTTTTCTTTGTAAATCTAAAACCTTTTATTTAACCCTGCCATACCATGTTACAACAGTTTTTTCCCCTGCATATTTTTTTCTACTCTCTACTCCGTTTCAGTCTTCTTCTCTCTTCCCTTGCCTCAATTTCCTTCCTTCTTTTTTCTCTCCCATTCCTACTCTCTTCCTCTTTCATTCTTGCTCTTCTTCCTGCTGTCACTCTTTTGTCCCCCTTCAACTTTCCCCAAATTCACGGATTATAAAGTCAGATGAGGCAATTTAATCTGACCTCACTGCATGGAACAGGCCACAGAACTTCCCTGAATTAATTCCTGTTTGAACTATAGTATATCCTTTAGAAAAAAATCCAGTCTTGATTTTAAAATTGCTAGTGATGGAGAATCTACCATGATCCTTGATAAATTGTTCCACTGATTAGTCACCCTCATTATTAAAAATTTGCACCTAATTCCCAGTCTGAATTTATCTAACTTCAACATTCAGACATCAGATTTTGTTAAACTTTTATCTGCTAGATTGAAGAGCCCATTGTCGAATTTCTGTTCCCAATGATTACAGACTGTAATCAAGTCACCCATTAACCTTCTCTTTTTTAAATTAAAGTAAACAGATATAGCTCCTGGAGTCTCACTATGAGGCATGGATTTCAATCCTTAATCATTCTTGTGATTCTTCTCTGAATCTTCTCTAACTTATCAACATCCTCCTTAAACTGTGGACTCCAGAACTGGACATAGGATTCCAGAAGTGTTCACAGTGACAAAAGACAGGGAGAGGGGCTAGAACTTCCACCCCAATATCTGGCGGAAGTGAAAGCCAGACCCAACTATGTTCCATACATGGGGAACTGGGGGCGGGGGAGGAGGATGGACGAGAATGAAATCTGGAAGAGGGGCTGGAGTAGCTTCCACAGTGCATGAGATCAAGTAGGACTCCCTGGCCCACATCGGTCCTTCCTTTCAGGCACCACAGGTCCTAGAGGAAACACTCGGCTCGGGGGGGAGACGAGGGCGCAAGAGCATATGCACCAGCCACCAGGGTGGGGTGGGGGATGGGACAGCACACCAGCACATAGGCAAGGGACAAGAAGGTGTAGGTGCACAGAGCACCAGCCACCAGGAAGGCACTGGGCACCTGCCCTCTAGGAACTGACGTAGGAGTGGCAGTAGGAACTAGTAGGATGCCTCTTCCCAGGCTGAGGCCGTCTGCCCCTGTTCCCCGCCAAAAAGTTTCAATAGCTCCCATTGCTTCCCCTCCTATCCATGTGCCCCTCCATTCACAGGAAGCTTCCTTCACCCACACTAGGGTTGCCAACACCATTCCCTCTAAGCTGTGCGCGCGCACACAGATCCTAAACCACGCACACACGGTGAAACACCGCGCACACAAAAAGTGAAATACTACATCGGAGCCAGGCCGAAATATCATTTACGGACGACTATTGACATTGTTCGCCCGCCATCTATCAACACAGCCAGATTCTACTAGCTGGCAAGGGCGGGGAAGGGAAAGGAGGGAAATGAATCGTACCCCTCCCCGCCAGCATTTTGAACGTGGAATGTTGATCACGTCGGGATCCACACATCTCCTTGTATAAGCATTTTACTCACTTGGGCACATTTGCCTCATGGCACACAAATTTGAACTCTGCTTCAAAAATTTGCACAGAAGAAATTTTTTGCGCACACGGCCTGTCAAAAATTAGAGGAACCTTGGTTGCCAACTTGACAATATTTAAAAACCGGACACTCCAGCAGGAGTGCCAGATCCTCCCCTGCCCTGCCTCTTCCCCCCTACCCCCCCGAGGCTCCACCCCTGCCCTGCCTATTGCCCCCAAATCCCTGCCCCACTTCTTGTCCCCGAGGCTCCACCCCCATCCACTTCTCTTACCCCCTCCTCCATGTCGCTCACTGCTTTTCCCCTTCCACTCCCCCACCCGGGTCAAGAGAGATTTGCCTGTGGAGCTGGGGCTGGGAGCTGCCTGATGCAGGTAGAAGGCAGCCTGGGCTCCGTAAGGGCTGATGCGGGTGATGACCCAACACCGCTCCACCTTCCTCATCCACAGTAACTGGACAATGGGTCAGTAGATCTGAAAGGACACTGTCGGGTCCCCTTTTCGACTGGACTTTCCAGTTGAAAACCAGGCACCTGGCCACCCTACCCCACCCCCTCACAAACAGGCTGCAGGAACAAAGGCCAACAACCTTGGTGGCAGGGAGTAACTTGAAAATTACTAAACAAAGGAGAAACAGAAAATGTTCCCTAAATACTCCCAAACTTGAGAGCAAAGAGGACTGTTTATTATGGTCCCACCAGAGGTAACCTTCCTTCTTAGTTTGCTGGCATTTTCCATTCAACCCATAAATCTCAATGGTTGGTGCCTACAGTTGTTGAAACTGTGCAGGTAGTGACTCCTCTGAGTGTATTTTCTGCACTTAAGTTGCCTTCAGGAAGGGTTTTTGGGGGGATTGTCTTCTGGAATTATTTTTTATCCAAAATTACCTCCCAACTCTTTTCCTCCATCTCACTTCCTTTCCTCCTTCAAGTCTTAAAAGGAAGACCCAGTGGTGAGAAATTGATGCTAGCAAATGAGTCACCTAGCTGCAGGCTTCATTAGCTCACGTAGATTCCCAATTCCTCTGCATCAGTGCAAAGTCTCATTCTGTGAAGAGCACCACAGCAGAGAGAAAATCAAGTTAAGGGAGGGAGAGAGCGACATGCCTTTCCAGCAATTACAGTACAATGCTCCCAGAGTTGGGCTTATAGTTTAGTCAATAATCAAGCGAGGAACAACATTCACAAACTTTAAAAATCAAGTTTGTCCTGCTGCAGTTTTCAGATGATCTGCTCTGATATCCCCATGCAGCTAGGGTGACCAGATGTCCCGATTTTATAGGGACAGTCCCGATATTTGGGGCTTTTTCTTATATAGGTGCCTATTACTCCCCACCCCCGACCCGATTTTTCACACTTGCTATCTGGTCACACTACATGCACCTTCAGGTCCTAAACCCAGGTCTCAGGAAGATCTTAATGGACAATTTACTCCTATGTATTACAGCATTGATTGCTTTTCCCTTTATCTGGTGTCTTCAGCATGCCTTTTTCCTCTCTTCTTTCCCCATCCCTGTAACATGGGGCCAGCTATACAATGGGAAAAACTGAGGACTTATTTAGGCCTTTTTAATAAGTTACTTTCAAGAGGCCAACATAAGAATTTTAAATAAACCTGTGCATTCAAACTACTTGCATTGCATACTTAAATTGCCTTTGTATGTCAGACTTTGCCAAATGGCTTGTAGGAAATTTGTGTGGAACTACAGCTATTCCCAATAGACACCCAGTTGTGTGTAAAAATATCATAATGCATTCTTTTGCAGAAGTGCATATCTTAAGTTATATTATACTGTGCCAAGACTATTGGTAGAATGATCCAACCCAACTTTTGCTAATGTCTCAGGAACATTATATATACATTCTTATTTATTTTAGAACAGGAGAGCTTTTCTTCAGCCCATAAAATTAAAAATGTGTTTGTCGTGACATTCACATGCGGTTATGAGACCTACCAATTCATACAGCCTTCAGAAAACCTTTGTCTTCGCATTTACTTTTAAATAGACCATGTTAGTAATGTACTGGATTACAACAGTGAAAGGCAAATGACCAGTAATGAACTTGTTGACCCAACCTCTGAAAAAGAGAAAATGAGTTTTATGTCTAGCAGGCCAAAGTGAACCACTCTCGAGCGATTTCCTGTTTATACCTGCTTTAAAACTAACCATTTTCTAAACTTCCCGTCCGAACAGAATGATTAATAATGATTGCTGACAAATTCCCTAAGCAAAATACTTTACTTGTGGCAAAAGAGCCAAGTTACAAAACAAAATGATCAGCCATATTTTTAAAAATGGGATCTCTCTGAATACAGCCAACTTAGAACATTTCAGCCATAAAAAAGATGTGATCACTACAAAAGGAGCCAAGTCAGAAAAGACTTAGCCAAGTAAAAGCAGACAGAACTATAGCCACATTTCTCTGCACAGATCCCACATGCAGATTTAGAAGAAGATAACTATTACTCCGAATTGCATCTAGTTTAATTTGGCTATTTGAATAGCTAATGCCTTGCAAACGTGCTCATTTGTAACAAAGATGGTTTGAAATGTAAGTTGTTTCTTAAATTCAGGCTCATAAAAGGTATTGGACTAATCTCCTGGGCACTGAAGTTTTCATGTTTAGCCACATGTAAGAAAGGAAGGAAGGAATAATGTGAACTACTGACACACATTGCTGGGTTCTAAATTAGCTGTAACCAGCCAGGGGAAAAAAGCCAGGGGATCTTTATGGACAGTTCTGTGAAAACATCTACTCAGTGCTCAATGGTCATCAAAAGAACAAAAGAAAATGTATGGCTACATAAAGACTAGTTTAGAAAATAACATTAGAAATATTGAATGTCATTTTATAGACAGGTGATATGCTGTCACCTTGAGCACCATGTTCAGTTCTGGTCACACGTGTCTTGAAAGTGAAACAACAGAAAGAGAAGTTGTCTGGAGATTAGCAGAGGAAATGAACTGGATACATGAAAAGACTTCCATCTGAGGAGAGACTAAAAAGATCAGGATGGTGTAGTTTACAGAGGAGACAAATAAGAAGGGACACGAGAGAGGTATATAAAATGACTGATTAAGAGATGGTATATAAGAAAGCACCTGATTTAATAAAAGAATAAGGGGTTTTCCAAAAAACTGAGAAAAGGAAATACCTTTTTACACAGTGCATAATAGGAAAGTTTGTGTGAATATACTTGAAAATTTCCTTTCTCTGAGTAATAATGTCCACCTCATCTGGAGGTCCACAGATCGGAGCACTTTTGTCCCAAAGGCAGCATCAGCCAAGCTCAACTTGGAGAGCAAAGAGCATGCGTGAATTGAACCATGTAGCTGCTTGGAAGATCCTTTCTTATAAGCCATGTGATTTTCCTCGTGAGGCTGTTATTGCCACAGGAAGACAGTTCTAATATTATCAACATAAATAGTTGTTTTTGTCTTGTAGACCCTGGAAAAGGCCACCTTAACCAAATGGGATACTCTAGAACTGATGGACAAACCAAAGGCCAAAAACCTGCATTGGAAATGCTGTTGTCCCAAGATAAAGCATAGGTTTTTCCTGTGGGATCAATAAATGGAGATATAGAAGACATTCCCCTACAGACAATGGGAGAATCCTCTATGTGATGAATGTCTGAGTAGATTTGAGTGTCCCCATCTTGAACTAGATATTTTCTGGGAATCTGTTGGAGGTATTCCAAGTTGAGCTCCCGCTGGATTTGTTTGTCACCACGAACAGGAGATTTGTTTGTGACCAGGAATAGCATGCAGTAAAAGTCCCTGGGGTCTATTGCCCAACTCTGCACCAGATGACAGATAGTTTAATGATTATTCCCCATGTGATTTGTCTTCTTTTCTTCCTGTGACAGCCCTTGTAGCTCCCTACACAAAGCTCCCTCCAGAGGCTCCTGAGAAAAGGAGCTTGGGGGTTGAGAGATTTATCGCTGATGGGTGACAGGACAAGGTCCTGAGTGAAGGTCCTATGTCTTCACCATCTGGGAGCAGAGGAATTCTGCTGCAGTCACTAGGCTAACAATTTTCTCCCTTGTTGCAAACCAGACTCCAGGCCTGCAGATCCAGAGGGTATTCTGAAGTCGACTGCTGTATGGGATTTTCCATTTGGGCCAGGTTAATTGAGAAAAAAGACTGGGAGAAACCCTGGTTCAAGAGAAGAAAAAAGGGTGGGCTTGAGGGCCCATGACTACATTCACTCTTATCCTCAGAAACAGAACTGAGACCAACATCCTCCACCTGTGGTCTTTTTTGTAGAGGATGGAAATATGGTGCAACTGTACTTAGATCATGGCTGGAATCATGGCCAACATTTGGGCATCACCTTTCTCTTTTCTTTGAGGGTACTCTGACTGGCCCCTTATTGCATTGTCCTGACTCTCTGTCTAGCTCCTAGGGGTTGCCCTTCCATTGCAGTCGTTTTTGAAGAGGCAGGAAATCTGTTCTGCAGAAAGGGAGAGAGATTGTGAACCATGCCCCACAGGATTCTCCTCTGAGGGACCTGTGACTGCACAAGGCTCTAAAATCTACATCCCTCACTGTTTGCGGTGCAGTGAGGTCATAGCAGACCTGTAGCTTGGCCTTCCTTCTGGATTTAATCTTTCATGCCACACTGCACAAAGGACAGCAAGGACTTTCTCAGAAGACTCTTCTGGCCACAGACTAAGATAGGTCATTGTACCAGTTCGATCACAGTATGGCAATTCATATGTTACTATAGCATGAATAGAGACATCAAAATTTCCTGATGCTGCCTCATTAGTATGCTTCAATCCTGTCCTAAAACGACTGGGCTACTAGAAGAGAGAAGGTGGTTTTGGTATCCATCCAAGGGACTCTCAAGCAGTGGTATTACAGAATGACACATTCAGTGATGTCTTTGATTAAGCAAGAATTTATTAGAGTATTTCACAGAGAACAAAGGGAATTTTTAACTTGCAACATACAATATATTGCTGTGCTAAATGTCCTACATAGGCTGGTTAATGGAGGAATTCAGCACATATTCCTGTGCTGTACTCAGTTTTCGTTTTACCTTTCAACTTCCTCTTTACATCACTGGTTTACCACCACAGAAACAAACAAACTAATTAGCAACGTTTAAAATAACCAACATTCATAACTTTCACAAAATTACCCAGCATTTTAGATTTTCTTGTAAGAATTCCTCTAGGCAGGTGTCTAGTATCAACATTACAAGTGAAATCCCCCAGGCTAATCATATGCTGCCATAATACAACTCAGGAGAGCAGCACATAACAAAACAAAGAGGAGCCTGCCAATTTCAGAATCTTAATGGGTGGTGGATGAGGAAAGGAATGCTTTTTAGAAGCGTTTACAATAATGTTTCCCCCCTCCACAGTATATTCTCAGCCAATATTTGTAAGTGATTCAATGGCTATGTAATTATGAAACAAAACAAAACAAAACACAGTTGCGAAACTCCAGGACCTCTACCAGAAAATTCTAACACAAAGGTTGTAGGTATATGTTATTTTAAGGAACGACTACCCAAGTATAGGGATGGAATGACTTTAGGAAACTGATATTTAAAATTTCAGTACTGAAGAGTTACACTTTTTTAATATACATTTCTTACAAACCAAGAAAAGGAACGTTTTAAAATGAGTTTCTAACCAAAACCAGAAACTGCATATTTTTAAAAAGAAGAATACAAATTGATATATAATAATAAAGTATGTAAAAATAAATTAAAAGGCAGCTACACTCCAATTAAAAATAGGCACACCAAATAGGGACACCTGCACTCCAAAAGATATTTTACAATCACATCTTTTATTGTGATTTTACAGTTACTGAAATGATCAGTATACATGCTGTATGTATTAGTTCATATGCTCCTAATATTTACTTATAAAGAATAATGATGATCTTCCTAGCAGTAAACCATTCAGAACAACTGGGATAGAATATAGATATTTCATACCTACAATGGCTGCCTTAACACAGTTTTCATTAGTTTAAATAAGCTCCACAGCTATTTATCTGCGTGTGTACACACACACACACAAATATAATTTACACAGACACACACCTCATAAACTCATTTTTCTTCTAAACTCTTTGGATAATCTGTCTTCATGCACAAATACGTTTTTGGAACTACCAGCAGCAAGAGGCACTAAGACCTATCCAGCAGGCCTGCTCCA
This sequence comes from Chelydra serpentina, assembly GCA_037349315.1. Classification (NCBI taxonomy): domain Eukaryota; kingdom Metazoa; phylum Chordata; order Testudines; family Chelydridae; genus Chelydra; species Chelydra serpentina. The sequence continues at coordinate 23,221,384 of JBAIAC010000004.1, read as the reverse complement.
AGAATATATCAGGTGGTGATATCTTGAGATCAGAATCAAATGAGTAAGTGGGCAATTTTCTGTTTCAAGTAATCCTTTAATATTAATAGAAATACTAGTAACATAACATACCTGAAAAAGAACATGAACAGAGCAGCTGTGATGCAGAACAAAAGGACCTATAAGAAGGAGAAAGAACATTATTACATAAGAAGGTTAGACTAACTCTATATCTAAATCTGTTTAGGATCAGAGGAGGCCTCACAGACATTAGAATGTGAAGTTTATTTTCACTGTCCATGTTGTATGGGCCTGATCCAAAGCCTATTGAAGTCAACAGAAATAATCATCATTTCAGTAGGCTTTTAGTTCAGGCCCTGTATAAATGAATAAATAAAAATATAAAAGCTAGGTCAGGATGGTGCAATGACAAAAACAGCAAAGGAGGCAGAGTTAGAAATAATGTGAGATTAATTTCCTTCATGTGAAGTTTTACATAACTAACCATAGGATGAAATGTTCTACAATTCACTCAAATGGATACCAACATTGTCTGAAACAGAGATAAATTTAGATCTGTGGGGGACAGTTGAGCAGAATATTTTCTTTAGTGGCCTGAGAACATCACCTTCAAGATCACCCTAGGAGTAGAAATTTGGAACTTTTATTGTTTTATTTTTAGTGTTTTCCATTTGGAAACAATACAGAGCACAGCATATACAGTGTGATTATTCAGACATATCTTACAAATACTTACAGGCAACTTTCCCCCTTTTTAAAGTACCCTAATGTAAATATACTATAGATCTAAAGGCCCAGAAGATGCTATAAGGAAAGATTAAATAAAACTGAAATGGTAACATGAGGGGAGAAAGTGAATGCATATAATTACATTATTGTAGGCCTTTCACAAGTGACCAAATAACTTTGCTTATTGCTCCTATTCGTTTCTCCATCAGAGCCATTCTAGACGACTCTTTAAGATAGTCAGCAAAAATATCTAATTTCCATTTGAGTGTCCACTAAGACAGGAATGTTGACCTTTTAGGATAACAAGGTTCACAGTCATTTTTAGCATTTAGTGAACTTTAGTGGGAACACTTGAGATTTGGCATTTAGAACGGTTACCAGTCTTTCCCACATGACAGGATACTGTGTCCAAACTTTCACTATGTTAATATAGCATTTTTTATTTTAGAAGTGCTTTACAAACATTACTTTTACTATTATTCAGACCAATTGGCTTTAAGGAAGAATTTATTAGCAAGTTTCCAAACATTTTTCTTTTGTTTCCTTTCAAAGGTTGTCAGAAGCAGCACACAACATTCAGGATTGCCTTTTAGACATTCAAAGCAGAATTCTTTGTCCATGAAAGTTAATGGCAAAACTCCCATTGGCTGCAACGGAGCTAAGATTTCACCACAGAAGAGGGATCTTCTCCCATCCGCTGTCACTGTAAAAGGGCCAGTTGAGTTCAATGTCCAGCCAGGGAAGAATTCCCCCTAGTGTAGGCTTTGCACAAAGCAGCTTACACTGTTCTATGAGGCTCCTGCCACAAGCCCCAGCATAGGGGGCATGTCAAGGGCACAGGCAGGGTTGCGGTATATGCTGAAGGCAGGGCTGCATTACACAGTGCTGTGGGGAACCTGGGCAGCCATAGGAAGCTGTAACTTGGGCAGCCCTATAGGGCTGCATACAATACTCCGGAGCCCTCACTGATCACTGCAATTGCCTTCAATTGGGAGGACACAAAAATGGTTTAGTTCCCTGTGCCTCCTAGTGATGCAAGTTTCCCTTTTTCAGCCTCTTCTCCTGCTTCTTGAAAATATTCATAGATCTAGGGTGACCATATTTTCCCAAAGGGAAATTAGGGCACTCCCGGACTGGCCCAAGCCGCCCCACTCCCTCCCTCCACCCACTCCCCCACCGAGTGGGGTTGTCCCAAGACTGCCTGACCTGAGATCCCCTTCCTCACCAGCCCCCAGGGCCAGCCCGAGCCCCTCCGCCCCGCTGCCTACTCGCGATCCCCCTCCCTCCTGCAAACCCCTTCCCCCCTGCACACAGGGATGGTCTTCCAAGCCCACACACGGAGCTGATGATCTGAGGCCCCTCAGTGCCGTCCCACGCACTCAGCTTCTCAAGGCCCCCCTCTCCTCCCTGCATGCAGGGCAGGTCAGCCTGAGATGCTCCCCCTAGCCCACCCTCCACCGCAGGGTTGGCATTGCCACTCGCTCCCTCCCCCACCTTTTACATGTTCCTCTGCATCCCGCTAGGGTTCCCACACCACTTTTTTGGCAAAACTGTGCATTCATCCCATTTGCTCTTGCCAGCTGATGATCAGTTGGCAGAGCAAATGGGACAAATGCCCAGGTTTGTCAAAAATGTTGGGACGGTAAGGATGGGGCCTAAAAAAGGGACTGTCCTGGCCAAATCTGGACGTATGGTCACCCTACATAGCTCTCTTCTGAAATCCCTGCAGTTTGTCCACATCTTTTGGATAACTTTGTGTCCAAACATAATCTCTAAGTTTCCTTGTTTTTAAACTGCAGCCATCAGCAGTGCCTCACAAGAAGTTGGCAATCCTGAAGAGGCCAGAAGTTCCTGGGGTGGAGAGGCACAGCACAAAACTTGCATCACTAGGAGGCACAGGGAAGTTACAGCTTCCTATGGCTGCCCAGGTTCCCCACAGCACTATGTAATGCAGCCCTGCCCTCAGCATATACCGCAACCCTGCCTGTGCCCTTGACATGCCCCCTCTGCTGGGGCTTGTGGCAGGAGCCTCATAGAACAGTGTAAGCTGCTTTGTCCAAAGCCTACACTGGGGGAAGAAGCAGGTACTCATCAGAAGTGCAGTGTTTATATGTGCAACAGTAGTTTCATTAACTGCAGAAATGAAGTACTTTAGTCATAGATGTAAGTATGCTTCTGGTTTGAGCAGGCTAGTTACGAAACTGAAACAAATCCTCCTCATTTTACCACACTGTTTTACCGACAGTGTGACTTGAGATGTGGTACAAATTCTTTATTTAAGAACACATAGTGAGTTAGGGTGGTGCATGGAGGTATAACTAGAATAATGTGATAAAACCTTAAAAAGGAGAAAAATGAAGCTGAATATCAGGAAAAACTGAAATCTACTAAGCTCTGGAAAAGGGAAGTCATGCAGTCCGCACTGCTTGGGACTTCTATCAATTAGATGGACAAGACACTGTAGAATGTAGTATAGTGAGCTATCTTCTAACTTATTAGTCTTCCTCTCTAATTTGCATTATTACTTTCATGGGGTTGGGTTCTTAAATAAAGAATTTGTACCACATCTCAAGTCACACTGTCGGTAAAACAGTGTGGTAAAATGATGAGGATTTGTTTCAGTTTCGTAACTAGCCTGCTCAAACCATCTATGACTAAAGTACTTCATTTCTGCAGTTAATGAAACTACTGTTGCACATATAAACACTGCACTTCTGGTGAGTACCTGCTTCTTCCCCCAGCGTGTTTTCACTGCTACCTCTCGGCATAGTCCCATACAGAATTTCCATCCACATGTGCTGTCACAGTTGTAGCTCAGCATGTTGGCAAAAGTTAATTATTTTGTTTTAGCAGCAGTGATGATATTGGCAGCAGTTCAGTTTGTTACAAGGTCTGTTTGGTCCCAAACAGCCAACTGGGGAGCATGTCATTAGATAAAGTCTGCTGTTCAGATGTATCGTCTACAAGTACTCTGCTGGTTTTAGATTAAAATATCATTGATTTTCACCTACATCGTTTGAGAACGTTTTTAGTATATATGCACCATTTCACTGACGATTTATACTGAAATTCTGTAGTGAAATTACTTCAAATACATGAAAATCTGCTTCTAGGTCACCTCCACGTTGTATTCTGTTCTAATCTAATCTTTACAGTTCGCCAGCTTCATAAAGCAAACTCCTCTCTCATTACAACACTCAACTTGGGAATTAACCCAAAGTGAGGTAAAAGATTACATTACAAAAGACCTTAATATAAAGCAGTTGGGAGCCAAAGTAAAACTCCCCTAATTCACAAATACTTAGGTAATTGAAGTCAATACCCAATTTTTTATGCAACCAAGCAATAACCTGATGGGTCAGATCTTTCCTCTATTCATTTGAAATATAGTAACAAAGAGGAGCCTTCTTTTGAAGGCTAAACTTCTGTGCAAAGTAGCTTATGATTCAAATACCAAAACGGACATATATAGATAGGGAAATGTACAGTAAGAACTTCCTCTGATTTTACAGAAATAGGTGCATTAATCAGTTGGTCGTAGACTTACAGTAAGGAGGAAATCCTGGCCTTATTGAAATCGGTGTCAAAACTCCCATTGACTTCAATAGGGACAGATTTCACCCTAAGTCTTAAATATGCTGGTAATTAAGAGGACACCATCAACTCAAAAATCACACTGTGAGAACACATATCTGCTAATGTTTTTAGTTACATGGGAAGATTACCACAAGGAATTAGAGGGAGGAAAGGGTCTTTTTGTTTGTTTACTTTGTGTTTGATTGATTTCACTGATTCTCCTGATCCTAACGAAGTTACTCACATAAGTAAGTATGATTCAGTCTAAGGGTTACAAAGTCAGGCCCTTAGTTTCACTTGTTTGTGAGCAATTGGGGGACAGAAAAATATTTTTCAAAACAGGAAATGTAAAAAAACCCCGAAACTGACAAGGGAACTCTAGGACAGGCATCCCCTGAAACTCATTTAACTATTTTTTTCTTTAAAAAAGCTGACTAGATTTCAAGATCATTGTGTCCTATTAATGTGTTTTATCTCTGCACATGCACTTAGAGATGTTTGATAAACACACTCTATAAATCTGTTAGATTACATTTTATACATAAACTGGTTGTATTTTAAAAGTTTCCTTCATTTTGTGAACAAACAAAACAAGGAAATAGTTGTGGAACTGCAAAATGAGCTATGCCCACACACAGATGGCTGAAGTAACCTCTAAACCACAAGGGAAAAAATTGGTTTTAGAATATTATTTAAAATAACAAACACCTCTCTGGATACTGTTTTTAAGGGAAAGATGTGGGAATTAAACCAAAACACATGGCATCCCTGAATGAAAGGGATGAAAAATCCTTCCACCTTATGAAGTTTGGCTATGACCAGAGTCGTAGTTTGCCTAGGATTTAGCAGCAAGAACAAATCCATGTTCATATATCCGCAGCTACCAACCACAACATTAATAATTTCAACTGGAGTGATTCAGGGCTGCAAATGTTAACCAATGTTTTATGCCTGAGCAATTGGAATGTTTATAATAAGATGACAAAGTCTCACACATAAGGTAACCCAAGGGAGATATTTTACAGAATGTATCCTTCATTTCCTATTACTGCCATATATTTTATTAATCCTCTTGTTATTCTGCAGCTTGTGTGTTTACACAGAAGTAGTTTTGCTTCCTGACAACATTAATGTTTTTACACTTTAATATGTTCTCATAAGAGTCTAAAAAAATAAACAGTAAAAATTGTTCCCTTCATAATTTAAGCCATTGTTAAATGAAAAAGGAAAAGGCTAATTAAGTGCTCAAACAAAACAAAACAAATGCCCTCTGTGGATTTAAAATTGAACATTCATACGATCTCTGAAATGAAAAACATGAAATGTTTAATTATCCAAGAGGTAAAAACATGTATAGGATTTTCCATATTCTATCAAAAAATACAAACGAAGAATGAACATATATAACCAAATAATCACATACATCAATCAAGCTCCCAGGCTGAATTTGTAGGGCTAGAGATTAGAAAAACATTGTTTTTCTTGTAAACAGAACACATAGGATGTCATTTTTATGGGATTTTCCCCAGTAAAAAAGCAGACAATATATCAATTTTAAAAAGTAAGTATTTTTGACTTATAACTAATCTATTTTATCATTAAGATTTATGACGAGTGCTAATGCCTCTTAAAGTATTGGTTTACTCTTCATTGAAATTGTATATGGCTTTGCCTACTAAAACCATTCACTTTTCCTATTTACCTTCTGTACCCATGTAAGTGACTTAAATAACTGTGCCTAAAATACTTAGGCAAATGGATAATGGGGAAGTAATCCAATGACAAAATAATGATAATAAACCAGGCTGATGAAACTTCACTGGGCAATGAAATGAGGGTTCTCACGAGAGGGTGAAGTGAGAAAGAAAGTAGAGAGAAAAATGTGAAGATAACCATTCAACAACTAAAAAAGTGTCCCGTAGTGAGATTTTCAGCAGGAAATATAAGATTATTTCCTGAAGCAAGACTCATGGAACTCACACAAGAATAATATTTCAAGCAAAACCTTACTAATCCCACACCCGGGTTCGGCAGTAAGCAATCAATCTTCTGAGATCGATTTATCGCGTCTTGTCTAGACGCGATAAATCGATCCCGGAAGTGCGCACCGTCGACACCGGTACTCCTGCTCGCCGCGAGGAGTGAGTGCTGTCGACGGGGGAGCCTGCCAGCCGCGTGTGGACCCGCAGTAAGTGCTTTGAAAATCGAACTAAGATACTTCGACTTCAGCTACGTTATTAACGTAGCTGAAGTTGCGTATCTTAGTTCGACACGGGGGGTTAGTGTGGACCAGCCCTAATTGTTGTAATTGCCACAGGGGTGTTATGAAATTATAAATGGGAAAGGAAGTGGATCCATAAGACTATCTCTATTAAGAAATGGTCAAAAATACAAAAAAAGGGAACCCCTGGACTGGGGTAAAGTAAAGAGGATGGAAACTGGATGATTTAGTTGAGAATTGGTCCCGCTTTGAGCAGGGGGTTGGACTAGATGACCTCCTGAGGTCCATTCCAACCCTGATAGTCTATGATTCTATGAAACGTCACATAAATAGCATTACAAAGGAGTCTTCTCAAAAGGTTAATGATATATTATTACTTTTGTGAGAACAGCAATAAAATTAGGTTTCTGTTTACTTTAAATTGTTAGACTGGCTCTTTAATTTGTAACAAGACACTTCACCTGCAGATAGCTATCATATTCCAGTTTATTTCTAAAAACAGAGATTGTGAGGGACAGCATAAGTGTCACACACACATTACTAAATTTTCTTTTAATTTTACTTTATTGGCAGAGATCAAACTCTAAACAGTAGTGTGTTACAATGGGAGTTATTGCAAGAACTCCAGAAGTTCCCATATAAAGTAAGCGCCAGACTAATTTATTTCTGGAAAGAAACTGGAAAGGAGTTGGCTTTTATCATGGATCACAAATTGAATGAGAGTAAACAATAAGGTGCAGCTGCAAAATAGGCTAATATTCTCGGGCGTATTAACAGGAGTGTCATATGTATGACACAGGAGGTAAAACTGTCCCGCAGTGAGGCCTCAGCTGGAGTACTGTGTCCAATACTGGGCATCACACTTTCATCAAAAGTTTAGAAAACCTGACCTAAGAGGAAAGATTTAAAAAACACTGGGCATGTTTAGTCTTGAGAAAAGAAGACTGAGGGGGACCTGATAACATTCAAATGTGGCTCTTTGGGGAAGAGAATGGTGGTCAGTTGTAGTCTTGAGAAAAGAAGATTGAGGGGGACCTGATAACATTCAAATGTGGCTCTTTGGGGAAGAGAATGGTGGTCAGTTGTTTTTCGTGTCCACTGAAGATAGAACAAGTTGTAATGGGCTTAATCTGCAACACGTGAGATTTAGGTTACTGTGACAGGACGGACTAGGTCTGGAGGACCCCCTGCTGGAGGCCTCCCAGCCCTGCCTCACTTCGCCCCAGAAAAGAGCAGAGGAGAAGTTCTCCAGACAGCCTAGAGTGGCTGCACGAGAAGCAGCCAGTCATAGGGGCTTCTGGAGTGGCCAGGAGGGCCATATAAAAGTAAACAGCAGAGATAGAGCACTCAGTTGCTGCCTGGAGCTGGAAGAGAGAGAATCGAGTTCCTGGCTGGCTGGCAGAGCAGCAGGATCACAGACAGCTCAGTGCAGGCAGGTCTGAGCCCAGGGAGGGTTGCTGAAGACAGGGGCGGAGCTAAGAAGCAGCGCCTGGCTGGCTGAGGAGACCGAGCAAGGGCTGACCCCAGAACCTAGGCAGACCAAGTGAGGATACCACAAAGGGCTCTGTTGGTGTGGTTAAAGACTGAGCCTGGGGGGGAGGCTGCCAAACAAGACATACCAATGGAGAGTATCACAATGGGCCCTGTTGGACTGTTATAGAGGATAGTGTCTCCAGGGAGGAAGCCTTGGTGGGAGGTAAAGACTGTATACCCCAAAGGGGTTTGTTCTGTTCCACCTACAGACAATGTCTGTAACTCGGCTGAAGGGCCAAGTCATTGAAGACCAGTGTTCCCTCAAATATTTCCCACACGTGCAGAATGAATTTTATGTGCACCAGCACGGAGATGATGTGTGACATATCAAAATTCATGTGGTGGGGGTGGTGCTGAGGGATTTGGAGCGTGGGAGGCGGGGCTCAGGGCTGGGGCAGAGGGTTGGGGTGTGGGGATGAGAGAGCTCTGGCTGGGGGTGCAGGCTCTGGGGTGGGGCTGGGGATGAACGGTTTGGGGTGTAGGCTACTCCAGGGCTATGGCAGGGAGAGAGGATTCCCCCAGCAGCACCTGGGCTGGGGTGGAGGGGTGCTCTCCCCACCGCAGTAGCTCCAGGACTGTGGCCCCGGGATAGGCACCCCTCCCTTGGGGCGGCAGGCCTGGGCCAGGGCTGGGTTTGGGCTGCCCCTCCCGCGGCTGCGGCAGGTCCGTGGCTGAGTTGGAGCTGGGGGAGAGGTGCACCTCTGGGGCCAGGCTAGGTTAGGGCCGGAGGAAGGGCGCCTCTCCCCCGGCCGCAGCAGGTCTGGGGCTGGGTTGGGGCCGGGGGAGGGGTGTTCCTCCTCCGGTCATGGCAGGTCCCGGCCGGGCGGGTTCCCTGAGCGCCTGTGCGGCACTTAATAGGCTGCTGCGTGGCTGTGCAGCTTACAGGGAACTTAGCTGAAGGCCCACCGAAGAAACCATTAGCTGGGGGTGGGGGTTCTCACGAGAGGCAGGTGCCGAACCCTTTATAGTTAGATATTAAGAAAAACTTTACTATAAGAACAGTTAAGCAGATGAATAGGCTTCCAAGGAAGGTTGGGGAATCCTCATCATTGGAGGTTTTTAAGAAAAGGTTGGAGAAACACCTGTCCAGGATGGTCTAGGTATATTTGATCCTGCCTCGGCACAGGGGGCTGGACTAGATGACCTCTCGATGTTCCTTTCAGCCCTACATTTGTGTTACCTTTATAAATTCAAGGCCACTCAGACTGAGATGCAGGGCCATAGTAGCACCACTGGAGGCAGAAGGAGGGGCACAAGGTAGATAAAAATCACTGTACCCCTCATTCAACAAATATAACTTTTCAAAATCTCCTGCCTTATTTTCAGACAACCTTCAGGGCCAGAAAAACCAAGAAGATTACCTGCATTAGTCAAAAGATGCACATGCAATATGTACTTTGCAGCCACCATTCGAAATAACTACAAAACAACAAATATATTAAAGCAAAATTCAAATTTCAAAAATGACAGCAATCTTAAAAAGAGAAAAATACGTAATCTATAAATAATATAATTCTGTATTTTGAGTGAATTAAAGTTGGAAAATAGTATCCAGCGGGCCGGAAGTCTACTTCAGGTTTTTTCCTTGCATGGTCCATCCATACTTGATTTATGTTACAGGGTCAATAAACTGAGCTGGCAACATATAGACCTTGATGTTTTCCAGCTGTAGAAACAGATAAATCAAGAAGACAGTCTAAATGTTTGTAGAAAGACTGATATACCCTGTGCCACTGCTTTTAAAACTAACATTTATACTATGCTTTTATTTAAATGTCTTTAATGAGATGCAAATAAACTACAAAAAAAGAACACTGTTACATTGTAGGTCAGTAAATTTGATGTGTAAATGTTTTATAGGTTTTGAAAGTCACTTACTGTATCATATTACATTTTATAAAAGGATTAAAGTTGCTGACAATGCATAGAGGGGCAGATTTTTAGAAGTGCTCAGTGCTCACAATCGACGCCAGACTTTTCAAAAGAGTTCAGCTTGCATTTAAACATTGAAATGAAATAGCCAGATTTTCAAGTGTTCAGCGCGCAGCAGCTCCCAACTGCCGCTACTGAGCACATTTGACATGCAGCTGCGGAAAACCTGGCAGCTATGGTTGGTGTAGATAGGTGTAAGACTGTGTAGGAGTGCTGGGCTGTGTGCAGGTCCTTGGATCAGTAGATGCTGAGGTGTCTGAAGGGTGTTGCGGTTGCTGGGGAGAGTAGATGCCTGGGTGTTTTGGGGGTTTACTGGATGCTATTTGAGAAGTGTCAGAGTGGCTGGGTGCCATCTTCTTGTGTTGGGCACTTTCTCTTGCTTGGATCCAACAGGATGAGTAACTACAGGGGAAACAGAAGGCCTGTCACATGTGACTCTTTGCATTAATGTATTATAAATAATAATATAAGTAGTGTCTTTTATCCTAGAAGATTCCAGAATGCTTAAAGGAACTATGATCTTGATCCAGAGCCCATTGACGTCAGTGAGAGTCCCTCCTCTGACTTCAGTAAGCTTTGCATCAGGCCCTACATGTGCATACGCCACTGAAAAGCAGCCTGCTGTGCAGTGGAAGACAGCCAATCACCACTCTGCAATAGTATGGGGGGGGGAGGGGAAATTTGGCCACTGACATATGTTACAAAAAGCACTGTGCAGCCTTCAACACTCATGCATAGAAGACAATTCTCGGTTTAAATCTTCATCTGAAAGATCCTCACACAGTAAAATGCATGGTACACTATATATATCAGGGGTCTCAAACACGCGGCCTGTGGGCCGCATGTGGCCCGCGGAGCTCTTCCCTGCGGCCCCCCACCTTTAATTTTTTTTTACCCCCATACAGTTCCTGCCGCCAGACAGTTGTTCTGGCAGCGGGAACTGCCTGGGGGTATAAAATTTTTTTTTGACAAAATTATTTTTTTTTAAAAGGGGGGGGGGGCCACGGGGAGCCCGGCAGGCCACAGGGAAGAGCTCCGCAGGCCGCATGGGAAGAGCTTCGTGGTTTCTGGGAGGGGGGGGAGGAGCGGGGAGCTGCGCGCTCAGGGGAGGAGGCGGAGAAGGGGCGGGGGGTGGAGTGGGGGCGGGGCCGGGGTCAGCGAGGGGGCGGGGTCAGTGATGCAGCCCTCAGGCCAATGCACTAGTCCTCATCCGGTCCTCGTAGTCATTTGAGTTTGAGACCCCTGATATATATTGAGTCAGCTGCGATGCTGAGTCTCCACCCAATAACCCCCCTCTGTCATGTCTGAGAGGGATTTATGTGGCAGCAGAGAAAGAAGTGAGGCTACAATATGAGCTAAGAAGCAGCAAATGTACATGAAAGCATGAGGGACATGCTCTGGTTCACAGATACAGAAACTAGAACGAGCCACTGAATTAAACTTCAAACTTTAAAAAATATGTAACTATTTCTCTTGCACCCCCCTATTTCTTCCTTTTCACCAGACCCTTTTTGGTTTCTCCACTCTCCCAGAGCAGATGCATAGTCTCTGCACGTCACCTAGCCTTTGCTGACCCAGGAAGTGTATTACAGTAACTAGTAAGAAAGTGATTTCCAGAGACCATGATCAAGTAGAGCCACTTTAAAAAAGGCATTAGAAAAAAGCAAGATATTACAGCACACTTTCTTTCTATTTCTTTCTTTCTTTCTCACCAGCAACCACATACCATACAACAAAAACACTAACCCAGGAACCTATCCTTGCAACAAAGACCGATGCCAACTCTGTCCACATATCGATTCAAGTGATACCATCACAGGGCCTAATCACATCCGCCACGCCATCAGAGGCTCATTCACCTGCACATCTACCAATGTGATATATGCCATCATGTACCAGCAATGCCCCTCTGCCATGTACATTGGCCAAACCGGACAGTCTCTACGCAAAAGAATAAATGGACATAAATCTGACATCAGGAATCATAACATTCAAAAACCAGTAGGAGGACACTTCAACCTCCCTAACCACTCAGTGACAGACTTGAGGGTCGCAGTGTTGCGACAGATTCACTCCAAAGACAGGCTTCAAAGAGAAGCTGTTGAACTCGAATTGGTATGCAAACTAGATTGCATCACCTCTGGATTAAATAGGGACTTGGAATGGCTTAGCCATTAGGTTAATTGAATCTATTTCCCTTCAGTTAACGATCCTCATTCACATCTGTGTGGCCATCTTGTTTATCACTTCAAAGGTTTTTTCTTCCCCTGCTGTTATGGTTCCTCTCAATTAATTAGCCTCTTAAGGTTGGTCTATGCACCTCCACCTTATCATGTTTCTCTGACTGTATAAATATCTGTCTACTGTATGTTTCATTCCATGCATCCGATGAAGTGGGTTCTAACCCATGAAAGCTTATGCTGAAATAAATTTGTTAGTCTCCAAGGTGCTACAAGTTTTTCTTTCTTATTTTCGTTTTTCTTTCTATTGTGTTGAGATTTTTGAAAAAGTTAAGTCGTCTTGTTCACACATCTGTATTTGAACATCCAAGCATTTGTGGGCTTAGAAAAACAAAAAATACTGGAAAAGAGTAATCTTATTGATTTCTAAACTCAGAGTTGATATAACCAATGGCCCCATAGTTCTCACCTATGAAAAACCTCAGTGGGGCAGGTGAAAAATTAGGTTTTTAATTTTCTCCACATAGTCCACTTGGGAGAACTTCCCCCACCACTATCTACCTTCCTCATGTCGTAAAACAGAACATTGAGCTGGCCCACAAACTCTATAGCAGGGGTAGTCAATAGGCAGACCACAGGTCAAAACCAGCCTACCAGATGCTTTTGAAAGGACAGTCAACATCTTTTTATTTACTTTATTTTAATTATTACTTTCTCTGGGGTCTGGACCTTGACCAAGACATTTGGACCTTGACAAAAAATAACTGACTACCCCTGCCCTATGGATTTCAGCTCTGGGCAAACTATGCTCCCAATGTGCCACTCTGAAGATGTTCTGCCCGTGCTTCCCCCATGAGCAGCAATCCTATGGATCCACACCTCAATGCAGGGGAATCAGAAAGTTAATGTAGCCTGGGGCTGCATTAAATTATCTGTGGGGATCTCGTCAAGGTGCTCCCGGGGCCTGCTCCCAGCCTCCATATTCCAACTCTAATCCAGCTATTTTTGGGTCCTTTCTCATTCACAGATCCCCAGAGAGATCTCGTGGGGACCAAGCTAACAGAGGGACTCCCTGGAGGCTGCTGACTCCCCCCCACACTTTCAGCATAGGAGTATGACAAAGTGGAATAAGTCTACTAACTAGAAAGGCAATACAGATAGTTATAATCTATGCAGAAAAGAAAAAAGGACAGACAGACAAATAGGTGATAAGGCCTTGTCTACACTACACAATTTTGTCAACAAAAGTCAGTTCTCATCGACAAAACAGTACAGTGATGTACACACTGTATTGCTCCTCCTGCTTATTTAACTATCCTGCTATGCTGACATAATAAAACCACCTTGATGAGCGGCCCAGAGCTTTTTGTGATGAGTGACAGAGTGCCAGTGTAGACACTGTGCTTGCTTATGTCACCTTAAGTGGTCTCAAGGAGGTGTCCCACAATGTCCATCAAGATAGCTGTGTCCGCAGTTTCAGTTCCGCTGCCCTGCAACCAGATACACAGACATGCACCCCTCCCCCTTTAAAGCCCTGGGAAATTTAAAATTCCACTTCCTGTTTGCTCAGTGTGGAGAGTTCACATAGGATCTTCCCAGCTGACCATGCTGGCTTTCTGCAGCAAATGCCCTCTGCCTCGAGTACAGCAGAGTTGCTGATCTGTTGGGTCTGCAGAGACAGGAGGCTGTGCAATTCCAGTTCCGATCCAGCTATGAGCAGATTACTCGTGGCATGGAGTAGAAGGGGCATAAAAGGGACCCACAGCAGTGCCATGCTGAGATCAAGGAGCTGAGACAGGCATACTAGAAAGCAAGGGAGGCTAACTGTCACTCTGGTGCGGCACCGAAAACAGGATGCTTCTACAAGGAGCTGCATGCCATCCTTGGTGGTGATCCCACCTCCACTGCCAAGAGCTCTGTGGATACTTCGGGGGGATTGGAGGCAGCGGCCAGCAGAGTCAACCCTGAGGATAAAGTGGTGGATGAAGAGGTTGAATTGGAGGAGGATGTGGGACAGGCGACAGGGTCATCCAGTGGTGTGGTGAGCCAGACCTCTTTTTGACTCCGAAGGGGTCTAGCCAGTCCCATCAGTCCAGCTCTGGCGCGCCTGAAGCAGGAGAGGGGAGCTCCAGTAAGTATTCATTTAGCTTTCATACTGCACGGTGATATGAGTTAGAGGTGTCCTTTATTTTGTTACATGGTGCACGTGGGAGAAGGGGTGGATATTAACAACACAGTGGGGGCCCAGTGGAAAATTTTGCTAATGCACACCAGGATCTCCTGGGAATCTTCCATAGAGATCTCTAGGAAACTTTCCTGAAGGTACTCTGCAATCCGCTGCCAAAGGTTCCTTGGCAGAGCTGCTTTTATTCTTCCCCTATTGTAGGAAGCTTTGCCACGCCAATCGGCAATTATTTCTGCAGGAACCAAAGCAGCACACAGGTGAGCAGCATACGGACCCAGTCTGAAACTACACACATGCAGGAGATGCACCCTTGCATCCTCGGTTACCCTCATTAGAGAGGGATCAGCTTCGATCACCCCCGCCTGTGGAAAACAGTACCAGTATTTAGAATAGTGTCCCTAGGCGCTTGTAGTGATCCCCTTCTGAAACCACCAAGGCCCTTTGTCCCATCTTGCGCCTTCCCAGCCCCTAGGCCAAACTCACCATATTTACTGCTCTCACCATGATGCGTGCTTGCCAAGGGAAAGTGAGAAAGAGGTGTATGTAACTTTTATGATTCAAGATTATGACTGCACGCACAATACTGACTCTGAATATTATTTCTTTTGCTTCTGCAGATGTGCCCTTGAGGGTCAACTTCTACACACTGGCAGAGTGCCTCTATCAGATAAGGTGGCGAATGAGGAGTAAGGAAGACATCATGCAGACAGCAAGCACAGAGTGTGGAGTGAGACAATAAATGAAAATCTCAAAATGGATAGCCAGGAGAGGAGTTTGGGGCAGGAGCAGATGATAAAACTCATGGAGGACCAAACAGAGATGCTCAGGTCCCTGATTGTGCTGCAGAGAAAACACATCTGTGCTTGACTCCCCATGCAGCCTATACAAAATGGTGTTCCATGCCCTCCCCAAACTTCCTCCCCCCCGCATTCCTCACATGTTCCCAGCCTGTCGGGACATCCCTAGGGACATATTCCATAACGATAGCTGGACTTACACACAACTGTAAGAGCCTCATTTGGGAGAATGCTACTTGTAAGAAATGTACATCTGTATATTGCTGTTTAATAAAAATTTAGTCTTAGAAATATGATCGTTTCTGACACACGGTGGTTGCGGAATTCTGTACGATACTTAACATAGTAGCACATGATATTCTGGTAAAAAAAAAAAGCACTGTAAAAAAAATCAATGTAGCCTATATTTAATGAATTAAAATTGTTCAACTCACAGATCTCAAAAAAGCAACTGTAAGAGGGAATCATCATCCAATGGAAATATTTCTAGTAGGGTTCCCCCAGGACTGTTTTCTCGACCCAATTCTATTCAATAACTATCACTGCTGGTAAAATTTGCAGATGAGACAAAAATTGGTGGAGTGGTAAACAATGAGGGGGACGAGTCTGGATCACTTGGCAAGGTGGAATCATTTGAACAACATAATTTTTAACACAAAGTCTACATTTAGGAACAAAGAATATACGTCACACTTAAAAGACAGGGGACTGTATCTGTATCTGAAAAAGAGTTAGGGGTAATGATGTATATCCAGCTGAATATAAGCTTCCAATGTGATTCTGTAGCTAAGAGGTCAACTGTGATACTTGGATGTATAAGCAAGGAATATCAAGTAGGAGTAAGAACGTGGTATTACCTCTGTATGCAGCATTAGTGAGACTAATGCTAGAACAGTGCATATAGTTCTGGTCTCCACACTTCAAGAAGGATGTTGAAAACTGAAAATGGTTCAGAAAAGAGCCGCAACAACAATTCACGCTCTGGAATCATTTTACAGTGAGTAAAGAACCTCAGTCTATTTAGTTTATCCAAGAGAAGCTTAAGAGGTGACTTGATCACATTTTACAAGTATGAAGTGCTTACATGGGAAAGACAGCTCTTTAACATTGAAGAAAATGGCATAACAATGGTTGGAAGCTGAAGCTATGCAAATTCAGGCTAGAGATAAGGTGACATTTTTTCTAACAGTGAAAGTAATTAACTGCTGGGCCTCATCACCAACTTACCTAGGGATGTGGTGGATTCTCCATCACTTGCAGTCTAAGTCAAGACTAGGTGTTTTTCTAAAAGATATGCTATAGCTCAGCAGAAGTTATATGTTTAAAGAAGGATCTTCATTTTTTTTTGCCTTAAATCTAAAATAAAAGTAATTTTAGATTGAAAGCAGGTGTTTGTTCTTTGTGTAAAGAAATATAACTATCCATTGATAAATCCATAGTTCACTTTCCTCAAACTCGTATTTGTAGTAATCCCAAACTGTGTGCGCCAACAGACATATACCTTTTATTGTAAGGTGGAAACACAAAATTAAACTGTTGTGGTATTTCAAGTTACATAACACTTTTCCTTTTGTCTACAGTAAATCCTATTACAATGTACAATGTACAATGGCTCCTACAAACACCTGGTTGCATTTTCATAACTGAAATCCATGGTGCTTTAGGATAGTTTCTGAACAATTAAAAGTTTTGTTATAAACTCCTGTCATAACCTTAAAAAATCTGCATCTGTCACGTTTCAGGTTTAAAATAAGTAAATTGTAAAGCAGTGGGGTATTACTACTGCTTCTAAATTGACATGCTTTATGAGAATGAATAACCCAATTTTTCAGATGCTGGATGGGCACTGTGCCAATTTAACTACACCTACACCACTGCAGCTGTTGAAGACTCTTGAACTTTTTCTGCCAGTAAGCCCCAAGCAATCTGTAGACAGATAAGATCAAAAGGAAGACTAATATGTGATATTAAACAAGAGATTATGTAGATTCATGTTAAAGCAGCGTTGCTTGATCATAATGAAATGATCAGAACTGGCAAATGTATAACATCATCACGCCAAAATGGAGAGCACCTGTCAGTATTAGATGAAATCCTCAGATTTTTCTGGTTCACTAACTTCATATAAACATATGTAGTTAAGCACTTCAGTAATCCTTCATTTGTAGTCACAAAAAACATTTACCAGTTTTTAACCGGATTTTTTCTAATGCACATGAAAAGGTCCAGTAGAATTACCCAAAACCACTTCTTTCTAGTTTTACCATTTCACAAAGTTCCTTTATGGTCTTTTCTGAACAAAGCTTGAGAGAACACAGCACAAATCACAAAATAGTCCTCAAGTGAAACACTAACTGCCATATTATCTTTATACTTCCTTTATATCATCATTCTGTTTGTCTAAAAAACAGAGAGGGATCATTAGTGTATAATGCTCCATTATTACAAGATATACAGTCAGTTGAAAGTCCATCGTATGATGGGTCACTTGTAGTAACTCTGCACACATACATTTATATTTCATCATTCAAACTGTTTGGTGCTGTCACATGTTTTTGTACCTTTCCAAATTAAAAAAACATTGATTTTGGCTCCTAGTAATTACAAGAAAGATACTTTCCATCCATTTTTGCTAAAAGAAGGAGGAAAATGGCAAGAGGAATCAACAAAATACCATTTAATATAACTTATTTGCCTCCTTCTGCATCTTTGCTAAGGAAACTCAATCAGGTGAGCCCTTCTTTCTACAAAATTCTCAAAACCTCAGTCACTTCAGACCAATTGGGAAAACCAAGGCCACTCATTCACCTTAGGTGTATAGCATATCAAAATAAGTCATCAGAAATCTGTTTTTCATTGAATAGCTGGCTGGATGATGTGACAGACTTGATCTCACTCAAAGTTAGTGTTGTGAGTTGCATGTATAAGTGCAAAGTAAAAGATGATAAGCAGAGCAGAGGGACACAATCCTTCATTAAGAAGAGTTTTGTTTCACTGTTAATGAGTTATTTCTGCAGAGTAGCAGGACTAAGCCATAATGCCCCAATTCAATACTCATTGAAGTCAACGAGAATCTCTCCATTGACTTCAGTAGGCCTTTGGATCAGACTCTAGGAGGGAAGTGTGTATCAAAGCACCACATTTGCATGCTGGGGATTACACTTAAACTCACATCTTTGTAGACAAGCATTTTCCCATCTCGTCCCTTTTTTATTCTGAAGTTTTAAGAGGAAGAGTGTAGGAGCACAATGGGAAAGAGACTTAATTCTGTTCAAAGGGGAGGACAAAGCCTAGTGTTTGCTTACCCGTATTCGTACACAAGGGTGTTTCTGCTTACTTTTGTAGTGGAGAACAACAAGCTTGCAGGAACAAGCTCCATAAGGTTCTTAAATTATGCTAAAACTGAACTGTGATACATTATGTCATAAATTCAAGTAACAAAACCCAGCTTTTTATAAATTAAAATTTCTGTTGAAATAATAAACTTGGAATTATTATTTTTTTAAAGTCACTTGGAAAGAAAAACAGTGGGAAAATGAATAACCTTTTTAATGAGCACTTAAAATAAATATTTTTGTTAAGAGCAAACCACCTGCTTGACAAGTGGACACTACAATAACATTTCTCTATATATTGTGACAAAGTTCCTCCTCTACCTTGGTGAGTCCTGCGCTTATTGGCGGATTCTGATCGCCTCAGAGATCTTCCCCTCTGGTAGAACCCACAGTCAAATTCCTCCTGTGTCTGATCAGGAGTTGGGAGGTTTGGGGGGAACCCGGGCCCACCCTCTACTCCGGGTTCCAGCCCAGGGCCCTGTGAATTGCAGTTGTCTATAGGGTTTCCTGTAACAGCTGCGTGACAGCTACAACTCCCTGGGCTACTTCCCCACGGCCTCCGCCCAACACCTTCTTTATGCTTACTGCAGGACCTTCCTCCTGATGGTCTGCTGATGCTTGTACTCCTCAGTCCTTCAACTCTTCTCACTCTCAACTCCTTGTGTGCCTCTTGCTCCCAGCTCCTCGCACGCAACACCACAAACTGAAGGGAGCTCCTTTTTAAACCCAGGTGCCCTGATTAGCCTGCCTGTCTTAATTGATTCTAGCAGGTTCTTCTTAATTGGCTCCAGGTGTCCTAATTAGCCGGCCTGCCTTAAATTGGTTCCAGAAAGTTCCTGCTTGTTCTAGTGCAGCCCCTGCTCTGGTCACTCAGGGAACAGAAACCTGCTTCTCCAGTGGCCAGTATCTCTACTCCCCATTCTCTTGAGGTCGTCCTGCTGGCTGGTTGCTCCCCTGGCGGCTGCTGCTGTAGGGGGGACCCTGCTGGTGTGACCCCCAAGGGGGGAGTGTGAGGCCCCACTGTTTCCATCATTTTGGGGGCCTCCCCCGGCTAGGTTGCTGTTGCCTTGCTGCTGCAGAGTCTGCTATTGCTGCTGGAGCTGAGGAAGGAGTGGAGGAAGCCTTGTTCTGTGGAGGGGGATTATAACATCTTTGCTTGTGCAGTGGTAGGTGCCTTTGTTGTGGGGAATTGGGGGAGTGGCGTGGAGCCCTCCCCCTGGCCTGTCTGCCCCCCCCTCCTACCACCACCAATGCCCCCTTCGCTTTTTCACCTTTCTACCTGTCTCTTGGCTCTGTTCTCCACTCCCCAGCCCAGCAGTTTGCTCTGTCCTTCTTTCCACTCCAGGACAGTAGCTGCAGCGAGCAGGCATTTGTTTGTCAGGCGCCCGTGAGTACGCGTTTCCCTTCCCCTCCCTTGGTTTTGTCCTCCCTCCCTTGCTGCATTTGGCTGGTGGGCTTCCCTTTCCCCCTGCTTCGCCCCCTGGCCTGTCCTTGCAGCTGTCTGCCCCCTTTCCCTTTGCTGCCTGTCCTGCCCGTTCCCTTTCTGCCCACCCTGTTTGCTCTGTTTTGCCCTGCCCTGTTTTTTTTGGTCCTTGGTTAGTTTGTTTGTCCCGCCCTCCTGATCAGACCGTCCCCTTCGTTCCGACCCTTTGCTTTTTGCCCCCCCTCCTGGTTAGCCCTCTTGCCAGCGTGCCCACGTCCCTTTTTCCGCGCCTGGAACCCCCCCCCCTCCCCCGTTCTGTTATTTCCCTCACCGATGTGCACTCCATTATGATGTTTTAGTTTTCCTTTCCCTTCCTTAGTGCAGCCGGGGGAGCCGGCGTCCTTTTCATCTTGTGCTAGGAGTTGTGTCCTTTGTTTTTCCTTTGTCTCCTTTTGTTGGCGCCCTCCTGCCCTGCTTTCAGCCTAGCGGGTGGGGTGTGGTAGCCGTTCCCCCACACCTCCCCTCCCTTCCCCCCCTACCTTCCCTCCCCTCATTCCCTTCCACCTGCCCTAGAGGCTGTCCCCATCGCCCTTCTCCTGTGGTGGGTGGTTCAGGGGGTGGGATTTCCTTGGCCGCTCCTGCGGCTCCCTTTCAGTCTCCCCCCGCCCGCCCTTCCACGTGATGGCTGTCCCAACTGCCACTGCTGGGCTACCTGTCCGTCCTGCCCTTGAGGCACCAGCGGCGGTGGGCACGGATAGGGACCTCAGGGACTCCTCAAACTCCGTTGCTGCTGCTGCGACCTCTGCCGCCTCCGTGTCCGAGACTGCTCCCCTGGCCGGTGGGAAGGGCCGGGGGACGAAAAAGGGCAAGGGCCCCGCCCGGAGGGCGATACCCCCCGGGGCGGTGGCTCCTTTTCCCGCTGCGGCCCTGTTAACGGCCGCAGCCCCCTCTTCTCCCTTACCTGTTGTTCCCTCCACCAGCTCTGGGGGTGCTGCTTCCTCGGCCCCCAGGGCGTACGCCCAGGTGGCTGCGACCCCTCCGCTCGCCGCCTCGCAATCTGCTCCAGCCACTTCCCGGAATACCATTCCCGGTGGCCGGGGCCCCTTTCCCACCCTCACCAGGGAGCACGGGGTGCGTTGCCTCCTGGTGCCTGCCTCGCCCCACGTCGAAACCTACGTGCGGGCGTTGGCACGGGTGGTGGGGCCCACGGCCGTAGTGGCGGCCTCTAAGATGTTTGGGAAGGCGGTGTTCTTCCTGGCGTCAGAGGCCGCTGCCCAGGAGGCGGTGGAGAGGGGCTTGGCGGTGGGGGGCGTTCACGTCCCCCTTGAGCCATTGGAGGACCTGGGCATACGGGTGGTTTTTTCCTCTGTCCCTCCCTTCCTCCCCAATGCCGCCCTTTTGCCATTCCTCTCCACCTTGGGGAGGCCCGTGTCCGTCCTCAGCCCCCTTTCGTTGGGCTGTAAGGACCCTGCCCTCCGCCACGTTTTGTCGTTCCGCCGGCAGGTGCAGGTTCAAGTGCCGCCGGCGGCACGTGGCGGGGAGGCGTTGGAGGGGTCCTTTCTGGTGCCCCATCGAGGGGCCCAGTACCGGGTTTTTTATTCATCGGGGGAGGCCCGGTGCTTTCTCTGCCGGGCGGCGGGGCACGTCCGGAGGGACTGCCCCCTGGCCCGGCTTGGAGGGGCACCTGGGACCCCCGCTACCCGGAAGGGCGTCGGCTCTTCCAACGCCGGCGGCCCTGATCGCCCGGACCCTGGGGTCACCCCTCCTCCATTTGTGACCGCTGTCATCTCCGCTCGGGTCTCGGGGGTGGCCCCCCCGACGTGCCCAGATGAGCGTGCGGGCCCCACCACTGAGGTGGATAGTAGACTGGAGCCCGCGGAGGAGAGGGTGGCAGGGCCGGTAATAGGACTGGAACGGGGCCTGCCCCAGGGGGAGAATGTCCCTTTTCCTGTTCTCCCGCCCTTGTCTTCCCTTACCCTCCCATTATCGCCCTCGATCCCGGACCCTGACCCGGCTAGCCAGCCCCCTTCTATGGGGAGCTGGGAGTTAGTACGGGGGAGACGCCGTAAGCGGGGAGCACGGGCCCAGCACCCCCCCCTAGTTGACGAGGGGGAGGGGACCCCCTGTAAAACCAAGAAAGGGGTCGCTGGCGCCGGGCTTTCCGTTGACCCCCTTGATGGGGTTTGTCACTTGGAGTCGGCCGAGGTCGCTGCAGCTGAGGAGGCGGGTAGCACCGCCTCCCTTATGGAGTCTCTTCCCGAGGGGGTAACGGACGGTGCCCACGTTGTCCCGCTGCCATCTGTACCCCTTGTGGGTGCCGCGGCGGCTATTGCCCCCGCTGCCGTCGAGGGGGATCCCGTGGAGGTGGGTGGGGAGTTTACTTCCATCTTTGATGAGATCGAGGCCCTAGGTTTGACTCCAACCACCGAGCGGGTGGATGTTCCCCCGCTAGGGGGCCTCGGTCAGGGCGCTTGTGATCTGTCGCCCCCCCACCCGCCTTTTCCCTCGCCTCAGGCGGATGTCCCTGTTTTGGCCATTGCACCGCCCCAGGACCTGACCATCTGCCCGGCAGCAAATGGTGACCTGGCTGGTGCCGCCGTGCCCAGTGAGGCGACGGCTGAAGCCAAGCGGCCGGGCTCTGAGCCTGTGGGTGTTGTGTTTTCTGTAGCAGGGTTGCGGCCCTCCCTCCCCCCGAGTGCTGTTATTGTAGGTACCTCATTCAGTGGGGCACCTAGGCCTGGTGTGGTGGAGGTGTCCCACTCCCTTGCTATCCCTCAGCCCATAACGCTGGGTCAAGGGGCACTGAGACCCAGTGGTCCTGTCACTCGGGCCCCTGATTTTGTCCCTGTTCCCTGCCCTGATCCCGTCCCAGATCTGTGTCCTGACCCCATCCCCAACCCCACCCCCGTCCTTGACCCCGTCCCTACCCTCTATTCCTTTCCTTCTCCTGTCATTGCAGCTCCCGGGGTTGCCTCATTTTCTTTTTATGAAGGCCCCCGGGAAGCAGTTTTTGTCTTTCCTTCTCCTGGCCCATCCGGGGCTGCAGTGCTCCCTCCGCCACGTTCCCTAGGGCCACATGTTGTGTCAGGTGGCGCGGCGCCAGAGGGACGGGCGTTGCGGCGGGGCTCTGATCCCTGCGTACCTGTCTCGATGGGCCACGAGGCCAGCAGGGGGGCCCAATTGGGGGACGCCCAGGGGTCTGTGACCCCAGTCCCTGCCGCGCAGAGGAGCGAGATGCACTCTTTCTTGGAAGACACTCGTGGCTCCACAAACAGAGTGCGTCTTGCTCTTCAGCGCTGGGGTGATTTTCATCTGGTTCTCCAGACCGTGAGGGCCGTGTTGGGGGAGGGCAAAGGGACCGGGAAGCACGGCGCAGCGGCTTACCAGCGGGCCCGCAGCTTCCGTGATGCCCTGCTGTCCTTCGGGGTCGGTCACGGTTTGCTGCGGGGCCCAATGGGAACCACTAGCGCCCCTGACCGCGAGGATCATCCCCAGCCTTCCTCATGTCGCCGACCATCTTTGCAACTTTAAACACTCGGGGCTGTAAGCTGGGTCTCCACAGGTGCCGGGTGCTCTCCTTCCTTCGGGAGGGGGGGTACTCGGTTATCTTCCTGCAGGAGACCCACACGGACCCAGCCGCCGAAGCGAGCTGGCGGCTGGAGTGGGGGGACAGGGTCTACTTTAGCCACCTTTCAGCCCGTCAGGGCGGGGTGGCGACCCTGTTCTCCCCACACCTACAGCCCGAAGTGCTGGGGATCACCGAGGTCGTGCCGGGTCGCCTGCTGCATCTCCGGGTTAGGGTGGAGGGGCAGACGATACATCTTGCAAATGTCTATGCCCCGGCATCTGGCCCGGAGAAAGCACGATTCTTTCAGCAGGCGTCCGCCTTCCTCGGTACTCTGGATCCTCGCGAGTGCCTGGTCCTGGGCGGAGATTTCAACTGCACCCTCGAGGAGCGGGACCGCACGGGGATCGAGTCGAGCCCGGCCGCCGCAGACGCCCTCAGGGAGATCGTAGTCCATCACTCCCTGGTGGACGTCTGGCGCGACCACCACCCGGACGATGACTCTACGTTTACTTTTGTCCGGGTGGAGGAACAACGATCGAGCCACTCCCGGTTGGATCGAATTTATTTTTCTCGGCGTCATCTTTCGCAGGCCCACTCCTCCAGCGTTCGACCGGCCCCGTTTTCGGACCACCATTTGGTGGCCGTGACGGCCTCTCTTTCTTCGGAGAGGCCGGGGCCGGCCTATTGGCACTTCAATAACGGCCTGCTGGAGGATGCGGGGTTTGTTGTATCCTTCCGGGAGTTTTGGCTGACCTGGCGGGAACAGAGGCGTGCCTTTCCCTCAGCGCAGCGGTGGTGGGATGTTGGGAAGGTGCGTGCCCGGCTCTTCTGCCGTAGCCACACCCGGGGTGCCAGCCGGCGGAGGGATGTGGTGATAGAGCAGCTGGAGCGGGAAGTGTTGGAGCTGGAGAGGCGTCTGGCTGCCAGCCCCGGAGATCCACCCCTCTGTGGAGCGCACCGGGAGAAGCGGGAGGAGCTCCGGGCCCTTGACGATCTTCGGGCCCGGGGTGCCTTCGTACGATCCCGCATCCGTCTCCTGCGGGAGATGGATCGTGGCTCCCGCTTCTTCTATGCCCTGGAGAAGAAGAGGGGGGCAAAAAAGCACATCCTCTGCCTTCTGGCGGAGGACGGCGCCCCCCTCACAGATCCGGCGGAGATGCGCGAGAGAGCCCGGGCCTTCTACGCTGGCCTTTTCTCCCCGGATCCTACTGATGCCGATGCTTGCGGGGTGCTTTGGGACGGGCTCCCAACGGTCAGCACGGGCGACCGGGACCGGCTAGAGCTGCCTCTCACTCTGGCCGAGTTCTCGGAAGCCCTCCGTCTCATGCCCACTAATAAATCTCCGGGCATGGACGGGCTGACCGTGGAGTTCTACCGCGTGTTCTGGGATGTCCTCGGCCCGGACCTTGCCACCGTCTGGGCCGAGTCTCTGGAGAGCGGGGTCCTCCCTCTGTCGTGCAGGCGAGCGGTGCTCGCCTTATTGCCGAAGAAGGGGGACCTCCGCGACCTCCGGAACTGG
The DNA here is from genome assembly GCA_037349315.1 of Chelydra serpentina. Lineage (NCBI taxonomy): Eukaryota > Metazoa > Chordata > Testudines > Chelydridae > Chelydra > Chelydra serpentina. The sequence goes on along the minus strand of JBAIAC010000004.1, from coordinate 23,196,386 downwards.
CGTCCCGTCTCGCTCCTCAGCACGGACTATAAGGTCGTGGCGAAGGCCATCTCGCTGCGGCTGCGGTCCGTGCTGGCGGACGTGATCCATCCAGACCAGACCTACACCGTCCCGGGCCGTACCATCTTTGACAATCTTTATCTGGTCCGGGACCTCTTGGAGCTTGGGTGTAGGGATGGTCTGTCGTTCGCCCTCCTGTCCTTGGACCAGGAGAAGGCGTTCGACCGGATGGACCACGGGTATCTCCTGGGCACTCTGCGGGCATTCGGCTTTGGGCCCCGGTTTGTGGGGTTTCTCCAGGTGCTGTACGCTTCCGCGGAGTGTTTGGTCAAGCTCAACTGGACCCTGACCGCACCTGTCAGCTTCGGGCGAGGGGTGCGTCAAGGCTGCCCGCTGTCGGGTCAGCTGTACTCTCTGGCCATTGAGCCCTTCCTTCGTCTCCTTCGTATGAGGTTGACGGGGTTGGTGCTCCATGAGCCGGAGGTGCGGTTGGTCCTGGCAGCGTACGCCGACGACGTGCTCCTCGTGGTCCAGGACCCGGATGATCTGGTGCGGGTGGAGGCCTGTCAAGCTGTGTACTCGGCGGCCTGCTCCGCCCGGATCAACTGGGTCAAGAGCTCTGGCCTGGTGGTTGGGGCTGGGTGGCAGGCGAGCTCCCTCCCACCCGCGCTCCAGGCCATTCGGTGGAGCGCGGGTCCGCTGCTCTATCTGGGCGTTTATTTTTCCGCCACGCATCCGTCTCCGCCGGAGAACTGGCACGGTTTGGAGGGCAGGGTGACTGGGCGGTTGCGGGGCTGGACGGGACTGCTCCGGTGTCTCTCCCTTCGGGGTAGAGCACTGGTGCTCAACCAGCTGGTCCTGTCCATGCTATGGCACCGACTCAACACCCTGTGCCCGCCCCCGGATTTCCTGGCCAATCTCCAGAGGTTGATTCTGGGATTTTTTTGGCCAGGACTGCACTGGGTCTCTGCAGGGGTTCTCCATCTTCCCCTGGAGGAGGGTGGACAGGGCCTGACGTGCATGCGCACGCAGGTCCACGTCTTCCGCCTCCAGGCCCTGCAGAGACTCCTTTATAGTGCAGGTGGCTCGGCGTGGAGCACGTTGGCGCACGCCTTCCTCCGCCGCCTGCGAGGGCTCCGATACGACCGGCAGCTCTTTTTCCTCCGTCCGAAGGGTCTTCCGCGAGACCTCTCTGAGCTGCCGGTCTTCTACCAGGACCTCCTCCGTGCCTGGAAGCTGGTTTCAGCAACCAGGTCCTTTGTGGCCACCGAGGGGGTAGATCTCCTCGCGGAGCCCCTGCTACACAATCCCCATCTTCGTGTGCAGGTGGCGGAGTCCCCCTTGGTGTGCCGGAGGTTGGTCCTGGCAGGAGTCACTAAGATCGGAGACCTCCTGGACTACAACCTGGGGGGTTGGGTGGACCCCCAGGCGCTTGGTCGGCGCATGGGGCTCTCCACCCTTATAACCCCCAGGCGCGTACTCCAGGAGGTGGAGGCAGCTCTGTCTCCCGCGGCTCGGTCTTTCCTCGAGCGGGTCCTGCGAGAGGGTGCGCCCCGCCCGTCCCTCACTCCAGGCCCTCCGGATCTTTCCATCGGCCCCCTGCCCCGTGAGCCTTCCCGGCCTCCCCCTCCTCACACATCGAGCCGGCTGCGAACAATGCAGCCGGTTCGTTTCCAAACCGCGCCAAGGGACCATCTTTACGCGCTCGTGCTGCACACGCTCCATTTCCCCACCCTCATATCCCGCCCAGACACCAAGTGGCGGCACCTGTTACCAACAGTGGAGGGTGGGGGACCCCGGTGGGCCAGTTTGTATTCTACCTTAGTCCCGCGGCCCGCCGGGGATATCAGCTGGCGGCTCCTGCACGGAGCAGTGAGCACGGGCGTGTACTTGGCGCGGTTTACCCCGGTCCCTGAAGCCTGTCCCTTCTGTGGCGAGAGGGAGACCCTGGCGCATGCGTATCTTCAGTGCGCCAGGCTGCAGCCTCTCTTTCGGCTCCTCCAGAACCTCTTATTGAGGTTCTGGCTGCACTTTTCCCCTCACCTGTTTATTCACGCACACCCAATTCGAGGCCCCACAAAGTCGCGGGACCACCTCGTCAACCTCCTCCTAGCCATGGCCAAGGTGGCCATTCGGAACACCAGGGAGGAGAGGTTGGCAGAGGGAGGGGCCTGCGACTGTGGGGCTGTTTTTCGTTGTTTTATCCGCTCACGCATCCGGGCAGAGTTCCTCTGGGCAGCGTCCGCTGGCTCCCTCGATGCTTTCGAAGAGCAGTGGGCGCTGTCCGGGGTTCTCTGCTCGGTGTCCCCTTCTGGTTCCTTAGTTTTAGCCCTTTGACCCTCACGCCCGCTCCTGTTCTTTTATTTGTTGCCCCCCGGATTTATTTGGGATCTAGGTTTTGTGGATCCCTCCCCTTAGGCTGAGGGGTGGGATCCTTTAGCAGTGGGCGGGCTTCGCCCGCCCACTTCCCGGATACCAATAGGATCAGACTTCTGTACCCCACTTGTCTGGGTCTGTCACAATATCCATAGATATATAGTAAATGTGACACTACCACATTTTCAGTTAATTTCCCATTTTCCTGAAATAGCGCATCTTTAACACACACACACACACACACCACCATCTCCACCTCCACCATCTCCACCTCCAAACTATGACTTTAATACTCTCTGGTTGGTTGGTTGTTGTTTTTTTGTTTTTTAGGTGTGGGATGGGTTGTTTAGTCTTCCCTGAGGGCAGACAGCATAGCTGCAATGATGATGCCTTGTTAAAGACTCCCTGGATGGTGGCAAACATCAATGATTTTATGAACCCTAGTTTGTCTTGACTATATTTTAAAAACAGGTCTATGAACACCCATTAAAAACATTAATAGACATGTTATATTAACATAATTATAGTTTAATTCTACTTCTAAGGAAAATGCGTAAAGTTATTTTTACGATTGGTCTCCTGCTGAACATATTTTTCAATAACTATACAAAAATGTAATTTTTTCAAGCAAAACAAGTTTCCCCACAAGTTTTTGTAAGTCCAAAACTAATGATGCTACAGAAACAAACTCTACTACTTTTAAGGGTTTCCTGCAGTTAATGGACTAATATTTTTTTAAATAAAATTCTACAAAGCAAAGACTACAGAAAATCCTCCCTGAGATATTTCCAAAACACTCATAAATCAATGTAAAAGTCAGCTTAGCCATGTCTAAATACCAGTGTTGTCTCTGCTCAAGAAACTGGAATGAGATGAACAAGCAGTATCTCAGCATGGCAGAACAACTCAATAACTTCATGCTGTGAAGATGATTAGGAGTGAAGTGGAGTCATATGGTCACATGTAATCCTTCACAATGCTCGGGCACTTGGAAACTGAAATGGTTCAACTTTCTCTATCTTTCAGATTTAAGTAGTCATGCACTCTCAATAAACAGGGCTAATTGTGGTGGAGGTTGATGCACAAATATGCTATCTTTATCTAAGTTTCACAAGGGTCAAAGAATGGATAAAAACCCCTTGTCTATTGAAAACAATAAAATGCAACAAAAATGAGGGGAACATTAACTTGCCAAAAATGTCACGTGAAAACATTTGTTTAACCACCTTCCCCCCCCCCCCCCCCCAAAATTAATGTAGTTAATGTTTTAATAGAAAAAGCCCTTGAGGAGAACAGATGGTTCCTGATACATATTGTTTATGAATGCCATGAGACTTAAAACTGTTCTATACATACATTCTTACCTTCTAATCATGTTATGATTCATACTATAAAAGTAGTGATATTGGTATAAATTATATTTCATAAAGTAAGATCTGGGCTTTAACGGAGGAAAAAAATGCATAGAGACCCATAATGTGAATACAATGAATGTAAATACAGCATTCTGAACTTCCCGTATTAAAACAAATACTAGTTTTTTACAGGTTCATTAAATAAACAAATCTGCATGCCAGGTGATTTATCTGACCAATGATAAATTAGTAGAAGGCAGGGAAGAAAGTGTAAAAGCACATGATGGTTAATAATAAGGAAGTTCTCCTTTAAGTAATCTGAAGTAAAAACCACAGTGTTCTTTTCATTGGAATAATAAAGGATTTAGCATAAGTGCCTTTAAATTAGATCATCACTATAATAAATAAGGTTATAATTCCATTAAGTGGCCTTTATGACATCATAAACCAAAAGAATGGTGCTCAAGACGTTTGGAATGTAAGGACTTATTATGAACAAGCACCTGATGTTGCAAACACTTACATCCATGAATAGCTTAACTCATTTGATACTCCCATTGATGTCCATGTGACTAAAGTTACTCATATGTTTAAGTGTTCACAGGATCAGGCACACACCATTCTGGTGTTATTCAAATGGCTTTCATATACTAGATAGATATATGGATGGATGGATGGATGAGCTGGGCTCCATAGTTAAGGTTGAGTTCCTTTTGCATTTAAAGGAGGGATTTGACCCCTTTGTTTTGCAGGGAAATTACAGCATATCTTCCCCAAATGTATAGTACTTTAATTGAATGAGCCTAGAATGAATTTTCTGAGAAATTAGTAATCATGAAGGGATAAAAGCTGATGTCTAAACATCAGTTTAATCTAATCTGGTAACACAAACACTAAAATCCCCTTTTCATTATTGTATCATTACTGCATGACAGAGTTATGATTATTTGGGTGCCTTATCTGTCCGTTTCTTACCTTAACATGTTTGGATTTCTTATCATTGTAATTTTAACTCTGAATTTCCTGTGTTTATAATTCCTGGTATGGGATAATTGCAATGTCCTTGTAATGTTTTTACATTTAAGTTACTGATATATATGATCAATATTAATTCAATGTTAACAGTTAATTTTGTTTTGATTTCTGTTTTCGTGCATGGTAATAATGAATTTAAATCGTTTTCCTTACTACTTGTTTTTTCCTATATGCTTCTACAAACCTGAAAATAAAAGCCTTTTCCATACCAGATTTGTCCTTTTCTATTTGACATATTCTTCCCTTTGGCTTAATGATTCCCGCTATTTTTACAACCTAAAACTACAATCAGTTCCTTATCTTTGCTGAACACCTTTGTGTACTATTTTGAATGACTGTTGTCAGCACAGTTCTGGAAATAGTGTCTGTTAAGTTAGACAACAAAATATTATTTTACAATTTTAATGATATATGAGAACAAAAACCGAAGTAGTCATTCCCCTGCCTTTGTCCTCTTGCTTCTCTGTAACCCATGCCTTCATTCTTGATGCTAATCTATGTCTTCTCTTCCTTTCTCTCAAGCTGCCCTGTTCTCCCCGCTCTCTCCCCGCCTTATCTCACGCCTGTATTCTGGACACTGAGTCTAATAATGGTACTAGATTCTATCACATCCCAGTTTGGCTTTTTTTGTTGGAAACAATCTCTGAAAGCTTTGTCATTATTAACATGGTAAACTCAAAACTGGCAGGAAGCTTCAGTCTAAGCAAGTTTTTAAATAGACTTAAAATACTTAGGTTACGAATGCTTTTGTATTAGTCTTTTGTATTTATTCAGAATACTGTAAATGCTAATTGTTTCCTTATATCAAAAGACTGCATTATATTAAATTTATTTTCAAAATGTCATGTGTTTATCCAAAAATACAACATATAAAAAATGTCCACAACACACACTAGGAAAAAGTAAGACAAGAATTTTTAAACGTCATAATTACTGCTAATACTCCAAATAATGACATTATGTAATGGAATACAACTTCAGTGTTCCCTCTAAGCCCAGGGCTACACTAGGGGAGGGGGGTCGATCTACAATACGCAGCTTCAGCTACGTGAATAACGTAGCTGAAGTCAGCGTATCGTAATCGACTTACCTGACCATGAGGACGGCGGTGAGTCGATCGCTGCCGCTCCCCCGTCGACTCCGCTTCCGCTGCTCGATGACGTGGATTTCCGGAGCCGACGGGGAGCGCGATCGGGGATCGATTAATCGCGTCTTAACGAGACGTGAAAAATCGATCCCCGATAGATCGATTGCTACCTGCCGATCCGGCGGGTAGTGAAGACAAGCCCTAGACCTGCACACATCTGGTGAATTGTGTTCAGATGTCCCTCTTCCTGCTGCTCTACAGCCAAGTTGCTCCTGCCCTCTGCCTTGGAGCCCCCTGGCCAGCTGCTCCCAGGACCCTCCTGCTTGCTGTGCAGAGCAGGGGGGTAGAAAGGTGCTGATGTCATGGTGTCTCCCTCCCCCCCCCCATGTACCCCATCTCTCTGGGGGGGGTGAGGGCTGGACTTAGGAGTGGGATGGAGCTGATGGCAGCCGCTGAGGTCTGAGCCTTCAGACTGGTGAATGCCTCTCTGCTTAAAGAGACAGCGCGCGGTCTCTAATACACTTCCCCAGCAGCCAGCGCACACACACACACACACACACACACACACACACACACACACAGTGTCTCTCTCACACATAGTCTGTGTGTTTCTCTCACACACAGTCACACACACTTTGTGTCTCTCTCACACACTGTCTCTCTCTCTCACACACACAAACAGAATTTCTGTGTGTGTCTCTCTCTCACCTCCCAACACATACTTGTGTTATTGTTGTTACTTCTTGGTACTACTGCAATGCACATACATTCTCTGTACAGGTGAGTCTCATTTTACGCGGGGGTTCCGTTCCGCGGTTAACGTGTAAAGCGAAAACCCCATATAGTGAAATACTCATTGAGTTGAATGGCGGGCGGAATCGCCCGCACTACAGATGCAGTTTTTAAATTTCTTTTTTTTTTTCTGTTTTTGCTGACTGCGCAAAGCTGAATTTGCGCGTGTTAAATGCACCCAAGATGCGCCTGTAATTTTATTCTTTCACAGTGCTGTTATTTTAGATTTTTGACGAGTCTATGCATTTCATAATTTTATTTCTCTCTTTTATACTTAAATTTAATTCTTTGAGTAATGAGTACCAAAATGCCTACCCTGTCCTGGCTGGAGTAATTATCCCTATGGTAACTTTTAAAAAATATATATTATATCTAGGTTTTTTGTTTCTCCTTGTGGCGCACATCACCTCGATATTGGTGCACATAACAAAATTTTTCGCACACGGATGGAAAAAATTAGAGGGAACATTGCAACTGATCGTTTAAAAATCATTAACAAGCTAAAATACTTAAATGTAAAATGCACGTTTTGTTTTGCAATAATTGCTAACAATAATGTTTCAGTACATATATGCTTAAACATTTTAGAAATATAAGAATTATACACTATAATGCACTATGCACCATGCAATACTTCTGAAAAGAATGACAACCATGAACCCATGCGCGCGCACAAACTTTAGGTGGCAAAAGATGATGCATATTTTGGTAGCAGGCACAACCATAGCCTCAGTTATATTCAAAACATTGCCTGGAACAGCTCTTAAAAATATACAGTGTAGAAGGAGAAAAATCTTTCCACTTCTCTTTACATTCAGGATGTTATGAGGAAGCAAAAGAGGTCTCAAATACTTGAAATGAAAGCCAGTTAAATAAACAAACATTCTAATTACTGCTATCTATCACTGCTATCTCGTCTTTTAAATATCTCTTTAAAATACGCATACAACATAAGAATATAAACAAGCTGTCAAAGTTTTGATATTTTAAAAACCCACCTAATATATTAGATTTGATACATACTAAGAAATCCTAGTCACAGAATGCTGAAACATTTAAACCTCTACAGATCATGCTCATGCAAATCACAGGGAGTTTTATGCCAGTTAAAGTATGCAGGATCAGACATAGTCTCTAGAAAGAAAATCATAAAATATATTTTGAGCCAAACTTTACTCCTTCAAATACTGGTACACCTCACTTTTTTTTGTTATGATAGTCACAAAAATTAGCTGCTTGGATTTGCACAGCAAGTGAGTCAAGCATTGCTCTCAGTTACATTGGCGCACACCCTTTCCAGCATAACGGAGCACAATATGGCCCATGAATGTTTACAACTCTGAGGAACAAATGAGGAGTATGTGGTTGTGAATTATTCAAATTAATATATTTTAAAGGTATAATTAGTGATATATTTTAAACATAATGTTACAAAAGTATGTTACTAGTTGCCTTTTAAATATTAAATCCATATGTAATCCTGAAATTTAAGCCTGGTTACTTCTCCTACAAATATTACAAATGCAGTGAATACTAAACCAACAATACATTCTCTTAGCAGTCTTTGCATGTGTATCTTATTAGACTTATAATCATGCCTCCTTAGTTCATGCTATAGATTATCTTCCGGAATTTCATCTACACAATGGGATTTATGTTTTCCCTATTTTGTTCAGGAGGTCATGTTCACTGAACAATTACAAGGTCTGATATTACCCTATCATGCAAAAAAAAATTTACAACTGATTCGTCTCCTTAAGGCACATGTACTAAACTAGTATATCCAGAATTAACACTATGTAAAGAGGTGTCATGAAAGTAACTATCAAATTTCTGTATTGTATCCAGTAACAGAGCACTTATCCCAATAGGCACTGTGAAAATTATGAATAGTCATGGGGTGAGGTAAACTTCTATTATGTATTAGAAGCTAGTTAAGGAACAGAAAAAATGGTAGGAATTTTCAGCACTTAAGAACAATTTATAATGTCACATAGTAGGCCCACTGTTATTTAAATCTATTTATTAATGATTTGAAAGAGCAGTGAGATGATGTTTGTAGGTGACAAAATGTTTTAGGGAAGTCATGATTAGAGAGTATTAGGAGGAACTTCAGAAGAATCTAATAGAACCGAATATCTGGATGGCAGATGAATTTAAATGTAGACAAATTCAAAATAACAGCATTATACATCCTCACTGTGAATATAGTCATCCAAGCTTTAAAAAAACCAACCCCAAAACAGCAGGACTAAAAATGGGATTTGTAGGTACTCAGTTTGGTTTGATTTCTATAAATATTGATTTGTCTGAGGTCTACAAGAAAAAAAACACTACGTTTGAAGGCATTAGCTAGAGGACAGAGTTTTCGAGGTGTAACTGGAAATTGGGTTACTGTTCTCCTGCAGACCCTCGCTCAAGGCTTCCACAGAAGCCTACCCACTCCCTGTAGTTTCAACCCAGACTGACCTCCCTCAATCCTTTTATAAGGCTCAGGTGTCCTTTACAACATTAGCTGATCCTTTTAGCGTTGAGAATTTCTGTAACAATATCCAGCTTCCTCTTGAGGTTTGTAAATACTAAGATCTGCACCTCCGCAGGAGGCTGCAGCTTCCTGCTCTGTACAACTTTCTCTCCTGTTTCCTGCTGCTGTCTCCCACTTTATAAGGCCAGTTACCATCCCTTCAGACCATCTGGGCAGCAGGTAATCAGTCCAGGTGCACTGGACCCTGCTCCCCCTTTAAAGGGCCAATCAACCTGTGACAGTTCTTTAAGAACACAAGAATGGCCATACTGGGTCAAACCAATGGTCCCATCTAGCCCAGTATCATGTCACACGACAGTGGCCAGTGCCAGAAGCTTCAGAGAGAGTAATCAGAATAAAGCAATTATCACATAATCCATCCCCTGTCATCCAGTCCCAGCTTCTGGCAGTCACCGGCTTAGTGATACCTGGAGCAGGAGTTGCATCCCTGACCATCTTCGCTAATAGCCACTGATGAACATATTCACCATTAACTTTTCTAATTCTCTTCTAAACTCATTACTTTTGGTGGTCACTTAAACAGATTTCACTATATTTTTCATTCTCGTTTTCCTAGTAAATGGTAAATTTTAATCTAATAAAGGAGATTATTTACCTGTAATTATATTTCTCTGAAGGTATTACACAGGATTGCCATTCCTGGATCTCAAGTAATCAGCATAGGATGGGGCTCCTTGTCCCACCCAGAGAACTCAAGGTCCAAAAGTGAGAATACCATAGGTGTGGTATCTTTATTTTAGTATACACCAGTGAACAATTCTTATAAATGCACAGAGTATCCTAATTAATGCTGTCAGAGTAGCCTTAACTTTTGAATGCCTGATTTACTATGCTAAACACTACTACTATTACTATATAGACACTTCCTTTTAAACTGAGTTTTCTATTTCTCTGTCTCTGTATATAATTTTTTAAAAATTTTTAAAAAAAATTTTACAAATAAATTTTAAATTTATCAATTCCCTCCCCCCAAAATTAACCAAGTTAAGGTTGTTCGACTGTATTTCCTTGTAACAATTAAAACAATTTTAAACAAGGAAGTTATGGCAGTATTCATAACTGTGGGAAAATAGTATTCGATCATGTAATTAAACACTGCATCATATCACAAACCCACAAGGGGCAGAATTAAGATTAATTTACATTTTGGCATTTCCTAATTTGTTTTGCTTTGTAAATATAGGGCAAAATCCTGGCCCCACTGAAGTCAATCGGCGTTTTGCCAAGATTTTACCCATAATATTTTTAATGTACTTTTTTTGTATAGAATATAAATGTTAATCCACGTTTCAGTCGTAAATATCATCACAATCTTAACTAGAGAGACCCTGATGCCCTTCCTTAATATTTATTAAAATCATGTGTCATTTGAAGTTTTAAATCCACTTGTTACTTTAGTTAGATATTCTTGCTAAAATGATCAAGAATTAAAGTACTCAATTAAAGTTATCTTTGGATTTAAAAGCTAACAATCACATTGAAATTAATGGCATAATTCACATCTCACAGATATTTATTTAGACTGTCTGCAGACTCAGGAAGGCAACATTTAATAAATGTACACTTGTTTCTGGTTTTCAAGGTCTCCTCCCCCTACCCCACCCTCCAAAAAAAGACCCAAGAGAAAGAGAAAGATACACACATACAGAGTGGGAACTGTGTCTACATCTTGGTTAGAAGTGATATTCACCCAGCTGCTTTCACCTCTTCATTGATTGCTGGAATTTGCATGTGTTCTAGTAGCAGATTTCAAAGAATGTCTGTTCAGATAAATCAAGCATCAGATGGATGTTTGGCCACAGTGAAAGGGTTTTAATGGAATACCCAATGCATCAATCCATAGCTGGTTAACAGAAAATGCAGCAGACATACATTACAGCAGAAAGACACACTGTAGTAAGCTAGCATGTAATTTATGCTTAACTTGAATCAGATAATTAATTCTGCAAAATATAGAGATGGTGAAAATATTTATTTTGACATGGATTGTTTAACTTTTATTATTCAGTACATTTAAAATATACAAAATTACAGTTAGGGTTTCTTTATATTTTCAAATTTTTTATATTTGCTATATGTTTGGCACAGAACTGGAAAGAAATGTAAGAACAGTTTAAAGTGACAAGTCATAAGATAAACACAATGAAATGTGACTGTCCATAAGAGCGTAGCATGTATTAATATGCAAACTCACAACTTCTATTTCATGAAAATTCTGTGAATTTGTCAAGCTGGAATTCTTCATTAATAAACAGGAGATATATTTTTAATAGAGAGTTGAATGACCCAGAAATTTATTCACATTCAGAAATCAAGATAAGGGTCCCGTCCTGCAAAGATTTATGCACGTCATTAACTTTAAGTGTGTAAAAAGTCCCCAATCATTTTACAAAAATGTTTTCAAAGTTAACAGTAAACAAACCAAAAAAAAGGGGGGGGGGGGAAATCACACTGATCAGAAGACTTGCAGATGATGTGTAATATGACCTCTCTTCAATCAAATCCAACTTCTTACTTGGTGTCTTTAAGAAGAGAGTTAATACTTTTAAAAAGTTATCCCCACATCTGGATCTTCCAATATATCTGCCTTCTATTTGCAATGTGCCTACATTATCAAATTGTAAACTCTTCAGGACAGGGCTTGTCTTTATTTCTTGTGTTTATACAGTGCCAACCACATTACTGGTGCTAACCAAATAAGATAACATGTAAAATGCAACAGCTGCAGCTTTTAACCTTGTCTTGTAATTTGGTCTTTAGAAACACCAAGATACTTTTTATATACTTAATTTTAAAATAATGTAACTTGATTTTATATCTATACAGTATCTCAGTCAAAGACATACAATATTTCATATGTATGAAAGAAAATAAAGTTATATTTCTTTTCCCTCATCTGTCAATATGCTGGCCAATACTATACTTTAATTTTAGGCAGGAATGCATATTGAATGACACTTTTACTAGCATGCATAAAAAGTAGTTTAATGCTGGTTTAATGTGTGTGTTTCTTGTAGAAATATCTATGACTAAGTCGGATTGTTCAATCATACCATGAACTACATGTTGTTGTTTTGGAGTTTTTGTTATGTTTTTTAAAGTAACAGCTTCTTGAGAACATTTGGGGAGTGGGGAGAGAAAGGCATGGTAAGCACAAATCTAAAATGCCTCTCACATTTCCCATGATGGGAGCCTCCATAATGTACAGCTGACATTAGCTGTCATCATATGATAAAATTAACCCCTCAGGATAATAAGGTCTATTAACAAATAACATTTTATACTCACTGACTACAGCAGAAGAGATACATAATCAAAAGAACTATTCAGAAGAGGGTGAAAGCAAAGATCACATTATGTGTTGAATGAAAAATGTAAGTACACGCTGTATGCATTGGATTTGCTCATGAGCATGTAAAGTAAAACTTTCTTGTATGGTAAGGATGCTTCCATGTACTATGAAAATAAGAAAGTAAAAACCACTCTCAAATAGTCAGAACTTCAAATCATATTGGAAAAAATATTTTAAAAGTTTTAAGGTGTGTTTTATAACTACAAAGTAAAAAAACCCCACCCAAACTTCAAGAACTCAGGTACAAACTGTGCCCTGGTCCAAATAGATGTGCCTAGATTTTACAAAGAAAAATAATATAAATAAATATAGCACCTTTCATTGTGAATGATTCTTATGTGCTTTACAAAACATATATAGTCCAATTGGGAGGGAAATGAATTCTGAAAGCAACCATCTGGGGGGTAAGAGGTCAGAAGAAAAGGGGAAATTTGGACTAAGATAGTACAACAAACTGCTGCTGTTACAGAAATCTTTCAGGTCCATACAGATAAAGCAGAATCCCTTTTTGGTAAGGCTTCATTAAAAAGACAAACATAGTAAACTGTATAGAACTCTTCTGACATCCCTAAGAAAGCACAGAACCATTATAGTTTCCCATAACTGAGCAAAACAGAGGAAGGTATAAGTGAAATTGCATCCTTCACTCTAAAGTAATTTACTTTTGTAGATTTAGCAATCATTATTTCAATGTAATTTGCATGTGTGATTTCTGAATTATTTTTGTTAGTTTAAAACAAGACTTCTGAGAATATACAAAAATCAGCAGGATTAGTCCATCTTTATGAAAGTTCATCAATATGCAGTATTTATGATATTGACAATTAACTATTACCAACCCATTATGTGATTTAGCAAAGTAATATAACCTATCAGAGTCTTAATTTCCCCCAACTGTTAAAGGTATTGTCAGACTTAAGGTTTACAAACGTCTTTGAGATTCTTAGAGGAAAGGGAAAAATACTAAAAGTATAATAGTACTTTCCGTCTTAACACTGATACTGAGAAGAGAGGAAAAAATTGAGCCTTCGTCTATCTCTTATTGACTCAGTAACTGATATATTGGTCTTTTTTAATAATAAAACATACGTTTAAGGGCAACTCATATATTAAAGGGTAGGTGCATACTTTCAGTGTAGAAAGAAGCAATATACATATTTATTAGAACTTAATGTCCATGTGTTCTCTACAGGTAGGAACAAAATTAAAACTAGTCACCCTATAAATAACTGCTGCAGTAGTACCTGGTTCAATTCACTGAGGCTACGTCTACACTACCCGCCCTATTCGGCGGGTAGCTATCGATGTTCTGGGATCGATTTATCGCGTCTCGTTTAGACGCGATAAATCGATCCCAGAGCCGCTCCCCGTTGACACCGGAACTCCAGCTCCGCGAGTGGAGGAAGTGCTGTCGACGGGGGAGCCTGCCTGCTGCGGTGTGGACCTTCACGTAGCTGAAGTTGCGTATCTTAGATCGATTCCCCCTCCCCCCCCGCCCTAGTGTGGACCAGCCCTTAGTATAGTTACAAAACAGAGGCCTGATTCTGCACCCTCTACTCCCATATGTAATGGGTGCAGGGTCAAGATCTTGCAGTTTAGTAGAGGACACTGATGGCTACAGAGAAACTAGACAATGTTTCATTCCTTTTGTTAGTACAATTCTCAACACAGAGCAGTTAAAATATTATTAAATCAAGGAAGTTAATCTGCAACCAGATTATTATAATATGACAAAATGCTATGTCTTTTTGTTGACTCCTCCTAAATGTTGGCCATAGAAGTGTTTAGAGGTTGGCATAGAGATTTCTAGAACTGTTTATACAGCACAGAAAACAATTCTCAAAAAGTCACTTAGTATAAGGGTCACAATATTATCATAATCTTTACTGTATCTATATATATGGTTATCGATTTTTAAAGTGATTGGTTTTCAGAGCTGATCTTTATCAGATACTTAGAAAAAATTAACAATTATGAAGACCAAATTCCTGCCCAGTTTACAATCTAAACAGAGCTTTCAATATTCACAAGTTAATAAGAAGCCATTAAACAAAATAGAAATAAAAATCTAAGCTTGCTGAACTCCACTTTTCTATTTCATAAATGGGATGGGAATTTTAGCATCATATGTTATGCAAATAAATTAATTACAAGTTGGCTGCCTAAGAGAAGACAGGATAATGCATTGGTTTCACATGTGGACAGCACCCATTTTTAAGAATACACTGCTGCTCATACAAATCACCTAGTTAGGAATTTGAAAGAGTACCCTTGTAAATGTACAGGGCTATGTATGGAGGTCACAGCTTTCTGCATTTATGACTTCCCACACTAGTAATCATGCAGCTGCACTTGGTTAGCTCTTGACATGATCACACTGTACAAAAGTCAGTACAAGGTGGTTTCAAACCTCTTGATCTTCCTTTGACACACCTACTCAGGCATATCAAACTGCTTTAACACTACCACATGGATAATACCCAAACTATTATTTGTTAATAATAATCATTATTAACTAATAATAATTTATTTGTAATAAAAGTACAATACTGGGTCTCATCAGAGAAGACTCCCAATTTAAAACAAAAAAACCCCCTCATCTGACTAGAGATAGTAGACATCCTGACAGGGTTATTTTAACAGATAGGAAATATGAACCCTCGCAGTGGGTATCTATTTGAGTAATGCTGTAAGAGCTGAATGAGGCTCAGGGTCGAGCTCTATGATCTTGAGGGGCTGGAATAAGGATTGTTGCCCTGAGGAAGTATTCTCTCTTCTTGAATACGCTGAGCATATTATGCTAAAGGGACCTGGCCTTTTTGCTTGGACACTTATACACCCATATTAAGGCCCTTCTGGGGGAACTCAAGGCTATGTTTCACTTGTTTAACATGATAGCTAAACTATGGACTTTGCACCAACCTCTTTGTTGTCTTGCTTTTATGGTCCATGACAGTAATAATCACCTCATCCAAGTACGCATTTTGAACCGTTCCGCTGTTGGATGGAGGACTGATTTTTGCAAGAGTAAATCTCCTCTATGAGACAGAGACACTGGAAGATCCACTGAGAGGTTAATCAGGCCTGAGAGGCATAACCTCTTCATCCAGAAAGACAAGCAGTGTAACGGCTGCTCTCTCCTTCCTGTATTTTGTATGGTGCTGGGTGAGAAATGGAAAAGGTAGAAGATGGAAAGTACAGACATTGCCCAGCTCTGTGAGAGGTAGTTCACCACCTCACATCCCAGATCTCAGCACATAGCGAGGCTGCAGGACACTTTATTGCTGTTTCTAGATGCAAAGAGGTTGGTCACCAAGTCACTACAACTGATTACACTCAGTGTTCAAGTCCCCCTTAATGGGCAGTGCAGCCAGAGACAGGAAACTTTGCTCTCCCTAGGAAAGCAGAAATAGATTCTGTTATCCATGGAAGAAACAGTACTCCATGACCTCAACGAATCACTGTGTTCCAGCTAGTGGATGCTGTGCTCTCTCTCGTTCTAATACCTATTCTCCATTACCTCCAGCTAGCATCAGTAGCGCAGCCAGGTCCGGAGCGCAGAGGGAGCGGCGCTATAAAAAGGCGCCTCGCCCTGTACTCACCCGGCGGTGCTCCGGGTCTTCAGTGGTGGGTCCTCACTCACTCCGGGTCTTCGGTGGTACCCGCCGCCCGGATCGCCGCCCGGAAGACCCGGATCGCCACCGGGTGAGTGCAAGAAGAGGTGCTTAAAAAGAAGCGGCGCTGCTTCCTTTTTAAGGCGCCGCTTCTGCTCACAGGGGGCGTGGCCGCTCCCCCTGCTCCCCCCCGGCTACGCTACTGGCTAGCATAAGGATCACTTTATCTGGTTCACTAACCACAGTATCATAGAAATGTAGGGCTGGGAGAACCTTGAGAGGTCATCGAATCCAGCCCCCAGCACTGAGGCAGGACCAAGTATACCTAGACCTTCCCTGACAGGTATTTGTGTAACCCAGTTTTAAAAACCTCCTACGGAAGCCTAGTCCAGTGCTTAATTATCCTTATAGTTAGACAGTTTTTTCCTAATATCTAACCTAAATCTCCCTTGTTGCAGATTAAACCCATTACTTCTTGTCATATCTTCAGTGGACATGGAGAACAACTGATCACCGTCCTCTTTATAACAGCCCTTAACAGAGGTCCCCAAACTGTGGTGTGCATCTCTCTAGGGGGGTGCAGATGAACCTTTGGGGGGGCGCAGCAGGGACCAGGCCAACCCACATGGGGGGGGGTTGGGCATCGAGGGAGCACCTCCCTGCCCCCAGCTCTGCTCTGGTCCCAGCCCTGCCCCCCAACACCAGCTCCCAGTCCTGCTCCTGGCCCCGTCCCCAGCCTTGGCACGGCTCCACTCCCAGCCCTGCCCCTACCCCCAGCCTTGGCCACTGGCCGTGGCTCTGTTTCTGGCCCTGCTCCCGGTACCAGACCCACCCACAGCTGCAGCCCCAGCCTCAGACCTCTTACCCCGTCCCCCCACCCCCGAACTCCGGCCCCACTCCCGGCCCTGGCTCTGGGGGGGAAGGAGGAGACCGGGTAAGGGGGGGGCACAACCCTCAAAAGTTTGGGGACTACTGTCAACATATTTGAAGACTGTCTTCAGGTCTCCCCCTCAGCCTTCTTTTCTCAAGACTAAACATGCTCAGGTTTTTTTTAAGCTTTTCTCATAGGTCAAGTTTCCTTAAACCTTTTATCATTTTTGTTGCTCTCATCTGAACTCTCTCCAATTTGTCCACATCTTTCCTAAAGTGTGGTGCCCAGAACTGGACACAGTACTCCCGCTGAGGAGTGATGAATAGAGAGGGACAATTACCTCCAGATTTTTTGCAAATTGATCCTATTGTTGACCATGTTCCATTTGTGATCGACTATAACCTCTAAAGTGTTTTACTACCACCCAGTCAGTCATGGTTGGCGCTCACATTAGGCGACCCAGGCGGTTGCCTAGGGCGCCGGCGACTCCCGGCAGCGATTCTAAACACCTCCGAGAGGAGCTGCTGCCCCTGCTGCCGGCCCCAGGTGAGCTGCCGCGGGTGGGGAGCCAAGCTCAGCACCCCGCTGCAGCCCGCTGGGTGGGGGGGGGCGGGGAGCCCATCCGAGCCCGCCGCAGGCCACGCGGGAGGCCAGGAGCCGAGCCCAGCGCCCCCTCCACAGCCCGCGGGGGGGGAGCCCAGCCCCCCCGCCGTGGCCCACGTGTGGGGAGGCTGCCGCGGGCGGGGGTGGGGTTTGCCCCTGGGGTAGGTGCTGGGGGTGTGTGGAGCTGACTGCTGCGGGGAGTGGCGTTAGCTCGGGGGGGGGGGGCACGCAGGGCTGGTGTAAGGAAATTTCGCCTAGGGCGCGAAACTTCCTTGCACCGGCCCTGTAGTCAGTTATTCCCCATTTTGTAGCTGTGCCTTTGATTTTTCCTTCCTAACTATAGTGGTTTGCATTTGTCTTTATTGAGATTCATCTTGCTGAATTCAGATCAGTTCTCCAATTTGTCTCAGTCATTTTGAATTCTGATCCTGTCCTCTAAAGTGCTTGTAACCCTTTCCAGCTTGGTGTCATCTGCATATTCTATAAGCATACTCTCCACTCCATTATCCAAATCCTTAAAGAAAACACTGAATAGTACTAGACTCAGGACAGACACCTGTAGGACCTCACTAGATATGTTTCCACCTCCCCAATTTAACAACAAACTATTGAAAACTACTCTTTGAGTACAGTCTTTCAATCTGTTTTATACCCACCTTTCAGTAAAATTAATCTAGACCACATTTCCCTAGTTTGCTCATGATAATATCATAAGGGACTGTGTCAAAAGTCTTACTAAAATCAAGATACATCACATCTACAGCTCCCCTTCCCTTTCCGCTCAACGGGTAGTGATCAATGGCTCCATGTCTAGTTGGCAGCCGGTATCAAGTGGGGTGCCCCAAGGGTTGGTGCTGGAGCCGGTTTTGTTCAATATCTTCATTAACGATCTGGAGGATCGTGTGGACTGCACCCTTAGCAAGTTTGCAGATGACACTAAACTGGGAGGAGTGGTTGATACGCTGGAGGGTAGGGATAGGATACAGAGGGACCCAGACAAATTAGAGGATTGGGCCAAAAGAAATATGATGAGGTTCAACAAGGACAAGTGCAGAGTCCTGCACTTAGGACAGAAGAATCCCATGCACTGCTATAGACTAGGGACCGAATGGCTGGGCAGCGGTTCTGCAGAAAAGGACCTAGGGGTTACAGTGGACGAAAAGCTGAATATGAGTCAACAGTGTGCCCTTGTTGCCAAGAAGGCTAACGGCATTTTGGGCTGTATAAGTAGGGGCATTTCCAGCAGATCGAGGGACGTGATTATTCCCCTCTATTCGGCACTGGTGAGGCCTCATCTGGAGTACTGTGTCCAGTTTTGGGCCCCACACTACAAGAAGGATGTGGATAAATTGGAAAGAGTCCAACAGAGGGCAACAAAAATAATTAGGGGGCTGGAGCACATGACTTATGAGGAGAGGCTGAGGGAACTGGGATTGTTTAGCCTGCAGAAGAGAAGAATGAGGGGGGATTTGATAGCTGCTTTCAACTACCTGAAAGGGGGTTCCAAAGAGGATGGATCTAGACTGTTCTCAGTGGTAGAAGATGACAGAACAAGGAGTAATGGTCTCAAGTTGCAGAGGGGGAGGTTTAGGTTGGATATTAGGAAAAGCTTTTTCACTAGTAGGGTGGTGAAGCACTTGCATGGGTTACCTAGGGAGGTGGTGGAATCTCCTTCCTTAGAGGTTTTTAAGGTCAGGCTAGACAAAGCCCTGGCTGGGATGATTTAGTTGGAGTTGGTCCTGCTTTGAGCAGGGGGTTGGACTAGATGACCTCCTGAGGTCCCTTCCAACCCTGAGATTCTATGATTATATGATTCCCAGCCCTCGCCACCCACTAGGCCAGAATCCTGTCAAAATGCATCTGAAGAAGTGGGTATTCACCCACGAAAGCTTATGCTCCAAGACGTCTGTTAGTCTATAAGGTGCCACAGGAGTCTCAGTCGCTTCTACAGATCCAGACTAACACAGCTACCCCTCTGATATTAAGAACAGGATATTTTTGTTTCTGTGATACCACTTGTTTTCCTTTACGACCATCTTCATCTTCTGTTAACATTCTTCTGAGATGAAACCTTGTACCTGATAGTATTCATCCTCAGCCCATGTGTGTGATAGACTTCCGTAGCACTATATGTTTGTTCATTATGCTCCAGAAGTTGTAGCATTATTTTCTCTATACAGAGTCCCAATCAGAAAAATTGTACAGGAAAAGATAAGTGAATGTACATCTTTTGTAAAGTCAATATTAATACAGCCATAATCCTAGAAGAGACCCTGGGATCACTTGTCACATCAAATGGTAATGATCAAAGTTGGACCACAACCAGAAGAAACATGGCTGGGCAGAAGGAGGAGGCGGCTGAACCCCCTGAAAAAGAGGAGTAATCAAAAAGACAATTTTTCATATATTAATATAGTTGAAACTGAGGCAAGGATTTGAATGCAGGTTTTGTTATTCTTCCACAGATCTGTTTATCTCTTGTGGTATCTAAGAGAAAAGTGTGTGTGTTTAGAAATTCCTTTGCCGTGTGTGTGTGTTTCTTGATTATACTGTCACTAAGTGCACAAATGGGGAAACATTAAACTAGAAGGTCCCCATAGCTTCAGTGTAACTCTGAGTGCATGCAAAAACTACTGTGGAAGCTTGGGAGAGCCAGCACTAGTTTCTGGACCGAGGCAATAGGACTTCAGAGTCTTTACTGCCACGAGGTGTGTCAGACACAAGGTCTACACTGGAGAGCATATCTAGAGGCTCAGAGACAGTGCCTAAATTCTGACCAGGCCCAGCAAGTTGAGAACATGTGGGACCCAGGGTTGGGTCCAGTAGAGCAGCCCGTTGAGTGTCTACCAAGAGGAGCTCATCACGTGTTGCACACATTGCTGTTCTTGGTATTCTGTAAGAAGGTGTCTATCCATTGTTTTGGATATATATTTACTATTTGATTCCCTCAGTCTGATTCAGACAGCATGCCTTCCTCTTCTGAGGAGAAAGAATTCCCTTTTGTGTGTACATGTGTGTGCACGCACACACACACAAAATTTGAAATAAAGTTTGAAATTTTCCCCAGGAAAGGTCTGCAGCAGGCAGGCAAGCCTGGCTGAGCCTCTCACTGCCAAGAAGGCACATACAAAGGGAGAACTCCTTTGCTGTCAGACCTCCAAACTGCAAGCATTGAAATGGATTTGTGGATCTTCACATGACGAAGAATCATATTTTTGTCACCGTTCTGGGATAGGTTTTCATAGTGAAGTAGTGTATGTAAATTCAGATACTAACACTCTTTATCTCACTAATAGATACTCTAATTTAAACCATACATTCATCAAGTACTGTGTTGTTCTTATGGCTCCTTTCTTTGGAGACTCATTGTTGGCAATGGCATTAGACTGCTGATTGTGTTTGGTTTTAGAAGTTAATGTATCACTTTTAAAACACTTCATCAAAGTGGTGAAACATTTGGAAATGTTAATTATTTGATTTTGATTCAATGGTCAAATTTTATAACTTTCGCATACGTTTTCATCAAATATCAGTGTTCACAGACTCAACATCAGTACAATACAATACAATACAATACAAGGGAACTCAAGATGCACTATAGTTAAATAACAAAATCATCATTCAATTTATTAAAAATAAATAGAATGTTAAAGGTCACATGCTTATGCACTCAAAATTCTTATAATACCATAGTTAAATCTGAGTGCAAAACCTTAACTCTGCTGCCTGTGAATATGCATTACAGTACGGTCATTAATTACATGATCACATTATTTCTCAAATAATCCAGTGTCAAACTTTTCTATAACATAAAACACATGTTGCAAATTATAATAATCTGTACTGCTCTGTGTATGCCATGAAAACTACATATACCAAAAGCACGCAGTACTCTGCACTAAAAACTTACAGATGAAGTATAACAAAAGAATAACAGTGAAAATATCCTGGGGATCATAATGAAAACACTACCTATGGTGTTTCAGTAACAGGACTTATTTTAAGTATACTGTTACTTTTTAATACAACTAAGTATTTTGCACCTGGAACTATTTTGATGTTAGCTCATAGAAAAACACAGGTTTCAACTTGATTGTTTAATTTTACTTAGAGATGTATTAATAAATTTCAAATCAAGAGGATAAATTATGTAGATAATTTTTTTCATTAAATAAACAGTTGAACTGCATTTTAAATAAGTATATCTCTCCTCAAAAGATATCATGTTGACTAAATCCCTAATCTTGGATTAATGCTTCCAGTGTGAAGTAGATAGGAACACCTGAAGTATTGACATTTTTTGTCTCTGCAAGACACTAGTAGGCACTTATTCTGTTCCTAACATTGCATTAAAACAGGTCTGCACTTAATTAGCTACTAAATGTTGATAAAGTCTTCATGTCTCTCTCATTAGCATGACTGGTGCTCTACCTAACAACTATTTACATATGAAAGACCTGATCCATTTGGTCTTGGGTAAAGAACAAACAATTTTTAGTCTAGTGTAATAACCTAATAAGAGGTTTACTGATAATGAGAATAATTGTAGGGAAAACAGCTTTCAGCTGAAACCTCTCAACACAATGAACTGTAAATAGAGTACCCTTTTTTGTTAAAGTAGTTGATTTAACAGTAAGATCTTCAAATACAACATCAAACAGCTCAAGCACTTTTCTTTATTCTTTCTGACTACATTTACTTTCCTTTTGAACTGTCTCATTAAGGATCACTGAGAGGTAAACACAGACGTGGAGCTTTATCTAGCGAAAGATTAAAGGACTCCACACAACATCATTCACTTTGAAAACCCGAATACCTCCTAAGATGATTCTGTCTTGTGGTGCAGCAGAACCTGTAGACTTAGATATTGCACGTGTCCTATTTGCATAGTGACAAGTGCTGTAAAGGCCTATTTGATAAATGATACAAAGCGTTACAAGTAACTGAAGCACACTGAACAGACAAAATGGTGAGGAAGCTGATTATAAAATGTTAGTTGCATGAAACAGGTTAACATTTTTAGAATTACGGGTCTTTTTGCAATTCAAATGCCATTGTTTAATTCAATATTTGCTAAAGTGTGGGGTACAAACAGGCCTTTTAATTGTTCTACTGAATCGTAGCCTTCATTTTTTTTTAACTAAGTCCCTAGCTGTTATGATTACAAAAAAATCTTGCAAATATGATCCAAGTGTGATTGGTTTTAACCTCTCCTCACAACCTTGTTTCCCTAGACATGGTGTTATCTTTTAGACTCGGAGGAGATAGCCATCCTACTTGGACTTGCAGACCCTTGTTAATGGATAAGTGAAACAGGACATCAACTAGTATTAGACTGAAAAAACCCACTATTTAAAATCTAATCCTACCAATAACATTACACACACATAAGCATGAATATAAACCAAACCATGGACATTTTATTCTATACAAATGGAGGAACCCTGCTGAAAATGGCCCTCCACCTCTCAGTCGGCCTTCAGTGTCAAAACCCCTTCTCCTCTCTGAACTTAGTCTGTGGAAAAGTGTCAGAGAAAGAAACTCATGGCTTATCTACACAGCACTAGCAAAGCACACTAGAGGGGTATGATTTGTAAAGCACTCTAACTACCCCATGTAGATCCTGCTGGGTCACTCAAACAGTATTGCATTGGCATGTTCTATGAATCATTTGGAGCATACCAGCAGGGTCTGCAGGAGGCAGTTACAGCGTAGCATGTTCCTGTGTTTTACAAATCATATCCCACTAGTGTACTTTGCCATGCCATGTAGACAAGCCTTCAGTCTTTCAGGTGTCTTGTGGCCCTGGCCAAAATCTATCTCGGTCCCTTTCTATTATTCTGTCGCAATCACACATCCAAACTGGCTACTCAGCCTTAAGTCTCTCTTCCAGACCATCCCCTTCCAGACTAAGGGTATATCTACACTATAGCAGCAAAAGCAGCACAGCTACATCTGTGCCATTTTAGCACCATACTGCAGATGCTTCGTACATTGACAAAAGATGTTTTTCCATTAAGGTAGTTAATCCACCTCTCCAAGAAGTGGCAGCTAGGCTGACAGAAGAATTCTTAGCTGTGGCTACAGTGGAGGTTAGGTTGACCCAACTAAATCATGCAGAACCCCGAGTGATGTAGCATGGTCAATTTTTCAGTGCAGACCAGGCTTAAGCTTTGGCTAAGCACTGTCCAGAAAGCTCAAAGAAACCCCGTTGATGGAACATCCTGAAAGAACAAACTCTGTTAATGGCTGATGGAATGATGTCTGCCCGAGTTTACAGAGCCTGAAACAATACTATGAGATGTGAACTACCCCGTTTTTTCAATAGGTGCTAACTCAGATACCAATGATAACAATTTCAATGTCAACATTGTTAACTACAGTATTTCATGGCTGATCGAAGCATGGCTATGTCTACACTACAGAGCCTATGCCTGCATAGCCCCTAGTGTACTAACAATGTAGGCCCAACAGGAGCATTTCTGCTGGTGTAGGAATACCACCTCCCGGAATGGCATTAGCTATGCCAACTGTGGGTTCTGTTGGCTTAGTCATGTCACTAGGTTGTGTGGTTTTTTCACCCTCCTGATTGACATAGCTATGGTGTGTGACAGACCCAGACAAGTGGGATACAGAAATCTCATAGAAGGCAAATATACTGGCCATTGGATTAATAGTTTTCTGTTCCCTGAGTGACCAGAGCAGGGGCTGCACTAGAACAAGCAGGAACTTTCTGGAACCAATTTAAGGCAGGCAGACTAATTAGGACACCTGGAGCCAATTAAGAAGAACCTGCTAGAATCAATTAAGGCAGGCAGGCTAATCAGGGCACCTGGGTTTAAAAAGGAGCTCACTTTAGTTTGTGGTGTGGTGTGCGAGGAGCTGGGAGCAAGAGGCACACAAGGAGTTGAGAGGGAGAAGAGTTGAAGGACGAGGAGTACAAGCATCAGCAGACCATCAGGAGGAAGGTCCTGCAGTAAGCATAAAGAAGGTGTTGGGAGGAGGCTGTGGGGAAGTAGCCCAGGGAGTTGTAGCTGTCACGCAGCTGTTACAGGAAACCCTATAGACAACCGGAATTCACAGGGCCCTGGGCTGGAACCCGGAGTAGAGGGCGGGCCCGGGTTCCCCCCAAACCTCCCAACTCCTGATCAGACACAGGAGGAATTTGTCTGTGGGTTCTACCAGAGGGGAAGATCTCTGAGGCGATCAAAATCCGCCAATAAGCACAGGACTCACCAAGGTAGAGGAGGAACTTTGTCACAGGTGGTATATGTTTTAAGTGTAGACCAAGCCTAAGAAAGTATACTATGAAAATGTATTTAAGTGACTGTTCATTCTGGGTAGCTATAAACATTCATCAGTGTATTAGCTCGTAAGAACAGGTCTCATAAAAAGCATAAGAATACATACATTCTTTTCCACATCATGATTATTCAAAGCCTGACTATATAGTATATTTTGCCATTTGGGGCCTCTGGTGCTTTGAATTGGAATTTCCTGAATTTAACTGAAAGTGCATGATTCCTGGAGCAACGGTATTTGCTGTTAACATCAGGAAATTCTCAACAGCACTGTAAATATTTTAACTCTGATGCTGGAAGATGAGCTTTGTAGTAGTCAAAAAGTATTACGATTTAAAATCTCAAATTTTACAACAGCTCAGCACGAGGAGGGGGTCAGAGTAAAGGGGCCTGTGGGGACCAAGACCCATGACACTCTGCATCTCCTCCCAGATGAGGAGGGGTATGAGCACCTGGACGGTGAGGAAGAGCCAGCCCCCAAGGGTGAGTGGGGAGCCGAAGAGGTTATAAGTATAATTGTAAAATAATTAGGTTACAGACACTCATACCACAGATTCAATATATCAAGGGTGTTTTTTTATTAGATATGAATATGCACACTGTTGATCTTTCATGACTAAATTTTACTAATATATCAGCAGTAAATGAAAACTGAATCATATATTAATACATATTTTAGGCCAAAATAATAAACAATGAAAATTATCTTCACATTTCATGGAACAATTCTGATTTTTTTTTTGAAACTGACTAATGTAATAGCTATACTATACTATCAAATGTAATTGTTATAACTGGTTTCACTTTTCCTCCACTTTTTATTTTAAACTTTAAAAAAAAATTAAAAATCCTTTTATTAGAATTTAAAGGGAGTTTTTTCCTTCATTTTGTTCAGGATTTTAAAGGCGTTACTGATTATCAAAACTCCAGATTCACTTCTGTAAAAGATATAATTGCAATGCAATAAAGCCAGAGCCTTGGCTTTGCTAACAATAAGTTTTCCCAGGTTGACTAACCTTTTTGTGCTGTACTCAGTTAGAATAATGACAGACTTTTTGGCAAAACTGAGATTTAGCATTTTTAAACTTAAATATGAAAACAAGAAACTATACAAAACGCCATGGTTAATTATGCTATCATATTAGCCAGTTCACAAATTCAGGTCCAGAAAACTCAAGAACTAAAATAACGCTAATGAAAATTTCAGCAAGGTAATTGAAGTTAAACTCTGTCTTTCATCAGTGAGCAGGAAGCTCTAAATAAGTCAGCAGTTTTTGCACAATTATATTTCTGGTCTATTTCCTGTGAGCTCTCAAAAGGCTTTCCTGTAAAATTCAGCCTAAGTTCACATCCTCTTCTGCCAGGCTACAGAAAATAATGGTATCAGGCACACACATAAGAGACTATTCTACAAGACCCTGGCACGCAAGAATGATTAGGTTAAATGAAAACAAACAATGGACTTCAGTGACTTCACTACTGAAACAAAATATTCTGTTATTCCTTCAGCATGTAGCTCCAGCAAAGCTATCTAATCTAAAAAGTTAATTTGTGGGGAATTTAGACACACTTGATCTCACTGTAGCTATGGGCCTGATTCTGTAAACCCATATTCCAATATGAAGACCTCATTCTTTGAGGCCTCATTTGCACGAGAAGACCCAGAGACTATATAGCAGTGGGATCGCAAAGAACTTACTGAATTAACGCAAATAATTAACTTCCCTTTTTATCCAGTATCCACAGAGGTGCTATATGAGCCCCTGCATTGCAGAGCATCCCAGCCAACACTACTATGACCTTTACGCTTGCTCCTGCAGGGTCCAGGAGCCATGATTCCAGGGGCTCCTCATTCGATTGTGCTTTTCCTTCCTCCCTCTCCACAACTTTTGCTCATAAGGGCAAAATAAAGCTTTTATGATTTGCAATAGGCTTATTCAAAGCTGAAGGTGGAGAAGATATGTTCTCACCCTGCTACTCCAAAACATTTTTCTACCTTGTATATCTTTGGTATATCATTCTGTTCCAATATGGGATTGCCAAATTATCCTCTACTGCCTGTTGAAGGAGACAGAGATCCCTCTCAGCACACACTCAGCCATAAACATGGTTTATTTGGGCAAATCTACACTTAAAACGCAGCTGCACTGCAGCTATAGCGCTTAAGTAAAGACGCTCCAACACCAATTGGAGAGCTTAGTAGGCATAGTTAATGCAGCTCCTCGAGAAGTAATAGCTACATCAATGGGAGAAGTGTTGGCACAGTGCTGTCTACACAGGGGGTGAGGTTGATATAACTGTGTTGCTCAGGAGGGGGGATTTTCACACCCTTGAGCAATGTAGTTATACTGAGTATAACTGTAGTATAGACCTGGTCTTAGTTTTCATAACAATGTTTCCACCCTAGAATCACATTTTTTGTTGAATCCAAAAAATAAAATATTTTGTCCTCCTCAAGTGGGCTCTCAGCAGCAATTAACTACCAATAGAAGTCCCAAGCTGTACCAATTTCCTCTTCACACTATCAAGCTGAGGTGGTGGTTAAACAGAAACAGTTTTGTTAACCTAACTCCACTGGAAACACTGAAAGAAAACATCTGCCAAATGGAAAAGGACAAAGCCTGTAAGAAAATTCCCCAGCAACACCACCACTCCTATCCCAGTTCTTTTCAGGAAGTATTTAAACAATGGAGAACAAGAAAAAAAGAAAGAAAAATTACTTGACAATTCTAATCTGAATTTAAGGACAAATTCTCAGTTATGTCCATCCTTGCAGCTTATGCTCTGAGAATCACTGACCTCCATACATAGAGGAAACAGGAAACATCATGTGGCCTTCTCAAATTTGTTATTATTTTCTTTAGCAAGGTATAACCTGACCTCACGTGGACCTTAATGTTTACGGGCCAAAGGGAATAATTACAAAAGTGGGGAAAAAAAAACCTGAGACAAAACCAGAACAGGATAGACAAGGCAGCACACTATCCCAATGCAGCTAAAAATCAGATTGCTAGATCAGATTACACATATTCAAGTTAACAAACGGCATCATTTTAAATCAGCGTAAAACACAGACCAATACTTTCAGCTATCACATTACTGAAAAAAAACTGGTAGAAACACCACCCTTTTACACACAGTTATCTTTTTACCTGTACCATATGCTTATTTCATAATGTTTGCAATATAATAGAATATTTGGGTTGGAACACAAAGTAAAGTTAACGGGTTATTTTAATTTTGGTGGCTTTTACTTTGAACAACTGTATTCCTTTAAAGCTCCATTTAATATACTCCTGATCATTCATATTTGGCTGTATGAACATATCTCCAAAGTGATCAATAAGAATGAAACAATAAAAATAAGAATTTTTTCATTCCACTTGGAATCAGAGCTCAATTTTTAGGCACCACATTCAAAAAGAACCAAACTGAGAAGTATTCAGAGAACACCAACAAGCATAAGGTTTTAAAAGTAGAAAATGTAGAAATTTGGCATGTACAGTTTGTAGAAAAGAAGAATTAAACATTCAACCAATGCATAAAGGGCTGTTAGGAAGAGAGCAGGGGGATCAGCTAATGCAGAACAAGAAGAGTAAATTTCAATACAGGGTCTGAAAAAGCCAATTCTCACCCACTGTGGTAAGCGGTCAGCTTTCCTCAGTAAGCACCTCCAAACTCCTGTAGAGTCTAAGCACTGATTTTTAAAACAGACATTTCTAGACTTTAAAGTGTTGCAAAGCTAACCTTCCAAATGTTAACCAATGGCAAACCAATGCAGTGCTGTCTTCTTGAGTCTGCAGGCAGCTTTAAGCTGCAGCAGAGCAAAAACTTGAGTCTGGAAAGTTTTCTCTAGGACTATGCTATTCTGAACCCCTGGAAGCAGTGAAACTGACAATTAGGTCCATTTCACTCCCCTGCTTGAGAAAGCTGCCACTAGCAGCAGTGCTAGAAACTGGAGCTATTTACTGGGGAAGATGACTCAAAATGGATTGGATAGAGTAGCAGACATACATTCCTCATAGCAAATTTAAAGCAACGGGAGGGTAGCCAGGAGGCTCTGGATTACAGGAGTGACTGAGAGAAGCCTCATCCTTCCAGCAGTCAGAGGAGGAGTTTTTATGGGGAAGGGGCTTCATATTCATTGGACACTTACTAGCCAGAGTGACAGAAAAGATGAAGCCCTGAAATAGAGTCAAGGGACAACTTCCTGGTATTAATCTCAGCACCCCCCACGTTCCCAGCAGCTGAGAGTGAGTTGGTATCTCACCTAGGATTCACTCGCAGTTGATTGATTTTAGACACACCATGATCAATCTACCTTAAGAGAGAAAAAGTATAGTGAAGCCAGGAAGGGAAAGAATGTGTAACAAAAGCAAGAAGATGTAGTGAGTTTCATTTTTAAAAGTATATTTACACAAGAAGTTGGCTGCCAATGTTAGAATTAAATACTGCACTCAGTTATTCAGTACACAATAGGACTACACTATGAGCTAGGGGTGTGATTCCTGGTTCAAGCAGACAGTCACACTAGCTGTTGTCGAGCTAGGGCACTAAAAATAGTGTACTTGCGGTAGCATGGGCAGCAGCAAGTGGCAGGACAAGCTAGCCATGACAAATACAAGGTTCATGTGGGTTTGTACTTGGCTACTATGCTATTTTAGCACGCTAGCTTGATGAGAGAAAGCACAAGTATGCCTACATGAGCTGGAATCACATGCCCAGCTCCGAGTGTAGACATACCTTTGGTTTAATCCTCTAAACTGCAAGCAGCATGGGCTTGGAGGATGGCGACAAAGGTCCATTAGGTCTGTGTAAAACTTCTCAAGCCCTGCTTCAGAGCAATCAAGTAAATTTAAGTGAATGAATAGAGGAAAATTTACTACTATAAAAACAGTCAGACAATGGGAAATTGTGGAACTTCCATAACTGGAGCTGCTGAATTCTGGCCTAGTCATCCCTCTGCTAACAGTGATGTAGGAATAATTAAATCTTTCTTTCCACAATGAAGGAGGGATAGAGTACTACACCCATTAGAGATTCCTTTCAACCCTAATGATAACAGAATGTTCTGGGTTTTGTACAAAATAGCATTTGTTTTTGTTTGGAGGTCTTTTTTGGTTGTTTTTTTTAAAGAGACCCTTGCTAAAACTTACAAAACTAAGGAAACTGAGGTAAGGCTTCCACAGTATCCTAAAGTTGGTCTCTGTGTATAATTATTACAGCATCAAAGATATTCTATCAAGTGGGACCTGAACATTTGGCAATGCTACACACCATTTGGAAAGTATCTATTTCACCAATAGGATGGTCAACCATTTGGGAAACACTTTTTGCAGTAATTGCCCATTATTGTGGCATATTCCAAGAGAATAATGTCTAATGTCATCTTAAAGGGAACTAATACCCATTCGTAAAAGAAAAAAAGTTGAGAAGTCCACATGAATCTGGTTCAAACTATACAATAGCAGAAATACTGAATATATGCAATATTCTTAAAGGTGACTTGCAAAGGAAAACAAATTGGTTTTGTATGTTTCCCCCCATTACGTATTCTTTACCTTAGAAATGACAGGAATCATGCCTCACCAATCTACTGAAACCATGCTTCACAAATCTATCACATCAGGGAAGAGTCAATATGGCTTTTGTAAAGGGAAAACCTGCCCCACCAATCTATTAGAATTCTTTCAGGCTGTCATCAAGCATGTGGACAATGGTGAACCAGTTGATACAGTATATTTGAGGGAGACAAGGTAGATGAGGTTTTATCTTTGACTGGACCAACTTCGGTTGGTGGAAGGTACAAGCTTTTGACCTACTTGTGTACTTAGACTTTCAGAAAGCCTTTGACAAAGTCCCTTACCAAAGGCTTTTAGGAAAATAAGCAGTCATGCGTTACGAGGGAAGGTCCTCTCATGGATCAGTAACTGGTTAAAAGACAGGAAACAAAGGGTTGGAATAAATTATCAGTTTTCAGAATGGAGAGAGAAGTAAATAGCAGAGTCCCTCAAGGATCTGTACTGTGACCTGTGCTGTTCAACATATTCATAGAAAAGGCAGTGAGCAGTGAAGTGGCAAAATTTGCAGATGAAACAAAAGTTACTCAAGATAAGATCAATGCTTACTGTGAAGAGTTACAAAGGGATCTCACAAAACTGTGTGACAAAATGGCAGATAAAATTCAATATTCATAAATGCAAAGTAATGAACATCGTAAAAATAATCTCAACTATTCATACAAAATGATGGGGTCTAAATTAACTGTTATCACTCAAGAGAGATCTTGCAGTCATTGTGGATAATTCTCTGAAAACATCCACTCATAGTGCAATGGCAGTCATAAAAACCTAAGAGAATGTTAGAAACCATTAGAATGTTAGAAACCATTAGATAGGTAATACAACAGAAAATAAAATAATGCAACTAAATAAATCCATTGTACACCCACACCCTGAATACTCGGTGCAGTTCTGGTTCTCCCATTTCAAAAAAAGGATACATCAGAAATGGAAAAGGTGCAGGGAAGGACAACAAAAATGATTAGGGATATGGAACAACTTCCATGAGGAGAGATTAAAAAGACTGGAACTGTTCAGCTTAGAAAAGAGACAGCTAAGAGAGGGTATGACAGAAATCTATAAAATCATTAGTTGTATGGAGAAAGTGAATACGGAATTTACCCCTTTACATAGCACAAGAACTAGGGGTCACCCAAAGAAATTAACAGGTTTAAAACAAACATAACAAAGTCCTTCTTCACACAATGCACAATCTATGGAACTTTTTTCCAGGGAATGTTGTGAAGGCCAAAAGCATAACTGGGTTCAAAAAAGAATTAAATAAGTTCATGGAGAATAGGTCCATCAATGGCTATTAGCAAAGATGCTCAGTCACACAAGCCCATGCTCCAGGTGTCCCTAAACCTTTAACTGCCAGAAGCTGGGACTGGACAGGGGATGGATCACTCGATAAACTGCCCTGTTCTGAAGCATCTGACACTGACCACTGTTGGAAAACAGGATTTGGGGCTAGGCGGACCATTGGTCTGACCCAGTATGGCCATTCTTCTTATGTTTTTAGGACTGTTATGTTTTCTCTCCCCCTCCCCGCTTTTTTTAAACAGGTCTTCTCATGGACAATACATTGAGAGCCTTCTCAGATCTCAACTGAATCTTTAGCCAGAAGAGTTGTTCTTCAACCTTTTTTAAAGGCATTTGTGTTAAGTAAGTGTTAAACAATTTTAAAAAATTAAAACGAATCTGAATAAAAATCGCTTTCCCTCAATTAATCAGGTTTCATTTCCTTGACATTTCAGGATGTCATAAACCTGACAATTCTCCACTCACCCAAAGGATCTTCTAAAAAAACCCAAGGAAGACCTAAATTTCTACTAAGAAGAAGAAGAGGAATAAAAAAATAAACTTCTCAAAAACACTTCAAACTTTCTTTATACATCATAAATAAGCCCACAAAAAGGTGGCACAAACCATTTATCTCTCCTTAGTAAGTCACCTGAACAGCAGCTATTCCTGAAGATTGGAAAGTAGCCAAAATTAAGTCTATTTTCTAAAAAGAAGCCAATGACATTTCATGCCATTGAGTTTCACATTGTTTCCGGAGATATTGATTAAGAGTAAAATTAAGGGGTAAGTACTGTATACTTTGATAGGTGTGATCTATAAGCATAGTCTCTGAAAGGGGAATTCATATTCCTCTACTTCCTTAGAATCTTTTCAGAAGTTTAATATAATGATAGATAAGCAAGTCTATGCAGAGAATTTGTTTGAATTTTCAAAAGGCCTTGGATAAAACTCCTTAAAAGAGGTTAAGAAAATTACTGTAAAGACAATCTAAAGTATTGTCTGCACTTGGAAATTTACCAAAATAGGTATTCCAGAATAGTTATTTTCATACAAACCCCTATTTACCAAAATAAGTATTCCAGAATATTATTTTCATACAAATAAGGACACTTATTCTGGAATAAGAGTGCATTTTTCCAATTTAGCTTTTCTGGAATAGCTATTACAGTAAATATGTAAGTATAGACAAGCTCTTAGACTCGTGAATGGATTGGAGACTTCTGAATATCTAGTTGGTGAATAAATGATATGAGCACTTCTGCAGGAGGCAATCGTCCTTTAAGTTCTGAATACCAGTCTGATTTTAGGAGGCACTCTGTTGTTTTACAGCTGTCTTTTGGATGAAATGTAAAATAGAGGTCCTGGGCATTTGTAGTTATTAAAGAACGCATGGTGCTCTCTGCAAAAAAAAAAAAAAAAAAAAAAAAGGCAAATAATTTGATTCCTAGCCAAATTCTAACCTGAATAATTATATTCAGCTGACCTAAAATTCCCCCGGAACTTTCAGTTGGATACTATTCTTCTTGTTTTAAATTTTTGTATAGTATTACTGTGAAAGGTTAAACAGATGCCACGTTTCATTCCAGAGGTGCCTATACCAGTATGGATAAAATGACCTCAACTGACATTTTCCCATAGCGCACATACGTCTTGATAAATGATTCCAGTAAGTCACAAGGAATTACCTGAGCACTTTGCTAAATCATATACCTACTTTGTGCTTAAAGTTGTCAGGCTCTTCCCACTGCCAAACAATGTAATAGTTGTTATAGTAAGATATAATATTCAGTGTTATTACATTAACAAAACATATCTCAATACATTTCCTTCCTAATACATCATTAAAAACAAAGCTATAATTACAAATACTTTAAAGTTCATTTTAGCATAAGTTATCCTTTTAAAGGTGTATTCACTTACTGATTGGTTCACAAAATTTGGTCATTAGTGATTTGTCTTGCAGTTGGTGCAAATTAGAGATGTTTTACTGTATTGTAAAAGTTTTATAATCAGTCTGAAACCAAACTGAATCTAGCAAGACTCTAGTAGGCTAAGGAGGGTTATTTATCATACTGGGATATTTTGTGTGCCTAACTCATCAGCTTTAATACTCATCATAAAATTGGCCCAATTACCTCCGCACATTAAAATAAAACTATGAAAACA
Organism: Chelydra serpentina; assembly: GCA_037349315.1. Lineage (NCBI taxonomy): Eukaryota > Metazoa > Chordata > Testudines > Chelydridae > Chelydra > Chelydra serpentina. The sequence goes on along the minus strand of JBAIAC010000004.1, from coordinate 23,162,423 downwards.
CTTGTAGCTGAAGCAGTAATATGCCTGGCTTTCCAATCTTCTATTTAATAATGTTAACCTTTGTGAACCTCACTGCTCCAACAGTCCTAACAACTGGGGGTTTGTACACAAAGTAATTTTCATTTGTAGTTTAATTTATTGTCATATGAAAGTAATTGAAAATTCTTAACACAATAACACAATTGCATAACATGTAGTTAACTGTCGGAACCATATGCTGGCAGATTAGACTCATCTAACATGTCACATTCCAATGACTTCTTAATAATCGCATGCCCTACTGTGCTGTATTGTTTATCAGCTGTCATTTTCAAATGGTTTTCAGTGTTGTTGGTTGGTCCCAGGATATTAGAAAGACGTGGTAGGTGAGGTTACATCTTTTATTGGACCAATTTGTGTTGGTGAGACAAGCTTTCAGGCTTACACAGAGCTCTTCTTCAGGTCTGGGAAAGGTTCTAGTGCTACAGCTAACTATAAATTGAATGGATAAGGAGTTCACACATATTTTAAGAGACCATTCAAGGTGAAGTGGACTGACAATACCCCAAAATCATTGGATAAAAGAGGGTTAATGGGTTACAGATTGTTGTAATGAGCCATAAATCCAGTGTCTTTTTTAAGTTCATGATTTTTGGTGTCTGGTAGAGTTATGAATTTAAGTTCCCAGGCTCATTTTTTGAAGATGTGTAGGTTTCCTTTGAGGATGACGTCTGAGAGGTCAGATTTGGAGTGATCATTTTTTGAAAAGTGTTGGCCTATGGGTGATATGGTGGTTTTGTCTTATCATTTTTCTGTGAGAGTTGTTACTGGGGCACCTAGCGCACCAGATGCAGTACACCACATGCTGTGATAGGCATGTGTAGGATCCACAGATTTTGAGAGGTGTGTTGTACGGGGTATTGATAATCATAGCTGTGGAGCTATGGCTTCAGGTTTTGCATCTGGTATGGCAGGGGCTGGTACACTTTGAGTTGGTGTGTCCTGGTCTTTGGGGAGTTTGCTTCTGATGAGTTTGGAGAGTTCTTTGAAGGCCAGAAGAGAGGGTTCAGGAAACATTTATTGCAGGATGTGGTCCCCATTGAATATGGGCTGTAATTGTTTAATGATACCCTGTATGGGTCCCAGTGTGGGGTGGTAGGTGACAACTAAGGGTGTGCAGTCAGAGGGTTTTTTCCCCCCTGTATTGAAGCAGGCTATCTTGAGATATTTGGGAGGCCCATTCTATGATACAATTTACTTCTCTGGTCGAGTGTGCTTGTTTGGTGAAGGCAGTTTTAAGTTTGTTAGGGTGTGTATCGTGGACTTTCTCCTCAGAGCAAATTCTGTGGTACCTAAGTGCCTGGCAGTATATGGTGTGTTTGGTGTGGTTGCTGGATCTGTGGACTTAAGTGTGGAGAATTGTGGGTTTCTTGTATATTGTTGTCTGTAGGTTTTCATTGCTGAAGCTGATTGTGGTGAACAGAAAGTAGATGTTGATGTGGGAGTGTTTTAGGAAGAGTTTGATGGATAGATTGTGGTTGAAGTTGTGATGGAAATATATGAGGGTCTTTAGGTCATCTGTCCAGAGGATGAAAATATCAATATATCTCAGGCATATAATTGTTTTTATGGTGCATTTCTCCAGAAACTCTTTCTCAAGGTGTCCTATGAAGAGATTAGCATATTGGAGCCATCCTAGTATCCATGGCTGTTCCCATGGTTTGGACACAGTGTTTGTTACTGAATGAAAAATTGTTATGGGTGAGGATGAAATGTATGACCTTGGCAATGTGTTTGGGGTGGATACCTGAGTGTTTTCTCTTTTCTTGTAGATATTTGAGGCAGGCAGCAATTTCATCATTGTGAGCAATGTTAGCATATAGGGAGAGGACATCACTGGTGGCAAGAATGGTGTTTTGAGGGAGGTTGTTAATATCGTGGAGTTTCTGGATTAAGTTGGTTGTGTCCTGGAAAACATTGGCCACTTTGTGTGATGAGTGGTTAGAGGATAGTTTCTACAAGTTCCAATATTCCTTCAGCATGCTCAGATCGGATGGGTCTTCCAGGTTTCCCTAGTTTGTGTATGTTGGGAAGCATGTAGAACGTCTTTGAGGTATATTCATACTATATGATGTTGTAGAGTTTCTCTTGGAGTTGTTTGGGCAAGGATTTGATGACATCTTTTAAATCCTAGGTGAATTATGGTGTGGGGTCTTCTTCTAGTTCTCTATAGTAGGTGGTATCAGAGAGTTGTAAGTTGGCCTCCTTGATATAATCATCACAGTTGAGGACTACGATGGCATTCCCTTGGTCTGCTGGTTTGCTCACTATCTGGTGGTTGGATTTCTGGGACTGTATAGCAGTCCTCTCAGTAGTGGAGAGATTGTGGTGGATGTGATGTTTGTTAAGGATTTCAGAGTCAATATTTTTTTCCGGAAGCAATCAACGTAATCATTAAGTGTATAGTTTCGTCCACTTTGGGGTCCACAGTCAAGTGATTCTTTTTTCTTATGACTGTCACTGGGGTTGTGGTACTTGTGGGTGGTGTGATCTTTCTTGTGCAATAATTCTGTGGGGGCAAAGTCAGTAAAATAATTCTTCTTGTTCTCCACATGTTAGTATGGTATCAGGTTCTGTGGTGGATCAGACATTCAGTCCCTTGGACTTTCAAATGGCTCTTTTCTATTTTGAATTAAACAAAAGAACCAAACTAAGACCCCAAGCTGATATGAAAAATGTGAGGAATGCACACTGATCAATCTTTTCCATTCACACTGATCATTCAACCTCTAGTTCCCCTGCAAATGTCTAGAAAGTAAATGAGGATGCTCTTTTAGTTCTGATAAGAAATTCCTCTATTAGTCAGACTCAGGACTTATCTAAACAGGGGGTTAACCCACAGCTTTTTGCTGCCCATCAGGTAACATGCAGTACACATGCCACAGTGTGCACATGGAATAGTGTAGCCATTGTCAAGGCACATCACTGTGTATACATGGTGGTGGTTTGCTACAAACTAATGGAACGGAGTTCTCAGACAGTATCCCATGATCCTTTGCTTCACTGATGAGCAACATGCATTCTGAGATTTTTCTTGCGGCACATAGTGGGACGCATAGCAGAACCGAGGCTAGCCTGATTTGTTTTTAAACTCCCATGATTAATCTGGCTCCACCCAGTATTTCCTTCATAGGCAGGCTATCCCATTTCTGAATAGCTATTGGCCAACATGGACCAAATAGTGCTCTGCACTGCTATGCTAGCAACCTTGAATATGCAGAAACTGCTTGAACTGTACTTCAGCACTCAAAGCCAGATGAATTTTCCTGCCACACTCCCAAACATGGGGAGATTGACCTTTGGGGTCATTGTCATGCAGGTATGTGATGCCATGAAAAATATAATGTTGCACTGGGTTATAAAACTTGATGATGCTCAGGAGGTTTTCATGCCTGCTTCCCTGCATCCTCTCTAGGCAGGCTTGGGAGACCCACCTTCACTGCTCCTTTTCTGGGGACCTCAAGGCTTCCAGCAGGGGGCCTCAAAGGGCCCAGTACAACCTGTCACAGGACTCAAGGAAAGTGTGGGCCCCTTGCTGAATGAGCGAGGGAACCTAGTGACAGAGGATGTGGAGAAAGCTAGTGTACTCAATGCTTTTTTTGCCTCTGTCTTCACAGACAAGGTCAGCTCCCAGACAGCTGCACTCCGCAGCACGGTATGGGGAGGAGGCAACCAGCCCTCTGTGGAGAAAGAAGTAGTTTGGGACTATTTAGAAAACCTGGACGAGCACAAGTCCATGGGGCCGGATGCACTGCATCCGAGGGTGCTAAAGGAGTTGGCCGATGTGATTGCAGAGCCATTGGCCATTATCTTTGAAAAATCATGGCAATCGGGGGAGGTTCCGGATGACTGGAAAAAAGCTAATGTAGTGCCCATCTTTAAAAAAGGGAAGAAGGAAGATCCGGGGAACTACAGGCCAGTCAGTCTCACCTCAGTCCCTGGAAAAATCATGGAACAGGTCCTCAAGGAATCAATTCTGAACCACTTAAAGGAGAGGAAAGTGATCAGGAACAGTCAGCACGGATTCACCAAGGGCAAGTCATGCCTGACTAACCTAATTGCCTTCTATGATGAGATAACTGGCTCTGTGGATGAGGGGAAAGCAGTGGATGTGCTATTTCTTGACTTTAGCAAAGCTTTTGATAGTCTCCCACAGTATTCTTGCCAGCAAGTTAAAGAAGTATGGGCTGGATGAATGGACGGTAAGGTGGATAGAAAACTGGCTAGATGGTCGGGCTCAACAGGTAGTGATCAATGGCTCCATGTCTAGTTGGCAGCCGGTATCAAGTGGAGTGCCCCAAGGGTTGGTGCTGGGGCCGGTTTTGTTCAATATCTTCATTAACGATCTGGAGGATCGTGTGGACTGCACCCTTAGCAAGTTTGCAGATGACACTAAACTGGGAGGAGTGGTTGATACGCTGGAGGGTAGGGACAGGATACAGAGGGACCTAGACAAATTAGAGGATTGGGCCAAAAGAAATATGATGAGGTTCAAAAAGGACAAGTGCAGAGTCCTGCACTTCGGACGGAAGAATCCTATGCACTGCTACAGACTAGGGACCGAATGGCTGGGCAGCAGTTCTGCAGGAAAGGACTTAGGGGTTACAGTGGACGAAAAGCTGAATGAGTCAACAGTGTGCCCTTGTTGCCAAGAAGGCTAATGGCATTTTAGGTTGTATCACTAGGGGCATTTCCAGCAGATCGAGGGACGTGATCATTCCCCTCTGTTCGGCACTGGTGAGGCCTCATCTGGAGTACTGTGTCCAGTTTTGGGCCCCACACTACAAGAAAGATGTGGATAAATTGGAAAGAGTCCAGAGTCCAGGAAGCACTGTGAGCACAGAGAGTGCAGGTCCGCACCCAACTGACAGGAGGCATTCACGAGAGGTGAGTGCACCCTGTCACAGGTCCCCAAACTGTACTGGGGCAAGTGATGGGATTCATGTGCTTATTACACTGGTCTACAATTTTTGAGAAGTCGTCTGCTTCAGAGATAAAATGTGCTATTTAGTATGTATTTTGATTTGCTGAATTCAAATATGACAATTAAAACAACTGGTTGGCTACTGTTTCTAAGATATTTACGTTTTTACATTTTGTGTCTATGTATATTGTGTAGATAGTAGAGTTTTAATCATAAATTGTAAACCTAGGTCTTTTCATGGTTTATGGTTGCTTTACATGATACTATTTCACCTGTCCTGTTTATGTAACACTTTAAATATCAGCAATGGGGTTATATACATAAAATTTATTATGAAACAAAAGGCAAAAAACTATTATGTACATAGTTTAGTCCTATTCGGTGTCTACTCGGCGCTTCTTGGCTTGTCTCTTGTATTCATTAAATGGAGCATCTCTTGTCACTGTCCAGCAATAGTCTGCAAGCATTGATGGGCTCCATTTGCCCTCATAGCATTTCTCCATTGTTGCAATGTCCTGGTGAAATCGCTCGCCGTGCTCGTCGCTCACTGCTCCGCAGTTCGGTGGAAAAAAATCTAGATGAGAGTGCAAAAAATTTATCTTTAGTGACATGTTGTAACCAAGGCTTTTGTATGCCTTGAGGAGGTTTTCCACCAACAACCTGTAGTTGTCTGCCTTGTTGTTTCCGAGAAAATTGATTGCCACTAACTGGAAGGCTTTCCATGCCTTTTTTTCCTTGCCACGCAGTGCATGGTCAAATGCATCATCTCAAAGAAGTTCACGAATCTGAGGACCAACAAAGACACCTTCCTTTATCTTAGCTTCACTTAACCTTGGAAATTTTCCACGGAGGTACTTCAAAGCTGCTTGTGTTTTGTCAATGGCCTTGACAAAGTTCTTCATCAAACCCAGCTTGATGTGTAAGGGTGGTAACAAAATCTTCCTTGATTCAACAAGTGGTGGATGCTGAACACTTTTCCTCCCAGGCTCCAATGACGGTCGGAGTGACCAATCTTTCTTGATGTAGTGGGAATCTCTTGCACGACTATCCCATTCGCAGAGAAAACAGCAGTACTTTGTGTATCCAGTCTGCAGACCAAGCAAGAGAGCAACAACCTTCAAATCGCCACAAAGCTGCCACTGATGTTGGTCATAGTTTATGCACCTCAAAAGTTGTTTCATGTTGTCATAGGTTTCCTTCATATGGACTGCATGACCAACTGGAATTGATGGCAAAACATTGCCATTATGCAGTAAAACAGCTTTAAGACTCGTCTTCGATGAATCAATGAACAGTCTCCACTCATCTGGATCGTGAACGATGTTGAGGGCTGCCATCACACCATCAATGTTGTTGCAGGCTACAAGATCACCTTCCATGAAGAAGAATGGGACAAGATCCTTTTGACGGTCACGGAACATGGAAACCCTAACATCACCTGCCAGGAGATTCCACTGCTGTAGTCTGGAGCCCAAAAGCTCTGCCTTACTCTTGGGTAGTTCCAAATCCCTGACAAGGTCATTCAGTTCACCTTGTGTTATGAGGTGTGGTTCAGAGGAGGAGGATGGGAGAAAATGTGGGTCCTGTGACATTGATGGTTCAGGACTAGAAGTTTCATCCTTTTCCTCTTCCTCGTCTGACTCAAGTGAGAATGATTCTGGTGCATCAGGAACCGGCAGTCCTTCTCCGTGGGGTACTGGGCGTATAGCTGATGGAATGTTTGGATAATGCACAGTCCACTTTTTCTTCTTTGACACACCTTTCCCAACTGGAGGCATCATGCAGAAGTAACAATTGCTGGTATGATCTGTTGGCTCTCTCCAAAGCATTGGCACTGCAAAAGGCATAGATTTCCTTTTCCTGTTCAACCACTGGTGAAGATTTGTTGCACAAGTGTTGCAGCATATGTGTGGGGCCCACCTCTTGTCCTGATCTCCAATTTTGCAGCCAAAAGAAAGGTGATAGGCTTTCTTAACCATAGTGGTTATACTGCGCTTTTGTGATGCAAAAGTCACTTCACCACAAACATCAGAAGTTATCTGCACTGTTCACACAAGTACGAGGCATCTCTGCTCACTTTGGCTAAACAGAAATGTGTCCCTTTGCAAAATCAAACACTGACAAATAAGAGAGCACGACACTGTATGATTTCTAGAGCTGATATAGGGCAATTTGTTCAGCAGAGTGATGTAAGCTTCGTTATGATTGCATCATCCATGACTTCTAGGAATAACATGATGCAATTCATATCATGTGTGACGCAATACCAGCTTCAGATTGCTTTTTAGGCAAAACAATGAATGATGCAAGTACTGTCCAAACCCAGTCATAGATTTATTCATAGATCCAGTCAAAGATGTATTTTAGTCATTTCTGGTTTAAATTGAGATCCCTTCCCTTTATAACTCACTTATCCTCCGCCATTCCCAAGTCAAGGGTCATATATACTGACCCAATAGCATGTCCTGAAAACTAGAGCCAATCAACAATTTTAAGCATCATTTTCGTTCTCAGTGACCCAGAATTAGTAAAGTTTGACTACATTTATTTCAGAAGCATTTTGGCTGTAGAGCAGTGTATTTGTCATTCCCCTCACTCCATCAGAGTTTAGAATTCATAAACAGAAAAGGGTATTTCTTCATGGTGCTCCAAGGGCTTGTTGACCAGTGTGGCAGGATTAAGGACATAAATGCTAGCTGGTCTGGAAGGGTCCACAATGCAAAGATCTTTCAGAAATAAGGTCTCTTTAAATTAATAGAGCAAGGACAGTGTGGACCCAGAAACCTTATGAACATTAGTGGGGTGGACATTATTACTCTGGCTACCCTGAGAGACCTGGCTCACCCTCTGCTTCCACAGTTAATGAAGCTATTCACAGGCTGCTTGGACACAGGGAAGGAACTGTTTAACTATTGCCTTGGTAGTTGCAGAGGGATAGTGGAGAGTGCATTTTGTCGTTTGAAAGGAAGCTAGAGCTGTTTGTGGAATAAACTGGAAGCAGCGGGGGTGCGAGGGAATCCTAAAAATTATGGCAGCATGTTGTATTTTGCACAATATTTGTGAGAGTCAGGGAGAAAATCTTAGCAAAAAGGTCCAAGGCTGAAGTGCAGAGACTTCCTCAGGAGTATGAGTAGATTGCAATATGTCCAGTACAAAATGCAAACCGCTGGGACAACACTGTCAGTGATGCCTATTGTTCTTATTTTGAGTCTCGGGCTTGAAATTGTGCAGTTGTATATCTAACTGTTAACCCAGGGAAGGGAGGTTGGAAGTTCTTTGTGCAGTTCAGTGTTATTTATGAACGGTAGAAGTGCAACATTGTGGCAATCCCTATTGTATCTTTTGTCTTTGCCTGCATGCGTTTGTAAAAGCTTATGAATTAGTACAAACTTTATTATTTTATGTGTAAAATGAATTGTCAACTCCTTATGAATAACATTTTAAACGTTTTTACTGTTAATCTATTATGTAACAGAGACAAACCTTCAACTGAAATGAAAATGAAGCTGCTTTTAATTATGAAACAATATATTAAAAACTAGCTAACTACAAAGAACAACATGCAATGTCGTTATCTACCTCAAATAGAATGAGAACACTAACAAAACTTATTTTCCTGTTATCACTGTCTCAATAAACTTTTGCATTTCACACAAAAGAATGTTTTCCTTATTCGACTCTCCCATAGTTGAGGGTGGACTAGAGGCTGCAGCTGTTGGGGAAAACAGGATGGGAGGCGAAGGGGCTAGCATTCTCCAGGTAGGAGAGCTGAGGAAAGGAAAAAGGAAAACAGGTACATGGGTATGTGCCTTACATGGGATGGGCTTGAAAACAGTCAGTAATCAGGGCTTTAGCATGAGATGGAGTAGCCACCATTTTAGAAAGGTGTATGGGGGAACAAATGGACAGCATGGGCAGATGGAGCGAGCAAAAGATGGAGGTGGGGACCTCAGACACGGAATGGCTTTTAGCTCACATCTGCCTACAATGGCTGCAATCACGGGGCAGCCTTAACAGAAGCTAGCATGGCAGAATAGTATAACAAATTAAAACGTAGATAGTAAGTTATTTTAAAAAATTACATGCCAAGGTTCCTGCCATAGTCCCAGTCTGGGCTGCTGCCTGGAACTGGGGTTGACTGCAACAGGGCAGGAATTGAACTTGCCATCTACCTGTCCAGCATCAGGGTCCTGAGTCCCGAAGAGATCCTCTCTTCTTGGGGAGATCTCTTCACTGGCTTCTTCATGCTCATCCTCCAATGAGTCTTGCTCTTCTTACTGGATAACTTTGACAGGAGCATGCGGGTATAGAGAAAGCAGCCATCAGGCTCCACAAGCTTCCTGGGTGGGTGGTCATGTGGTTATGTAAAATCCTGCACACTCCTCAAAAAATTGATAGGTTACATGTCCCCTTTCAGATTTTTTTCCCTGTTGTCCCTCATTTTAATGTAGCTACTGAGCTGTTTCCTCTTTATGTGGTACTGTTCGACATCCTGGTTGTGGCCCCTTGCAGACATCTGCTTGGCAACGTCCATAAAAAGGTTTTTATTCCTATAGCTGGCCACAAGAACTTCTTGCATCTACTCTTCTCCCCAGATGGTGATGAGATTCAGGGTCTCAATGCAGCTGCAAGTGGCTGTTCAAGGCATGCGGTAGGGCTTCTAGAATATTATTTCAGCTACTGTGATAAATTGGAATCCAGGAGTGAATGGACAAAATCTGGCTGTGCACCTTGTAAACAGAGGAGGGATGACCCAGTCAACTTGACCCCAGAGCAAGGGATGGCACAACAGGTCAGTAACAGTCACCTGCAAAGCAGTGTGGGATAGTCATTGGAAGACTGCCAAAGTAGTTCACAACAGCATTGCATGCACATGAACAATAGCGTGGACTAACTTGCTTAGCGGAAAACTTAGCTCACTTTCAAAGAGGACTCCAGGGTTTGCAATAAATGAAGAGTCAAGCGTTTTCAGATCAGATTAATTTGATTTAGTCTGGTTTAAACTCCCCATGTAGACAAGCCCTCAGTTAGTGAAGTATTGCATTAAGAATGCTCTCAGTTTTAGAGAGGAAAAAAAGAAAGAGGTTTTTAACAGTAATTGTTGTTCTTCACGGGATGGGTCTATTTTCACACTCAGGGGACTCAATGCACGTCTGGTGTTCCAGTACCTTCTGGAAAGTAATGCCCACTGGGGCTCAAATGAACCCCACCTCACCTCACCACAAATATACTGAGTCCAAGGGCTACAAAAGGGTAGTATGAGCCTTAATCTCGCCAGTTTTTTTCTCTGCACTCCCAGAGTCCAAGGAGGCATAGAGAACTCTGAAGGAAAGGAGAAGGGTAGAGGGAACATGCAAAGGTATCCCTTGAAGAACTACAGACACTTGTAAGTAACCTCTTCTTCATGTACCTGTGCTTACTGCCACTCAAGGGAGACCAACAAACAATGCAGCCTTGACGGATGGTAAACTGAAGAAATCTCAATTAAACAATGATTATAGAACTGCCCTACCAAACACTGCATAAGAATGAGAAGCGCAGTCCAACATATATACAGTAGAAACTCTTTTATCCAACCCTCCATTTTCTGGCTCTCTGTATTAACCGCCGAACAACAGTGCACACAGGCTCAGAGGTGGGCGATCTCTCCTGTGGCTGCTAGATAGTGCTGCAGCCTCGCACTTTCCCATTCTCTGGATAATCCGAATTGTTGATTATCCTGCCTGGCCCCGGTCCCATTTAGATCAGATAAATGGGGTTCTTCTGTATTGAACTCCCAAGTAGCTATCATACAAATCTCTGAAATAGATATGTTTTTAAACAGACCATGGAAGCAGTCTCAGACATAGTTAGGGCTGTAGATTTGTTATGGCACTTTGTAATAAAAAAAAATAATCATGGAATGGTCATGGTAAATTTAGCAAAAGTCACAGGTTTTATGATTTTTGATAAACAATGCAGATGCAAATGAGGAGGAGAGACCGGGGGGGGGGGGGGGAGGAGAGATAGGCGGGGGAGAGAGCTTGACCCATTCTCCCAAACTCACCCAGGAGTGGAGGCTCCTGCCCTGTGAGGCTGGGCGCCCCACTCTTGGTGTTGTAACCTGGCACAAAGGGTCACAGCTTTACTCAGGTTTGGCCTGGACAGCCCTTCATCATGACCGGGGCGTGAGGGTGGGGCAGCTGGGTCAAATGTGAGTTAGTGGAGGTGCAACCTGGTGTATGGGTCACAGCACCACTCTAATTGGGCCTAAAGTGCTTTGTGGGATAAGGGTGAACTTAAGCATCTGCTCAAATGCTTTTCCTGAATTTGGGTCTCAGACCCCAATTCTGCTAACACGGGGGGGCCAACCTGAGCCTGAGAAGGAGCCAGAATTTAACAATGTACATTGCCAAAGAGCCACAGTAATACATCAGCAGCCCCGCATTAGCTCCCCCACCCTGCTCTCAGCGCCTCCCACCCACCGGCAGCCCTGCCGATCAGTGCCTCCCCCCCCCCCTCCCCACACCTCCTGATCAGCTGTTTTGTGGCATGCAGGAGGCTCTGGGGGAGAGGGCAGAGAAGCGAGGGTACTGCAGGCTCAGGGGAAGGGGCGGGAGGGGGGAGGAGGGGCAGGGCCTGTGGCAGAGCCAGGGTTGAGCAGTGAGCACCCCCCGGCACATTGGAAAGTTGGCGCCTGTAGCTCCAGCCCCAGAGTCGGTGCCTATACAAGGAGCCGCATATTAACTTCTGAAGAGCCGCATGTGGCTCCGGAGCCACAGGTTGGCCACCCCGGTGCTAACACATATATTAATGTTTAATTTTACTAATGTGAATATTCCCATTAACATGTGTGTAAGTGTTAGCAGGATTGAGATTTTATGACACAATTCTCTCAGTTCTGCTCAGCAGATCTCAATTGCAATATTGCCTTCTACCTGAAACTGGAAATTCCCATAGAGGTAAATGGGAGATGTGCACCTAGGGAGACCAGTGTAACAGAGTTAAGATCCAAAAGGGAAATTGTGCACTGTAAGAAAAACACAATAATCTCAGCAGGCAAAAATAAAAATTAATTTCTCCCTCATTACTCTTCCTCTCATTTGCCATTCTTCAGTTTTGCACAGCATCTTTTTTAGAGCCCAAAGTGCCCTAATAAAAGACGTAGGGGTGTATAGTACATACATTTTTAATTCTGAGTAATTAAAGAAAAGCCATCCCCCTCTTACTACAATCAAAGCTTCCATATAGGAAAACGTAAACCAATTGATACCATATGTCTTCCTGAATTGTTATTCCAGATGTATTCCTTGGAGTCACAAAATACAAGTTCCTGTTTCCTTTAAATAGCATATTCCTGGAAAAAAGGCAAATGAACTAATTTTGTTTTGCAGTAGAAACTAGCTTGTTAAAAGTGATAAAAGAATTATTCAAAGTTTGTACATCAGAATTTTCATTAAATTTCTTTCTTAATAAAATCTGTGGAAGTTAACGATTGCAAATTTGTGTCAATTAACTATTGACATATAAAATTGTGAAAAAGCTCGATGACACTAACTTTAGCATTATATGATTGATGTTTCTATGTCCATAAGTAGCAAACTTTCACTTTTTCATGTATTTGAAGAGTAATTAAAAAAAAGATTCATTCTTCATTAGCACAAAAGTACTACAGCCACACAGAGAAGTAGTTTGATTTTATCAGGCAAATTGGATGGAATATTGAGTATGTCTGGAGATGATTTTTAAAAAATTAAAAATAACATGCTTACTTGACCTTCACTTTGACATTAAGCTAAAAGTAGGAAATAAAATGATGCATAAGCTCTTTCTGAGAGAATATTTGTGTTACTGAAAGTTAACAGTGCTAACTGAAGTCCTCCCGTTAGCCACAATTCAGATATGGTGAAGGCAACTCAGCGGTAGCTTTTCCACATTGCCCTGCCAATGACCTCAACCTTATTTGGCCATTTTCTCTGAGGGCGAGAAGTAATTAAGTTTCCTTGCTAAATCAGTCTTGACCCTGTCCTGAGCACAGACATCACTTAAGCTTAATTGTATGTGGTATTGTGAACAGTAGCCCATTAGGCAGTCTGCTGAGACCAGTAAACTCATTTTTGTAACATCTGCAGGGGGCCTGATTTAAGTTCCTACAACTGAAAGATTATTTTATTAATTCAGTCGCCTCTGGAATACATTTATTTTTCTTGTAGCAAATAGCACTGTTTCATAAAAAATAGCTTTACTTGGGTGTATCTACATAATTACAAAAATCATTATTAAGCGAAAGTTACTTAGGATGCAAAATAAAAGTTCTTGAAAGTTAGGAAATGCCAGAATTAATGCTGCCCAGGCAATTTTTTTAGCACACACATGCACACATTCTTTGACATTAAGTGCAGACAGTTTGTCAATATGGACTGCATATTTTGAACCTGAGTCCATCAACAAGGAATTAGTTTCCATAAAACTATAACTGACAGGTACAGATTTGTTTCATGGTACACAGTAGGAGGCCTGCGCCGACACAGTTTGTTCATGCTGACATTCCTGATGCTGGTAGATCAGCTCCTCACCCATCATTATCTCCTCATACTCTGACACAATAGATGAAGAGGAACATTTTGTATCTGTACAGACCAAAATGAGAGAAACCAATTTAATTCTGCACAAATGTCAGAATGTACTGGTGCAGACAGTGATATAAAGCCAGATGTGTGCTCACAGACACAGCAACTGCTTGCAGAACCTACAATTTATTACATATGAAGACTGGGACTCAGCATTTAAGCTACCTTCCCACTAAAACAGCTTATTTTAAACTTATATCGGTGTTTAAATGTTTGAGGCCCGACTGTTCCTCGAAGCAAGATACATCCACACAGGGGAGGGAAACTTTTTGTTTGGGCTCTCAGAGTTTCCCTGGAATTCTTCTGTGAAGCAACCAAGGTTTGCCTCACTGCAGAACTGACCAGAGATTCCTATTCCCTAAACCACTGAGCTCTTTTAATCCATAGCACACTGTTGACAAGCCTCTCCCAGCCCCCTACACAGCTCTCATAGCTCTTTCTTTAAAAAAAAACCTTTTAATTTGTAGGAGGATATAATGCAGTAGCTCTCAACCTAGTGGGCCACATATGCAGCTCTCTTTGTGTTATGTGGGCCACATCCACAAAATAAAGATAGATAGATAGATTCTATATATATATATATATATATATGCACACACACACACACACACACACACACTGATTGGGCCACAAGAGGCCGAACCACTGATGTAATGAATAAAATGATATTCCCACAGTCAATTAACTTATCTGCAAAAGGTCTGGAGTTTTGGAACTTTGATGCTACTTATCTGGCCACTCTGGGACACGCATCTTCACCAGTAGGTCTTGCAACCATACAGTTGGGAAAAGGATGCAGCGCTTTCCACAGACCCAGGATCCACTGGATCCCGTACTTCTCCATCCACAGGAGGATACTGGAACCCTTGGCATCTACTCCGTATTAATGTAAACAGCCTACCTTATTCTACTATATGCTGGACTTTTTTTAAGCTACCTTTATATAAATAATATTTAAATACTACATTTTAGTAAAATATTACAACTTATCAAAGCATTCAGCCTAATAACAACATTTACCACTACTTTAAAGTTAAAGTTTTGTAACTGAATGTACCTGGTATATAACTACAAGACATAAGACAGAGTTTGAAAGATGTCTGTTAGAGCTCCTTGCACAGCCAATGCTGTAAAAATATCATTTGCTATTATATAGTCTACCTGTCTATAACACTTGTTTAAATCTCTCCTGTTCCTGCTTTTCACCTGTTTAAATTGTTTATCCACATATCATCTAAAATTACTGATGAATGAGGGAAGCCATCCTAAACATTAAGCATTAATTTGCATGATTATTTTGTATATTTAATCCCAAATTTTTAATTTCAAATAGGAAACGACATGGTGCACGCCCTCTATTCATAGAAAATAAAGGAGAGGATACATACATTTCAATATTGCCTTTACATTTATGAAACCTGTTTACATACAGTCACATTTTAAATTTATGAAAATGACACTGAGAATTTTTGGACCATAAGTGGTTTATGTTGATAAATCCACTGGAGGTCTGATGCATGAACCAGAACCACAGATCAAACCTCACTTGGGGCAAATGAGAAGGGAAAGAAAATAAATATACTTAGATAGGGAGCGCTAGAGTGTTTTCCTCTTATTCCTCTGGTCTCTTGATACAGAGGAAAAACCTTTGATTACAAGTCCAAAATTGTTCTTGGTTCTTCAGGTACTTGAGACCATCTTAGAATTTGTCTGTTGTCAGACTTTGATTTGTCCCATCAATAGGACTTTGAAGAGAGGTCATGAGCCAGTTCTAAATCTGCCATGGAAGTTACAAGAACTTTCTTCACAAGCATCAACTGGAGTAGAACTTCTCAGTTTTTACCGGACCAAAAAATAAGCTACAGGCAGACAGAGAAAATGCCCTTCACACAAACACCTAAAACATCACATATTTGTATGGGATAGGGGTTAATTACAAAGAAGGCCATTTTTTGAATCCCCTTCTTTGAACCTAGTCTTTTCTGGATTCAGGATCCATTATGATGGCAGAAAACAAACTAATTCAGTGGAGGTAAGAGAGGCAGCTCCTGTGAAATCAAGATCATATAAATCTCAAAAACTATTTTATGGAAAAAGGAACCTTGATAGCAGTATTCTAAGTATTAGTTGTAAAAAATTAGCTCCTAACTAGGGAGGAAATGTCCCCAGGCAATAGTTGGCAAACAATGGAATCTGAGGGTATATGAACATTGCAATTAAAAACCTGTGGCTTGCTCATGCCAGCTGACTCGGGCTTGCGGGGCTGGTTAATTGCAGTGTTGACATTCAGGCTCGAGCTGGGACGCTCTAGGACACTACAAAATGGAGAGCCCGGGCTCCTGCCCAAGCCCAAATGTCTATGCCACAATTAAACACCCTCACGAGCCCAAGTTGGCTGGCACGGCTCAGCCGCAGGTGTCTAGTTGCAATGTAGACATGCTCTGAAGGACCACAGGGAGTTCAAACTTGCAGCTTCAGTGGGTGGAAGAAACTGAGGGTGGGCCTTCACTTCCTTTTAAACACTACTCAGAGCATTCCATGGCTTGTGACAAAGTCCATGCAGCCCGTAATAGTCAAAACATGCCACAGGGTTCTGCGCTTTGGTGTAAGGTGAAGTTGCATTCCCATGGGGAACTCATAACAATACTTAAAGGAGCAAGTACAGAAATGCAGAATTAAGATTTTCACTCTATCTTTAGCACAGCTAAATACATACAGGATTTTAACATTTCTCTGGTCTATGAATGGTACCAATTTGAGCAAGAAGCACAAGCATAGTTAGTCTGGGAGCATAATGTAGTAATGTCTCATTCCAAGGATAAGTTAGTGATAGAAAGCTAAAGGAGGTGTCCTTTGATTTGTAAAAATCTACAGAATCATAATTTCAATGGTGTCCACAGGGTAGCAGGGGGACTCGCTGACCCTCCTCCCGCCAGCTCCCAGCTCCAGGTGGAAATGTTTATATACAATGTAATTGGAAATCGGTCCAGTTAGCCAACATTCGAAAGCCCTTTCTCCCACAAACTTAGAGGTACCCAAAATGACAAACCTAGACAATTATGTAGCTATTTGAGAAACCGTTTCAAAATCAATTTTTTAAAATTATACTTTAACACAGGCAAGTCAAACATTCAGCCCTCAAAATTAAATTGTGGCCCTCAACTGACACAACTGTGTTATCAGTGAATGCTCAGAACATAAAATCTGAGTAATTTATTTAATGTTACAGATTACCATAGGAGTGCTTCAAGTTGATTTGCCATCAAAAAAGCAGCAGCTCAGCAGTATTGATTATCACTTTGTTATGTCAAAAGAGTTTTAATGAGGCACAGGTTAAGACATCAGCATCGAGCCAGAAATTACTGGAATCCATCTGCCAACAGTTTGCACATAGTTACATAACATAATTAATTACAAACCCAAAGTAATTTATCACAAACTCCTTGTTTTTACTTTGGTCTTGGTCATTTTTAGGCATCAATGGGGAGACAACGATTCAGACTAACACAGGGGTGGGCAAACATTTTGGCCCGAGGGCCACAGGGTAGGGAAGGCTGTGCCTCCCCAAACAGCCTGGCCCCCGCCCCCTATCTACCCCCTCCCATTTCCCCCGACTGCCCCCCTCAGAACTCCCGACCCATCCAACCCCCCCTACTCCTTGTCCCCTGACCACCCCCTCCCAGGACCCCTCGCCCCCACCCCCCGCTACCCCACCTCCTATCCAACCCCACCTGCTCCCTATCCCGAATGCCCCCCCAACCCCTATCCACACCCCCACTCCCTGACAGGCCCCCCTGGTCCCCACCCCCTATCCAACACCCCCCACTCCCTTTCCCCTGACTGCCCCGACCCCTATCCACACACCCCACCCCCTGACAGGTCCCCCAGGACTCCCATGCCCTATCCAACCCTCCCCCCCATTCCCCATCCCCTGACAGCCCCCCCCCCATTCCAGAACCTCCGCCCCATCCAACTGCCCCCTGCTCCCTGTCCCCTGACTGATCCCCGGGACACCCTGCCCTTTACCCAACCCTCCCCTCCGCCACCCCCTTACCATGCCTCTTAGAGCAGCAGGAGATCACAGTTGCGGCAGCGTAGCTATGGGAAAGGGGGGACAGCAGGGGAGGGCTAGCCTCCCCAGCCAGGAGCTCAAGGGCCGGGCAGGATGGTCCTGCGAGCCGGATGTGGCCCGCGAGCCGTAGTTTGCCCACCTCTGGACTAGCAGCTGAATCTTTGGAGAATACCACCATGGAGGACCTGATTAAACACAACATTCAATGGCAGCTCACCTGCTATAAGAAGTGCACCCATAAACTGAATTTGACAAGGTTGGAGAGAAGTACATTGAGCATAGGGAAAAAACGGAAGATGCTGGGACAAATGCCAGCTATGAGAAAGACTCACCTTACACTAGGCCAATGGTGCCCAAACTTTTCCTGTCACACCTCCCCGTATTAGCAATGGAATCTGCCCATGCCTCCCCACGCGCTCACCCCCATTACTGAACAGCCAAGACTTCCTCAGCAGCAGAGCTTGGGCTGAAGGTGGAGCTGGGGCTAGAAGCAGAGCTGGCCTGGGGGTGAAGAGTGAATGAGGGCAGAGCTGCACTGGGAGCGGAGTAGAGGGAGGGATGGAGTTGCAGCTGGGGGCAGAGCAGGGGATGGAGTGGAGCAGTGACTGTGGCCAGAGCTGGGCTGGGGGCAGAGCAGGGGACGGAGTGGAGCTGCGGCTGAATACGGAGCTCATCTTGGGGCAGAGCGGGGCTGGGTGGCGCTCCCTCCCAGTCCCCTGCGGGGGCTGGCCAGGTCCCACTGCATGCCTCCCCAAATGTTCCTCCAAGCCCCACTGGGGGGTGGACCCTACAGTTTGGGGACTTCACTAGGTCCTATGGAATGTGTTCTGAGAATAACAGCTGCTTCTTCCATGGTAAGCTGGAAGCTTGAAGACATTCAGTAAGCACAGTTTCAATAAGGAGAAACTATATGAAGCAGTCACTCTTAGATGGAAGGTAAGGTTAAGTGGGTGCCCTAAGTACTACACCAAGGACGTATGTTAAGTCTTGTGTCAAAAGGTAAAAGCAACAGAAACATTGATTTTACTACTGCAAACAGCGATTGAGCTGGAGTTCATCAATTGCCTACCAGAGGCTCAACTGGATTGGAAAGTGCTGGCGCAAGGATGTTGACCATGGGGTCCTTGGGTTCAGGCTGCGACGTGAATAGATGGAGTCACCATCCGAGTCTGATGAGACGGATCTCAACCATGATGACCACGGTGGAGCCAAAGGTACTGCACCGGGGACCGGTGCCGAGCTGATGACACAGGGGACCGGTGTCAAGGTGCCCATGCCAGGAATCTGGTGCCAGGGACCGGTGCCGGTCCTCTCTAGGAGCTGGGGATCGGTGCCGGAGCGTGCTTGATGCCGGGGAAGGGGGGCGATGTCTCGCTGCTGCTAAGAAACCCCACACGGAATCCGGTGCTGGAGCGGGGTGCCTTGACGACAGTGATCTGGAGCAGTGCCTAGGTGAATGGTGCCAGGCAGGAGAGGGTGACCGCCGCATCATGGCCGGCTTGCCTCTTGATTGCGCTGGTTGCGGCAGTGCCGGAGGCTTTCCTCTGACTGTCGGGGGCTGAGGAGCCGTCATGGCAATTAAATCTCTGGCAGCTTCAAAAAGTATCCAAGCTGGGGAGTAGTTCTAACTCCTCCACCTGGCACTGCCCCTTCGGGGAGCCGCTGGGTGCCAGACTCAATGGTCCCCTCAGGGGAACCGAAGTCAACAGTGCCAGCTCTTGCCGCTTGAGCGCCGAGTGCTCCTTCAAGGGATGCACTGGTGCAGCGCCTGCCGGTCCCGCTGTTTTCGGCACCGGGGAACATCCCATGTCTGTTTTTCAATGCCGCTTGCATGGTGCGAGCGGTGCCAGCTTGTCTTCTCGGCATGCGGTGCTGGAAAGCGCTGGTGCCAAGGGTCTTTTATACAAGAGTCTTTCCTCGGCACCGTGTCATGTACAGATGCCGGAGCACTCCGTATGGACGCGCTCGGTGCCAGGTCATGGTGCTCCGCAGCAGACTGGGGACAGAGAGCACATTCCATGAACAATTGTTTAAGTCTGAAATCTCACTCCTTTTTTGGTCTAGGGCAAAAAGTCCTGCTGATCTTGCACCTTTCTGTCTGGTGCACCTCCCCCAGACACTTCAGACATGAGTCGTGGGGGTCACCCATTGGCATCGGCTTACTGCAGGGTTTAAAGCCTTGGGCTCACGGCATGCCTCAGAGCCCAAGGGGGGAGGGGATTAGGGATTGGAGAAACCCTGCTCCCAAACCTCACTATATACACTGCTAAGAATAACTACAACTAAACTAACTACGCTAATAAAGAACGCTAAGGGAAGCACTTGCTAGGCAAGTCATCACCATTCCAACGACCATCACTAGTGGTAAGAAGGAACTTTAAGGAAGATTACCAGAAAGAAGAGAGTTTTGCATGTGTTCAATACAAAATAATTGACACCGTGAATATCTCCAATATCACAGTGAAGAAACTACTGTCTCATACTTGCACAAAGGATGAGTTAACCACACACCTTGTAGGAAAAATGCTCCAGCATGAGAAGAATTGTGTTATTGCACAGTGTAATGGAGCCGCTGCCGTTGCACTGTTCAGTGGAGTTTCTTTATAGCTTCCAGGAGGAAGATGACACTAAGATTACTCTGGGTTTTTGCACAAGACACACATGTTCTAGTGCTCTCTGCGAGATTCTTTAGCGATGTGTTCCTATCATCCAGACCATTAAAAGCCACTGGACTGCCAGGTGTCCATGCCCTTTCAGGACGTGACCTACTGGTAGTTTGGCTGGAAAGTCCAAATTATCTTATTGGAAAGCATTTGATTCAGTCTCTGAAAATTCTCTCTTCACTCTGAAGATGCACAGAGACAGTCACTGATGAAGTTATAGATGCACTGGAGGCGTTCATATACTGAGTTTACCATTGGAAGACCAACATTACGACGCTTGCAGAGCTAAGATGGTTGATGTTTACGAAGAAGCAGACAAACTGAGAAAAACTTCCATCATTTATATTTGCTATCAAGAGGGCAAATTACAAAGCAATAGAATGGCTCTGGGATAATTGAGCACATTCAAAACTGCCCTCTCCTACAGGGCATGTATGGGTCTTGGATGATGGACTGATCACATCAGTTATGTGTGAAATACCACACACTCCTGAATCAATCCTTCAGCTAATCAAATGTTTGTGTGCAAAGACCAGATGCTCACCACCTTGCAAATATTTGGCCAGCAGCCTGCCTTGTATAGAGGTATGCAAGTGCAGCACAGATGAGGATCAGTGTGACAAGGTGTCTAGCAGTTGTGCCCTAGACAGAGATGACATTGATGACAACTTTGATGAATAAATGTTTTCAGTCCTACATGTCAAGGCTAACTTCCCCAGGACTACAGATCAATGTCTTTTTTTATGCATCCTTGTGTGAAAGTATAATAAAAAAATCTTAAACATTTTCTTGAATATATAGCTACATAATTGTTTTCGGTTTGTCATGTTTGGTACCATTGTGTTTGTGGGAGAAAGGGCTTTTGAATGATACCCAACTCAACCCATGATGAAACTGTATTATCAACATTTCTACCAATCGTAGAACCTGGAGCAGGGAGTTTGCAATGGGGGTGCGGGCAGCGAGTCCCCCCTGCCATGACGCAGAGGGCGACACATTGAAATTATGATTCTGAAGATTTTTACGAATCATATGTCACCTCCCTTACCTTTCTACCATTAACTTGCCCACAGAATTACACATGCTCTCAGACTAAGCACTATTGGGTAACATCCTTCTGCCTAAAGCTATAGTCCTGCTAATGCAAACAAATAAACTACTCTGAAGATTATCTTGTTTCTGGTAGAATGACAGACTTTGAGAGTTGCCAGACCCTACCCTTGGAGGCCTAACCTATCTCATCTAGCCCTAGCTGACCCATGGCCTTCCTTCAAAAGGATGAAACAGGCAACAATGAAATAACAGTTAGCTTGAGCAAGAAAAAAATCAGTTCCTTATAAGCCTTTAGAGAATAAAAGGAGTTTCTCCTTACAGTTTTTAGGCTTAAAACAAAAATACAGTAAATTCAGCCCTTACTCTTGGTAAGAATACCTTGTGTCGTCATTGAACTCCAATTTATTATTCAAGATAACACAATGGCAACTAAGGGTGCTATTCTGCAGCAATTCCACACATGAAGCCACTCTGGAATCAGACCCTCCTAACTGAGTTGTTTCAATGGAGAAATAAAAACAGTACAAAACTGCTTTTAAGGGCTAAAAAGGAAAAAATTAAGACGACTATACACAAGATTTTTAATTTCTAAGGTGAAATCAACTTGTGTA
Organism: Chelydra serpentina; assembly: GCA_037349315.1. NCBI lineage: Eukaryota > Metazoa > Chordata > Testudines > Chelydridae > Chelydra > Chelydra serpentina. Next base: position 23,140,452 of record JBAIAC010000004.1, on the reverse strand, counting down.
TAAGAGTTCAGACCCAGTACAGCCACAAATTACAAAGAGATTCTGCTCTCATCCTTGTCCCTATGGAATGTTCATCCACATCACAAAATCAACACACGGCAGTATCAGATTCAAAACTGGCTTTCTCGGAAAATATAGAGGAATATGACACACTCCTATATTTACTTGAAGACAAAATTGAAGAGTGAAACCAAAGTTGCTTGCCATTTTTTAACTACATTTTTCAGAGGGATGGACACTTGAGTAATATACATTCGAAAGCTTGTCTCTCTCATCAAGAGAAGCTAGTCCAAAAAGAGATATTACCTCACCCATCTTGTTTCTTTAATATAATATCTGTTTTGAGCTATTGACTCTTAGTTGCTCCTTTTCTTCTATTTTAATTTTATTTCTATAGTTTTAAACTAAATTCTACCCTCAGACACACTCCACTAACAACTGCGTGCCTCTATCTCTGGACACAATTTGGGTATTTGTGCATTATGATATCATTTGTTTTAGAGCTGGTGTTTCTATATATTCAAGTGATAGTCATTTACTAAATGTATTTTATTTTTAATGAGTAGTCAAATAATTAAAAAAATTTCTTTTAAACTATTTCAACAAAGCAAAGTTAATTCAAAAACTTATGCCCCAATTTTACATTTCTTGCATACCCCAAATTTGCTTTGATGTTGGCACAAACTATACTAGGAACTGAATAGATTTTCTGGTTTCCATTAGATTATTCTATACATTTGTTGTTGTTTCATGTTCTGTCTGTATTTGCCACATATGGTTTTGGCTATGCCAAAGAATAATAATTTCTGGAACATACTAGCAAAGAAAGCGTCAGAAAGTTTCAAGGAGGAGAAGACAATTTTTAAAAGTTAAGTTAAAGGTATTTCTCTGCGGACTTTCTCCCAGAATCTCTTTAGTAGAGGCTACTAGCAACTACACCTGAGTTTAACTCAATTTTCACTTTACCTTTGCATTTCATCTTTACAGATCAAGGGGTAGATGCTAGCATGCTGTTTTGTAATAAAATTTAGAGAAAGGAATCCACCTAGCCACTACCCTATATTCTTATAGATCCCTCCCTAAAACTCACTTCTTTGATGCCTCTAGTATATTCCCTCATTCTTTATCTGCTTTTTTAACTTAAAAACATATTACAGAACCATGAAGAGATGCATATGCATAAGAAGTCACCATTCTGCCCTACTGTTCATGGTTTCCAATTATATCAAGTCTACCGGTCAAATGATAAACAATTTGGAGTGAGCTAAGTATTTTTATAGCAATCAGGACATCTTTGGACACTACAAAATAAATAACTTTAGCCAAAATGTGTCTTAAAAAACAGGTAGAAAAGTTCTTAGCACTCAGCTGAGGCTTCAAAACCAATTCACTCTCCTCCTTCATGGCTGAAACTGACTACTCAACCATTTAAAATGGATGATCCAAGAGAGATTAAAACCAGGGGTGAAAGTGAGCCTTTATGGGCTGGTACTCTGTACCGGTAAGAACCTGCACCAGCCCATACCCAACCCACATTAAAGCGCTGCTGCGGCAACGGACCCTGCAGCGCTTTAACGTCCCTGCCCCTTTTGCCCTCCCCGCCCCCCGGGCCACTGACGGGTTGGGGGGGCAAAGGGAGCAGCTGCCCTGGGGCCGGCAATTTAAAAGGGCCTGGGGCTCCGGACGCCGCTGCTGCTACTGCAGCAGTGGCACCAGGAGCTCCAGGCCCTTTAAATTAACACGGGAGCCCTGGGTGGCGCAGACCAAGGGCTGGTTGGGGGATGCTGACCCCCGCAACCCCACCCCTTCCTCCCGAGGCCCCGCCCTTTCCAGGGGCCAGAGCCATCCCCCTCCCCCCATACCCGTAAGTGTCCTCAGTTACTTTCACCCCTGATTAAGACCAAAGATCCAATAATAGTGGCAACTGACAGCTTTCTACTATTTGGCAACCACATTTGTCTTAGCTCAAAAGAGGCACTCAAGTCATTTGTACACTGGAGTAGCTGAGCTTAGGAATCACTCTTAATGACAGAGGCATCAGAAGACACATACATTGAACAATAAAGATAGCTTCGGAAGATGAATGTTTTGCTCCCTTCCTCCCCAAGGAAAGTACACTTACATATTTTTAATAGGAAATTAAATAATTTGAGCACTTTATCCCTGGAAAGCTATTATAATCTGCCTCTCCAATGAGAGCTTTTTATTTTCAGTAACTTACCATTTCCTGACAGGATTTCTTATTCTGATCTCCCTGATAAAGTTGACAAAACATAGAGCTTCTGTAAATAATCTACCTTTGCACTGCTATGCATTCTGATTTAGCAAAGAAATCTTCCAGCTACAAACCATATTTTGAAATACCTCTGATGTATAAAAATCCTAAAGCCTAAAGATGAACAGCAGAGTAGTTTTATTTTTATGTTTTTGTATTTCCCCTTTACTGCTCCTTTATGATGATGTATGAAGGACAGCCTCAATGTTTTTATTGTTTCCTGCCTTTCCCGTGCCCCCAAAAAGGCTCCTCTAAAAGCATTCCTTTGGGGGACTCTCCATCTGCATGTGTATGTGCATGATCCTAAGCTGGTATCAGAATTTACAAGGGTTTCAGAACACTAGTCTGGGATGCTTATATTGAAATAAAATCCTTTAAGAGCAAAATAAAAATGAAGGCACAGATCATGCCCCTTAGATCCATGCATGGAGGTGACCTTCCCTATAAGAAAATGGGACTCCACTGTGTTTGTAGGTAACTTTCTTTGTATTTCTGCACAGAAATTCCCTTTTTTAAGAGGGGGCGGGGGGAGAAGGTGGATACGCACCCTGAAACACACAGATTAAGTATTTAGTTTATAAGATTTATGTAAATACAAGAAAACATCATCCCCATAAATTAACATGACAGCAACAAAGCATTCAGACAAAAAGGACAGAAACCAGAGATGTCAGAGCAATCCGTGAGAGTAGAACTTTTGAACCCCTGATAATAATGACATCTTTGTGATATGAAAGCAAAGGGGTTAGGGGATCAGATGTCTGGTATCACATCACCATTTGCTCTATAATGTGCCTGTAAGTGATTAGGCCTGGCATGCCCTTGAGCTGAAATCATAGGAAACAAAATGTGCCCAAAACAACATTAATTAAATCAGAATCAGCTTTAGAAGACTCGCATTGATTTTTCAATCTAAAACGGTGCAGTTTATGAAGCCTTCTGGCACTCATTCATGCACTATAGACATCACATTTCAAGTCTAACAAAATATGAACAGAAGAATCATTATGCTGCAAAAGTTAAATAAAATGGTACAATAATTCTATAGCATTTAGAATAAATTCCTCTGTACAGTAAAGAAGCCTTGTTATTGAAAGGAACTTTTCTAAGACATTGTTCTTTTATAGTACACAAGCTAAAAATATTTTATTGGTGTTTTGTATTTAATGGTTTCTCTTATATGGGTCTCAAGGCAAACAGTTAAACTGGAATGAAGACTTTACTAAAAGCTGTTGATGTAAATAGAAAGGAATACTGTACATTTAATTGAATTATATAGTTTAACTGATCTACGGTTCTATGTCCCACTCTGCTGATAGACATGGAGGAAGACGTGGGGAAACAGAGTGGAAAGGACCTTGAATCTGCAAAGCCACTCCAGCATTGCCTCCTCCTCCTCCTTAGCACCACGTGATCGGAGTTCCATGGTTCTGGGGTGAGGTAGAGAAAAAGAGTATGCACAACGTTCGCTCCAGTCGGAAAACTTTAACCTAAGACTGTTCAAATTAGCATTATATTAACCTTTAAAACCCTTCTGAGAGTTGTTATAATAATAATCTTGAATCTAACCCCAATAACATGGAATGTCTCAATATTAATGCATAGATGATAAAAATGCATAGAGGAGAAATTCAAAATGTATTAGACAATGGTGAACTTTTGGAGGAAGTAAGAGTCTATATGAAGGAACTGGCTCCACCCAGACAGCTGACATAGAAAATTAACAAGGTTTGGGGAAAGTTAAATAAAGTAGGGGCAGAGGGAAAACTGAAAACTTCTATGGGGCTTTCTGGTAGGGCAAAGACATCTGCTAGCGGTGTCCGCAATACTAAGGTATTTCTCTATCCCGTACAGGATAACGATGGTATTTACAGATGTACTGGAGCAAGGACAGGTTGAAATCACAAAGATAAATTAAGGAAAAGTAACAAAATGTCAGAAAAGAAAGTTAATAGAATCCATGGCTAAATTATGTGTGTACAGACACACACATCCAAATATAAGAAGCTTAATAGCAAAAACATGTGAACTAGACTGTTTGACCATGGAAGCTTAAGATAACAGGCATTACAGAAATATGATGGAATGACAAAAATAAAGGAGATATTACAATAGATAGATAGACTACACCGAATGGCTAGATTAACATTATAGATGTGGGAGAGTAGCTTTATATGAAAGATGTCATTTTATCTAATTAGTTAACCTTTTTTCAGTAGAGAAGACCATACAGTAAAATCTGTCTGGGTACAAATCCCGGTCATAAGCACACACAAATAGACTAGAAAGTTGTATTACTGGCCTCCTGATCAGGAAATGGATATTGAGTGCACTACAACAGCGAAATCGAAGAGGCAATTAAGCAATAATGGGTGACTTCAACTACACACATATACACAGGCCAAATGTCACAATGGGACAAGATGCAAAGAAATTTCTCAACAACTTTAACTATTGCTTTTTGGAACAACTAGTTTTAGAGCACACAATAGGTGAGGAGGAGACATTATTCTTGACTTAGTCCCACTATAAGTAACACATACAAGTTGATTCAAGGGGTAACTATTGGTGAGACATGAAGTAATAGTGACAAAAATATAATTAAATTCAATATCACAGAAGAAGTCATTGTACCTACAATCAGATTGGTGAAAATATCTTTGGGAATGGGGATTCTTTTTTTAAAAAGGGGGGTGGGGGGAAGTTAGTCAAAAAGACCCTAAAGGCAAAAGTAAGGTAACAAAAATCCTTGAATGTCGCTTGGAGGTTATTTACACGTACCACAGCAGAGTCACAGAGATCATGCATGTCCCTAAATAAAAAAGGAAGCAGGAAAAAGGGGGGGGGGGGAAACAGTACAGTTAAAGGGAAGGTACAAGAGTTGAGCCAACTGAAAGCCACCCTTGGGGAAGCCAAATGAAAAGAGCATAAAACTATTGCAGGGAAAACGTAAAATGGAAACTAGCAGTGCTAAGAGGGAAATCAAAAAACAAACAGCCAAGCATCAAAATAGTTTTTAAGGCATATACAAGCAAGAAATCCATGAGAATCTGTGGTCCACTGGAATACAGGGGTTAAATGAGCAATTAAAGAAAGTAAAGATATTGCACAGAAACTGATTTTTTTCAGCAGATTTCATTACAGAGGGTATTGGAAAAATACCTACCCTAGATTTTCTCATTTAAAAGGTACTAAAGATGAAGTACTGTCAAAGACTGAGGTGACAGGTGGAAGTGCTGGAAAAAAATTAATAAATTAAAGAGCAATAAGTCACCAAGACCAGATGGTATACAGTCTAGAGCTCAGGAGGAGCTTACAAATGTAGTAGCTGAGCTACTAGGAAAAATATACAATCTCTTATTACAAACAGAAACAATAGGGGAGGGTTGGAGGTTAGCAAATGTTCTGCCGGTCTTTACAAAGGTGCTAAGATGATTCTGGGAATTACAGATCAATAAACCTTATTTCACTACCAGGTATTGTGCAGGCACAACTATCCACCTCTACACTACCAATTATGGGATTGGAGCCAAGGATTAGAAACTATCTTAGACACACACGCAATTGTTCTGGAAAATAAAGTTTTAGTGATTTATAAATGACCAACGTTTATTTGCTGCTGTTGTACCCACGAATGTACCAAAACTGAGAAAAACATACTTCTCTGGCTCTTTACAGTAGACTATATTATTGAAATATCCATCATCCATGACACCCTTCTATCAAATGTAACCCAGTATCTTTGAACACATGGAATCAATAGCAAATATGGTTTTGATTTTCAAGTAAAGGACACTCCAGTGAACAACCTGGGCTGGGCAATGATTAAGTCAAAAATACAAGACCTATCCATGTGGAAATAATTGCTTTCCTAGCTCTACTGCTCTCCCAATTAGGATCTAACAAACAGAAGTTATCTTAAGAAACCTTCCAATTTTTTGAAAAACAAAACCCAGGTGTCCTGTGGCTATCCCAGTATTGTTTGGGTTTTTTTCAGTAGAAAATTATAGCACATTTATTTTTGTATTCAAATTAAAAGCAGAATCAGTATTATGAAGGAAATGGAGACCATGTTGAAGGTAGCCATTTGTGGATGAAATGGCAAGTATTGAGCAATTATAGACAAGGCCACCAATGCTTCAGTGATGTGTGATGTTACATTCCTGTTGTTTGACAGAGATGCGCTGGTCTCAATGAGATAAGCATCTCCTTGGTAGGCAGTAAAAGAAAAATTATCAAGGGCATAGTAAAAAATCTTATAAAAAAAAGAGAAAAATGTTTTACTTCATGCCAATTTCAACTATTTAGTGGAGGCAGGTATCTGGGAGATTGTTAAAGATTAATATAGGTATTTCAAATACTAAAATAGATCTCATCATTCTAACAGGATCCTGATAGCTTACTCCTTTTATTCAGTATCTCCCTAAGAAAATGGCTTTGACAAGTATCAAAGAAGTTTCCAAGTGAATTTTCCTTTAAAAAAAAAAAGTTAGCTATAAAATCCCGGTTAGTAGCTGTTCTTTACTTGCTTGACCTGTAAAGGGTTAAAAAGTCCATAGGTAAAAGGGAGGGAGTGGGCACTTTACCAAAAGAGCCAATGGAAATGCTAGAACTTTTTAAAATTGAAACAAGACTCCCCTTTTGTCTGTCTCTGCTGTTCTTCCGAAGACCAGGGACAGGGCTGGAACTATGCTGTAAAACCTTGCGTCAGGTATAGAAAAAAAAATCATCAACTCATACCTAAAAACTACTCACTTGAAGCCCCAGATATGTAAGTAGATCAGGAAATGTTTAGGAAGACGCGATTAGGTTTCTCTCTTTCATTTCTTTATGGCGTGTGGAATCCTCTGTGCTAACCCCAGGTGCTTTTGCTTTGCTTGTAACCTTTACACTGGACCTAAAGAGAGCTATCTTCATGCTTAATTTTTGTAATTGTTTTTTTAAAAATCTACCAAAAAGCCTAAGTTTCAAATATATTTTCTTCCTTTTTGTTTTTAATAACATTTACCTTTTTTTAAAGAACAGGATTGAATTTGTGTGTCCTAAGAGCTTTATGCATATGTTGTTTAATTAATTGGTGGCAACAGCTAATTTCCTTTGTTTTCTTTCTCAGCTTTTCCCCGAAGCGGTGTGTGAAAAGGCTTGAGGGTACCCCACAGGAAGGAATTCCCAAGTGCACCTTCTTGGATTCCAAAAGTGGGAGGGGGATTGCACTTGGGTGGTGGCAGCATCTACCCATCCAAGGTCAGAGAGAAGCTGTAATACCAGCCTGGAGTGGTCAGTATTAATTTTTAAAATGCTTGTGGGCCCCCACCTTCTGCACTTTAAGTGCCAGAGTGGGGAATCAACCTTGACAAAAGCTATTTCCTTTGACTGCAGTAGTCACTACTGAACAACATGAAGCACTCCTTCCCTGTAATGCTAAGGATAAGAACGGCCATACTGGGTGTGACGGGTTGGTATCACAGAAACCCCCTTGGAGCTTCCACCTGGTGTGGCAAGGTTACTTGTGCCCCTGCTTTCCTGCCTTTTCCAGCTTGGGACTCCAGAATCCTGTCTGTTTTCAGCCAGATGCGCTGATCTGCTGCAAACCCAGACCCAGGTCTGAACCACGTCCACTAACAGCTGTAGGCCTGCCTGGAAGTAGCTCAGGAAGTGCCCTTGCCTTTGACACCCAGGTGCCCAACTCCTAATGGGGTTCAAACCCTGAATAAATCCGTTTTACCCTATATAAAGCTTATACAGGGTAAACTCATAAATAGTTCGCCCTCTATTTCAAAGATAGAGAGGTATGCACAGCTGTTTGCCCCCTCCAGGTACTAACATGTACTCCAGGTAACTTAATAAGTAAAAAGTTATTTTAATAAGTACAGAGAGTAGGATTTAAGTGATTCCAAGTAGTAACAGACAGAACAAAGTGAATTACTAAATAAAATAAAATAAAACACGCAAGTCTATGTCTAATCAAACTGAACACAGATAGAAACCTCACCAGTTCCAGCAAACTTCTTTTCACAGGCTATAGTGCTCCTAGCCTGGGTCCAGCAATCGCTCATACCCCCTATTGTCTTTGTCCTTTGTTTAGTCTCTTTCAGGTGTGTCCTTGGGGGGTGGAGAGTCTCTCTCTTTAGCCAGCTGAAGACAAAACGGAGGGGTCTTCCAGGGGTTTAAATAGATTTTCTCCCCTGGATGGACGCTCCTCCCCACTCCCTGTGTAGCATCATGTTACCCTGGAGTTCTGGGATCACATGGGGAAGTCACATGTCCATGCACCACTCAGTAACCAGTGCAGTCACATTCCTGGCCAAGCTCAGATGTGGATTGGTGTCTGCACCTTCTTTTGTCTGATTAAGAGTTTCTTGATTGGGCACATTCCTTTCGCAAGACATGATCCCATGCTCTTACAAAGGCTATGTATAAAACCAGCAAATATACAACCAATATTCATAACTTCAACTACAACAATGATACATGCATGCAAACAGGAGGAATAGATTCAGTAGATCATAACTTTTACAGAGATATGTTACATGGCAAATGTAGCATAAAACATATTCTAGTTACGTCATATATACTATTTATAAGCATCTCCCCATAAAGTTTTATGGGGACACCGTCACACTGGGTCAGACCAAAGGTCCGTCTAGCCTAGTATCCTGTCTTCCAACAGCAGCCAATGCCAGGTGCCCCAGAGGGAATGAACAGAACAGGTAATCATCAAGTGATCCATCCCCTGTCGCCCATTCTCAGATTCTGGCAAACAGAGGTTAGGGACACCATCCCTGCCCATCCCGGCTAATAACCATTGGTGGACCTATCCTCCATTATCTTATCTAATTCTTTATTGAATCTTGTTATAGTCTTGGCCTTCACAACATCCTCTTGCAAACAGTTCCAGAGGTTGACTGTGAATTGTGTAAAGAAATACTTCCTTTTGTTTGTTTTAAACCTGATGCTTATTAATTTTGTTTGGTGATCCCTAGTTCTTGTGTTATGAGAAGGGGTAAATAACACTTCCTTATTTACTTCCTCCACCAGTCATGATTTTATAGACCTCAATCATATCCCCCTAGTCGACTCTTTTCCAAGCTGAAAAGTCCCAGTCCTATTAATCTCTCCTCATATGGCAGCCATTAAATAACCCTACTCGTTTTTGTTGCCCTTTTCTGAACCTTTTCCAATTCCAATATATTTTTTGATATGGGGTGACTGCATACAGTATTCAAGATGTGGGCATAACATGGATTTATATAGAGGCATTATGATATTTTCTGTCTTATTATCTATCCCTTTCTTAATGATGATGCCTAACATTCTGTTCGCATTTTTGACTGCTGCTGCACACTGAGTGGATGTTTTCAGATAAATATCTACCATGACTCCAAGATCTCTTACTTGAGTGGTAAAACCTAATTTAGACCCCATCATTTTTATATGTATAGTTCAGATTACGTTTTCCAATGTGCATTACTTTACATTTATCAACATTGAATTTCATCTGCCATTTTGTTGCCCAGTTAGCCAGTTTTGTGAGATCCTTTTGTAGCTCTTTGCAGTCTGCCTGGGACTTAACTATCTTGAGTAATTTTGTATCATCCTCAAATTTTGCCACCTCACCATTTACCCCTTTTTCCAGATCATTTATGAATATGTTGAATAGGACTGGTCCCAGTACAGATTGCGAAATTTGAAATGCTACAGTGTTAGGCTGCTGTGGTGTTTTCCCCACCACAGGGATGTTAAATTTAATTATATGATGGTCACTATTACCAAGCGTTGCAGCTATATTCACCTCTTGGACCTGATCCTATGCTCCATTTAGGACTAAATCAAGAATTGCCTCTCCTCTTGTGGGTTCCAGGACTACCTGCTCCAAGAAGCAGTCATTTAAGGTATCAAGAAACTTTACCTCTGTATACCATCCTGAGGTGACATGAACCCAGTGAACATGAGGATAGTAGAAATCCCCCATTATTATTATTTTTATAGCCTCTCTAATCTCCCGGAGCATTTCACAATCACTAACACCATCCTGGTCAGGTGGTCGTTAATATATCCCTACTGCTATATTCTTATTATTAGAGCATGAAATTACTATCCATAGAGATTCTATGGTACAGCTTGGTTCATTTAAGATTTTTACTTCATTTGATTCTACGCTTTCTTTCACATATAGTACCACTCCCCCACCAGCATGACCTATTCTGTCCTTCTGATATATTTTGTTTCCTGGTATAACTGTGTCCCATTGATTATCTTCATTCCACCAAGTTTCTGTGATGCCTATTATATCAATATCCTCATTTAATATGAGGCACTCTAGTTCACCCATCTTATTATTTAGACTTCTAGCATTTATATATAAGCACTTTAAAAACTTGTCACTTTTTAGCTGTCTGCCATTACATGATGTAATTGAATGGGACTCTTTTTCATTTGACTGTTTCTGATCAGATCCTATCTGTATTTTATCATCTTCCATCCTCTGTTCCTCGCTAGGACATAGAGAATCTCCATTAATAGATCCTCCCCTAAGGGATGTCTCTGTCCAAACCATGTGCTCCTCCGCACCTGTAGGCTTTCCCCCAGCCCGTAGTTTAAAAACTGCTCTATGACCTTTTTAATTTTAAGTGCCAGCCATCTGGTTCCATTTTGGTTTAGGTGGATCCCATCCTTCCTGTTTAGGCTCCCTCTTTCCCCAAAGCTTCCCCAATTCCTAATAAATCTATACCCCTCCTCCCTACACCATCGTCTCATCCACGCATTGAGACCCTACAGTTCTGCCCGTCTAACTGGCCCTGCAGGTGGAACTGGAAGCATTTCAGAGAATGCTACCATGGAGGTCCTGGACTTCAATCACTTACCTAAAAGCCTAAATCTGGCCTCCAGGACCTTCTTCTCTATGTCATTGGTACCTACATGTACCACGACCACAGGCTCCTCCCCGGCACTACAGATAAGCCTATCTAGATGTCTCGAGAGATCCACAACCTTCACACCAGGCAGGAAAGTCACCATGCGGTTCTCCCGGTCATCGCATACCCAGCTACCTCTGTTTCTAATGAACAAATTGCCCATAACTATTACCTGTCTCTTCCCAATAACTGGAGTTCCCTCCCCCGGAGAGGTATCCTCAGTGCAAGAGGATACCACGACATCATCTGGAAGGAGGGTCCCAATTATGGGATCGTTTCCCTCTGCTCCAGTTGGATGTTCTCCTTCCCTGAGACTTTCATCCTCCTCCACAGCACAGAGTCTGTCAGACTGGGGGGGTCGGACCATTCTACTGTGTCCTGGAAAGTCTCATCTATGTACCTCTTTGTCTCCCTTAGCTCCTCTAGTTCAGACACTCTGGTCTCCAAAGCACATACACGGTCTCTGAGGGCCAGGAGCTCCTTGCACTGAATGCACACATATGCCACCTGCCTACAGGGCAGGTAATCACACATGCTGCATTGGGTGCAATAAACTGGATAGCCTCCACTCTGTTGCTGGACTTCCACCTTCATTATCTTTTTACTCCTGCAGCCATTTCCTTTGTTTTTGGTTTGTTTTTATCAGGGGGTGGATTTGGCTTTAAGTTTAAAGAATGTTAAGTGTATCTAGCACACTCTCACACGCCCCCATAAACTCCCTCGCAAAATTCCCGTTAGCTGCTCCTGTTCACTAGCTCCTCTGGTCACTTAGGAGTGGGCTTTTTAAAGTCCTGGTCTTCCTGAGTAGCCCTGTCCCCTGGTTAATGGTTGATGGGTGCTAAAGAGCTTAGGGATCAAGGCCTCATTAAGAATCTCTAAGCCTTGCCTAGCAGGCCACTAGGCTCAGAACATGGTCCCCCAAACAAACAGACCACATGGTATATTTCAGTCAAGCAGCAAGCACACCACAAACACAAACACACACACTACAGACAACAAACTTACCCCAAGGGTCATATAATCGCTCCTCCTTCACTTTGTAAGTGTGGCAGGGCAGGGGTCAAATCCCCCTTTAAAGCCCTGCCAAACTGCTGGCTGCAGCCTGCTCCCTGGCCAGGGGTAGGGCTGCAGGTATCCAGCAGGCGGCCCAGCTGCAAACCCTAATGAGGGCAAGCTCAGAGGAACAGGCTGAGCTAAGTGCAGCCAGCTGGGGGAGTCAGGAGGGCTATAAAGCCCAGGGCAAACCCCAGAGAGGGGGCTAGCCTGAGAGGAGACAGGAAGGTGGTTTAGCGATCTCCTTATAGTAGAGGGAAACCTCAAAGGGCTAGCAGACCCTGGGGAGGGTCTGTGGGGCACTAACTGTTGGGGGATCTGGGAACTGCACATGCACTATAAATAAAGACACTTGGGTGAACCAGGACAACAGGTGTTGGGACTCTTAATTGCACCAGCCAGACACAGGGCGCCGGGACGAGCGCGGGAAACCGGCGCAGACCCTGTGACAGTAAGGTATCATTTGAAAACTCGTAACTTGCTGATCAGTAATATCATAGTAAAATGCATGTCGCAACATTATGTGTAAAATTATGAACATAAGCTCAAATCGTGACTGAAGTGTGTTTCCCAAATAAGTCTGGAGAGTGGCTAAATCAGTTTCTCAAAGACAAAGGACAAGCTAACACAACAGCTAGCTGTCAACAAAGCTGATTGGTCACTTAATAGTTGACGGCCTTTTATTGGCAAGAAAGGGGAGTAGGGATGAAAGAGATCTGCACCTCCACCAGATCCCCTCTTGGTTCTCAATTGGAAATGCTTTTCAAAGAAGAACTGAAAGTATAAAAAGGAGGGGGAAACTCCCCAAAGGCTCCTTTCCCCCACCCCCACCCCCCACCCGCTCATCTCATTCTCCACACTTGAGAAGACAAAGGCAACAGCCGTTGGACTCTGAAGAGTTTGATCAGTAATGCTGTTGGAAGCATGTACTAAGAAACGTTGATTTAAATCTAATGTAATGTCAAGTTAGGCACTAGAAAGCATTTTAGCTTTATTTTTCTTGTAACCATTTCTGACTCTTATGCCTCATAGTTTGCCCTCAGTCAAAAGTCTATGTCTTTGCAGTTAATAAACTTGTTTTGTTGTTTTACCTAATCCAGTATGTTTAAGTTAAAGTGTCTGGGTAACTCTATTTAAGGTAGTGTATATTATTCCCTTAAAGGAATAATGGATTTAATAATTTGACCTGTCCAGGAGAGGGCTGGAGAGTACAAGACATACATTTTGGGGGAGGGGGGGGATCTGGGACTGGGAGTGTGTTGGGGTCACACGGCAGAGGTAACCAAGGTTGGTAAAAGCCAAAATGTAACCACATGGACCTTCAGGGTATGGCTGCCATGCTGGAAATAGCGGCCCTGATGGGAGCTATTTCAGCAAGGCATTGTAACCTAAGTTTGCGGGTCATGGTGACACAGTCCCCTCTGGTATGGATTGCACCCCAATATGTCTCAGTATTTATTCCTCATTTTCATCTTTTTTGATACAAAGTCATGTTTAGAGGGAAAAAAGACAGTCTTTTGGTCAAGGCACTGTACTAGCTCTCAGAAGATAGGGGTTCACTTCCCAGTTATAGCACAGACTTCTTGTACAACTTTGGTCATATCATTTAATCTCTTTGTGCCCCAAATGGGGATGACAATACTTCTTTTCTCCCATCCTGTATCTGTCTCACCTGTTTAGAGTGTAAGCTCTTTGCAGCTGGAATCATCTCTTATTAGATTTGTACAGCACTTCGCACAATGGGGCCCCAGATTGGGCGTATAACAATATATTTATAATAATAAATCTATGAAAAATGCTGGCTCAGTTCTTTGTAAAGAAAAGCAAGGTCCTGACTCTGCAAACCCTTAAGTATGTGCTTAACTTATGCCATCACTGCACCAATGTAGCTACACAGCTCTTTATTATTCCAGTGTTCTCTATTAAATTTCTTATAGCAATAAATTGTCAGGAAAGCACCTACCATGGAGTAAGCACAACCAATTTAATAATGGAATAAAATAATTACTTTCCTTACATTTTTATATGTAATTACAATTTTAGTAATATAAATGCACCAAAGATATAACAATTATGTATATTTAATTATTTAAATGTATAGTATATTACATTTAGTTTGCTTTATCCACAAACAAAAGCTTTTGAAATCTCCTGTTAAAATAGAGACAAGGTGGGTGAGGGAATATCTTTTATTGGACTAACTTTAACCAACATGGTAAAATACTTATTTACATTGTAAAACAGTTTCTTTTCTGAATTCAAAGCTGTTTAATTCTTGTGTTTTACATACTATAATGGAACCAATCTTCAGTGAACAGATAAAAAGGATGAAATTTCCAAAAAGAATTAAAGGACTTAAGCACCCAACTGTAGTTGGCTTTCAGTGGGAACATAAATCTCTTATGCACTTTTTAAAACCCCATCCAAAATGTCTTATGTATGGATTTATAAAAAAACTTACGAATGAAAAAAGGCTAAAATCCAAACCTAGCATGTAGAAAGAGATAAGCAACTAGTGAGGTCTGAATCAAAGAACATTTTAATGGACTCTTGAAATCTTCAAGAGACATTCAAAACCAGTATTTTTAAACACATGCTAATGTTTCAATGTCTTATCTTTCATCATTCAATATAATTTCATTTGAATTCAAACTGAAAAGTTCTACTTGGGTTTGTCAGGAGAAAGTATTTGCAGTTTAACTTCCATGACTACATAATAAATATGCTTGCATAAGAAAATATATATGTTCCATTAACAAACATGTGCTTCTGTAATATGATTCAAATTGGTGGCAATTCTAAAGGTTTTGTTTCAATTTCCACTTCTATTTGAAAGGAAATTATGTTTTTTCAACATACTTTGCAATTTACTATTGTTAAGCTTTTCTGTGTTTTTGTAATAGTCATTTATTTCATTTCCTGTTATCTGCAAATTTCGTAAAAATATAAATAATACACAAACAATAATTAAAACGATAACCTACAACACAGAAGACAGACTGATTCATTTACCCAGGTCAAGGTGTGATGCAGTCACCTGGGCACTGGGTTAGGAACCACACACTCTTCCATGCTAATCTTGGATTTGACCAAGACTCTCTGCGGTCTTGGGCAGGTCCCTTAACCTCTATCTGTTATCTCATCTCTGTCTCAATCTGCAAAATGGAGATAACAATACTTAGCTATGAATCTTGTAGCAATGTCCTGAGGATTAATTTTTTGACATTTATTAAGCACTTTGAAGATGAAAAGCATAATTTAAGTGGTAAATATTATTATAGCATTAAAGGAAGAAATATTTGCCTTTCAGGAAACAATAGATAACTTCTATTTGGTAGACAGCTTTCTCTTAGGAAACCTTCCAAACTAGCAACTAAAATGTCCATCGGTGTAGTCTATGACTCTACTGTATTCTCATAATATATTAACAATTAACAATGAAAATAAATCAAATTAAATTACAATAATGACAGGAACTAATGCACAGTTGGGATACAATATGGCAAAGCATTGTCAGTGGAGTTACCATAATATCATCACTGCTCAATAACACACTATTTGTGATAATAAATCTAATTCAAACCACTTTCGTCTTAAGAAGCTTTTAATACAAAAGAGTTGACGTTTGCATTGTGGTAAATAATACATGGACACTGGGTCTTCTTTCCAGATAATACAATTTAAACTAGATAAAACATAGGAGAATTTGAGCTTAAAATGTTTACCTCAAATTAACAGCCAACCAGTGTAACGAGAACACATACGTCAAGATTCATTCTCATCAAATCCTTGTCCCTTCTGCATTCTGCCATCCAGATCATTCTTAATATAAATGAAATGTTGCCTCTCTCCTGGATAAAGGTCACAGATGTAAACAACAGCCATTACACTGATAGTAGCTGGTGGACTTTCCCTATCTTCCACCAGAATGGTTTGGTCTATCACACATTCCCATCTCTGCCTAGCACACATTCCGCAAAACAGAGACATTAACAGAAAATTCTATAACAAGAAAAATATGCTGAATCGTGAAGTTAATTATATTCTTGGCTTTTGTTACCTCTCCTTGATACTATTAATTTTTTTGGCATTAAGTCACAGGGCCAACGCTACTATTGAAATAATTCTTCACAAGTCTTCATATGCTGTCAAGCAATAAAACAGTTCTTAACACTATCTACTTCATTTGGATAAATGACACTTGGCAGTATTATTTCCAACTTTCATGCCAAAACCCCAACAGTAATTTTGTAATCCATATATAAATAGCAAGATGATACAGAATCACAAATTTCTGATTTCTCCAAAGGTAATAAAGGAAAGGCTTAAAAGTTCTGCATCCATACACAGAAGATGGCTGAGAAGATGAATTTTGACAGAAAGGCTGCAAGCAGGAAGTGAGAAAGGTTTCCCCCAAATATTCAACATTACAAATTTCAAATCTAACTGGTCTTGGAAACTGGCCAGACATGGACCAGTAAATGATTTCTTCGTTGTTTGATAAGATTTTTTTTCCAATTTGTTCACTGGAATGCAACATGAGGATTTGTAATTAAATTCAAGATGAACCCTAGTTTTCCCTCTAAAGTTAAACATTGCTGCTCCCACCTACATTTCAAATACTGCTATGAAAATGTAACTAAAATTTGGAGAGTGTCCCTCTCAATCTGGCCTTTCCAAGAAACAACTAGACCTTTTGGGATTTTTATTGCCAACTTAGCATTTCTCATACTGAACATGGTCAGCTAGATCTTGAGTTCAAGCTTTCATTTCTTCTGTTTTGGCTCACCATGTGCACTTTCTTTTGGACACCATTCAAGTGTCCAGCTTTTTCTTGGAAGAAATAACTGTGTTTTTATAGGACTCTAGATAGAATGAATTTCCCCAAAGGAGCAAAACTATTTTACTGATGTCACTTATGATTTTCAGGCCCAGTCAGCCGTAATTATACAATGGGAACCTGTATCCAAACATCTTGTTTGATTCACCAACCTTAAGTATTCAGATTTTAACATGATAATATATTCAAGCAAAAGAACCTCATACACTTCCCTAACTTTCTTAATTTATTAAAATTAGCCGTTTTGAAATCAAAAACCCTAGTCTCAGATTTATTTCTGTTTATCCTTCCATTTAGTTTGAACTGAATTAGCTCATGATCACTCGAGCCAAGGTTGTCCCCTACAACCATGTCTTCTATGAGGTCCTCACTACTCACCAAAACCATATCTAAACTGTCATTCCCCCTTGTTGGTTCAGCAACTACTGGATGAAGGAATTCATCAACCATCACATCTAGGAAAATCTGAGCCCTATCCATAGAATCATAGAATCTCAGTGTTGGAAGGGACCTCAGGAGGTCATCTAGTCCAACCCCCAAAAATATTATTATTACTAGCACTTATTCTCCAGTCTATATCTGGGAAGTTGAAGTCTCCCATGATCACGCAGTTCTCATTAGTATTTACTTCATTAAAACATTAAAGAGTTCTCTATCCATATCCAAATTAGATCCCGCTGGTCTATAGCACACCCCCAAGCACTATCCCAGGGGAGGTTCTAGTAGGTTACTTCCCCAATGTGATTTTTGCCCAGGCAGACTCTGTCTTATCCATTCCATCACTTTTTATTTCTTTACAGTCTACCTCATCACTGATATACAATGCTACTCCACCACCTTTATCTTTATTTCTGTCTTTCCTAAACAGCATATACCCTTCAATACCTGTACTCCAGTCATGACTACTATTCCACCATGTTTCTGTTACTCCTATAACATCTGGTTTCACTTCCTGGACAAGTAGCTCCAGTTCCTCCATTTTGTTACCTAGGCTCATCGCATTGGTGTACAAACATCTTAATTTTTGCTTTTTGGCCTCACTCACATTCTTTAGCTAATTTGGCACAGAGATTGTACCGCCAGTATGACCTATTAGACTAGAATCCACTCTGCCCTTCCTCCTTATGTCCATTCTCCTACCCACGGCTATATCCTTTCTTACTTTGTTTTCTTCCCTCTCAATGTTAAAATCCAGCATGGAGATTACCTGTAGATTGATGTAGAAGCCCTCTACACCAACATTCCACACAAAGATGGACTACAAGACATCAGGAACAGTATCCCCGATAATGTCACGGAAAATCTGGTGGCTGAACTTTGACTTTGTCCTCACCCACAACTATATAAAATTTGGGGACAATGTATATATACCTTGGAGTCAGCAGCACTGCTATGGGTACCCGCATGGCCCCACAGTATGCCAACATTTTTATGGCTGACTTAGAACAACACTTCCTCAGCTCTCGTCCCCTAACGCCCCTACTCTACTTGCGCTACATTGATGACATCTTCATCATATGACCCATGGAAAAGAAGCCCTTCAGGATTTCCACCAGGATTTCAACAATTTCCATCTCACCATCAACCTCAGCCTGGACCAGTCCACACAAGAGATCCACTTCCCGGACACTACAGTGCAAATAAGCGATCGTCACATAAACATCACCCTATACCGGAAACCTACTGACCGCTATACTTATCTACATGCCTCCAGCTTTCATCCAGACCACATCACATGATCCATTGTCTACAGCCAAGCTGTAAGATACAACTGCATTTGCTCCAATCCCTCAGACAGAGACAAACACCTATAGGTTCTCTATAAAGCATTCTTAACACTACAATACCCACCTGCTGAAGTGAAGAAACACATTGACAGAGTCAGAAGAGCACCCAGAAGTCACCTACTACAGGACAGGCCCAACAAAGAAAGTAACAGAACGCCACTAGCCGTCACCTTCAGCCCCCAACTAAAACCTCTCCAGCGCATCATCAAGGATCTACAAGCTATCCTGAAGGACGATCCCTCACTCTCACAGACCTTGGGAGACAGACCAGTCCTCGCTTACAGACAGCCCCCTCAACCTGAAGCAAATACTCGCCAGCAACTACACACCACACAACAAAAAAACGAACCCAGGAACCTATCCTTGCAACAAACCCCGGTGCCAACTATGTTCGGGTATCTATTCAAAGGACACCATCATAGGACCTAACCACATCAGCCACACTATCAGGGGCTCATTCATCTGCACATCTACCAATGTGATATATGACATCATATGCCAGCAATGTCCCTCTGCCATGTACATTGGCCAAACCAGACAGACAGTCTCTACGCAAAAGAATAAATGGACACAAATCAGACGTCAAGAATTATAACATTCAAAAACCAGTCGGAGAACACTTCAACCTCCCTGGACACTCAATTACAGACTTAAAAGTGGCAATTCTTCAACAAAAAAACTTCAAAAACAGACTCCAAAGAGAAACTGCAGAACTGGAATTAATTTGCAAACTGGACACCATCAAATTAGGCCTGAATAAAGACTGCAAGTGGATGGGTCGTTACACAAACTAAAAACTATTTCCCCATGCTAATTTTTCCCCCTACTCACACCTTCTTATGAACTGTTTAAAATGGGCCACCCTGATTACCACTACAAAAGTGATTTTCCTCCTGCTAATAATAGCCCACTTTAATTGAATTGTCTTGTTAGAATTGGTAAGGCAACCCCCATCTTTTCATGTACTCTGTATATACATCTTCCTACTGTATTTTCCACTCCATGCATCTGATGAAGTGGGTTGTGGCCCACGAAAGCTTATGCCCAAATAAATTTGTTAGTCTCTAAGGTGCCACAAGTACTTCTCGTTGTTAAAACAATATAGGAACAATAATCTTATTCATAAAGCACAGAATAAGCAGATAGTTCTAGAAAAACAAACATTCAGAACTGGAAGAGCAGCAAAGGTCAAATACCCATCAATACAGACTTCCTGGCTGCACACTGTAACGCCTGTCCTACTAGTTTTCCGTGGACTAATTTTAAGAGATGGTAAATGGCTCAAATGAGCTTCTGCTCTACATTGGTCTGTGATCTGTGAATGTAACATTGCAATAGGACTCTTTTTAAAAAATCAACAAGATAAAAATAGTAGTATCAGAGGAAGTGATTTAGGACTGACATTCGTATTATCACCATAATGCTCATAAAAAGATATAATTGTTTGTATTAGTCCACTTTTTAAAACTGCAAGATTTAGTTAATAACTCTTTAAAAAGCAACATGAATTCTCCACAATCCACATGGATCACTTCAAGCAAATCACATTTCTACTTTACTAGTATTAGTGCAATATTCGTTCTAACACGTATAACTAAGTAAGCCTGAATGAACAGCCTAGTTTACTGTGCTCTGTGCTATCATAAGAAACACCCAGAGATCATCTCTCTCAAGACACCCTCTTCAAAGAGGTATAGAGAAGCTACAAGTATTGCATATATTCCATACATAGCATCCTGCTGGAGAGCGCACATCTCCCACCCTCTTAAGGTACATCTGCACTTCAAGATGGAGGTGTAATTTCCAGATCGAGGAGGCATACCCGCATTAGCTCTGATCGAGCTCGCTTCTAAAAATAGAAGTGTAGCAGTGGTAGCATGAGGGGCTAGCTGCCCTGAGTACAATCCCATCTGAGATGCTAGGAACACACTTCGGCAGCTAGCCCCTCCCCTTGCACATGCTGCTACAGCTACACTTCTACTTTAGCACATAAGCTTGACCAGAGGTAGCCCCAATATCGCTCCTTGAGCTGGAAATTACACCTCTATTAGACACACCCATAGAGACCAACTGCAGAGAAGGGTTATGAGCAGTATAGAAAAAGCATAAAGGACCCGATGTTCAGAACAGTTAAACCTACGATCTAGGGAAAGATTGGATCTCAAGATAAAGAAACTGGGCCAGGGGAAAGCAGAAACATTTGTTCCGATGCACAGGTACTCTACACCACTTAAATGGGGAGAAATTAAGGTAATTTCAATAGCACAGAAAGAGAATATATGCTATAATATGATTGGCAATGTACAGTAAGTGCTGGATCAACTAGACAAACATTTTGCATTTAAAATCAACACACAATATGATGAAATCAGGTAGCCATAACAATACACTTGAGTTTTCTAGAGTAATAACCCAAAATACTACAACTCACAATAGTTTCAATATGTAGTTTGGACCATTACTGAAGAATACCATAACTGAGTATAGTATTTTCCATGGAATTGAGAGCTACTTAATCAACAGAATGCAAATAATAGTGTCTCCATGTCTGTCAACCCAAAGAACAAACACAAAATCCATCCCATACAGACACAAGCAGATATGAACAATATAACAGTCATACTTTACATGTTCAAAGTACTTCACAATCATTAACTAATTAACCCTCATAATATTCCTGTGAGATAGTAAAGAAACAAAGACAAAAAGATGAAGTGGCTTGCCCATAGCCACCCATGCGCAGAACCAGGAACTTCTAAAACCCAAACCCATGTTAATTTCTCAAGACACTGCTCTCTCCTCAGAACGTTCAGTAGAGAATCATCAGGGCTAGAAGTATCCTCCAGTGAGTCATCTAGATTACAGCGCTGCATCATGATTCAATGTAAAATGAAATATAAAGAACATGCCTTTTCCCAATGCACAGGATTTGGGCTCTGTACTCATTTGTAACAAACTGTAAAGCAGATAGGCACATTATCTACAAGACTACCAACTCTTCAGTTATCTGAATATATATCCTAAGAATTTACAAAATATATTAAAAATAAATAAAACTTTACACCATATGTGCAAAAAACAGACATTCAATCTTACTTCTCCATGCCTTAAAGGTGTAATGGCTCCTCTTGCTACCCCCATTCGAAAAAGGGTTTCCGTGGCCTGCATATAAAAACAAAAAATTGTTATTTTGAAAAGACAATACAATAATGACGACTATTTTTGTTCAGCTATACTTATGACTAAAACATAAGTCAAGTTTAACAACTGTTTTACTACTCAACCATTTAAAGAAGAATATCCAGAAAACAATCCTACATGGTAACCTCCTTTCAAGGGCTATCAAGCAAAAGAGACACTCCAGAACAAATCTTTAGGCTGAAATCTCTGCATATGTGCCATTTTATTTATGTCATCAGGGTTTTCAAAGGCCACACTACGTGAAACCCTGTCCTTGATAGTATCTGAGCCCTTACTAGCTGGCTCTGTATCTTACCAGGGATTCCTTGGTAGTAGTGACATCACAAAATGGGGACTTATAGTAGAGAAGCCAAGGAGCACAACTTTGGGACGAAGAAATGGTTACTCACTCTGTGCAGTAATTGTGGTTCTTTAAGATGTGTCCCCATATGGGTGCCCCTCTCAAGATGCACTAGTGCCCCCCGTGCCCTTGGACAGAGATTTCTCAAAGCAGTGTCCATTCATCCTGAACATGTGTGTTAATCTTTTGCCCTGTCCCATTGTCATATAGTGCTACATGGTCAAACTGCCCCCAGTTCCTTCTCTACCATAAAGCCTCATGGCAGAAAACTCCGAAGCACAGGGGAAAGAGGGTGGGTAGTTGAGCACCCATAGGGACACACATCTCGAAGAACCATAGCTACTGCATAGAGTGAGTAACCATTTCTTCTTCCTCGGGTAGTGTCCTTATAGGTGCTTCACTCTAGGTGACTATTGAGAGGTACCCGTTAAGGTGGAGGGGATTTCAGACTTCAATCCAGTACGGCAAAAAGCGCAGCTGACCTGCACACTGTATCAGAGGTGGAGTTGTGAGTTATTGCATAATATTCAGAGAATGTATGTATAGAAGCCCACGTAGTGGCTTTACAGATTTTGATGATCAATATGTTTTTGAGGAAGGCCGTGAGAGTGGCAATAGACCTTATAGAATGGATGCATATGAGTAAGGGTAGCTCAGTGTTATGAGACTGGTAACAGGAGTTAATGCAGTCTGAAATCTGTAAGTCTATGGTTAGAGATTACCAACCCCTTTGATCTGTCTGCTATCGAGACGAATAATTTGTCGACCTTTCTGAAGGGTTTCGTTCTGTCTAGATAGAAGGCCAGAGCTCTCCTGGGATATGCAGCAGTGCATCCTAGATATTCAGATGTGGTTTCGGATAGGAGATAGGTAAGTGAATGGGCTGATTGAGATGGAATTCAGAAGAGATCTTAGGTAAGAACTTGGGGTGGGGCCACAGCATGACCTTGTATTTAAAAAAAATGTGGGTGGGAGGAGGGTATGCCATCAGGGTCCCTGTTTCACCAACCCCTCGCACCGACATGATGGCTATCAGCAATACTGTCTTCATTGATAATGGAGCAATTAGCAAGTAGCCAGAGGTTCGACAGGTGGTCTTGTGAGGCATTTAAGGACCAGGTCGAGTCCTATACTGGGGCAGGACGTTGGACCACTGGATAGTGGTTCCCCAGCCCTCTGAGGAACCTTGTTGGTGTCGGGTTGGATAAAGATGGAACAGCCCTCTATTGGGGGTTGAAAATCCATGAGGGTCGCCAGGTGGACGATAGACCGGAGGTTTTCAGAGGCAAGATGTAGTCTAGTATATCTGGAAGTGATGCGATCATCTGTGAAAGTTGTCTGCGGTCACACCAACTGGCAAAACGCGTCCATTTTGAGAATACGTATAGCGAGTAGACTGTTTTCTGCTGTGTAATAGCACTCATTTTATATCCTCTGAGCAGGTTATCTCCATTACCGTGAACCATTGACTAACCATGATTTGAGATAAAGCATCACAAGATTGGAGTGAAAAATCTTCCTGCACTCTTGGGACAGGAGATAGGGAGCAGTGCAGAGAGTGATCGCTGGGCATACAGACAGCTGTATCAAATAAGGACACTACGTTTGCCTGCAAGAGGTCGGGTCTATTAAGATGACTCTGGCTCTATCCTTTATTTTGAGCATAACTTTGGCTATTGGGAGTGTCGGGGAGAAAGCATTAGCAGGGTTGACGACCACTGAAGGTGACAAGCGCTCCCTAACGATTGGTGACACAGAAGTGGGTGGATTTCTTGTTTGCCTCCGTGGCAAACAAATCTATCTATTCACCCCATTGGTGAAATATATGATGTAATATGTTGGCATCTATTTCCCACTCGGGGTCTTGAAAGACATGTCTGCTGAGCACGTCCACAGTCACATTCTGAATGTCCGGGAGATAGGCAGCTGTGATAGTAATGTGATTCTGTGAGACTCACTTCCAGAATCTGATGTCCTCAGTGCAAAGGGAAGGGGATCTTGCTTCTCCCTGGCTGTTGATGTAAAACATTAATGATATATTGTCAGTCATTATATGAATGTGTTTGTCCTTGATTAGTGATAGGAATTGGAGACAGGTGTATCTGATACTCTGAGCTCCAGGAGATTGATATGTAGCATCGTCTCTGGCAACATCCTCTTGCCTTGGATTGTACAAGTGTCTAGATGTGTGTCCCACCTTAGCAGAGAGGCATCCATCGTTGCAATGACCATTGGGGGAGGACAAGTGAATGGAACTCCTGTGCAAAGGTTGTGACAGTCCTGCCACCAGCTGAGGGATTGTTTCACAAATATGGGTATGGAAAGAAGCATATCTAGACTGTGTCTAGTGGGTGAAAAAATAGTTCTGAACCATCTTTGGAGGCAGTACATTCGAAGACTGGCATGTTCCGTCATGAAGGTGGTGGCCGCCATGTGCCCTAGTAATTGAATGAAGTTCCTGACCGTGGTTTGTGGGCTGAGCTGAAATGTGTTTGCTATGTAGAAACGAGTCACAAACCTGTGCCAAGGAAGGTAGGCTCTCTCTGTCATTGAACTGAGATGGGTCCCTGTGAACTCTAGGGTCTATATTAGGGTCAAGATGGATTTTTGTATGTTCAGTAGCAGGCCCAATTGGCGGAAGAGGCCTGTGGCCTTGGAAGTTGCCTGAGACGTCAGCTCCAGGGAGCAGCCTTTTAGCATCCAATCATCCAGGTAAGAGAATACTAAAATACCTTTTCTGCAGAGCTGTGCTGCTACACCAACATGACCTTCGAAAAGACCCTCAGGGTGGATGATAGGCCAAAGGGGAGCGCACGATATTGGAAGTGGTCCAGGCCAACAATAAAATGGAGGAATCATTTGTGGGATGGGTGGATAGTGATGTGGAAATACGCATCTTCAAGGTCAGGGGCTGAAAACCAATTTTCTTGCTCTAGTGAGGGAATTAAAGCTGTGAGTCACAATTTAGAATTTCTGCACATTCACATAGGCGTTGAGTAGTCTCAGATCTAGGATGGCTCTCCAACCTCCACTTTTTTTTGGTATCAGGAAGTAACCTGAATAAAACCCCTTCCCTCTGGGCTGCATAGGGACTAGTTCTATAACTCCCAAGTACAAGAGAGCGCCTATTTCTTGATGAAGCATGCTCTCATGAGAGGGGTCCCTGAAGCAGGACGAGGAAAGGAGGCTCATTGGTGGAAGTGAAGTAAAGTGGATTGTGTAACCTGTGGAGACGATCTCCAAGACCCACTTGTCCGTAGCGATCAACTCCCAGGCTCACTTGCAGTGTGAAGATTATTGCCGGTGGAAGGAAGGCTGCTGAACTGGTGCAATGGAAGAGGATGAGGACCAACACATCAAAATTGCTGCTTAGAGGTAGACGGGTGCGAGGCGGGAGGCTGAGAAGTGGATGGTTTCTTTCTCTGAAACCTCTGTCTTCTTTGGTATAGCTCATATGCCCTCTGGGAGAGAAGGAATTGGATGGGGTGAGACTCTGGGATATCTGAAATTTGCTTAGCTTTCTCTTGAACGTAGGGGTGTAAATGCCAAGAGAATGAAAAGTCGCTCTAGAATCCTTCAGTGTTCGTAGAGACTTAGGTGTAGTATCTGCGAGCAACTTAGATCCATCAAAAGAAAGATCCTTAACCGTAGTCTGAACTTACTTAGGGAAACTGGAGAGCTGGAACAAGGAGGCTCTTCCTATTACCATCACTATGACGACTGAATGAGCGGCGGTGTCACCAGCATCAAGGGAGGCTTGCAAGGTTGTCCCGGCCAGCAGTTGGCCCTCCACAACAACCGCTTGAAACTGCTCTCTGTGTTCCACTAGTAGGTGGTCGATGAAGGAGGCTAATTTTAAGTAGTTGACATGGTTATTCCTTGCCATCAAAGCCTGATAATTGGCAGTGCTGAACTGGATGAATGCCAAAGAGAAGGGCTTTCTTCCTAGTAGATCAAAGCACTTGTGGTCTTTATCACGTTAATTCACTGCATCCACTACCAAGGAATTAGGTGAGGGATGGAAAAATAAAAATTCTAAGTCCTTTGCTGGGACGTAGCACTCCTTGTCTGCTCTTATCCGTGTCAGTGGAATAGAAGCTGGAGTGTGCCAAATGGTCTTTGCTGGATCTAAAAGAGCCTCATTGACAGGTAAGGCTATATGGGCTGATAAAGGTGAGTGAAGGATATCGAGCAGCTTATGAGGAGACTCTGTAACCTCCTTGAGTGGAATCTGCAAGAAGTCTGCTACTCTCTTGATTATTTAAAATAATCTCCCAGGGAAGGGGTAGCAGGCATGACTACATCCAGAGATGAAGAGGAGATGTTGGCTGCAGACAAAACCTCTTCATCAGCTCTAGTCTCTTGCTCCTCAAAAGATTCCTCTTGAGGGTCAGGTCTCCTGGGGAGAGCAGGTGATGCTGGTTGTTCTTCTCTATGGGTGGTAGCATAGCTCTGGTGGCAGCATAGCTCTGGAGAATTGTTGGCAATAAGTCACCCAAGGGTTCCAATACGGCAAAGGCAGAGGTACCAAAGAGCGCTCATACCACAAGGTGTTGGTGGTAATTGTGGGCTATGAGCAGTGGCAGCTTCACCAGAAGCCTCTGGGAAGGGATCTCTGAAGGAGTGAGGAGAGCAGCCCTGGACCAACACTTGGGAGACCGAGGTGAGGTCCTCAACAGAATCTTCTTCCTCAAGTTCACTGAAGAACGGTGGAGCGACTGGGGAGATCTGAGATGCAATAATTGGTACCAGGAGAACCTCAGGTGATCAGGATGTCCTCAGTTCACAGAGTACATCGGAGCCTAGGACTGGAGAGTTAGGAGTCTCAGACACAATCAGGTCCCAGGGAACATGGAACTCTTGCAGTACCATGAGGGGCACTGGTATCAAGGCTGACGATTGTGCCAGAGCAGTCGTGGCTGAGGGCACTGACGATACCGCAATCTTTAGGTACTCAGAGGATGGCGTGGTTATTGGTGGTGTCAAAGGTCTCATGCGCTCTGAGGGAGGCATGGTCGGAGCCCGAGTGGCATTCTTTGCTACCAAGGGAGCAGAAGAAGAGCTCTTCCTGCTGCCTCGATCTGGTGAAAGTAACAAGGGTCTCTGCAGGGCCATAGCCTTGCCATCTTGTGGTCTATCTGTGCCCTGGGTACTAGAAGAACCAGGTGTCTCATCGGTACCTGATTGGCGAGACAGTGATGCCGGGGTAGCTGAGGGAACTGACGAACTCTGCTTTTTAGTGGTAGTATCTCTACCTGGCGAACTCAGGGCACATTCTTTTGAGGCCTTGTGAGAAGAGTCCTGTACTGTAACCGGGGCTCTCAGACAGCCAACTTGCTTGGGGATTAACGTACAGGGGGGCCCCTTGGCCAGGATCTGAGGTCAGATGTAGAGAGCTCTCCATCATAAGGAAGCGAAGCTTTATTTCTCTATTTTTCCTGGCTCTTGATTTTAATGCCGGACAAAAATTACACTTTTGCACAATGTGAGACTCCCCAAGGCAGCAGATACAGCAGGAATGTCCGTTGCTGACCAGGATCGCTTCCCAGCATGACAAACAGTGCTTGAAGCCAGGAGAACCAGGCATCACCTCTCAGACAGAATAATGTTAAACTATCTAAAAAGTCTATCTAAACAGTATGTAGAAAAGTGAAAGGAAAAGTGTCTCATAAAAGCAACCACTGATTATAGAAAAAACTAACACTAACACTAGTGGTAACTATGAGTAAAGAGAATTAGAGCTGAGATCTCAAAGGAACGACTGCTAGAGCTCTGTCTCAGGCCGAGGCAGTTGGGAAGGAACTAGGGGAGGTTCATCTGTGCAGCATATATGACAATGAGGTGGGGCACAAGACTGATTAACATGCATGCACAGGTCAAACGGACACTGCTATGAGAGATCCCTGATGAAGGGTGCAG
This sequence comes from Chelydra serpentina, assembly GCA_037349315.1. Lineage (NCBI taxonomy): Eukaryota > Metazoa > Chordata > Testudines > Chelydridae > Chelydra > Chelydra serpentina. Next base: position 23,112,122 of record JBAIAC010000004.1, on the reverse strand, counting down.
AGGGTGCTAATGAACTTAGAGTGGAGCACCCATAGGAATACTACTAGAAGAAAAATCTTTTTTTTAAGGTTAGTTTTTATTTGTTTGTGATGATTATCTCCTCCTTTTCCTGGTTAGTAGGGACAATTAACACATATCTGAAATAATTGGAGCTTACCGACTTTTCAGAAAGTGAATGAACTGCATGGCGTTGCATATGCACCTTATTAGAAGAGGAAAATCATGCAAGTGAAACATCTGTGGAAAAGTGTTTAGTGCTGGTAAATATTTCTAGTGCCTGTGGGTTGGTGGCGTTTGTAGAAAGAAAAGAAACAGGAAGCACCTCACCCGTGTGAGAAGTCCTTACACTTATATCTGGGATGTGATCAGATATGAAAATAAATTTACTCCCTACAAATGTGGACTCACACTTGAACATCATCTTCTATAATGTATTTTTTCTGAAATGAAGTAGTCTGCCTTTCATATAATTTAGCGTAGTGGGCTTTTATTTAAACTGTCTATAATGAATGTAGGCTTTTCAATAGAAAATGGGTCTGTTCATGAACATAAAAAGTCTATGTTTAAGAGTAGACTATATTTTATACACACACACACACACACACACACACACAGCGAGAGAGAGAGAGAGAGAGAGAGAGAGAGAGAGACTTTAGTAAGCTACAGTTTAGAAGACAAAAAACGGACAAACTATAAAATATATTCAGAACATGAAAAGTAATTAAGCAAAAATAGTATTTCAGCTATATTTATTTCTAATTTGGTGACTTTAGATAGCAATGCACAGTGATTGATACAGTACATAGGGTTGATACAGTACATACAGTACATGGGGGTTGGACTAGATGGCCTCCTGAGGTCCCTTCCAACCCTGAGATTCTATGATAGCTCGATGCTGAAAGAACACTGATTTGCTGTTTTCTTACCGCTGTGTTTCAGGATATCCACTACACAATTTCAAGTAAAAGACAACAGTATCTCATAAGTTTGATGTACTTTTTTACATGGCATATATTCAGAATAATCTACTATTCCTCTTACAAATATATATACAAAAGCTTACTATATACATGTTTATTTTCATTTTATTTAAAGAAACAGAAGTAGATCTATGGAAGAGCTTTCAATTGTGTTGTACTATCTTTTCTCCTTGTAAATGAATGCAACAGCTCCAGATCACTGGACTTCAGGATTTATTAGTTCATTTCCACCCACAACAATCCATAGCAAATCCAAAATCTGATCATTCTTCTTCATCCTCTCAAAAGAATAAAGGGGTGAGAGAACCCCACACAACCTTTTGTATGCCTCAGAATTGGTTTCTTTCATCAGCTCTTCCCACCAACATTTTTAAGGATGTTTCAGTCAAATAGAGCATTCTGTCAATACAGCTAAGCTTCCTTTGTTTCTATTGAAAACCACTGGTGTGTGTGACTTCCCTTTCACCTCTGCTAGTATGAGCTCTCTTTTAATATACTTGTACTCGCACAGCTAACATCAGATGTCAAAGCCATGCAGAAACAAGGGGCAAATTCACAGCATTTGCAAATCTGGCACCATAGATTTCTTGATAGGAGCATCACTCTTCATGTGCTGAGTGTCACTAAGAAGATTAACGCTACTATCATAGTTTCCGACCCAGATGGGGGTGGGGGAAATGAGGCCACCTATAGCTGTTCACTAATTGACAATGACATGGTCACTGAGATAATGATAGGGTTTTTTGATATGTAAAACCCAAAGACAGCAATAAGAAGCTGTGTCTTTAAAAGGGTAACAATTAGACACAAGACAAAGATTGATAGATGTTTGAGGGTAAGGAGGTAGGTGTTCACACAATCTATTGATTTTGTTAAATTAAAGTTAGTATCTCACCCATTCAGTCATAGCTATGCAACAACGGTGTTTGGAGATTCTACAACCGTGGTCCCCGCACTTTTTACCTCGCCACCCCCCTCACTCCTGTCCCTCTCCACTACCACCACCACCCCCACAGAGGCATGAGTGGGCCCGCAGCTCCAGGAAGCGGGGACGTGGACAGGGGTAAGGGGGCAGAGGCTCAGGCCACAGCTGGGGGCGGGGCCGAGAGCGGAGCCTTGGCCAGGGGCCAGGACCAGCAGCCACGGCCAGCAGATGGGGCCAGGGCCAGGAACAGATGTGGATGGAACTCCCTCCCCACCCCTGTGGGGGTGGCCTTGGCCCAGCCGTGCCCCCCCCCCAAAAGCTCCTCCGTGCTCCCCAAGTGGGGCACACCCCACAGTTTGGGGACCTCTGTTCTATAATAACTGGATGTCTTAAATGAAAGGAAACAAACATTTCAAAACAAACCTTTCACTTCTCATTAAATGATTTCATAACTCTTTACACATTTTAAATATCACCACACTGACTCTGCAAAGCAGAAGACAGAATTTATCAGGATACTGAAGTTACCATGCATCAACAAGTAAGAACATCTCATACATTTTAAATTTAAAGTTATGGCTAAAAAGACTGGGAATGAAATGAGACATCCTAATACTTCAAATCCTTTAAAATGTATTTTCAAATATAGTATAGGCTGACAGAATCTTATTAAGGTTGCCCAACACCTCCATTATAAGACCTTGTTTTCAGTTGCCTATAACGTTGCCAAAGTTTAAACATTTGGACTTGGTTTCCATGCAATGTGTCTTCCTGAGGCTGCTTTTTTAAATTTATTTATTTATTTATTTTTAAACGTCAGCAACAACTGTTCAGCTGCTCCCAAGAACAATGTTAAGGAAAAATATGTTTTTTCCATGGTAAGAAATTCTGGCAACTTTTTCTTCAATAAACTCTAGCATCCCCATTCTTTGGCACAGGGTGGTCTTTCCCCCACCCCCCCTAAATAAAAATGTGAATGCCATTCTCCTGAAAAAACACACAAATCTGGCCTTTGAAAAACTTCAGTTCACATATACTCAGTAGAGACTTGCAAGAGCTTCGCTGCTTACGTCCCAAATATTCCATCTGCACTGGGCATGCTCCAGGACAGCTCTGAGCAGAGCTATCCTTTCCAATTGCAGTTCCTGGTTGCTCCAGGCCATGCTAGGACCAGGCACCAGAACTTCGAGCAGGGAGCCTGTCTCTCCTGTGCTCTCAATGCTTCACTACTGCTGACACGCAGGCGGGAAGCTGTCTGAATAGCCTGCAGAAGGGACAAAAGTCTGGAAGGGAGAAGAGACTGGGATGGGAGCAGTTGGGGGAATTGGGATTGGGAGTTGCAGGGGAGACAACGAATGGCTAAGTAAGGAGCTGGTTAGGGGAACTGAGATTAAGAGTTATAATGGAGAGACCAAGGCTGGAAGGCATGGGGAATTGCAATGGACACTGGGACTGGCTGGCCAAGGAGACTGGGAATACGCTACATGAGGAAAAGGGGACTCAGATGAAGACTCAGTGGTGGGTAAGACACAGGACTAGTTGGAAAGGAAATGGCAGAAGGGATAAAGCCTCAGGAAAAAAAAGCAAAAGAGTGCACCCTCTTAAGCATATTCCTTTCAAGAGCCTGTAGTGGAACCCAAGATTTTTGAGTCTCATCATTTTTCTGCTGTGAGCAAATTTCTGTGAAACCCACTGGCAAAGTGTCCCAACCACCTCTTGTGCTGGTCCACACACAAGATAACAACCTGCTACTGCTATCTGTTACAAACTCAAGTGGCAAAGGTCAGTGAAGTATATCTAAGGGTACCAAACCTGCTAATGAACCATGTGGTTGTCACTATGATGCAACATGATGCAATTTGTTTATTTTCAGTTGGCTTTTTTAAAAACCTAATATATTACATATCAAAATCTACATTAAAAGAACATTATTAAGGCTGCAAAATCAAGTGTTCAAAAGTTAGGAAATCCCCCTTCTGCATTTGCATTATGACACAGTCTTTAATTATCGGATCACAGTCACATTTCCATAGAACCCATGCATCATTCAGTACACAGGGTGGACCTGCTCTGGAGATGAATCAGGGTTGTGTATTGAAGGAGACTTGTCTACAGGACCCTTGCCTCATTCACTGCAGAAGTTGGAAGGTCTGTAGTGAATGAGGCAGGAGATGGCAGGAAGAGAAATTATGGTCTCATGCTTAAACCAGGGGAAATGAATTCTATCCCTGCCTCTGCCATAGAATTCCTATATGATGCTAGGCAAGTCACTTAAACCCAGCTTTTCACAGATGGTCACTAATTCTGTGTTCCCCATTTTCTGGGTGCCTGACTTGTCTCTCTGTCAATGGGAGCTGTGCTTTAAACATATAATATGCTACATAATGCTATGTACTCTGAAAAATCAGGAAATAGGTGTCTCAATTTGCGCACCCAAACTTATGGATATTTTTTACCTTAATTTCTCTCAGCCTCAATTCCCATGTGTTCCCACTATCAATATATACCATGAACTCTTCCATAATACAGGCCACAAAAATTCACCCAGTAATTCCTACAGTGAAGGGAATTATTCCTCCATACTATATAAATGTTCACTGTTGGGACAAGTAATTTGTGGCTGAAATAGACCATGTCTTTTAGAAAGGAATATATTTCAGAAAACGTCTCAATATAAATAAAATATTGATACCAAAAATACTTCTAATAGTTTCTGACAAAGCTGTCAGCAGGTGGACAATAGAAAACTCCTTATTCTTCAATCCTCTATCAATCTATGTTTTCTTTTCTATAAAGTTTTAAGACACAAAACAATTTTTAAGATCAGGAAAATAAATGCTTATAAATGTCAGGAGCTATAATTTCCTAATTTTTCTGTAATTTCCCCAAAGAAAGAAATCTATTACTCCACATAACAGCTTTGAAAAACACAATATATCACAGTTCCACACACATGTTCAATTTGAGACAGGTAGATCTGTGAGTCGTCAGCACAGAGATGGTAGTTGAATTTGTGTTTGCAGATAAAATTACCCAGACATAAGGTATAGAAGGGACAAGAGAAGGGGACCAAAGGCAGAGCTCTATGGAACCCGCACAAAATGTTGGAAAGAGGATGAGGAGGATCCTTTGAAGGACATACTGAAAGAGCAATTAGAAAGGAAGGAGGAGAATCAGGAAAGGAGAGTCACAGAAGCCAAGGCTAGAACAAGGTTTAGAGAAGAGACGAGAAGAGACGAGAAGAGAACCACTGCCATCACAGCAGAAGAGGAAGAATGGAAATCCCATGCGCTTTCTGGTATACTCAAGGAGGAAGGAGTAAACACAGAGGCCATATTCAGGTAATCATTTATTTTATATGTGGGATCCGCCATACTGAAACAAATCAGTGATCCATATATTACCGGCACTTATCTGCTTCAGAAAAAAATTATGTAACTATGAAATACTACATGATGGGTGAGGTTTCTCTGTGATCCATGCTGTAATTAGTCTGTGGTGAGATTCATACTGACTGACGGCCCCTGTAAATGTTTATCCTAGATAGTATATTTGCAAATGCCGCTCTTATTCATGTGAGTGCTTAATTAATTTTTAATCTCTCCCCCAAATCAGAAGAAAGAGAAAAGGATCGGTCATTATCCTCTAACATTTCAATAGGTTAAACTACTAAAGTATGTAGCAATTTTTCCCTAGTTCAAAAAGCTTATTGGCTTGTCTGCCATTTTAACTAGGAAAAAATGAATTATTGATCAATAATGTTTGAAGATAGATACTAGTGTATTGTGACTGCAATGGTTGAGAACAGATGCATGCTATATTAATATATTATGATCATATCTTACTGGTAGTCAAAGGAAGCATTTTACTAAACATAAAAGATCCATACAGTCTAATGGTTTAATTAAGATATTTTAATTAGATAGTATATTTTTGCTTAATTCTAAGTTGTTCATTTTACTAAAATAACTAATATCAATATTCATGCCAGAATGTTTTCTGCTACTGTGTATTTCCGTTAAAAAAACAATATTGTTTCAAATGGCAAGACCTAACATGAGGGTGAAACTTGGCTAATCTTAAATCCTTTAAATACAAATAGCGCAGAATCCTGGATATATCAAATACTCGATTTTAACAGACCTAAGTACATGATGGGTTTTTTAGCCAAAGAATTCATCAGATAAACAAGAAGTATGCAGAGCGCTGCTCCCCCACAAATGAATCTCTGTCGTTCAACCACGTACCACTTCATAGAATCATTTCTAAAACTTTCAGCATGAGATTTCTGGAGGAAACATTCTGCATGTTAGGTATTATGTCAAAACTTGTTTTTCCACATAAAACAGTTTTATAATGTCTAGTAGTCTCTCTTGTGCATACTTCAATATGCTCATATGAAGAAACCAGTAGCTGATGTATCATCGTAAACGAATTAATATATATCCCTATTTTGAATTGTAAAAGAAAGACACGCAAATATTATAACTCCTTTTAATCCTGATTTGTAATATTGAACATAGTTCTTGCATATTTTCCAATAAAGACTTTTTTTTTTTTTGCATGAGAACCAAATTAGATCATATTTTCCACACGGATAACAGAAATTGCCACATTGTTCTTCCCAATTAAACTGAAGTCTAATAAATTACCCTGATCTTATACAGATGAAAAAAGATGCAAATCTATGCCAGGATGTGAAAATGTTACTATGATGTACAATTCATGGTGTTAAAAACATTTCAATCCAAGTGGTTTCAGGATAAACAATGAAAACAGGAAGTCTTGGAAATGAAACAATGTTTTGTAAGCAATAGTTTTAAGAGAAATAATCAAGTGAAAATACAGATAAGCCTTTAAAATGTCCCTAGCACTGCTAAAGCTTGGTGTTTAATTATAGAGCTTTTGGGGGCTGTGGAAAGTTATGATCTGTTTTCATTCAGTCCATTGGAAGCATGCCTTAAATACTGAGATGTATGGAGCTTAAGCAGTGGTTTTAGGAATACTGTAAATATACTTCTGTTCAGAGATATGGGTTAGTGAGTTATCTAAGGATTTAAATTATCAGCAGATGGTTTGAATGGCCTCAATGTGAATTAAGCCAAATTAGTAGTTACTGAATCCAGAAGAAAAGTGTATGTTTTTAGAAATGTATGTTCTGTCATGCCATATCTGATGCAATATGAAAGTGCGTCATACTATGTTTTGTTATACCTGTAACATCATGCCAATGAATATGAGAAATGCATGATTTTTCATATAATTTTTCTATCACATGCATCATGAATCTAACCAAAGATGAAAATGAAATTGACAAAAGATGAACTAAAAGTAGCATCCATCAACATGAAAATCTATGAAAATCTGCTTCTAGTTCTAGTCTTTAAAAAAAGAAATATGTAAAAAATATGCAGGTAAGGGAAGTTCATAAGAGTTCAGGAATCTTCTGTGGTTTCAATCTACCTTTGAAGGCCTACCCTTGGAGGCAGATTTATGAAAGTTATGCACAATGATTTAGAGATTTTAATGAAATGTAAGAAAGTGAAATTTGTCACTGCACGTGCAGATTACATCCATTTCATTCTTATACCACAAAATATGGTGCCATTCACCCTAAGATTGAAGATCTTGGATTCTATAGATATGCCCTGGCCTGTAACATGGGGAAAGCTTTCATCTTTCAAAAACCTCAAGGAACCCACAAAATTATATATTATGAAAATGTTTACATACAAATCTGTTTCAGTTTCCTTATGATATAAAATTTTTAATAGGCCATATTGCAAAGCTAATTTCTTCTCTTATATGTCCTGGATATGCTACTCCTGAGGGCATTCCACGCCAAAACATTAAAAATTCTGTGCACAATATTTTAAAATTCTGCAAATTTTATTTATGAAATAAATGTGGAGGCTCCAGCATGGCAGTGGGGAGCACAGGCTACTGGCTGTATGGAGGTGGGAGATCACTGTGCAGCTGCCTCCTCTTCCCCCCCACGGGACAAACTAAGCAGTGAGGCTGCATCCAAACGTGGCACAGTGCAAGGACCGGGCCTGCCCCAGAAACACCCCAGGACCCTGCCCCTCTGTGTGGGCAGGCAGGCTCAGCAAGCCAGGATCCAAGTGTGGAGTGGCTTAGTACAGAAGAATCCAGGTGTGAGTTGAAAGGGTTCTGTGTGGGGCAATCTGGGTGCAGACAGCTCAGTGGGGGATCCGGGTGCGGGAGGAATCTGGATGCACAGGGGCTTGTTGGGGGGTTCTGGGTGCAATGGTAATGGGACTCTGCAGGGGGGTCCAGGTGAAGGTGGTTGGAGCTCAGCAGGGGGGTCTGGGCATGGCAGGGATAGAGCTTGGCAGGGGGTTCTGGGTGTGGGGGGCCTTGTGGGGGGGTCCAGATGCGGGGCGATTGGGGCTCAGTGGGGTGGGGATCCAGGTGCAGCTGTTTGGAGTGGCAATCTAGGTGCGGGTGACTCATTGGGTTGGTCCAGGTGCAGGGGAAGTGGGGGTCATCAGGGGGAGGGGGTTCTGAGTGCGATGGGGGTGAGGCTCAGAGGGAGGGTTTGGTTATGAGGAGGTCTGGACGCATGGGGGTTGGGCAAATGGAGATGCAGCTCCCTGTACAGGGATCCCTCACCATACAGCTGAGGAGCGATGGGTGCAGGAATCAAGAGGACGGGGAGTTTGCAGAGCTTCCTGCAGCCAGGGCAGAAATCTGGGGGTGGGTCTGACCCAGCCCCAGATGCCATGCAGGGGAAGAGGAAGTCCTGTCCTCCCCAGCCCAGTTGGGACTAGCAGGGTAGGAGTTACCAGCCAGATCTTCCAGCGCAGGGTAGAAGTTACCAGCCAGGTCTTCCCCAGTCCCACCTCCTGCCCTACAGTGATTTACCTCTCTGCTGGTTGCCCTGGGCACCGGAAACATACTGCTGGGGAGGGTCGCATGATCACTCTTGTGGGTTCCCTTTGCTTCCCCATCAGAAAGTCCCTTTTCTGTGGGGAAGCAAAAAAAATCTGCAGGGGACATAAATCCTGCACATGCGCAGTGGCGCAGAATTTCCCCAGGAGTAATAATATGCACATGACAGATATTTGAGCAGATATGGGCAGTCTCCCTGAAGCTATAAATAATATTTTACAATATGCCTTTGTTTATGAATACATTGTTTCTATCCACCCATATAGGTCTTTTAGAAGGTGTCGGCACTGTAGTATCTTTCAGCCTCATAAATTTACTAAAGCCAATGCAAGGAGATCGCCACAGTTCTCTCCCCTTCCTTCCTACAAACAGAGGAAAGGTGGTGTTTGGATATTTTTCTTTAAATGTATTATCTTTTTGAAGTTTCCTCCTGAATAGTTTCTGAAAAGAATCCACCAAACTTTATTATAATGTGATATTTTCCCCCAAATCCTACTTATAATGCAACCTTTTTCCATCTTCACCTTATTTTCAAGATAGATGATGGATTTGTACCTAATAAAAGCACATTTTGTAATATCCTCTAATGCAAAGTAGTTTCACTGATAAGATTGACTACTGTTGCTGATGCAATTACTGTGGCACTAACAGTGAATTTTTTTATTTTTTAAGATTTGTATTATGAATCTTGATCCTGGCAATCACAATTTAAGATGAATTGATGCTTTACATAGAACAAAGCGTATTACTAAAAATTATTCCATAATAGAGGGAAAGGAAAGAGACATTCATGCATTTTTACAGCCAGATGGAATCATTATCTTCATCTAATTTAACTAGATGGCAGGCCAGTTGCTTTTCCTCCAGTATTTCCTGCACTGAGCGCAATAACTTGTGGTAGAACAAGATCATATCTTTAGAAAGAAATGCAATCTTAATGTCAAACAGAATAAGATGGTCAGGTGATAGACAATCTACCACATTCCTTAGTTAGCTTTTCAACTGATTAGTTACCCTTACTGTTAAAAAATTGCACTTTATTTCCAGTTTTAATTTTTTTAGCTTCAACAATGGATTTTTTAATGTATTAGACAAAGGCATAACAAAGCCTTCTGCCATTTGAGATACTCACCATATTTAGGCACCTAGGGCCAGATATTTAAATGTATTACGATACCTGGTGGGTTTTTTAAAAGCATCTAGGCACCTAAAACCCACTGAAATCAATGGGTTTTGAAACTTGCTTTTGAAAATCCCACTCTGTGCCTTAATATCTTTAAAAGTCTGGTCCTTACAAAACGATTAAGACACCTTTTACTGTTGTCTTCTAACCTAAGTAGATTGACCTCTTTAGTCTCATTGTAAAGCACATTTTTCAGACCCTATATCATCAGTCTTGTAACTCTTTTCTAAATTCTACAATTTTTCAACACCCTTTGTAAAGTGTAGATACCAGACAGAAGGTACAGTGTTTTAATACAATGCACAGAAGTAATATCTTGCCTCTCCTTCCTCCAGTAACACAGACTGCATGGTACTGCATTGCTAGGTTGAATCCAATCTGTGCAACACAGTCCAGCAGAGATACCATGTAAGGTTCCCTGGTGTCACCACATAACACTGTACTGACAGTCCAAAAATTCCCACTGAATCTATTACGTGATTAAAAACATAAGAATGGCATACTGGGTCAGAACAATGGTACATCTATGCAAGAATCCTGCCTTCCAACAGAGGCTGGTGCCAGATGCTTCAGAGGGAATGAACAGAGCATGGCAATTATTGAGTGATCCACTCCCTGTTGTCCAGTCCCAGCTTCTAGCAATCAGAGGTTTAGGAATACCCAAAGCATGGAGTTGCATCCCTGACAATCTTGGCTAACATCCACTGATGTGTTATACCAATAAAATAAAAACCAGCAGGATCTTTTTAAAGGGAATAAGACAAAATGTCACATTTACTGTGAATACAAAAAGAATCATAGTAAGCAGCCAGTTATAGCTATAACATTTCATTCAGTTTCACATTCATTCATACACACACACACAGGTTCTGTATAGATGTCATAGTTACCAGCCTAGAAGTTGCTCATGCCAAGTTACTGGCCAGGTAACCTGGGCATGAGGGTGGAGCCGAGTCCTTGTCAGATTCATCTGATGCTCCTGGAGGTTGGTTGCAGAACCAGACTCAAAGTCCTCAGTGTGTAGAAGCCATTCTTATAGGAATTATTTCCTATGTCAGTCTATGGGAACTGTTTCATTTTGCTGTTGCTAACTCAATCAGCAGATGGCACATTTCTGATGTTTGTGCTGTCAGATGTTATCTTGTTTTCCCCATCCTTTGAGATGGTCGGGTGGATCCCAGTTTATCCTCCGGGGGATGTTGTCTGGTCGTTCCCACTTGATGCCGCCTTCAGCCGATGGTCACTGAATTCCTAGGCTGGCACCTCCCTGCTCATTCATTCATGTACACCAAGCATTCATCAGCAGACATACTGTCTCCACCACTTTCGGGGTGTGTACTAATTTATTTGAGACTCCCTGCCCTTTGAGGGTGGGGGTCTTTCTATGCTGTTTCTAGGTACAAAGCATGCATAAAGAACAAAGTCAAAAAACTTGTTTGCAAGTTTCTCATAGCAATACAGTATCTTTCTGAGAACAGATACAATCAATGGTTTACACAGACAGTAGATTATAAGTTTTAACAGGAGACCCAAGAGATCTTTTTACTTGGTAATGCTATGAGGTTTAAATTGTGGGGGACAAATTATGGGGAGTTACTTTCACTTGGGAAATCACTGCCAGTACCTTCTTTAATATCCCTACAGATGAACCTATCATGCATTAACTTATCTAATTCTTTTTTTTAACCCAGTTAAACTTTTGGCCTTCACAACATCCCCTGGCAATGAGTTCCACATGTTAATTGTGTCAAGAAATATTTCCTTATGTTTGCTTTAAACCTGTTGCCTATTAATTTCATCAGGTGACCTCCAGTTCCTATGTTATGTGAAGGAGTAAATAAGGAGTAAATAACATTTCCTTATTCACTTTCTCCACACCATTCATGATTTTATAGACCTCTAAAACAGTGGTTCTCAACCAGGGGTCTAGGGCCCCCCTGGGGGGCCACGGACAGGTTTCAGAGGGTCCACCAAGCACTAGACTCGCTAGGGCCCAGGGCAGAAAGCCAAAGCCCCACCGCACAGGACTGCACCCCAGGACTTCAAGCCCCATCGCCCAAAGTTGAAGCTGAAGCCTGAGCAACTTAGCTTCACAGTGCCCCCTGTGGCATGGGGCCCCAAATTGCCCTGTTTACTACCCCTTAACGCTGGCCCTGGCTTTTGTATGCAGAAAAACAGTTGTGGCACAGCTGGGACATGGAGTTTTTATGACATGTTAAGGGGGCCTCAGAAAGCAAAAGGTTCAGAACCTCTGCTCTAACATATCCCCCCTTAGTCATCTCTTTTCCAAGCTGAACAGTGCCAGTCTTTTTAATCTCTCCTCATATAGAAGCTATTCCAAACCCCTAATGATTTGTGTTGCCCTTCTCTGCACCCCTTCCAATTCTGTTTATTTTGAGATGGGGTGACAAAAACTGAACATAGTATTCAAGGTGTGGGTGCACCATGGATTTATATATTGCAATACGATATTTTATCTATCCTTCCCTAATGGTTCCTAACATAGGTTTTTTTTCCACTGCTGCTACAAATTGAGCAGATGTTTTAAGATAATTATTCGCAATGACTCCAAGATCTCTTTCTTAATAGCTAATTTAGACCCCAACATTTTGCATGTATAGTTGGGATTATATTTTCCAATGTGCATTACTTTGCATTTATCAACATTGAATTTCATCTGCCATTTTGTTGCCCAGTCACTCAGGGCTGGTCCACACGAACCCCCCGGGTCGAACTAAGATACGCAACTTCAGGTACGTGAATAACGTAGCTGAAGTCGAAGTATCTTAGTTCGAACTAAAAAGCACTTACCGTGGGTCCAGACACAGCAGGGAGGCTCCCCCGTCGACTCCGCTTACTCCTCGCGCGGAGTATAGTATAGACGTACCCTCAGTTTTGCAAGACCCCTTTGCAACTCTTTGTAGTCAGCTTTGCTCTTAACTACCTTGAGTAATTTTGTATCATCTGCAAATTTTGCCACTTCTTTACCCTTTTTTCCAGATCATTTATGAATATGTTGAACAGCACAGCTGCCAGTACAGATCCTCGAGGGACCCTGCCATTTACCTCTCTCCACCAAGACAACTGACCAGATATTCCTATCCTTTGTTTCTTGTCTTTTAACCAGTGTCTTTTATGTGTGAGCTAGGCTCTGGTGGGTCCAGCAGCACCTAGTAGCAGCCAACAGCACTGCAGCCCATTTCTGTGTGGGAAAGGAAATTCTGCACACACAACATTAATTTCTGCATTGCACAGTGGTGCAGAATTCCCCCAAGAGTAAATGGATAAATCCCTAGCTTAAAGCAATAATTCTTGTTGTTAGGCCGTAAGTGCATAACTTTGCACTACTAAATTTCATTCAATTTCTATTACTCCAGTTTTCAAGGTCATCCAGATCTTCTTGTATGATATTCCGGTCCTACTCCATATTGGCAATATCTCCCAATTATGCATCATGCACAAATTTTACTAGCACACTCCCACTTTTTGTGCCAAGGTCATTAATAAAACTGTTAAATGAGAGAGAGTCCAACACCCATCCCTTGAGAAACTCCACTAGTAATCTCACTCCAGCCTGACAGTTCACTTTTCAGAATGACCCATTGTAGTCTCCCCTTTAACCAGTTCCTTATCCACCTTTCAATTCTCATTTTAATCCCCATTTTCTCCAATGTAACTAATAATTTCCCATGTGAAACTATATCAAATGCCTTACTGAAATCCAGGTATATGTCTAAAAATTCAGTTAGCTTCTCAAAGGAGATCAGGTTGGTCTGGCACAATCTTCAATTCTAAAATCATGTTGTATTTTATCCCGATTACTGTTTACCTCTATGTCCTTTACTTTCTCTTTCAAAATTTGTGCCCAGATCTTGTACACAGTTCAGGTCAAACTAACAGGCCTGTAGTCTCCCAGATCACATTTTTTCCCTCTTAAAATAGGTGCTATATTAACAATGCTCCCAGTCATAGGATACAACCCCCAAGTTTACAGATTCATTAAAAATCTTTGCTATTGGTCTTGCAATTTCATTTGCCAGTTTCTTTAATATTCTTGCATGGAGATTATCCGACCCCAACCCCCAATTTAGTCCCAATTAAGATGTCTGAGTTTGACTTCCACTTCAGATGTGGTAATTTCTACTTCCATATCCTCATTCCCATTAGCCACCCAGCCACTATCCCTAAATTGCTCACTACCCTTATTAAAAACTGAGGCAAAGTATTCATTTAGGTGTTGGGCCATGCATAGATTATCTTTAATCTCCACTCCATCCTCAATTCTTTGCAGTCCCACTTCTTTTTCTTTTTATGTATATGGTGACGGAACCTTTTACTATTGGTTTTAATCTCCTTTGCAAGGTCCAACTCCGCGCTTGGCTTTTAGCAGTTCTCACTTTTCCCCTACACTTTCTAACCTCCAAGAGGCAGCCTTCCTTGGTGATCCATCCCATCTTCCAGTCCTTGTAGGCCTTCTGCTTTCTCTTAATAACCTGTCTGAGATGCTTGCTCATCCATCTTGGTATGAAACTCTTCCCCAGTTGAATTTTTTCCCCTTGCTTGGGATACAGACCTCAGATGCAAGTCAAAGTTGCAAAAATGAAGAAATTCCAAGTTTCCTCTACATTCAGATCCTTGAGTTCTTCAGTCCAGTCCACTTCCCTAATTAATTCCCCTAATTTTTTAAAGTTTGCCCTTTAGAAATCAAGGAACCTCACTGCAGATCTATTTTTGTTTATCCTTCCATTTAGTTTAAACTAAATTAGCTCATGATCACTTGAACAAAGGTGTTCCCTTCAACCAGCTTATCTATGAGATCCTCACTACTTACTAATACTAAATCTAAAATAGCATCACCTCTTGTTGCTTTGGCAACTATTTGGTGAAGAATTCTGTCAACTATTGCATCCAAGAAAAACTGGGCCCTATTATTAGTAGCATTTGTCCTCCAATCTATATCTGGGAAGTTAAAGTCTCTGATAATCTCACAATTCCCAGTCGTATATATTTCATTAAAACATTAAAGAGGTCTATATCCATATCCAAATTGGGATCCCAGGGATCTGTAGCATACCCGAAGTACTATATCAAGGGGAACCTCTGGTAGCTTTCTTCCCCACAGTGATTTTGATCCAAACAGACCCTGTTTTATCTAGCCCTTTGTCTTATATTCCATGCCTGCAATGTGCCATGGACAATAATGATGCTCCATACATAATTAAATAATGAACTTAATCCATGTATTTTAACATGTTTGGTCTTCTAGCCCCTCAATAATTTGAATCTAATGAATTAATTAATTGAACCTACTCTGTTACTTTTTTGTACCAGAGTCTTTAGGATCTATTGCAACGATGGCTCTTTGCCCGCCCCCCACCCCTTTTTTTTTAGGTTAATACATTTTTCCTTCCTTGGAACATTCATGTTGAGCTGCGCATCACAAACAGAATGGCTTTGCAGTCTACAACAGCTACATACACCCATTCAGTGCAATTTCTTCTGGTAGCTACAATGTCTTTCAACTTGTCAAACAAAATGTGCTTTCTCGGGGTGTCTCCTATCATCTAATCCATGCTGTTTCTGCATAATAATTTACAGAAATTAATGCTAGATAACATACAGTAAGACTACTGCTAGATGAAGTGGTACCATATTTATAACTGATCTCCTTGATGTAATGAGTATCCCAAAGAAATAGTCTTGAATCTCTCGTTAGAAACAATTGGCTCCTGACTTCCAAATACAATTAGGAAAGCTAATCAAGCTAGTTTACACCTTTGCCAAGCATAACCTCTGGAGAGAAAAAGGACAGATAGCAAAGATGAAACCAGAATGATATATAAAATATGCTTTGCAGTCTAATAGTGCTATTCAAGTAAGGCTCTCAAATCCCTGTATAAGCTCCAAGCAAGTCCAGAATACTGTGAATCCTGTAAATTTGCAGCTGCAGAATTTGCTCCTTACTACAAAATGTTGCTAAAGAATCTCAACTTTTATATATATTTCTAGCCTTTATGGCTACACAGATAGACTTAACAAGTGAATCGAGAGTAAAGTAATGTAGCAATGTCAGCCTGAGTCTGCAGAGAGTATGAAACATTAACACTAAGAACTATGAACTGCTTAATACATCTTAATGAGAGCTCAGGAATTCTGCAGCCGCAGTATCTGGTATTTTTCCAAGATGCCAGAGAATGCCACATTTTTGTCACAGAATTCATCATCTGGCCGCAGCCAGAGGTGACGCCCAATATTTTATTATGTATCCTGTCCTTGTGGGGACCTTCCTATAGCTCCGTCTAGTTCCCCAGGTTTCTCCACAAGGGAGTTCATTGGATGACAGTGCATGCTCCCTATCATGGTCCCTGGAGCCAAGCAGCAAAGGGTCAGGAAGCAAGGGAGAGAGCCAAAAATGTAAGCTAGTGATCTGAGCTACCTGGAGAACAACACAACAGCCAAGGCCCAGAGAGCCAGAATAACAAGACATTCTAGCTGAGTACAAACTCCTGTTGCCTCAGCATAAATGGGGATGAGGGAGGTGCTTAGTCTGGGCTACCTGGACACCACCACACTAGGGGTACGTCTATACTTACGCGTCGCATCGGAGGAGTCCAATCGATCTTCTGGGTTCGATTTATCGCGTCTTGTCTAGACGCGATAAATCGAACCAGGAAGTGCTCCCCCGTCAACGCTTGTAATCCTACTCTGCGAACGGAGTAGGCAGAGTCGACGGGGGAGCCTGCGCGTCGCGTGTGGACCCCCCGTAAGTACCTTTTCATTCGAACTAAGATAGTTTGACTTCAGCTACGTTATTCATGTAGCTGAAGTTGCGTATCTTAGTTCGAATTTGGGGGTTAGTGTAGACCAGCCCTAAGACTTGTGGACAGGAGAAAGACACTGAAGTCTGCTGAGAATTCCCCCCTTCCCTGGCACACACCGGGGGAAAAGTGGTTCAAAGCCAGCCCTCCTGGAAAACAGCACCAAAAATTGTCAGAAATAATTACTGATGAATGAGTTTATATGGTAGTGACAGAAAAGAGGGGGATGATAGTGAAGGAGGCTCGGACAGATACATTAACGCTGCAGCAGAGTTTAAGGGTCTTGCTGTGGAATTAGGTTCCTGCTGTGTCATGGATTATGTGGGGACCAGCACCTCTGTGATATAATATATTATTGGGTTCACTTTATAGGTAAGTAGACTGAGGCACACACAAAGATTAAGTGACTTGACCACAGTCTCTCACTGAGTTAATGGCACAGCTGAGAACATAACCCAAGATTCCAACACTTAGTCTTCCGTTCTAATGCCTGGAAAATGTCAAAGATTTGTAGTTTTAATGACATGGGCAAATTATTCTAATAATCTTGGATCATATAATATGGATATGTATAAATTTCACCACCACCACAAAATTAATCAGAGCTGCAGATTTAGAAGCCTGTATACCATAATGCTAAGCGTGTATCTGGAATTTCTGAATAATTTAAGGGAACAGTAAATGATGGCATTAACATGATTTCATTGACCAGAATTTTTTGCTATAGTGAATGTTAAGTGGATTCAATTCAGCGCATTTACTATACGCTTTACAAGATTTATATTTAATATGTTTCATAACTATGGTACATTTTCTTGAGAGGATTACCTCATCATTTACGTTTCCCAAAGGTAAAAGCAGTTTTAAATAGGAGACCTCAATATTTATAAATTAAATAAAAATCTCCTCTCTAAACTGGTTAGTTTCTATGTATTGTAATGTATTACACACATTTATACATAAAATTAATACAAACCTAATTAAAATATTTTCAAACAAGTGATTTATCATCAGTGTCGTGAACAATACGTATTATTGACTACATCTAGTTTGGGTCAGATATCCAAATCATTTACCAACTGTATTGTTTAAACATGTGTATGCAATACAATTAGTCTGAACTAATTAGAAACAGAATACATAGAACTAACCTACTTTGTGTTCAGTGCAGTTTATCAAATGCTTCCCTTCTGTCTAGACAAGTTTAACGGACGTCTGACTACGTTGTACGTTAAAGGATGCATTTATTTCTGAGGTAAACTGACAAAACTCATTGGTGGCATATTTAGATATGGAGTATCATATCCAATTATGCACTTGAAATCAAATGTTGGCAAACAGTTAAAAATCAAAAGCACCCAAAACAGAATAGATAATCATTAACAAAGGTCACAAGATCTATTTTGTATGTATTACAGGGAGAGTGGTAATTAACATTGCCTAACACTTCCCATTATATAAAAACAAAATGGACCATTTTTGAAGAGCTCCAACACCTCCATGGTTTGGATCCATACTTTGAGATAAGGCAGGAGCACAGTCCGAGGGTCTGGTCCTTTTGCTGGCCTCATGAAAATCATTTGTATTTCACCAAGTTATAAGCTGTGAAAAATACTCATAGGCAATCTGTATTCTCAGAAGAGGTGGCTAAGGGCTCGCATACCAAGTCGCTCCACCTTCCACTGGCAATGATCATTCTCTCCCAAGCATCTTGCTTCAAGCAAGCCATACCGAACTGAACTTCTGGATGGGGCAGACACAAAAAATGATCCTCCTCTTCCTAATACTCGTTGGCTTACAAAAATGTGAGCAAAACTGGAAACAGTTACAACTGTATGGAGAGTTCATTTTTTTCTTTTTCAAAAGCACATCAAATTACATACAAAACCTATCTTAAAAGAATGTTATTAAGGCTGAGAAGTCAAGCACTCAATCCCTTTGTGAACATGCATCATCATCAGGGCCACAGGGATGTTGAGATTCCACAGTGCTGAAATTCACCCTCTGCAGTATAATTGTATTCCAGAACCTCAGTATGATGTTGCACCCCATCATGCTTTACAGAAATATGCTTATGAGTGTAAATATAACTGGAATGTGTTTTATGCTAGATATGCCATGTAACATATCTGCAAAGGTTATGATCTACTGTATATATTCATCCTATTTGTATGCATGTATCATTTTTGTATTCGACGTTATGAATATTGGCTATGTACTTGTTTAATTTTAAGTAGCCTCAGTGAAGCAGTTGGTCAGCTTCCTGAGAAAAGACTATTCTCAGTAAGTGCCCAATCAAGAAACACTTAAGGTAACAATGAACTTTGAGACGCCAATCCACATCTGAGCTTTCTTAGGAATGTGGCCTGGCTTGTAAGGATCTGAGTTATGCATGGACATGTGACTTGCCAATGTGACTCCAAAACTCCATCTTGCAGCTGGCTTCTGCATAGGAGAGAGGAAGGGGTCTCCACCCACAAGAGAAAGTCTATTTAAGTCTCGGGGAGACCCCTCCATTTTGTCTTTAGCTGGCTCAAGAGATATCCTTTGAGGGTGGAGAGGCTATCTGAAAGAAACTGGAACAAAGGACAGCAACCACAGGGGTGGGAGTGATTGCTGGACCCAGACTAGAAGGAGGCTAGTCTGTAAAAGAAGCTTACTGGAACATCTCTGAGGGTGAGATTTCATCTGTAATCACTTTCCTACGTATTAGGCTTAGACTTTAAAATAAAACAAATAAAATAAAATAAAAATATTTTCTTGGTAATTCACTTTGTTCTGTTTGTTATTACTTATCACTTAAATCCTACTTTTTGTATTTCATAAAATCCCTTTTTACTTATTAATTAACCCGAAGTATGTATTACTACCTGGAGAGGCAAACAGCTGTGCATATCTCTTTATCAGTGCTATAGAGGGTGAACAATTTATGAGCTTTATACAGGGTAAAATGGATTTATTTGGGGTTTGAACCCCATTGGGTGCTGGGCATCTGAGTGTTGGAGATAGGAACACTTCCTAAGGTATTTTCAGTTAAGCCTGCAGCTTTTGGGGGACGTTGTTCAGACCTGGGTCTGTGTTTGTAACAGGCTAGCGTGTCTGGCTCGAACCAGGCAGGGCACTGAAATCCCAAGCTGCCAGGGAAAATGGGATCAGAGGTAGTCTCAGCACATCAGTTGGCAGTTCCCAAGGGATTTTCTGTGATCCAATCCATCACAATCAGCTTTTGTTTTATTTATATATAGATATAAATATGACCCCCAGATCCCTTTCCACAGTACTCCATCCTAAGCAGTCATTTCCCATTTTATATGTGTACAACTGATTGTTCCTTCCTAAGTGGAATACTTTGCATTTGTCCTTATTGAATTTCATCCTATATACTTCAGACCATTTCTCCACAAGGTTTTTAAATTACAGTATCAATGATCCAGTATGGACTTTTACAGAGAGATGGGGGATCCAGTGGGGCTTTTGCTTATATTTCAGAAATATGACATTAGAACAGCTCAATATTTTTGGCAGCTCCTCAAAAGAGGCATCTAAAATTACTAGCCTTCTGCTATTTTCAAAATCATTACAGCTTTTGAAGAACAGGACACAGGCAAGATTAGTATATTGTAGCAAAATGTAGAAACTGCTATTGACACTAGTTGGTAAAAATACATAATCTGTATACTGCCAAACAAATAAATGATTATTGAAAAGTATTATTCCACTGTTAGTATATGTGGTTTGATATTGGCCTTTCATTTCTGCCGCATTTTAAATAACTAAGAATTTTATTATTAAACATCATAACATGACAAGTACAGGAAACAGATACAAATTGAATGCAACACACATTAAGGCACTGCCAGGTAGTATAGATCATTGTTTAAATCTTTCAAAAATAGTTACTCATGCTTTTTTTTTTTTCATAATAAAAAAAGAATGATTTTATTAAATTATTTTGGATCAGATGTAAACTTTAATCCTGCAAACATTTAAGTACATGTTTAACTTTACTCACATAAGTAGATTAAGAACATGAGTGCATATTTGTGGGTTTGTGGTCTTAGTTTTGTTTGTATTTAAATGCAACCCAAACAATGAACTTGCTCCTCTAAGCAGTAGCAGTGGAACCTGTGCTGACAATGGGACTAATATCTGAAAGATATTGAGAAGTACCCTGAACCTTAGGATCTTTGGAACTTGTCAACCAGATTGTAATACTTGCCTTTTTTAAATAAATAAAATGAATCAAGAATTTTATTTTTGTTTTTAAGGAAGTACTCATTAGCAAAATGTTAGAATGTATAACCCACAAATTCCATATCTGTGGAACAAATAAGGTAGGTCACACTTACAAGATGGGGGACTATATACTGGAATGTAGTAACACTGGGCTTTGGTGTCATAGTAGATAGCTCACTGAACATGAGCTCCCAGAGCTCTGCAGCAGCTGGGCTAATGTGATCTTTGATGTATAAAGAATGAAATATCAAGAAGGAGTAGGGAGATGATGTTATTTCTGTATATGGGTCTTATAGTGAGAGCCTGTTACTGGAATACAGGAACTCCCCACTTAACATTGTAGTTATGTTCCTGAAAAATGCGACTTTAAGCTAAATGATGTTAAGCTAATCCAATTTCCCCATAAGAATGAATGTAAATGGGAGGGTTAGGTTCCAGGGAAAAAAATTTCACCAGACAAAAAAATATATATTATATATACACACACACACACACACACAGTATACGTTTTAAACAAAAAATTTAATACTGTTCACAGCAATGATGATTGTGAAGCTTGGTTGGGTGGAAGAGGGTGGGGTATTTCCCAGGGAATGCCTTGCTGCTAAACGAACTAGCACTCGGCTGAGCCCTCAAGGGTTAACAAATTGTTGACGAGTGTGAGAGGCTACATTAACAAGGCAGCACAAATGGAGAGGCAGGGGAGACAGCATAGCAGACAGAGACAAACACACACCTTGTGTGTGTGGGAGAGAGAGAGATGCACACTGCTCCTTTAAGTAAGCTGACTCATTCTTTAATGCATTGTCTGTTTAAGTGGATCAGGAAGTTGAGAGAGCAGGTGCTGCCCCAAGCTTTCTTTCTCTCTCAGTCTGTGTCCCACCCTGCTCTATATGGAGAAGGGGTAAGCAGGGTACAGGGGGGAGTGGGACACCCTGACATTAGCACCCCCTTTCCTCCCCCCGCCCCTGCACAGCAACCAGGAGGCTCCTGGGAGCAGCTCCAAGGCAGAGGGCAGGAGCAGCACATGGCAGTGGGGGAAGGGACAGCAAAACTGCTGGCAATTGATACCCTGCTGGGCAGCTGCAGCACAGTGAACTTAGGGGAGCGGGGAGTTGATCAGGGGAGCTGCCAGTCCACCCTGGTTACAAGCCCCCACCAGCTAGTTCCAACGGGCTGCTCTTCCTGCAAGCAGTGGACAAAACAGGAGGCTGCCAAAGGACATTAGAAGGGAGCATTGCACAACTTTAAACAAGCATGTTCTCTAATTGAGCAGCAACGTAAGAATGAAACAACGTTAACCGGGACGACTTTAAGTGAGGAGTTACTGTACCATGTTCACACTAGAAAGAGAATGTTGAAAAACTGAAAAGGGTTCAGAAAAGAGCAACAAGAATGATCTGAGCTCTTGAAAAAACTGCTGTATAGTAAGAGTATAATCCAAAACAAGACTAACAGGTGACTTGAGAAATCCATGTTGACTGTTACTTATCACCTTATTATCTTCTGGTGTTTGCAAATTGATTGCTTAATTATTTGTTCCATTATCTTCCTGAATACAGAAGTTAAGTTGCAATTACTCCCTTTTTTATAGATTGGCACTATATTTGCCCTCTTCCAGTCCACTGGAATCTCTCCCATCTTCCATGAGTTTTCGAAGATAATCGCTAATGGCTCAGATACCGCCTCAGTCAGCTGCTTGAGCATTCTAGGATGTATTTTCACAGGTTCTGCCAACTTGAAGATATCTAATTTGTTTAACACATTTTTAACTAGTTCTTTCCCTGTTTTAGCCTCAGATCCTACCTCATTTTCATGGGCATTCACTCTGTTAGACATCCAATCCCTACTAGCCTTTTTGGTGAAAAACAAAAAAGTCATGTCACACTTCCTCCATTTCCACATCTTCTGTTGTTGTCTTTTCCTCCTCGTTGAGTAATAGACCTACCCTGTGTCCTTGGTCTTCCTCTTGCTTCTAATGTACTTGTGGAATGTTTTGTTGTTACCCTTTATGTCTTTAGCTAGTTTAATCTCATTTCATACCTTGGTCTATCTAATTTTATTCCTACATGATTTCGGGGGGTGGAGGGTGTTATATTCATCCTTCTTAATTTGACCTAGTTTCTCTTTTTGTATTACTCTTTTTTGAGTTTCAGATCATTGAAGATCTCCTGGGTAAGCCAGGGTGGTCTCTTGCCATACTTCATATCTTTCCAATGCGATGGGATACTTTGCTCTTGTGCCTTTAATAGTGTCACTTTAAAAAGCTGCCAACTCTCTCGAACTGTTTTTCCCCTTAGACTTGGTTCCCATGGAATCTTATCTACCAACTGCCTAAGCGCGCTAAAGTCTGCCTTCTTGAAATTCATTATCTTTATTCTGCTGTTTTCTCTCCCACCAACCCTTAGAATCATGAACTCCACCGTTTCATGATCACTTTCATGCAAGCTGCCTTCCACTTTCAAATTCTCAACCAATTCTTCTCTATCTGTCAAAATCAAATCTAGAACAGCCTCTCCCCTAGTAGCTTTCTCCACCTTCTGAGATAAAATATTGACTATAATGCATTTCAAGAACTTGTAGGATAATCTGGCTCTGCTGTATTATTTTTCCAATAGATGTCTGGATAGTTGAAGTCCCCCATCACCACCAAGTCCTGTGCCTTGGATGATTTCATTAGTTTAAAAAAAAAAAAAAACCTCATCCACCTCCTCTTCTTCCTAGGTAGATGGTCTATATGATCCCTACTGGCCTTAAAATCTATGGACAACTAAATGAACTCCCCTACCCAGAGGCGCTATATAAATACATTCTACTCCAGAATATTAGACGCTTCTGCAAAAGCAGGTTCAGACACTTAGAAACAGTTATCCCAAAGAAGTGGTGGTGCTTTGAGCTTTATTTTATTTTTAATTATTTTGAACCCTACCATTGTGGAGTTTTCCCCAGCTGTCCGTGTGCCCCAGGCTTTCATTCCATGAAATACCACAGATGGGAGTCATTGCAGAAGATGTTCATAAACAGGAAGGCCACATTACTGCTTCCAAAATGCCAGTGCCACAGAAACGTGGAGACATGAATCATGATTAGACTCCAGAAGTTGTGGAGTCTGTATGGCTGGCACCCATGGAGGCAGTAACTCTGAATGAACTGGAAAGCTTTGTATTTTATAGTAACTGAGTAAAATTTCAGAAACTGGTACTCCTTCATTTGCACTAATTAAATACAATGCAAAACATTATCCTCAGACACTAAACTACAAGTTTTAACAACCTTATAAACAGGGCAGCAATATAGAATTCTTTGTTTTATTAAAGGCAAAAGGAACCAGCCTACCTTGTCACTAGACAAAAAAGCAGAACTGGAAAGCTTCCAAAACTGCTCAGTAAGTGTGCTTTTACTGGCCTGAGACCTTTACTAAATATATTGTAAATGAACTTACACTTGCCTAGGTGGATGCCAGAAAACAACTGTAGCACTGTCTTACATTTATAATGTATTTCAATTCTTCGGTTTTTGTCTGAGTTTCACAGTTTCCTGCACTAGTTTACTTCAGCCATTGACATTTATTTGCAACATAAATTACCCCAGTGCAGTTTAGCACTCATACATAAATTTTACAAACACAACTCATACAGGACATAGGCTCTTAGTGATTAAAACCATGCTTCCACAAATGTAACATTTCCCTTACCTTTTTTCACTACCAATAATTCTGGAAAATGCAGAGACCGTCTCTTTTCACAAATATGAACATTAATTCTGCAACTCCTCAACTAAACATATGCAGGGACTTTTGGAGGCAAGGAGAAGGGGCTCCTTTAGAATGGCATGTTCAGTTATACACTTGTTAATGTGGTCCTTTCATTTAGGAAAATTTCAAAAGGGTGTTAAGAAATTATAGCAGCACCTCTCTTGTCTCTAGAGTTCAGGGTCTGACATTGTTTCTAATAAAAACCATTTAGTTATTTATAAACTTTGCTATAAAAACTAATTTAGGAATGAAAAATTGGCATAAAACGTTTAAGTCCAGGAAACACTTAAAATGGTGTTTAACTGTTTCTCATATGAGTGCATACAATTTTGAGCTATTTGTTTAATGCTCTTTTTAAACTCTATAGTAACTTAACACGTTTATAGTTTGCATTGTAATTTTAATGTTTATCTTTAAGTTTGCCTCTTTTTTAAGAAAATTCATTTAAAGTTTTGGTAAATGCAACCATGATAGTAAAAATGCATACAACAGAGTTATATTCAAAAAGATAAATCATAAAAGTGTATTACTCAAGAATATGAAAGAGGACAAAAAGAGCTGTATATAAGTAGGTTATAAGCAATAACCTTTAGATACTTTACTTATCTCATGAAACAAACAATTCAAAAGTTATTGTACAACTAGCAATGTAGACAAATTTCTCTAGGACATTTTTTATTTGTTTTAATATACAAACAGTGTGGCATCCACAAACATGTCTATAGTCTCTGCTTAAGAACTCTGCCAACACAGGACCTTATTCTCACAATGCAAAGTCAACAGGAGTTTCTTGTATCCAGAGGAATGAAAACCGAATTTTCAGCCCAAGTCTGAACATTTTGTCAGTCCAGTGTAAGAATGCTGATTGGCTGTTTGCTATGCAAAAAAAGGGAGTCAGGGCTTTGTATTAAGAGAAAACTGCAAATATCAATTTTATTTTGAAAAAAGTCATGGCACATATCTTGATATTGTTTCTCATGGCAAATTATACAGCAAAAATCCTTAATTTTATACTAAACGTTTATAAAGCCATTTAATTTTTAACCAATTTTAAAAAACTCCTAATCCCCTGTACTGGTCATGTATAGCATCAGATTTGCTAAAATTCATAAAAAGAACCTTGTGACCAAAATTAGAAAAATCCTGACTTTTCATGAAAGAACACTCAATGTATTGAGCTTTATCATTCAACTCAATAAATCAGCATCCACTCTCTTAAAAATCTGAAGGAGCCCTAAGATGGGCATCAAAAAATTGAAGCAGCTAAGTCACTAATCACTTCTGAAAATCATGTTTGATAGACTCATTTAAAAGATCTGCATCTAGGGCTTTGTCTACCTTTCCAAAACTCTTATCGTCTGCACCAGCAAATAGTGCAGTTACTAACTAGTGCCCACGTAGTTTGGCACAACTGATACCACCAGGAACTTTTAAGAGAAGATTGTACATCGGTCACAGCAAGTTGAGCAGAGTTAAAAGTGTCGGAATCCGAGTAGCCTGCTTCAGTCATTCCCACACCATTACTTTAATGTAAGAGTCTGTCAATATAGTTAGACTTACGAGAAAATATTCTAATCAGTTACAGCAGGCTATGTTGCTTAACAGCTATGTAATCTCATCATAGACATTGAATCTGTCATGGCATCTTTGTGACCAATTTAAACAACGCAGCAGCACTTATACTGCCGTAAAACCTTACAGAATCGATAATTTACAAAACCAGTGCAGTAACTACGAGTGTTTGTTTTCACAGTGGTTTCTGGTAAACCAATCACTAGGATTAAAACTACTATACCATACAGACACTTTTTATCAGCCTTACTGAGTAGGCTCAAGTTAAATATGAACAGAAATAAATTTGTCATAATACAATTTCAATTTTCAAATATCTGGAACCAATTAACTTTGGGAAGTTTCAAAAGGGCCACCCAGTAATAAAAACAAAATAATTTGTGTCTGCTGTCTTATTTGTGATAATTTTTTTATTGCTACCTCAGTTTCAGATGTCATTATAATGACTTCCACATTCTGATTAAAATGTGAATTGAAACCATATGTAAAAGATGCTCATTCCCATCAAGATCAGCAGAAATGCTCTTATTTTCAACTTGTTATAAAGGAAAGTTTATAAAGCCTAAGAGTAATGCAGTTTCATTTCTGACAATTCTGAGCAAGCAGATTTTTTAATGCCACTATTACCCAAATAATTAAACTCCTACATATTAAATTATTTTTATTGGTGCTGGGCAGTAATCAGCTCCTAATTAAATCTCTTCAGCAAAAAAATTAGTTAAGCTCTTGAATGCCGCAAGAGCCAACATTTCTCAGGTTGTTCGTTCATTAAAGGTATTTTCATTTCCAACTATGAATACAGTTAGGGCATATACTTTTAATTAGAATAAAATGTAACATTATTATTTTATTTAAAGAATCTTGAATCCTAGGATCTCTAAATGTTTACCAGCAAAAATAAATTGTCTCAACACACTCCTCCTGAACCAGGTAGATGCTAACCCAAACCTACTAATGTGGCTCAGTTTTCACAGAAATATTAAATGACTACCCAGACTCTCATGGGAAGTCTGTAGAAGAGTCAGGAAGTGACCCCAGATCTCTTCATTCCCAGGCTTGTCCTACAGTCACAAAACCATCCTCATTTCTCCCCATATGTGAAATGGAATTTTTCTTTGGAAAATGTGCTTTGAAATAAGCAGTGCTGCACAACGTTAAATAATTATCAGAAGAGTTGGTTGTGATGCCTATAGTTAAGGTTGTCCATCACTTTTCACTGTAAAATCCTATTTTCAGTTACTTACAGTTATGCCAGATTTTAACAGAAATTACCCATTCTGAGTATCTGCCTCAAACTGAATATATTTATGTATACACGCACATATTTTAAAGAGTCACTTCTGACAAGTGAGGGGAAAATTACATTGTTTTGCCCATGTTACAAAATTTTTGCAACCATTTAGCTGGGAAGCTCTATCACTTGCATGCTTTTAGAACAGGAACTTGAAATTTGTCAGAGGCAGATCATCCTAGTGTCAAAGATGTACCTTTTGCTACCACTGTGAAAATTCACCTAAATGCAGCTGAATTTTACATTTCTAAATACTGTCATTTGCAACCCCCCAGTAGAAGTTTGTTGGAAGCTGGCCACAAAACTCTTTGAACATTCCACCTCCACTGAGCAGGCTCCACCCACAGAGAGCTCCATACCAACTACAGTGAGTGCATTCTAAGCCTGGGGACCTTATTAAACATGTTCCAGACAGCATCTGAGCAGGATTTTCCTCACATTTGCTCCTCCAGGCTGCTGGTGGTCGCTATGGCAGACTGCAATAGCACTAACAGGTAAATTGTCTCTCTTATTCTCACTGCTCCTCCTGTGGACATTCAGTGTGGAGAAGAAGGAAGCCACTTAACGAATGCAGAGAGGCATCAGAGAGAGTCAGAGTTTAAAGCCAGAATGGACCACCAGATCGTCTAGTGCAAGGGTGCTCAACCTACCAACAGAGCATTTCCTAAGACCTGCAGCCTTCTTGAACACAATATACTAACAGCCGATTCATTAGTATTTTGTCATCATGTTTACATCATTTTAGTTTACACACGTTTGTAAATAGACAGTACTGTACATAGAAACAAGCAGACTTCGACTCCCTCAGGGAACTGATGGGCAAGGTCCCCTGGGAGAATAACATGACAGGGAAAGGAGTCGAGGAAAGCTGGCTGTATTTTAAAGAATCCTTATTGAGGTTGCAGGAACAAACCATCCCGATGTGTAGGAAGAAAAGCAAATATGGCAGGCGACCAGCTTGGCTTAACAGTGAAATCCTTGCTCGTCTTAAACACAAAAAAACAGCTTACAAGAAGTGGAAGATTGGACTAATGACTAGGGAGGAGTATAAAAGTATTGCTCAGGCATGCAGGAGTGAAATTAGGAAGGCCAAATCACACTTGAAGTTGCAGCTAGCTGGAGATGTTAGGAGAAACAAGAAGGGTTTCTTCAGGTATGTTAGCAACAAGAAAGGCAAGGAAAGTCTGGGCCCCTCGCTGAATGAGGGAGGAAACCTAGTGACAGAGGATGTGGAGAAAGCTAGTGTACTCAATGCTTTTTTTGCCTCTGTCTTCACAGACAAGGTCAGCTCCCAGACAGCTGCACTCCGCAGCACGGTATGGGGAGGAGGTGACCAGCCCTCTGTGGAGAAAGAAATAGTTCGGGACTATTTAGAAAAGCTGGAGGAGCACAAGTCCATGGGGCTGGATGCACTGCAACTGAGGGTGCTAAAGGAGTTGGCCGATGTGATTGCAGAGCCATTGGCCATTATCTTTGACAAATCATGGCAATCGGGGGAGGTCCCGGATGACTGGAAAAAAGCTAATGTAGTGCCCATCTTTAAAAAAGGGAAGAAGGAAGATCCGGGGAACTACAGGCCAGTCAGTCTCACCTCAATCCCTGGAAAAATCATGGAACAGGTCCTCAAGGAATCAATTCTGAACCACTTAAAGGAGGGGAAAGTGATCAGGAACAGTCAGCATGGATTCACCAAGGGCAAGTCATGCCTGACTAACCTAATTGCCTTCTATGATGAGATAACCGGCTCTGTGGATGAGGGGAAAGCAGTGGATGTGCTATTTCTTGACTTTAGCAAAGCTTTTGATACAGTCTCCCACAGTATTCTTGCCAGCAAGTTAAAGAAGTATGGGCTGGATGAATGAACGGTAAGGTGGATAGAAAACTGGCTAGATGGTCAGGCTCAACGGGTAGTGATCAATGGTTCCATGTCTAGTTGGCAGCCGGTATCAAGTGGAGTGCCCCAAGGGTCGGTGCTGGGGCCGGTTTTGTTCAATATCTTCATTAACGATCTGGAGGATGGTGTGGACTGCACCCTCAGCAAGTTTGCAGATGACACTAAACTGGGAGGAGTGGTTGATACGCTGGAGGGTAGGGATAGGATACAGAGGGACCTAGACAAATTAGAGGATTGGGCCAAAAGAAATCTGATGAGGTTCAACAAGGACAAGTGCAGAGTCCTGCACTTAGGACGGAAGAATCCCATGCACTGCTACAGACTAGGGACCGAATGGCTGGGCAGCAGTTCTGCAGAAAAGGACCTAGGGGTTACGGTGGACGAAAAGCTGAATATGAGTCAACAGTGTGCCCTTGTTGCCAAGAAGGCTAATGGCATTTTGGGTTGTATAAGTAGGGGCATTTCCAACAGATCGAGGGAAGTGATTATTCCCCGCTATTCGGCACTGATGAGGCCTCATTTGGAGTACTGTGTCCAGTTTTGGGCCCCACACTACAAGAAGGATGTGGATAAATTGGAAAGAGTCCAGCGGAGGGCAACAAAAATGATTAGGGGGCTGGAGCAGAGGACTTATGAGGAGAGGCTGAGGGAACTGGGATTGTTTAGCCTGCAGAAGAGAAGAATGAGGGGGGATTTGATAGCTCCTTTCAACTACCTGAAAGGGGGTTCCAAAGAGGATGGATCTAGACTGTTCTCAGTGGTAGAAGATGACAGAACAAGGAGTAATGGTCTCAAGTTGCAGAGGGGGAGGTTTAGGTTGGATATTAGGAAAAACTTTTTCACTAGTAGGGTGGTGAAGCACTGGAATGGGTTACCTAGGGAGGTGGTGGAATCTCCTTCCTTAGAAGTTTTTAAGGTCAGGCTTGACAAAGCCCTGGCTGGGATGATTTAGTTGGAGTTGGTCCTGCTTTGAGCAGGGGATTGGACTAGATGACCTCCTGAGGTCCCTTCCAACCCTGAGATTCTATGATTCTATGATAAATACATACTGAACGTATAAACTAATAAACAATCTGAACTGAAAATATAAATCAATACAGATTATTTGAAATCTTATTAAAATACATAGAATCTGTTTGGCCCATACAAGGTTGTGCTTAGGTTTATGTGACCCTCCTGTGTAATAAAGCTGGGCACCACTGATCTAGTGCGACCTCCTGTATATCACAGACCATGGAGCACCCGCAAACTAAACACAACAACTGAAATTAGACCAAAATATTACAGCTCACTGGAGACTAGACTATTATGTGCCATAGGCAGAGAACAGGAGGGATGGAGATGCACCGGTGCCTAAGGCCCCCGCAACGGCAGGGAAATGACAGAGGGCTTGTTTACATTGGCAAGCTAAATAGGCGCCGCTGCAATCAATGCACTGGGTCTGGTGAACACACAAAAAGTCAATGGCAGAGCACTCTCCTGTCAACTTCAGTACTCCACCTCCCCAAGAGGCAGAAGGTAAGTCAGCAGGAGAGCATCTCCTGCCAACATAGGGCGGTGTAGATACTCTGTTAGGTTGATGTAAGCTATGTTGCTCAGGGGGGTGGTTTTTTCACACCCATGAGCGAGGTAACTTGCATCTACTTAAGCGGCAGTGTAGACCAGAGATATATCCAGATAATCCTATCAAGTGAAGTGCACCCACACGCTGCAGAAGGCGGCAAAAAAGCCCAGAGTCATTGCCAATCTGACCTGTGAGAAAATTCTTTCCTGACCCCACATATGACAATCAGCTAAACCTTGAGCATGTGAGCAGGGGCAGGTTGGAATAAGGCAAGGAGACAGGAGCAAAGGAAGAACGGAGCAGGATGGAGGGCAGGGAAAGTCAAGAGCAGGGTTACAGACCCAGTGGGGACAGAGACTAAAGGGACTGGTATGGGAAACATGCCAGGGGGACAGGAGTAGAGGAGTCTGTAACCACTAAAGCACACTCCCTACAGAACCTGGAATAGAACTCAGCATTTCTCAGCCTCAGTTGGCAGAAAATTGTGAAATCCACTGGCAACACCTTTCAGTGTCTGGTCCATAGAGGATAATAGCAATTAGCTCAGTGGTATAGGTCTGGGTGGTGGATCCAAAGGTCCTAACTCTACTGATATCCCAAATGACAGACATTGCAGTTCTACAGGATGGAATTTTTTATTTTTCAGTTTGCGTTTTTAAAATCTAGAAAATTACATTTAAAAACTATGAGAAAAGAATGTTAAAGATGCAAAGTCAAACACTGAAAAAATAGGACACATTAGACAAAGCATTTGCATGCAGAGTGCAAGCTGCAGACTATGAATACTTCTAGTCTCAGTTCTACTGACTGCTGTTAATATTTCTGTGCACAGCATGCATGTAGCACCAATGGTCACAGCTTTGAAGAGGGTCCTCCAAGCACAAGGTACCTGGAGTATCACTCATAACTGGGCATGCAGAGAGGCCCTCAAAGAACAACCCTTACTATTAACCAAGCCCTCATATTCCTCTACTGGGGGAGGCAGTTATCATTCAGAGATAAGAGATTGCACAACATTCATTGCTGCCAGAGCTCGGAATAGAACCCCATGTTTAATGCAATAGAGCCAAGTTTCATTCACTTTGCCCCTGCCTTTCAGAATTAATGTGCCAAATGATGTGCTTGTCTGTGCTGTCTGCAACCACTGCCAGAGGTTGCCTGAGACAACCTGCCACCCAAGGCAAAATTTCAGTGCATCACCCTTCTCCTACCTCTTAGAATAGAGGTTTATGGTAGAAGAGGGTGGGAGACAAACACCAGGTCGCAAGGCCACTCAGGTTTTGCCCAGCCATCTCTTCATCATGATGCCACTCGAGTTTGGCCTGGCCTGGCCGGGCCGCCCTAGGCAGAAATTGCCACTCTAGGCAGCTGCCTAGTTTCCCTATAGCTAGAGCAGGCCCTGACAACTGCTCTAACCACTAGACAACATTCAACTCCTCGAGCTAGGAACAGAAAAAGACGGTTACTCACCGCAGCAACTGTTGTTCTTCGAGATGTGTTGCTCATATCTATTCCAATTAGGTGTGCGTGCACGATCGTCGGAAGACTTTTACCCTAGCAACATTCGGTGGGCCGGCTGGTGCCCCCTGGAGTGGCGCCATTGCGGTGCCTGATATATACCCCAGCCGGCCCAGCGCCCTCTCAGTTCCTTCTTGCCAGCTATTCCGACCGTGGGGATGGAGGGCGGGTTTGGAATAGATATGAGCAACACATCTCGAAGAACAACAGTTACTATGGTGAGAAACCATCTTTTCTTCTTCAAGTGCTTGCTCATATGTATTCCAATTAGGTGACTCCCAAGCCTTGCCTAGGAGATGGGGTCGGAGTGCGATACTGCAGAGTGTAGGACCGCTGAACCAAACGTCCTCCCTGGAATGTTGGACTATGGCATAGTGGGTGGCAAAGGTGTGCACCGATGACCAGGTTGCTGCCCTACATATCACCTGTATAGGTATATGCGCCAGAAAGGCGGAGGACGAGGCTTGAGCTCGGGTGGAGTGGGCAGTAAGGTGCGTGGTGAGAACACCAGCCAAGTCATAACACGCCCGGATGCACGACGTGATCCAGGACGAGATGCGTTGGAAGGAGACCGGGAGGCCCTTCATCCCGTCTGCCACGGCAACGAACAGTTGAGTCGTTCTCCGAAAGGGCTTCGTCCGCTCGATGTAGAAGGCGAGGGCCCTACGGACGTCCAAGGAATGGAGTTGTTGCTCCCTTGGAGCGGCATGCGGCTTCGGGTAGAAGACTGGCAGAAAAATGTCTTGGTTAATATGAAAGGCCGACACTACTTTGGGAAGGAAGGCCAGGTGTGGTCGCAGCTGTACCTTGTCCTTGTGGAACACCGTGTAAGGGGGTTCCGAAGTGAGCGCTCTGAGTTCAGATACGCGCCTTGCCGAGGTGATGGCTACAAGGAAGGCCGTCTTCCAGGAGAGGTACAGGAGCGAGCAGGTGGCATAGGCTCGAATGGGGCCCCCATGAGCCTGGTTATGACAAGGTTGAGGTCCCAAGTGGGGACCGGATGGTGAACCAACGGATATAGTCGCTCTAACCCCTTGAGGAACCTGCTGACCATGGGGTTGGAAAAGCGTCCATT
Source organism: Chelydra serpentina (assembly GCA_037349315.1). NCBI lineage: Eukaryota > Metazoa > Chordata > Testudines > Chelydridae > Chelydra > Chelydra serpentina. The sequence continues at coordinate 23,078,400 of JBAIAC010000004.1, read as the reverse complement.
CTCGCCAGGGTGAAAGGCCGAGATTGCCGCCAGGTGGACCTTTACCGAAGAAAGTGCCAGACCCTGCTCCTTTAAAGACAGGAGATAGTCCAGAATGGTATGCACTGGCACCTACGAAGGGTTGACACCCCGAGGGCCACACCAGCAGGAAAAACGTTTCCACTTGGCCAAGTAGGTGGACCTGGTAGAGGGCTTCCTGCTACTTAGCAAAACTTGTTGCACCGGGTTGGAGCAATTTAACTCGGACTGGTTCAACCATGCAGCAGCCATGCTGTGAGGTGGAGAGACTGCAGGTCGGGATGATGGAGCCTGCCGTGCTGCTGAGTAATCAGGTCCGGCCACAACGGGAGAGTGATTGGAGCGGACACCAAGAGCTCTAGGAGAGTTCTGTACCAGTGCTGCCTGGGTCACGCCAGGGTGATTAGGGTTAGGCGGGCCCTGTCCCTGCGTAACTTGAGCAGGACCCTGTGGACCAGCGGCACCGGTGGGAAGGCATAGGACAGGTGGTCTGTCCAAGGCAGGAGAAAAGCATCCGTGAGGGAGCCTGGGGAGCGTCCCTGGAGCGAGCAGAACGTGTGGCACTTCCGGTTCTCGCGAGTCGTGAACAGGTCTATGTGGGGAAATCCCCACCTCCGGAAGACAGAGTGGATAACATCTGGGCGAATGGACCACTCGTGCGCTTGAAAGGACCTGCTGAGGCGGTCCGCCAAGGTGTTCTGAACCCCTGGGAGAAAGGAGGCCACCAGGTGGATGGAGTGGGCTAAGCAGAACTCCCACAACCGCATAGCTTCTTGGCAGGGCGGGGACAAGCGTGCCCCTCCTTGCCTTTTGATGTAATACATGGCTGTTGTGTTGTCTGTGAGGACCGCGACACAATGATCCTGAAGGTGCTGGGAGAAGGCTTGGCAGGCAAGGCGCACTGCCTGCAGTTCCCTGACGTTGATGTGGAGGGCTAATTCCTGCGCCGACCACAGGCCCTGTGTCTGATGGTCCTTCAGGTGGGCCCCTCAACCGAGTGATGACGCATCTGTGGTTAGGGCTAGGGATGGCTGTGACAGATGGAATGGCACTCCTTCCAGCACTTTCTTGGGGTCCAGCCACCAGTCCAGGGAGGCTATGACCTGCGATGGCACCATCAAAACCAAGTCCAACCTGTCTCTGCGTGGACGGTATACTGACGAGAGCCATGCCTGGAGTGGACGGAGGCGTAATCTGGCATGAGCGGTCACGAATATGCAGGACGCCATGTGACCGAGGAGGCTGAGGCAGCTGCGAGCTGTTGAGGTTGGGAAGCTCTGAAGGCCGCATATGATGGTTACGAGGGCCTGAAAGCGTGCCTCTGGCAAAAACGCTCGGGCGAGAGTCGAGTCCAGTACTGCCCCTATAAAGTCTAACCTTTGGGTTGGCTCCAAAGTGGACTTTTCTACATTCAGGAGCAGGCCGAGCTGATTGAACATGCTCAAGGCCGTCCAAACCTGCGACTGGACTTGGATGCTGGAGTTGCCGCGGATAAGCCAGTCATCGAGGTACGGGAACACTTGAATCCGCCGTCGACGAAGGGCGGCCGCCACAATGGCCATGTACTTCATGAACACCCGTGGTGCCGTGGACAGGCCGAAGGGAAGAACAGCGAACTGGAAGTGTCTTTGGTCTACCACAAAACGGAGGAAACGTCTGTGTGGTGGGTCGATTGCGATATGGAAATACGCATCCTTTATGTCGAGGGCAGCGTACCAGCCTCCAGGATCCATAGAAGGGATAATAGTACCCAGGGAAAGCATGTGGAACTTCAACTTTACCATAAACTTGTTGAGGCCCCGCAAGTCCAAGATAGGACGCAGCGTTTTGATTTGGGGATTAGGAAATAACGGGAGTAAAACCCCTTACCCCTGAACTCCCTTGGAACCTCCTCTATTGCCCCTATGGTGAGGAGCGTTTGAACCTACTGAATTAGGAGTTGCTCGTGAGAAGGGTCCCTGAAGAGGGACAGGGAGGGGGGAAGACAAACTGAAGGTGGTATCCGCTTTCCACCGTGCGTAAGACCCAGCGGTCTGTGGTGATATTTGACCACGCACAGAAGAAATGGGAAAGGCGGTCTCGGAAAGGGGGGAACGGGTCCTGAGTTGAGACTGGTGCTCCGCCCTCGGGCGTCCCTTCAAAAGTTTTGCTTGGGCCCCGACGATGGTTTGTGGGGGCCCTGGCTCTGGCCAGTCTGGTGACCCGGTTGCCGCCTTCTACCGCCTGGCCACGTGGTCTCCTTGAGAAGTCCTGTCAAGGCCTGGGCACGGTGTAGGGGCACTGCACGAAGGGCCGGAAGGGTCTGCGCTGCGTGGCCGGGGTATGCATCCCCAGCGTGCGAATGATGGTGCGACCATCCTTTAGGGTCTGCAACCTTGCATCAGTTTTCTCTGAAAACAGACCCCGCCCCTCGAAAGGTAGACCCTGAATGGTATACTGGACCTCCGGAGGGAGGGTGGAGGACTGAAGCCAGGTGACTCCTGAAGCTATTGTTCTCGCGGCTGAGTCGGCTATGTCCAAGGAGGCCCACAACGACGTTCTGGCCACCTTCTTGCCCTCCTCTATCAATGCTGAGTACTCTTGCCTGGTCTCCTGGGGTACAAATTCTTTGAATTTTTGCATGGAGTTCCAGGTGTTGTAACCGTATCGGCTCAGGAAGGCTTGCTGGTTAGCCGCTCTGAGCTGAAGGCCCCCCCCTGAGTAGATCTTCCTGCCAACCAGATCCAGGCGCTTGGCATCCTTGGACTTAGGGGCAGGTGCCTGTTGGCCATGCCTCTCCCTCTCGTTCACAGATTGAACGACCAGGGAGCACGGTGGGGGGTGAGTGTACAGGTACTCAAAGTCCTTCGGGGGCGCCATGTATTTTCTCTCCACCCCCCTGACAGTGGGGGGTACCGAAGCTGGAGATTGCCAAATTGAGGTGGCGTTGGTATATATAGTACGTATAAACGGGAGGGCTACCCGGGTGGGGGCGTCGGCTGTCAGGATGTCCACCACCGGGTCCTCAAGCTTCACCACCTCCTCGACCTGCAGATTCATATTGAGGGCCAATCTGTAAAGCAGGTCTTGGTGGTCCTGGAGATCGATGGGGGGCGGGCCTGATGATGATGCTCCTGCCACTGCCTCGTCCGGGGAGGAGGAGGATGACAATCCCGGGACTAGAGGGTCCTGGTGTAAGTCCTGTTGAGGAAACTCTGTTGTCTCCAAGCCCGTGGCCTCTGGGTCTGGGCCCTCGGCCGAGGACTGGGCCGGTGGATCTGAGACCTCCGGGGGAGGGCGGGACACCGTCAGTTCCGGTGCCCGGGACTCCGAATGAGCCGAATGGGAGGCTCTGGAAGGGGCCCCTTGGGACTGATGGAACGCCATCGGAGTCCAGAAAGGCCACTGTGGCAGACCTTGATTCGGGTCCTGAATCTCGTCTGGCCAGCGGTTGTGGCTCTCTACCATGTGGCTCTGGTCCATATAGTAACCATTACCGGCCCTAGAGAACCGAGAGGCCGAGCGGGAGGGCCAAGGCGGAGCGGAGTGGCCTTGAGGGCCAGTCCGCGGAGCTGTGCTGTGCCGTGGCGACAGGGATCGGTGCCGGGACCTGGATCGGTACCGACGGCTGGATCGGTACTGGGAGCCCGACCTGGATCGCGTACGCCTTGTCGAGCAGTAGCAAGGTCGATCATCCGGGGATCTGCGCTGCGACCGGCCGCGGGACTGGGAGCGGTACCGGGAACCGTAATAGCGTCGACCGTCTGGAGGTCGATCTGGAGTGATGCCTCGAGTACGACCGGCGCCGAGAAGGTGATCGTTGCTGGGACTCTGAGCGGCGTCGAGGGGGAGACCTGGACAGATGTTGGCCGATCTCTGCATGCGGCACCAGACGTAGCATGGCCGGCTTGCCTCGGGACGGGATGACCCTCAACAGCGGTATCGAAGATGGAAGCGGTGCCGGATCCGTCATCGCGATCAGGTCCCGTGCTGCCGAGAAGGTGTCCGGAGTGGACGGCAGCGTAAACTCTACCTCGGCATGCACCGGGGAGCTGGCGGTCACCGAGCTCGATGGACCTTGCGGTACCCGAGTCATCGGTACCGGAGTCTTAGCTGGCGGCCCCGAGCTCAACGGTCTCTGTGGTACCGGAGTCGACTGGGCTGGTGCCGGCATCATCAGTGGCACCGAACTCGACGGCCCCTGTGGAGCCGGAGTTGACGGTGCGGGCGTCTTAGCCAAGGGCACCGAGCTCAACGGACCTTGCGGTACCGGAGTCATCAGTGCTGGCACCGGGCCGGGAGGCTTGGCGTGGTCTTGAACCAGCTGCGGATGCAGCGGCACCGGGGTGGGAGCCGGTCCTGGACCCGATTTTCTCACTAACGGAGACATCGAACGGCGCCTCTGAGGGATAGCGGCCTGGGTTGTCCGGTGCCAGGGTTCTTTACTGGAACTCGGGCGCTCTGGGGCCGCTGGCGCCGTGCCTGCTAACGACGTCGGTACCGGGTTGCAGTGCGGGGCCGACATCGGGCTAAGAGACGCTTCCAAGAGGAGCTGCTTCAATCGAAAGTCCCGCTCCTTCTTGGTTCGAGGCTTGAAAGCGTTACAGATACGGCACTTATCTGGAAGGTGGGACTCCCCGAGGTACTTCAGACAGGAGTCGTGGGGGTCCCCCCGTGGGCATCGGCTTGAAGCAGGCCGAGCATGGCTTGAATCCCGGAGAGCCAGGCATCGGCCCGGTACCAGGAGGGAGACAGGGGAGAAACCCCTTATCTCCCACTACTATTCACACTAACGTCAAACAAACAACTATCAGTAAACTATTAACAACTACTTAAGAAGTACTTAAAACTATCAACAATGGTAAACGAGTGCTAACTACGCTAGGGAGGTGGAGATCAGCTAAGCTGAGCTCCACGGTTCCAACGACCGTCAGGGGCGGTAAGAAGGAACTGAGAGGGTGCTGGGCCGGCTGGGGTATATATCAGGCACCGCAACGGCGCCACTCCAGGGGGCGCCAGCCGGCCCACCGAGTGTTGCTAGGGTAAAAGTCTTCCGACGATCGTGCACGCCGCGCGCGCACACCTAATTGGAATAGATATGAGCAAGCACTTGAAGAAGAACCCAGGATTCCCTATACCAAACACTCCACTGCTGTTTCACAAATAACTGTGTAACTCACTGACAATGTTGCATAACTCACACTTTCCCCTCTCTGGATCAGTCCATCTAATAACAGTAGTAACTGGTAGTGAAGCAAGCTCTCTCTTAAGTGCTACAGCTATGAAGGTCCAGTTTCACATGACCCATATGGGGAAACAGTCTGTGACAGTGTAATTAAATCAGCATCCTAATGCATATGCACAAGAGAACTGAGGTTGAATAGTTATCCTAAATTTTGCAGTTTCCTAACTTTTGAATGCTTTGATTTGTAACCTTAACATTCTTAACAGTTTTTTCCATTAAATATGTATCTCTATATGCAGGTCTCATGTTAAACGACCATCATTTTCTCCCATCCCCTACTAAATGCTATCAGTGCCACTGGCCAATCAAAACCAGTGAAGCACTTTTTTTTTCCAGAGGTGCACAAAAAAATTAAAAATTCTGTGACAAAAAATTTAAAATTATCTAAAATTCTGCATATTTTGTCAAAATAATACAATATAAATCAATCCACTTTCAATTATTTTGGTAATTTATTTCAAAATACTTGTCAGCAAGTATGTCTTAACAATACAGACAACAACAAAGATTCAGGAAATGTTTTTTTGACAAATAGATTCATTACTAGGCATATTAATACAGAACTTTTGAGTAACAATTAATTTAAACTACAATACAGAAATGTGTTTCCTGCATCCCTCAGAAGTAGTGCAAAGGTTTGGGCAGAGGTGTGCAAACTACAGCCCACGGGACCACCCTGCCCGGCCCTTGAGCTCCCGGACAGGGAGGCTAGCCCCCCTCCCCTGCAGCCTCAGCTCACCGTGCCGCCAGCGCTCTGGGCGCTGAACTCCTGCCGGGCAGCACGGCTGCGAGAACCGCCGGTATAGTGTATTAAATTGCTCCCCATAGGAATGTGCTACTTATGGTGTACTACTTACGGCTGCCAGTCCTGGTGCTCTGAGCGGCATGATAAGGGGGCGGGGAGCAGGAGGGTTGGATAAGGGGCAGGAGATCCCGGGGGGGGGCAGTCAGGGGACACGGAGCAGGGGGCGGTTGGATGGGGTGGAGATTCTGGAGGGGGGCAGTCAAGGGAGCAGGGGGCAGTTGGATAGGCGTGGGAGTCCCGGGGGACCTCTCAGGAGGCGGGAGTGTGGATAGGGGTCAGGACAAACAGGGGACAGGGAGCTGGGGGGGGGGGGGGAGGGTTGGATAGGAGGTGAGGTCCAGGGGGGGCAGTTGGGGTGGGGGGTCCCAGGAGGGGACAGTCAGGAGACAGGGAGCAGGGGGTTTGGATAGGGGGTGGAGTCCCCGGGGGGCGGTTAGGGGCAGTGAATCCCGAGAGGGAGGCAGTCAGGGGACAAGGAGCAGGGGGTGTTGGATGGGTCAGGGGTTCTGAAGGGGGCAGGGCCAGGCTATTTGAGGAGGCACAGCCTTCCCTACACGGCCCTCCATACAGTTTTGGAACCCTGATGTGGCCCTCCGGCCAAAAGGTTTGCCCACCCCAGGCTTGGGGGATTAGGGATAATGGAGGAACTGAGGAACAGGGAAGTAAGTGATGGGAAGGGGCCTGGGCGTGAACATGGAGGGGTGTTGGGTGTGGATGGGAGAAGTGTGGAACAGATTTGGAGGGGGGGGGGGGGGGAATTGTTAGGGAGCATCTCCCATGCAGACCCTGGCTGACCTCTAGTCTCTCTGATTCAGTCAGGTACATCTCCCGGTCCTCATGTGGCCCTGTGCCCCCACTTCAGCCCCCGAGGCTGCCCTCTCCACTAGCCCTTCTGAACCCCAGTCTCTGACCCCCTAGCAGCCTCATGTGCCCCACGTTGTAATATATCCCGGGCCTTCTGACCTGGCCCCACTGGCAGGGCGCTGTGAGGAACGCAGACTCTTTTCTTCCCTATCCGCAGCTGGAGCCCCTCCTGCCCGAGAGTGGCTGCTCTCTGTTCTGGCATCAGCGGCCCCTGGTACGGGCGAAAGGCATAACTGCAGCATATCTCCGGCAGAATGTATTTTCTGCAGAGAAAAAAAACTCTGCACAGCACATGAATTGGGCGTATGCAGTGGCCCAGAATTCCCCCAGCAGTAACCTGCCTGAGACTGACATAAGAGCTTCATCTCAGCTAACTGCTTCCCCACCAGCTGCCAGCAAAGAGAACACTGCAAAACCCAGAGCCACCATTACTATGCAGCTATAGAAGGTCTAATGAGCTGTTACAATTGCTGCAGTAACTGAGGAGTATCTGTTCCTGCCTGCATCTGGGAAGAGTAGTAACTGCCCATGAAAGAGTTCATTCCCGCACAAGCCAGTACAGGACCTGAGCCCCAGTGTAGGACCCAATACCCCAGAGAGGGACCCCAGACTGAGACCCTGGCATATTCCAGATCCCCGCTCAGACCAGTGCAGGACCCCAGTGAGAGGATCCAGAATTCAGAGCAAGATCCCAGCACACAGTAATGTAGTACCCTAGGAAGGAACAGGAAGCCAACGTGAGTAACGCCAGTCCTTTGTCACTAGCATCTGAGAGTTTGGGCCACTCTTCCATGATATCCTGATGATTTTTAGGCTGCGCCAAAGATGGCATCTGCCCATCACAGATAGTTACTGAGCATAGCGGTGTGTCGAGTGGGAGGAATTCTGCCTTCAATCAGAGCTTGGGCCAGTAACACACACACACACACACACACACACACACACACACACACCCCTTTTTCCTTATTTGACTCATCATTAGGGCTCCCTCTTAAGGTATAAAATTATTGGGGGCCTGGATAACAAAGTTACAGAGCCTTTCATCTCTCTGTCTTCAGTCTGTATACAGCCCAGCTCATTAGGGACTGAAAGTTGTTCCTATCAAATGGATGTTTTATGACCTTCATAGGAGATGTTTACATCTGTTCCAGCTCCCAGCTCTCAGACTCACCACAATGCTTTGCACTAACCAGCAGTCTCAGCAGGGACACAGAGGCACTGCCTACAGACAATTACTTCTTAACCCAGAGGCAGTCTTCCTCTGGATCAAGGCTGAAGCATGCTGGCAGGGCCATGTGGGTGAAGAGTTTGCCATGCTGCAGATAAATTATTAACCAGGGCTTTCAAACTCACTCTTTAAATAAGCAACAAATCTTCAACAAAACAAATTTTAACCTTAAGGATAGGATTACATGCAAATTATCAACCACAATTTGCACAAAACGTCACATGGAGCTGCATAAACTGTGGCAGTTACGGAAAACATGCTTTTGGATCTAATTCCCTCTGATGTAAATTGATGTACATAGTGCTGACAATAGCCAATGTAATAAAGAAAATGTCAATATGAAGGTTTCAGACATGAAGGGTGGCGTGGAAGAAAGTGTCAGACAACTGGGGAAGAACTGAAGAGAGGACCAGAGCTGGCAGCAGTAGTGGAAATGAGGGAGCTGGTGTGTGAACTAATAAGAATCAAGGGTGGATAGGTAAAGAGAGAGATTTGTAAAGAGCCAGTTAAGTTTGGGACGTATACCAAAGAATCATCTAACTAATCTTCCTCAAAATCCTTAGGCCACCCCTGTGCATATTTGTATGATTACAGTGAATCACAGTGGGGGGGATAGAAATTCAAAGGATAACAAATATAATTTTGCAGCCATACCTAAAAGTGCTAAGGGGGCTCTAGTATCAAGCTGTCAAGGAAATAGTCAGACAAAACAAATCACTCTGACTTGTTCAGTTAAAGAGGTACAGTGCAGAGTCTTGCTGAACCAATATAGACAACTTATTTATCACCACTAAAAAATAAATTAGTCTGAACCACAGACTGCATCAGATTTCCCCACACGCTTAGGTTGTAAACTGCATGTTTTCCTGCATTACTGCAGCGTCTGCCAAATATCCAACTATAACTTTTTGAAATTTCAGCTGATCAAGAACTAGTTCAGAAATGAGTTTCGATAGACTCAAGATTTGAAGTAGCAGTGGAACACAACCCATTAAAACACCTGAGTATATCAGATGACTTCGTACACAACAAAATATTCCTCAAACTTTGACAAGCCAGAGCGAGAGCTACTGACCACATTTACAATAATTTAGTAGTCTATTATGACAGTTATATTTAAAAATAAGAACAATTGATAAGAAAATCAGATTTTCAAGGTGAAAAACCAAGAAGCATTCACAGGGTACGTAGAGGTGTACACAGGAGAATCCTGCTGCTGAGAAGGGGAAAGGAAAGACTGTACATTACTCCCTCACCTCACATTTTCTATGCTTTTTATCTTTTTTTTTATACTTTTCTTCTCTTTCCCTTCCACTTCTTTCTCCTTGTCTTTGCTTTAATCTTCTCCCCTCTTTTTAATTCCCTCCCTAGCTCTCACCCTCATATTTTCTCTCTCTGCCACACATTCTATCACTTGCACTCCCAGGTCCCTAATCAGGATGACACTTAAGCACAAAGGCCACAATCCTTTGTCTTCCCTTTTGCTCTTTTGATTCCCCATCTTTAATACACTGCTACAATCCCATGCTCAAATGAGCTGCAGAAGAGGAAGCAAACACATGGATCCCAGCCCCAATCTGGGTCAGTAATCACCGACATATAGTGGCCGTGGCAACTGCACTATTTGTAGTCTAACCACCCACAGCAGTGCCCAGGGTCTCAGACTCCACATGCCTCTAACTATATGTGGAAGAGGCCTGACAGTGGGGGACGGGGGAAGGTGCTCCCTGGGACGCTTTATGGGGGAGAGGGTGACATTGTACAACAGACTTTGGTTTTGTCAATTTCACCATCTTTGCTGGCTGAAAGTTTCGTCAGAGGCACAGTCTGTTAGGATTTACAAAGCCAGCGCAAAACAGTTTTCTTCAAAATCAGGAGACACAAGCCTTGTAAACAAAGAACGCTCCCAGGTTCCATGGACATACTATTACCCTGTTTATTTGTAAAAACAAAGACTATCATGTCTATTCATACTAATGTATAATGTGATGAGATCATGGTGAACAAAAGTTAGGGTTGGTTTGTTTTGTTTTGAGGACATGAAGAGGGAGAGAAGAGCGAGAAAGTTAGTAGTATCTTGGGGGTGGGGGGGAAATGTTTCATAGGCCTAGCAAAAAATGCTAAGGCTGGCCCCTTGCTGGTGAGATGGGAGCACAGAGAGGTGTTATACACCTAATATATGGACTTTACGTATAGCAGATTGAAAAAGTGTCTGAATGAATCTGTAATAAGAATATTTAAGAAGGATATTTATACCTGCCTCTGGAAATTTCCACAACATGCATCTGAAGAAGTGGGTATTCACCCACGAAAGCTTATGCTCCAATACGTCTGTTAGTCTATAAGGTGCCACAGGACTCTTTGCCGCTTTTACAGATCCAGACTAACACAGCTACCCCTCTGATACTATAATCAAATAGTTTGCAAACAGGCAATTTTTCAAGCAATTCAGTGAAGCAGATACCAAGGTAATATGAATACAGGTAAGGAAGTGAAAGCAGTGGTTCTCAAACTGTGATCCAAATAACACCACTGGTCTAACTGAATTTTGAACTTCAAGTAGTGCAGGATTGGAGTGCAGGATGGTTCATTAAATGGATCTCGCCTACAAATTGATACATAGAATGAAAGCATTGGCAAGCCACTTTTTAAATTTATTATAATATTATAAATACTCTCACCCCTTGCATTGTTATTGCCTAAGATCATTTGGCTCAGGAACTACAGTAAAACTTCGGTATCAGAGGGGTAGCTGTGTTAGTCTGGATCTGTAGAAGCGACAAAGAGTCCTGTGGCACCTTATAGACTAACAGACGTATTGGAGCATAAGCTTTCGTGGGTGAATACCCACTTCTTCGGATGTAAAACTTAGATAATTGATCTTCTGTACATTGTAAGTGTGATTACTGCCCCTCCCAGCCCTCCAGCAATGCCTAAAGTTAAGGCTGCCGAACATTTTTCATTATAAGCTCGTTTTCAATTTGCTGTAATTTATCCAAACTTTAACTGTTCTGAGTTGAAGTTCTCCATGACAGGTCTGTGTCTCAGGCTGATTCCCACACATGCTCACACACACACGGAAACACCTCTATGTGATATGATGCTAGTTGGCACAGAGATTAAGATTAATACAGTTCAGTCAAAAGATATTCCTGGATTCAGAGTTTGTAATGAATTTATTTTCAGGAAAAAAATTTACTGAATAACGTAGCTAGTTCCATTTACATTCTTTGGTTCTATTTATCATGCCTTCAGGATTTAATTTAATAAACTGGTAGGCTAAATTTCAAAAAGAAACAACTACATGATTTCATCCATTAGTAAGACTTTTCTGTCAGTGTTAGCAGCTACTCTAAAGTCCATTAAAATAGCAGCATCTTAAACCTTTGGATCAAATAGCTTCACAAATGGAATATTAGTAAGCACTTATGTGATTTAATAAAAATCCTGTACACATTTTTGGTGGTGCTCTGTTATTTATGACCATGGCAAAATTCTCAAGGAAGGTTATTGAAATCCCATTCTACCTCACACTTTGCCTTGGGCCACTAACTTACCATACTTTGCAAGCATTATCAAACAATGCCCATATTCAAGTTTAGTATGTCTGTTTCAACACACAATGATTTACATTGTACACGAGAGTTGTGACTCAGGACTCAAGGAGCTAGTTTGTAAAGCTTAATGTGCTCAAGAACCTGGTTCAGTTCCCTATAACTGTAATTAGGCTGAGAATCAGAGACATGGCAAACATCAAGTTTTCAAAGTAAAAGCAAAAGGATTATTCTTCTGGGCAAAAGTGAACTTCAGAGGGCATTTCAGCAGAACTTAGTCACTGAAGTGAGTTACACATTTTTATAAAGGAGAAATAAGCAATCTGTACAGCAACTTCAAGAGCATTAGAAACATCTTTAATGGCAGTAGGCTCTTTATGCGGAAAGAAATACTCACACATAGGACAGTGCATATTTAAAGTTTTATAAAATGGGTAAGAGAAAAATTATGCATATTCATTGTCATCATCATCAATCTCTCTATCCCATTAGGTAAGCCTGCATTGAAAGTTTTCACCATGTATGCACATTGAAAACTTTACACATCAACACTTTGGTATGCAAAAACTTCAAAATGATGATGATGATGATGAAAGTATTACACAGCAGAGTTTTGACTCTCAAGATTTTATAAGGACACTTATGACAGGGTTCAGTCATTAGTTATTTTATTTATTTAACCATCTTATGCATGAGTTTATCTACACTTATAGTATCAGAGGGGTAGCCATGTCAGTCTGGATCTGTAGAAGCGACAAAGGGTCCTGTGGCACCTTATAGACTAACAGAGGTATTGGAGCATAAGCTTTCGTGGGTGAATACCCACTTCATCGGATGCAAGCAGTGGAAATGTCCAGGGGCAGATATAAATGTGCAAGGAAGACTTAGGCTAGAGATAACGAGGTTAGCTCAATCAGGGAGGGTGAGGCCCTCTTCAAGCAGCTTAGGTGTGAATACCAAGGGAGTAGAAACTGCTTTTGTAGTTGGCTAGCCATTCATAATTACACTTATATAAGCACATATTTTAACCTTTTCATTTTGAAGCGAGGGGAGCCAAAAATTAGATTTTTTTTCAAGTTTTCAAAGGTAATAAATAACTTAAGGGGATAATTTTTAAATAGCTGTACATTCAGAACCGTTTAATGCAATTTGAAGTTTACTGGAAGAAATCTACCACACTACTAACACTTCTCACTGAAACTGAGATACATATATTTATTTCTGTAACCTAAATCAGGGCTGGTCTACACAGGGAAATTAATTTGGATTAAGATAGGGTGTGAATTTGAAGAGGAATATCTATTCCTAATAAATTCCATGTGTGGCCACTTATCTTAATCCTGGAATAAGAGTGTGTTATTCCAAATTAGCTTAATCCTGAAATAAAAGCATCCACACAGGAATTTAATCAGGAATAATCCCCTAAATAAACCCCTTAAAGCTGGAATGGAAAAATTAGAAACTCTTTCCCTGTCAGCTCATTAATGCAGCAAACACTTTTTAGGTGGAAATCAACTTGTTAACACTGTACTTCAAAAAACAAACACAAAATACAAGCCCTCTAAATGGACAGCATTCTAAACCCACTGCAGGACCATTCTTTTTCCTTGGGAATGAGCCCAGGTTCCACATTCCCTTCTAGTTGCTAGATTCCCAATTCTGCGTGATGTTTCTCAGATCCTCAAGAAAAGTGAAAGGAATTGCATACCGCAGCAGCCACTGAGCCACTCTACCTCTGACTGGCTGGTGAAAGATTCTTCAACTCTGGATAAACTCTGTACATAGTCCCATTGCTCAAATTGTGCTCCATTTAAAGACTGGACGCAGAAGCTCCTGCTGTGGCCTCCATGCACTATGGAGCATAGAGGTGAGCAGAGCATGGCCAGTGGATCCAAGATTATGTGACTCCTCTGAACAAACCCCCATGAAGGGAAGCAGGGCATGGAGACCACTGCAGTACTGACACTTCACTAGTGTCTAAAAAGGATCTGCTCTGGAGCTCTTCACCTTACCCCCATCGGAAAGGGACGATTCCAATCCCATTCACCTCCACCCTCATTTTCCTGTACAAAACCAGTGTACTCAGGCTGTCTTCTGGGACCAGGATTTGATATTTAAGAGATGAAAGAACAGCACCTGAAAAATTTTACTTGTGAATGGATTTCAAATAAAGTTGTACTGAGCAAGAAAATTATTAGTTTTACATAAGGAACAAAAACATTTTTATCACTATCTTCAATCTTACCACCAGTTAGTAAAGGTGTTGAATGTTTTAAGAAAATCGTTATTAAAATACTTTTTTGTTGCAGCTAAAATGATCAAATATTTCTTTTTCCAAATGTTTTCCCTGTAAGAGATCAGCTTTAGAGTAAATTTTCCTTTCACTTTTCCAACACCAATACTGCTTACAAGCTGGACTGTCTCCCATCAAGACTGACATTTACAAGCTGCACTAGAGGTTGTCCTCCTCCACTTTTCTAACCTTATTAAAGGCATAAGGAGCACATCACCGAGACAAGATTCCACATGCTCCACCTCCTCCCACTGAATGCCAAATCAATGACTGTTTACACAATTAAAACTTGGTCTCAGCACTGTTTAAAGTCTACAGATCCTGTAATAGCATCGTGTAAAGAACTTTTAAAAAACACCGAGTGCTAACATTTGCCAATTCACACAAACTGATGGCTACACACCAATACATCCATTACATATGACTATCAACATAAGAGAAATTACTTGGCTATTTACAGCATCAAAAATACCTCTGAAAACATTTTACACACAGGCCTATGGGCCCCATTATATAAAGCAGAAAATGCTTCTCCCTCACAGTGCATGCCCAAAAATGTGCATACAGTTATAACAAAGATGACCACGTTATATTTTATGTACATGGACATTACGCACCACAAAACATGAAAAGAAAGTATGAAACAGAAGGGAGCTGGCTGTTTTGTGATATTTTTCCAAAGAAACTGCCTGCTTTTAACTCTCTAACTTCTAAGCTAATTTTTTCACAAAAAAGAAATACCTAATACTATGTGATTTTTAAACTAGCTTGCTATGTTTTCCTCCTGTAACATTAAGTGGTACTAATTATTATACACCCGACCTCCAGTTTGAAAACTTAATGATCAATACCCCATGACTGACCTTAAGAAAAATATTTCAGAGCAGAATTAGCAGTATTATACATTCGTATGTGAAGGGGGTTAAATGTTTGAAGTGTTCTATTTCAACTAGTGCATTTTTAAATGCAAACAATAAAAGTAATACTATAGTTTTAAGTGTTCAGCTATGATTCATATTCCTCCCATAAGTAAGACCCATGGTAGTTACATTACTACATGATGTAACTTTAAACCCATTTGAAAACATCCAGAATAAATAAAACACTTCAAACACAGAACTACATTTTCTCCTTACTGTCTTCATTTTTAAAAAACAACAATGTATAAAATTTGTCCAGGATATATATTGCATAGTGCTTAGCTGTATATCCCAGATACCATAATGACAGAAAACACATAGAACTGATCCTATAAATTAAGTCAGTATGAGCGCAGATGTAATACACAGCATAACTGGAGAGACTTTCGACAGAACTGCCAAAACTGTAAAAGATAAAGTATGAATCCAAACCTCCATATGTTACTAGAAGCTTCATTATTTTATAATAGGAAGGCAATGTAGACTAGTAGTTAAGTTCGACAACTGATTCTATTTCCAGTTCTGTCACTAACTTATTGCAAGACTTTAGCACAGGCCCAAATTAACATATATAGCCTCTAAATACTGGATGCTTCTGTTCAAGATACATCTAGTGCAGGGGTCGGCAACCTTTCAGAAGTGGTGTGCCGAGTCTTCATTTATTCACTCTAATTTAAGGTTTCGCGTGCCAGTAATACATTTTAACGTTTTTAGACGGTCTCTTTCTATAAGTCTATAATATATAACTAAGCTGTTGTTGTATGTAAAGTAAATAAGGTTTTTAAAATGTTTAAGAAGCTTCATTTAAAATTAAATTAAAATGCAGAGCCCCCCAGACCGATGGCCAGGACCCGGGCAGTGAGAGTGCCACTGAAAATCAGCTCGCGTGCCGCCTTTGGCACTCATGCCACAGGTTGCCTACCCCGATCTAGTGGAAGATACAATAATTCAAATCAAACGTCTTCCTTATGTACTAGGAGCTCTCTTTCTGGTGATTATTTCTTTACCAGATGGCTCAGAAAATTCAGAGAGTAACGTGCTCTATGCCTTATTCTATGATTTGTCAGCAATATACGGTGGTGTTGAAATTAAATTCCAACCTTTCATTATTATTTATTTTGTGTACTACAGCAGTACCTAGGAACTCTCATCAAGGTGCTTTTTATGTAGGTTCAGGGCCCCGTTGTGCTCAGCACTTGTAGAGGCAGGTAACAAAGAAGATCATCCCTGGCCCAGAGAGCTCACAATCTACATGATAGCCAGGATACAATAAGTGGATGAAACAAACCAGGTGGTGGTAGGTTCAGAGAATGAGGTAATAAAATGAATAAAGTTTAGCCCAAGTCATAGTTCACACCTTACCTAACCAAGACCTGACTGGAGTGATTGGCAGGCATCACGGCAGAAGCAGGTCTTGAGGAGGGATGTAAACAAAGGATGAGGTTGCATCTTCATGAATTTTGATGGGGAGATGGTCCCATTAACGTGGAGCGTCATGGGAGAAAGTGCAGAGGCGCTTGCGAGAGAAGCAGATAAGACAGCAATTAAGACTCCCAACACTGACAAAGTGAAGGGAGAACCTATATCGTGAAGGCTGGATTGCCAACTAAGGAGTTCAAAAATCGTAAGTAAAACCCCCAAATTCATAAGTTGTTTTTTTTAATTTTGAATTTGAGCCAAAGTAAAAATTGTTTTGGGGTGTGTCTTCTGATTTTTCAATGCTCCCTGCACAACTGATAGGCCCAGTGTGCGTGAGAATTATGTTGCTAACTTTTGCAATTATAGTAAGGTGACTTTGACCCCTCTACAGGAGCTACCACTAGAGCAGTGGTTCTCAACCAGAGGTATGCACACCCGTGGGGGTACACTGAGATCTTCCAGGGAGGTACATCAACTCATCTAAGATATGTGCCTAGTTTTACAACAAGCTACATAAAAAGCACTAGCGAAGTCAGTACAAACTAAAATTTCATGCAGACAATGACTTGTTTATACTGATTTATACACTATAACTGAAATGTAAGTACAATATTTATATTCAAATTGATTTATTTTATAATTATATGGTAAAAATGAGAAAGTAAGCAATTTTTCAGTAGTAGTGCGCTGTGACACTTTTGTATTTTTATGCCTGATTTTTGTAAGCAAATAGTTTTTAAGTGAGGTGAAACTTGGGACTATGCAAGACAAATCAGGCTCCTGAAAGGGGTACAGTTGTCTGCAAAGGTTGCGAGCCACTGCAATAGAGGACCCAATCAAGACTGGAGCCCCATTGTGCTAGGCACTATATAAGTACATAGTAAGGAACATCTTCGCCTTGGAGAGCTTCCAGTCTAGTGTCAAGCATGGTGGTGAGTGTGCGACATGGGTGCATTCCACTGCATGCATCTGAAGAAGTGGGTATTCACCCACAAAAGCTTATGCTCCAATACGTCTGTTAGTCTATAAGGTGCCACAGAACTCTTTGTCGCTTCATTAGATGGGAACAATTTTTAAACCCTGCTTAGCTAGGCA
This sequence comes from Chelydra serpentina, assembly GCA_037349315.1. NCBI lineage: Eukaryota > Metazoa > Chordata > Testudines > Chelydridae > Chelydra > Chelydra serpentina. Next base: position 23,060,980 of record JBAIAC010000004.1, on the reverse strand, counting down.
GAACTGAAACTAGTCATCTAAAATCAAAAGGCTCTATAGCTCATAAGCAATGCTCTGAGGCATCCACCTTTGAGAATGAGCCTTGCTATCTTAAAAAAAAAAAAAAAAACAGTAAAACCTACTTTAAAGACCACCCCTGAAGAGAGATCACCTGCTCACAAGTGATTACTTGCAGAGGCCACAGGACAACACCATTCTCTGGTGTGCAAACCTCTGAAGAGAGACTAAGTGGTCGCTCTTGGCAGGTTTTACTGTAGTTTGTTTTTAAGGGGACAGCTCCTATTGACCAAACCAGGAGAGAAAGGATAGTTAGGGTATGCTAGCCGAGGACTTGGGAAACTTGGGTTCAAGTCCATTTTTCATCAGACTTTCTTTTAAAAAAACCAAGCAGTTATGGTTGCTTGTGACAACAATATGCTTACCTGTCAAATAATTTACAAAGCCCAAACACTTAGCGGTTATGTCATCAATCTTACACTGACCATATAATAAACCTCCACACATTCTTATCATATTCAAAGAAAAATTTAACAACACAACTATCTGAACTGTGACCCAAAATATATACTTTTCTTTATCAGCAGTCGCAAGATATAAGCACATTACAAAACGCTTCTAGAAAAAAAAAAATCAGACATGTATACACCAAATGACACATACTGATCAGCCTTAAATACAAGGCCAAAGACACACAATTTTAACATTATTTAATTACATATATATTATTCTCAATATATAGCAATAATAAAGTAATTCCCCAGAAATACTCTACTGCCAGTAGAAAACATGACCTGATATTTTCCACTTATACTAGCTTAGATATCAGAGGGGTAGCCGTGTTAGTCTGGATTTGTAGAAGCGACAAAGGGTCCTGTGGCACCTTATAGACTAACAGAGGTATTGGAGCATAAGCTTTCGTGGGTGAATACCCACTTCTTCGGAGAAGAATACCACTCCGAAGAAGTGGGTATTTACCCATGAAAGCTTATGCTCCAATACCTATGTTAGTCTATAAGGTGCTACAGGACCCTTTGTAGCTTAGATAGTGTAATAAAGCTAACAATATATTAAAACAAAAATAATCCATGGTTCACTTTTACAGCTATTGAACTTTTAGAGAAGTATTTCCTTGTTCTTGATAAGAACAACGTTTAGGTTTATTAGGTAGCCAGTGTGATACTGATATTCTTCATTATTTGTTTCCTTACATTTAAGTGCTTGTGTTTTGCACAAGTGATAGTTTAACTTATAAACCTGAACCAGCTTTTTAAATAAAGGTGTTTTTTTTGTTTTGAGGTCGTCTCTCCCCACTCCGACCCCCAATTTCTAAATAAGAACAGCCTTAGTTTCTAGACAGACAGGGAAATTTATCAAAACACTAGTATGGAGGCTGGTTTACCTCTATGCATGACTTATAGGGCTGAGTCCTCTGTTAGGGAGCACTTGATTAAGGTAAGAAAACACACATCTTATTTTCCCCACTCCACAGAGTGAAAACAAATATCCTTAGATATATGTGTTGAACTATGCCCCCGAAGTGGTCCTTCTTTGGAGCTCTATTTGGAAAAAACTTAGTTTTATTTATCACAAGGAACTTCACTACTGACTCAACAGCCAATACTGCTGCTGGTTACAATGATGCATGAATTAAACACTTATACCTGGAAATATCCTTCATGCACGTTTTCTAAGAAGTGCCACTGATTACTATGGTCTCTCAAGTAGACAGATAAGGAAGTCTTCTACCATTTTAACAATCACTTCTGAGTCTGTCCTGATATGGCACTCAAACATGAAATTTAAAGTACAAAAAGACTAATAGCACAACGGATTTGTTAAATTCGTGTGATGTAATAAATTCCTGCAACCATTAATTCTTTGAAATATCTAGGTAAGAAGTTTGAAAGGTGCCTTAGAAAAGTCAACTCATAACATACAACCTAGAAAGGTTCAAAAGAAGAATCCAACATACAACTAAGGAAAAGATTCAGATTACACAAAGGAAGGGACCTTGCAACACAAGACTAATTGTGAAAAAGTGCGTTAGATAGTGTATGCAAATAATGAACATTTCAAGTGAGTATCAGAACTCAGGTACAACCACCACGTTAGGGACTCAATCTTGTGAAGACTTACACCCTGCTTAACATTATGCACTGTGAGTAAACCCACTAATGTCAATGGGACTACTCACAGTTCTTAAAATTAAGACAGCACGTAAACTCTCGCAGGATGAAGACCTACATTTTCAGGATTGCCCTAAAAGGTGTTTGAGTCAGGGACAAGGGGTTTTCCAAGATGTAGTTCAGTAGAAGCAGCCAAGGTGGCCCACTGACTTCTCAAGGCACAGAAGGGTTTCAGTTATTTATTTGTGTTAACCTTAACATTATGCAATTGAGTTAAATTTATAGCTATATCTAACCAGAAGTTTTAGTAGCCTACCCAAAGGACTCACGAGACAACCTGTGCAAGATCATGATAAAACTCTAGAACTTCAAGAGTCCAGACACCAGAGCCAAAAAATATGAAAGTACAACTGAATCATCCTCCGAACTCACTCATTTTAAAAGACGAAAGCAACATTACCAAAAAGCAATTACAAATGCAATTAACAAAGCTATCTAGGCTGATAATCAGATTTCTTTACCGATTATATTTAAATAAATTTTAGAATCAAAAGAACAAGAAAGAGGAGGAAAACTGAGATTGTCAGCTAAGAGTTCACCTGAGAATAATCCTGAAAGTGCTTTTTGCTAAACCTCCATTTTGAATGGTAGTGTTATGTAGGCATCATAGCAGAGGTAAGTTAAGGAAGGATATGAAGGCGAAGTGTTTAGATATCTTGAAAGAATTATTTATCTCAAGTTAATATGAATAGTGCTGAAAATTCACTGGTCTACAATTTTTGAGAAGTCGTCTGCTTCAGAGATAAAATGTGCTATTTAGTATGTATTTTGATGTGCTGAATTCAAATGTGACAATTAAAACAACTGATTGGCTACTGTTTCTAAGATATTTATGTTTTTACATTTTATGTCTATGTATATTGTGTAGATAGTAGAGTTTTAATCATAAATTGTAAAGCTAGGTCTTTTAATGTGTTTATGGTTGCTTTACATGATACTATTTCACCTGTCCTGTTTATGTAACACTTTAAAAATCAGCAGAGGAGTTATAGAAATAAAATTTATTATGAAACAAAAGGCAAAAAACTATTATGTACATAGTTTAGTCCTATTCAGTGTCTACTCGGCGCTTCTTGGCTTGTCTCTTGTATTCATTAAATGGAGCATCTCTTGTCACTGTCCAGCAATAGTCTGCAAGCATTGATGGGCTCCATTTGCCCTCATAGCGTTTCTCCATTGTTGCAATGTCCTTGTGAAAACACTCGCCGTGCTCGTCGCCCACTGCTCAGCAGTTTGGTGGAAAAAAATCTAGAGGAGAGTGCAAAAAATGTATCTTTAGTGACATGTTGCAACCAAGGCTTTTGTATGCCTTGAGGAGGTTTTCCACCAACAACCTGTAGTTGTCTGCCTTGTTGTTTCCGAGAAAACTTATTGCCACTAACTGGAAGGCTTTCCATGCCTTTTTTTCCTTGCCACGCAGTGCATGGTCAAATGCATCATCTCAAAGAAGTTCACGAATCTGAGGACCAACAAAGACACCTTCCTTTATCTTAGCTTCACTTAACCTTGGAAATTTTCCAAGGAGGTACTTCAAAGCTGCTTGTGTTTTGTCAATGGCCTTGACAAAGTTCTTCATCAGACCCAGCTTGATGTGTAAGGGTGGTAACAAAATCTTCCTTGATTCAACAAGTGGTGGATGCTGAACACTTTTCCTCCCAGGCTCCAATGACGGTCGGAGTGACCAATCTTTCTTGATGTAGTGGGAATCTCTTGCACGACTATCCCATTCGCAGAGAAAACAGCAGTACTTTGTGTATCCAGTCTGCAGACCAAGCAAGAGAGCAACAACCTTCAAATCGCCACAAAGCTGCCACTGATGTTGGTCATAGTTTATGCACCTTAAAAGTTGTTTCATGTTGTCATAGGTTTCCTTCATATGGACTGTATGACCAACTGGAATTGATGGCAAAACATTGCCATTATGCAGTAAAACAGCTTTAAGACTCGTCTTCGATGAATCAATGAACAGTCTCCACTCATCTGGATCGTGAACGATGTTGAGGGCTGCCATCACACCATCGATGTTGTTGCAGGCTACAAGATCACCTTCCATGAAGAAGAATGGGACAAGATCCTTCTGACGGTCATGGAACATGGAAACCCTAACATCACCTGCCAGGAGATTCCACTGCTGTAGTCTGGAGCCCAAAAGCTCTGCCTTACTCTTGGGTAGTTCCAAATCCCTGACAAGGTTATTCAGTTCACCTTGTGTTATGAGGTGTGGTTCAGAGGAGGAGGATGGGAGAAAATGTGGGTCCTGTGACATTGATGGTTCAGGACCAGAAGTTTCATCCTCTTCCTCTTCCTCGTCTGACTCAAGTGAGAATGATTCTGGTGCATCAGGAACCGACAGTCCTTCTCCGTGGGGTACTGGGCGTATAGCTGATGGAATGTTTGGATAATGCACAGTCCACTTTTTCTTCTTTGACACACCTTTCCCAACTGGAGGCACCATGCAGAAGTAACAATTGCTGGTATGATCTGTTGGCTCTCTCCAAATCATTGGCACTGCAAAAGGCATAGATTTCCTGTTCAACCACTGGCGAAGATTTGTTGCACAAGTGTTGCAGCATATGTGTGGGGCCCACCTCTTGTCCCGATCTCCAATTTTGCAGCCAAAATAAAGGTGATAGGCTCTCTTAACCATAGTGGTTATACTGCGCTTCTGTGATGCAAAAGTCACTTCACCACAAACATAGCAGAAGTTATCTGCACTGTTCACACAAGTACGAGGCATCTCTGCTCACTTTGGCAAAACAAAAATGTGTCCCTTTGCAAAATCAAACACTGACAAATAAGAGAGCACGACACTGTATGATTTCTAGAGCTGATATAGGGCAATTTGTTCAGCAGAGTGATGTAAGCTTCGTTATGATTGCATCATCCATGACTTCTAGGAATAACATGATGCAATTCATATCATGTATGACGCAATACCAGCTTCAGATTGCATCATTCGTTGTTTTGCCTAAAAAGCAAGTACTGTCCAAACCCAGTCATAGATTTATTCATAGATCCAGTCAAAGATGTATTTTAGTCATTTCTGGTTTAAATTGAGATCCCTTCCCTTTATAACTCACTTATCCTCCGCCATTCCCAAGTCAAGGGTCGTATATACTGACCCAATAGCATCTCTTGAAAACTATAGCCAATCAACAATTTTAAGCATCATTTTCGTTCTCAGTGACCCAGAATTAGTAAAGTTTGACTACATTATTTCAGAAGCATTTTGGCTGTAGAGCAGTGAAATTAGCACTATTCATACTCCTAACAATGAGCTTGAGAGAGAATGGGTTCCACAACCTTAACTGGAAGTATCTGTCACCATTATGCTTTCTGAAGGATGTGAAGAAAACACTTCAGAATTAGAAGGGAGTATATAATTTATAACTGAACTGACTTCACAACATGTACAAATACACAACATTCTTAGGTTGTCTAAACAAGTGAGTCCAAACAGCCAGCTGGAGAAGCATCAATTTACATTTCTCCCACAGAATGTCGGACATATGAAGTCACTGAACTAAAACAAAAGAGAGAAAATATATGTTTTAAAGAAAAATTGGGAATAAGCCAAAATAATAAACTAAATGGACTTTACCTTGTTTTACAGAAATGGGTAGAAATGGTTAAGATGGAGTCCAGGATTATTCCTACAGAAATAAACTTTCTAGGTGGGCAATAAAGATGCTACTTTGGGAGAGTAAAGGGGAGATTTCTGATTATAAGCCTTTGGGAAGATAAGGCCTAAACTGTAAACCGTGTTTTAATGTACCAATCAGGTAATGGCTGATGAACTCATTGGAAACACCCATTCTGGGGAGGGGTTTAGTGGATAGAAGGGGTAGCCACTCATGAGTGAGCTAGGGAGGGTTTAGCTGTGGACATTTCACTTTGTATTTTTAATGTGTTTAAGGACAAAATTCCATGCATGTTTTGTTCCATTTAGATTCTTCTACTGGGCTCACCAGATCTGAGCACCTAAAGCTTGGATACTTACATTTTAAATGAATTAAACACTGAAATAAATTAAATTTAAATAACATTACAACCAGGCATTTCACAAGAAGCCACCAGGAAAAGGTTCATGGCTGAAAAAGAGCCCCCACACACCAAAGTGAAGAAAATACTGGTTGGAGAGATTTTATTTTGGCTAAATAAGTACTTACCATAGTGCTTTTCATTTTCAAACAACATTAATAAATCCCCCCAACACAGCTTTGGCGGTAAGTATTACTTTTTGTACCTTACACCTAGAGGAACAGGAAGAGAATTTAAATTACTTCCATCACAGCATATCAGCATCACTGTTTGGATTAGCATTTAGAACTCCGTGAATCCCAGATCTGCACTCAGATGATTCCCTCTCTCAAACTAAAATACAGATTTCTAAATTATGGACCACAATTGATTATCCTAATTTAGGATTTTAGATATGATATTCTGAATTTCTCTTTAGGAAGAATATCAGACCTCATGGTTCAATTTATCTTACTGATTTAGATTTCCTAACAAGGAAAATGTTTGGCTCTCCTCCAGAAACCAACAAAATGAATGTCCTGTTATGTAATCTCTTAATTTTCATCATTTTAGCCAAAAGTCACTAAATATGGACTCCTTACTTCAAGAAAGTCAATAATGGGAAGAAACCTACATCAAAATTATTGAGTTCACCAAGATACACTAGTCAAATTCTTGATGTTGAAGTCCCAGAGATATGAAACATTACTTTCTTGGTCTATAACCTTGCAATTTTACTGAACTTGAAGATTTTATAAGTCATATAAAATGTCAATATGTCTATTCTCTTAGATAGCAAAGAAAAAGTACACCACTGCAGTTCTGAGAGCTATGGCAGTGGCTGTGGGCAAAGAAACACAGAGCAGGACTGAGGTTGCTCAGGAAATCTGGCACGTCAAAAGTTGGTAATAACTGGATTTTTTCAAACGGAAAAACCGACTGCATCAAGTGCAAACCCACTGCACTGTGACCACACTGAAGCCTACTGGTGACTACTCTGGGAGCATGGTCCCATTACCAGCACTCAGTATTGAAAGGGACACTGATTCCCTGTCAGTTATAATCATGCCTCAGGTAAACATCCCAGGCAGCAGATTCAATTGATCACTTTCAAACCCTGTCAATAGTCAGAGAAAGATACAAAATATTCAAAGAAAAACTAGTACAAACACAGATTGTTGAGACTGACACGGGACAATCTTCAAATTCCAAAACTAGAGCTTCAACAGAACAAGAAAAATTGTGTGATCCAAAAGACACCAGCCAACAATCTGATCTTTAGAGACCCAAAACATTAACACCAATCTGACAAATGATTAAAACCCACACCATGGGAACAGTAATAGTAAAAAATGCTACCAAATCAAAATGGTAGCATTTTACACCCACTTTCAGTAGTATAAGTAACTATATAAGGTGCTAGGCAACAGTGAATCAGCCTCACTATATTAAATCCAGAGAGAAAAAGGAGAACAGGGGGAAATAGTTTTTACTATTTCCTTTTCATTTAAGCCTTTAATAGTATGGAAAACAGAGATGGTCTCTTCTTTCCAGTCAGAAATCACTGATGCATTACCAAAAAGCTCTTTCTTATGACCCCACAATCTTTTAATGTATTTACCTCAGAACACCTCTGCGAGGTAATGATAGTACTACTATCACTATTAGAGGTAGGGAACTGGGGCACAAAGAGGCTATGTGACTTGACCAAGATCACACAGGAAGTCTGAGGTGGAGCAGAGACTTCAACTCAGGTCTCTCAAGTCCTAGGCTAGTAATCTAACCCCTGCACTATCCTTCCTCTCTATACAACCAGAACTTTGATTTATACAATCACTGTTCATAGTCCTACTCTAATTAGAATTGTTGTCTACATTAGAGCTATCTGCCTAAGATCTTTTCACAATGTGAACAACATTCCTTTTGTCTGTGTTATTCACGGGATTCTCAATAGTTAGCTTCTACAAGAAGCACATATTAATTTCCAAGGAAAATTATTTTTCTAGTGTAAAACTAAGTATTCAATATCTGATCCATTACTAAGGAAAAGCTTTGACTGGATAATCACTTTCAAGTATTAAATATAGTTAATATTGATATATTTGTTAATTACCAAACGCCAAATCTTTCCTTATTTGCTCACTGTAGGGAAAAATAAATGTAAATGGATTAAATACATTTCAAACTAAAATATTGTAGTATCAAGCTTTTAAAGAGTTACACAGGAAAGTTCAAAACGGCAAAGCAGCCTTGCATAAAAGGCAAGAGACAATGTATTAAATGTTTTCCCTGGCTCCTGCCAAGCTTCCTGCACTGAAGTGATAGATGAGGTTTCCTGGGGCTAACATGCCAAAAGCAATTAGCCATGTCAATCCGCAAGAACGCCAGCTGCCAGGATCTAACTTTATTACAGTATGATTTAAAAGTGAAGACATCAGCAATGCTTCAGTATCACATGACTCCTAATTTTAAAACTTGCCTTTAAAAGATTTACTGTGGTGGTAGTGACAATGACCTTAAGTTTCAGAAGCCTATCAATTATCTATAATATGATTATGTTAAGCATTTGGTTAATCAAATTAGTTCATATTATATCCCACTCAAAAGAAAATAGGACTTTAATCTATTTCTCCTTTACTATGAGTTTTATGTCATTTTTATACTTGAGTAGCAGTTTATTTCAATGCCTGTTTTGTTTGCCCAACTGCCTATTCCACAAAACACGATATGTGTAAAGTACATAACTACCCCCATTTAGGGCACCTAATTTTGAATTCCAAAATATAATTTTTGGAAAGTGTCTTGAGTCTTTATTGGCTAATGTAAAACATGCTTGGTCTCTCATTACTTTAAAACATCTGCATTTGATTTTTAAGCAAGGAGTTTGGAAATGTTGATCATACAATACGTTTCCTTGCAAAGTCACAACAGCAAACTTCAATGACTCAGTCAAAAGGAATTGAGATACATTTTTCTCCATTTACTTATCTGTGGTGTAGCTCTGTGAAACAAGTATTGCTGTTGTGCAGTAAGAGGCTTTGCTTCTTTTGACCTTCCAAATTATGAATAATTTCATCCGCCTCTTGAGAAAAATTCCATTCTACTACCTTCCTTTTGCTAGGCACCCTACTAGGTCTACTAGTAGGGTCTACTACCCTACTAGTAGACTAGTACCCTACCCTACTAGCACCCTACCTAGTAGACTAGGTCTACTACCCTACTAGGGCCTACTAGTTTAATCCTACTTAAAAAAACTGTCCTCTTACCACAAACTTTTTTTTCTTTTTTTTAAACTTCTCTAGCAACCTTTCCATCTTCTCTACAGTCAGCAATAGTACTGTTCTTCTTGGACATTTCTGTACCATTGAGCATTCTCAGAGCATCTGACAAGTACACTACAATGGGGTAAGCCCAAAACAGCTTCCTTCTTCCTGTAACCAAGTAACACTTTCCTACTTCTAATCCCTATTCAAAACTCCCTTTTTGACCAACTTTTCATCATTAATCCTCTGCTTTCAACTTTTGCTCTGGCTCCTGACCAAAAAATACATTATATCAAATAGTTACAATAAAAACACGTAACCACCACAAACACCCTCCTCCCCACCACCACCACACACAACACACCAAGTAAGAAGCACTGTAACAACTAAGAAATGTAAGAAAGAGAAAGCTACTTATCTTATGTAACTGGAGGTTCTTCAAGATGTGTGGTCTCTATCTGTATTTCACCGTGGGTATGGATGTACACTATAAGCCCAAAGCTGGAGAATTTTGAAAGCAGTGTTCGTTGGTGCACACATGGGCCCTGTCTCACTTTGTGCCTCCAACCAAGATAAAGGGTGAGGAGACTCAACTGCTTCTCCAATTCCTTCTCCACTGTGAATCAGAGAAGATCTGAAGCAGAGGGGAAGGGGGCAGGAAATGTACTACAGATAGGACTACCATATCAAAGAAACTCCAATTACTATAAGGTAAGTAACTTTCTTGGTTTTTCGAGGGCTGGTCCCTTTGTGTAATCCACTATGGACAAGCAGTACTCAAAACAGGAGGAGCATGAGAGGGCATAGATGGCAGAGCTGAATGAAGGACGGCTGTTCCAAAAAGATACATCAGACGAGTCCTGTACAAAAGCAAAGACTCTAGCAAACATGGTAACTGTGCTTCACATAGCTGCCTTACAAATATCAAGTAGAGGCACTTCTTCAACCAACGCAATAGATGTTGCTTGTGCTCTAGTGGAATGGGGTCTTACCCCATGAGGAGGGGGAAGATTAAACAGCTGATAGAGCAAATTACAGACCAAGATCCATTTCAAGATTCTTTGAGAGGATATAGCCTGACCCTTTCTGCTCTGGCGACAAATAGTCTAAGGGATTTCCTGACTGTTTTCATTCTCTGCAGGTAAAAGGCTAAGGCTCACTGAACATCAAGGGAATAGAGACTCATTTCTTCTGAGGATGCATGCAGTTTTGGGAAGAACATAGGTAACCCTTCCCTTGCTAGTGAAGAGGAACCCGCTCTATCGATCCTCGCTATAAGAAAGATTCCACTTCCTGTGAAAACGACCCCCGAGAAGGGGTGGGGAAAGGATGCAAACTCTATGATAGAGCCAGAATGGATGACTGAGCACCCATTTATCCATTGTTATGGCACCTCAGATACTGAAAAAGAGTGCTAGATGACACCCCCCTCCCCGCCCCCAAAAGGGTGTGTGGGAGTCGGACGGTATTGGACTCAAGTGTTCTGCAGCTCTCGTGCTCCCATCAAAAACAGTATTTAGTAGACGGATGGGAGTGGAATGAGGAATCCACTGCAGAAGGTGTGGGGAAGCAGGTCTTCTGAGCTCTCTGCTTCTCACTGGATGGCTCAAAAGTTCACTGGTGGAAGAAATACTGAGCCATCAGTCTAGGCTTATACTGTTGCCGGTGGAATTTTCTCTTCGGGGCAAGAATATATATTCCCAGGGAGCAGAGGGTGGCCCTGGAGTCCTTTAAAATGTTAAGGACATCTTCTGATTTAACATACGAGTCTCATCAAAGGGAAGGTCCTCAGAAGTGTTCTGGACTTTTCTGGGAAACCTCGAACAATGGAGCCATGATTCCCTGTGCATCATAATGGCAATAGCCAATGCCCTGGAAGATGCATCAGCTGTATCAACTAGCAACCATTTTGCCTTCCTCTGTGAGAGCCTAGAAAAACGAGGTTACTTACATGTAACTGGAGGTTCTTCAAGATGTGTGGTCCCTATCTGTAATACAACGGAAGGATTATGTGCATGCACCACACGCCCAGAGTTGGAGCTTTTGAAAATAACACTGTTTGGCGGTCCATGCATATGCCTTGCATGGTTGCACCCGAGGCGAAAAATGGTGCAGTGGGCCACTGGAGTCTCCAGTTCCTTCTCTACTGCAGATCTGTTAGATCCACAGCAGAGGGAAGAAGGGTGGGGTTAGAATACAGATAGGGACCACACATCTTGAAGATCCTCCAGTTACAGATAAGTAACCTTGCTTTCTTCTTCAAGTCATGGTCCCTATTGTATTCCACTGAGAGTGAGTAACAAGTAGTACACCTATGTGAGAGGATGGTGCGAGGAGGCTGTAGAACAGAAGACTGCCATTCTGAATGACATATCTGTTACGGAATTATGCACTAAAGCATAGTGCGTGGAAAAGGTGTGTACTGAACTCCACTTAGCTGCCTTGCATATGTCTGCAAGGGGCATGTTGTGGAGTGCGGCTGTAGTTGTTGCTTGCACTCTCACAGAATGGGCCCATACCCTTTCAAGTGAGGATCATCCCAATAACCGATAGCAGCACGTAATGCACCCTGAGACACACTTGGAGATTCTCTGAGTGGAAATAGCTTGCCCTTTGACTCTCTCCACTATGGCTAGAAAAAGCCTAGGATATTTCCAAAATGGCTGTGTCCACTCAAGATAAAAGGCCAACACCCTGCAAACGTCTAACGAGAGAAGCCTTTTTTCTTCATTAGAGGCTTGAGGAAGAAGGTAGGTAAATGTATGGGATAACTGAGGTGGAATTTGGAAACCAACTTGGGTAGAAATTTGAAGATTCATTTGAAGAGCCTTTATGAAGAAATGGCTTGACCTTAGTACTTTCCTCCAAAAGCTATATACTGTCTGGGTGACCTACGAAACTGATTCATCCTATGCAGGAATAAGTTAATGCACTCAGAACCTCGAGTGCACAGAGCTTTGGAGCAACAAGACTCGTGCAGAAACTGTCACTTGCAAGTTCATATTGCACCTGCTTGGTTGATAGATTGATTTAGTCACTCCTGAAAGGGTCTGAGGCAAAGTCTGGCATGTGATGCTATGAAAATGCATGAAGCCACGTGGCCAAGTAACTAGACACAGACTTTCACTAAAGTAACAGGATGAGCCTGAAGATCTGAATAGTACAAAATCTGTTGAGGAATAAAGGCTCTTGCCATTCTTAAATTGAGGACTGCTCCAATTAACTCTGTCAGTTGGGAAGGAGATAGAATTAATTTGCTGTGACAGACTCTCTTCCTCGCCTGGCCTCAAGGTCAAAAAACTAAGTTCATTTCTTCTGATCTGAAGACCCTTTGGCAGTGAAGAAACCAAACAGAAGCACTCTAAATTAACAATGTGCACCTGCCACCCAAAAAAAATTAGATGCAGCTAATAGGAAGTATCTGACACATGAAAATAAGCTGTAAATTGAAAGTTATGAACTAATCCATGGTATCTAGGGAAGGAATTATGGAAGTAAGAATTACCAACTGTAACTTCATGCAAAAAATAAATTCGTTGTGATGCTTGAGACTAGGATAGTTCACCACCACCACTTCTTTGGAATTAGGAAGTACAGGAAATAGAATTCTCTGCCCTTGATCACTCATTCTATTGCACTCAGGTGAATTAGGAGAATCTACCTCCTGTTGAAGTGGACATTTGTGAGAAGGGTCTCTTAAAAGGGACAGTGTTGAGGATAGGGAAGAAGCAGGGACTGAAACTGGATGACAGCCTTTCTGAATGACGTCAAGAAGCACAGGATTTCTACTACAAGCATTTCTGGAAAAATGAAAGGCAGGTGCCAAAAGGAGAGAAGAGATCCTCACAGATTAGTCCAAAGCATTCAACTGCAGCATCAAATGTACTGATTTTGGTTAGATGCAGGCTGAGATATCAACTGAAGAAGCAAAACCCTTCCTTTTTGATAACATGGCCTCTTTCTGAAAGATTCTGTAGGTTTCTGATTATAGAATAAGAACAGGATGGTCTGTGGCTTCAAGCCACCTGAGGTTGCAATTGGTTTCTCCTACGTTTTGGGGTAGAGAGACTTAAAAACCAAAGACTTGATCTCAAGTCCTTCATTTCAATTAATTTAATTTATCATCGGTCTTTCAGCAAAATCAGTCATGTCCTTCAAAAAGATAAGTCCTCTACCCGTCTATTGCGTCTTACGCGCATTTAACTTGCGCGATTTCGGCTTTGCGCGGTTCGCGGTTAAAAAAAAAAAAGTTCACTCGGCCGCCTGTAGTATGCCCCGGAGTGAGTGTGAGATGCGAATCTGCTGTTCCCAATGCATACTTAGTTCCCCTGTGCCTCTCATTCTGTGTGCATCTCGCCGCGCTGAGTGCAACATGGCCCCTAAACGTAAGCCAGCTACTTCATCTGGTGCTCCACCAAAGAAACAGTGATCTGTTCCAACGCCGGAGGAAAAACTGGATGTGTTGGACTTATTGAAAGGCGGTATGTCAGTTGCCAGTGTAGCACGTAAATACGGCCGCAATGAATCTAGCATCCATGCCATCAAGATTAGAGAGACAGAAATTCGTGAAGCCATGGCATCAAGTGCTCCAAGAACTGCTAAGGTGACGAGCCAAGTGCGTGACAAGGCTTTAGTGAAGACTGAAAAGGCATTCAACTTATGGCTGGAAGACATGAACCGTAAACGTGTGCCTATCAATGGCACCATGTTGCAAGAAAAGGCTCTTAGCATCTATGCAATGTTCAAACCTCCCACCGAAGAGGGACAGCCTTCTGACAAGAAGAAATTCAAAGCCAGCCAAGGTTGGCTTAACAGTTTTAGGAACCGCTTCAACCTCAAAAACGTGCAGACTACTGGTGAAGTTGCATCTGCCAATGAGGAGGCAGCAAAAGCCTACCCTGAACAATTAAAGGAAATCATAGAGGAAAGCAGCTATCTTCCAGAACAAGTTTTTAATGCTGACGAGACTGGGCTCTTCTGGAAAAGAATGCCCACCCACACTTACATTTCAAAATCAGAACGACAAGCCCCTGGCTTCAAAGCAGCTAAAGACCGTGTGACTGTGTTGCTTTGTGGCAATGCGGCTGGGCATTTAATAAAGCCGGGCTTGCTCTACAGGTCTGCAAATCCCCGCGCCCTAAAAGGCAAGAACAAAAATCTCCTGCCTGTGTTCTGGCAATCAAATAAGAAGGCTTGGGTGACGGCAGCAACATTTCTGGATTGGTTCCACAAGTGTTTCATTCTGGAGGTCAAGCAGTACCTTGAAGAGAAAGGACTTGACTTTAAAGTGTTGCTGCTCATAGACAATGCTCCTGGCCACCCTGATGCACTCCGGTTTGCGCATAATGACGTTGAAGTCGCCTTTCTCCCCCCCAATACCACCTCCATCCTCCAACCTCTCGACCAAGGTGTCATTAGCTGTTTCAAGGCCACGTACACGAGGCTTACATTCTCACGGATCCTTACCGCTATGGATGCTGATCCCAATGTTAACGTGATGGAGTGTTGGAAGTCCTTCAACATTGCTGATTGCATCACTTATATTAAACAGGCAATGGATGCAATCAAGCCTGAAACAGTCAATGCATGTTGGCAAAACCTATGGAAAGACTGTGAATGATTTTAAGGGTTTCCCGGCCATTGACAAAGAAGTGGAATGCATTGTTCAGGTGGCCAGGCAAGTGGGTGGTGATGGCTTCGTCGACATCCTCGAGGAAGAAATTGAGGAATTAATTGAGGGCCATAGAGAAACATTGACTAACGAAGAGTTAGAGGAACTGATAAAATCATCTACAGAAGACGAAGATGATGACGATGAACAGGAAGAGCCAGCAACTTGGACTCTTCATAAATTTTCTGAAGTGTTCCAAGCAGCGAAACACTTGAATGATTTAATTTCTGACTATGATCCCTCTATGGAACGAAGCCTCAAAATCACACGTAGTATTACAGGTGATTTGAGACCGTACCAAGAAATGTTTGAGGAGCTCAAGAGAGAACAGCAACAGTTGCCAATCACCATGTTTTTCAAGAAAAAACAACCAGCAGCAACTTCTCGAGCTGAACCAGAGCCAACCACTTCATCTATGACTTGCTCTCTGTCACCCGAGCCTGGCCCATCATGTCCTAGATTGACATCAAGCCATGATGACCTCCTAATAGTGTTGTCAGAGGAAGAGGAAGACTAATCATTGGAGTGTGTAAATGGAGTGTGTACATTGGAGTGTGTACAGTAGCAAGAATATCCAGGGGGACTGGTAACTGTTCAAGTTTACAGTACTGTACAGTACTGAACCGTACTGTTTTGATTTTTTATTCTTTCATTCTTCCATCTGTTATGTTATTAAAAATAAAGTACTGTAAAATTATATTTTGAGTGTATACTCTATTATATACTGTAATGTACATTTCTGTATAGTATATATAGTACTGTACAGGGTTGTATACACAAAACTACTTTATGGGCGATTTAAGGGGTTTTAACGGCTATACGCGGTTTTCACTTTACGCGCTCAGCGCAAAACGTAACCCCCGTGTAAGACGCGACAGACCTGTATTGTCATCTGGACTTCATTTATGACACTGAACACAACCAGCCAAGAGGTGTATTGTGACACCGATCACCATGGATCTTGCAGCTGTGTCAGCAGCAATTAAAAAAAGTTGTCTTGGCAATTAATTGTCTTTCAGAAAAAAAGAGAATTAGGAAATTCTGTCCCATTGGAGGTAGTCCTATTTGGTTAGAAAAGGATGATAGCTGGCTATTGTGAATTGCACACTAGCTCAGAAATATATTTTCCTTCCTTGTCTTTTGGGGTGGATTTTGGTGGACCAGGGTGTCTTGATTTTTTATTTGCAGCCATCATAACCAACAAACTTGGGTCAAGATGAGTAAAAACAAATCCCTTTGGGGGGACTTGATGTCTACAGTGCATTCATTTAAATGTAGCAGAGATAGAGTTTGGGGTCTGCCAAAGAACCTTGTCTGGGTTTAGAATCCCTTACTAATAGGCATTGCTAAAAGCCCCTGGACATTGTGTGTATTATGTCAAACAGTTTTTCTGATTTTTCTTGGATCATTTCTAGTGGTACTTCCAGGGTTTTGGCTATCCTCTTAAGGAAATCCCAAGAAGTGCCTTAGGATGGAATGATAGCTTCATCTGGTGAAGATGCAGAAAAATCTGCAGGGGCTCAAGGATCTTCCTATCGGTCAAAATTATCACCACCCTCACTTTGTATTTTTTTGCCTGAACATCCTTCCTTTAAGGTCACTGGCCCACAATTGGAGGCTCCACTCAGAGGAAATTTACCCCTAGACATGGTGGCCAATACTATACTAGGCAGAAGAGTGGGAATGAAAAGATCATGGAGACCAGAATGGCCATGACTGAAAACAATAAGATTTCAGCATATGGTGTCACAGTGGCAGTATCTATGGCACTTGAGTTCCACCTGAAGCATCTTCCCTATGGTGAAATAAGGAATGAGATCCCACTCTCTTTTCTAACTCTTGTTCCCTGGAAAGACCAGGTGAGAAAGCAGTAGATCTTGGAGACTAAATGCAGGTAACAAGGCAGCAAAATAATAATATTCCTCAATAGAAGATGTTGTTCCTCATCATGGGGTAGCCAAAAACTAGAGGGCTACATGTTACATGACAGGACAGAACAAGACAGCAGTAGTAGAGGAAGCAGTATAGAATGAGTGATATCAAAGGCAGTGCCAAAGAAGTTCTCTTGTGTCTAGTCAACATAAAAATGGAAGGCGTACCGAGGTCAATGCTGCAGAAGGCTGAAAACTGGTGACCGACTTTGACTGGTAGGGAGCAGTACCAAGGCAAAGGAAGTCTGCGGTGCCATCTTAGCATCAGAAAAGTCCAGAGAATGACGACTCAGATTTCTTTTTTAGATGGTACCCAAGAGGGAGATCAGTACGAGTGCTAGGCTTTGAGCACTGCTCTTTTTTTCTATGGTGAGTAGGGGAAGCTCACTGATCTGAGGAGATCTGCACCTCACTCTTTGACACTCTGGTTGCCCTATGAGCTCTCTTTGGCCCCCAAGAGCCTTAGGTCAGAGCACTAGCAGGAAGCAAAAGAATAACATTCAATAGGAGGTGTTCTTCCTCATCACAAGGTAGCCAGAAACTATTCTAACAACTATGTACATAGTATTACAGTGAAGCTAGATGACAGTGAGGCTGTTCTGCCTGGCTGCCATGAGCAGTAAGAAGGAAGTGAGTAGTAGTTGCTTGGGGGAAAGGGCACAAAGGCATGCAGGGTGCATGTACAAACCCAGCAGACACTTCTGGATAAAAAATTACAATCTCTGGTGCATGCACACAACAAGTGGGATCCTTGTTGACAGATACCTTGAGAAGTTATGCTCCATGGCAGATAAAACATTACATAAATAATCACACAGCAGAAATTGTCTATGGCAATGTTTCCTAATGCATTTAAACCATAGGAGATTATTTTGGAAACATTACAACACTTTAAGAAAATGTTAGCCAGAACGCGAACAGTAATGAGAAATTATTTTTCCTCGCAGTACTTGTAAAATGTTACCATTATAAATAATGTGAGAAAAACATAGCCAAAAATTTAGTTATGTAAGAAAAACACCCACCCATTTTCTCAGGGGGACTTTGGTACTGCTGAAAACTTTAAAATATATTAGTAAACCTAAATACATTTTTCTTTCTGTTGTTTTGACCTTGCACTGCCTTTACTCCTCGACTTCAATGGGAATACTGCCAAAGTAGAAGCAAAGGATCAGGTGCCATGTTTTCTAAATGCCAAATCAGTGTATTCAAGAGAAAAAGACTTCCCACCTTATTCATATATTCTCATTCTCTCTCTCTTTCATGGATTTTTAACAACATATGCTTTTACAACATTATACCAAATATACAGCTTATCTTTGCTGCTTAAGTATATCATACATCTTAAATTAGCCCAATTTTGGGTAAAGTATTGGGAAACCTGACAATTTAGGAATATTTCAATGTGCTGGGGCAACAGTATTTGAAAATTTTAAGCATCTGGAAAGAAGTAAGTATGTGACTATATTAAAACTTACTTTTCCAGTATACACTGAGGAACTCATTTTTAATCCAGGCTTCAGGAGTCTGGCACACAGTTAGACCAAATATTTCACGTGTCAAAGCCTTAGGAATGCAACTGTCCCTTTTTCACAGAGTCAAACTGTTGGCCTCTTGTTGCATCAAAGAGAAGCAAGGAAAGTAACACTGGTTGCTCCAATGCCTCACTTACAGGACTGTGCAAGGCCCCAGGAAAACAGGAAGGAGCTTGACTGATTTTGCCTAAGCACAGGAGAGAGCCTAGCAAGGGATGGCTTCCCTCTGACAGCCATACCTCTCAACCCCCATACTCGGAAATGAGGGACAGTGACTTTCAAAATGAGGAAAAATGAGCATTACAAGCCTGGGCCCAATCTTGCAAGGCATGCTGACCCATGTGCCCATGCACAGCGCCCCTGTGGATCATCTGACAGGAATAAGATCTTAGCACTGCAGTGATCACTGCCCTTTCAGGGGTTCCAGTGTCCAGGTCTCTGTCACTGGACTTTTCCCCTGGGGTTTTACTGCACCCTCCATTCCTACAATCTCTGCAGAGCAAATCACCCCCACAGCAGACTTAGGGACAGGACACCTCCCCATTCCCTTGCAGACTCAAGGCAACATCCCATGTGGCTGAACTTCAGGCACTGCACATGCACAGCCCTATCAGCCTGGGGGCTCAGACATTAGGCTGCAAAATCATCCCATCACCCAAAAATCAGGGTCAGATGCAGGATGCCCAGCACTATGTAGAACACTAAAGAGGTAAGCTCCCACCCAATCACCAAGGGCAACCCAGGAAAAGGAAAAAAAAGAGAGAGCTTGGAGGCTGCTCTAACTTGTGCCAGTTGGCAACAGCTTCCCAGCAGAACACTCCAAACTCACCCCCTGAATGAAGGATTGCAGCACAGCATCCTCTATTCCCTCCATGCTGGAGGAAGTCAGAGCAAGGACTTGTAGAGGTTTCTGCTCCCTTCGCACTGCCTGGGCAGCACAAAGGGAGTGCAACAGGTCTAAGAATCAGCTCTTAAATATTTACTGTTGCCGTTTGACGTTTGGAACTAATCACTGCAAGTAAGGTCAGGAGGAAATACTGTGAAACCCACTGCCCAAGTGAAATCCACCTCAGTCCACCTCTGCTCAACATTGTGGGGGGGTTTGAATGACAATCATTTGCCCCCATATTGGTCTTTATCCATTAACATTTATATTGCGGTAATGCCTAGAGCCCCACCAGCTCAGGACCCCATTGTACTACATGCGGTACGATCAGAATATACTAATACCTAGCTCATATAGCATATTTCATCAGTAGATCTCAAGGCACTTCACAATCTTTCATATATTTATCCTCACAACACTCCCTGAGGTAGGGAAGAATTATTATCCCCCATTTGACTGATGTGGAACTGAGGCACAGAGCGGCTAAGTGATTTACCCAAGGTCACACAGGAAGTCTATGGCAGAGCAGGAAATTGAATCCTGGACTCCAAAGCCCTAGGTGAGTGCCCTAACCACTGAATCAACCCTGCCCAAAACAGCCTACAGTCTTTTTCCTGGTGTCTTTTCACCCTCAATATTCTTTTAATTAATTTTAATGAGGGTGTTTTAAATAGTGTTTTAATGTTGTTGTTGTTTTAGACATTACAAAAGGAAGAGTGTTAGAATCTGTCCCATAATGAAAACATTGTAACTCAGTTAAGTTTCTACCCCATGCAAATAATGGTGTCAGAACCTGACCCTGAGCATCTTGGTGGGCAGGGCTAATGGAACAGCTGCAGAGAGAATGCTTCAAAAATAAATGTATTAATTGTTGCTTTCTTCGTCTACATTCTTTAGGGTAGAGAATGTGTCTTACTCTTTAAGGCATATGCTTTTGAAGCTAGGTAAACGATAAATGGGTAAGCAATAACTGAAGGGGGAAACGTTTACACAATACCAAGGAATCCTTAAGTTTAGAGTCTGATGCTCTCCTATGTTCATATACTTCTGATCAGTCTTATTTTTAAACAGGAAGGCATAATCTAGCCGTCTGACAAACCCAGGAATCTTGAGAGCTAATAATGGCTCTGCAACTGACTCAGATCCATGATACTCAGATCTGTGTCCCTTTCAAATCTGTTTCTCAGCTTCCCTGTCTCTAAAATTGGGATAAACTTGTCTATATCACAGGCATTTTCTGAGAGTTAATCTTTGTAGAACACGTTAAAAATTAAAAGTTTATTAGGAGTACAGCACCATATAATAAGTGCACATGATACTTAAAAAATACAAACAATTATAGGTTCACAACTCAAGGAGTTTACAGACTAAATTTCAGATACGATACACTGAGGTGGTATATGGGATAAAGGGGAAAAGAGAGACAAAGTCAAAGTTGTTTAATTTATGCACTTTTTATAGTTACATTGGTTGAGCAATGGGTGCTAGCTAACCCACTTCTTTTGGTTAGCTTTCCAATCTTAAGAATAGCTGTGTGTTTTATAGAAAGTGTTTATTTCCCCAATAGCCAATATATCAAATTGGTCCTAAGCAAGATTAGTCTTTTACTTATCTTGATATTCTATGCCTTTGTCTTTAATAGAGAACATTCCTTCTACAAGTGCTGAGTATGTTTTTCCTTCTCACCACCTAAAATTAATTTGAAGATACACTGTCTTCTACTTAACAGCAATTTCTACTAATGCTGAATGTTTTCCTAGTTCACAATACACTATGACATAACTTTTTGAAATCTAACAGCCATGTGTCTTATTTATTGGCCTCCCTTATCTATTCATATTTTCTACCTTTCAGCCAAAACCAACTTTGGTGATTATGTTTCATTTTCCACTTCTTGTTGGAATCTCGGGGTTCCCTTTGATCCCAAATTATCCTTAGAGGATCAATTGCAATACTTCATTTACCATCTTAGAAATGTCTTGACTTCAACATGTGCAATCCAAAATAGAACTGGAAAGGCTTGTACGCGTCTCGGTGGCCTCCAGGACCAACCACTGTAACACTCTCTTCCTTGGTATTACAGAAATGTTGATTCATATATTGCAACTGGTTCAAGATTCTGAATCCCACATTCTCAGCAACTTTAGATCTAACCATATTACTTTACTTGTAAAATTTTTGCACTGATTTCCAATGAGGTTGTTGATTGATTTTAGATTCTGATTATCAAAAATAAAATTCTACATAATCTTGTCCTTTATTTCTAATTCTTAGTTACTTCCAAAAACCCAGTAAGAAAAATATAGTTCCTGATGTAACAAGTTAGAAAACAGAGCTCATGACCTTATCTGTTAAACTGGACTGGTAACTGCTGAAGTAAAAATGAAAAGCACCTTTAAATAGTCAATTTTTTCTCCCCTGAAATAATTTATTTTTCAAGCTGGCATTTTATGTTAGTATAAAGGCACAGCTAGTTAGTTTCGCTCATCACTGAACTACTCCTAACTTGCCAGGACCCTTGAACAAATATTTCTAGCAAACACCAGGCCTACTAAATATGTCTCTTCTTACTAGAGTGAGCATAAGGCTAGGAAGCAAGAGTTCTGTTCCAACCTCTTTCATTGGCCTTAACAATTTGCTGAATTTCACTACCCTAATTGTTAAACATTACATCAATCACCCCTATGAGGTAGATAAATATCACTACGCCCATACTGTAGATTATGTTCATTCTCTGAACACAGACAGTTCAGTTCTGCCAATGGGATTATAATCAGAGTTGCACCTGGATATCAATGATAGAAATGGTCTCAGAATTCAGAAGACCTAAAGTGGCTCTCAAAACTCACTGCAGCAGTAGGCAAAGTAATTGTTATAATATCTAGAAAATCTAGCATTATCCATCTCTCATTTCTAAAAGTGGACAAATGTATGTATTTAGCAATGTACAAAAACCTCTATAAAGTAAAACAAAAACTGACAGCTCAGACCAAAATACTGATTTTAGCAAAGTCTGAAGCACCATATGGACATACTTTGTCCATAAAACATCTGCATAGGATAAAAACATAACAGTCCTATGAGAAATAATGAATATTATTGTTCCTATTTTATTAATCACATCAGAAAAATGTAATGAATTAATAAAATATGTAATTAGTCTTTATTCATTTTTTGGAATATTGCTTCTGACCAAAGTGCAAGAAAGCTCAATATATAATTTCCCGTTTTACTTCTGCTAAACAATTGCGCTGCTTAGTAGTCACTTAAGCTACATCATGTTTCACTTCTCAAACCTAAGTGTTGTCATTAAATATTAAACTTTACCAGTCTCCTGAATAGGATATTCTCTCAATCCTAAAGATAAATGTATTAAGACTATAAACTAATGAAGATTTAAATTTACTATCAGTAAAGCTCACCAAGCATATAAAAGTATTTGTATTATAGCAAAGCAACACAACCAAGAGAACACTAATCATATATATATATATATATATACATACACACACACACACACACACACACACACACACACACATACATACATACACACACACACACACTATACACATATATTACAACTAAACAGAGCTTATCAAGCAGGGGCCCTGTTATTCTGATTTTACTATTGTTCAAAGTACATACAGTTTTGTGATTAGAATTCTTAATCCCAAATCAACACATTCTAGAGAAGGTTCATGGTTCCAAACAGTCTCCATTAAATGTTGTTGCACTACTAAACTTCTCTGTTGTATACTTCTCAGACATCTTTGTGGCATAGAGCTTAAAAACTAATGTGACGCAGACCAAATGCTATATTTTTTAAAGGAATGTTTGCCCAGTAATTCAAAAAATCGTTAGGTTATTCCTATGATTTTTTTAAACAAGCTTTTTGAACTCCTGTCCTGAAAAGTCCTTTCCAAATGGATAACATCTCCTATTAATTATTACCAATCTTATAATCTACACTTCCTCTGAAAGATGCTTGAGCAAGTTGCTTTTACTCAATTAGAGAAGAAAAATGTTAAATCCTGCAAGTCTAGATTACTTTTATTAGGAAGCCAAAGCTCTGCTAGTTTATGTAGTTAAACGAACTGTGACAATTCTATTAAAAATCTCAGTTTAAAAAAATGTTTATGTCCACTTTTCAAATTCTAATTTGAGACCTATCAGTTAGCCAACATTTAATCCATTTAATGTGTTCCATGTTAATTTTATATCGTTTTAGTTTTTTAATCAAAATGTCATCTGGTACCAAGTCAAACTCCTTAAAGATCCTTAAGTATATTACGTCAGCAACATTAACTTTATTATCCACATTTAAAAAATCATCAAAAAATATAACAAATATACCAAATAGACAGGATCTATTTTCCATAAACCCATGATGATTAGCATTAATTACAATACACTCATTTAATTCTTTATTAGTTGAGTCCAATATCAGCCACTTCATTTTTTGCCGGGGACTGATGTCAGGTTGACAGGCCTATAATTACCCAGGTCACCCCTTTTATCCTTTTTAAAAACTGGCACAATGTTAGCTTCCTTCCAGTCCTCTGGAACTTTCCCATGCTCCAAAATTTAGCTCCTAAGCTTGTGCTTTTAAAACTCTGGGATGCACGTTATCTGGACTAGCTGATTTTAAAATGTCTAACTTTAGTAGCTTTTTATCATCCTCCAGAGATACTAGCAGAATGAAAGTGTTATTACCATACGCTGAGACTGCATCATCTGTTTGTCCCCAAATACAGAACAGAAATATTTATTGAACACTTCTGCCTTTTTACACATTATTATTCATAATTCTACCATTTCAATCTAGTAATGGACCAATACCATCATCAGGATTTATTTAGTTCCTAACACATTTAAAAAACTTCTTTTTATTGTGCTTAACTCTGCTGGCCATAGATTACTCCTTGTGTTCCTTTGCTTTCTTATCAATTTTCTACATTTCCTATATTCTGATTAATATCCATTTCTATCAACTTCCCTTTTCTTATACACACACACACACTAATTACAGCTGCCTTCACTTCCCTTTAAAGAAAGTCCGTTTTTTAACCAGCATGGCCTTAGTGAACCAGGAACAGATGCCACACTTTGTTCCAGTTATAGGCCAATTTCACTTGTTAACAGTAATGTTAAAATATTGGCATATTGGCAAATGTTTTGGCGAGGAGACTAGAGAAATTATGGGATCTATCATACACCCAAAAGAAGTTGGGTTTGTCAGAGGCCATTATGGCTCTGATTAGCTTTCATTGCCATATCAACCTTTTGTCAAATATGATGAACTCCAGACATTCTAGCGTTAGACACAGAAAAGGATTTTGAAAAAGGTGGGCTGGAGATTGGTCCAAATCCAAATATTGTGGTGTATAAAACCTATGTTCAGTTTCTGGATCCAACTGCTATATTCTAATGCAACCTCTCACATCACAACCAACAATGTGGTCTCGGATAACCAGGTCTTCAGGGACACAGTCGTCGCTGCATGAAAGTCTGGGCTATCCTAGCTAAGAGGTACCAGTTACATCCTTAGTTTTGTGGACAATTGCCTGTAAGGGACAACCCAGATTTGCAAATTAGGAACAAACCTATCATTTGGAAGGAATGGCAGAGTAGGGGCATCATACAGACTTCCCAATTAATCAATAGTGAGGGCTTTGTCCCTTTTCTAATGCCAAAGCAGTACTATGAACTGCCACCCTCAGCTGAGTGGCAGCACTTACATCATCAATTTGGCATGGATACATAGAACTGCCAGAGGCCCCAGAACTACTGAGGAACTTTAGAAATATTTCATGAACTCTTCAGGCCCAGGCTCTACATTTATGATTTACTAATGAAGAGGAACTCCACTAATCTAAAGTTCTTTGTGAAAGCATTAGAATAGGATTTACCACCACTCTTAAAAGCATCTCAATGGCAGATCATACTATGTTATGTTTAAAACGCCTCTTTGGATCATAGACTATGCTTGATAAAACAAAAGATTTCATTTAAAAGTGGACTGGACGCTACAGATGTTGCACAAAATAAAAGTCTCATCTTCTGATGTTTGTTGGTGCTGTAATAAAATAAAGCTATGCTAAGGGCCTGTCCAACAGTCAGGCAGCTTTGGAAAGAGGTGGACACAAGTGTTAAAATGGTGCTTGACTTCAGCAGCCAGGCCTATGCTGAAAATTATATTTTAGGATATTTACCCGCTAAAATGGTTTAAACTCCACCACAGAGACTTTGGTTCTTGAGGGATGCAATGATCAACAAGTGATTTTACAAAGATGTAAGAAAACAGTGGTTTTCAGACCTGTCTGAATGAGCAGCCAAAGAAAGAATAACTTACTGCTGCTGAGATCAATTATATGAATACAAAGATATATGTCCCCCATTTCTAGATACATTTAGATGAAAAAACCCCAACGTTCAGACTGCTTGAAGAATGTCAGACGTTCATTTCACCTGCTAACACCTCCCAGGTCTCTCTCCTTGCTTTTTTCTTCCTATTCAAGAATGTCTTCTCCTATTTTATTACTGTAAGGGTATGTCTATACTTACGCGTCCGGTCGGAGGCGCGGGATCGATGTTCTGGGTTCGATTTATCGCGTCTTCTCTAGACACGATAAATCGAACCAGGAAGTGCTCCACCGTCGACGCTGGTAATCCAGCTTGACGAACGGAGTAGGCGGAGTCGACGGGGGAGCCTGCGCGCCGCGTGTGGACCCCGGGTAAGTGCTTTTTCATTCGAACTAAGATAGGTCGACTTCAGCTACGTTATTCACGTAGCTGAAGTCGCGTATCTTAGTTCAAATTTCGGGGCTAGTGTAGACCAGCCCTAAGTCACCTCCACCACATGTTATGTCTACATAGCTTTGTCTTGTATTTGTACACTTTCGACAAGTTGTAAAACTAATTTTATTGGAGATCCTGCAAGTGTACAATATTCAGGAACATATACAAACTGTAAATCATTATCCTTTTAACACTTTTTGTTATTTTTCATCACAAAAATCAATTAAAAAAAAAAACCAGACAAAAAAGAAAAACCAAGGTTGAATATTGCTTGTGGAAGAACCACATCATTCTGAGCAGTATGATCATGAGACATTTAAAGTAAAATTACTATAATATTTACTTTGCAATGCACTATTTAAATAAACTAAACACATATATCATTGATTTTAATGGGATTTTACAGAGAGTATGGATTATACAGCAATTTTATATAGAGATTACCACGTGCTAAAATGTGTGTATTCAGGCATAGCATATAACACAAATGAATTAACTAAAAATACAATTTAAATGCAAAGGAATTTGAGGGACCAGATTCTAATCCACAAAATCAAACACAAAGTTCTTTACATGTCTTTACAATTAAATTGCTGTTGATATGGTACATAGGAGGAGCCACTGTCTTAGGGCTGAGGTAGAAGAGAATCTAAGCACAATATAGTGAATTATGTTTCAATCTTTATTCTGAAATTATTTGCATTTAAAAAGGAATTGTCAAACTTTTGGCATTAAGATAATTTTAGTTTTCTGAAAGTAAAAAACTTTCAAGGTTTAAAAAGACAATTATCTTAAATTATTAACATTAATTTACAATATGCACTTCCAATACCATAAATATTTTTATTCTTGGAAGAAAGGATTACTTACCAAATTGGCCATGTAGATTGTAAGCAGACCTCGCCTATAAACAGAAATGATCAGATTAGTGAATAAGACACACCATTAATCACCCCTCATGGTGAAACAAATTACAGTTTAATATCACAACGTAACAAAAACAGAAAGCTTTCCTAGAGTCTCTAGAAGATAGCTTTGGTTTACTTATGTAGGTTTCAAGCATTATCCATGGCAGAAAAAATACAAGAATCTCCACAGAAACCATTGCCAGTAACACTGTGCTGAAAAACATTGCTCCAAAGCAGTTCAGTGACAACTGTTTCTAATTCTTATTGATTACTCAATGATAGAATAAAGTTTTAACAAAATCTACAACTGATTTCTTCGCCTAATTCAGTGGTTCCCAACCTTTTCTGGTTGAGAACCACACACATCCCAGCAATGTCTCCTCAGACCAGGGCCTGGTATAGTTGCTACTCTTTTCTCTCCTGCCATTTTCTGCCTGTTTTCGATTTTTTGTCCTTTTAAACTTTTTTTCCACTTGAATTTTTAAGAGTGTTTGCTCTTGCTTTGTAGCTCACTGTTCTCCATGCTGCAGACAGTTATAAGCCATTTGAGATAGGGACATATGCTGGCAGGTCCATAAGTTTGAACATATATACTCATGCACTTTAGTTGAGTGCCACTGCAGCAGAGGACAGAAGCTTGGGTCTGTGGGCTTTTACCCATATCTGCAGCCTTGTACATGTGAGCTAATCCTATGACACTTTGCATTAGAGATCACTATGGGAGCAAGAACAGAGTTTTCCTTTCAAGGAGCCACCCATTAGCTTACCAGTCACAAGAGCACATTTGCACTGTGAAAGGGCAGATATAGGGTTATGCAATTTTCACTAACCCCACTGTTCATATCTTCCTGTGTCTACTCCCACACCAAAATTAGTCTGGAATCTATTCCTTGGCAAATGCTAGTTTTTAACCAGTGTTGCCAACTCTTGTGATTTTATCATAAGTCTTGCAATATTTTCTGTTTTCCGTAATGCTCCTGCTGTTGGAATCTAACGATTGCATTAGAATCTCAGTCTCTGAAAGAAAAAAAATCAGTGTACATGCACAGTAGAGCCTTCTTAGATTCTGGCAGCTAAATTTGCCAAATACTTGCATTAAGCTTTCTCCAGCTCAGGGCTGCAATTCCCGGCCAATGGGAGCTGCAAAGCTGGCATTTGGGGCGGGGGAAGCGTGCGGAGCTCCCTGGCTGCCGCTACACAAAGGAGCCGGAGGGGGGACATGCCGCTGCTTCCAGTAACCTACCTTAGCCCTGCTGCGCCAGGTGACCGGACTTTTAACAGTTAACAACTTTTAACAGTTGTTCTGGCAGCGGGAGCTGCCTGGGGGTTAAAAAAAATTTGTTTTTAAATGGGGGCACGGGGGTGGGGCATGGGGAGCCTGGCGGGCCGCAGGGAAGAGCTCCGCGGGCTGCATGGGAAGAGCTTTGCGGTTTTGGGGAGGGAGAGGGAGGAGCGGGAAGCCGTGTGCACAGGGGAGGGGGCGGAGAAGGGGCTGGGCCTAATGGAAGGGGTGGGGGCGGGGGGCAGTGAGAGGGCGGGGTCAGTGATGCGGCCCTCAGGCCAATGCACTAGTCCTCATGCGGCCCGCGTGGTAATTTGAGTTTGAGACCCCTGCATTAAGATGTAATAGCCAAGAACTCATTGATGCACCTATGCACTTCACTGGCTAAGGGAAAAGAAGTGGACCCCTTACTCCTGAAAATATTGAAGCACCTTCTTTTCAGAGCCTGAAGATACCTTGGGGAAAGCTTCTGTCTATTTTGTGTTTGCTTGAGATACTGGATTTATCTTTCATACAATCAAAGACAATGCTACAAACCGCAACTTATCCCACTACTTTGGGGAACATCTCTGCCACAGAAGATAAGCTTCTCTCCCATTTGGACAATTTAAATGACTAGTTTTGTTACAGCTCCAGAAATTGCTTCAGAGTTGTCTCATTCCACTGAGATGTTGAAGGTTCCTCTGTGATAGTACTGAAAATGCTGAAGGCATGCATTGGAAAACAGTACTGTAACAGGCACAGTTGAGGTGTTCCCACCTCCTGCTTTTAGCCTTCACCTTGTTGAGACACATATGGCAGCCAGACACTGTTACAGAGATTGCCCTAAATGTTACCCTAAGGCACAAATCAAATGGAAAAGGCAGAAGAAGCAGCAGCACTAGACAGCAGAAAAATCCTGGCTGGCAATTGGTCATTATCCTGCTTGTCAGAGCAAATGAGGAGGAACCCAGAAGTTGCACAATTGCAAACTGAGCCACATAATATTTTGTAAGAGAATAAACTATACAAACGTGTATTCTGCTGTTCCCTCTGCTAGGCCCCAAATGACAAAATAAATGCTTTTGGAACATTATCCTGGTGTGGTTTTATATTTAAGACAAGCATAAAAGATTTACTGCCACTTTATTTCCTGTGAATCCTGCTGATTTTAGAAGTTCCTCTTTCTTCACTCAATAATATACAAATAAAACAGGCTCAGAGAAAACAAGGTTAACTTCATGGTATGCAGCACCTGAGTAAACAAGGTTTTCTATCTCGTAGAACAGGTTTTTAATACCCTTTAAACAATTGTGTATCTGAAACCATTTATATCCACATTTGTAAAATTATCTTTGCGAAATGACAGTTGTCTATCCAACAACAACAATTAGGACTCCCATACTCCAAACAAACTGCTGGCACCAATCTTGTACTCAAGGCACTGGACTGGAAGTCAGAAGAAACTCTTCCATTGACTGGAAGGGAAAAAATGGGCAAGCCACTTAGCCTCTCTCTGTCTTCATAGTCTCATATATTCCAAGACCAGAAAGCGCTGTTGTGATCATCTAGTCTGACGTCTGTGTAACATAGGCCACAGAACTGCCACAATATAATTCCTTGAGAATTTCTTTTACCAATCCAATCCTGATTTTAAAATTGTCAGTCATGGAGAATACACCACAATCCTTGGTAAACTGTTCAAATAATTAATTACTGTCTCCATTAAAAATGTATGCCTTATTTCCAATCTGAATTTGTGTCACTTCAAATTCCAGCCATTGATCATGTTATACTTTTTCTGCTAGACTGAAGAACCCATTATTGAATATTTGTTCCCCATGTAGATACTCAGACTGTAATCAAGTCAGCCCTTAATGTTCTCTTTAAAAATCTGAACAGATTGAGTTCCTTGAGTCTATCACTATAAGGCATGTTTTCTAACCCTTTAGTCATTCTTGTGGCTCTTCTCTGAACCCACTCCAATTTATCAACATCTTTCTTGAATTGTGAGCATCACAACTGGACACAGTATTCCAGCAGTAGTCGCATCAGTGCCAAATATAAAGGTAATATAACCTCTCTACCCCTAACCTGAGATTCTCCTGTTCATGCATCCAAAGATTGCATTAGCTCTTTTTGGCCATAGCATCACACAGGGAGCTCATGTTTCACTGATTATCAACCACCACCACCAAATCTTTTTCAAAGTCACTGTTTCCTAGGATACAGTTTTCCATTCTGTAAGTATGGCCTACATTCTTTGTTCCTAGATATATAATTTTACATTTAATCATATTAAAACAGTTTGCTTGTGTCCAGTTTATCAAGTGATCCAGGTAACTCTGAATCAGTGACCTGTCCTCGTCAATATTTAACACTCCTGCAACTTTTCCATCATCTGCAATTATCAGTAAAACTTTTACATTTTCTTCCAGGTGATTGATAAAAATGTGAACAGTGTAGGGCCAAGAATCAACCTCTACAGAGCCTCACTGGAAACAAACCTACTCAATGATGAGTCATTTACAATTACATTTTGAGACCTATCAGTTAGCCAGTTTTTAATCCATTTGTGTGTCATGCTAATTTTAGGTAACTCTATTTTTAATCAAAATGTTATGCAGTACCAAATGAAACACCTTACAGAACTCTAAGTGCAATAGGTCAACACTATTACCTTTGCCAACCAAACTTGTAATAATTACATTATCCTCCTTTAATTCTTTATTAATCTAGTCTTATGTCAGCTGCTCTATTATTTTGCCAGACTGACCAGCCTATAATTATCGATGTTATCCCATTGTCCTTTTTAAAAATTGGCACTTTTTCCAGTCTTCTGGAACCTTCCCAGTATTCCAAGATTTATTGAAAATAAACATTAACGCTCAGCAAGCTCCTCAGCCAGATCTTTTAAAATTCTTGGATGAAAGTTATCTGGACCTGCTGATTTTAAAATGTCTAACTTTAGTAGCTTTTTAACATTCTCCAGATACCAGGGAAATGGAAAGAGTTGTCACCATATGATGACATTGTAAAATCTGTTTTTTCCCCCGACTACTAAACAAAAATATTTAAACACTTCTGCCTTTTCTGCATTCTTATTGATAATTCTACCATTTGCAGCTAGTAATGGGCCAATATCATCGTCAGGATTATTTTTGTTCCTAATATATTTTTGAAACTCCTTATTGTCCTTAAGTCTGCTGGCCATACATTTGTCTAGGTCCCTCTGTATCCTATCCCTACCCTCCAGTGTATCAACCACTCCTCCCAGTTTAGTGTCATCTGCAAACTTGCTAAGGGTGCAGTCCACACCATCCTCCAGATCATTGATGAAGATCTTGAACAAAACCGGCCCCAGCACCGACCCTTGGGGCACTCCACTTGATACCGGCTGCCAACTAGACATGGAGCCATTGATCACTACCCGTTGAGTGCGACCATCCAGCCATGATTTTTCAAAGATAATGGCCAATGGCTCTGCAATCACATCGGCCAACTCCTTTAGCACCCTCGGATGCAGTGCATCCGGCCCCATGGACTTGTGCTCCTCCAGCTTTTCTAAATAGTCCCGAACTATTTCTTTCTCCACAGAGGGCTGGTCACCTCCTCCCCATACCGTGCTGCGGAGTGCAGCTGCCTGGGAGCTGACCTTGTCTGTGAAGACAGAGGCAAAAAAAGCATTGAGTACACTAGCTTTCTCCACATCCTCTGTCACTAGATTCCCTCCCTCATTCAGCAAGGGGCCTACACTTTCCTTGACTTTCTTCTTGTTGCTCACATACCTGAAGAAACCCTTCTTGTTACTCCTAACATATTGATATAGAAGAGTACAGTTTGCTCAGGAAGGAAAGGCAGGGGGAAAAGGGAGGTGATGTTTCCTTATATATTAAAAATGTATACACTTGACTGAGGTTGAGAAGGACATTGGACACAGACTTGTTGAAAGTTTCTGGAAAAGGACAAAAGGGGTAAAAAACAAGGGTTATGTCATGGGAGGGGTCTACTAGAGACCACCTAACCAGAAAGAAGAGTTTGATGAGGCTTTTTTTAAACAACTAACAAAATCATCCAAAGCACAGGATTTGGTGGTGATGAGGGACTTCAACTACCCACACATATGTTGAGAAAATAATACAGCAAGGAACAGATTATCCAACAAGTTCTTGGAACGTATTGAAGACAATTTTTTTAAAGCTAGTAGGAGAGAGGCTGTTCTAGATTTGATTTTGACAAATAGGGAGGAACTGGTTGAGAATTTGAAAGTAGAAATCAGCTTAGTTGACAGTGATGATGAAATAGTAGAGTTTATGATTCTAAGGAATGGTAGGAGGGAAAACAGGATTTCAAGAATGCAGACCTTAGCAAACTCAGAGTTGGTAGGTAAGATCCGACGGGAAGCAAGTCTAAGGGGAAAAACAGCTCAAGAGAGTTGGCAGCTTTTCAAAGAGACATTATTATAGGCACAAGAGCAAACTATCCCACTTGATAGGAAAGCTAGGAAGTAAGGAAGGAGACCATCCTGGTTTAACCAGGAGATCTTCAATGATCTGAAACTCAAAAGAGCCATACAAAAAAGTGGAAACTCAGTCAAATTACAGAGCATGAACATAAACAAATAAAACAAGTATGTAAGGACAAAATTAGAAAGCCCAAGGCACAAAATGAGATTAAGCTAGCTAGAGACATAAAGGGTAACAAGAAAACAATCTACAAATACATTAGGAGCAAGAGGAAGACCAAGGACAGGGTAGGCCCGTTACTCAATGGGGTGCAGGGAAGAACAGAAAATGTGGAAATGGCAGAAATGTGCTAAATTACCTTTTTGTTTCAATTTTCTCCAAAAAGGATAATAGCAATTGGAAGTCTAACATAGTGAATGCCAGTGAAAATAAGATAGAATCAGAAGCTAAAATAGGAAAATAAATTTAAAATTACCTAGACAAGTCAGATGTCTTCAAGTCACCAGAGTCTGATGAAATACATCCTAGAATACTCAAGGAGCTGACTGAGGAGATATCTGAGCCATAGGCGCTTATCTTCGAAAAATCATGGAAGAAAGGAGAGATTCCAGAGCACTGGAAAAGGGCAAATATAGTGCCATCTATAAAAAGGGAAACAAGGAAAACCTGGGGAATTACAGATCAGTCATCTTAACTTCAGTAGCCGGAAAGATAATACTGCAAATAATTAGGCAATCAATTTGCAAACACCTAGAGCAGGGGTGCGCAAACGTTTTGGCCCGAGGGCCACATTTGGGTATAGAAATTGTATGGCGGGCCATGAATGCTCACAAAAATGGAGTTGGGGTGTGGGAGGGGGGTGAGGGCTCTAGCTGCAGGTGTGGACTCTGGGGTGGGGCTAGGGATGAGGGGTTTGGGGTGTAGAAGGGTGCTCTGGGTTGGGGCACAGGGGTTTGGAGAGCGGGAGGGGGATCAGAGGCAGAGAGTTTGGATGTGTGGTGGGAAGTGTGGCTCAGGGGTGCAGACTCCGTGTGGCTCTTACCTTAAACAGCTCCTGGAAACAGCAGCATGCCCCCCCCTACAGCTCCTATGCAGAGGTGCTGCCAGGCAGCTCTGCTACGTGCTGCCCCATCTGCAGGCGCCGTCTCTGTAGCTCCCATTGGCCGCAGTTCCCAGCCAATGAGACCTGTGGGGGTGGCACTGGGGGTGGAGGTAGCATGTGGAGCCCCCTGGCTGCCTCTACACATAAGAGACAGAGGGGGGACATGCCACTGCTTCCGGGAGCCGAGTGGAGCGACCACCGACCCTGCTCCCCGGCTGGAGCAGGGCAAGCACCAGACCCCACTCCACAGCAGGAGCTGGAGGGCCGGATTAAAACAGCTGGCGGGCCACATCTGGCCCGCGGGCCATAATTTGCCCATCCCTGACCTAGAGGATAGTAAGGTGAAAAAGTAACAGTCAGCATAGATTTGTGAAGAACAAATCATGTCAAATAAACCTAACAGCTTTCTTTGATAGGGTAACAAGCCTTGCGGATGGGGGGAAAATGGTAGATATGGTATATCTTGAGTTTAGTAAGGTTTTTGATACTGTCTCACATGGCCTTCTCAGAAACAAACTAGGGCAATACAATGGAACTACTAAAAGATGGGTGCATAACTGGTTGGAAAACCATTCCCAGAGAATTATCATTAGAGGTTCACAGTCAACCTGGAAGGGCATATCAAGTGGGGGTGTGCAAGAATTGGTTCTAGGTTCAGTTCTTCATCAGTGACTTAGGGTAGGTCTACACTTACCGGCTAGATCGGAGGCATCGGATCGATGTTCTGAGTTCGATTTATCGCATCTTCTCTAGACACGATAAATCGAACCAGGAAGTGCTCCCCCGTCGACGCTGGTAATCCAGCTCGACGAACGGAGTAGGCGGAGTCGACGGGGGAGCCTGCGCGCCACGTGTGGACCCCGGGTAAGTACGTTTTCATTCGAACTAAGATACGCAACTTCAGCTACGTGAATAAGGTAGCTGAAGTCGAACTATCTTAGTTCGAATTGGGGGGTTAGTGTAGACCAGCCGTTAGATAATGGCATAGAGACTACACTTATAAAGTTTGCGGCTGATACCACGCTGGGAGGGGTTGCAAGTGCGTTGGAGGATAAGATTAAAATTCAAAATAAATTGGACAAACTGGAGAAATGGTCAGAAGTAAATAGGATGAAATTCAATAAGGACAAATGCAAAGTACTCCATTTAGGAAGGAACAATCAGTTGCACACACAGAAAATGGGAAATGACTGCCTAGGATGGTGTACTGCAGAAAGGGATCTGTAGGTCATAGTGGATCACAAGCTAAAGATGAGTCAATAGTGTAACACTGTTGCAAAAAAAACCAATCATCATCTGGGATGTATTAGAAGGAGTATTGTAAGCAAGACACAAGTAAGAAGTCATTCTTTCGCTCTACTCCACACTGATTAGACCTCAACTGGAGTAGTGTGTCCAGTTCTGGGCGCTAATTTCAGGAAAGATATGGACAAATTGGAGAAAGTCCAGAGAAGAGCAGCAAAAATTATTAAAGATCTAGAAAACATGACCTATGAGGGAAGATTGAAAAGATTAGGTTTGTTTAGTCTGGAGAAGAGAAGACTGAGAGGGGACATGATAACAGTTTTCAAGTACATAAAAGGTTGTTACAAAGAGGAGGAAGAAAAATTGTTCTCCTTAGCCTCTGTGGATAGGACAAGAAGCAAAGGGGCTTACATTACAGCAATGGTGGTTTAGGTTCGACATTAGGAAAAATTTCCTGTCAGGGTGGTAAAGCACTGGAATAAATTACAAAGGGAGGGTGTGGAATCTCCATCATTGGAGATTTTTAAGAGTAGGTTAGACAAACACCTGTCAGGGATGGTCTAGATCAGGGATCTCAAACTCAAATCACCACGAGGGCCACATGAGAACTAGTAAATTGGCCCAAGGGCCGCATCACTGAAACCTTTTCATACAATGATACAAAAGTATAGTCAAAAATGAAAAAAATGAAGAGTAATTCTATTAAAAGTCAATGTATTAACTTTTTTAAAACTGTAAAGCAAATAGGGGTTTTAATCAATATAAACACTCAGTAATGTTTGGAGTTTGGCTGCCAGTGGAGTCAGCACTATGGCGGGCCGCAGGAAATAACTCCGTGGGCCGCATGTGGCCCGCATGTTTGAGATCCCTGGTCTAGATATTACTTAGTCTTGCCTTGAGTGCAGGGGCCTTGAGTGCAGGAGACTTCTCGAGGTCTCCTACAGTCCTATGATTCCCTTATGAATTTTCTACAATTTCTAGCTTCTGATTTATACTCATTACTATAAACTTTCCCATTCTTCCATTTATATATGTGTGACGGTGTACCCCATAAGACTTTATGGGGAGATGCTTATAAATGTACATATGTAACTGGAATATGTTTTATGCTACAAGTGCCATGTAACATATCTCTGTGAAAGTTATGACCTACTGAATTTATTCCTCCTGTTTGTATGCATGTATCATTGTTGTAGTTGAAGTTATGAATATTGGTTTTATATTTGCTGGTTTTATACATAGCCTTTGTAAGAGATGTGGATTGGGGTAAATTCAGTAGGTCATAACTTTCAGAGATATGTTACATGGCACTTGTAGCATAAAACATATTCCAATTACATATATACATTTATAAGCATCTCCCCATAAAGTCTTATGGGGTACACCATCACAATATGTATTTTATAGTTGCCTTCACTTCCCCTCTAAACCAGGTCTGTTTTTTTAAACAGCAAAAGCTTCCTCCTCAATTGTGGCTTTTGGGGCATCTAATACAGTATTCTTAAATTATTCCCAAGTTGCATTCACTTTTTTCTGATTAAATGCTTCCTCTCAGCTGATTTGGCTCATAATTGTTTTCTGTTTTGTGAAATTGGCCCTTTTAAAGGTGTGTGTGTGTGTGTGTGTGTGTGTGTGTTACTGGTTTAGACTATTTTCCTTGCACATTATAAATTTGATAAAGTCATGATCACTTGTACCTAAACTACCATTAATTTTTTATTTCTGTGATCAGTTCCACTTTATCTGTTTAGACAATGTCTAATAAAGACTTCTCCATTGTTGGATGCAGCACTTTTTGCGTTAAGAAACTGTCATCTATAATGTTCAGAAATTCCAAAGGTGTTTGTTTTAATACTGAGAGCATGAATCTTCCAGCATATGTTACTCAAAGTGAAGTCCCCCCATGACCATGCAGCTTTTTTTCCTACACACTATAGGTGGGTGTGAAAAAAGGTGGTAATCCTGTCCCCTAGTGTGATTTCGTGTAGCAGACATCAACTAATGCCCCATCTTGTGTTTTATTTGTTAGGACATTGATCCATAAGCACTGAAGGTCATTTTCTTCCAAGTTATCAGTGATTCAGAAACAGGTAATGCCATTTCTGACAAAGTGTTGCTCCTCCTCCCTACTCAATCCTTCCTAAATAGGTTATAATTGGGGTTGTCAAGCGATTTTAAAAAGTAATTGTGATTAATCGCACCGTTAAACAATAACAGAATACCATTTATTTAAATATTTTGGATGTTTTCTACATTTTCAAATATATTGATTTCAATTATAACACAAAACACAAAGTGTACAGTTCACACTTTATATTTATTATTACAAATATTTGCAAAAGAAATAGTGTTTTTCAATTCACCTAATACAAGTACTGTAGTGCAATCTCTTTATCATGAAAGTTGAACTTACAAATGTAGAATTATGTATGAAAAATAACTGCATTCAAAAATAAAACAATGTAAAACTTTAGAGCCTACAAGTACACTCGGGACTAATTTATTGTTCAGCCAATCGCTCAGACAAACAAGTTTGTTTACATTTGCAGGAGAGCTTCCCACTTCTTGTTCACAATGTCACCTGAAAGTGAGAATAGGTGTTCTCATGGTACTGTTGTAGCCGGTGACACAAGATATTTAAATACCAAGTGCGCTAAAGATTCATATGTCCCTTCATGCTTCAACCACCATTCCAGAGGACATGTCCATGCTTATGACGGTTTCTGCTCAATAACAATCCAAAGCACTGTGGACCGATGCATGTTCATTTTCATCATTTGAGTCAGATGCCACCAGCAGACGGTTGATTTTCTTTTTTAGTGGTTTGGGTTCTGTAGTTTCCACATGGGAGTCTTGCTCTTTTAAGACTTCTGAAAGCATGGCTCCACACGTCATCCCTCTCAGATTTTGGAAGGCACTTCAGATTCTTAAAATTTTGGGTCGAGTGCTGTAGCTAATCTTTAGAAATCTCAGATCGGTACCATCTTTGTGTTTTGTCAAATCTGCAGCAAAAGTGTTCTTAAAATGAATATGCACTGAGTCATCATCCAAGACTATTATAACATGAAATATATGGCAAAATGCAAGTAAAACAGAACAGGAGACATCGAATTCTCCCTCAAGGAGTTCAGTAACAAATTTAATTAATGCATTATTTTTCTAACGCGCATCATCAGCATGGAAGCATGTCCTCTGGAATGGTGGCCGAAGTATGAAGGGGCATATGAATGTTTAGCATACCTGGCAAGTAAATACCTTGCAATGCTGGCTACAAAAGCCCCTTGCGAACGCCTGTTTTCACTTTCTGGTGACATTGTAAATAAGAAGTGGACTGTATTATCTCCTATAAATGTAAACAAACTTGTTTGTCTTAGCAATTGGCTGAACGAAAAGAGGACTGAGTGGACTTATAGGCTCTAAAGTTTTGCATTGCTTTGTTTTTGAGTGCAGTTATGTAACAACAAAAAATCTACATTTGTAAGTTGCACTTTCACGATAAAGAGAGTGCACTACAGTATGAGGTTAACTGAAAAATACTGTTTCTTTCGTTTGCCATTTTTACAGTGAAAATATACATAATCAAAAATAATAAAAAGCGAGCAGTGCACACTTTGTATTCTGTGTTGCAACTGAAATCAAAATATTTGAAAACGTAAAAAAAATCCAAAAATATTTAATACATTTCAATTGGTATTCTATTGTTTAACAAAGTGATTAAAACCACGATTAATCAGAATAAAAAAATGTAATTGCAATTAATTTTTTTGAGTTAATTGCATGAGTTAACTGCAATTAATCGACAGCCCTACTGATGATAATTAATTTTAACATTCCAATAGTGCAAATCTTGTTTCAATAGTGCCGACTAAATCGAATTTATGCTCATAAATGAGCAATTTTAATTCCTCTTGTTCGTCATCTGGTTCATGGCATTGGTGTATAGGCTTCAGATTCATCACTTGCAAAATGGAACTATAGGTACCTTATTTCACAAGAACATTGTGAGGCTCCATTAACTAGTATATGCAAAGTGCATCAAGATGGAAAATATAATGCATAAGTACAAAACTATTTTTATTTCAACATCCAGTTTAAAAAAAATCAGTATATGAATCTGCTCCAAAACAGTTCACA
Source organism: Chelydra serpentina (assembly GCA_037349315.1). Lineage (NCBI taxonomy): Eukaryota > Metazoa > Chordata > Testudines > Chelydridae > Chelydra > Chelydra serpentina. Next base: position 23,021,571 of record JBAIAC010000004.1, on the reverse strand, counting down.
TATTGTCTCTCTGTAATCATCTCTCTCCTTCCACTGGTCATCTGACAGATTTAGAGACTCAACCATAATATTGAAGCACGCCTTACATCTATTAAATAATTGTTCCCACTTCACAGGCATATTGTAAAGTTCTCTCTCCATTTCAAGATGGGGCATTAAAATAGAAAAGTATTAAACCTAGATCTCCAGAGTACTATTCTGGCACCTTCAACACAAAACCTCACTTATCACAGGCTTCCTCTTTCACCTTCCACACAATCTTACTGTTGGTGTAAGTCATCTCTTCTGCAGAACCCGCCCTCTAAAACTGTCTTCTGTCTGCCTCAACTCTCCATTTTCAAATCTGATCTGAAAACACTTCTTCTTTAGCCCAAGTCTTATAATTTGTCCTGCTCTGTTTTTAGGGGGTTTTTTAAACTTTGTATCTCTTATTTCTTAACTGTTTTGAAATACAGTTTTTATAAAAATGACTATATAAAACAAGATTATTGCGCATCAAAGGATTTCCAACAACAGCTGAATCTCAATCAACTCCTCTGATGATTTTACATCTATGTAATTGAGAATGGTAATTTTTCACAATGGAGAGGGGTAACTAGTGGTGTGCCCCAAGGGTCAGTCCTAGGACCAATCCTATTCAACTTATTCATAAATTATTTGGAAGAAGGGGTAAACAGTGAGGTGGCAAAGTTTGCAGATGATACTAAGCTGCTCAAGATAGTTAAGACCAAAGCAGACTGCAAAGAACTTCAAAAAGATCTCACAAAACTAAATGATTGGGCAACAAAGTGGCAAATAAAATTTAATGTGGATAAATGTAAAGTAATGAACATTGGAAAAAATAACCCCAACTACACATACAAGATGACGGGGGCTAATTTAGCTACAACTAATCAGGAAAAAAATCTTGGAGTCATCGTGGATAGTTCTCTGAAGACGTCCATGCAGTGTACGGCGGCAGTCAAAAAAGCAAACAGGATGTTAGGAATCATTAAAAAAGGGATAGAGAATAAGACGGAGAATATCTTATTACCCTTATACAAATCCATAGTGCGCCCACATCTTGAATACTGTGTACAATTGTGGTCTCCTCATTTCAAAAAAAAGATATACTGGCATTAGAAAAGGTTTAGAGAAGGGCAACTAAAATGATTAGGGGTCTGGAACCGGTCCCATATGAGGAGAGATTGAAGAGGCTAGGACTTTAAAGCTTGGAAAAGAGGAGACTAAGCGGGGATATGATAGAAGTATACAGAATTATGAGTGGTGTGGAGGAAGTGAATAAGGAAAAGTTATTTACTTGTTCTCATAATAGAAGAACTAGGGGCCACTCAATGAAATTAGTGGGCAGCAGATTTAAAACTAATAAAAGGAAGTTCTTCATCACACTGCGCACAGTCAACCTGTGGAACTCCTTGCCTGAGGAGGCTGTGAAGGCTAGGACTATAACAGGGTTTAAAAGAAAACTGGATAAGTTCATGGAGATTAAGTCCATTAATGGCTATTAACTAGGATGGGTAAGGAATGGTGTCCTTAGCCTCTGTCAGAGGGGGGTGATGGATGGCAGGAGAGAGATCACTTGATCATTACCTGTTAGGTCCACTCACTCCAGGGCACCTGGCATTGGCCACTGTCGGTGGACAGGATACTGGGCTGGATGGACCTTTGGTCTGACCTAGTACGGCTTCTCTTATATTCTTATGTTTTTATGAGAAAACATGCAAAAAGCTGCTCTAAAAAAACTAAACTCCACCGTCTGCCTTCTGAGACTTGCAAAAGACTATTTTTAACATGGTGATTTATGTGTAGGGGCAGGGAAAGCTATAGGGTACCACCTACCCTCTCCACACATATACAAAATATTGTCTCAATGATTAAGTGCTCAGACTTCCCAGGTAGGTAGTTTCCTTTATTCCGCTACATCGAAAGGGTAAACTTGGGTTCCATTTCTATATCCAGCTATGTCACATACTTGATCAAATCACAACTTCTCTGTATTTTCTCATCTGTAAAATATAGATAATACTTATCTCACCCATGAGATCCCTGCGTGGGAAATGCTTTAGAGATGAAAACAATTTATATTCTCTGCATTGCATACTCACTGCTAAAAACAACAACACATCACTTATCTCTGTCCACACCTTTCAAAGTTTTTGATTTGGCTTCCCACATCACTATGAATTTCATTGAGACTACAGTTCCCAAACGGTGGTTCATGGACCACAAGTGGTCTTCAGAAAACTGTCTGGTCACACAATGCTGCCTCTCTCTCCTCGTTACCTGCTGCTACACCACACTGAAGACAGCTAAAATACATTAAAGACTTTCATGAAATTATTTTTCCATATACTGGTATATTATGTTATTGTAAATGGGAGGGAAGGTTATCCACAAGATCTCTCTATTAGGATGTGGTTTGACAACGCCTGCACTGGCAAAAATGCACATAATGACTTACCACAATGAAACATGACAATACTATACTTGTTTCCTGGGGTCAAGAAATGATTAGATGATAAAGTTTTATTCAAGTTTCAACTAAAAATTCACTTAAGCACTACTATATACTTTTTAATTTGCACTATTTCCCAGAAAGAATTTTAAATTATAGCAGCACTGTACTGATTCCCAGGAATTTTAACCTAAGCATGGAACAAATATTGTGAGATGCTACAAAACAGAATCTACCTATTAGATTTTTGTTGTAATTTTTGCATAGGATACGTTACTATTGCAACAATAATTAACTAAGAAAGAATGTTCGTAGACAGCATGTCCAGTTACTTGATTTAATCAATTAAATAATTATTACCTGCACAAAATAACTGATTTTATAGAGAAAAACAAAATTAATTACAAGACCGCTTGCATTTATAGTTCTTTAACACACAGCAAAAATAAAAAAATACTCAAACATTGAAATTTTATCTGAAGAAAAATATAATAATAATATGCAAAAGTACATTAGTAAACTTACAAAATCTAGAGATGTAATATTCTAAACGTCTTTACAAAACATTTTAAATAAAAGTAATTTACATCAGATTGTAGCCTTCTATAAAATATCAGATCACTGTTTGAGCAAGTTCTTAAAAAAGAAGAAAAAGAATTCTGCTTTTAAAAAGGTTTTAAAGCACCTGAAGAGATTTTTTTTTAAATTTATATTTACAGAAAGATCACCAGAAGAGCAAAGTGTGTGACTTTACGTTCCAAATTTCCAGTTTGTTTTAAAACTTTCAGTCCTTCCACTTGGACTCTGATCACTAAGCTATGCACTCATGCTACTGTTTATATCAAGCTAAAAATAGACAAAAATCCAAGGATATAAAAATTAACATTAATGAATACTAAATCTATTCAGCTCAATGATGCTGTACGTGTCTGACCACAAAAATCCATTCATAAAAATGCTTTGCAAGTGATGATACATGTGACAGAACAAAGAGAGACTAATTTTTAACAGCCCTCCCAAGGATGGACTGCATGTTATCAAGACCTCCAGCTAAACTGCTGTGATCACAGCTCGTCACAACATGCATTTTTTTAATCATCCTTGGAAACATCAGGACCTTGATGGTATCCAGTAGTGGTCTCATTAACGCACAGGAAGATGCTGCCATCATGCACTAGAGGACATGATAGACAAACACAGCTATTCTAAAAGAGTGAAGTCTGTGTATATTAATGGTTGCACACAAATACATTGTATTGTACCTTGTGTATATATAAACATAGCCATGTTTTTATACACACAACATGGGACTGACCATGCAAGACATGGAATAGCCTGATCTCTCACTAAAGTCAATGGATCAAGCCTCTTATTTAAGTTTAGAATGCTAACAACATTACAAAACTTAAAGTTTCACCAAAAATGATCACATGCAAGGCTGGTAAGGATAAAAAGAGATGACTACTAGCTGTATTTTGGGAAGGGTTATTAGGAGGGGATTAGCCAAAGACAAAGGAAGGGAAGGGAGAAGAGGGAGGGACAGAGGGAGTGGAACGGAGCATGGAATATAGGGTGATCTGAAGTTGAGGAGTAGAGATTCTGAGTGAGAGGGTGGGAGAGGTTGGTGCAAAACAGCCAATGTGCACTGGGGAAAACTGTAGAAAGCAACCTGATGTCATCAGTATTAGCGCCTGCTGCAATTGCTTCTGCTTCTCCACCAAGGAGAGTTTCCCTTCCCCACACCCTTGGAGCAGATATGGGATTAAAAGGGAGCTTTCTGGCTTCAAACAGGAGGTGCGGCGGGGATTCTTCCCTACACAGTGATAACTGGAGTCTAGCAAGCCTACCCCAATTGTGAGTTCAACTGTTGGAAAGTGAGTGACAAAGTAAGAGACTAACTGATATCCTCTCTCAGAAAAAATGACTTTGATAAGTTTTTAATCAAGTTTGTTCTGCATAACAAATATCAAATCTGCAAAACCAAGCCAAATTCAAAATGCTTTGTGATACAGTTTTCTATTCTCTGCTTCTTAGGTATCTTAATAAATTTCCATATTTTGACATGAATATTTGTATATATTTGTCATGGGACAAAGCAGGCTAAGGTCTCTGTACCAAAAACCCCAAACCATCTTTAACTGTTTAGCATCATACAGTAACCAGGTCAAGTTAATACCTTTGACTCTCTGGGCCCACTAATTCTATCAAAATTAACACAACAGTCCAGCCAGAGCCTAGTGGCCTTGTGTCTGGAGTGGGGAAGGGAGGGAGAGAAGAGGGAAGGGAGAGGTGTGTTTTTCCTTACACAGTTCTGGCTCCAAGGGGTCTAGTAGAATTCTGGCTCCTATTGGGACTCATTTCTGCCCTTTATATTGAGGTGTTGTTTTACCTGATTAAACTTAGGTCTTCTGCCAGAATATGACGACACAGGGTATCCTCTTAAAGTGACGGTTCTCAAACTATGATTCACAGAGCACTCATAGCCCATAAGAGTCCACCACGGTAGTCTGTAGAATTAAATGTTGAGTACCAAGTAGCTGGGAACAGGGGGAATTGGACAGAAGGTCTATGAAATGACTACTGTTAGAAAAAGGAATGCAGAAATACAAAGGTGGAAAATCACTTAAAGAAACACTATTACATCAATCTTTCATAGATTATAAGGCCAGAAGGAACCACTGTGATCATCTAATTTAACCCTCTGCATAACATAGGCCATAGGACGTCCCTGAATTAATTCTTGTTTGAACTAGAACAAATCTTTTAGAAAAAACAAGCAATGTTTGTTTAAAAAATTGCCAGTAATTGAAAATCCACCACCCTCGGTAAACAGTTGCAAGAGTAGAATAGTAACTGTTTAAAATATATAAATATATAAAAGAGGGTAGAGCAGGACAAAAAGGGCTGCCAGTCATGAAAAACACCCTGCTTACCATCTGAGATGTCGCTGGAACTAACAAGGCCTGTACCTGGGGAAAGGATTGGGCCCAGACTAGGAAGGAGTCTAGTCTGTGAAAGAAGCTTACTGGAACATCTCTGAGAGTGAGATATTACCTGTAATCAGTTTCTTAATTTATTAGGCTTAGATTTGCATGGTTTTGCTTTATTTTGCTTGGTGACTTACTTTGCTCTGTCTGTCTATTACTTGAAACCACTTAAATCCTACGTTTTATATTTAATAAAATCACTTTTGTTTATTTATAAACCCAGAGTAAGTGATTAATACCCAGGGGAGCAAACAGCTGTGCATCTCTCTCGATCAGTGTTAAAGGGCAGAGTAAGAGTGTTAGAGGGCAGACAATTTATTAATTTAAACTGTATAAGCTTTATACAGAGTAAAAAGTATTTATTTGGGGTTTGGATCCCACTGGGGACTGGATGTCTGGGTGCTAGAGACAGCTAACCTGCTGAGCGGTTTTCAGTTTAGTCTGCAGCTTTGGGGCCGTGGCTCAGACCCTGAGTCTGTGTTGCAGCAGGCTACCATGTCTGGCTCAACAAGACAGGGTTCTGGAGTACCAAGCTGGTAGGGAAAACGGGCTCAGGGGAAATTTCAGCACGTCAGGTGACAGTCCCAAGGGGGTCTCTGTAGCCAAACCCATCACATATACTTAAACTTATGGTTCTTAACTTTGCTGGCCATTGATTTCACTTTTCTCTTTCTGTTTCCCTTATCAACTTGAGGGGAAAGTTCAGTCTCCCTGACAAGATTGCAGAGGTGACAAATATAAAGATTTTCTTGAGACATGGTTTCCTGTCCAAAAAGGACATAGCTAAGGCAATTAATTCATTTCACAACCATGTGAATAATGTTGCACAGATTTACAAGAACAGGGACAAGAAATGTGACTACTGTAGATCATCCACCCAAGTTTTTTGTTTGTTTATTTTACTCAGCATTTTAAATAGGTCATGGAACTTAACATAAGAACACCAGAATGGCCATACTGGGTGAAATCAATGGTCCATCTAGCTCACAACTCTGTCTTCCAACAATGGCCAAGGCCAGATGCTTCAGAGGCAATTAACAGAACAGACCAATTATCGAGTGATCATACCCTGGCTTCTGGCAGTCACAGGTTTAGGGATACCCAAAGCATAAATATAAATGGAGATATGCCAATCTCCTAGAACTGGAACGACCTTGAAAGGTCATCAAGTCCAGTCCACTGCCTTCACTAGCAGGACCAAGTACTGTCCCCTGACAGATTTTTGCCCCAGATCCCTAAATGGCCCCCGCAAGGATTGAACTCACAACCCTGGGTTTAGCAGGCCAATGCTCAAACCACTGAGCTATCCCTTCCCCCACAAAGCATAGGGTTGCATCCCTGACCATCATGGCCAATAGCCATTCCTCCATGAATTTATCTAATTTTTTTTTTAACCCAGTTAAGCTTTTGGCTTTCACAACATTTCCTAGCAGCAAGTTCCTATGTGTAGTTTGTGTGAAGAAGTACTTCCTTAGGTTTGTTTTAAACCTGCTGCCTATTAATTTTATTGGGTGACCCCCTGGTTCTTGTGTTATGTGAAGGGGTAAATAACAATTTCCTAGTCACTTTCATCACACCATTCATGATTTTATTAACCTCTATCATAGCTCCCTTAGTCATCTCTTTTCTAAGCTGAAGAGTCCCAATCTTTTTAATCTCTCCTCATAGGGAAGCTGTTCCATACCCCTTATAATTTTTGTTGCCCTTCTCTCTACCTTTTCTAATTCTAATCTACTTTATCTAATTCTAATCTAATCTCCCCTTTGAGATGGGGAGATCAGAACTGCACATTGTATTCAAGGTCTGAGTGTACCATGGATTGATGTAGTGGCACTGTGATATTTACAGTTTGATTATCTATCCCTGTCCCAACGGTGCCTAACATTCTGTTAGCTTTTTTGTCTGCTACTGCACATTGAGCAGATGTTTTCAGAGAACTATCTGTGACGACTCCAAGATCTCTTTCTTGAGTAGTAATAGCGAATTCAGATCCCACCATTTTGTAGGTACAATTGGTATTATGTTTCCAATGGGCATTTACTTTGTACTTATCAACATTGAATATGATCTGCCATCAGTCACCCAGTTTTGTAAGTTCCCTTTGTAACTCTTTGCACTCAGCTTTGGACTGAGTAATTTTGTATCCCTTGCAGTTTTTGATACTTCCTTTTTCCAGATCATTTATTAATATGTTGAAGAGCACATGTTCCTGTACAGATCCTTGGGCAATCCAGTTATTCACCTCTTTCCATCGTGAAAACTCACCATTTATTCCTACCCTTTGTTTCCTGTCTTTTAACTGGTTACTGATCTATGAGAGGACTTTCCCTGTTATCCCATGACTGCTTACTTTGCTTAAGACCCTTTGGTGTGGGACCTTGTCAAAGGCTTTCTGAAAGTCCAGATGCACTCCACTGGATCACCCTTGTCCACATGCTTGATCTCATCCTGAAAGAATTCTAATAGATTGGCAAGGCATGATTTCCTGCTATAAAAGCCATGCTGACTCTTCACCAACATATTCTGTTCATCTGTGTGTCTGATAATTCTGTTATTTCCTATAGTTTCAACCAATTTGCCTGGTACTGAAGTTAGGCTTACCAGCCTATAACTGCCAGGATCACCTCTGGAGCCTTTTTAAAAAAATCTGTGCTACATTAGCTATCCTCCAGTCTGGTGGAGGCTGATTAAAGCAATGGCTACTTACCCCAGTTAGTAGTGCTACTTGTTTCAAATCTATTTATCTTTCACAATCTTCCTGTTTATGCATGAACACCCAACTGTATTATAAAAAGCATATACTTCGTGAAATATTCATCAAAAAGTAAGCTTTAAAGTTTAAAAATATTCCTTGATTAAACTTCTTTATGTCTGAGATAAATCTGAAATGAAAATAAGTTATCAGCTGTGTGGTGCTGGTAGACCAGATACCAGCTCATGCCAAGGCCCCAGACCTCACTGAACACTCAAATGCATAGCTGGAAACCAGCCTTCCTTTCCTGTGTGTTAGCATTACCAAAATAAATATGAGATGTTAAGTTGATAAGAAGGCATTTACTATTTTATAAAATACTTGTAGGATGCTGCATGTATTGTTCTCATTCAACTATACCACATGTTGTAAAGTGATAGCAAGTATTTGTACTGTAAACCTTTGTCACTATGTAACTCAAACAGGGAAAAAGCCTTGTGTAATGCAAATGATGGTCTCTAACAAGAAGATGTTAAATCCTGTTCATTAAACGCAAATGAGACATTGTGCGAGATCAAATATCGAAGACTACATGCATTCCCTCCCCATCCCCCCACTCAATGAAGAAGGGATCTGTGTGGGAACTGTTGCAGACAGCTTGGTTTCTGTGAGAAGCTATAAATATGGACACAAGGAAAAATTCTTCATTTCTTGTCTGTTTGGATTCTTACAGGGCAGAAAACTGAACAAGGAGGTGAAGATCCCCAGTTATTCTTGGTAGCCCTGAAAGACTTTTGGGAAACTGGCAGAATATTACATCTCTGCTACCTTTTTATACTCCCCTTTACATACATTTTCACCCGCTTTAACCTCTCAATAACTAATGTTTTTTTCTCAGCTAATAAACTGTTATTATTTAGTTAGTTTACTATAGAATTGGCTACCAGGGTTATCTTTGGTGTGAGATCTGGGATGAAAATCTAGATGAGTGAGAAACTAGTCTCTTGCGACTGGGTGTACTGAATACTTTGTGATTTTTGGTATAAGTGACCATTTATCTCACAGCAGCAGCACCAAGTGAAAGAGTACCATATCCAATGGAAAAACTTTATTTCCCTAGATGGCTGCAGAACAGCTGTTGAGCGGTTATGTCTTCCTAAACCCATTGCCACTCATGGTGCTCCTTCACCTTTCTTGTAATAGCTCCCTTCATCTCCCACTCTTGCTCTCATCTTGGGGCCTTATTTTATAGTGTTCCTATGACTGGAACAGCTTCCCACAATTTGCATCCAGCACTCTTCTCTCCTTTAAATGCATTTCTTTCATGAAAAGTCTGTTGTTCTCTCTAATGATATTTCCACGTTCTCCTAAGTTTGCAAAACTATCTTCTACATTGCTTGATTACAAACCAGATTGCAAACCCTTCAGTCCAGAGACTTTGTCTTAAAGAAACACTCAACTTGAAATCTAATCAATTGGAAAAAATAGTTAGCTAGAATTATTTTATTTTACCTATCTTGCATTCTTCTATCATATTTTCATTTTTAAAAGTTGCTGTTGAAAGATGCGTACAGACAGTAGAAATAGACTACACAAAATGAAACAGTGAGGTACATACAAGTGTATGCAAACTGAATACATATTTTTCTAATCTCTTCCAGTTAGAATAATTCTTGCTATTAATTGCAACAATAATTGATCAAACATTTTCAAAATGAAGTGTGATTTAAGGTAACTGTGCCCCTGTACGTGTTTTGTAAAACATATACACACACACAACACTCTTAAGACTGATTATCATCACATATGAAATAAAGGAAACCTACTCTCAGAGCACAGTTTCTCTTTGGTGGATTCTGTTTCTCCACATACAGCTTCCACAAAAGTGAAACAACCAAAGGAGAAGTGATTAACCAATTCCAAGATTTCAGAAAAAAATCATCTTTTTTAAGAGTGATTTACCCAGGGTTTTTTTTAATCTGTAGTTGAATTTAGTACCGATCAAGACACAAGAATTTATAGCACTGTTAAACAAAACCTATTTGCTATATATCTCTGTAACTATACCTTAGTTTTAAACTGCAAAATTCTTATTATTCTAGTCTTGGATTTCTCCCGAGTAAAAACTGCCAATCACGTCAGACTGAGTAGTGGTTCTGAGACGTGCACAAATGAGTACTAAAATTAGACAACCCAACTTATTTTCTCTTATGACCTTTGTCGGGATTTGAACTACATATGGCTTTAATATACTGTAGTTTACCTTCCTGAAGAATATATATTCGGCAATTTTCCCATGAACTCAGGCTTGTATTCTATAGGGACAAATAGAAGTATTTATTAGCTCAAATACTGTTGGGTATCGTAACACAACTACCACCTTGGTTTAATTAGTTAAGTATGTGTGGATTCTTTACAAATATGAAACCCACGATTAAAAGTCCAATCAGATTAATCAAGAAATTCAAAATTACAACAAAAATAGGGGGGAAGAAGAGAACTTATTTTGTTCCTGCTTCATTTTGGTTCACTGAAAACAAATTGGATGCAGCTTGAGAAAGAAAAAGAGCAAAAAAATAAAATAAAATAAATAAACGAGAAGTTAACTTAGCTTGTGTTCAGAAACTAAAGCCAAAGAAGCTAACATAATATCCTATAATGGCTCCCCAGACAGGATTTGTGGTCTGCAAAAAGAGGAAGAACTTCTCCCCCACTGTAAAACAGCTCACTTAACCTGTAAAACTAAATCAAAGATTGCTCAAAACACAATCAAATCAAAAGATAACAATTTTTTTCTTCCCTGCAGCAGACTGACGACACAAACAGAGAAACTTACATTCTAGATTTAAAACTGTGGTTGGTTCTCCGAAATAAGAGAAGCACTACAGTTGATGTTTAGGTTATAATTAATCCCACACCCACCAATTTCCTACTGACAGTGGAATCCAACAGTGAAACACTAGTACAAAATTTCATTGAAAACCAGCAACAACAGATAAGTTTTCAAAATACTACAGAGAATATAAAACACAGACTTCAGCAGTGAGTTTTAAACCTATTAGAAACCAAACAAATGTGTTACTTTTTCAACTTTTAAACACCTAATAACAGCAAGTTTTTCATGTGCAAAAAAAATATTACTAATCAAATATCATCTTGTCACCATATACATTATAGGGATCCACCACCAACCTTTTTTTTTTTAAACTGTCATTTTCAATGTCAAAAGTTTGGACTGTAAGCTAAGGTAGTAAGAAAACAGACAACACTCCATAGGCCTTGTCCACACTACCAGGGTACGTCGACCTAAGTTATACTACTGAACAACGTAGCTGGAGTCAACGTAGCTTAGGTCAATTTACCACAGTGTCTTCACTGCGCTGTGTCGACGGGAGACACTCTCCGGTCAACTTACCTTACTTTTCTTGGGGAGCTAGAGTACTGGAGTCAATCAGAGAGTGTTCTGCTGTCGATTTAGCAGTTCTTCACCAGTGTTCCCTCTAATTTTTCTCACCCATATGCAGAATGAATTTTGTTATGTGCACCATTATGGAGGTAATGTGAGACACGGGTTTGGGCCAGGGTAGAGGCACCCCGGTCGCGGCAGAGTTGGAGCCAGGGGAGGGGCGCTCCTCCCCCGGCCACAGCAGGTCCCCAGGCAGGTTCCCTGAGCGCCTGCGTGGCGCTAAATAGAGTTTGGCTGCACAGTTTACAGGGAACTTAGGTATTTGACTAGACCCACTAAATCAACACCCACTGCATCAATTGCAGCAGCGTGGATCTCCCGGTAATGAAGACACGCCCATAGTGTAGGACAACAGGAAATGGCTCTAAAAATCAGCACTCACTCAAAGCAAATACACTTCCTCATTCTGTTACGGTTAAATGTTAACCAAAAATGGTTCCCTTTTTTCTTTTTGAGATATTCAGAATTTGTTCTGCTGTAAAGAAAGAAAAGTGAACTTGGATATGATGTTTTATTATTTTGGATATATGTCTGAGAAAAGTGTATGAGATAGAACAAGATATGGATAGAAGCCAAAATGGAACAAGATATTTACAGTAATTCCGTCCAGTTAAATTAGCATAAATAATTCTTGCTGATTTTTCAACCAGTGCACTACTAGCTAAGATCTACAGTTGAGAAATTTAACTGTTTCATAGTCTTACATAAGTTTCCCTTCACCGTTTTTTCCAGTGAGCCAAGACAGAGTCAATGTCCAGTGACCAAGACAGAGTCAAAAGACTGTCCTAAAAAAAGGGAAACTAAAATATCTAAAACGGAGTATCTGGTGAAATCACAAGATTCATGAAAAGAGAGAAATCAAATTCTAGAACCTTGTTGGCAGGTTTTATAAAATGAAGGACTAGCAGTTTCCAAAAGATCAGCACATTAATCAAGTTTCAGTAATAGAAATTAAATGAAAGGCTCCTAGTAATTTTAAATGAGGCTTCTTAACATTATATTCTACAGTATAATTAAATTCTTCTAAGAAGCTACTCCATGCTTACCTTCTTTAACAGTCAGATGGTCAGCAGAGTTACTATACTTTTTTTTTAAATTTAAGCACCCTAAAATTCAAGGGAGGGTCAATTACTCTTATAATCTTTAAGGCTGGTACTGTTTCATTATCTTTTGTTTGTATATGTTTGGAGTTATTTTTTTTATAATAGGTATCTACAGGGCGTATAGTTGTATTTGTTTTACTGACTGTATGAATGTTTCCTTTATAAAAAAATAGTTCAAACAAAACACTATTGCATTTAGCACATTAAAGCCAAAAATGTAATAAAAATTGCTTTTGTTTTTTTTTCAATAAAAAGAAGGAAGGGAAGTTAGCATGACTATTCAATAATTATTTTTAAAATCATTTGATAATCGTCTTCAATGGAATGTAACTCCATGAATGCATTTGTAATTTAAAAAAGGGAGATGAACTTAATTCTTGTAATATGAAAAAGATGAGGTTCTCCCCTAGTGTATTGTTTATTTCTAATACATAAAAATGGGGACACTGGGTCAGACCAAGGGTCCATCTAACCCAGTATCTGGTCTTCCAACAGTGGCCAATGCCAGGTGCTTCAGAGAGAATGAAGAGAACAATCACTGAGTAATCCATCCCTAGTCATCCACTCCCAGCTTCTGGCAATCAGAGGCTAGAGATACCAAGAGGATGGGGTTGCATCTCTGACCATCTTGGCTAATAGCCATTGATGGACCTATCTTCCATTAACTTATCCAATTCCTTTTTTAAGCCAGTTATACCTCTGGCCTTCACAACATTCCCTGGCAATGAGTTCCACAGATTGTGCACTGTGTGAAGAACTTCCTTACTTTTGTTTTAAACTTGCTGCCTATTAATTTCATTGGGTGACCCCTGGTTCTTGTGTTATGTGAAGGAGTAAATAACGCTTCCCTAGCCACCTCCACAACAGTCAAGATTTCATAGATTTCTAGCATATTCCCTCTGCTGTTTCTTTTTCAGTCTTTTAAAAACTTTCCTTATGTGGAAGCTGTTCCATACCCTGAATCATTTTCGGTGCCCTTCTCTGCAGCTTTTCCAATTCTAATATATCTTTTTTGAGATGGGCAGTATTCAAGGTCTGGGTGTACAATGGATTTATGTATTGGCATTATGATATTTTTTATCTTTCTCTCTTTCCTAATGGTTTCTAACATTGTTCGCTTTTTTGACTGCTACTTCACATTTAGCAGATGTTTTCAGAGAACTATCCACAATGTGTCCAAGATCTCTTTCTTGAGTGGTAACAGCTATTTTAGATCCTGTCATTTGGTAGGTACAACTGGGATTATGTTTTCCAATGGGCATTACTTTGCACTTATCAACACAGAATTTCACCATTTCTTACCCAGTCACCCAGTTTTGTGAGTTCCCTTTGTAACTCTTTGCAGTCAGCTTTGGACTTAACTATCCTGAGTAATTTCATATCGTCTGCAAATACAAACAAATTTTGAAAGATATTAAACATCATGCTTCAGAGTTTAAACTAATCTCTATTAGGGATTCTGAAGAAACCTAACGTGGGGAAAGATCATTCCACATCTACCTAATGTTAGGTTTCTTGCACCTTTCCTCTGAAACAGTTCGTACTGACCACTACAGGAGACAGAATGCTGGACTAGGCAGATCACGTGTGAACCAATACGTCAATTCCTATGTTCCTATATTGATAATATCTTGGCAGCTATCCCTTACCACCTTAGCTACCAGTGCCAAACAAGGGTTTGTGGGCTTTTTCACATGGTGCTGTTCACTTTGGGATGTCCTTGTGCTCCAAAACAGAGGACTGCCTAACCCAGTACCAGAGACATGATTAGGTAGTCTTATCTACAAAGAGCTACTGCTTTGTTACAACCCAATTACAGCTTGCTAATCAAAACTGTTACATAAAGATGGTCAAAATCCAGTTAGGAATCATATGTTAGTCATTTTGAATATGGAGTAAACCAAGTTACTATTTGATTGCATTCTCAATAAAAGTGAAGTATAAACAGGACTGAAGGGAGAAGCCATTTCAACACTCCCGGCCAACCCTGCTACATTTCTAAGGTGGAACAGCAATATTTGATGATTAACTGTACCAAATGTTATGGAGTAATGCTATACAGTCATTCCTCAACTTTACGATGTTTGACTTATGATGAATGGCACTTATGACACTTTTGAATTGACACCTTGATTTGACTTACGACAATTGGTTTCCACTTTACGATGCTCAGTCCCGCAATGGAGTGGATTGTGGTTCCAAGATACGACGTTTCGACTTACGATGCAATTTTCAGGAACCAATTGTGTTGTAAGTCCAAGGACTGCCTGTATTATTAGTATCAGTGCATGTCCCCTATCCATGGACAAAACGAAACCATCCATCAATCCCAGTGTGTCTCTACCACATCCTGACCTGAAACCTGAAGATCCATAGAATCATAGAATCTCAGGGTGGAAGGGACCTCAGGAGGTCATCTAGTCCAACCCCCTGCTCAAAGCAGGACCAACCCCAACTAAATCATCCCAGCCAGGGCTTTGTCAAGCCTGACCTTAAAAACCTCTAAGGAAGGAGATTCCACCACCTCCCTAGGTAACCCATTCCAGTGCTTCACCACCCTACTAGTGAAAATGTTTTTCCTAATATCCAACCTAAACCTCCCCCTCTGCAACTGGAGACCATTACTCCTTGTTCTGTCATCTTCTACCACTGAGAACAGTCTAGATCCATCCTCTTTGGAACCCCCTTTTAGGTAGTTGAAAGCAGCTATCAAATCCCCCCTCATTCTTCTCTTCTGCAGGCTAAACAATCCCAGTTCCTTCAGCCTCTTCTCATAAGTCACGTGCTCCAGCCCCCTAATCATTTTTGTTGCCTTTCGCTGGACTCTTTCCAATTTATCCACATCCTTCTTGTTGTGTGGGGCCCAAAACTGGACACAGTACTCCAAATGAGGCCTCACCAGTGCCGAATAGAGGGGAATAATCACGTCCCTCGATCTGCTGGAAATGCCCCTACTTATGCAGCCCAAGATGCCGTTAGCCTTCTTGGCAACACGGGGACACAGTTGACTCATATTCAGCTTTTCGTCCACTGTAACCCCTAGGTCCTTTTCTGCAGAACCGCTGCCCAGCCATTCGGTCCCTAGTCTATAGCAGTGCACGGGATTCTTCCGTCCTAAGTGCAGGACTCTGCACTTGTCCTTGTTGAACCTCATCAGATTTCTTTTGGCCCAATCCTCTAATTTGTCTAGGTCCCTCTGTATCCTATCCCTACCCTCCAGCGTATCAACCACTCCTCCCAGTTTAGTGTCATCTGCAAACTTGCTAAGGGTGCAGTCCACACCATCCTCCAGATCGTTGATGAAGATATTGAACAAAACCGGCCCCAGCACCGACCCTTGGGGCACTCCACTTGATACCGGCTGTCAACTAGACATGGAGCCATTGATCACTACCCGTTGAGCGCGACCATCCAGCCAGTTTTCTATCCACCTTACCGTTCATTCATCCATCCCATACTTCTTTAACTTGCTGGCTAGAACACTGTGGGAGACTGTATCAAAAGCTTTGCTAAAGTCAAGAAATAGCACATCCACTGCTTTCTCCTCATCCACAGAGCCAGTTATCTCATCATAGAAGGCAATTAGGTTAGTCAGGCATGACTTGCCCTTGGTGAATCCATGCTGACTGTTCCTGATCACTTTCCCCTCTTTTAAGTGGTTCAGAATTGATTCCTTGAGGACCTGTTCCATGATTTTTCCAGGGATTGAGGTGAGACTGACTGGCCTGTAGTTCCCCGGATCTTCCTTCTTCCCTTTTTTAAAGATGGGCACTACATTAGCTTTTTTCCAGTCATCCGGGACCTCCCCCGATTGCCATGATTTGTCAAAGATAATGGCCAATGGCTCTGCAATCACATCGGCCAACTCCTTTAGCACCCTCGGATGCAGTGCATCCGGCCCCATGGACTTGTGCTCCTCCAGCTTTTCTAAATAGTCCCGAACTACTTCTTTCTCCACAGAGGGCTGGTCACCTCCTCCCCATACCGTGCTGCGGAGTGCAGCCGCCTGGGAGCTGACCTTGTCTGTGAAGACCGAGGCAAAAAAAGCATTGAGTACACTAGCTTTCTCCATATCCTCTGTCACTAGGTTCCCTCCCTCATTCAGCAAGGGGCCCACACTTTCCTTGACTTTCTTCTTCTTGCTCACATGACTGACAAATGTCACTGAATACTTTTTGCTAGCTCTTCAAGCAGCTTGCTCACAAATGGGAGGCTGTACACTGTACAGTAGTTCAAGATCGAAAACCATGACTTAATGCAGTCAAAGCACTGGGCAGATTATTGTGTTTAGAGGAGAGGAGAGGATTGTAGATTTCCCCTTGTGATGGGTTCCCCGGGGTGCAGCCTGGGACTGTGGAACTGCTGTGCCCCTTCAACTCCCCAGCCTTGGCTGTCCTTCACAATGCCTTACTAGTGACAAGCAGCAAGCCCCTCCAGTGCACTGACCATCTGCAACAGCACTCTCCCCTGGTGCAGAGGAGATGCCCTGGCAGTAAGGGTAGGGTTGGAGGTCAAGCCCATCCCACACTCACCCCGCAATGGCAGCTCCTGTCCCACAGGGCTAAGCCTGGCTCCCCACTCTGGAAATCAAGACCTGGCACAGGGGGTTGCAGTGCCACTCAGGTTTGGCCCAGCCACTCCTCCATCATGTGCTGCTGAGACCCGATGTGCCAGCTCACAATGCCACACACTGAAATTTGGCCCATCCAGCCTTCCATCATGACAAAGGGGCAGCTGGCCCAAACCTGAGTGGTGCTGCAACCACATGCACCAGGTCACACCACCCAGACTGGATAGCTGGGCCCAGCTCTGAGATAAGAGCCACCACTGTGGGATGAGTGTGAGGCGGGTTCACTCTTCAACCATCCCCCCGACCCACTACCCTGCAGCCTCCCTTCCACACTGGGGCCACAACCCATCTAGAATATTCCCACAATCCAACATATGGGAAAACAGTGGTTTTAGCAACCTTTAGTGTTTAGGTCTGTAGATGACCAAGATATTCATGTGGGTTCTTTTTTCCCCTCTGGACTCACGGATATCATGCAGGCATTCAAAACACTGATTCTAGGTTTTGCCTCCTCTATTTGAGGTTGCATAAGTAAATAACAGCTATTCCACCCTCCAGGTTTGTCCATTCTGAGTGAAGGTATGAGATGTATAGAATAGCCTGGGGGGATAACATAAGCCAACATGGGGGCTGTGGTGTCAGATTTCAGTGACACAGTCCAAGTCAGGAGATAAGACTGTGGATGATAAAGGATTCACGTACCACTTTGAACTACTCAACAAGAGTCCAACTCTTGGTGTTTGTGGTAGCCTTGTATGAGATGTATGGTTGATTGCACTAAATTAGTTTATCTTAATTCTTTTATAACTTCAGTACAGTTTTCAGTACTTGGTCAACATATACATGCATGCATAGCACAGTTCAGCCTTCTTTAGCTGGGCACTTCACAAATTAGGAGAAACGCTGTGCAAACTGTATCATGCACAATCAGCATGCATGTTACAAAACATCATATCCCAATCAAGTTTTACTAGAGCACTCAGTGGCAACTTCTCAGTTTGAATATCAACTGTAAAGCCATTTTAAAAAATGTAGCAATATTTTTACAAAGTGAAAAGTATCATTTTTCTCCACTACCCTCATGTTCAGATGGCTAAATCACTTTTACTTGTATATTTTAGTCTACAGAGTTAGTTTTCAAACACTGTGACTGAAAAAAGGGGATTAGAATGGAAACATTATGCAACCTTAACTATAATGGCAGTAACTGCACCTGCTCCACCACCACATGCAAGGCTTTGGGGACTGAACTGTTGGAACTAAATTTTGCAGCGTTCTGATGTCAGAGACTGGAAATTCTAGAAACCTGGATGTTCAACGCCTCTGAAAACAAGGACACTTACTTAGGAGCCTAAATATGGGGTCTAAGTGTAGGCACTCGGGTTTGGCCCTAGTGTCTCACCCTTTCCCAAGGTATAACTTCAAAAGCCTTATTGCGAGAGGGGGTTTCAAGGCTCACTGGAATCATAAGGCGTAGCAGGAGGAAGAGGCTCTGGGGAGGCCAGGGCAAAGCATATAGTGCAGTAAGGAAGCTCTTTCCTTCCTCTACGATCTGTTGACCCTTTAGCCTCCTGCCAGCCACATTTCCCCCTACTTCTCGTAGAAGTTACAAGACAGTTCCAGTCCTTCAGACATTAAGAAGTTTACAGGATGTAAGGCATACTCCTGCACACTAGTCTCTGCAGAAGAGAAATTCTGATCCCAAGGACCTATGGAAAGTCACAGGAGTAGTACTCCCTTTCTGCAGATCACAGGAAATCTGAAGAATAGGGACTCCTCTCTACAAGATGGCAAGTGCAGACAGTGGTTAGCATCAGTCACCAATGGAGCAAGGGTTTATTCCACCCAGGCTCCTAAATTCTACTTGATTGGGAACTCCTTCTTGTGGGCTTCCTCAGATTTGCAATAGGACTCCCAGTAGGACCATTATTTTAAAAACCAAACGAAATTCACAACAAATAACTTTGTTTCAAGCTATTTTCAGACTTAGTAAGATAACATGGCTGACTACACATGCAACAGTATATAAGGATGAATGTTGTACTTGTTGAAAATTGAAAAGCCTAAATCATTGTTGTAAAAAGCTGCTTCTTTTTCTGTTGAGATTCCACTTGGAATTTCATGTAAAATAGTCTGTAAACCCTTCATTTAAAATGCCTTCTTATTGCACCTGATACATGTAAATTTACAAATACATCAGCTAATAAAAAACAGAGGCATGAAATGATAATGCTAAAGGTTATAAACTATATGCAGATATGCATTCAAACCGTGTAGTACAAGTCTGCAACCTCCTAGATTACACAATCCAGTTGTGTTATTCGGATCATGTTCTGATGTCTTTGTGTGATGGGGTACCCAAACCCCACACTGAGCAATAAACTATTCTGGGCTCAGTCAGTTATGCCCCACCAGACCTGTGAGAGATGTCAGACTTGGAGGAGGAGCTTAAAAGGGGAGAGCACAGCACAGTGGGTGACAGACCAGACTGGACAGCAGACCTCCAGTCTCAGCTCCTGAGAGAGGAGGCTGGCTGAAGGCAAGAGCTTCTCAGATGACCAATGCCTGATGGCCACTCCCCAGCAAGAAGGGAGGCCCCAATACTGATCTACTTTTATGGTATGTCTATACTTAAACCACTACAGCAGCACAAACTGGTGGCGCAGGTGGTATAGTTGGATTTCTCACACCCCTGAGACATAGCTATGCCAATGCAAGTTCCCAGTGTAGACCAGCCCTTAGTGGCGTTATTCTTTTGGGTTAGCCTGTGAGTCTAGTTGGGACCACAGCCAACCAGAAGCCCTCTGAAAAACAGAGCCTTACCACACCCGTGGGACAAATCATTTGTATTCATTTCTTTTTGCAGAAAATGCAGACTGTCCAGGGGCTCAGCCAGAAGGCTGAGCCTCTGACGACATGGTTGACGTGATGGAACACCTGGATGCTGTAGGCCACAGGTCAAGTGAGTGCGAAGGCCCTTGTGACACTTACGTAGAATTAAAATAGAAATAAAGTCTTAGATTTGGATGACAAACTGTCTGCAAAGAATTCATACCACTCAATTAGAACAGAAAAAATAAATAAGCATTTCATTAGGACAGATTCTGGCAACGATAAAGTAACATGATTAACATGTACGCTTTGCAAGGTATCTGAGAAAGTTAAAGTAATTCTTCATACACTCCTCCTACCATTAAAATATCAAATTTGCCTCTAGTACTAATTGAAAATGTACAAATAATGTCTTTACATGCTAAGAATGAGATTAAAATTTTACTTTTAAGATGCTTAAAAATAATAAAAAAGTATATTTTTTTAAGTAAGTATAATGTTCAAGTGCAGGCCAATTTAAAGTAACAACTTAAACTACATACCAAATATGATACCCTCATGATCCCATGTTATATAAAATAAATGTAATTAAACAAATCTGACTTAGTTTTGCAACTATGCCCAAGGCAATTTTTGTCTATCGTCAACTGAACCTTAGATCAACAGAATAAAGTGTGTCACAGTGTCATAGTGATCAGCTAGAAATACAGTAGTTTACAGATCAAACAGCCTGTACTACTTACACTGATCAGTGGCTTATTATAAAGATTACTGAAAGAGGGTATATACTTTGAAAGGTAAGAGTAACAGAGGCTTATAAACATGACATAGGACTCACCATTCATGAATTTCTATACCCCTATCGTCAAGTAAGAGGATCTTATCTAATGAACAGACATTGCACGCGCAAGAAGAATAAAACAAAAATACAGAAACTACCAATTATCAAATAGAGAAAGTATAAGCCAATTTGACTAAATCTAAGACAGTACATCTCCCTCTAAAACAACATAAAGGTTAAAATATTTTAGGCATATGTTAATTCGTCAAAAGACTCCTTTCTCTTAAGGAAATTAAGGCAATCTAAGGCCCTAGGCTCAACACATAATGGGGCTTCAGGGAGCATGATTATGTAGGACTTTGCAAATGAAGTTAAAAAGCTTGCATTTGAGCATTAACCTAAAAATTCTCAAGACCTTTATAAAACGTGCCTCTGATCAAAAGTTGCATGAACTAACATACACATAAATGTATAAAGCACAAAATAGCTTCCACAGTTCTTCATTCAGAGCACATTTTGACTGTCAGCTACTTTTACAAATGCAGTATTTGGTTTACATCTTTCCAGTATCACAATGTCTCTTTATGACCTCCAAATCACATCCCTTTCCTTTGACCATGGGCTGCTTCATAATCCCAGTATAACTTCAATGACAGCTGCAGTCCATAAGGCATTTTGAAGACTAATCATGATACTTTGCTATCACTTATAAGATGCATTAACCATTGTGTTTGTTTGCATCAATACTATCTGCTACATTATTTACTGGAAACTTTTCCATAGTGACCTGTCATTCTGTAAACCAGATATGGAAGCTATAAGAAAACCAAGCTAAAGCAGCTGTATTAAACCTGAAGTAAATAGTCAAAGAAGCTGAGTGTTGATACTTCTTAGCTGATCTTCATAAAGCAACATTGCTTCTCTGCTTACTCATTCCTTCCTTCATTCTAATTATATAGCTTGCATAATCTCCAGTCATATCACTCCCCCTTTGCCTATTCTATGTCTCAAGAAATCATGACCCCACATGGAAACATTTTTCCCACTGAAATTAATGGAGATGACTTCGTTAATTTTACTTCTAAGAACACTGGAAACATATGAAGGCAATTTGACCAAACTTTTATTTCAGGGCATTACATGGCCAAAGCGCGTGCAACCTTCACATCACTGCCCCGGAAAATTGTAAAAGTTAACAAATTTGGATGGGAATTTAGTAGGATATTGAAGTGCAGTGTTACCACAAATGCAGAGCATTCGAGAGTTAATGGAGAATATAGTAAGTTTAATTTATTTTAAATTGTTCAAGTTAGAAAGAAAGCAGAATTCTTTCCCTTCAAATAATATGTGTGTGGTAGCTTCCTTACTCATTTCTAATTTATTTATGAAGATAGAGGAACAAGTAAACTATTCTAGGCAGACACAAACTTTTTGGGTTTTGTTTGTACAGAACCTAGCTACAAGGTGCTACTTCAATACTAATACTTATTTAACTCAGTATTTCCCAACAATCTACAGTTACTGGCAGAAAGTTACAAAATGTCACTAACATATCATTTGAATCAGATATATGAAGCTTTCCTCAGTAAGTTTTAGGAACAGAAAATACCAAAGGACTGAATGCAACTATATTTTTGTTTAACAAATTTTTTTTTAAACTCCCAGACAAAAACTGCTACTCAGCCTTGGAAATCTGACTTTTCCCCTCCTCTTATGTCTGGCTATGCAGAACATGCACTAATTTGAATTCAATATATGAGAAAAGCAAACCTCAGAGTGAAGAACTTTAGAGTTTCGAATATCAGAAGGGTAGAGAACTAGATACGGGATGTTTTGTTTCTTTTTATTGTTTTGCTTCATTTGGTATTCAGATGTGTTTTAATTTAAGCTCCCTTTGGCAAATACAGAGCAGGGATGTTGCAGAAAGGGAAAAATTAGAAGTACATAATTCCTGTACACGATTATATTTTGGATATGTGTATTAATTTGTAAGAGAGGCATGATTCTGATCTAAATAAAAAGCTAAATTTAAAAGATGAAGCAGTAGGCTCCTGAAAGGGTGGGTACTGTTTAAAAGTGTAAAGTAAACTGTTAAACAAAACAGAAAGACAAATATAGATAATGGCCAGGACCAAATTAAGGCAATCTAAGGCCCTAGGCTCAACACATAATGGGGCTTCAGGGAGCATGATTATGTAGGACTTTGCAAATGAAGTTAAAAAGCTTGCATTTGAAGCACTAAAAGAGAAGAAGTCAGAGAGGCACATCAAGAGAGGTATGGTCAAAGAGGCTATGGTCTAAGTATCATTAAGGTTGAAACAGATGGGAATTGAGGGATATAGAAATTAAGGAGACTAGTTTTAGCTCCAGAGTGAAGTTTTTGAAAACACACGAAACTCATTGGGACATGGGGACTTTTCAAAGTTTAACTTAAGTGTCATGGCCAGAATCACACAGGAAGACAGTGATAAAGCCAAGAACTGAACCAGGATCCCCTGAATCCCTGTCCAGAGCTTTAACCTAAAGCCATTCTTCCTCTTGATCATGAGTCAAACAAGGAAGGAAACTTCAAATCCTCTTACAAGTCAAATT
The DNA here is from genome assembly GCA_037349315.1 of Chelydra serpentina. Lineage (NCBI taxonomy): Eukaryota > Metazoa > Chordata > Testudines > Chelydridae > Chelydra > Chelydra serpentina. The sequence goes on along the minus strand of JBAIAC010000004.1, from coordinate 22,998,093 downwards.
GTAAGTCATAATGTAACCTGCCTCAATTCTGATGTACTACCCAGGATTCCCAGGCAACCCAGGGACCAGGATCACATTTTCACAAGTATTTTGTAGTATGTGACAAACTTGTCATCAAATATACTTTGCAGCAATAAAGCATGGACAACAAAGACCCAAAAAAAAAGAACAGGAGTACTTGTGGCACCTTAGAGACTAACAAATTTATTTCAGCATAAGCTTTCGTGGACTACAGTCCACTTCTTCAGATGCACAGAATGGAACATACAGTAACGTAAAGACCAAAAAAATACCTCAAATCAATTAAACTGTCCTCTTTCCGTTCTAGAGTAACAATCAAAAATACAGACCAAAGTTTGCAGGAGGGATTATTTTATTAAGCAGTATTTTTTTAGATTGGTGATGTATAAGCTTAATTACACCCTAGTATCGTTTAGAATGGTTAAAGCATAAAAACCCTGGAGAAAAGGAAGTATTTTATGGAATTACCATTTTGCCACAAACATGAAGCTGTAATAAAATGAAACCCACATAAAACTGTGTTTAAATTAAAACCAAAAAAGCCACCAAAATATTACATTACATATGTGCATATATAAGCACATATATTACAGTACCTCTTGCCATTAATTATGCTACTGCATTCAAATTGACAACTGGTGTATGCTCCAAAAGACTGTGTTTACTACCTTAGTCACTAATCTCTATTCTGTAAATGTCTGTTTTCTTCTTATATGGCTGGTATTTTCAGAAACACATATACAAAAATGGACACAGTTACTGCAATTCAACATGCAATTGTGACAAATGTGCATACAAATGAACAATTAATGGCCTAATTGTCAACTGAATGAAAATTAGTTATTTTGTACATCCACAAGGCTATGTTCAGCTCTAAAAATGTAATCATATTCTGCATTCAGAAAGTCTACAGAATTCTAATGGAAAAAAATATCCAAATTTAGCAGTCACTTTTCTATATAATACAATTATTTTACTTATTCTAATGTATTTTCAAGAATTTTAAATCTATAAACACACTATTCCATATACTGAGCATATAATACACAATTATGTGTTTATACAATATACCAACAGTGCATCTCTCATAACAATTTTAAAATGTAGATGTTTTCATAGATTCCAAGGCCAAAATGTATCATTGTGATAATCTAGTCCAGGGGTTCTCAAACTGGGGGTCGGGACCCCTCAGGGGTCACAAGGTTATTACATGGGGGTCGCAAGCTGTCAGCCTCCCCCCCAAACCCTGCTTTTCCTCCAGCATTTATAAAGTGTTAAATATATAAAAACATGTTTTTAATTTATAAGGGGGGGGTCGCACTCAGAGGCTTGCTATGTGAAAGGGGTCACCAATACAAAAGTTTGAGAACTATTGGTCTAGTCTGACCTTCAGCATAACACAGACCATAGAACTTCCTCAACATAATTCCTATAGCATATATATTAGAAAAACATGAAATCTTGGTTTAAAAACTGTCAGTGATAGAGCATCCCCCATGACCCTTGGCAAACTGTTCTAATGTTTAATCACCCTTACTGTCAAAATGTTATGCCTGATTTCCAGTCTGGATTTGTCTAACTTCAACGTCCAGACCCTGGACCATGTTATACCTTTCATTACTAGACTGAAGAGCCCATTATTAAATATTTGTTCCCTATGCAAGTACTTGCAGACTGTAATCAAGTCACCATTTAACCTTCTCTTTAATAAGCTAAATAGACCATCTCAAGAAGCTCAAACACTATAAGGCAAGTTTTCTAATCCTTTAATCATTCTCGTGGCTCTTCTCTGAATTCTCTCCAATTTTTCAATATCCTTCTTCAATTGTGGACACCAGAACTGGACACACTATTCCATCAGCAGTTGCACAATTGCCAAATACAGAGGTAATATAATCACTAGGGCAGCATCATAATTGGAACTCATGTTCAGCTGATTATCCAACATCACTCCAAATCTTTTTTCAGAGTCACTGATTCTCAGGCTAGAGCCCACCATCCTGCAAGTATGGCCTACATTCTTTGTTCCTAGATGTATACATTTACATGTGGTCATATCAAAACTCATACTGTTTGCTTGCACCCAGTTTAACAAGCAATCCAGATCGCTCTGAATCAGTGACCTGTCCTCTTAACTATTTACCACTTCCCCAATTTTTGTGTGAGATGCAAACTTTAATCAGTGACAATTTTTCTTTTCTTCCACATCACTAATAAAAATGCATACAGCTAAAAACAGAATCCTGTGGGACCCTACTAGATAGAACCGCCACGACTTGATAATTCCCCATTTACAATCACATTTTGAAACCTGTCAATTAGCCAGCTTTTAATCAGTTTAATGTGTCACATTAATTTTATACCATTCTAGTTTTTAATCAAAATGTCATGCAGTATCAAGTCACGTGCCTTACAGAAGTCTAAATATATTATCTCAACACTATTACCATTATCAACCTAATTTGTAAACTTGTCAAAAAAAGATAGTTAGTTTCACAGGAGCCATTTTCCATAAACCCATGTTGATTTGCATTAATTACATTACTGGATTTTAATTCTTTATTAACCAAGTTCCGTATCAGCCACTCCATTATCTTGCCCAGCACCCATGTCAGACTGGCAGACCTATAATTAGCCATGTCATTCTATTTACCCTTTTTAAATATTGGCACAATATTAGCTTTCTTCAGTCTTTTGGAATTCCCCAATGCTCCAAGACTCAGTGAAAATTAACATTAATTAGTTAATGAGCATCACTCATTAGTCTAGTGAGCTCCTCAGGCAGCTCTTTTAAAACTCTTGGATGTAAGTTACCCAGGCCTGCTGATTTTAAAATGTCTAACTTTAGAAGCTGCTGTTTAATATCCTCTTGAGATACTAGTAGAATGGAAAGAGTGTTAACATATGATGAGACTACATCTACCATAGTCTCACCTCAGGTATGTGCACACCTCTCATTGATGTTAATGGGACTCAAAGGAGACTACGGCCTTGAATTACTTGGAAAAGTTAAGGAAGTTGGGCAAAATTTTGGTTCTTGTGTCTTTATAAATGGGCAAAGCTTTTATTAAAAACAATTAACAGTAGTGTGCACATACCGACACACTGTGCATGCTGGAGATACCCTTTAAATTCAGAAGCAGAAAAGGTAGGTAACTGTTTTTTCTTCTTCAAGCGCTTGCTCATGTCGATTCCATGTTAAGTGACGCACAAGCAGTATCCCTGGAAGTGGGCGCAGAGTTCACAGTTGTGCTGCTTGCAACACTGCTCTACCGAAGCTGTCGTCATCCCGGGCCTGCTGGGTTCTGGCATGAACTGAAGACCAGGTGGCGGCTCTGCAGATATTTTGGATCAGTACCTACACAAGGTCCTGGTGGGCTCAAAAGTCATCTCGTGGGAGTGGGTGGGCAGGACCGGTGATCGCCTTTTCTGGGGATGATGAGGACCTCCTTAGCTGTGTTTTGATTGGAGCCATACGCTGTACTTGCTCCCTAGGGCAATTAATCCTCGTGTTGCTCCTTTTACTATCTCTGTGGGTACTTACATTTGGCCTGTCGCACAAAGAAACGTATGAAGGTGGTTCTGATTCCTCCCCTTTGCTTCGTGCTGCTGAGTTTTCCCACAGATAGTTAGCTGGTGGAGCAGTTGCCTGACAAATGCCAGGAGTGTGCTCTCCCGCTCCCAATCTGGAGGTGTGTCCCAGGCATGGTGATTCTTTTGCTCTGGGATCCTTTCCAATTTCCTGACAGTTGCATAATTTAGAGCACAGGCTCATACCTTACCTTACCTTAACCAAAAGAAGGCTGAGGGGAGATATGATTGCTCTCTTTAAATATATCAGAGGGATAAATACCAGGGAGGGAGAGGAATTATTTAAGCTCAGTACCAATGTGGACACAAGAACAAATGGATATAAACTGGCCATCAGGAAGTTTAGACTTGAAATTAGACGAAGGTTTCTAACCATCAGAGGAGTGAAGTTCTGGAACAGCCTTCCAAGGGAAGCAGTAGGGGCAAAAGACCTATCTGGCTTCAAGATTAAACTAAATAAGTTTATGGAGGGGATGGTTTGATGGGATAACATGATCTTAGTCAAAGGTCAATTAATTGCCATCAGTGGTAAATAGGACCAATGGTCAATGATGGGATGTTAGAAGATACTACAGAGAACTTTTTCCTGGGTGTCTGGCTGGTGAGTCTTGCCCACATGCTCAGGGTTCAGCTGATCGCCATATTTGGGGTCGGGAATGAATTTTCCTCCAGGGTAGATCGGCAGAAGCCCTGGAGGTTTTTCGCCTTCCTCTGCAGCATGGGGCACGGGTCACTTGCTGGAGGATTCTCTGCATCTTGAAGTCTTTAAACCATGATTTGAGGACTTCAATAGCTGAGACATAGGTGAGAGGATTATTCCAGGAGTGGGTGGGTGAGATTTTGTGGCCTGCATTGTGCAGGAGGTCAGACTAGATGATCATAATGGTCCCTTCTGACCTTAAAGTCTAACAGCAACACTGAGTGGGGGGCCGGAGCCCCTCTTCCACCAGAGAAGCTTCCCCCAAGAGGATGCCTGTATCTCGGTATCAGCAACGGAGCCCGATTCTAGTTTCTGCATCAGAGCAGGCAGCCCCATGGTCCACTTTCCAGATGCAGCTGTAGTTGACCACTGGGAGTACAATCCTGGCATTTTAGGGAGCCCCCATGGATTCCAGTATGGCCAATGTAGTGGCCATTGACCTTTGGCCAGACACCTGTCACAGAGACAGTACTGCAGTCCGACTAGTGTCTCTGAGATTGGGATTCAAAATCCCCTTCTGACTCCGAGGAGGATTCATCTCTAAGGGACCCTGGGGGAGCTGTCCATGCCTCCCGCTGCTGGCTATGATGTGGCACCAAGTGGTGTTGAGGGGAAGGTGACTGATGGTGGGGGTCCTGAGATCAGTGCCACACTGGAGATCGCTGCTGAGACAGTGGGGAGTGCCATGGAGATGGAGATCGAGGTGTCAGAGACTGGCGACAAGGAGTCGGTGAGTGGCACTGCACTGTCGGTGACCAGTGCCGGGAGGAGAACGGCTGGTGCCAGGGAGACAGACTGACGCCATGAGCCGGGGACGTGGAACCGGGGATTGGGATCGAAGACCGCAAACATGGTGCTAGGGACTGGGATCATGGCGTCGTGGACCGGTGCCGGGACTCCAGAGAATGGTGTCGACCAAGCAACCACTGAGGCAGGCCCATGGAGGGCTTCCCTTTGGCAGGGGGAGCCTTCACTGGCTCCACTGTTGGACAGAGGTCCTGTGGTGTGGGCAGCACCAGTAGGGCCATCAGATCCCTGGCCGCTTGAAACACCTCTGCTATTGAGGGCACCATGAGGTATAGGGGACCCCTGCCGATCCTTGGAGTCAGGGGTGGTTCCTATATTGGGGTCGGAGCCCTAGCTGGAGAGGCTGAACCTTGTAGCCCCAACGGAGGCAGATGACCCGACATGGGTGTTTTGCCTGCCGCCCTTTCATGTCCTTCTTCGAGGCAGAGGAACACCCACCTTCAGTGCACTACTTCCTGTGGCACTTCCATGGCACCAGTATTGCTGAGCGGTGCCGAGGTGAACCCCGTGCCGGTGGGGCACTCCATGCAAGGTCGAGGTACTCGGCGCCAAGTCGGAGCAGGAGGGTACAGAGGCTGATCTGAGTGCCGCCTCCATCAGTAGGGCTTTCAGATGAATGTCTGTCTTCTTGAGTGCATAGTTTGAAGCCCTTCAAATTTTGCACTTCTCTTTAACGTGTGATTCCCCCAGATACTTCAGACAACTTGTGTGGGGGTCACCAATGGCATGGGTTTGTAGCAAACAGCACATGGTTTGAATCCCACAGACCCGGGCATATACAGCTATATACAAAAGCTATAAAAAGGAAAACCACTGGGAGCACTTGGGAATCACAAGAGAGAAAAGCATTCCAGCAACCTCATGGGTGGTAAGGAGGCACTAAAAAGGCGTGGGACCGATGGCGCCTCATATACCGGCACATGAACACAGGGTTCCAGAGCCAGCCCTACACATAACACTAAGAGAAAAATCTCCAGCTGCCATGAATGTGGGTGCACACACACCTAAAATGGAATCAACATGAGCAAGCACTCGAATAAGGACAGACATGAAAGAAGATTTTGTACAGGGCTAGTACATTTTCATGAGTTTTGCAAGACTTGTAATATTCATCCAAATAAAAACATTAAAACCTTACCTAAGTAAGCAAAGTCAGAACACCCTCATTTAGTTCATTTTCTGTGACAAATCGATACAATTAAGTGTCAAATACTTTCCTTACTTACAAGAATATTTTCCTTTTACCTGTCAGAATATGTAACATAAAATACACACCTGCAATTTTCCAGGGTCCCTGCCAATTACTCATAAAAAGTTAAAGCAACAAATACATAGAATAGATATAGAAATAGGTCCACTAATCATAGAATATTAGGGTTGGAAGAGACCTCAGGAGGTCATCTAGTCCAAGCTCCTGCTCAAAGCAGGACCAGCTCCAACTAAATCATCCCAGCCAAGGCTTTGTCAAGCCAGGCCTTAAAAACCTCTAAAGATGGAGATTCCACCACCTCCCTAGGTAACCCATTCCAGTGCTTCACCACCCTACTAGTGAAATAGTGTTTCCTAATATCCAACCTAGACCTCCCACACTGCAACTTGAAACCATTGCTCCTTGTTCTGTCATCTGCCACCACTGAGAACAACCGAGCTCTATCCTCTTTGCAACCCCCCTTCAGGTAGTTGAAGCCTGCTATCAAATCCCTCCATCACTCTTCTCTTCTGCAGACTAAATAACCCCAGTTCCCTTAACCTCTCCTCGTAAGTCATGTGCCCCAGCCCCCTAACCATTTTCATTGCCCTCCGCTGGACTCTCTCCAATTTGTCCACATCTTTTCTGTAGTACTCTTCCTCGGGTTAGAAGAGCGCTACGTGGCTTGAAAGCATGTCTCTCTCACAAACAGAAGTTGGCCCAATAAAAAACATTACCTCACCCACCTTATCTCTCTAGGTTCTGATATGACAGTTTTCATAGGTGAGATAACTGTACTAATATACTACAAAAAAATTAATTAAGATGTATACAGATACATCATAATATGGATCTTGATCTACAGAAAAAGAGAAACAGTAAAATATTGCACATGAATTGAAGTTTGTTTGTAATTATTATTTAGCTCAAAAGCTCCATTTGATTGCTTTAATTACTACATAGTTGTTTACCTTTGGTCTTCTGAAGACCAAAGTTATGGCCCAGGATGCAGAACATCCAAGCATTGCCATCAATGACTATGTGCTAGAGGTGGTCAGTCAGTTCACCTACCTTGGATCTACCATCATGGACAACCTCTCACTGGACCCTGAGATCAACCGTAGAATCGGCAAGGCCTTCACAATTTTGGCCAGATTGTCACAGAGAATATGGAACAACAACATGCTGACCATCAACACAAAGGTCGCCGTGTACCGTGCATGTGTGTTAAATACTCTTCTCTACGCCAGCGAAACTTGGACCCTCTACGCTTCGCAAGAAAAAGAGACTGAACATCTTCCACATGCGCTGCCTCCGTCGCATACTCGGGATCACTTGGAGTGATCGAATAACGAACAACGAGGTGCTGGAACGTGCCAAGATCTCCAGCATGTTCACTCTCCTCCGTCAACGCCGCCTCAGATGGCTTGGCCATCTAAGTCGCATGGAAGATGGACGGATCCCCAAAGACCTGTTGTATGCCAAACTTGCCTCCGGAAACAGAGCTACAGGACGGCCCCACCTTCGCTTCAAGGATGTTTGTAAGAGGGACCTGAAGACAGTTCAAATCGACATCAACAGCTGGGAAGAGCTCGCCCAGGACAGATGCAGATGGAGACACGCTCTGACCACTGGATTGAAAACTGGGGAAGACAAGCTGCGGCAGCTTGCCGAGGAAAAGCGGATTCAACGAAAAAGGAAGCAGCGGCTCCAACCCACAGCTGACACCGCCTTCAAATGCAATCGAGACTGCCACTCTCGTGTGGGGCTTCACAGCCACAACAGACGCTGTACAACCATCAACTAAACATTCCCCATGGGCGCATATCCATCGTCTCTCGAGACTAACGGACGCCAACAGTCAGTTGTTTACCATGTCAACTACCATGCCAATTTCTCGTTACCCTATAAACCTACAGTCAAAGCAAGCTTGTGATAGTTTAAAAGAATGTGTTTCATTTAAGTGTGTATAAAGTATCTTGCTGGTCCATATAAAACTACTTTGTCTTTTCCTGCCTTTTTTTAATGTTTATATAGGGTACAAGAGTCTGGCCTAGCATACAAAAACACCACTCAACATCAGCAGTCTGATTTACAAGCATTTTGTCCCTGAATTCAGAGCCTGACAGGGATGCTGTGCAAGCAAATGCCTATGAGGAACCTAAAATAGGGTATCCACTTGGGAAGAGATTAAGTGATTAAGTTTTGTGCTCCTGCCAGCTGCTAACTAAAATTTAAAGGGCTACTAGCAACATGTTTGTAAACTAAACACAAAACAAGTAGCTTCTTTGTTTCCCTGTTTTCTTCAATAGACTTTCTTTTTTAAACCTAACAAGGAGATAGTTGTAGCTGCCAAATTGTGTCACCAATAGTTTTGATTTTCCAGATGTTTATAAAAGTTAAATGTAAAATATATGGCTTTTTTCTTGTGATAAAGAGTGTAAAAATGAATACATCTACAATTAGAAAGACATATTTCAGTGCATTACTTTAATTACATTTGTCAGAAGTATGAGCTTCTAACAAAAATATTTGGCATTAAAATATCAACTATGTTTTCATAGACTATCAACTCCGACTACCTTTCTGATACTGTTTATCAACTTTCAATTTTTTTAAATTAATACTATTACTACACACTGTTCTGAGGCTTCCATCACGGGAGTGGGCACTTTACACAAATTTAACTAAAACAAAGACAGCTGGCAACACCTCCCTATCCTCCTCCTGCATAGCATATTTTATTTACTTGTTTTAGCATCATCATGAAGTACTGTATGTGAATACTTTGTTTTCCCAGTGCTAGTTTTATGCTAATCCTTTGCTAAGAGATGTTAACTATTTCAATAGATATAGATCTATAGATATATCAATGCGGTGGTGACAAATTCCCTTTAAGAAAACAGTATTTTTCATTTTTCTGATGCTCCTGGATGGGAACTTCTATGACCCACATCACTGTAGTATGAGTGCCTCTCTCAGAAGCTCAGTTCCCAAAGTTAGGCTGTCTTATACACTCTATATGTTTCATTTAACGAAAATCCAATGTCAGAAGTCACTTTACAGCCAACTGGCCACGGTCAAGGGGTTTGGGTTCTGCTCTATATGAACATAACCTTCCAGGAATTCATGTTCCATAACAAAACTACATAGCTATGCTATAAGTACTTTTGTCACCTTTCATACACATCTTTAAAACGGTCAGGTTCACAGCAATACATAGTGTTTTCACCTTTCATTTCTCTCTCTCCCTCAAACCTTGGGTGCAAATGGCATGAAGAAAGCAACTGAAAATAAAAATTAATGCTTTTTTGCATTAGTACGAAGTGTGAGAAAATCCTAATTTGCCATCATTAAGTCTTACTGAGTCATTTGCCTTATTTTACTAATTTGTTTATTTTTAATTTGCACATTTTTCCAACTTCTTCCACTTTCCCAAATGATTTAGTGCAAGTGTGATCAGTTTCTGTCCTTGGTTCATATATATTTGGAGAGCTAGAAGCAATTCACAAATATACTACCATCCTGATTTTGACACTTAATGTTTTCAGTACTTTTCTGAGTTTGACCTTTCATTTTTATTTTTTTTAGTGTAACACTGTGGCAGGCATGTAGTAAAAATCAAGTTGGCATTTGTCCCTGGCACAACTGCAGAAAATCTACTTGCTTATATCATGGAATGAAACACTGAAGCCAACAGGAGTGCTGGAATCTAAGCAACTAGCTTAAGCAAAACCTTGCCAAAATGAACCCACCCTCTGGGAAGTAACTCCAGAAGGGGAAATATCAGGCAGTCAGATTCCAAGACTTACCACCGAAGTAACTCACTTATGAAGCAAAAGTAAAATACAATCAGACAGTAATGTTACCATTTAATATGGTTTCCCCTGCACATTAAATGCCACTCTTAGAAATGTACTCTCCTTTCGAAAACCTTTTGATTACATTCAACTACTTTCAGATAAAGAAACATATCTTGACTACACTAAATTAGAATGAATATTATGGAAACAACGTAAGAACTACTAAACACTTGGGACACTGATCAAACAGAGCTTGACCTAATTTTTCAATAGAATAATCATAAGAAGCATGTCAAATAGAATTTTTGAAATTAGCTCATTTCAAGAATTTCAAATATTTTAATAGGCCAGCCTTTAAATAGCATGCAGATTTATTTTTTTTAAGTAAGGTTTTATATAGGTAGTTTTGCTCATATTTATACAGAAGTTTTTAGCAAGGAGGGGGCAGCCCTACAGCAAAGGAAAAACACACAAAATACATTTCTAAGCCTGCACATCTTCTCTTCAACTCTCTGCATGTGCTTCCTGCTAAGCTTTTTCCTTTATTTGTGTACTTCTATCAAAGCCACTAGAAGTGTTGCAACTGTCACTTCTCATTCCCCTCTCCCACTGCACCACACTCCCCCAGCATCCAAAAAGGTATCTTCAAATGAAGACCACCCATCTGGCTGCCCCTCACTATCCTGCTCTAGCTACTCCTCAGGTACCAGGGAGCAGATTCAGCTGAGCAGGGCATGGGGGCAGCCAGAAGAAAGGACTTCACACCCCGCCCCCCAGGACATTTGCATGGGTCCCAGGAGCAACAGGTGCTAGTTGATGGAGAGGGACAATATGGTGAGGGAGATCCTTCACTCCCAAACGCCTCCATACATGCTAGGAAACACAGAGAGCTGCTAATGAGTGAGAGAGAATGGGGGTGAGATGTGGATCAGACAGCCAGAGGATGAAATAGTGGATATGCATTTTACAACCAGGCTCAGGTGAAAGGACCTTTTGGACTTATTGCATACAGATGTTCCATACATGCACGATAGCTGAAAGTGCTCTTCCTCCTCCCATCCCTGTCTTTTGAATGTATGGTAATCTATGCTTTGGACATCCAACGCTGAAAGAGGTGCAGCATGCTTTAACAGGGCATGATCCTGAAGGCCATCCAGAAACTACCACTGGCTTATGCAGTGGTCTGCCTGCTTAGTGGAGCAAACCATCCAAAGTTAGTCAGGCCAATACTTGGTGTCAGCTGTCTATCGATATGAGGGACATTTCAAGGTCCTAGTCTTTACCCATAAAGCCCTAGTGGTGCAGTCTGAATGACCACCTTTTACTATGCAGCCAGGCAGACAAAAGAGACAAACTCAGATTTAAAAAACTTACTGAGGCAGGGTGTATTCACAGGGTGGCCCTGGGCTGTGGAATTTGCTGCTGCCACGGTGAGACTGATAGAGCCTTGCCACTTTTAAAACACGTAGCAAGACATCCCTTTCTGCAAGCTTTTCACTAAGATAGAAAAATGGAACCAGCTGTGGATTCAAGGAAATGTACCCTCTGGTTCAGAATCCTCTCAGAACAAAAAGTAAAGAGTTGTTGTTCCTCACTTGAGTGATTTACTGTCACCTTTAAATTTTACATAGCAAATATCCAGATACTACAGTGATTAGTGCCTTTGAAATAATAATATCATTAGTAATAAAAGCATTAATACTAACTATAGAACTATTATTAAAAGCATACAAGACTTCCACTAATCTTAAAGTAGAACTTCACTTGGGGGTATATTGACCTCAAGATGCAGACTAGTCTACTGACAGAAAGACATACCCTTTTTAGTTTGTAACTGACTAAATGTCAGCATTATTAATAAAGAAACAAAAACAAACAGCTATCTTGATTCACTTACTGTATCTATAAGCAATATTTGTGTCCAGTTTCACTACCAGTCCATGAACTAAACCAAAAAAATTTCACTATATATTTTTGCAAAGTCTACACTTTCCTTACTGTTGCTTCTTAATCTGCTGTGTGGGGTTAATAAATATATACTATTTCAATTGAACTACTTTTTTTTAGCTTGGGTCCAAAGGACTTTTACAAATGGCAGCAATTTGAACTTCCTCATATTAGTTAAAGCACAGGTACAGGTATAATAAATAAAAATGTATAACATGAAATGTACCTGCTTTTCCTTTCAATGAGAATGGCCACATAGGAAGCCGGTAAAGCAGCTCCAAAGCCTGGAGTCCAAAAGTAGAATTTTCCAAGTATCCTCCTGAAAATGTAATTTTATATCTATTATATTACATGCCAAAGCATCAAGAAAGTTAGTGTATGATGCATGTGTTTTGCTCAACATAAGACTGTATTCATGTCCCTTTTCCGATAGATACACATCGCATCCTTTGAATTAGTCCATATTGCACAGATATCAGTAGTAATACTTTTACACTTACACAGTTCCTTTCAATGAAGAAGATCTCCAGACATTTCATAAACATTAAGTCCCATAATACCACTTAGGTACATCAGTACTGCACCCATTTCATTCAAAGGGCTTTTATTTTAAAGCAGATAGTACCTTAGCCCCCAAGTGATATTTATAAAAGGTTAAAGAATTATGTAGAACTACAGAAAAATTGTGACTGCTACGGTCTCTTCTGCAGTCAGGATAGCCTCTTCAGGAAGATTTAGAGGTGTAGGGAATGGATGTGAGGCTATAAAATGAACCAGAAGGCGGTTCAAATAAGTACACTTCACAACATGTCCCGAAGACAGATAACTTCTCAGCATCAGTTTCCCTAAGTGACTTCTCTAAGGTCACCCGATAAGTCAATGTAAGAGCTGAAAATAGAATCCAGGGGTGAAATCCTGGCTTTATTAAACTCAAGAATTGCAAATCTCCCATTGACTTCTATAGGACCAGGATCTCACCCCAGGAGTCCACAACTTCAGGAATAATACAAATAAAAAAATCTTATAAATTCAGGGTACATTAATAAACAAAATCATCCTGAAAATGGATGTATTACACAAAATAATGACTAGCTGTAAAGAATTAAGTTTTGGGCAAAGATTAAATTTGTTACTGTGGAAAAAGGGAAGAACGACGTACACATTTGCTAAATATAAATTAGAGTAGCAGCCCAATTGTCTAGTCAGTTATTAAAAACTTGATTCTGAACTCTTGCATATCCAGCCTACTTGAATAGACTGTGGCAGCAATAAACCATCTCCAAGGAATGGGGGTACTTGTGAAGTGGAAAGATTGTACACAGTGCTTTAACAAGCAATAGCAGCTGATTCAGCAGCACAATCTCATTTGAGACTCTGTCCTCATAAAACAGCGCAAGTAACATGATAAATTCATATAAGGCAACGAAAAGAGATAAAATTACATATGAGAAATGGCAACACATAATAAAGAACTAGTGAAATTAGAAACACCATTTGGACCAGCTCAATTTTATCCTTGTCCTAGGAATGGCAAAGGACTTGCCTCATTCTATCTTTGCTCTCAATATGCCACGAAATCAATGATACAAACAAGTACAACCAGTTTATCTTCAAAAGTGAGAAGAGTCAGTGAATCAGCAACAAATGATGTAATGGCAATTATACACACTATACATTCCCACGACTACAGAAGGATAATTTCACTGGACAATGCCAAATGCTGCACCAGCAAAAAGTTCATTATTACAGGAATCTGTTGTTTTGGCATAGTTCTGAATCATTCTACTAATACTTACATTTTCAATGTGATAATAAGATTTAAAAGACAGCAACACACATTTTACATAGTGCAACTGTCTGCAAATTCAAATGCCAAAAGCACTTCTCACCATGAAGAATCTAAAATATAGATAGAAATAATGTTTTGGATTACAAGGTTACTGTTGTGTTGTCTAGTGGTTAGAACAGGGAATTGGGAGTTAGAAACCTAGGTTCTCTTTCAACCCCTGCCATTGATTCACTATGCGACCTTTCCCAAAGTTTAAGGCTTGTCTACACACAAACATGCAATAATTTAGTTAATTGGGAAAAATCCCTATGTGGACACACTTCTATTGGTCTAAGATGGTTTAACTTGCCCCTGTAAGCTAAACCAATATAAGCCATGTTTAAACCAATATAAAAGTGTCTACATAGGGGCTGGCACTGGTATAACTAAATCTGTTTACAATCACACCTTTAGGAAACCAATCGAAGTGTGTAGACCAATAGTAATATTTTCTAAAGCGCTTTTAAGTGACTTAAAAGCCTAAAACTGCTAAGTGCCCACATTACTTTTGAAAATCAGACTTAGGTGCTTTTCAAAAATTTACCCAAATTGTGTCCCACAGTTATCCCATACTTAAAATATTTACACACTTTTTAAACCACTTTAACATCTTTGGATGAAGGGTACCATACAGGTACAAAATATTAACATAATTATAATGGCAGGGTATTTATTTGAAATTTTGCTTCCCTGAAGATATCTTCTTCCAGGGGTCTCACTTCTGGTTCCTCCACCTCCTAGTGTGAGGAAAGTACAATTTTCAAGGGCAGCAGACAGATGTCTGAGCACAAGCTAGACACCTTACTGACTGTTACCCATGATGCTTTGTGCTTAACTCAATCCTTGGAACCTTCCACTCAATTCCAATAGAACAGAAAGTGAAATATCCCCAGAGAAAGTCAGTCATTAAAACTAAAAATGACTGACAAAAAACTAGCAGCTCAGAAAAGAATTAAAAAATAGAGATGTAAAATACAATGCCACCTCAAACAGATACTGTTCCAACCTCAAAGGGAGGTAAATGGGTGATCTATAACCCTGCAAGGTGAAAACTTCAGAGAAGCAGAATTACAAGGAAAGCAAAAAATGGTAACTTACCTTCTCGTAACTGTTGTTCTTCGAGATGTGTTGTTCATGTCCATTCCAATCAGGTGTGTGTACATGCACAGCAGCCAGTATCCGTCAGGTTGGCCTGGGCTTCCCCTGGAGTCACACCTTCATGGCGCTCAATATAGGGCCCTTCTGACCCACCACCCCCTCAGTTCCTTCTTGCCAGCTACTCCGACAAAGGGGTCGGCGGGTGGGTATTGGAATGGACGTGAACAACACATCTCGGAGAAAACAATTACGAGAAGGTGAGTAACCATTTTTTCCTTCGAGCACTTGTTCATGTCAGTTCCAATCAGGTGATTACCAAGCCCAAATTTTGGAGGCGGGGTCGAAGCTTAGATATTCACTCACTGGAGCACTGCTCTACCAAAGGCTGCGTCGTCTCTGGCCTGCTGGGTGATAGCGTAATGCGATGTAAAATATGTATTGAGGACCACATCGCTGCTCTGCATATTTCCTGGGTGGGAACCTGTGCCAGGAACGCTGCTGAAGAAGCCTGCCCCCTGGTGGAATGCGCTGTGAGCGGAGGGGCAGGCACCTATGCCAGGTTATAGCATTCTCGGATGCAGGACGTGATGCACGACAAAATTCGTTGAGAGGAGACTGGAAGCCCTTTCATCCTATCTGCCATGGCCATGAACAGTTGGATTGACAGTTTCGTTCTCTCGATGTAAAAGGATAGCACTCTGCAAATGTACGAGTGAAGCCTCTCTTCCCTGCCGCTTGAGTTCAGCTTAGGATAGAACACTAGAAGGAAAATATCCTGGTTGATGTGAAATTGGGAGACAACATTCAGGAGGAAAGCTGGATGTGGCCTGAGCTGAACTTTGTCTTTACAGAACACTGTGTACGGGGGCTCTGATGTTAGGGCCTTGAGCTCAGACACCCTCCTGGCTGAGGTTATCACTACCAGAAACGCCACCTTGTATGAGAGGGAGAGCAGAGCAAGTCGCCAGCGGTTCGAAGGGCAGCCCCATCAATTTGGAAAGGACCAGATTAAGGTCCCAGGCTGGGAGCGGTTGTCAGACACGTGGATATAGTCTGTTGAGACCTTTCAGGAAACAACTGACCATCGGGTTGGCAAAGATCGACCAGCCCTCTCCACCTGAATGGAAGGCAGAAATGGCAGCCAAGTGAACCCTTATTGACAACATGGACAGCCACTTCTGCTTAAGATGGAGAAGGTAGTCCACTATATAAGTGGTATAGATGCGAGTGTTGGAGATAGCCAGTGCTGCACCAACCAGATTGAAAATCTCGTCCATTTGGCCAGATAGGTAGCCCTGGTGAAGGGTTTCCTACTGCCAAGGACTTGTCTGACCAGGTCCAAGCAGGAGAGCTCCATCGGGTTTAGCCATGGAGCTTCCATGCCGTGAAGTGCAACGACTCGAGATTTGGGTGCTGGAGACGGCTGTGATACTAAGTTATTAAGTCCAGGAAGAGTAGCAAGGTGACCGGGGCTTCTACAGACATTTGCAGGAGAAATGTGTACCAGTGCTAGCGGGGCCAGGCTGGAGCTATCCGTATCACCGAAGCTTCTTCCCTCCGTATCTTCAGGAGCAGCTTGTGAACAAGAGGGATGGGCAGGAATGCATATAGGAGATGGCCTTCCCAGGGGAGGAGGAACACATGTGCAAGGGAACCTGGGCTGTGATTAAGGAAGGAGCAAAACTGCTGGCACTTCCTGTTGCAATGTGTGGCGAACAGGTCGATCTGGGGAAAGCCCCGCCATTGGAAGATGCAGTTTGTGACATCCAGGCGTAGGGATCACTCGTGGCCGTGGAATGACTTGCTGAGATAGTCTGCCAACTCGTTCTGTATTCCCGGAAGGTACGATGCTTGTAGGTATATCAAATGCTCCACACAAAAATCCCACAGCCTAAGTTCCCTGTAACCTGTGCGGCTGCCCAGCAGGCTATCACGTGCCTCACAGTTCAGGTGTCCCTCCTCCCACTGCCATGTGCTGCTCCTGTCCTCTGCCTTGGAGCTGCTTCTGGGAGCCTCCTGCTTGCTGTGCAGAGTGTGCGTGGGGGGTGCTGATGTCAGGGTGTCCCCCTGCCCCTGCACCCTACCTCCACAAGGGGGGGGAAGGGGAACACAAGGGGCTCAAGACGGAGGGAGCTTGCTGACAGCTGCTGCTGTGTCTGAATTTGCTGATCTGCTTAACAGGGCAGCATACTTAAAGTGGGATCAGAGAACTTAAAGGGGAAATGCGCGTCTCTGTCACACACACACACACACACACACACACACACACACACGCACGCTATCTTTCATATTCACCTCCCAACACATACTTGTATTGTTGTTGTTACTTCTTGATTCTTCTTTCAAAGTGTGTTATTTGAGTTTTTTGAGTGGTCTATGCATTTCATAATTTTTATTTCTCTCTTACGCTTAAATTTAATTCTTTGAGTAGTGAGTTCTAAAATGCCTAACCTGTCTTGGCTGGAGTAATTCTGAAGTAAATCCCTATTGTGACTTTTTTAAAATATACATTATATCTAGGTTTTTAGTTTCTACTGGTGCCGCACATCGGCACATTACCTCGATACAGTGCACATAACAAAATTCATTCCACACATGGATGGAAAAAATTAGAGGGAACACTGCACCCAGCCTGAGGGTTTTCTGGCACAGGGGAAAAGAGCGTGCATCCCCCTGTTGGTTGATACAAAACATCACTGCGGTGTTGTCCATCAGAACAGATACACATCTCCCTGCCAAGTGGGCTCGGAAAGTCTAGCATGCTAGGCACATCGCTCTAAGTTCTCTGCCATTGATGTGGAGAGCAAGTTCTGCCGGAGACCAGAGGCCTTGAGTCCTGAGGTCTAGCCACGATTGGAGAGGCCAGAATCTGAGCCTGGCGTGTTGAACCACGTAAGTACAAGCGGCCATGTGTCCCAGCAGTTTCAGGCAATTCGTTGCTGTGGTGATGGGGAACTGCCTGAGACTTCAAATGATATCACCCAGGGCCCAAAACCTCACTTCCGGGAGATATGCCCTGGCCTGCGTC
The DNA here is from genome assembly GCA_037349315.1 of Chelydra serpentina. Taxonomy (NCBI): domain Eukaryota; kingdom Metazoa; phylum Chordata; order Testudines; family Chelydridae; genus Chelydra; species Chelydra serpentina. The sequence continues at coordinate 22,980,081 of JBAIAC010000004.1, read as the reverse complement.
GAGTCCAGTACCGCCCCTATGAAGGTAGCTGAGGCTACCGACATAGCTCTCAAATGTGACCACTAGCTCCACCCTTGGCTCTGATGAAAGGCCCAGGGCATCCAGAAGGACCACTGCGCCAGGGGCTACCACTGTGCAGGCCATGGTGCCGGGTAAGGCTCACAGTCTCATCTTGACCTCGATCGTCTACTCCTGCTCCTGTGAGACCGGCAGGAGTCCGTCTCTGACTCCGAGGTCTCCGTGAAGGAGGACCACAGAGGAGTGGTGCTTCGCAGTGCTGACAGGCCACACCGAAGGCTGGAGGACCGACGTGTCTCCTGGACCTGCGCCCATGCTGGGGAGTGGCGCTCTGGGAACGGAGACCAGTGTGGTATCATGGCAAGTTTCCCCGTTGACGGTGCCGGGTGACCGACTGGTGCCAGCGACTTATCCCTTCTAGGCGGGGAAAACGGCGCTGTAAGGTATAACAAGTCCTGGGCCACCTCGAAAGCCTCCAGGATTGATGGGAGGTGCAGCTCTGGACTCGGGGCTGAAGAGCGAGGTGGGTCCGGACTCGAACACCGGCCCACCGGGGCAGAAGTCGATGTGACCCTTACAAGCAGGGGGGCCGCGGTGGTGTGGCCCGACTCGGGTCTCACAACAGCCGGCACCTTGGGCTTAACCGGGAGAGAACGGCCCTTCTTCGGCCTCCTCTTCTTCTGCGGCACCAGAGATAGTGACCAGTGCCTGCCTGCAGCACATGAGCCGCAAGTGGAGCAATGGCAGTGCCAGGAGTTTTTAGAGGAGTCTTTCCTCGGCACCGATTCCAGTGCCGATAGCACCAGGCGCTCCGCACCAAGGAGGTGGTGCTCGGCACAGGATCCGCCAACCCAGGGTCGGACTGGGGACAGAGTGCAGCCTCCATCAGTAGGATCTTAAGGCGCTGATCCCTGTCCTTCAATGTCCTGGGGAAAAACCCCCTCCAGATCCTACAGCGATGCTTTTGGTGGCTCTCTCCTAGACACTTCATACACGACATGTGTGGATCGCTTCTGAGCATACACTTGCCGCAGACCTCGGTTTTGAAACCCGGAGACCATGGCATGCCCACCAGTGCAAGGAAAGCATAGGAGGGGGAACCCCCACAAAGGAAACTTAAGAAACTAACCCTAACTAATTTGAACTAAAGCTAAACTAACAATAACTACTAACAAAATAACTACATACACTGCCAAATGTGCTTGTCAAGACAAGAGCAAGACAGTTCCAGCTAACCGTCACTGGCGGTAAGAAGGAACTGAGGGGGTGGCAGGTTGGCAGAGCCCTATATTGAGCGCCATGAAGCCGTGACTCTAGGGGCCCCCCAGGCTGACCCGATAGATACTGCTAGGGGGAAAATCTTCCGGCTGCCGTGCACACGTGCACACACCTGACTGGAATTGCCATGAACAAGCACTCGAAAAAGAATTTTCCTTTCTCTAAAAATATCATCTGTGCAGGAATCACACTCCAAGAGACTAAGCAGCTCAAGAGATGCTTCAAAAGAATTAGTTAGCACTAACTGCAACAGACAGCATAATGTAGGAAAATGTATCTGTGCCTTACCTGAAGATGAACCAAAAAAACTATAAGGAAGGTGTGAATACCTCAATAGGGTTAAATTAGAAAAGCCTGCAGTATGTTCAAATTTTGAGTCTTTAAAAATGTGGCCACCTCAAATAAGGGATCTCTCTGAAAGATAAACTTCTGACAGGGATCCCCGACTTTGGAAACAGTTTCTGAAGGACTGAGAGGCTGAAGCAAGATTGCTCCCTAGAATCAGCATCTAAGCAATTGTGCTTTGTAAATGTATTGAGCAAAGACCACAGTGTTTTTTTTAATACGTCTTAAATGGCCGTGAGAAGTCGTCACAACTTGCCTCTGCCTCCTATGGAATGCATCAGGTTGGCTGTGAAAACTGCCAAGCATTTTGTGAAATAAGAGGCAGAGACACTGGCCCAAAAAGCAAAATTCAAATTGAGTAATGCTGTTCTTCTACAAAAACTCAGATACTTCCAGTGCTAGAGAAGTACCCCTATGTGCATGCAAATGTTAGCAAGGTCCAGGAAGGCAATCAGCTATGTTCTCTGGATGTGATGGTTCCAAGAATGACCAATTTGAATTTTTTCCTGACCAAATGCCAATCTTAGCTCCTAGATATCCCAGATTAACTGAAGCCCTCTTCTCTTTTGGACTGTCAGGAAGATTTTACACTACTGGAAGGAGCACTTCCTTCTTTCAGCTGCCAGATGAAAGAAACCAGTTGTCTTTGCCAGGAAACCGGATTTTCTGCAAGCTCTCTATCTGATAATGTACCCACGAGCCTTCTCCGGGGATGTGAGCACAGAATAATCTGGAGGGCTTCTGAAAAAACTGGTCTGGTAGTTCCAGCCAATGCAGAGGACCGATGTATCCATGGTGACAAGGTGCCATAAGAAGTTAAAGGCTCCCAAGTTTACAGTTAAGAAGGTTGGTTGGTTTCAAGGGCAACAGTGAAGCTCAGAGGATGAGAGAGACAGAGAGAAGTTAGTATGAAGTGGAAATGACTTTTTGAGGACTTAGAGGTGAGCCAAAATCAGGTTTATAATGGAAAGCAAGTCTCAGCCTTAATTATCTCCACAATTACTTGCCATACACATTGACTACGTCTACTGAGTAACGAAGTGTCACCTAGAGTTACTTTTCAAAACAAAGCCACACCTTAAAGATAGTTTTACTTGTGTTCCTAAAAAGGCTAGCAACATCCCTTGTTATGAAGTGGCACAAGGTTTGAAAGTCAGGTTCATTCTAGTTTAGTGCTACACAGATGAGTTAGGGTTTGTCTACATGGAGGAAACTGACCAGCATAACTACTTTGGTATAATATAGCTATTCTGGAGTAACTCCCCCATATGTACACTATTTCAGAATAAAAAGTGATTTTATTCCAGCATTACTCCATTTCATGAGCAGAGTAGCTATTCTGGAATAAAGACACTTTTATTTCAGAACAGAGAGTCCACATGGGGAGCTATTAAAGCATAGCTATTCCAGTCAATTTCCTTGCGCAGAGAAGCTCATTGCCACAGTTCAAGAAGGAAGAACAATGGCTGAAAGACAGAACAACCACATTCACCCAGCCAGCCAATGAGAAAGCACTAGTAGCTGTATTGGAGCTCTGCTCCCCTTCCTTTATGACCAGAGTTAAGGTAATAAAAAGAAAGTTACCCAAAAAAATGCATTTATTATAATGATATTTACATCTCCGTCAGGAAGGTAGAAATTAAAGGTCAATATCAATCAGCTATACCATTTCCTCCAAAGGACTCCAATTTAAATCAGGCATGCTGTGACAGGTATTACACTTAGTGCACATAAAGATATTGATGAAGTACAAAAGGATGGAAAAAATTAATTTCACAAAGTGGTATACTGACAAAAACAGTGGGAAAAATATGCACTGAATTAGTAAAGACAGAAAACATGATGGGAGAACCCTTCATTTGGTCATCTTCTTATTCCAATAAAGGTGTGACTGCTTTTCAAAGAAGTCACAGTAGGACGCATATAGGAATAATTTTACAAATAAAAAGGAAAAAGCTGAAGATACTATATAGCAAGTCATTCTCAAATATTTAGCATAGTGTATACCAACCTTAAAATGCAAAAGAAAGCAATATACAAGCTCCCATTTGCAGTCAGAAAAGAAGTTGACTGCAAAATCTCAGGTAGCAGTTTGTGCAGATAATAGTGAAGCTTTCGTTTCCTGAGAACTGCTGCAATCTGGAAGGAGAAAAAAAGATGCACACTTTAATTTAACTAGCTTTTTTACATTATAAAGAAAAACAGGACTACTGCGCAGGGAGACGTTCAGGTAAACAATAAATCAAAGCCTCTTAATTTACTTAGATACTTTTATGAAGAATACCATAAAGATTTCCTCTGAACTTGTGTAGCTGTGAGGATATCAAGAAATGCAGAGGCCATCCCAAATTATGACCATAAGAAGAATTTTACTACCTTGCTGACCATAAGAGTGGGAGAAGGCTAGCTGTTTTAAGCTGATGATAAATTTTCACAATATTGTGTTCCAAAGTATGGAAATGAATACAGGTTAAAAGATCCCTAAGACGTCCAAGCATAAATAAGCCTTATGCAGACCCCCCCCCATAAAATAGTGAAGTATTTCTGTATATTTTAACTTCAAGGAACCTAACAATTTTATTTTTTTACCTTGACAGACAAGACTTCCTCAAAAAAATTCACTTTGAGGCCAGAGATCAGAAAGAGAGAGCTTAGAATAACCATATCATTTATACAAAGCACCTCTTATGAGTAGGGTCCTCTCTTGCAAAAATAATTACACAATAAGTGTCAGCCAACAGAAAACAGACTAGATATAGACAATAAATATGCCTAGAGGTCAATTTAATTTCTGCTTGTATGTTTTAGAAGAAGGGTGAGATTACTTGCAAGGAAAGCATATAGCTTTTTCGATTCAGTCTATCAACTAAGACTTACAGGTAGGAAAAAGCTCACATAAATGTTCTGAATTTCCATGAAGTTAGTATAGTGGTGAAGGACAAAGATATATTCACTTAGCACTTTCTATTCAGATTTCCACTATTGCCTTTCATTCTTTCCTTCACTTCTCTTCCCTCTCATCTGAGTGGACTAGGGCACCAAGTTTCCTTATTCAAATCAGCAAGTGATCCATGCCCCACGCTACAGAAGGCAAAAGCCCCCAGGGTCTCTGCCAATCTGACCATGTGGAAATTCTTTCCCAACCCCAAATATGACAATCAGTGAGACACTGAGTGTGTCAACAAGGCCCACCAGCCAGAACCCTGAGAAAGAATTCAGTATAGTCACTCAGAGCCCTCCCTCATCTAGTGTTCCATCTCAGACAGCTGGACATACGGTACAACTTCAGAGTCACGAACTGAACAGTCAACCACACACCTCATTTGGATCCGTAAGTACGCACTCAGGCAGCAGCAGAGACCAAAAAAAAAAAAAGCACATACAGTACAGTGCTGTGTTAAATGTAAACTACTAAAAAAAAAAGAGAAAGTTTAAAAAAAAAGATTTGACAAAGTAAAGAAACTGTTTCTGTGCTTGTTTCATTTAAATTAAGGTGGCTAAAAGCAGCATTTTTCTTCTGCATAGTACAATTTCAAAGTTGTATTAAGTTAATGTTCAGTTGTAAACTTTTGAAAGAACAGTATCGACAGTCTGTCAATGTTTTGTCAAGAGTTACGAACAATCTCCATTCCCAAGGTGTTCGTAACTCTGAGCCCTGGTCTACACTACAAGTTTAGGTCGAATTTATTAGCATGACATCGATTGATCCATGCACCCGTCCACACGACAAAGCCATTAACATCGACGTCTAGGGGCTCTTAAAATCGATCTTGCCACTCCACCCCCAACGAGGGGATTAGCGCTAAAATCGATATTGCCGACTTGAACTAGGCTTAGTGTGGACGCAATTAGACAGTATTGGCCTCCTGGATCTATCCCACAGTGCAACATTTGACCGCTCTGGACAGCAGTCTGAGCTCGAATGCTCCGCCCAGGTAGACAGGAAAAGCCGCGAACTTTTGAATTTCATTTCCTGTTTCACCAGCGTGGTGAGCTGCAGGTGAGTGCAGATCTCATCAGCAGAGGTGACCATGATGGAGTCCCAGAACCGAAGACGAGCTCCAGCATGGACCGAGCGTGAGGTACGCGATCTGATCGCTGTATGGGGAGACGAAACCGTGCTAGCAGAGCTACGGTCCAAAAGAAGAAACGCCAATACATATGCCAAAGTCTCCAAGTGCATGCAGGACAGAGGCTACAACAGGGACGCGCAACAGTGCCACGTGAAAATTAAGGAGCTCAGGCAAGCCTACCAAAAAACCAGAGATGCAAACAACCGCTCTGGGTCAGAGCCCCAGACATGCCGCTTCTATGATGAGCGGCATGCCATTCTAGGAGGTGCAGCCAGCGCTGACCCACCCATGTGGTATGACTCCGTATGTGGATCATCAGAAACCACAGAGGAACATTTTCGGGGAGAGGAAGATGATGATAATGATGCTGAAAATAGCGCACAAACACAACAAGGAAGCGGAGAAGCCCTTTTCCCCGACAGCCAGGAACTCTTTGTCACCCTGGAGCCAGTACCCTACGAACCCACCCTAGGCGTGCTCGATGCCGGAGAAGGGACCTCTGGTGAGTGTACCTCTGTTAAATTAATACATGTTTTATAAGCAAGCGTGTTTAATGATTAATTCGCGGCCAGTACAGCTACAGCTACTGGAAAAGTCTGTTAACATGTTCGGGGATGGAGCGGAAATCCTCCGGGGACATCTCCAGAAAGCTCTCCTGGATGTACTCCCAAAGCCTGTGCAAAAGGTTTCTGGGGAGGGCAGCCTTATCCTGTGCGCCGTGGTAACACACTATACCACGCCAGGCCAGTAGCACGTAGTCTGGAATCATTGCTTTGCAAAGCATGGCGGTGTATGGGCCCGGTGTTTGCTCACATTCAAGCAACATCCATTCTTTATCTGTCTGTGTTATCCTGGAGATTACGGTAATTGTGAGCTGAGCAGGCTCCATGCTTGCCGTAGCAAACCCGGAATCCCCGTAAACCCCAGAAGGCGCGAAAAAGATTGCTTTCACGGAGGGAGGGAGTGAAGTTTGATGGCTTGACGACATGTACCCAGAACCACCAGCGACAATGTTTTCTGCCCCATCAGGCTTTGGGATCGCAACCCAGAATTCCAATGGGCGGCAGAGACTGCAGGAACTGTGGGATAGCTACCCGCAATGCAACGCTCCGAAAGTAGGCGCTAGCCCCGCTGCTGTGGACACAGTCCGTCGACCTCACAGCTTGGATGCTGCGTGGCTGAATCTGAAGAAACAAGCCTACTCTACTCAGGTACAGCAGGTTCTCTTGGAGAGCAGAAAGCCCTCCACCAGAGAAAAGTACCTGGCAAAGTGGAAGCGTTTCTCCTGTTGGGCGCCGGAGCAGAGTATCTCACCCACCCAGTCGTCTCTGCAATCCATTCTGGATTACCTGCTTCACTTAAAGCACCAGGGCCTTGCCTTCTCTTCAATCAATGTGCACTTGACAGCCATATCAGCCTTCTATCCTCGCATACAGGGTAGATGGGTATTCTCTCATGAGAGGACAATCAGGTTCCTGAAAGGCCTTGAAAGACTCTTTCCGCCAATCCAGGACCCGGTTCCCCAATGGGACCTCAACCTGGTCCTCTCTGGGCTCATGGGTCCGCCCTTTGAGCCTATGGCTTCTTGTTCCCTTTCCCACCTGTCGTGGAAGGTCACATTCCTTGTAGCTATTACCCTGGCGAGACAAGTCTCCGAGATTAAAGCCCTCACTTTGGAGCCCCCGTACACAGTATTCTACAAGGACTAGATTCACCTGCAGCCCCATCCAGCCTTCCTGCCAAATGTGGTGTCGCACTTCCATGTCAACCAGGATATCTTCCTCCCAGTGTTCTGTCCAAAGCTTCACACAACCAACGAGGAGAGGCATCTGCACACTCTAGATGTGAGGCATGCCCTGGATTTCTACCTGGAGTGCACCAAGCCCTTCCGCAAATCGACTCAGTTCTTTATTGCGATAGCTGACAGGATGAAGGGCCTTCCGGTGTCCTCTCAAAGGATTTTGAATTGGATCACCACCTGCATCCGTAGTAGTTATGAGTTGGCGCAGGCTGTGCCTCCACCAATAGTGAAGGCACACTCTACCAGGGTTCAGGCGTCTTCGGCTGCCTTCCTGGCACATGTCCCTATCGTGGACATCTGCAGGGCTGCAACGTGGTCTTTGGTACATACGTTCACAGCGCATTATGTCATCACCCAATAAGCCAGAGATGACGCTGGATTTGGCAGAGCTGTGTTGCAACCGACATGTCCATTAACTCCTATCTGCTTCCGCAAGTACTGCTTGGGAGTCACCTACAATGGAATGGACATGAGCAAGCACTCTAAGAAGAAAAGACGGTTACTAGCCTTTTGTAACTGTTGGTCTTCGAGATGTGATGCTCATGTTCATTCCATGACCCATCCTCCTTTCCCTCTGTCGGAGATGTGGCAAGAAGGAACTGGGGGAGGGGGGAGCCAGTGGCGCCCCTTATACCGGCGCATACGTGCGTCACTCCAGAGGGCATCAGAGCCAGTCCCCAATGGATACCACTGAGGAAAAAACTTCCAGCACCAGTGCATGTGGCGAGCACACGCACCTACAATGGAATGGACATGAGACACACATCTCAAAGAACAACAGTTACAAAAGGTTAGTAATTGTCTTTTCTCCTTTCTATCTTTTCACATCTACTATCCTGAGGTATACAGGTGCTCCACCTTTCTGATAAGCATGCACGTACAGGTGCTTCCCGTTGCTTGCACACACAAGTATATCCAGTGTTCAGCTGTAAGGTTCAGGAAGAAATTCTTGCCTCTCTCTCCTACACACCACAGGAGTGGTGGAGGAAATGCTGCAAGATCAGTACTTCTTTTCTTCTGTACACTGTGTTGGACTCAGGACGATCAAGAATTAGGTGCTTGTAGCTGTGGGTATAATGGAGATGGGGTGCACAAGAGGCTGAGTGGTGGCCTAGTTGGCAGGGCAGTGGGCTGATACTCAGCAGACTTGCAATCAATTCCCAACTCAGACCAGCCATGTCACCCTCGGCAATTTGCTTGAACTACCCTGTGCCTCTGTTCCCCATCTGTAAAATGGAGAGAGTACTTCCCTATCTCACAGGAGTGTTGGGAGGATAAAATCCATTAATAATTCTGAGCTACTTAGCTATTAAGGTGATGAGGGCAATATATGTATTAGATAGGAGAGGTTGAAGAGTCAGCATAGATATGGAGTCTTGCTTGCTGGAGGGAGAAGAGTGTTCAGTGTATTGAGAAGAACTGCAGAGCCTGTTAGAGCTGAGTTTCTTAGCTGTCAGATAGTTTGTTAACATAATTGCGAGTAGAGAAAGGGGCGGCTGACATTTGCTGACCTTGTTATCATTTAAATCTTAAATCCTTTGCAGTGCACAAAGCTTCACAGGAAGCAGGAAAATTTTAATTATGAGGGCAGCAGAATCCCAGGAAACAGATCTGTTGCCTAACGTGGTGTCATTTCTTATTTGATCCTTTTTTTTGTAATGTACTTTAATTGCAAATAAATGGATATTTAAATTGAGTATTGAATGGTTTGTTTGCCAAAATGAATAATTAACATTGTTTTCTGATCAAGTAGATCTAACTTGAAGAGACTGGAAACTATCTCTGCATATTTGTAGACTCAACCTAAACAATTCTCTTCTATAGGGCTCTGCTATGAAATACTGTCTTAGTATGAGAGAGTATTCTTTATATCCAGCTTTGGAAAATTCTGTTCTGTGTAGCTTCTTACACAGCCCTCATCAACATAGTTTCTGAGTGAATTCCAGTCGTGCATTAGGTGGTGATAACACAATTTCTACATCTAGTGTGTTAGGTCTCTTCTCACACACCTGAAATATAGGGAGAAGGGAAATATAGGAGAAGGTCTAAGTGTCCAGCAGCTTTATGTGTAATATTTTCAAAATTCTTATTCAATAAGAAAACATTTAAACTATTAACTTTGATTATTTATTTATTTTTAAAAACTTTGTTAGCCATGCATTGCTCCTTAAGGACTACTAGCAAACTAAGTCTGAAGTTATAAAAAAGTTAAAGACATCAAGTGAAAACAAGGTTATTAATGGAAACTATTTTGCAATCTTAATTATAGATTACACAGTATTATATTTTGACCCTCAAACCTGAAAAATTAAACATGGCCCTACAGGCCATTATATCAGAACACCCAACACTTTGTTGAAAAGTATTGCTGCCACTTTTCTTTCAAAAATGTTCAGACTTAGTCTTTTTAAAAATATCTCCAGTCTTGCAGAGTTGTCATAAAATGTACTACTCCAGGACCTAAAATGTATTGATTCACCCTCTATTATGGGGAACAAGAGTAATTCAAACACTAATAGTATTTTACTCACCCTTAAAAATAGAACTATTGCTCTGCGCAAGCAGATTTTTGCAAGATAGACTAGCTCAATCAATACATTTTGATAGGAAATAAACACAATAATTAGAAAATGTTTTCAACACAAAAACTATGCATTCTTATGAATTAGCATTTAAAGGCATGGGGCCAGAATTATAAAGGTAGTTAGGCACCTAAAGATGCAGACAGGTGCCTAGTGGGGTTTGCAAAAGTGCCTGAGCTAGGCACCTTTGTAAATCTGGCCCATAGTCACTACATTCAGTTATTGTTTCTACAGCAATTGTTGTTCATTCCTTCCCTTTGCACACCTGCAATACGTAGGCTGTTACATTTATTTCTATATAGGCAGAAAATGTAGCCAAATTATTGTTCCCAAGCCAACCACAACTTTGAATTTCCTAGAAGTTTAGCATTTACATTTGCAATTAAAACTTACGCTGTTTAACTGAATTTCCCTGCAATTTAAAACTGTGTTCCAAATTCAGCATGTTATTGAACATTCATACTGTGGCAGCATCCATAGGCATCAGGTCAGGGCCCCATTGTGTGAGGCACTAGACTAACATCTAGCAAATGATATGAGAGATTCATATATGCAACATTTTAGATATGTGCATGCTACTAGATGCAATATTATTTTTAACTGAGTAGTCACAATCAGTCTCACTATCCAATAAATGCCCTCATTAGTTCATTTTGTAAAGTTTTGTTTCAGTGTATGGATATTCAGATATATGCATGGTTGCACATAAGTTTCCAAACACTATAATCTATTTTTCAACCAGTTGTTTCTCAAACCTTAGCAAGTCATATGTTTTATGGAGCACTGTGAGTTAACATAGGTACAAAGATTTCAAATGAATAAATTGATATTTTCGTTATTTTCTCTTGGATAACTCTAAAAAAAGGTGAAGAAACAAAACACAGATTTTTTTTATCTATGGCCATGTAACTCAAAAAAAAGCCATAATGAAATGTATTAAACATTTATTAAAAATCCTTTATGCTGAATGGGCTTCGAATAGAAGTGGCTGCTCATTAGCCACAGCAGCACTATAATAAGTAGATATCCAAAAAAAGAACCATCAATTCAATCTAAAATTTAGAAACTTACTACAGCAATGCAAAGTTCACTTCTTTCCTCAAGTGCAAACGCACAGAGATGACTGTGTCTCCTGAAGGTTTCTTAAAAATCATAAGTTATGATCATAGGCAATGGTCAGGACACCCAAACATGTTAAGCCCTGTCAACATTAAGAAACTGACATTTTTACCTCTTAACAAGGGAGCATGGTTCCAATGTGCAGCTTTGGGCACTAAAAAGTTAGTCCTGAAAAAATGGAAAAAAATCGATCCCCACCAAACATTGATGCCTGGCTCAGTGACAGCTGACCTTACAGCTAACAACTGGCATTCCACACAAGAGGAATGCCTGAAAAATTCAAAGCAATCTGGGCTGATTTTCTAGACATCTATGATTAACGTAGACGCTAAAGATACATGTGTCGCTTCCTCTCCTCTCCCTTTAACCTAACCTTGTTTATTTACTTTGTGTATTACGATGAATCTCATATTTTGGTATATCTGTTGTATTTGGAAAACATAAAAAAGGAAACAGACATTTTAACTTCAGGTGTCAAACATGGCTTTTCCTACTAGCAAAGATGAAAATGCATCTCCCAATCATAGACAGGGTCAACCGAGTTCAGCATCCATTTAAAAAAGTATGGTCCAACCACAGTTCTAAACACTGGCCAACCACACTTTCTTACAACAGTTTCTGAACGTTGGTTGCTCTATCTACAGCAACAGGACAACAGTGTTAAACACTGGGGGAAGAAAACTGCATTTGCACCCACTGGAAACATCTGATTTTTAAAGGTAAAATTAGACTTAATTACTTAGCTATGTGTATCACAAGCATTAAGAATATAAGAACGGCCATACTGGGTCAGATCAAAGGTCCATCTAGCCCAGTATCCTGTCTTCTGACAGTGGCCAATGCCAGGTCCCCCAGAGGGAATTAACAGAACACGTAATCATCAAATGATCCACCCCCCTGTCGCCCATTCCCAGATTCTGGCAAACAGAGGCTAGGGACACCATCCCTGCCCATCCTCGCTAGTAACTATTGATGGACCTATCCTCCATGAATTTATCTAGTTCTTTTTTGAATCCTGTTGTAGTCTTGGCCTTCACAACATCCTCTGGCAAGGAGTTCCATGGGTTGACTGTGTGTTGTGTGAAAAAAATACTTACTTTTGTTTGTTTTAAACCTGCTGCCTATTAATTTCATTCGGTGGCCCCTAGTTCTTGTGTTATGAGGAGTAAATCATACTTCCTTATTTACTTTCTCCACACCAGGATTTTATAAACCTCCATCATATCTCCACTTATTCATCTCTTTTCCAAGCTGAAAAGTCCCAAAAGTCCAACAGACAAGAGCAGCTCCCAGACGGCTGCACTCCGCAGCACGGTATGGGGAGGAGGTGACCAGCCCTCTGTGGAGAAAGAAGTAGTTCGGGACTATTTAGAAAAGCTGGACGAACACAAGTCCATGGGGCCGGATGCACTGCATCCGAGGGTGCTAAAGGAGTTGGCCGATGTGATTGCAGAGCCATTGGCCATTATCTTTGACAAATCATGGCAATCGGGGGAGGTCCCGGATGACTGGAAAAAAGCTAATGTAGTGCCCATCTTTAAAAAAGGGAAGAAGGAGGATCCGGGGAACTACAGGCCAGTCAGTCTCACCTCAATCCCTGGAAAAATCATGAAACAGGTCCTCAAGGAATCAATTCTGAACCACTTAAAGGAGGGGAAAGTGATCAGGAACAGTCAGCATGGATTCACCAAGGGCAAGTCATGCCTGACTAACCTAATTGCCTTCTATGATGAGATAACTGGCTCTGTGGATGAGGGGAAAGCAGTGGATGTGCTATTTCTTGACTTTAGCAAAGCTTTTGATACAGTCTCCCACAGTGTTCTTGCCAGCAAGTTAAAGAAGTATGGGCTGGATGAATGGACGGTAAGGTGGATAGAAAACTGGCTGGATGGTCGTGCTCAACGGGTAGTGATCAATGGCTCCATGTCTAGTTGGCAGCCGGTATCAAGTGGAGTGCCCCAAGGGTCGGTGCTGGGGCCGGTTTTGTTCAAGATCTTCATCAACGACCTGGAGGATGGTGTGGACTGCACCCTTAGAAAGTTTGCAGATGACACTAAACTGGGAGGAGTGGTTGATACGCTGGAGGGTAGGGATAGGATACAGAGGGACCTAGACAAATTAGAGGATTGGGCCAAAAGAAATCTGATGAGGTTCAACAAGGACAAGTGCAGAGTCCTGCACTTAGGACGGAAGAATCCCATGCACTGCTACAGACTAGGGACCGAATGGCTGGGCAGCAGTTCTGCAGAAAAGGACCTAGGGGTTACAGTGGACGAAAAGCTGAATATGAGTCAACAGTGTGCCCTTGTTGCCAAGAAGGCTAACGGCATTTTGGGCTGTATAAGTAGGGGCATTTCCAGCAGATCGAGGGACGTGATTATTCCCCTCTATTCGGCACTGGTGAGGCCTCATTTGGAGTACTGTGTCCAGTTTTGGGCCCCACACTACAAAAAGGATGTGGATAAATTGGAAGGAGTCCAACGGAGGGCAACAAAAATGATTAGGGGGCTGGAGCACATGACTTATGAGGAGAGGCTGAGGGAACTGGGATTGTTTAGCCTGCAGAAGAGAAGAGTGAGGGGGGATTTGATAGCTGCTTTCAACTACCTAAAAGGGGGTTCCAAAGAGGATGGATCTAGACTGTTCTCAGTGGTAGAAGATGACAGAACAAGGAGTAATGGTCTCAAGTTGCAGAGGGGGAGGTTTAGGTTGGATATTAGGAAAAACTTTTTCACTAGTAGGGTGGTGAAGCACTGGAATGGGTTACCTAGGGAGGTGGTGGAATCTCCTTCCTTAGAGGTTTTTAAGGTCAGGCTTGACAAAGCCCTGGCTGGGATGATCTAGTTGGGGTTGGTCCTGCTTTGAGCAGGGGGTTGGACTAGATGACCTCCTGAGGTCCCTTCCAACCCTGAGATTCTATGATTCAATCTTATTAATCTCTCCTCATACTGCAGTTGTTCCATATTCCTAATCATGTTTGTTGCCCTTTTCTGAACCTTTTCCAAGTCCAATATATCTTTTTTGAGATGGGGCGACCACATCTGCACACAGTATTCAAGATGTGGGCATACCATGGATTTATATAGAGGCAATATGATATTTTCTGTCTTATTATCTATCTCCTTCTTAATGATTCCCAACATTCTGTTCACTTTTTTGACTGCCGCTGCACACTGAGTGGATGTTTTCAAAGAACTATCCACAATGACTCCAAGATCTCTTTCTTGAGTGGCAACAGCTAATTTAGACACCATCATTTTATATGTATAGTTGGGATTATGCTTTCCAATGTGCATTACTTTGCATTTATCAACATTGAATTTCATCTGCCATTTTGTTGCTCGGTCACCCAGTTTTGAGAGATCATTTTGTAGCTCTTCGCAGTCTGCCTGGGACTTAACTAGCTTGAGTAGTTTTGTATTACCGCATTATGCAAACCCAGCTAATTTCTGATGCATCTGACACTTGTTCAGTTTCAGAAAAATTCAACCCATGGCCACCTGGAGCATAATAGATGAAGAGGTAAAGAACCTCAGACATTTCCTGTCCTTTATTTGATCCTTCAACTGGGACTCTTCCTTCATCCCTCTCCTTTCAAATTTCTTCACAAAACTTTGCAAAAACTGAAAAAGTTTTGTGAAGCAGGCCAGATTGACTTGAATGTTTTTATGTTACTGATGCATGTATGTCAGTACCACTCAGGCAAGACTTAACACTGACTGCACTGAAGGCCTCATGGTGTGCAGGAATCTCTATCAACAATTCATATATCCTCAGCATGTGCAAACTATTTGCCCAAAAATAAGTAATTCAGAGGTCATGACGGCTTAATTATCATGTTAGAGGTCTTTTCAGCAAACTATGATCTACATTCCTACTTGTCTCAAATCATGGGAAGAACACCACATGGTACTATGGATTTGGCCAGAGAAGAAGAAGAGACTTATGAACCACTTGGCAAGAATCAAGTGACACAGTAATTCCTTTGAGAACCTCACTGACTTTCAGTGGATGCAACTTCCATCTCAGGGTCTAAATGGAGGACTCTTGAATAGAGTGTCCTTGAGCTCAGTGAGATTTCTTGGCTCATTTATCTGTGAAATAGTGACAGATGATTTCCTCATTAAAATCACATCTTCTGGGTTATGAATTACCAGTAACGATGTTTTCAATGTTCTCCCACCCCTCCCCTCCTATACAGGTCAACAAATCTTCATGCTGATTAATTTTGTAAGTGTCCATGCTGCTTCCTTTTAAATTAGTGAATGAAGATATTTTCCATTATTGGCTAAAAGGCTACATTAAAAGACTGTCAAATTGAAAGCTATTCAATTTCAAATTATGATTTAGAAGTTTCAGGTATTACAGCTACCGCAAATCCTCTTGCCAATTATTACAAGGATATTAACATTTTCCTTTAAAAAAAAAAAATTCCAACCTTTGTTAATGCATAAAAGATCCACACAAACGAGAATAAATTAAGTGAACTATACAAAGAGCAGCAAAACTAAGTACTATTAAAAACAACAAAAGAAAGTGAAAAACTGAGGAAATGTTCTTCCTCTAGTCAAAAGTGTATCTTGTAACACTTATAGGTAACATTTTCAGACTGAATTGTGATTTTCAAGTTGATGCGGTCCTTTTAGAAAGTTGACTACAGATATGTAAGAAGAATAAAAGTAATCCCATTAGACAATGTAATAACCCATGAAAATAAAAAATATATAATTATGAATAACAAAGAGCGAATAACCACTGAACTGTGAAAGCAAAAAAAAAACCCTGTCTTTTGAATAATCTAACAATTAGAACACCACTCACTAGGTATCAAAAAAACACGTTTATTTCTTGCGACTGCTGACAATGTTTATAAAAAGCCTTATATAAATCACTGTTAACATTCGACACAGTGATAAAAGCATGTGCATGCACGTGCACACAGATCTATTTTCCTGGCCACAGTACAATCAGCAACCATGACTACAAATGTATTTATTATTATAATAATAGTAATAATAGCAATAATTATAACAGTTTTTCCTGCCCAGACACTAGTACAAATATCTGATTACTGAGGACATGGAATGTTTTCATTAGTACATTAATGTCATGGGTAGAGACAACACAGTTTGAATAAACACTAATCAGGGAAATTCTGCTAGAACAAATGTGTTTAACATATACTTGTAGCAACCATGGTTCTGATCCCAATGCAGACAGGGACAAGCATTTGGCTATACTGTCAAAGGCTTTTTCACTCTGTCATCAAAGTAAAAGTTCCCAACAGACTAAATGTTACTGGAAGTCAATGGGTGATCATACAAATAAAGGAGGATAAAACTCAGCCCCATGAGGGTTCGTCTGGTTGCACTATGAAGGGAAGGAACAGATAAATGTATCATGGTGAAAATTTTGGAATGAATCATACATTTTAGAATTGTACTTCAACAAAAGCTAGTAAATGTAAATAGTCTCTAGTAAAGCCTTAATTGACATTAAACCAGGCTGCATAAAAATATACAGCTAGAGCTAAACACTCATCTCCCATGCACAGCAGATGCTACAACATCCTATAAAAATGTGCCACTGGGCATGCATCTGCAAGTTACTTTTTCAAGATATGACATTTAGGTTGAAATTGGGCTTAAATTAGAGTAGGCATGCCTCTTATAGTGTAATTAGGGTTCAAAGGTTATAGTGTAATTAGAGTTCAACGGTCAATGTTTATTAGGAGTAAAAACTGTATTTAAATTGTTGTTTAAAAATTTTTGCCTCAATTTTCATTAAGAATTTCACTACAACATTCTGGAACACCACCACCAAGTACAGAAGACCTTTACGGCCCGCAGGATCCCTATGCAACCTACCGAATATCTACAAATTTCGCTACCATCAGTGTACAATACATACATTTTTTTCACATTTTATCAGATTAAACCTAAAAATAGCAACAGAGTAATTATTTTCATGTTTCAAAGGTGAACAAAAAACAAACCACCTTGTAATTTGGCAACTAGCCACTAAATTCAATGTTCAAGCAATATCATCTCCAGGATTATAGACAAAACAGGTTATGACACGTGGACAGGATTTACTATAGACTATACAACATACGTAGGTGTCCAAGATCCTTGCCCTGGGGACCTTACAACAGAAATCACACAGACACAATAAGCAATTAAGAAGCAAACAGTGCCAAAAAAGAGATCAGCACTGAAATATTAAATAGAAACAGTGAACTCTAAAGAAGGATTTGAAAGGAAGGCGCTAAGTGCACCAGATGAAGTTGGCTGTTACAAGCACAGGCATAGTAGGAAACGACATGAAGTCAAGAACGGAAGAGAAAGACAAAAGGAGCAAACGTCAGGGAATAAGGCACAAAAGAGAAAATTAAAAAGAACTGGACTGGGACTCAGAAGCCTGGGTTCAAATCCTGGCTCTGTCACAAACTCACTGTGTAACCTCAGCAACTCACAATCTCTGAGCCTCAGTTCCCTATATGTTGGCCCTACCAACTTCACGGCCATGAAAAACGTATCACGGACCATGAAATACGCCCTTCCCCGGGAAATCCAATCTCCTCCATGCAGCTGGGAGCACCCCAGCTGGGGGCTCCTAATGCTAGTCCCAGCCAGGCTGGGGAGGGACAGGACTTGTTCTTCCCCTGCAGGGTCGCTCTCAGTGCGGAGATCAGACCCACCTCCTGAGGCAATGCAGAAGTGAAGGTGGTACACCCGGGGCTTCTGCACTGCAGCAGCCACAGAGCTTCCTGCAACTGGGGAAGGTACCTGGAGGTGGATCTGATCTCCCCACCGAGAGCAGCTGTGTAGGGGAAAAGCAAGTCCTGTCCCTCCCCAGCCTGGCCAGGAGCTGGGCTCGGGGCTTCCGCACCATGGCTTCTGCCAGGACTTCCACACTGTGGCTCCTGCTAGGACTCTTGCCCCCACAACCCCTGCCAGGGCTTGAGGCTTCTGCTCCCGTGGCTCCTGCTGGGGCTCAGAGTTTCTGTCCCCCAGCTCCTGCCGGGCCTTGAGGTGCCTGGTCTCGTGGCTTCCCCCCCATGGCTCCTGCTGAGGTTCAGGGTGCCTGCCCCCCGGCTCCTGCTGGGGCTCAGAACACCCAGGCTCAAGACTTCCACGCCCATGGCTTCTGTGGGGGCTTGGGGCACACATTTTTCTAGGCCCCTGTGGGGCCCATGCGTTAATCTGCCACTGGCCGGCACTCCCAGCAGCACGGGGGAAATAGGACCCACCTCTGGAAGCCTCCTCTGGCCGCAGGAAGCTCCGCAGTGAAGTGAAACTGGCAATCCCATAACCCCACACACACAAGTTTTGCAACCCTCCCATGGCCCCCTTTTGGTTACAATACAATGAAATTGCAGATGTAAACACCTGAAAACGTGGAATTGACTAGTTTTCAAATCAAATGAAATTGACCAGAATGGACCATGAATTTGGTAGGGCGCTACCTATATGTAAAAAGGAGGTAATGCTACTACTTTGCTCTCTTCTGTTGTCAGTACTGTCTAAGGTACAGTCTACATCTGAAAGTTTTACCAATATAACTGTTTCAGTTGGATACAATATTTTTTAACTGAAATAGTTATACTGGTGAAAGCCCTAATATGGACACAGTTTACTCCGGAAGGAATACTGCACCAACAAAAAAATCTGCACACAATATTTTAAAATTCTGCATATTTTATTTGTCAATAAATACATGTGGAGGCTCCAGCATGGCAGTGGGGAGCACAGGCCATTGGCTGCACAGAGGTGGGAGATCACCCTGCAGCTACCCCCCACCTGAGGACATGGACTCAGCAGTGAGGCTGCACCCGTCCCTGACACAGCACAAGGGCCAGGCCTGCCCCAGAAACACCCTGGGCCCTCCCGCTCCATGCCAGGTGCACCAAGATAGCGAGCGAGAGGAACAGAGTCTCACACGCACACCCAGACCTTGCCCCCGATCCAGGTGTGAGGCAGGCAGGTTCAGCCCAGCAGGATCCAAGCGTGGAGGGGCCTACTCTGCGGGGGATCCAGGTGTGGGGTGAGAGAGTTCTATGTGGGGCAATCTGGGTGCGGGCGGCTCAGTGGGGGATTTTCGTGCAGGGGAAATGGGACTCTGCAGTGGGTGGGGGAGGTCCAGGCAAAGGTGGTTGGGGCTCAGTGCGGGAGGGGCTGGATGCAGAGAACTCAGCAGGGAGTCTGGGTGCTGGGAGAGCAGGGCTCAGCGGGGTCAGGGTCTGAGTGCCAATTGTAGGAGCTCAGTGGGGTGGGAGTCTGGCTGTGGGGAGCTCATCGGTGTTGTCCAGGTGGAGGAGGATGGGGCTCATTGGGATGGGGGTTCAAGTGCCGGGGGCTCAGAGGGGGTGGCTCAGGTTGAGGGGTGGAGGTCTGGCTGCTGGGGGAGCCGGGGTGGGGGGCAAGGCTCAGCAGGGTGGAGGTCCGGGGGGCTCAGCAGGGGTTGTCTGTAGGGGGGAAGTTGGGTGGATGGGGGAGCAGCTCCCCATACAGTGACCCCTCTCCACACAGCTGAGGAGCAATGGGGGCAGGAAGCAGAGGTGGGGCCACATGGGTGCAGCACTTTCTGCAGCCAGGGGAGGCTTCCGGGGGTAGATCTGACTGACCCACGACTGCTCCTTGCAGGGGAAGAGAAAGTCCCATCCTACCCTGTCCCCAGTCCAGCCAGGGCTAGCAGCTGAGTCTAATGCAGGGTAGGAGTCACTGGCCAGGGTACACCCAGCCCCTCTTCCTCCTCCCCTCCCCCCCCCCCCCCCCCACTGTGATTTACCTCTCCACCAGCTGCTCCAGGGTCCCAGAATAACAGGCCCACACTGCTGGGGAGGGGCATGTGACCGCTCTTGCGGCTTCCCTTTGCTTCCCATCAGAAATCATTTTTCTGCAGTAAAGCAAAGAAATCTGTGGGGGACATGAATTCTGCATGCACACAGTGGCACAGAAGTCCCCCAGCATAACAGTTATACTGAGATACTGGTGACTTACCAGTAAAGTTATTCCCCTTTTCTTACATGAACAGCTATACTGGTATAAAGTATCTTTATACCAGTATAACTGTGTTCACACCAGAAAGATTGTACCACTTTAACTATACTCCATATAGTTAAAACAGTACAATTTTCTAGTGTAGGTGAGGCTTAATTAGATTGTAAGTTTGGGAATGATAATCAATTATTTGTTAATTTTTGAAAACTAGCAAATTACAATATGATCACCTGATAGTAAGACTAAAAATCAGAATAAAATATTTTATATTACTGTACAATTATCTTCAGATGGAAATTATAGCACTTATAAACAGCTAAGCGCTTGAGTTCAAGGCAATTTTTTAAAAATATTTTTCAGAAAAACAGTGACCCACCAAAGATCTTCTGCACATAGTGAGCAGAGTTAAAAAGCAATACTTGTGGTAGTTTCAGAACCCAGTGTCAGAGACTGTAAGCTAGTTGCCAAATTACCATAATACTGCTTAAAGAATGAAAAAGACAGAGTAATATACACACACATTGTTTAAATATAAAATTTATTTTTGAGTCAGAATGGTCTAGTGTTCATATGAGGGAACCAGAAGAAGAGGTTACTCACCCTGTGCAGTAATAGTGGTTCTTCAAGATATGTCCCCCTATGGATGCTCCACTTCAGTTCCTTCCCTAGGGGTGCTCCACTTCCGGTGAGTATACACCCCATGCACCTTTGATCAGAGATCTTAGGTAGCAGTGCCTGTTCTGCCCACACATGCACACTATCCAACCTTGTGCTCTGCACCATGGCTATATAGAACTGTACAGACGCACTGCCCTCAACTCCTTCTCTACCACAAAGCTCCATAGCAGAGAACTCCAAAGCTATGGGGAAGGAGGACAGGTGGTGGAGCAACCATAGGGGGGGTCACATCTCAAAGAACCACAGCTACTGCACAGGGTGAGTAATCTCTTCTTCTTTAACCACTTTAGGTGACTACCAAGCAGTACCCTCTAAGGAGGGGAGGGCTTCGGAGTACAGTCCAAAATTGAAGACAACACAGTAGAGCCTAACATAGCATCAAAAGCTGAGTCATGAGTTACCTTTTCTGAACATTATGCAGTATGTATGGAGGTCCAAGTTGTGGCTCTACATATTTCAGCAATGGGAACATTTGTAGGAATGGTTATCAAAGTAAAGAAAGAGTTACTACTCTGGAAGGAGGTTGAAAATCATGAGACTGACAGATAATGAAGTCAGATATCCATCTAGAAAGTCTGCTTGGAAACTGGAGATCCCTTAGATCTGTTCACAATAAACATAAAACAATCTGGGAAATTTTCTAAATGGCTTAGTCCTGCCCAGGTAAAAGGCTCAAGCCCTTCTGACATTGAGTGTGTGCAATATCAAATCTTGCTTATTCAAGTGTTTAGGGAAGAAAAGTGGAAGATGAATACGCAGGTTCATGTAAAAATCAGAGGACACCTTTAGTAAGAATTTGGGGTGTAGTCATAATGCAACTTTGTCTCTGAAAAATACTATGAAAGGGGGAAATGCAATTAGAGCCCCAACTCTTCAAGGAGAAGTAATGGCTACCAGATGGCCATTTTCAACGATAAGTCAAGGAGGGAGCAGCTGCTCTGTACTGGCACCACAGCAGCCCCTGGCGAAATGCGTAAGTGCAGCACCTTTACGGCAGAATGTATTTTCGGTGGGGGGAAATTCCACATGGCAAATGAATTCTGTGTGCACGCAGCAGCACAGAATTCCCCCAGGAGAAAGAGTTCATAAAACTGAACTTCTCACATGTTTCAAACCTGATACTTCAGATACCCAAGGTCCTCCTTTCCAGATTTAATTTTTTTAAATGAAGGAGTCTAAAAAAATCATTTTCTCCTCCTCAGTCTGTTTGTATTTTTAGGAAGTAGGCCAACCATTAATGACTCAAAATACACTTTCAAATTCTGTTCTGCTTTCTCTCCATTTTTAATTAATAAATCTTATTTATTTACTGGGCCTTATTTACACTGGACTTTTGTAAGCTATGTTATTTGGTCATATTTTCTTGGGCACTCAGGAAGCCTTTAGTCACCTTTAAAGAAAAACATTATAATAAAACGTATTCCATGCTTATGACAGAACAAGGAGTAATGGTCTCAAATTGCAGTGGGGGAGGTTTTGGTTGGATATTAGGAAAAACTCTCTCACTAGTAGGGTGGTGAAGCACAGGAATGGGTTACCTAGGGAGGTGGTGGAATCTCCATCCTTAGAGGTTTTTAAGGTCAGGCTTGACAAAGCCCTGGCTGGGATAATCTAGTTGGGGTTGGTCCTGCTTTGAGCATGGGGTTGGACTAGATGACCTCCTGCCCTGATATTCTATGATTCAGTCTTTTTAGCACTACTGTCAACTAATTATTTTGCACTTTTTCCTATAACACCTTCCATCTGAAGATAGCAAAGTGCATGACAAGTATTAAAGAATAAAGCCTTACAATGACTCTTGTAATACAGGTATTATAGAGAACTGGGAGTTGAAGACACCATCTGTAAACCATTTACTGTTGCCTCTTCCATTATATTACATGTTCGGTTTCCAGTATTCAAAGAGTGCTGTATTCAACAGACACACTTTAAAAAAGGCGCCGCTTCCTTTTTAAGGCGCCGCTTCTGCTCACAGGGGGAGCTGTCGCTACCTCTGCTCCCGCCCTGGGGATGCTACAGTTCTGACCATCAGCAATACCTCACAAGCAGATACTAATGCTCTTAAGTGTTACAGTTCAGATGCTTTATAGGAACACCTAAATTAGGATTTCATTTTTAAAAGATAACATATCTACATAGTACTGGCAGCACTTGTACATATGGCTAGCACCATTTCAAACACTTTAACTGAGTAGGAAGAGCAGGACCAGCAGAGACAGGTCTGTGATGTTTCAACAAGCTTGGGCATGCTTTTAATAACATTAGCAGTAATGGATAGATATCTAGCCTCCTGAAAGCATTCTTTTTGGGCAGCACTTTCATAACTATCCCTGGCTTTTAAGATAGTCACGGACCACAAGAAAAATCAAAATGTGCCCACTCAGGATTATTATTTGGAAATTAGGAAAGGATCACAGATCCAGCAGTCAATGAGTTCACCAGCAGCCAACAGTGTTTGTCTGCTCAGATTTCTTGGCTGCTCAAGTTGGTGGCAAAATGGAGCATCTAAAAAATGCCCACTATTTTGGGGACAGTTCGGTACCTCCTTTGAGTTGTCTCTGGCTAGCCAATCTGTCAACAGAAAGTCAGTTGCTGTAGCTGTTACTGCTCTAAGATTGCTGCCTCATTTATACTTGACATTTATACTCTTATATATCATATATACTTATTTATACTCTGATCTTTGGAGATCAGAGATTTAGTATGATTACATCTGCTGCAAAAAGAAAATCCCTAGACTTTTCTAAATAATAATTTTCACATTTACAGAATTTTTTTGACTATCTCAAAGTGTTTTACAAGTATTAATTATCATGCCTCATGCCACTAACTCCACAAGTTGGGTCTCATGTGGATTATTATACCCATTTTATAGATGGGAAAATTGAGGCACACAAAGGTGAAATGATTTACTCAAAGTCACAGTGGCAGGCTGAATAGAGGACCCAAAAAGCCTGATTCCACAGACCACTATTGACCAAGAAACACACTATTATATTCTCTTACATCCACTCACCCTTTTCTTAAGCCCAACTGAAATCAAGACAGTATATTCAATCCACTTAGAAAACAACAGTTTAGGACAAATACTGAATGAGTTTTAAAAATGGCTACTTCTTTCCACAGAAAAGAAAATACAACTGAGTACACTTAATATTCAAATTATAAATGACAAATTCACATAATTCAATTTACTTATTCACAAATTCAATCTACTGCACTTTCTGATGCATAACATGCTTCTGCTATAAAAATGTGAGGCAAATGAAAATTCCCTTATTTAGAATAAAGATCAATCCTGGTTTCATTAAATGAAAGAATATATCTGGTGGGAGGGAACCTCTATAGCTCCACTAAACTTGGCAGGTCAAGGATTTAATGAAAACTGTGTGGTGAAAAAGGAGACAATTTAGTTTTACATATCACCTTTCATGTTCAAGTTGTCTAGAAACAGTTTACAAAGTAGTAAGTTAAATACATGTAGTGCACTAAGGTGTAAGCAAACAGAGCCGCTATTCAGCACTCAGCAGTTCAGTTTTGGATATCTGGATCCATTGCTGTGACAAAGAGAAAGGATTTAGAATGTTACTCAGTATACCAGCACTATTCACTACTCTTCAAAAAAAGTTCCATGAGATCTTTAGCTTGCAGTTACGTGGAATCTGATCCAAGAGGTGCATGCTTCTTAATATTATACTTCTGATTAGGGCTTGTCTACGCTACAGATTTTTTTGTACCCGTAGTTGGTCCAAAAATACCAAATGTAAACAAGCCCCATGTTTTATAGGTTTCCTTGAAAACGGTAAAAGGTGATATTCTGTTTTTGCAACTGGCCTTGCATTTGAAGAAAAACATAACTTTTCATATTTAACTTTTTTTTCTTAGCTAAAAATTTTAAAACCACATCACTAAAATTATTATTTATGTGGCTTTGGAATTGTAGGTATAATTGAAGAGAAAAATTCTGCCTCACTCAAACTGAGTGGAAGTATGTAAAAAATACCAATGAATGTAGAGCTTCTCTTGGCTTGTAGGTGTAGTCACACTCTGACTACCAAAGGTCAGAGCTTGAAAAGAGCTCATTAGGAATTCTTATCGACTTCACTGAGAATTGTGATGCATTAGACACATCAAATTCACACTCATGACTAGCATGTGTATTGGCAAATGGCTTCCTTTGGTACTCTGCAGATGGTCTGAGCAGCCAGCTTTAGATACCCCAACAACAGGGAAAACTGTCAAAGCAGAATGTGGGTAGATGCTTGGTCTTCGAAAACACATTTTAGGAAGCTCAGGCTCAGCTGCACGCCAGCTGATTTTACTCATTTCTCTCCAGTTCAAAATCATTAAAAATACTTCAGCAATCTTCTTATGGGGCACATTTTTAAAAAATGCTATTAAAGCACTTTTTTCACTTTCTGTCTTTGAATGTTGCAGAAGTGGAAAGCAAAACAGATGAGGGGTGCTGTCTATATACATTTGCTAACATTTTCAAAAGCTTGGGCTGATGCAAATAGCCATTTGGGCTACCATCTAGGGCAGTGGTCTCCAATCTTTTTATGCCCAAGATCCTAGGTTGAATTTAAGGGCAACCCTGGATATACCCTGCCCCTTCCCTGAGGCCCTGCCCCACTCGCACCATCCCCCCACCCTCCATCACTCGCTCTCCCCCACCCTCACTCACTTTGACCGGGCTGGGGTAGGGAGTTGGGGTTCAGGAGGTGTAGGCTCTGGGCTGGAGCCGAGGGGTTTGCAGTGTGGCAGGGGGATCTGGGCTGAGCTTGGGCCAGGGGGTTGGGGTACAGAAGGGGGTGAGTTTGGGGGTAGGAGGGGGCTCCGGAAGGGGGCAGAGTGTGGGGGTGCAGGGTGTGGGCTATGGGAGGGGGGTCCAGGCTGGGGCAGAGTGTTAGGTGCAGGAGGGGGTACAGGGTGCTGACTCTGGGAGGGGGCTCAGGGCTCGGGCTTAGGGGTGCAGGAGGTAGTTCAGGGTGCTGGCTCCGGGAGGAGGCTGGTGGCTGGGGTGCAGCCTCCCACCAGGCAGCACTTACCTCTGGCGGCTCCTGGTCATTGATGTAGCGTGGCTGCCGCTAAGGCAGGCTCCCTGCCTGCCCCACGCCACTCCCAGAAGAGCGCCCCTGTGGCCCCGGGGGGGAGAGAGAAGAGAGAACAGGCAACATGTGGCTCCATGTGCTGCCCCTCTCTGCAAGCACCACCCCTGCAGTTCCCTTTGGCCACAGCTCCCCTTTGCCAGCCAATGGGACCTGCGGGGGTATTGCCTGCAGGCAGGAGTAGCATGTGGAGGGAGACCCTTGTCCCACTGGCCGCTTCCAGGAGCGGCATGGGGCCAGGGCAGGCAGGGAGCCTGTCTTAGCAGCAGCCCCGCTGTGCCGCCAGAGATCGCGATCAACCGGTTGGTGACCACTGATCTAGGGCTTCAAGTGGTAGTTGGGCACACCAGAAATGTTATAAGTTGGCATTTGGCTACGCACAAGTTGCATAGGAGCCCATGTTTGGTGGAATTTTCAAAGACAGTCATGAAAATGTAATGGAGACGTGTTGGGGAAGATGGCACAGAGAATGAGGGGGACAAGAGGAAGCCAACTATTCAGATCCAAAATCAACACCATAATTACAGAAATGAGGTCCCTCGATGATGAGTTACTGAACATTCAAAATCCCTTCCTACCAATATAGAGCAGACACTTTGTATTCTGGATGCAATCTGGGTAAATAACGCAAGGAGCAATGGCAGGCTGTAGGAGTCATAGCATTGATTGGATAAGCATCTCAGAAGCTACTTGTGCTTACAAGAGCTTCTAAATGTGTGTGTTGGGAAGACCCACTGAGAATTACCAAGTGAACAGACAAGAAAATAAGGACACTTGAATTGAAAGTACTATTTATTTTGACAAACTGCAGTTTAGGGGCAAAAACAACTAGGAGTCTTTGTGGCACCTTAGAGGCAGTTACTTTTAATACTTAATGTTTATCCAGCCTTTTTGTTCTGCATTTGTCCAATGCCTGATGCAACAGGGTGCTGCTCCACAATTAGAGCTCCTAGGCACTATAGTAATACAAATAACAGATAGCAAGAAGGCTTATCATAACAAGATAATTATATGAATATTGACAGCTTTACTTAGCATACCTAAAATCAGCTATATGACTGTCAAATATACTCCTTAAAGAATGCTATCAATTTACTTTAGGTCAATGGCAAAGGTTTTCCAAAATTAACTGAAGCAAAGCTAAAGACAGCTGGAACACTAAGCTTACAGGCTTATTTTTACCTGAAATATATTTAAGCACATTATATGGGTGTGTAAAAAATATCAGGGCTGTTTAACAATACAAAAAGACTGTTTTCGGCCAACATTTCACTTACAAAAATTTTCATCAAATGCTGGCTACATTTAATTGGCTCAGTCAGTCTCCATAATTGACAGAGAGGTGGGCAAACATTTCAGAAGTGTAAACTGTAGATGTTACAAATTGGGACTATGGCTCACAGTTGTCCCCAAACGTGTTCATTTCCGTACCACTGGCCTCTGGCCAGTCACTCTCTCCTTGTCTGGTCACTCTAATTTACTCCCACACAAACTTTTTGAAGATGAAATATTAGTTATCTCCACTTACCTAACTTATTAACTTGTGGCACCAGAGAAAGAGACAGACAGAGACAATTACATGCTAGTCAGAGAACAAGGCCAGACACGTAAATTTCTACTGCTGTGAAGAGGACCGGGCCTAAAGTAGTACTGGAAACAGCACTTGACCACCCTGATAAAATTAAGATGAAACAGAAGCTGTAAAACACATAGAACAACAGGAGGAACTTAAAGTTAGAATACATAAAATGCAGAATTTGATTTCTCTTCACACAATTTGGGTTTTTTAACTCATTGCTGTGCGTTGTTCAAACACAGATCCAGGTCCTACAAACACCTAACACTTGCGCTTCGCTTTACTCACAAGAGGTATGCCCCACTGAAGCTAATGAGATCACTCCCATGGGTAAAGTTAGGCATGGTAAACAAAAATAACAAGGTTGTGCAAAGATTGGTGTGTGAATTTCTCTGTATGGAACAACAAATTTTAACTCAGAAGCAAGCCTGTTACAATGTTCATTCAGTGAGTCTAATTAGTGCTGTTACAATTCAGGGTTCAGACGTGCCATAAGACTTACTCATTTTAGATTCGCTTTAAGATTTTCAAGTTTCCCTCTCTTGTAAGGAAGGATTGTGTGGAATGTTTTAATCCAATCTTTAAACTGGTATTTTCAAAGGAACCTAATGGGTTAGGTGCCCAACGTCCATTAAATGAGTGCCTAATCTATTTAGGCTCCTTTGACAATCCAAGATTAACATATTGTTAGCCTAACTGTCCTCTTAATTTTACAAATGCAGTTTCCACTGATTCCAATTGGAGCTGCACAGATGCTATTGACAGAATGATCAACACCCTAAAGTTTCTTCTATTAACCTGTCACCACTTGAAACAGCATAAAATCTTGTAAATTTCAATCTCTCTCCTGCCAGATGAAATATCACTATTCACCTAGTCAAATTAGGAAAATATCTCATCAGGCCTCACAAGCTACTGCTGGAAAAAATGGAAGATACATCTTGCACAACATCTTCTGAACATGTTCCCCAGGATACAGAGGCCTGTAAATTACATAGTTAAAGGTAGGATATGTATTCTTAAAATGAATACAAACTTTCGATGGAAGCGAAGGAGAGGTAAGCAAGAAGCAAGCACGTAACTGTCTGAGAAAAAAAAACGTACTTAGAAAGGAATGGCTGATACCTCCTAAAGTGAACGAAAGGTGGGAGAGAATATCTACAGTTAAGCAGGGAGGACATATCCCAGATCAGATGCCCCAAAGATGTACAGGGTGAGGAGAAAAAGAGGCAGGATGCTCATCCCAGATGCATTCCAAAATAAGGAGTAACATACCTTAATCTTGCATCAGAATTCATCCCAGAAGCCTCCCTACCTAAAAAGCCCCCTTACACATAGGTTCCTCTTTGGGGAAGGAGTACCTCAGGCACCAGGAATGGTGCCAAATTTCCCCAAAGTCACCCCCATCCCCAACACCCCTGCCTCACCCAGGTAGGTATCCCCTCCCTCACAAGACAGGGATGTTCTCTACCTGCTCCCTGTAGGATCTCCTCCTGGCCCTCTCACCAGGTAAAGGATGCAGTCATCCCCACTGCCCTGCATCCACGTTCCCCTCACCGCCCCCGAAAGGTCAAGGGCTTTCTTCCTCCCTTCTCCTCCAACAGAACTCACCCCGGTGACCTCCTCCTGTCCCACTGGCCCTCCCCCCATGTCCCCTGCCCCATTCAGGGCTCACCAAACACAGGGTGCTTTGTCCCCTTCTGCCCCCCCCCTTGTCCTGATCCTCTCCACCCTACTCAATGTCATCCCCCCAATCTCTGACCTAGGCCTGCCCACCCCCCCCCGTACCCATACCCCCCCCCCACGTAGCTCCTGCCCATCTTCCCTCCATACCCATCTTCCCACCCCCATGCCAAAAGCCCAACCTCCCCCCCGTAGCTCCTGCCCCTCCTCCCCCCGCGGCCGCGGCCCTGCCCCCCATACCCCTCCGCCCGGGGCCGGGCTCACCAGGTAGAGGGTGCCGTAGATGCGCAGGGACTCGGCCAGCGCCCCGCGGGTGATGTGCACGAAGGCCTGGCCGCAGTGCGGATGCCAGGTGTGCCCGATCTCGTAGCAGTTGTGGGGGATGGACTTGCTCAGCGCCGCCATCTTGCCGCTCTCCTGCGACCGCCGGGGAGGGGGCGCCGCGGCACCACGAACGCAGGAGAGAGGTCGCGCGGCCGGGGGGTTACTCGCGGCCAAACCCGCCCCCCGCGCGGCTCGCGTGAGCCCAGCAACCAATCAGCGCGCCCCGCGCCCGGGCGGGACGAGCCGAACGCGACGTTCAGCGCTTGGGTTCCCCGAGGCCGGCAGCCGCCTCGACTGACCCGGCGGGAGGAGGAGCCAGCGGGCAGCGTTGTGTCCCGCGCCGTGCGGCGAGCACCGGCCGTGGGTGCGGGGAACGGTGTGCATGCCCGGTGTGGTGCAGAGGGGCCTGATCTGTGTATGCGGGCTGGAGAGGGCTGGATGGGGAGCTCCGTCCGTGCATGGGGGTGGAAAGGGCTAGAT
Source organism: Chelydra serpentina (assembly GCA_037349315.1). Taxonomy (NCBI): domain Eukaryota; kingdom Metazoa; phylum Chordata; order Testudines; family Chelydridae; genus Chelydra; species Chelydra serpentina. Next base: position 22,950,014 of record JBAIAC010000004.1, on the reverse strand, counting down.
GGGGAGCTGCGTGCATTGGGGAGGAAGGGTTGGATGGGGAGCTCCCTGCATTGGGGAGGAAGGGTTGGATGGGGAGCTCCGTCCGTGCATGGGGGTGGAAAGGGCTAGATGGGGAGCTGCGTGCATTGGGGAGGAAGGGTTGGATGGGGAGCTCCCTGCATTGGGGAGGAAGGGTTGGATGGGGAGCTCCGTGCATTGGGGGGGGGAGGGTTGGATGGGGAGCTCCGTGCATTGGGGGGAAGGGTTGGATGGGGAGCTCCGTGCGTGGGGCAGAGGAGGTGGAGAGGGTTGGATGGGGAGCACCGTGCATTGGGGAGGAAGGGTTGGATGGGGAGCACTGTGCATTGGGGGGGGGGAGGGTTGGATGGGGAGCACCGTGCATTGGGGGGGGGGGTTGGATGGGGAGCACCGTGCATTGGGGGGAGGGTTGGATGGGGAGCTCCGTGCATTGGGGGGGGAGGGTTGGATGGGGAGCACCGTGCATTGGGGAGGAAGGGTTGGATGGGGAGCACCGTTCATTGTGGGGGAAGGGTTGGATGGGGAGCACCGTGCATTGTGGGGGAAGGGTTGGATGGGGAGCACCGTGCATTGGGGGGAGGAAGGGTTGGATGTGGAGCTCCGTGCATTGGGGGGAGGAAGGGTTGGATGGGGAGCTCCGTTCATAGGGGGGGGGGGGAAGGGTTGGATGGAGAGCACCGTGCATTGTGGGGGAAGGGTTGGATGGGGAGCACCGTTCATTGTGGGGGAAGGGTTGGATGGGGAGCACCGTGCATTGTGGGGGAAGGGTTGGATGGGGAGCACCGTGCATTGGGGGGGAAGGGTTGGATGGGGAGCTCCGTGCATTGGGGGGGAAGGGTTGGATGGGGAGCTCCGTGCGTGGGGCAGAGGAGGTGGAGAGGGTTGGATGGGGAGCACCGTGCATTGGGGAGGAAGGGTTGGATGGGGAGCACCGTGCATTGGGGGGGGAAGGGTTGGATGGGGAGCACCGTGCATTGGGGGGGGGAGGGTTGGATGGGGAGCACCGTGCATTGGGGGGGGGGGAGGGTTGGATGGGGAGCTCCGTGCATTGGGGGGAAGGGTTGGATGGGGAGCACCGTGCATTGGGGCGGGGAGGGTTGGATGGGGAGCTCCGTGCATTGGGGGGAAGGGTTGGATGGAGAGCACCGTGCATTGTGGGGGAAGGGTTGGATGGGGAGCACCGTGCATTGGGGGGAGGAAGGGTTGGATGTGGAGCTCCGTGCATTGGGGGGAGGAAGGGTTGGATGGGGAGCTCCGTTCATGGGGGGGGGGGAAGGGTTGGATGTGGAGCTCCGTGCTTTGGGGGGGGAAGGGTTGGATGTGGAGCTCCGTGCTTTGGGGGGGGAAGGGTTGGATGGGGAGCACCGTGCATTGGGGGGGGAAGGGTTGGATGGGGAGCACCGTGCATTGGGGGGGAAGGGTTGGATGGGGAGCACCGTGCATTGGGGGGGAAAGGGTTTGATGAGGAGCTCTGTGCGTGGGGCAGAGGAGGTGGAGAGGGGATGGAGGGGGAGCTCCGTGCATGGAGGGGGAGGTGTGGAAAGGGCTGGATTATAACTGCTAGATGCAAAGTGGGGTTTGGGGTGAAGGCTGACAGCTTGTGACACACACACACCTCCTGTAATAAAGCCAGTTTTCTAGACTTCAGGCTCCATGGTATTGCCCCCAAATCTGGCATGTGGAGCAGTGCCCCTCTAGAAAGCAAAGTGACTGGCGATGCCCCATTGACCTATATTTCCCACCTTAAACATAGCATTTTGCTCTAGCCCACTACTTGCTGTCCATCTTAAGTCCTAGAGGCAGTCTTCTGCTCCGATTTTATGGTCCCTGTCACTTCCTCTCCATTATTAATGAAGAGTACTCCAGATTTTCCACTGGGATGTACTGGTTCCAGTTCTGTACTCTTCATGTTTTCTGATCCTAACCAATTATTCTACTTTGTTTAGTTGCTTGTTTTGGGATCCCCCCATCCTCCTGTAATAAGGCTGAGAGCTAGCTTCTGTCCTGCAGCAGGTGTGGTAACATGAGTCTCCCTCTCAGCCTGTCCCCTGAATCTGTAACAGGGCTGTTTGTGGTCAAATGGAGTCTCTCCCTCTCTCTGGTCCTTGCCAACAGCCATATCCCTCCATTATCAATTTTTATTAATAGAGTGGGCGAGCAAGTCATAAAAACACTTAGCAGTAACAGTGCTGCACATTACCAAAGTGCTGTGCAAACATCAGCTAATTAGGCTCTCCACCTTTGGAGATCAAGGTTTTCTCTGAGGTGTCAGCCGAAGGACATTCTGTTTAACAATAACTTTGTTTATAAAAAAAATGGCATATCTCCATTTATTGTTTATCTCCTAGAACTGGAAGGACCTTGAAAGGTCATCGAGTCCAGTCCCCTGCCTTCACTAGCAGGGCCAAGTACTGTCCCCTGACAGATTTTTGCCCCAGATTCCTAAGTGGCCCCCTCAAGGATTGAACTCACAACCCTGGGTTTAATAGGCCAATGCTCAAACCACTGAGCTATCCCTCCCCCCCTGCTGTGTTTTATATTTTCCATATATCTTGCCCTCTTTTTTTTTTTAAATTAAGATATCAGTAATGATAAAAGCAGTACCTTTCAAGTTTAGGGTTTTATCTGCCAAATCCTGAATTTGGAGTAATTAAGAATCCAGAGGCAAGTTAGAGAATAAGTCAGTGTAATAAGAACCTAACAAGCCAGAGAACTGCCTACCTCCAGAGGTTCACCAGCAAGGTATCAAATGTCAACACTTAGCCAATGAAACATTAAGAAGCATTACATCATCGGAACAAACTCTTTGGCTGATCCCAACCTTGGCTCCAGCAGCTCTTTCAGACTTCTGTGGACTGTACCTAAGTCTCCTCTGCATACAAGGCTCATAGCTCACATACATTATATTAATGACTCCTGTTCATCCCTCTGAACTAAGTTTAAACTTGGTAGCATTTGAAGGGTATAAATGCTTGTCTTGGACAAGAGGCGTATTCTTAAAGAGCTCCATCCCCAATATCCCTCTTTAAATCAGATATCCTGATTTCCTCAGCTCATCCATGATCCTGAACTCTGTCCTCCATATGTTCCCTCTCCAAAAATCTGCCTTTCACCACTTATGCTATTATCCCCGTGTCCTATCCTGCTGTGATTTCATTCACATCCCTGTCCAAGCCTTCATCTTCTCCCGTAACTATTGCAGCTCCTTTATATCTGGCCTTCAAGTCCCACCTGTGCAGCGGTGTGTGGGGAACAGCATACTTCACTTTGCCTTGCTGTGCAAAAGGCCACAGCAGGAGCTGGACAGAAAACAGGCCCCAGGGTCAGATAGGAAGAAAAACCTCCCTTTCCATAAAATAACCCAAAGGATCAGTAAAAGTTCAATACCCCCATCAAAGTATGGAGTTGGGACAGTTCCAGAAAGAGAAAAGAACTCCTTTATCCTGTAGTCAACTTCCAGGCCCTTCTTAGGGAAGATATGTGGATTCTCATTCAGCGGGTTGCAAGCAGTTTGTACAGTCCCAACTAATTCCTGCAAATTATCTGCTTATCTGGCACCAATCTCCTCCCATCTCTTCCAGCAAGTTTCCCATTGGTGCAAGAGCCTTTGACTCGGTAGCTCCTATCATCAAGTAAAAACATCTTCCTTTCTGCCTATTATTTTAATATCCAGAGAACACCAACAGAGTGTGTGTAGTCACAACTGGGAGAGGAGTTGTGCACTACCATCATGAATGGGAAGGGATGTGGGCCATGCCAGAAAAGTCTGAGAATTACAGTACCCTATTTAATTTGATACTAATGGTTTGTTTTAGCCTTCCCCATGATTTTTCATTCTCAGTGAACTGCAGGATGATGTACTGAAAACACAGAACCACATTCTAGATGGCATGATGTTTTGGCCCATGGTTAGGGAAGGGCCAATGCTTTTGGTACTGGAAGGTGTAGGAGGCATTTTGGGTTTGTGGAATAAGCTGGATGTTGAAATGCTCAGCAGTGAAATACTATACAGTGTTGATACCTGAATTTGCATATTTAGCTTTCAAAGTTAATAGATGTGAATGGGGCAGTTCATGCTACTCAGAGCTATTGACAATGGTTGTTTGCAAACTCAAGGGCTTGTTTACATGGGAAGCTTACATTGGTATAAGCTAAGGCCAGGTCTACACTCACAGTGTTTAGCCAGTATAATTGTTGGAACTGTGAAAAACATCACACACCCCCAAACCAGCATAGCTCTGCCAGCAAAGCCCCCTATGTAAAGGCAACTTTTATCAGCAAAAGGGTCTGTTTGTCAGTATAATGTATGTCATTTGGGGATGTGGTTTAACTAGACCAGCAAATGTAAGCTGTTTCTCCACTGGGCTGTTTGCTGTCAGTGCTGTACCAATATAGCTCTACTAGACTACCCATACACTACAGACTTCTGCCAGCAAAGCTTTGTCAGTTAGGGGTCTGAAGAGGTGTGGTCTGTGACTGACATAGCTGTGCCAGAAATAGTCCCTAGTGTGGATGCAATTATACCAGCAAAGCAGCACTTTTACTAATTGTGATGCTGTATGATTGAAATATGACCATTTCTATCATTGGTTTTGCCACTGTTAGACAGTTGCAACGTATTTTGTACAAAGTGTGTCATGTACGGTGTCAATGGAAAAGTTATGATTGGCTAAATAAGATCATCCTGTTTAAATCCATGTATCTTCCTCACTGTATCTGAAGTTATTTACATCCAGTCTAGCCAGCCCATTCAAGCTGGATGCCCCATTAAGGACACTTCACTCTAACAATGGGCCATGGAAGAAACTCATTCCACCCAGATAGCTCTTCCTTTGGACTCCTTAGCATGGATATGGGTAATGGCTGCCCCTGTGAGTTATCAAGCCATGGCGGACATGTGATATGCTTGTGTAACCCTGGACTCCATCTTGTGCCAGTAAGTTTCCACAAACTGGACTGTGAGCTTTGTTTGAAACAGTAAATTTCCAGGCACATGACTCCATCTTGCCTCTCTCCTGCCCTGATTTTCTGGACTGTGGATTTACAGCCAAAAGGAGCATAATGAACTATGAACTGAGGACCTTCCCGTCTTTCGAAAGTTACCAGAGAGACTTTACAAGCCAGTAGTCTATAACATCACTGCTACAAACCTGATATAAGGACATTGCAATTATTGTATGTATATGATCTATTAACGCTCTTCTTTTCTTTTACTAATAAACCTTTAGATTTTAGTTACTAAAGGATTGGCAGCAGTGTGATTATTGGGTAAGATCGGAGTTATATATTGGTCTGGCTAAGTGGCTGATCTCTTGAGATTGGAAGGACCCTATATGTGATGAAATTGGTTTTCAGTAACCACTCATCATAGAGTCTAGTGTCTGGGTGGGGAGACAAAGGCTGAAATGCCTAAGGAGACTGCATTTTTTAGTATTTGTTAACCAGTGTGGTGAGACAGAAGTTTATTTTTGCTACTGGCTTGGTATAATCTAATGATAGAATAACCACATGATTGGGATGAGTCTGCCCTATTTTTCAGCAGTTTGTCCTGAATCTGGCATTCTCAGCTGTGACCCACTGAGGCACGGTGACACTGATACAGCTTGTTTCGCTCATGGGAGTCGATTTACTATACCAGTACAAACCACAGCTTTGCAGATGTGTTTGCATCCACACTCGGAGCATTTGCCAGTATAGTACACTGGTGTTCCTAAAATGTCCCTAATGTAGATATGGCCTAAAGTATCCATTTTAACCAGTATAGTTTATAGTGATATAACCCTCTTTGTGGACACTCTCATACACTGAAAAAGGTCCTCTTATACGTGAATTTTATGTCACTTGGGGGAGAGGGGAGTTAAGCTAAACTGAAAAAAGCCACTCTTATCCTGGAATAAGACTGTACAATAGTCTATACTGGTTTAACTGGTAAAAATTTCCTGTGTAGAAAAGCACTGCATTGATTTGTGCTCTATTCACATTCACAAACAAAAGAGCTAGGAAATTCAGATTTGGGTGGTTTTGTTAGTGAAATGGTTGAGTTCTGAGACTAAGGATGAGTTCTGTGGCAAATTGATCAGCTACAAAATTGTGGTGTACATTGGGTCCTGTTTATATCATATTATTGCCTTAAATATACAGTTAGTATGACAAAGACTAAACAAACTACAGTTGTGTTGCACAGCTCTCTTTCAGCTGTGCTGGCAGCTTGAAGATACTCTCTACTAGTTTTCTTTCCATGACAGGGCAGGTGGCCGTGTGGGGGAAGTTAAGGCTCTATCTTGAGCCTATAACAGTTGGGCTAGTGGTGTGAATGATTCTGTACGCCTCCTCAGTGTATGTAGCTTAGGCTGTGAAGCTTTCTGGCTGGGAGCACTCTGGAGGCAATAGTACTCTAGCTATTTGGATCAAAATAAGATGAGGAAAGAGAGGAATGAGGTAATCCAAAAGAAGAACTGAACCTAACAAGAGGTTTCGAATTCCAAATGTATGGGAGCCTGGGAATCCTTCCGTGGAAACATGTTTAAATGTTGAATCAATCTGGAAGTATTTTAAGTATGAAGAAATATGACACCCTTGCCTCTTTTCCCTTATGAAGCTTTCAAACTTGGGGTCTTTTCTGTTTTGTATTTGTTTTTTTACCTTGGGTTAGGTGATTCAGCTCTTCCCTATTATGCATGCTCAGTTCAGTGCCTGAATTGGCTCTTCCCCCCGCCCCGGTCAGAGCCTTTTATTTCAACATACAAAGTACAGGGATCTCAGGTCGCCGGCTTGGCAGGGGCAGAACTGGCTGAGAAAGGAGCCTAGTGCTTAGCCACGCCGTCAGGGGCTCGTTCACCTGCACATCTACCAATGTGATATATACCATCATGTGCCAGCAATGACCCTCTGCCATGTACATTGGCCAAACTGGACAGTCTCTACGCATAAAAATAAATGGACACAAATCTGACATCAGGAATCATAACATTCAAAAACCAGTAGGAGAACACTTCAACCTCTCTGGTCACTCAGTTACAGACTTAAAAGTGGCAATTCTTCAACAAAAAAACTTCAAAAACAGACTCCAACAAGAAACTGCTGAACTGGAATTAATTTGCAAACTGGATACCATTAACTTAGGCTTGAATAAACACTGGGAGTGGCTGAGTCATTACACAAACTGAATCTATTTCCCCATGTTAAGTATCCCCTTACTGTTACTCACACCTTCTTGTCAACTGTCTGAAATGGGCCACCCTATCACTACAAAAGGTTTTTTTTTCTCCTGCTGATAATAGCTCATCTTAATTAATTAGCCTCTTGGAGTTAGTATGGCAACTTCCACCTTTTCATGTTCTGTGTGTGTGTGTGTGTGTGTATATATATTATATATATAATATATACATATATCTTCCTGCTGTATGTTCCATTCTATGCATCTGATGAAGTGGGCTATAACTATAGCCCACGAAAGCTTATGCCCAAATAAATTTGCTAAGGTTAGTCTCTAAGTTGCCACAAGTACTCCTCGTTCTTATTACTAACACAGACACCATGCAGTCATCACCCTGGGGGAGCTACTCTTGCCTTTAACTGATAAGAGATGCTGTTTCTAGCAGAATGGTTACTCAATCTTATCTTCCTGTTTTTCTGTTTTCTCTTCTCCAGTTCTTTTGCTATCATCTCTGTTTCTTTCTCCTTTTATGTTTGTTCTCTCCCCAACTCCAGTGTCTTTCCACTTACCCTTTAAAATGCTTGGAGATCCTGACATGAAAGATTGTATAAGTGCTAAGCACATTGTTATGGATCAAATTCATCCCTGATGTTACTCCACTGAAGTAATTTGATATGTGCATGTGTGTGTTTATGTGTATACACATGTGTAAAATAGGGCAGACTCACCCCAATCTTGTGGTTAGTCTATCATTAGATTACACCAAGCCAGTATCAAAAATAAACTTCTGTCTCACCACAGTGGTTAACAAGAAGTCAAAAATGCAGTTTCCTTAGGCATTCCAGCCTTTGTTTCCCCACCCAGACACTGGACTCTGTGATGCATGGTTACTGAAAACCAATTTCATCAAGTATAGGATCCTTCCAATCTCAAGAGATCAGCCACTTAGCCAGGTCAATATATAACTCAGATCTTACTTATAATCACACTGCTGCTAATCTTCAGTAAACAACAAACTAATAAGAAAAGAGCAGATGTTTTAGTCTTGTCCGGAAAGATGGTAGATACGTAATCTGGAGAATGAGGGAAAGAGCATTCCAGAGAAGAGCTGCAAGCCCTCAATAGAGAAGGCCTGGAATTCCATCCTGTCTATATACTGTGATACAGGAGGGCCAGGGAGCAGCAGTAGTAGAGTGTGAGAGGGGAAATATATAAGCCCTAGGCTAATTAAGGCGTGGTTCCCTGGAGACTAGGGAGGGTGGCTACAGGTTAATTGGAGCACCTGCAGTCAATTAAGGCCCTCTCAGGAACCTAATAAAACCCCCTGCTTCAGGCAGACAGAGGAGGAAGGAGTTGGAGCAGAGTGGTTTGGAGTGGAATAGAGAGCAGTTTGGAGGAGTTGAAGCAGAGTGGATTGGTGGTGGAGCTGAGAGCAGTTTGGAGGAGTTGAAGCAGAGTGGATTGGTGGTGGAGCAGAGAGCAGTGTGGAGGAAAGCAGAGGAGAGTTTGGAGAAGTGCTGTGGTGGGCTAAGAAGATCAAGACCTTAGGTAAAGGGACACCTGGCTTGTGCAGAGGGAAGGCAGGAAGCCCCACAAGCAGGAGAGGGAAGGAGCCCAGGGGAAAGTATCACTAGTACAAGTGGTTTACCCGCTAACCTAGGGCCCCTGGGCTGGGACCCAGAGTAGAGGGCGGGCCTGGGTCCCTCCCTCTCCATTCCCCTTCTCTGGGATACTAGTGGGACAGCTGATACCCCAGTTCATGGGCAAGAAACGGTGCCCTGAAAACCCCCCACAAGAAGAGAAAGTGCGGGACTCTCATAGTAGTGCCAGCAATTTGCCACAATACATACCTAGGGACAGTCAACCTTACCTACCTGTTTCTTGTCAGGACCAGGGTACAATATTGTGACAGCTATGTAGGAAACAAATTGCAAGCTGATAATAGAGGAAACCATTTCTATTTGCACCTATCCTGATAGTCTCTAATGCTTGGGAAGTCAGTGGAAGTTAACTGAACTGTATTTTTACAGATTGTCCTCCAGGAGAACGGACTCCTTAAGGAAAAGATTTCAGCCTTCACCCTGAAATCCCTCTAGTCTAGATTAGAGTGTAAGCCTGTTCACATTATTTGAGCATGTTTTCTTGCTTTCAATTGTGCATGTTACTCGTTCATTTTTTAGTAGGGAATGATCTCAAAATACCCTTGTGTCTGCTTATATTTAAAAGGTAAGGGAATTAACTGGAATGTTTCCCATTTTCCAGATGTAATATTTTCCAAAATAAATATGGGGTGAACTGTGGGATAATATCATGTGAACATTTTGAGTCACACAGTAATATCCTGCAGTTTGTAGAAACCTGGATTTTTTCCAAAAATAAATTTGTAGTCTTTCTTACAGGGATACTATATTTAATAACAAGAAAATAGGGTCATAGTGCTAGCCACACTGATATTGCCACACATACCAAAACATGATATTGGGTCAATTTTATACCTGCTGTAAATCTATTGGCTTCAATAAAGTTGCACACAACTGAATCTTACCTATTAAGATGATGTACTATTGGTCCAGTAGCTAGTGTCATTCTCTTAATCGCTTGGCTACATTGAACCATAAAGTTTTTAATTAAACAATTAAATTCAACCCTGGATAAATAGTAAAGGACAGTGTGATGTGTACCATCACAAGAGAAGCCTGGGGCAGGAATTCTGACCCAGAGAGTCACAACTTCTCCTTTGACCCTCTCTTCCTTCCAAGGAAGTAGTTTACTGCAGCCATGAAAAGAGTGCAGGTTACTTCCTCCCTTATAGTAGCTCAGCTCTACACTCTTCCCCACCCACCTGCTTGGTGGGGCAGTGTCGCTGCCATGTTTGATACTCCCTCCCACTGGCTGATACTCTGTCTTTGCTTTATTCAGATCCCTCCTAAAAACCCACTTCTACAGCATCACCTACTAAAAATGAGCTTGTTCTCTGATGGAAAAAAAGGTGTACCACCGCGATGCATGTCTAATCTGCCGAATCTGAATAACCTTATAATCATATCTGTGGCGCAATGTCCTTCCTCCACACTCCCCTTTCCTGTATTTGTTTTATCAAGTTAATCATTTAGATCCAGAGGGTAACCTGTCATACATGCCCTCAACACCCTTTGATTCGCATGCACCAGTGGGTAGTAGCTCAGGTGGCGACAGCCGTCTTCATAGGGCCGCAACATTCATCCCCTCACCGTCCATAATGTGGGTGAGAAAGAGCAGAGCTTCAGCTCCATCCACAACCTGCTGATCAGCACAGTCATGCCAGGGGACATATGTTGTGCCAGGTGTAGTGTTGACACAGAGTATACTCCCTGAAGCAGGGGAGAGAGAACCAGCAGAGGGAATCTGAGTCACAATTTGTTTCCCAGTCTGCTTTTGCGGCAGTGCTACAACTTCTTTCTTTGATTCCTGTCCACCAGCTCAGCAGCGACAATGGGGCAAGTGAAGTCTTTGGACCACTTTCTGTCTTTTACCAGCTTCACAGCCTTGTTCATCTTTAGACCTTTTCGTTCTATGTTCTTCTTCACCATGTCTACCCAATGCATCCTCAGTTTTCCCCTGTTTCTAGTTCCTTGCACTCTGGGATGTATCACCATGTATTGTGTCCTTTTCGGGCCCATTTTTGACACAAATCCATAATATGGCAGTCTATTTTTAATCTTCTGCAACAACGTAATTTCTTGCCCAAGCTGTTTTCTTATCCCCTTTTTTTTTTTAATTTTCTGCAGTCTTGATGCTCTCAATATTCCCCTCAGCTAGTTCATTTCTGTGGTTCATTGGCTTTCCTCATACTCCAACCCATACAGCGGTATCAGCACAGCAGTTGTCTCAAATGTCTTTAGCTTTCCAAATATTGCAGGGTTTTCCAAATGTAGTAGCAGCTAATAGAGTTTTCTTATGTCATATCTTCACAGTTCCCATTCTTTGACACTAGTCTTCCAATATAAACGCAATTTTCCACTTGTTCTAGTTCTTTGTCACCGACTTTGATCTTTACCTCTTCCTCTTGTCTTTCAATTGCCATCATTTTTGTCTTCTCCATACTGATCTTCAGTCCAAATTTTCTGTTTTCCCAGACTCTCTACCTTGTCAGTTGTTCTTTGTACATCCTCCTTGGGCAATGCTATACAGTCAATATCATCTGTGTCTAAGGTTATTCACTGTGCTCCCACACAACATCACTCATCTCATTTCACCTCTCCCGTCAGTACTGCTACCAGTACCCAGTTGAACAAATCTGGCATCCTTGTCTCACTTCTGCAGTCGTCCATCCTCCTCTTGTCTGCTCTCACCACACTCATCAACTTGCTGTAGCCAATCTCTATCGGCTTAATCAGTTGGTAGGGGGTGCTATACATTTTCAAGACATGCCACAACCCTTTATGCCAACTGCTATCACAAACCAAGTTGATGTCTACAAAGTTATTGTAACAGGTTCGGTTGTGTTCTATGTACTTCTCTAATATGTCTTATCACAAATAACTGATCTATTGTACTTCCAGCCAGTTCCTCTGCAAGAACCACTTCCATGTACCTCTTCATTCTCCTCTGCAATATCTTGGTGAATGCTTGTCCTGGCACAACATGGTGCCCCAAACATAGGGTTCATAGCAAAGCTGTGATTGAGCCCTTAAATTGTAACCTCGTAGCACCTGGAACCTTCTTTATCTGTTACTTGTGAAGTGCCTAGCCCACTTGTAGCAGCTATAAAATACTAATTCATAACTTTCAGAATGCAGGATCTAGGCCTAAAGCTGGACCAGGAGAAGGCCAGCTGAGGGGCAAAGACAAGCAATCAAATAAGGTCACAAGGTCATCAAAAAGAGGTAAATAAAGTATTTACACCACTGGAAATAAAAGCCAAGATATTTTTTTAATGCGTGCCTAAAGTTAGACTATACCTTAGACAGTACTGATAATAGTAAGGGGGAGGGATAGCTCAGTGGTTTGAGCATTGGCCTGCTAAACCCAGGGTTGTGAGTTCAATCCTTGAGGGGACCATTTAGGGATCTGGGGGCAAAATCTGTCAGGGGACAGTACTTGCTTCTGCTAGTGAAGGCAGGGGACTGGACTTGATAACCTTTCAAGGTCCTTCCAGCTCTATGAGACAGGCATATCTCCATATATTATATAAATCTGTATTCAGCATCCTGATGTTCAAAAGTGCTGACCACCTCGCAGCTCCATTTGAAGTTCATTACAGCTGCTGGGTGTTAGGGTTAAATTTTCAAAAGGACTTAGTGATTCAGTGCTTTTACTTTAGCCTGTCCAATTTGAGACATTTTACAAAGACTTTGTACTCACCTCGCACACAGTCCATAAAGAGGCCTGATCGTCAGAAAGTACCGAGCACCTATCCTTTGAGTGTGAATGAAGGAAAAATCAAGGAAAGAAGTGGAAACGGCCTGGCAAAAACCTCTCACTAGAACTGCTTCAATGGATACTGAATATTTCCACCTTCAATGAATGAAAACTCCCTTTTTCAACACCCATGGCTCCTCCATGTGAGACATTTCTTTGCTATGTGCTTAGCATTGATGCAGCACTTTACATTTCAAATAACTGTCAGCATTTAAGGGCCAGGTTCTGATCTTATTTACACAAGTAAATATGGACTTCATCAGTCACAATTTGTGTAACTGAAATCAGAAGGATTTTGAAGCCTTGAGAGAGTTAAGTCCCAAATCCCATTCAATGTGAGTTGGGCACCTTCATTCTCTTGTTTGAAAATCCCATCCTTGAAGTATTAGGTTACCTTGTCAATTCCCCTTGCTGAAACAAGTAAGCATAAAGCATGAACTCCTGGATTCTAATTCTTGGTCTGCCATAGACTTGCTAAGTGGACTTAGCCAAGCTCCTTAGCCCATTTGTGCCTGTATAAAACTGGAATAACAATGTTTGCCTCACAGGCATGTCCCATAGATTAGTTAGTTAAATGTTTGTCTAGCTCTTTGTATATGTCAAGTGTTATGAATTATTCTTATTAAACAACCTGAGTGATTGGGCTTCCATCACTCGCTGAGAGAGGGTATTCCATAGTCTAACATCTCACGGTCAGTCGTTTTTTCCTGATATTTGGTCTAAATTTTCCTGATATTTTTGTAGCATTTTTCAGCCAAAGAACCCAAAGCATTCTATAAACTTCACAAACTAGGGAATGAAATAAACAGAAAACATGCTGTTTTAGCCACCATTCTGGGGTGTGTGGAAGGGGTATGGAGGGGGCATGGTGCCACTTTTCCACCATCCCACCTCCACCCCCACCCCACCCCACCACCTCCTTCCATGGAAGCCCCTCCATGCATATTCTCTGTATTTGGCACTCTCTTTTATTTGATGAGGAAGTGGAGCAGTGGGATTGTTTTATGCATATTCTTGCTCTACTCCGTCAAAATCCCATGAGGGAGACTTTTGACCCAGGAATCAGTGCTGTCTTTAGAACAAGGTCTTGATATCCATGGGTCTAGGGTTCATGGGTCCTGTATAATGAAGCAGCATTCCCCCAATGGGATGATTCAGTGGAAGTTCAAGGATATTGCTTCAGTTCTGAGTCAGAAACTGAGTTCTCGGAGGCAGGGCTATCTTTTACTGAATCACCAATACCACTTCCAGCAGTTCCTCCTGCAAACCTCTTCTCATATCCTTTACTTGACATGATACAGGAGTACTTGCTGGACTCATGGTTTTGAATCCTGGCAAGCCTGGCTCATCGCTTCCTCATTCTGAGGTAGATACACTGAGTTCCATGCTGCATGTGAGCCTTTCAGAAAAGACCTTAAAACTGAAGTCCTGTCTGATTTGCAAGGAAGGAATTCTTAAGTGGAGGGGTTTGCCCCGTTTTTATGGTCAAAATCTCCCCTAGTCCCCACTTCTGTGCTGCACTCAGTTTTAGAGATTGGCTGCATTTTAGTGGCACAGGGAATGAGTCTCTAAATACATACAGGAATCATTCTCCCTTGCTTTGCCCCATGAGCTTCAAAAGAAGAGAGACCTTTGTACACTGGTATATTCCATAGGTGATTCCTCCATATGTGGAATTCTTGCATGTTCCCCCTCTCTTCAGTTGTGCAATGATTTCATCCTCTCATGCAGTATCATTGCCAGTTGTAGCCTGCAAATTCCATCTTTGGTTAATAAGAAGCTTTGTTTCTTGGTCTGTATGTTTTGGTTGAAACCCAGATTTCTCTGTTTTTGTATTCACATTTTTCACAAGCTTAAAAAAAAAAAGCTGGGGTCAAAATAATCACCTGACCATCTTGCATTATTTCCATCACCGAGGAACTTAAGTACCATGGTAATACCAGTTCTCATGTTGTTTTGGCCCCATGAAAAACTCACGGAGGAATTAAAAATGCCTCTGAACAATACAAACGTAAATACTAGAATTCGCATACACGCTTATTATTTTCTAACCTCCTGTATAGGTCTAAAGGTTATTAGAGGAATTGTCAGGCTACAACTATAAATGATACTGTTTCAAAAGGAGAGATTATTCCACACTCAATTGTGTGTGATGCAGTAATAATGATCTAATCTTACAATTGTGCCTTTCCTGCCAAAATGCTTTACGTTGCGAGAATGCCAGAGTGATAAGCACTATATCAAAAGCTAAAATACAGACAGATGACAGATTATGGGCCTGATTCTTTAGACTTGCACCTTGTGTAGTTAGCTGCATATGCGAGGTGAGTACAAAGTCGTCATAAAATGACTCCCCAAGGTACCACACTATGGAGCATCAGACCCTCGCTGCTAGATTATTTTAAAAAGGGGAGGTGGCAATAGAAAAATGTTTATTGGTTTTATAATTTTTTATAGGGTGGGGAGACGGGGTTTATTAATCTTTTTGTGCTCTGCTTTAATTCCCAGGCTGGTGCTGGGCAGAGCAAAGACCAGTCAATTACCTCTTTGGCTACTCTTGTACCTGTCCAGAGTGGGTGATTAGGGCACTCGGCAAAGATGAGAGCAGCTGAATACCTCCTCAACTGCTCTGGAACCTGTCTTGAATGGGAGTGGAGGCACTAGGCAAAGTTGCTATTGGCAGCAAGTCGAGGGCGGTACTCTGAACTGTCAGAGGTAGATGGGCATGTCTGAAGGGCCAACAGAATTAGCACAGCTGCAGCTCCTGTACTTTCTGTCTGTCCTAGCACCAGTAACCGTTCAAAACAAACTGTTTTAGCCAGACTCTTTTACCACATTTGTTTGGAGCTAGTGCAGTTACAAGGCACGTGGAATGCTTGTGACACATTCTGAGCACTTTTGTGAACACACAACAGGGTACACGTGGGGCTACAAAGTGTTCTCACCACCATTTCAAGTGCTGGAACGAGTTTTGCAAAGGCCAAAAGTCTCTAACACATAATGGCCTTCGGTGGGTGTAACAGTGACCTGTAAGATCAATTTACCAATTTTAATGCTAATTAGATGTTGCCCCCAAACGGGTCAAACCCAGTCCTACTCAGAACCTAGCATCAAGTCTAAGGGTTTGTCTTCACACAAAAGTTGTGCCACTTTAATTATACCAGAAAAGTTAAACTGGTTCAACCCGCTAGCATGGACTGATATTGGTATAAGGCACCTTATACAGCATAGCTATTTCTACAGGAGAAGGGGAGTAATCTATATTAATATAAGGCACCTTTGTACCAGTTTAACTGCATCCACACTAGGGGCTATGCCAGTATAACTATATTAGTAAAATACCACATCCCTAACTGAAATGGTTGTACCAGTTCCCAAAGACCAGGCCTTAAAATCTCAGACAATGGCCATCGAGGGACACACGGGTCATTAAAAAAAGATAATCCAAGAACAGAGGGGAAGAATAAAGTTTGGCAATGTCTGGCATTCAAAGACTGCGTTTGAAATGGCCCATGTGTGAATGAACAATATTTCTGCAAACTGGACCATCCTACCGGCTGTTTAATTGAAAAATTCTGGGCCCGATTCTCATTTACACTAAGGCTCATTTACATCACTCTTTAAAGGGGCTTGAATAATTTATATTTGCTTTAGGGCTACCTTGCAGTGCCAGGCCAGTGTAAATAGGCTTTTATGTACATGACAATCAGGCCTATAATTTCCATCAGCCAGGGATACAGTTTAAGACTACATAGAATCATAGAATCTCAGGGTTGGAAGGGACCTCAGGAGGTCATCTAGTCCAACCCCCTGCTCAAAGCAGGACCAACCCCAACTAGATCATCCCAGCCAGGGCTTTGTCAAGCCTGACCTTAAAAACCTTTAAGGAAGGAGATTCCACCACCTCCCTAGGTAACCCATTCCAGTGCTTCACATCAAGTTGCCTTTTGGCATATTCACAAAATCTACAAAGGGAGTGTGGGTATAGCTCACCCAAGCTCTGGGCAGAGGCAGGACATTCTTCCCAGGAGAGTGAAAGTCACCTGTCTGTGATATTTTTTAAAAGGTTACTTTCTGCCATGGTTGGCATGTTATAGACTGTAATGTAACTAAGCCGGACATGCTAGTTCACATGCTTTTTTTGTGGGGAGAAAATATCCATTTAAAGATTCACCGGCATGTTCTGACTGCTTTGCGCTGCTCCAGTGACACAAAGCAACCATAAACCTTGAGTAACTGGCCAATTAAACCAGTTTACGTCTGCTTTGCATCAGTGGAGCAGTGCAAAGCAACTGGGATCAGTGAATCTGGCCTCTAATCTATCATTTATCTGGCATCTAATCTATCAATTACGGTTTATATGTAGCCTAACTTGATATTCAAAGGCCATGTCTACACTAGGAGCGTGTTGCTGTATAACTACTGGTATTCTATACCAGCAACATGCTCCTAGTGAGAATGCAGCTTATACAGGAAAAGCTCCCGGTACAGCTTATTCCACCAACAACAACCCCATCTCATCCCCCAAGCAAAACAAGCTATACCAGTAAAAGCAGAGTTTTGCCAGTATAACTGTCTACACTAGGGGCTTCTGCTGGCCCAGTCAGAGATTACAGCCCCTCACACCGCTGACTGACACAGCTATGCCAGCAGATGTCTGTAAAATAGACATGGCCGAAGTCTAATAATTTGTTTAAAAGATCATAAGTGATTTCTATAAGTAATGGATTTAGAGGGAAAGCAGTGTCTAATGCTTTCAAATAAAGTATTACTTCTCTCTTTGTGCTGTAGGTGAGCTGAGTGACAGCTGGGTTTTTGGTCATGAGTTAGAAGAAGGCTGCGCTGAAATGCCACAGAGCGACTTGCAAGTACAACGTGTGCAAAGAGAGACAAATGCACAGGAAGTAACCAGTGAAACGCCTATGTAATCAAAGAAAAATGGGAAACAGGAAGATCCAGTTGGAAAAGGAGCTTTAGAAAGAGGAAATCCATGCAAACTTGCAAAATGACATGTGACCTATCAGAGAAATGTAACTCAATTTGTCTTTCCAATGTCAAAGTTAAATAACATCCTGAGCATGCGCTGTCTATTATTTCCAAACTTCCAGACCGATTTGGGATTGCAAAACAAAAGTTCTTCAACCCAGTCAAAATGTACATTCCTCCAAGACTGCACACTGTACATGCCAAATTTGAAGTTATAAAACCAAGCTGTTTTTGAGTTATCAGAGTGTAAAAAAGCCCCTGAACAATTTTCTTAGAGGAAAAATATTTATTGTTTCCAAAAAATATTAATCTTCTGAGCTAAGTTCAAGCATGGGAAATGTCAACCCAAAAGGTTAATCTTTGAAAAAGTTATAAGCAAATGAAAGTAGCAGTTTAGAATGAAAGTGATAGTATGTCAATCAGTATTGGTTTCATAGTTCAGACTGAAATTTTTTCCCCATTAAGTCAGGCTTTCAAATTGTAATCCACTAATTTTCCCAAACAGAAACAGATCTTCAAATCTGACATATTGGATCTCTTTACAGGGTAGAGGTTTCCTGGCAAATATGGTAAAAATCAGACAGCAAATTTTAAAATTGTTTTCACAGTGTAGTTTATTTTTTTAAGATGTACTAATGCTTTTTGGCTAATCAGATCTCAATAATGGCTTGGCCTAGAAAGCCCATATTTGTTTTGCTGGTCTTGATGAGGATATGGACTTTTTCATATCTTGAGGTGGGAGATTGTTGGTCAGATTGTTGTTTTTAAGTGTACAAGAGCAAATATAAATTGACCTCACTCCAACTACCAAGCTGAGTCAGAGGTGAACAGGAGACCATGGTAATGTGGTGAGGCAGGAACTGGGGTTAGGAGACTACTAG
The DNA here is from genome assembly GCA_037349315.1 of Chelydra serpentina. Lineage (NCBI taxonomy): Eukaryota > Metazoa > Chordata > Testudines > Chelydridae > Chelydra > Chelydra serpentina. Next base: position 22,931,573 of record JBAIAC010000004.1, on the reverse strand, counting down.
GGGGACCACAGAGCCATGAATGGATGTATGGATCACATTGTGGGGTAGGACAGCGTTGGAGCATGAGGGCAGAGAAAGTACATAGAATGAGGGAAAGGAGAAGTGGGTTCAGGGAACCAGGAGAGGTACATAAGGTGTATCTACAGGGCATCTGGGCAGATAGAGATGGGGACAAGGTAAGGGGAAGTGCGTACAGTTTCCAATGTAGATAAAAGTCTCCAAGTTTTCTATTCCACTCACCATCCACTACCCCCATATCCCAGACAGGTAGAAATCCCACCATCACACACCTATAGATGGACTTGCTAACTGGAGGAGAGGAGCCCTGCTCTGGTGAGGCTTATAAGATGTGTCTCAGCAGGGTTCCCCTCCTGCAGATCTAAGATGCTAAAGCCAGTTTCAATGTCTGTAGCTCATTTAAAAAAAACCCAATAGAAATTTGTTTTCAAATGTTAATTAAGAAGAAATTTAATGTCTAAAGTCTATTCTAATGGAGTCCAGATAATGAACAGTTAAAGGATCCAGAAAATTTACCACAATTTTATAACCTTCCATCATTCACTGCCACCCACATAGTTTCCACTATCCATCCAAACTCAGCTGAATTATTTAACAGTGTACAAGCATATAATCAAAGACTCTCCCTGCCACAAGTAATTTATAGTATAAGAAGACAAGTGGCATGCAGAAGGATGAGGGAAGAGGGAAGCAGTCAAACTTAGCATTGCCTCATAATATTTTTTAAAGTACACCCAAAGATCAAATGACTGGGGGCTACAGTCTCATAGCTTTGCTCACACTGAGCAGCACCATTCTTTACAAGCAGCCCCATGGATTTCAGTGGGAGCCCTCCTGGAAAAATGTATTGTTCAACGTGAGTAAAGAGATCTGGCCCTAGGAGATTATTGGAAATTATTCCCTTGAATGAGAAATGGGATTTTATAATCTCCTAGCATGAAATTCACTTCTGTGTAGAGGGCCTGGACAAGGCCTGTGCACCACTTAAATCTCACAAATAGACACTAATCCCTGGGGGAAATGAAATATACCAATGAATGTGCACAGCCTTGACCTCTTTCAGCTGTGGGAGTGTGGGACAGTAATTGCATTCAGCAGAGAAGCAGATTATTTCCACTTGTAACTCTCAAATTTGGGGTCCTGCAGGAGATGCAGTAACTCACCTGCATCTCCATCACACATTCTTCAGGTCTGCCAAAAAGTATCTATCATATGGATGATTATATGTATTGTCATTGGAAAGGCGCTGAATCACTCCCTCCATCAGAGTTTGCCTATTGGACTTCCATGCAGACAGTGCCATACCAACGTATCCTAAAAAAAATGTATTCTCAGAGCCATTACCTTAGCCAAAAAAATTCTGCTCAGACACTGTAAAAATGTAAACACTTCCTCATTCACAGAGTACATCTTAGAACTTGTGATCAACCTCATACCAGAGATTATCACTGGCTCAAGAAGAAGAGCTTTCATTTTCTAATGACGTATACAGATCAGAGTGCCAAGCAGGGACTGCAAAGTGATCGTATGGAGCCAAGAGAACAATAATATGGACATAAATGACAGCAAGGTGCGATGAAATGTAAGCAAGCAGGCAGACCTTGTGCATGATTGCTGTCACAGGAGGATTTCTTCCCAAACAGATGGCACTTGAAACAATAAGCAAGTTCTCAGTTTACCCCCATCTCTGGGATCTTGCTTTGCTTTGTGCAAGTAGCAGTCAACTTTGCTACAGGCCACTCTCCTGTTGTACATATGAATATAGCCAGGCAAGACACCATCTGTATACTTCTATGCATCTAAAAGCAGGATTCCACCCTTGTCTCTGGTTACAGGAAGAAACCATTACTACTCGCTCTTAACATTGAAATGGAAAAAGCAAAAGGGAAGAAAGCCACTGCCTCATGAATGAGGATCAGCAAGATGTGGCTGGAGGGTTATAGTAAAGTCTATCTCTGCATAGCTTTCAGCTGAGGAACTTTGCCCCACTGGCCAAACAGTTCAATGGCATACCCACATTTTGATACAAAAGATAAGGAAGTTAGATATCCTTTCTGTATAACATTTCTTCTAGAAGCTTTTTGAGAGCCTTGTTGTTATTGTACTTCATTGGGTACAAGTCATACTGTGTATATTTTATGTTGCACTTCATGTGCCTTAGTGCGCTAGCCTGCTGACTTAATGGATTTTCAGTAACTTGAAGTCTTTAAATCATGATTTGAGTCCTTCAGTAACTCAGCCAGAGGTTTTGGGTCTATTACAGGAGTGTGTGGGTGAGATTCTATGGCCTGCAATGTGCAGGAGGTCAGACTAGATCAGTGGTTCTCAAACTTTTTTCCGTGGACTACTTTAAAATTGCTGAGGGTCTCGGCAGACCACTTAATGATCTTTCCAAATGTTGTTTGTACCATTAGCTAACTATTGTAAAGCGCTTTGGATAAAAGCGCGATATAAAAATAACTTAGCAATAATTAACTTTTTTTGTTCTACAAATAAAAGCACACAACTCATATTTTCATATCAGTAGTTTTACCTTTCTAATGCGATGGATGTGCCCTCTCTCCTCTGCTGCAGCAGCTCCCCGAGCTGGGGCTGGGAAGGAGGGGGGTCTCTCCCTCTCTGCCCCACCACAGCAGCCCCCAATCTGGGGCTGGGTAGGAAGGGGGTCTCTCCCCAGTAGCCACAGCCCTGGAGCTGGGGAAAGTCACCTCTTTCTCTGGCCACCACAGCCCTGCACATCCCAAATTCCCCCCACCCCTTCTTCTCACCCCACTGCCGCCTCCTATCTACCCCCTATTCCCCCCAAGGCCACCACCTCACCTTACATGTGTGTCTTCTCCAGGGTCCAGACACGTAATTAGTGGAGCCACGCCTGCGCAGCTCCACTAATTAGGTGGATGGCCCTTCATTCTCTCATGTGTGGCCATCCAGGCACGCACCTTAGAGCGAACTATCTGCGGACCACCTGAATGGAGCTCGCGGACCACTGGTGGTCCACAGATCAGTTTGAGAACATCTGGACTAGATGATCACGATGGTCTCTTCTGGCCTTAAAGTCTACGAGTCTATGAGATTCCTAAGAACCATAGATTCAAATCCTATAAGAATCAAAGCAGCCCCTTTTCCTTCTGAGGCAGATAAAGTGAGTGTAATACAGTGAGTTTTCTGGAACAGAACTAAAAACCAGAGGATCTTTCTGATCATCAAAGTTCCCGTGACTGTTTCTGTAAGATAAAAGTTTGTCCATATGTCCTGGTTAAAATGTCCCTTTCTCCTCCTCCTTCTTCTATGCAGCATACAGTGCACCAGTTGGTTGCCACCATCTGCCCCATAGTAGCTGCATGACAGTAATATTGTACATCCTACTCCCACTGAAGTCGATGTCAAAACTTTCATTGATTTTAATTTAAGAACATAAGAATGGCCATATTGGATCAGACCAATGGTTCATCTAGCCCAGTATCCTGTCTTCCGACAGTGGCCAGATGCTTTGGAGGGAATGAACAGAACAGGGCAATTGTCAAATGATCCATCATCCCCTGTTGTCCAGTCCCAACTTGAATTGGGCACCTAGCTCTCATTTCTGCCTTTGAAAATCTCCCCCTACATTCTTTGGAGTGGAATCTCATACTATGTGTATGTATGACACACCACTTACCCTAATGGGGCCTGAATCTCAGTTTATTATTAATAATTATTATTAGTGAAGGAAAATGCAAAATGATTGATGGCTAAGTGCAACTGACATTCAAGTTATCTACAAAATGACTATGAGTTTGCCTATCAAAAAGATGCACAGAATGGAATACGGTAACGGAATATCCACATCAGAGATAGGGCCCAGACCTGTAGTTCTTATGGAGATCAAACCACTATTGACTTCCAGGTATCACTGGAGCTGCATATTGCTGTAGTCCCATGTCAGTACACAGAGAATTACATCTGCTTTGCCACTTACAACGCTCTGCTTTGCCACTTTGTTACATCTGTTGTCTGCTGGTGCTACTTCAGTGAAATCAGTGGAGTATGCTCCATGTAAAATGAGTGTTAGTGTAAGCCCTCTGAGTTCAGAATACACACTTAAGTAACTATTCATTTAAAAAAAAAAATTCTCCTGACTAAATAATAATGCCCACCACTGACCTATCATGTAGCAATTACCTAATTTAATAATGTTGCATATGTACAGTGCCCTTCATTCAGAAAGATTCCAAAATGATTTTAAAATGTTATCAAACAAAATCAATATTTTCCGATTTTAACAAACTTGTGGCCATTTAGGACATTACAGGTGTCATTTTTCTGGCCATTCAGAATGTCATACGGAGAGAATTCAAATGGTTTGCTCCAGGGGCCCACTCCAACTTTCACTGAAGCCAATGGAAAATTCAGCAGTAGTTGGATCAGGCCCAAGATTACAGGGCTCTTCCCACTTGAGCTATTCAAACAGTTCGATATATCTATATCGTTGATCTTCCTGAGTAGAAGCCCAAATTCATTAGATGTGCCACAGGCAGATAAGCACATAACATTTCTTGTGATTAATACTTGGCGGCTCAAGTCAACCATCCTTGCCTTTTCCTACTTTGATCTATTTAAAGAAGCTATTATGCATGTGCTTTTCATTGTGTTATTTTAGCACTTAACATATGTATGAGGTTCAGAGTAGGGTAATTACCATCTTTTCCAACTGAGATCACTAGTATGATCTGCCATTGCTTTTCCCATTGCTTTTGTTTTGAAAACTAACTCCTGTCATCCAAATGACTTCCCAAAGCAAACCCAGCAATGAAGCAATTTCTAATATTTCTTTTATGTTCTAAAGGTAAAAAAACAAAATAATGGTAGCCTCTTTTCTAAAAATATATTCTTGTTCATTGTGACTTTAAATACCCTGCTTCTTCCCTAAGTCAATTAACCAGTTCCATGATGGGCAGTAAGTTTTGCTGTGAACCCTACTGAGGATATAATAGCTGAATTGTTTCAGAGGAATTAGGCAAGTGGCCTTCAATGGAGGCAGCAGGTGCTGCTTCAGCACATATCTGTGGCAGAAGACTGCACATTACAAGGATTTGCTGTACTGGGGCAAAGATTCATAGATTTTAAGGCCAGAAAGGAGAATCATGATCCTCCAGTTTGATTTCCTGCATAAGACAGGACAAAATATCTGACCCCATGTGACAGTATTTTGCCTACATCATTCTTTTGACTGCTTCATTTCATGGAGTTTTAGTGCACATGTTGTCCAGTTGCTTGTGTTGGATTTAGACAGCAAGCACTTTGGGTCATGGAGTGTATCTTCTCTATGTTTGTAAAGCACCCTGGACATTATAGACATTATTAAGAAAAATAGTCAAATTTAGTTACAGCAGACAACACTGGTGGTTAAAGATGGGACTTAGAAGAGCTGAGTTCAATTCCTGGCTCTGGCTTGGTCAGCCTGCGCCTCAGCTCCCCATCTGTATAAAGGAGATGATAATACTACTACTACTTCTTCCCAGGGATGTTGTGAGGCTACATTTCTTGATGTTTGTGGCTAGGGCTGGGCTATTACGGTGATGGGGGCCATCAAAGTCCCTAGATTGATACAAGTCTACTTAAGATACTACTTATCTCATTAGATGTGAACATTTTAATGACCATTCAGTACTCAAACATTCTCACTAGCAGTCATGTTTATTGGACTTTGGATGGAGACCAGGAAGGCAGCAGTAGTAACACCCTGGATCCAAACAAGCTGCTGCAGGAAACCTGGCAGTGGCCATACCTGGAGCAGGTCACTGTGTGACCTTTGCTGTGATTGACATTCTCATTCATCATCCACAGCCCTGCAGAGGAGGAAAAGGGGCAACTAACATCTGCTTCAATAAATTAACCGGACTCCACTGACTAGTGTAACTGGGCTACTTAAGAGAGAGTGGAGCATCTTTGGGAGCAAGGTATATACTTAGAAACTCCTACATATGTTCACACCAATATATAGACACACACAGTAATTGGGCTCTTAAATCCAGCTTTACAAACAGTTCCAAAGAGCTGTACAAACATCAGTTAACTGATGACACATATTTGTAAAGAGAAAAGCAGAAGTCATGAGAGGTGCAAAACAATGCTGGGAGGTCTCAAGTCTGCGCCCATTTCTCTACTCATCTTTATTTTTGACACGATCCTTTATACACAAACACGGAAGTCAGAGAGAGAAAAGACCTACTAGATCATCCAGTCCATCCCACTCAAAAGTCAGGATTATATTTCATTTATGTATTTATCTTATTTAGGTTTATACAAATGCCAAAAAGGGCACCTACCCATATATTCTAGGTGCCCTTGACATAATTTAGCACTACAACAAAATTAATACCCAAACGTAACTAAAGTGCAGCAGTACACTTTAACTCACTGCCAGCAACCCAAGATAACTGAAAAGCCCAAAACCCTGACCACCCCTCCCAGTTTTCACATACACGGGGGAAAAAGATGAGCTGTGCTGTGTGCTCTGAAGGTCATCAAACGCAACCTATTTTTTTGGACCAAGGAGAGAATGAATTCCTAAGCTATGGGCCCCTCCCAGAGAGCACTATGCCAGCAACTTGCTCTTGTCTATACCAGCAGGGATTCAGCTTGAGCACCTCTGCAGTGGTTCGGCACAGGGAGAAATGTGAACTTTTTACAGGTCAAATGAAACACCTTAAGTGTCACCCGCAAACCAAGAGGCAACCAGTGCAAATCACAGAACTTGTTGAATATGCTCGTGGCAAGACACTCCACTAATGAATGGACAGAGTCACATTCTGCATATGAAGCCTTGCTCTTTATTACTGCGTATAATTGATGAAGAGCTGGCTAAAGATTTTCAGCGTCCAAAATGAGTCTATTTTTAACTTTTTGTATGTTTTGGTATTGGTGGTGGTGGGATTTCCCCCCCAAAATCCCATTTTTCAGTAAACAAATTTCAATAACCATTTTGAAAATGTTTTTAAAGTTTTCGATAAAAATTCAGAAAAAGTATCCCAAAAGCCAAACAAAAAATGCATTTTTCAACAATAACAAACCTGTAGTTTGAAAAATATTAACCAGCTCTGCTCAAAATGTAGGATTAGGGCACTGATGGTAAGAGGTGCTCAACAAATTGCATTTGCCCATAAATATACGCTATTATAATGAGGGATGATTATAATTTTTTCTTGTGAATAACGCCTTTGGCTCGACATTATTAATTATTATTATCTGTGTTGCCATAGTGCCTAGGAGCCCTGCTTATGGACCAGGGCCCCATCGTGCTTGGCACTGTACAAACACAAAGAACACAAAGACTATCCTGCCTCAAAGAGTTTATCGTTTGGGGGCTGCACTACACTACACTACAAAGTTAGGTCAGCTTCATTACATCACTCAGGGGTGTGAAAAATTTCACACCCTGTGCAACATAATGAAGACAACCAAAGCCCCTGGGCAGACGCCGCTGGGAGAATTCTTCCATCGAACTAGCTACTGCCTCTCGGAGAGGTGGATTTATTACAGCAACAGAAGAACCCCTTCCATCTCTGTCTTAAGCGTCTGCACTTCAGCGGCTGAGCTGCAGCTGTGCCACGGCAGCATTTCTAGTGTAGGCATCGCCTGAGTAAGCTCCTTCCTTCCATCTTTAACACAAATCCTGCCATTACTGAATATGCGCAACCACCAGGCCACTATGCGTCTTCACTTGCATATGTAGGCTCTACTTGAAGCATCCCACTGGTTTGGGCAAGAGAAGAAGAAAGCAGTTTCTTGGCCAGGTTGTTGCCATCATTCTGATGTTACCACTCTCTAGAGAGGGAGAGAAACAAAAAGCTGAAGTCACATGGTTATTTCCTACTGGATTGACTTTGACATTTGACTGCACATGACCGCTTTGTGCTGCCCTGTATCTTATCAGGCACTTGTACCACTGTGATTAGCAGGAGCCGCTTGCTACCCAGGTGGTAGATTGTCTTATCTTAGAAGTGGTACTGTGTAGAGGCGGGGTAGGATGGGAGGCTTGGGAAATGGAAAGGGGTGAATGAGGGCTCCCCAGCAGCTGAACAGTGAGGCGTTTCCCAGGATGTCTGTGGGGGGGCTAAGAGCCAGAAGGGGTGCAGCAAGGTGTTCCTTAGGAAGGGAGTTTGGGGCACAGGGGGTGCTCAAGAGTTCCCAATGGGGGGTTGTTGGGTGACTCAAGGGTGGAGGGGAGGGGAAATTTTTCCTAGGGGTTCTGGGAATGAGTTGGGGCAGGCGGGTTCCCAACGGGGCAATTCTGGATGAGTCAGAGGAGAGGATGCAAGACAGAGGGGCATTTTCCAGAGGTACTGGGGGGTAGGATGGTTCCCACTGTGGGGGGGAGAAGGTGGCCTGGGGCATTGCCCAGGAGGGGTGAGGGGGTGGGTGATTTCCTAGGAGTGATGGGGAGGTAGGAGGCGTTCTCAGTGGGGGGGGGGGGAGTGGAGCTTGCCCCAGAGTCTGGGGGAAGGGTTCCCAGGAGGGCCTGGGAGGGGACATTGGGCATTGCCCTGGGTGCGGCGGGAGGTTGGGGGGGGGGGGGGGGGACATTGCCCCGGTATGCGGCAGGAGGGTTTCCGGGGGAGGGGCGGGAGACATTGTCCCGGGGTGCGGCGGGAAGCCCCCCGGAGGGTCACCGCCCCGAGCCGAGGGCTCCCCGGAGGGACATTGCCCAGGCCGGGGGTGTGGCGGGAAGCCCCCTGGAGGGTGCCGGGTGGAGGGTTCTCGGTGGGGATCGGGGGGCATTGCCCGGGCGTGCGACGGGAGGGTTTCCGGGGGGGGGGGGAGACATTGCCCGGGGGTGCGGCAGGAAGCCCCCCGGAGGGTCACCGCCCTGAGCCGAGGGCTCTCCAGAGGGACATTGCCCGGGCCGGGGGTGTGGCGGGAAGCCCCCCGGAGGGTGTCGGGGGGAGGGCTCTCGGTGGGGATCGGGGGGCATTGCCCGGGGGTGCGACGGGAGGGTTTCCGGGGGGGGGGGGAGACATTGTCCCAGGGTGCGGTGGGAGGGTTCCCGAGGGGGGGAGGCGGGAGGGTTTCCGGGGGGGCGGGAGACATTGCCCGGGGGTGCGGCGGGAAGCCCCCCGGAGGGTCACCGCCCCGAGCCGAGGGCTCCCCGGAGGGACATTGCCCGGGCCCGGGGCTGTGGCGGGAAGCCCCCCGGAGGGTGTCGGGGGGAGGGCTCTCGGTGGGGATCGGGGGGCATTGCCCGGGGGTGCGGCGGGAAGCCGAGGGCACCCCGGAGGGAGGGCAGTCGGGGCCGCCGCTCCGCCCGCCGTCCGTGGGTCGCTCCGGGGGCGGGGCGGCGCGGTCCCTCCCCTGGGCAGTGTCTCCGCCGGGCCCTTTAACCGCCGGCCGCCCCGCCCCCGCGCTGTCCGGCCGGGCCGTGTCCGCAGAGCGGCCGCGCGGAGCCCGTCTGGCCGGGGCAGCGCCCGGGCGGTGCAGGGCGGGCGGGCAGCGTGGGGCTGGGCCCGGGCCATGGGGCTGCGGGGCCGCTGCCGCCGCCTCCTGCTGCCGGGGCTCGGGCTGCTGCTGCTGCTGCTGCCCGGCGCGGCGCGCGGCTTCGGGGAGGACGAGGAGCGGCGCTGCGATGCCATCCGCATCGCCATGTGCCAGAACCTGGGCTACAACGTCACCAAGATGCCCAACCTGGTGGGGCACGAGCTGCAGGCGGACGCGGAGCTGCAGCTCACCACCTTCACCCCGCTCATCCAGTACGGCTGCTCCAGCCAGCTCCAGGTGGGTGCCTGCCCCTGGCCCGCCCCTTCCAGTCCCTCCTCCCTGCCCCGGGCCCCCCGAACGCCCGGCCCGCGAGTCACGGGGTGCACGGGGGGGGGGGGGGGGAGGCTCCCGGGGGGTGCCAGGAGCCGCCGAGCGCGGGTGTCCCCCGGCCTTGGCAAGCCTGGCACCAGTGACATTCAGCAGCGGCGCTCGCGCCCAGGATCCCTGCAGCGGCCAGAGGATCCCTCCCGTGCAGCAAACCCGAGCGGAGAGCGGGGCAGACTTCAGGGAAAGAGCTGCAGTTATGGTGCCAGCCGCACCCCCGAAATGCTGTACAATGACACCCCCACTTCCAACTTATTTCCCAACCTAATGGGCGGAAAGAGGCAGTTTCGCTTCCAGCAGCAGGGACTATCCCGAATCCCGCCCGCTTTACTTCTTGCATTTGCTCTGCGAACTTCCCACTGACTCCAAGTTTCAATCTGTTGCATTTTTGCCTTTGTTTTGTAAATCTACTTCAACCTAGTTTCTCCGCTGCCTGTTGCCGATTTGGGAGCAGTCGTGGGCGGGTTTCAGGTTCGTTCTCAGCCCTAGTTTCTACGATAGAATAGCGTAAAAACATCTGCTGGTGTAAACAAGAGTTTTAAAAGAAATTAAAAGGATTAAATTAAAGATACATTTGGAAACTTCCAGCTGCAAAGTGGCTCAAGATTAGCCTCTGGGTGTGAATCTACAGATAAGAAGGTACAATAAAGTTACAATAGCATTTAATCTCACAGGGTTTACAGTTGCTGAGAGACTGAAGTAAAATACACAAGGAGCCCCGTTCCCAGTCCTCTTTCTGGAGTAACCTCCACACAAAGTCAGAAGCTAGGAGAAGAAGCCAAACTTTTCTGTCGATTGGCATGCTGTACTTGTCTGTGTTCCCTTTGGTAGCCCAGGAATTTGGACTAGTGTGAAGACTAAAGAGAACACCCTAAATCAGGATTAATAAATTGGCTAATCTTTATGGGTTTTGAAAATGTCATTTAGCCTAATATTAAAAAGATGACTTTTACAGATCAAGGCATGTGAACTTTCTCACTGACTTAAAGAAAAATATTTATCCTTGAACACCATGAAAGTACAGAGTATACTAAACAGACAGCTTCAAGGACATGACTTTCCAGTTCATAAAGCCTTTCACATAAAGCCTTTCACTTATAACCATAGATGACACAGTTGTTATGTGTAAGGAGCTGGTGAACCAATGTGCATCCAGAGATAATGGACAGAGGAAATGAACGTGTGTATGACTTGTCATCATAAAAAAACAAAGGGACATAGCATAAAATTGTGGTAAGAGGACCCCCTTCAGTGTAACTTCACTGTCGGAGTTGCTCTCCCATATTAATGGCAAGATCCCTGTCCTAGCCCATGACTTAGATATTGTTGAATAACAAACTTACTTCTTCAGATAGTTGTATCCAAACTAATAATTGCTTGGCATTTTTTTTAAATGCTAAGTTTTACACACAGATCTATTTGCTTTGTGTGTACAAGAATTACAAGAGTCAAGTACTAAGCAAATTACAGTATCCTAACTTCATTATAAGAGAAAATATGATTTACAAAACCAAATTCAACAGTGAATGTTGTTAATTCAAAGAGCTATTAATATTTTCAAGTTTTAAATATCTCTATGCAGTCTTGAAAACTAAGGTCTATATATTTGTGTTAAAGTTTAAATTACTTATTCAGTTTGTGTTTTGCCCCCTTTTTGAGGCTTAGATCTAGGGCTAAGTTCTGCTTGCCTTGTGTGAATTTGGCCCATTGACTTCAATAAGGCTAATTCTAGTGAGTAAAGTGATCAGGATTTGGCCTCAAAACACTTTTTGAACTGAAAACAAGGGCTGAAGTTTTTAGGATTTTTTCCCCTTGGTTTCTTTACTACATGCTGCTCCTTACTTACTTAGGCGAAGTACTGAACAGTACTCTTAAAGAGGATAGAGATGGAACTTGCTATATAGTCTACCATTTTTACCTTCTTTTAAGCACAAGTTTGACTATTGTTTTTCTCTTCCAGTTCTTCCTTTGTTCAGTCTATGTTCCAATGTGCACAGAGAAGATTAACATCCCAATAGGTCCCTGCGGTGGCATGTGCCTTTCCGTCAAAAGAAGATGTGAACCTGTTCTGAAAGAATTTGGATTTGCCTGGCCAGACAGTCTAAACTGCAGTAAATTCCCACCCCAGAATGACCACAACCACATGTGTATGGAGGGCCCAGGGGATGAAGAGGTTCCCCTTCACAGCAAGACATCCTTGCAGCCAGGAGAAGAGTGTCACACAATGGGATCTAATTCAGAGCAGTATATCTGGGTAAAAAGAAGCCTGAGCTGTGTCCTTAAGTGTGGCTATGATGCTGGTCTCTATAGCAGATCAGCTAAGGAATTCACTGATATCTGGATGGCCGTGTGGGCTAGTCTGTGCTTCATATCAACTGCCTTCACAGTCCTGACCTTCCTGATTGATTCATCCAGATTTTCCTACCCTGAGCGCCCCATCATATTTCTGAGCATGTGCTACAATATTTATAGCATTGCTTATATTGTGAGGCTGACTGTAGGCCGGGAAAGGATATCCTGTGATTTTGAAGAGGCAGCAGAACCTGTTCTTATCCAAGAAGGTCTTAAGAACACAGGATGTGCTATAATTTTCTTACTGATGTATTTTTTTGGGATGGCTAGCTCCATCTGGTGGGTGATTCTGACATTAACATGGTTTCTAGCAGCAGGACTCAAATGGGGCCACGAGGCTATAGAAATGCACAGCTCCTATTTCCATATTGCAGCCTGGGCTATCCCTGCAGTGAAGACCATAGTCATCTTGATTATGAGACTAGTAGATGCAGATGAGCTCACTGGTCTGTGTTATGTCGGCAACCAGAACCTAGATGCGCTCACTGGCTTTGTTGTTGCTCCGCTTTTCACCTATTTGGTTATTGGAACTTTATTCATAGCAGCAGGTTTAGTGGCATTATTTAAAATCAGGTCTAATCTTCAAAAAGATGGGACTAAAACTGACAAGCTGGAAAGACTGATGGTCAAAATTGGTGTCTTTTCCGTGCTATACACTGTCCCAGCTACATGTGTAATTGCATGTTACTTCTATGAAATCTCCAACTGGGCTATCTTCCGCTATTCAGCGGATGATTCCAATATGGCAGTGGAGATGCTCAAAATTTTCATGTCTCTGTTGGTGGGTATCACATCTGGCATGTGGATTTGGTCGGCCAAGACTCTGCACACGTGGCAGAAGTGCTCTAACAGGCTGGTGAACTCAGGGAAAGTGAAACGAGAGAAGAGAGCGGATGGTTGGGTGAAACCTGGGAAAGGGAATGAGACTGTGGTGTAAACAGAACCTCCTGTGCTGACTTCTCTCCCAAGAAGGACTTGTCTATAAACACTTGCAATGGAAATGTTGCTGGGGTGGTGTCGGGAGGTAAAGTACTAAATCTGTCTCTGAAAAGAAGCCTTAAAGAATAAGCAATAATTTCAAAAACAGAATAACCATAAATCACGCTGCCCAAAATACAAAAGCCCAGGGAGGCTTTGAAAGCTGTGAAAAATCTGAACATGTCACATTTTTGTAAAGCAGGTTGCAATGTATTAATGTCATTAGAAGCCACAGGGTCTTGCATCTTGTTACTTGGGTTGCCGATTTTCCTGGATCATGTTATACTGTAGGCCTGCACAACATACGGCTCTATGTGCGGCCCGCGGGGGGTTGGATAAACATTTTTTTTTTTTTTTTTTGCTCAACAACTTTCCTCACATCCGGCCCTCAGCTTTTTTCTTTGGAGTAATATGGTCCTCACCTCTTTATGAGTTGTGCAGGCCTGTTATAGTGCATGGAGGATGAGGGTCAAATTCGGGGCTGATTTAGGGTCCAATCCTGTGAGGTGCTTGGTGCTCTTAGCTTCAATTGACAGCATCACTCTCTGAATTCAGAGTCTTAAGGGTTGTGGTCAGCACCTTTTAGGATTGTACCCATAGCCGGTACAGCCCTGTTGCCTTCATCGGTGTTGCACGGTCCATAATTCAGCCAAGGATTAGGTCCTCATGCAAATGCCAGCTAAGCTTTCCAGGTATGAAAACAACTCAAACAGTGAATTTGTAGGATTCAGTTAGGTGTTGGGATGGATTGCTGTATAGCTCAGCTGACAACCTAATACTAACCCCTACATTGGCACACTCTTTGCTGTCTAAAACATCCGTACTTCATTTGATGTGTTTAGAAGTTTCACTCAGTACCTTTATCAGAAGTAGATTAATTTGGAGATTGAAGCATAACAGCATGTATAGTTTCCATTTATCTCCCTGCCCCCTTTTGTCCTTTTTTGATAACCGGGCTATTTCCAGACTCTGACTCCTTTATTCCTCTGCATTAGTAACTTGGGGTTTTTCTTTTAATAGCTCTCCTTCCTACTGCAATATACAGCTGAGGGAAAGTGAATGAAAGCTCACTTTGGACAAACTCTTTATTCAGCAGAACATGTAGCTTTTCTCCAAGTAAACTTATCTGGCTCTCCCCAGAGACCTATTGCATTAAGCAATTAAGACTTAATATATTTCACTCTGTGTGTGATTACATCTATGCAGACGCCAGTCTGGGAGAAGTGAAATGTTAAGTTCCTTGGCAACTTCATGTTCACACAGATCAGTTGTATAATTGTGTGTGTCAATTAAAAATAAAAGAACATTCTCCAACCATGACATAGCAGTACAGCTGACTGGCTCAAACTGATGGTCACTGAGAGTGACTTTAAAAAAAAAGTTATATGTAAGAATGTTATCAGACTTCAGCAACAATGGAGACATTTTCCTTTTTGAAAAGGGCTCCATGGAGAAGAAATCCAACAACTTCTTGGTGAGTAATTATGTTTCATAGTTAGTGGCAAGGTTACTTGCCCTTGGCCTGTCGCGTTTATAGGGAGCATGAGACTCATGAATGCCACAGTCCTGCTTGATTAACAGAAAGTATAATGTAAACATGAATAAAGAGCAACATTTAAGTGCTCCCCTTGAAGGACCCAATGGTAGCTTCACCTGTGTACCCTAAAATCTTGCTTCCTCTTCAGTGTACGGCAGTGATTCTCAAACTTTTGTACTGGTGACCCCTTTCACATAGCAAACCTCTGAGTGTGACCTCCCTCCCTTATAAATGAAAAGCACTTTTTAATATATTTAATACCATTATAAATGCTGGAGGCAAAGCAGGGTTTGGGGTGGAGGCTGACAGCTTGCAACCCCTCATGTAATAACCTCACGACCCCCTGAGGGGTCCCAACCCCTGGTTTGAGAACCCCTGATATATGGGTGCCTGATCGAGCATAGGCGCCGACTTCCTGTGGCGCCGGTGGGGGCTGACGCCCAGCGTAGGGGGCGGGGCCCCGCCCCCGACACTGAGCCCCACCCCTGATGCTGGGTGGCGGGGCCCCGCCCCCGACGCCGGGTGACGTGGCGGGGCCCCGCCCCCGACGCCGGGTGACGTGGCGGGGCCCCGCCCCCGACGCCGGGTGACGTGGCGGGGCCCCGCCCCCGACGCCGGGTGACGTGGCGGGGCCCCGCCACGTCACCCGGTGCTGAGGTAAGGTCCCGGGACTGGTGGGGAGCTGTGCACAGGCCCCAGGAATGGCGGGGAGCTGCCGGTGGGTGCTCTGCACCCACCAATTTTTCCCCGTGGATGCTCCAGCCCCGGAGCACCCACGGAGTCGGCGCCTATGTGATCGAGTGAGGTGCTGAGTGCTTTCAATTCCCGTGGACTTAAGTGGTAGCTGAGGGTACTGTGGTTTTTTGTAGGATGAGGCAGGCCTGAAAGGAGTCCCCCCTCTATCTCTCAAACTGTGTTAAAGGCATGCATTGTGTTTGTGCTGAAATACGTGCTTAAAAACAAAACAACCTCATATCAGTCTGTGCAGTTGGGATCAGTCACTAGCAGAACAAGTGACAACTAGACTCGTTCTACCCACAACAAACCATTATTTTGACCAGCTCTAGCTTAGTGTTCCAAATCCAATCCTCTATCAAGTCTCTTCTGTTGTTGGACAGTAATGCTTTGTTGGATCCATGTATTTTGGTCTGGAAACAGAGTTCTGCAAGAATAAAAGCTGTGGATGGCTGAGCTTCATCACGATGCTTGATCTATTTATGATTGGCTTAAGGATGCCAAATCAGAAGCTAGTGCTAAATTCTGAGGGATGAAGGGGAGAAAGTGAGTAGGCCAAATTCATCCAGGGGTCCCTCCAGTGAAGTCACAGGTTAATGACGCTCGGTGATTCATATACACTGAACTTCATGCTATTTGATGTGATTGACCTATGCATTTTTATCCTTGTCATTCCAGAATTTATTGTTAAAGGGTGACCTTTCCTGTTATCATTGAATTTCAGAGCATGACTCAGTAGATCTCTTTCTAGAACGATAGCACTGGTGATTAGTGACATCTGAAAGTGAGTCAGATGAGGATGATGTTTCCTTACATTGCAGAGTGAGGGGAAGATAAATCCATTAAAGTTGTGAGGCAGTCAGATACTATGGGAATAGCGGCCACATAGCGGCAGTTCTCCCTTGGAAGCATTGTGCCTGCCTGAGGCACAGTGGGCCTACATTCTCTGACAGTTATGTACCAGAGCTCAGTGAATTTATTCCTGATTTACCGCAAGGCAATGAGGCAGAGCATCTGACCCAGGGCCGCAGAAGCCCCTCTGAAAAGGCACAACTTAACTATGTGCATTTACCTTGCTGTTCTAGTTGTTCAGGCATTTGTGATTGGAAAAGCCACTCTAGATCAAGTCTGAAGCACGGCAGTTATGAAGACTGAATATCTGCAACTCAGTTTCTCTCATTTCAACATAGTTATGAATTTAAAACCAAAAAATGTGTGACTAATCCTGCCTTGGAAGTGCAGTTGCTGTGGCTATAGAGCTCAAAACTTTACAACAGTTACTTTTTCTGCACAATCCGTTCTTCTCCTCTCTTTCTCAAGCCAGTCCCATCCTAGTTGGTGTTTTGTGCTGGCATACAGGCTTCTGAAATGTCTGACAGACAGGTACAAGCTAAACTACTTACGATAGAGCTTCAGAAAGAGAAACTAACTTGTCGAAGGGAATGGACACTGATAATTTTTTAGATGTACAGAAAGTATATCTGCATTGATGTATGTACTGTAAATTTCTAATTTATCACTGTACAAAAAACTTTGCTATTTAATTTTTGTATCAAAATAAAATTTTGTTAACCCCTGTGAATAAGTAATGGATTCTTACTGTGTCTTGATTATAATTTTTTTAAGTTTCCTTTCATAAACTGTCTTTATCCTCCTGTTGTAAACACAAAGCATTGTGGGGTTTTTTGCCTTTTTTTGCTCTTCTCCCCCCCCCCCCCTTCTTAGTGAAGAGTGTCATGCCAAGCTCAGGGCAGACTGTCAAGAAGCAGGGCAGAGACCTGAAACGTGTGGTGTGTTCTATAATTAGATTTCACCAACCCAGTAACAAGTGTGAACTCCTGAAGCACTAGAACAGTCTTATCATGGAGTCTGACAGTCCCCTTGGGCACTACAGTCTATCTTGCCACCCAGACAAGCTGGACTTACTAATACCTGGTTGCTATACACCAAAGATCACAAAAGATGCAGGTTGCTTCCAGTCTCAAGAGACCAGTCACTTACCCTAGATCAATTTGTCTCTCAGATCTCACCCCAAAGACAATGCTTGTAGCCAATCCTGTAGCAAACTGACTAAGGATTAATTAACTAAGAAAAGAAATGAGTTATTACAAGGTGAAAACAAGCAAACATATACACTGAGTTTACAGCCTAGGGTTTTAAAAGGTGTCTGTTGTAGTAATCTCAGCACTGTATGCCTTTTAGGGATAACCCAGGTTGGCCCTGGGGTTCTCTGCTTCTGTTTCATTGCTCCAACCCAGTGAGTGTCCAAACAGCCAGAGAGGGAATAAGAGAATTTTCATCTATCTTTATTTCCTTCTTCTAGTGTTCAAGCTGATGGGAAGAGCCCTCTTGTATGTAACCTCTTTGTGGGTTTGAAGGGGCAATTGACAAAGCGTTTGTATTGTGATGTCTCATAATGGCCCATTTAGTTTTGATAGCCTTCTTAATGAGCACAAGAAGATCCCTGCTGACAGTTTCAGGGCAAACATCTTTTTTTTTACCGTTTTATAAAGCAAAAACTTAAATATTGCCTTACACTGTGTGATAAAGATATGTGAGATTATTTTATGCAGTAACTTACAAGCATTTCACATTGTTACGAGGTCAATACCCATCTTAAGCATACTAACATGCAAGTGAAACAGACGGGCTTCCAGCACCTGGTTTGCCAGCGTTACACAGAGGACTGAAATGCTTAGCTTAAATGAGTTAGAACTTTGGCCTAAGACCTACATTTGGGTCCAAACTGCAATCTTTGATGGAAAGAGTGCTCCCAGCTATCACTAGTGAACAACAGATGATAAACTCAAAACATGCGTCAGCTTCTTGAGCAGCCTTATTCCAGGAAGCCCTAAGGCTGAGTGAGAAGGAATGTTTCCAAAGGGGGTGCTTGGGTTCCACAGCCCAAAGCACTGGTGAGGAAGCAGGACTGGTGTAGCTTTTCTGCGGTGCATCCAGGCTTCCCTGAATGGATAGAGTCAAACCTCCTCACATGCCGAGGTATATGGTACAGCTCTCAAATGATCATGGAGCAACCTACTGCAGCTCTATTCACTACTGCTCTATTAGTGACTTTAGGGGGAAAACAAACAATGCAAGACCCGGTCCTGCTATTTTTGCTCAAGTAAGGCTCCCTTCTGCTTCAAGTATGTAAGGATTGGTTTTAAAATGTGGAATGCATTAAAACAATGATGGTAGATAACTTCAGCAAAATCATTTTGTCTACTAAGGGCAGGTCACTCAGTATTGCTGGTGGCTTTTGTGAGGGCCAAATTCTGTTCTTAGTAATCCCTCTGTAAATACATTGACTAGTATAGAGTTATTCCAGTGCAACTGAAAGTCTTTTCTTTTTTACTCCATATATGTTCATCTGTTCAGAATTGTCGTTTTCTGCTACCCAACTTGTCTGTTAGTCTTTTCACCAGCTAGTTTGACATCAGAATTACAGCTTATGATATAATTATTTTACAACTCACAAATTGTTTACATTAGTAGGAGTGCACAGGATTACTTAGATTAGTATAATCTTTAATACTTAACTAAATCACAAGAGAGAGCTGATAGTAATCAGCTTTTATAAAGGAGACAATAGGAGTTGTGTACTAGTCTTTAGAGATTTACGATGGATCAAGTTTTCAAAAACAGCATTGGAATCTAGGTACCCCAAACATGATTTACTCACACACTGGGGAGTGCTGCATCCAAGTCACCCAGTGCTTAACTGCTCAATTTAGGTGCCTTTGAATGCTATTGTGGACCCAAAGTTGAATATCAGAAGTAGTATGGTCCAGATCCTCAAAAGGATTCCACTGGAATAAATGGAAGTTAGGGTCTTTAAATGCCTATGTGCATAGATGCTGGAACTAGGGGTACTGGGAGTGCTGCCACACACCCTCGTTTGAAGTGATCTCCATTATGTACAGGATTTACAGTTTGGTGCAATGGCTCTCAGCACCCCTACTATAAAAATTGTTCCAGCACCCCTGCCTATGTGCCCAAAAGTAGAGGCCACTTTCAAGAGCTGACCCAATATGACAAATCAGTCTTGCTTTTCCTAAAGATGGGCCATAATTTGATATGAGGCTACTTACCTCTTACAGAACCTAAAGTGAACTTTCCACTGGTCCTTGTTGGATTTTTTTTAACTGAGAAATTAACAGCACAGTTTCCTAAAGTTCTCTGGCCACAGAACAGAGACAGCACTGGTATTGACAATGTTAGTTAATTCGTGTTTGCATGCCTCCATCCTGACCTGGAGGGATACAAGAGTGCCGGGGAGACTAGCTCAGTCTGCATGAACCTATAATCCATGTCCTCTGCTGAGACAGCAAGCTCGTAGTAACTATGGTGATGGATGTTGTGAGGTGGACACTCTTACTAGCAAGAACAAAGCTATGTTCACACAGCTCACTACACAGCTTTCAGCGACTTTTAGCTGCAGTGTAGGCTAGCTTTGAACTGGTGACCTAGAAATGAAAGCCACAGCCGCTGGTCTAGAGCATTCCAGTGTACCCTGCTTGTCAGTGCTCTAGTCAACAAACTTACACAGAGAGGTTTATACAAGACATCAAAATAATATGCATAGAATTTGTAGCACTGGATTTAATCCAGGAGAGTTCAGTTAAAGATTGTCAAAGTTTAGGGATTTAGAGCACCGTAGTACAGAGCATCTTCTCATCCTTTGCAAAGCTCCACCCAAACTCTGTCGTAGGTGCAGCGGATGGTCCTGATTTACAGCTACATTAAGACCACTTTGTGCTACACTGCTTTTGGTGGAGCAAGAGGATCATCCCAGTGCAGAGGGCTCTTCTGGTGGTGTAGAACTGGTACAGTAGATCCTACACCACTGCTGCTTCCTCCAGCTGCCAGAGGGAGCGTGGATAGGGGGCATCTGCACCCTGGCAAACTCCAGCTGCTGTAACAGCCTTTGGCGGTTAACAGCCAGCTGTTCTGGTTTAAGCTTGGGGTCAGGACCAGCCCAGTGCACAGCCAACCGAGAAGTGGGGTGGGGGGTGAAGAGGTGGCTTAAAGGGTAAACACAGCTAATGAGAACTAATCTGGCAAGGTAATTTAAGGAATCACTGCTCTTCCGTCTTCCTAGGTTATTTATAGTGTGTCCATCACCCTTGAATCTGGGTGTCTGTTCTTAAGGGTTTATGTTCACAGACCAACAGAACAAACATACAATTTAAATTCCAGACTAAACTCTTGTAGTGCAAGGTTTATCTTAGTTTATAACTTCAGATTTGTTTTTTGGCCTATTTGCCTACCAGCAGTCTGTCCAGCAGTAAAAAAGCCAACGTATACAGCTAAATTTCAGAGGCGATGTCTGTCTTCATTTTCTAAATCAATAGGTTAGAACATCCAAACACCAGTAAAAGAACTCACTGTTCGCAGATATACCAGTAAACAGGCTTTCCTTTTGTATTAACACCAGTATTCAGCTAATATCCTGACTGCTTCTCCTATTTCCTGAACTTACTCTGAAGAAAGAAAAACATCCGGCCGGAAAAGCAAATAATTGGAAAATCTGCCTCTCTAAAGTACTAGTAAGGAGTGATAAATAATACTCACAAGATGCTTATTGCAGGCTACATGCAGAAGCGGCCAATATTAAATGTTGTAGACTGAGAGGGTCACTGTAAAGGTTCTAAAGCATATTCTGAAGTGATTCAAGTAACAGGCATTAAGTCAGTGCTATTTTTACTCAAGTGCTTAAAAATGATTACAGATAAAGATCCACACAATAGTAGAATTTAATTCTTTTCAAAACATTTTTTACGGCCAACGTAATGTTCTGCTTGAAAACATGGGACGAATGCCATCTAGTGGTAGCATTAGGCCAGGAGTTCTCACAACAATTTTTTTGGCGGCTTCAGAGTTCGGCCACCAACTCTTGCTGGTGGCCGCTCTGACAATTTTTCCTAAAATACTTAATCAATTTTAGGAAAAACAAATAAATACGCACATATACATGTCCAAATCATTGTAATTTATTTATGCTGGGTTTTTTTTTTGCAGACTCAATAATCAAAATAAGGTACAGTTGTCTATTTTCTTTACTGGACCTAAGCAGAATAGAAACAAATAAGGTGCTTTGCATGTTTTTGTCTTTTGTTGTTGTTATTGTTTCTTTTGCTTTTTGGTTGCTTTTTTTTTTAGACTTGCTAGTTAGTAAGTCTGCTTCTGTGAAAAGTGATATCTGCATGTTTTCTAATATCACTTTCCATGGTAGCAGATTTGGTAGCTATCTGGAAGGCTTTGAAAAGTGATATTAACAAACATACAAATATCATTTTTCACAACAGACTTACTGAGCCCTGGCAAGCCGGGGGACAAATTAAGCCCTGGATGGGGAGGTGAGGAGGCAGTGGGGGCCAGATGTAATGGAGTGGGTGAGGAGTCTGGGGAGACAGTGGGGGCCAGGGGCAATGAGGTGTGGGTGAGCCTGGGGCCAGAGCCCAGGACTGGAGCTCTGCAGCCACATGGCCAGGGCCGGTGCACGGAAGTTTCGCACCCTAGGTGAAACTTCCTTGCACCAGCCCTGAGCTGGTGAGCCGCCTATGGGAGCTCAGCCTTTCCCCCACCGTGGGCTGCGGGCGCTCAGCCCCACCACCCGTGAGCTGCGGGAGCTGAGCGAGGAGCTGGGGGGCGGCTCACCGCAGCTGCCCCCTGGCTCCCCGCTCAGGCGCTGAGTGGGGGGGGAAGAGGGGTGGTTCGCGGCGGCTGCCCCGCAGCGGCTGCCCCCAAAATCTTGGTGCCCTAGGTGACCGCCTAGGGTCACCTAGTGGGCGCGCTGGCCCTGCACACGGCTAAAGCCTGGTGCTGGAGGATGCAGGGGGGACCAGGAACAATGGGGGGTGATGAGCCTGGGGCCGCCGGCTGCTGCTGCGTGACTGGAGGCCAGGGCCAGAGCCCATGGCCTGCAGCCAGACCCTGAAACCCTGTGGCTGGAGAACAGAGCCCACCGCCTGCCACTCCAAGGCTGAAGCCAGAAGCCCGAGCCCCACCACCCCCGTGAAGGTGGGGAACTCACAACAGCTGCCTGCTTCTCTGGTGTGTGTGGCTCCAGAGGGGGCAGAGCCCAACCCCTGCTGATGGCCCTGGGGAGGGGCCGCTGCTGTGTGCCCCACCTCCATTCACCACCCAGGAGGCTGTGGCTGCATGAAATGCCCCTGGTGGCCACATGCAGCCACACTGGCCGCATTTGAGGAGCACTCCATTAGGCAGACTATCTTTCATTCCATACTACCTGCAAGCCACCTACGTGACCCCCATTCATGCTGGAAGTGTACACAAATTTCAAGGACAGTATGTAGCACCTCCTTTGGGAAAACGGGAAAAGTGGGTTATTCTTGTCACTGTTACAGTGGATATGGCACCAGGCTGGGAATTAAAACCCAAGGTTCCTTCCCTAGTGCTTCACACAAGCGTAACAGGATGCTGTTTTGAGGGTACATGTGAGAAAGGACACTTATTCTCTCTTTGTTCAAGTAGTGACAACAGGGAGGTCCAAAGCCTAGGTGTTGGAATGCCTGGACTAAAGCATAATAGTTACCCAAGAATATCCCTAATTTAGCTATCGGTGACAAGAAATCAGTGCAGCTGCACAAGTGATAGACCAATAGACCCCTCAATATAGACCAGGGTAAGCCCGGGTTTGTACCTAATGCACTAATCAGGGTTTAGCCTTTCTTGAAGTAGGGGTTAAACTTCAGTGAGGTCAGTCAGTGCAAACCCTTCCACGTTCTTGTCTATACTCGGGGATCAACACTGGTGCATCTATACAGATTCTGGGCTAATGATGGGCTAGTTGTAGATAAATTGACTAGGCATCATGGTGCTGTATGTCTACCTGTCAAAGGGGCATCTTTTGTCTGGTACAGAAAGCAGGAGAGTCAATAGGCCAGGCATGTCTGAGATACCTAAAGTGGTATCTGGAGAACACTTTTCTTACATGGCTTAGGGACCACCTCTCCCACCATATCAAATTAGCTAATCTTAAAAGGAGAGAAATTGGGAAAACCTAGCAGGATATTTTGGCCATGAGGTCTTCCCTCTTAATTCCTTCCTGGTGCTATTTGCCAATGGTGAAGAACAGCTGACAGTGTCTCGCCCAGTAGTATTTGCATATTCAGTTGACCGGAAAGCAAGCGAACCACAACAAAATCATTGTATCTCTTGGAAGACAGGGAATGTGGACTAGGAGTGTGGAATGGAGAGTCCAGATTATTTCTAAGGATGTTGAAAGTCAGTGGCAGAGCTCTCTCGATACAAAAGCCTGACAAACTCCATTCCACTCTCAAAACAATTACATTTCTACAGCTGTAGCCTGACCAGAGCCAAAAGGAGTTAAGAGCCTTCCCCAGAGAATGGTTTTATAACTGAAGGATGGAAAGAGGCAGAACACATTCTCGAGCACCAGTAATCGTTCCTTCAGCACTCATGTCCCTCAGCATGGCACGTGAGGGTATGGCCCTTGATTATGCATGTTCCTGACCTCCCTGCTGAACACCACCCAACATTGTGTCTTCCAGTCCATATGGGAGAGGAGGCCATGTATGAGCACATCAGTTAGGTGTACCATTAGGTGTGGTCCTCCACACTGAGCGGGAGTGAGTCTCAAGTCCCCCTCCCTTTGCTCTTCAGAATGTAGGTTAAATGAAAACGTGAGAATAGGCATGTCTAAGGAGACATGGACATAAACTCAGCCCTCATTATGTGCTAATGTAGTACTTACAGTAGCTGTGTTCTAGCTAGTGCTACTAGGTAATGGCTGTCATGTCTTGGTAGATGGGGCTCTAAACTGGGAGTCAGGAGACCAGGGTTTTAATCCCAGTGTTACCACTGATTTACCGCATGGTGCTATGTAACTGAATAGAGTTATAATAGCAGATGATCTGGCCCACCAATCTAGGAAACCTCCCCTAGCAACCCTACCTCTTACTCACATGACCATCTTCTGTGATACTGATGTTCGAGCCATAATTGATTACAAACCACAGTAAGAGGGATTCAACTGTTGACCCAGTTAAATCTGCAAGCAAACTAGAATGGAAATGTTCTGTAAGGTGAACCCTGGTGTGCCCAGAATAATGAGATCTCAGCACTTCTTATATCACTTTGGCAAAGCAATTGAAACAGAAGAGGCATAAGATAACTTACTCTGCTTCCCAAGCTTTTGAAACTCCCTTGCTGGAGCAGCTAAACTACGAAAACTCTTTTCTATAGTTACAGAAGATTCCAATTAACCTCCTAACAACAGAAGAAAGTCCCAGACATTTGAAGCTCAGTTGACTAAAGAAAATCTCCATCTGAATAAGTTCTCAGCAAAACTAAACAAAACCAAACCACTTTTGATCCTGCTCCCTGCTGCAAGGATTTTCTCATCTCCATCAATTTAAAGAAGGGGGAAAAAAAGCAATCCTTCCATTTGGGGGAAAAACATCTTCCTTACTGGAGAAAAACCCTGTTGACACTCCCCACCTTGCTACAGACAGAGTCACAGCACACAAGTCACGTCTATATACAAACTGACACCAGGTAACTAATAGTATTTTATTTTTTAAACCACGTTGCTGAACAGATTAGAGCCCAATTTATGTGGCGGGCAGTGCAGAGCCTTTTTCCTAGTCAAGACAAGGCCAAAGAGGTTAAATAATTGGCCTAACGTTACAGAAGCTGGAGTTAGAATGCAGGAGTTCCTAGATCTCAAAGCTACACCTCTTCTGAAAGCCCCGCCCCGAATCATCTATAGCATATGGTGCAGTGAAACTGCCAGACTCGGGCCTTCTGCACAGGCTATGATGCTATCCTGCTCAGCTATGTTATCCAGCAGCCATCCAATCTCCTGCCTACAGAGGGACTGCTGGTGCCTGACCAGGCAGGCCTTGGAGGAAGGAATACTGGTGTGGCTGCCAAGCCTGGTTCCTCCTGGGCTGTATCAGGCAGTGGTTTCTTGGGACACGGCATACATCCATCTGTCTGCAGACCCAGAGAGATACAAATGGTCAATGACCTCAGAGCGATGCCAGGCTGGTTGGCCTTTTGGGTTGAGGAGGACTCTGCACAGGTGAAGGGGCTGTGGTTGTAGGACTGGAGTGTGGACCCAGTCCAGGGATTCACCATTGCCCGATCACAGAGGACACATGGGAAGAATTAGTTGGGACCCACATTTTCTGTGTCAGGAGGCCAGATGGTCTAACAGCAGGGAGCAACGCTGACCTCCTCTGCCTTGAAAGGGCTCCCCCTTCAGGGCTGAGTTTGAAGCTTTAATTTCATTCAATCCTTGGCTTTACAAACAAATGGGCATTAGATGCCACAAGTAATCACTTCCAGAGCCGAGCTGCTATCCGGCAAACTAGTAACATCCTTTCAGTCCATTGCCTTGCTCAGGAGCAGGACATAAGAGTTTAGATGGCCCACCTTCCCAAGCACAAATTCTATGGCGGTTCCCTCTATACAGCCTTATGCTGCCCTTCCTATGCTCTGCCCCTTTTGCTACCCAAAATGCCCTTTTCAATCCCTCACCTCTCGGTCCCAGTCCTTGGGGGTTTGCTCCTCTTTTTCTACTCCCTATCTTCTGCCCTCTCCTCCACATGCCAATCAGAAGGGCATCACTATAGGTAGGACTCATCCCTCTGCAGCATAAGTAGCTCTTACAGGACCTTAGACTCATGGGATGATGGGGCAGAATTGATACCAGTGCTCAGGAGACTTTATTTTGTCAGGCTGCTTGGTCCATCTTAACTAGTCCTTAAAAAAATGGCAAGTTATTACAGAGTTGAGCCATGGAGGGTGCCCAGTATTGTCTTCTTTGTTCACTCCATAGGCATGTAGCTACTGCTTCTACAAATATTTAAATTCAGAGTAGCGCCAGTCACTGCCAAAGCCATTTCACCCTCCAGCCAACAGATGTTAGGCTGACCAAAGGGTGGGACAGGCTAGAAGAGGGAAGAATACCTCTAACCCAGGGTGAAAGTTGGTTAAATTATGCATTCTTTGGTTTAAATACTAATTTTAAATACTCTATTAATAAAAGGACATGATGTCTAAACCAGGAACTAACAAGGGTTGAAGAGTTATGTACCTGTGTGAAGTGTGATGAAAGTTTTATTTCCCTCCTCCTCTTCCTTTTGGGATTTAGTCATGGTTTTCTCTCGCTAGTTCTTTTGTTCTTTGCTTTCTCCACTCCATAGGGCTAAAATTCCATTTGTATTCCACTTGAAGCTGTGTCACTAGAGAGACTGCTTTTATTTTTTCTTTAAATGGGAAAAGTGCATGCAATTGTAAATATTGGCTCATATCCTTCCAATTAAAAAAATAATCTATGTAATCTTAGAAAAATAATTATGCTAAAGCCTATAATTCTGATTAAAATTGGCCAGGTCATCTCAGCAAGTTTATCGGACAATTTTAATTTGTGAACAAAAAAAGGGGTAATCTGCAAAAAGACTGATTTTTATTCTTATTCCAAGTCATTCATCAAATGTTTTATGGGAACAAATTTAATCTCATTGAGTACTCCACAACTATTTACTCGGTGACCAATCACAGAGCATATTTAAGCACACAGTATTGTTTGCTCTCTTATTGGATGGCAAACCTATGAAAAGGAAGAAGGCTGTAATAAACCACGTGTGACACAAATGTTTGCATAAACAAATTCATAGGAGCATTTCTGTGACTTCTGGTTCAAATTCTTGTGCAAACACATTTTAAATTCCAAACACTGTCGTTCTGTGAGTATTCTTGCAAATTAAAATTACGTGTACACATTTTCAGAGAAAGACAATAAAACGGCTCATGGATAGTGATGAAGCAAATTTACCAGGTTTATTCAAACTAAGGTTCATGCTTAAATGTCAATTTATGAATTTTTAAGAGTTTTCCTAACTGTACCCCTAGAAGGAATCATCAATGTTGTCTTCAGAAGAGTGCTACATATTAGAACTAAGGAGCCTACCGAGTTGTATTTGCACTGTGTGGAAAAATAACTACATCACTACATGGAGGCTGAGCCACATCATTTATATCTTTACACTATGCTGTGGTACCAATACATGGAGATGCTACATGAAGTACTGGCTGAGGGTCTGCAACCCTTTACTCGGTTGATTGTCTCATTGCCAGATTTGCTCAGGGTATGTCTACACTACAAAATTAGGTCGATTTTATTTAAATCGACATTGAGCCTCCAATTGAAGCAAGTTGATTCTGCATGTCCCCACTATGCACATTGTGTCGGCGGAGCGCATCCTCACTAGCAGGGCTTGCAGCGACTCTCGGAGTGCTGCATTGTGGGTAGCTACCCCACAGTGCATGGAGCCGAGTGGAATGTTGGGTTGGGCTTGCAATGCCTCATGGGACCAAAACATTGGTGCGGGTGGTTATGGGAACATGGCATTAGCTACCTCCCTCCCTCCTGCCCTGAAATCAAGGGCAAACAAACCAAGCCTTTTTCATGCCTTTTTTCCTAAGCCTGGGTTACCTGCGTAGACGCCATAGCACTGCAAGCATGGCGCCTGCTCAGCTGTACGCTGTTGTTGTGAGCATTACAAACACCTCACGCCTTATCCTGCAGTATTTTCTCAGCCGAAGCAGGAGCCGCCGCATGGAACAATGTGATGCCACCCAAGTAGCCCTGCTGGAAGCCATGGAGTGAAGCAATTCACAGATGCTAGCGACAATTGCGTATCACCTTGACATGGTGGAGCGCCACTTCTGGGCCCGGGAAACAAGCACTGACTGGTGGGACCGCATCGTTATGCAGCTATGGGATGATGAGCAGTGGCTGTAGAACTTTTGAATGCATAAGGCCACTTTCCAGGAACTATGCAAAGAGCTTTCCCCAGCCCTGAAGCGCAGCAATGCTAAAATGAGAGCTGCTCTGACAGCTGAGAAGCGAGTGGCGATAACTCTGTGGAAGCTTGCAACGCCAGACTGCTACCGGTCAGAGGGGAATCAATTTGGAGTGGGGAAATCTACCATGGGGTCTGCTGTGATCCAAGTTGCCAGGGCAATCAACAGATTTCTGCTAAGAAGGGTAGTGACTCTGGAAAACATGCAGGACATAGTGGATGGTTTTGCTGCGATGGGGTTCCCTAACTGTAGTAGGATGTAGACGGAATGCATATCCCTATCTTGGCACCACGCCACCTTGCCAAACAGTACATACATCGAAAGGGGGTACTTCTCAATGGTATTGCAAGTGCTGGTGGATCATAGGGGCTATTTCACCAACATCAATGTGGGATGGTTGGGAAAGGTGCATGATGCACGCATCGTTAGGAACTCCAGTCTGTTCAGAAAGCTGAAAGCAGGAACTTTCTTTCCAGACTGGAAAATAACCGTTGGTGATGTTAAAATGCCAGTCGTTATCCTGGGAGACCCAGCCTACCCCTTGCTCCCATGGCTTATGAAGCCGTACACAGTCAGCCTGGACAGCACTAAGGAGCGGTTCAACCATAGGTTGAGCAGGTGCAGAATGGCGGTGGAATGTGCCTCTGGACGTTTAAAAGCCCGCTGGCGTAGTTTGCTTACTAGGTTAGACCTCAGTGAAAGCCATATCCCCATTGTTGTTGCTGCGTGCGCCATAATATCTGTTAAACAAAGGGAGAAACATTTCCGGTGGGGTGGGAGGTGGAGGCAGATCCCCTGGCAGCCAATTTTGAGCAGCCAGACACCAGGGCAATAAGACGAACACATTGAGGCATGCTGTGTCTCCGTGAGGCTTTGAAAACTAGTTTAATCAATGACCCACAGTAATGTGACACTTATGTGTGTTGTTACTTACCTAGCTGTCCCCTTCATTGCATGTACTCCCCTGTAAACGACACTCCTGCTAACCGCTGTGTGCTGAATGAATAAAGAGCCTTTTCTCCTCAGTCCATTGATTTTTATTATGCTCACAAACAGTGAGAGACAGCAAAGAAAAGTAAGATAACCTGGGGCAAAAGGGCTGATAACACTGGGGAGTGGGAGAAACAAGGACAGCATGCTTACAATTGCACTGCAATGACAATCAAAGGTGTGGGAATGGGTGCCTTCTTGTCCTTGTACCCTCCCCTGGAGTTGAGTGCAAGGGATACCGGACTCCCCATCCTCCCCCGCCACCCTGCATCCTAGGACGTCTGGGAGAGGAGGATGTGGAACTTGGCAACGATGGCAGCAGGTTCACCATAGGCTGCAGCAGGATTCTAGCATCCAGCTGCCTTTCTTGAACCTCAACCAGAAGCCTCAACATGTCTGTTTGCTCCCTCATAATCCGCACTAGGGTGACCAGATGTCCCGATTTTATAGGGACAGTCCCGATTTTTGGGTCTTTTTTTTTATATAGGCTCCTATTACTCCCCACCCCCTGTCCCGATTTTTCACACTTGCTATCTGGTCACCCTAATCCGCACCATCTTGTCCTGCGTGACACCCTCGTGTTCCCTGCATGCTCTTCTGTCCTCGTGGTCATTGTGCAGTCTGTCGGACAGTGTAATCCTCCGTGCTCTGAACTCCATCTTGTCACTATCGGAGGCGTGCATTAACTCATTGAACATGTTCTCCCGAATCTTCTTTTTCCGCCTTCTAATCTGGAAAAGTCTGTGTCCTGGTGTGGAGGATGCACCTACGGACAAGGTTTCAGCTGCAAAGAATACAAAGCACAAGGGTAGCATTAACAGTACATACATTGTTTCTGGTGCAAGGCTAAATCTTTTTATAAAAGAAACACCCCTCAATGCACTTCCCTGCAAGCCACAACTTAAGCAGAACCGCTGGTACTGCAAGAGTTGGTTTGCTGATACAACCATGGTTAATAAGGCCATGAGGCATGGGCGAGAGGTCTTGTGCTGCAGCTTTTGTTAAGACATCCTTGGGAACAATGATTGCAACCTCAGCACAACACCCTTTCCCATAGCCACCTGGATGGTGCTTGAGGACAGGCACCAGCGAAAAGACCCACAAATAGTCTGATTGTTACAAAAGCGGCACTGGGTTGGGGTGGAAGGGAGACGAACAGGAAGCATCATCACCCCTCCGCTTTTTAAATGCTGGCTGCAAAGTGTGGTTGTGTGATCCGGAATTCATCATACAGGGGCAGATTACTTATCGAATTGCTTACGGTTTAAGGGCTAGCATTTAAAACTTCCCCCATCTCCCTTAGGTGACCATATGTGATATCACTCTCCTGAGGGTACAGAGGTGGAAAGGGAGCAGATGCTGCAAGCGTCTGGGTACAGACCTGGTCCTTATGCTGCAGTGCTGTGTGCTGCAATGATGCCAGCAGAGTTAATACTGGAGTGGCGCGAGAAAGTGTCCTGCCGTGGTGGATGAAATAAGGCAGCCCTTCCCTGAAACTTTCTGCAAAGGATTTCAGAGTACCTCCATGAACGCTTCCTAGAGATCTTAAGGGAGGATTCCCGGGCCATCCCCAGGCACATAAACAGTCTTTTTCGGAGAGCACTCTCTGCGTAGCTGGAGTGACAACCGATAACTTCTATCCCAATTTTTTTATTCAGATCCAACATTAAAAATAATAGCATGTAACCCCTATAGTCTTATTGAAAATGTGTACTCACCAGAGGTGCCTTCCCCGGCATCACGCTCCGCCGACAATTGGTCCTGAGAGGGGTTGGGCTCCAGGGTTAAAAAAAGTTATTAGCTGTCGGGGAGAATGGATCCTCCACTTGCCTGCCTCACATTCTCCTCCTCATCATCAACAATGTCCTCCTCGTTGTTGCCCGAGGTCACCCAGGGCTCCTGGGAGGTATCAATGGAGCGGTTTGGGGTAGTGGTGGGTCACCACCTAGAATCACATGCAGCTCGTCAGAGAAGCGGCATGTCTGTGGCTCAGAACCAGAACAACTGTTCTCCTCCCTTATCTTCTGGTACGCTTGCCAAAGCTCCTTTATTTTCACGTGGCACTGCTGGATGTCCCTGGTGTTGTAGCCCTTCTCCCCCATGCCCTGCGTGAGCTTGGCATAGATGTCAGCGTTTCTTCTGCTGGATCGGAGCCCTGCCTGCACAGAGTCTTTTCCCCAGACAGCAGTAAGATCCACCACCTCCTGTGCACTCCATTCTGGAGCACGTTTGCGGCCTTGAGCATCCATTGTCAGCTGTGCTAACGAGCTCTTCACGCAGATCAAACAGAAAATGGAAATTCAATAGTTCCTGGGGCTTTAACAAGGGGGCAGCTGTTTCCTGTGTACGTGGCTGAAGTGCAGTGGAGTTGAAAGTGCTCTCCAGAGTGGTCACAGCGGAGCACTGTGGGACACCTCCTGGAGGCCAATTCATTCGAATTACACAGCGCAGTGTCTACACTATCCCCATGTCGACCTGTGGATGTCGACTGAAGCACTACACCTCTCGCGGAGGTGGAGTACAGAAGTCGATTTTACAAGCCATTTAGGTCGGCATAAGGGACTCGGTAGTGTAGACACATACATTGTTAACTCGACCTAATGCGGCTTATGTCGACCTAACTTCGTAGGGTAGACCAGGCCTTCAAACAAGAAGCTGATTTTTTAAACCACCAACCTAAAATCTTGGGTTAGAATCAGAGAGTCAAGCTGTGTCTTCTAGGCTCAGATATGTCATCAGCTGCAGACCAGATGTGCACAGTCATATCTGTGTAACCGTCCTGCCTTCAGCAGGGCTGTACAGGTGTAGTGGAGGGCAGAATTTGAAGACAAGGGCATTGCTCTTGATGAAGCATGAGCCATAAAATCATCCCTGTACAGCTCTGGTGGTACTGCAGGGTTGACAGGAGAGAATAGTGATATAGACATTCTTTTGCCCGTAAAGTGAGTAGCTATAACTCTAAATCCTCACAGCGAGTAGATCCATTCAATAAGAAGGGCCCATTTTTACAGTTTACTCATTAACGTGGCAGTTGGAGAGGGCACTGCACTGGAAGTCAAGAGACCTGGGTTGTATTTGTGGCTTTACTGATGGCCTCGTATATGACCTTGGGCAAATCGCTTCCCCATTCTGTGCCTGTTTCCCTTCCCATCCTTTGTCTGTCTTGTTTGAATAGATCAGAAGCTCTTCAGTGCAGGGACTAACTTTCTCTTACTATGTGTACAGTGGCTAGCCCAGGGGAGCTCTGTCACTCAGCCATCTACCGCATGTGAACTGTGAATCACAGACTGACACCATGAAGGGGAAAGCGGAAGAGGCAGACTCCGGAACATTGAAAATATACAAGAAAAATATACTGTTAATTTTAGGTCCCATAGGAACTGAAATAAAGTACAAAGATTTCCATAGCGATGTCAAACCAATATAGCTTCCAGCTCAAGTAATGTTCCTGGGCTGGCTGGGTAAGAGTGTGTTTCTTGGCACTCCCTCCGACAGCCCCTTGAGGGACAGCTCCTCCCAGACGGTCTCAGGACTGACTCGGAGAGGGAGTTCAGGGATGGGAGTGTGCGCTTCCTGCCTCAGGAGCAAGCGGAACTGGTTTTGTCGGCAGCACCAGGGGACCCCCTCTGCCAATAATAAACATGTGTGATCCTGTCATTCGCTGAACTCGTGCGGGTGCCATCACTCCGGGGACCTTTCCTGCTGGGCTAACCCACCCATATGTAGAGCACGAGGTCCTGTGCAGTAAAACTTCCCAGGGTCCGAACAAGCTTTTCTCTAAACTACACCAAACTCTGTCCGGGCTGGTTTGTGCTGCTGGCCTGTCCCAGGCTAAATTCAGTCTTTCAAAACTGGACTTGACCTCAGTCTAAGTTGGGGGAAGCTTTATAGCCTCTTAGCCCCCTTGCCTATCACATACTAAACTCCAGCCAACCAGCATTCAGTCTCAGTAACAGGCCAATCAGCTGGATCTCAGCTGGGGTCTCTGGGGGCTACTGCAATTAATAAAATTCTTCTCCTTACTGATGGTCACTATAACTCTTCTGCCAGGTGACAATGGCAGCAGTAAGGGCTGGGTTCAATCTGTCTGAGGATTCTTTTCTCAAAAACAAAACCACTCTGGGTCTGTGAAATTAACGTAAATTCTCATCTTTGCTGTTGGTTCTTCCCCATTCACAAGCACCCAGAGTCCTCTGGGAATGCAGAACCACAACTAGCGTTTTATTTGGGGGAAAGGGAAAAACAGTTAAAAGCAACATGAAATTCCTCTCTATGTGTGTATACCCAAGAGACGGAGCCACCCAAATCAGTGTCCCAGGAACTTGGTGACCTCTACAGCCCCAAATAATAATGGTCTGACACAGCCTAAGGCCAAAACACAGCCCCACCCCACCCATCTACTTAGACTCAGTGGCAATCATGGGGTGGCTCTTCTCTTCTAGACCACTGCAGTCCAGGGAGAGCCACTGCAACATACAGCTTGTCCAGTTCTGTGATACCAGCTCTACTTCTGTTGGCCTAGCAGGCCAAAGCACTGACAGGTCAGTTCTGCACCGCTACTACCAGTCCAGTCCAGTCCAGTCCAGTCCAGTCAGGCCTCAAGACAAAGGCTTCTCACATGGACCATTCTCAGAGATTCACTCCAGGAACAGAATCTGAGTAGAAATTTTGTTACCAACCCAAAATCCGCTACCTGTAAACTCAGTGTTATCCTCACTCACTCCAGGGAATATCCCACACAATTCCTCTCCCTTTCATGAGTACATTAATAGTAAATCACTTACACAATCAAAACAAACAAACTCCAGCCACAGAAACAGAAACACTTAGTAGATGGAATTATGGGCAAGCAATATTATAATTCATATAAATGAAGCTGGGCAGAGCTGGCTTTTCATCTTCTCCCCTACAGAGAAAACAGAGAATTCCATCTCTTTAAGTCTTCTAGCCCTGGGATTTATATTATCATTGTAGGTCCTCAACTTAATGGGCTGTAAGGAGGTGGGAGAAGACAGAAAATCAGAATGAGTTTGAGAAGCAATTGAAAAGGGAAAAGCAGGCAGGGAAGAGAAGCCCCATTAGGCCTGGATCCTTTAGCTGGTGATATAGGAGCAGGAAGGAAATAGGCTAAAATATTCAGACCCAGATTTTTAGCTAGGGTTCAACTCAGCCTCTCTTTTTGCGGTATGAAGTTGTGCCTGCAAAAAGGGAAGCCACTTCTCTGAAAAGCCAGCCCTTTCTCCGCTTGCCTTTTTGTTTCCTCTCACCCCCTGCTTTGTTTTACTCAGCTTCATTCACCATTTTTGTCTTTCATCTGCAGAAAGCTTTTGAAATTACATTTGCAATTTAGATGCACTGAAAGTCAAAAGGAGAATCTACATCAAAATATTTTTAAAGTGCTGTCTGAAGTCTTAAAAGGGATCACAAAATTCTCAGGAATAGAGGAACCTTTTATACTCCTTGAGACAGGTAAAGAAATTAAACTTCAAATAGAACAAATACTACATTCATACCCTTGATTTTTAAATAGAGGAAACATTTTTTAGTGGTATAAGCCTAGGACTTGCCTGTACCTCAGTAATCTCAGCTCTGCCACTGACACCCTGTGATCTTGAGCAAGTCACTTGGGCTCTGATTCAGAAAAGCACTTAAGCACATGCTTAATTTTCAGCCTATTTAAGACTTCAGTGGGACTTAAACATGTGTGTGCTTTGCCGATTAGGGCCTTAACCTCTCAGTTTTCCCATCTGGAAAATAAAGATAATTACATATACTTATCTACCATTCTGTTACAGCAGCATAAATCCAGAGTGACTATTGGCTACATTTTGTCAGATTACCAAGGGTAGCTTTGATGAGCAATCTGCCATATCAACAATGTTGCACGTTTGAGTGTATCCCCAAACATTTCTACCTCCAATTCTTTTTTAAAAATGGCTTTTTTTGTTCAGCAATGTGACTTATACATCAGAACTATTTCTTCTGCTGAGGAACAGTTCCCATCTCTTCCCACACAAAGGCAATTAGAGACAGCTGCTTGTAGTTTTGTAAAGAGGTTTGTTTTGCTGTTACCTTGAGTTCACAGTTTCCTTTGCCATACTTTTCATAACACCTGCTCTTGATTCAGACAAGTTCTTTTTCATTCTTTTTTTCTTGCTGCTCTTTGCAGGATTTTTTTTTTTAAATGGTAGCCCTACATTTTTAGAAGTGACTAGTAATTTCAGGTACCCAACCTGATCATTCACACTCTGAAAATCAGGCCCCTTTAAAACATCTCAAGTTGGGTCTCCAAAATCACAAGTCACTTTGAAATTGGAGGCCTGTGGCTTTAATTTTTTCTTTGACATTTGGGAGCTGTCTCGGCTGGGGATTACTCAGTCTCCGACCATCACATGACTTCCAAATCTTACACTCTACAAATCTCCCTCACCCATTCCTACACCTACTCAGACCTTGTAAATGTTTCACTATTTTAACTTAGAGTCTACCACATATTCACCAAGGTTTGTGACCTATTAACTGTAGTCAGTCATCTCCCCATGCATAATTTAACTCCCCACTCCTTCATCACATACCCACAGCCTGTAAATGATTTATCCAATTCTTCAGAACACTGACTGTATCTCCCCAGTCAGTATCTAACACACTCCCAGTGTTGCTCCTTTTTAGTATTTCCAGATTTTCTAACAAATTTGGTTCAGATCTCTCTGGCTCTCAGGAACATTTTCATTTAATTTTCTGATCATCCTGAATAGTGCAGATTATTGACCATGTTTGAAAAGCTCTAGGCATGTAACCATGGTAAGTGCAAATGCAAGTGCATGCAGATGTGCCCTTATTAGCTCTACAGATGTGCAGTTACTCCACAGGTGCACAGTCACGATAATCCCATCCATAAATTAGGCATTCAGCTGCATTTTGCACATGCAGTCGCATGTCTATAGTTTTGGAAAACCTGGCCCTATAGCTTGGCCTTTGAAGCCTCTGAAGAGACAGAACTACTCATCCCTCATCCCTGCAGTATGTTAGTAGCAGTGGCTAAACAGCATCTCCCACGTCACTCTGCCAGTGCGCCTCAGTCTTGACCTGAAGGGTGCACCCTTTGGAGCCAGAGAGTTCAAGCTCTGTGCCACTACCGCTTTTGAATTCTTGGGTGAGGTTGCCAGAAAGGATGCCAATGAGTGCCACTCCTGATGCCACGTTATTATATAAACACCCATCGCTTAGGAACTGGACTGAGACCACCCACTCATTTTCATGGAACATTTAACAGCCTTCCAACGATCCAGATTACATCTGACTGTCGGCAGAGTTACTGCAACATTAGGAATGAGTCACTTGAAGGTTAACAGTCGAATCGAAATTTAAACGCTGATAAACAAGCTGCTCCAGACCTGTTTGTAAAAGCTCCTGGATTTATTGACAGTTTCCCCTTAGGCCTGGAATAAACAGCAACTCTGAAATACTGCCACTGCTATTATGGCATTACAAAGCTGCTGGTGTGACTATCAACCATTGGAAGCACAGGAGATAAGGGAGTTATTGAACCGTACAGCTATACCCGAACCAAATGTTTAGAAAAAGATCATTGGCATAATCTGATTCTAAACACTAGTTTCCTGACTCATCGTGTGTGTGTGAGAGAGAGACAGGTATTTATTTGCACATACATAGATAGATACTTCCTTCAAACACAACATTTCAAAACCAGATCCCACAAACATAGTTTCCGAAACAGATCCCAAACCTGGAAAGTCTAGTTAGAGTTGTGAGGCACAAGAATGGCTAGTGCCATGATTTTTGGATGGTTCAGCGATTGGGGAATTAGCCTAGGAGACCACAGATGTCCAATGTGATTGTGGGCGAATCACCTAGGCCCAAATTCTGAGAGGTACTGAGGACAGGGGTGATGGATTATTCCTAAAAGTGTGTGTGTTGGGGGGGGGGAATGAGGCTCTGCCCACTCCATGGCCCTGCCCTGCCCCTCCTTTTCCCCTGTGACCCTGCCGCCCCTGGCCAACCCGGAAGTTGGAGCTGGGGAGCCCAGGGCCCTCCATCTGCCTGGAGTGGGGGGGGGGGGCATAAGAGCAGCCCCCACCCTGTGTCCCCATCCGCCAACCCCTCCGCCCAGGGCAGGTGGAGGATCCGTGGCTCCCCACAGCTGCCCACGCAGCTCTTACCCCGATCCGGCTCTGGCTTCCGGCCTGGATGTGTGTGTGTGGGGCCTCGGGGGCCAAAAAAGCTGCAGCCAGACTACGGTAAGAATTGCCTGGGGAGCTGTGGACACTCCATCTGCCCTGGATCTGTGGGGCGGGGACATGGGTTGGGGCGGGGGCTGCTCTCAGGTCTCCCCACCCCAGGAAGGTGGAGGGTCTGCGTAGGGTTGCCAACTTTCTACTCACACAAAACCAAACACCCTTGCCCTGCCCCCTGCCCCGCCCCTTCTCTGAGGCCCCACCCCCTCTGACTCCCCCCTCCCCCCCATCGCTCTCTCTCCCCACCCTTACTCCTTCACTCATTTTCATCAGGCTGGCTCAGGGAGCTGGGGTGCAGGAGGGGGTGGCTCTAGCTGGGGGTGCGGGCTCCGGGGTGGGGCCAGAAATGAGGAGTTCAGAGTGCGGGAGGGGGCTCCAGTCTGAGGCAGTGGGTTGAGATGGAAGAGGGGGTGAGGGCTCTGGCTGGGGCCAGGGATGAGTGGTTTGGGGTGCAGGAGGGTGCTCTGGACTGGGATCGAGGGGTTCAGAGGGTGGGAGGGGGATCAGGGCTGGGGCAGGGGTGCGAGGGAGGCTCAGGGGTGCAGGATCGGTGTGGCACGGAGGTTAGCAGGAGCCTGCCAGCCCTGCTGCGCGGAGCCACCAACCGGACAGTCAACAGCCCGGTCGAAAACCTGGTCACCCTAGGTCTGCGGCTCCCCACAGCTGTCGGGGCTCCCTGGGCCGCTCTTACCTGGGCCAGGCTCCAGCTTTCGGCCTGGCTGGTGGGTGGGGCCTCGGGGAAAGAGGAGGGGTAGAGGGCCAGGCCTATGGTGAAAAGTGGACGGGCCAGGCTCATCCACATTCAAATGCGATTCTAGACAGATTCTAAATTTAGTGGAGGTCAAGAGCAAATGGGGAGAGATTCCTTGAGACTGTATGCTCGAGCCTATTCCCCCTACCACGGCTGTAGTAAACGCAAACATAGCAAAACACTATTTAAATGAAATGGAATTAAAGTCCCAAATTACTTCGGGGAAATAATACATTTAGCCTCTAGATGTCACTGTTGTTCCAAAAACGTAACACAGCGCCTCAGCAAATAGGAAGGAGAACTGGCCAGGGTAGTGGTGGACAAAGAACTGAGTCAGATCAGGCCTGCTAGATCTGTACATGGAAGGCAAAACCTGTGTGTGGATTTGACCTTTCCTGCATGAAAAGGGGAGGGGAGATTAGTCGCCTCCACATAGGGTGACCAGATAGCAAGTGTAAAAAATCGGGACAGGTGGTGGGGGTAATAGGTGCCTATATAAGAAAAAGTCCCCAAAATCGGGACTGTCCCTATAAAATCGGGACATCCGGTCACCCTACCTCCACAGCACTGTTCCTAGACCCTGCTGACCACAGGGAAAGGGTGGACGGGACTAGGCTGCTGGCTCTAGGGGCACATGTATCATTCCCCTGCAGTCCCACGTGGAATGGGCCAAAGAGTTAACAGAGTCTGAACTTTCCCGCAGAGCCCTGTCCTTCCATGCTGAGGGACCCCTTTTAGGGCGCTCCCAGGGACAGCAACAAGCAGGTGAGTCCCTGGCAATGTGGAATATGAACCTGCAGAAGCATCTCCTTATGCACGTATCTTGCAAACTCTTTGGGGCAGCGAATGCCCGTTCATGTGTGTTCATACAGAACCTCGCACAAGGGGGCCCCACCCTAATCCTGATCGAGGCCTTTGGATGCTACCGTAAAACAACAACAACAACTGGGCCTTCTTAGCTCTGCTTATACATGAAAGCAAAACCAGCAGCTACTTTGCTTTTCCCTTATTTGCAGCTGGATTAAAAGGTAGGTGTTTCAGAGAATCTGGGTTGCTTTCACCCGTACCCTACCCAGCCTTGAGCTATAGCCTGTCTCTACCTAGTTCATCATGTGTTCACACAGGTGTGTGGCTGGAGATTGTATACACTAACATTATGTGTGTGGAAGAGGAGTCTGTTTAATTGTTTACTCTTCCTCTCAGGAACCTGCCTCCCCTATTAACAGACATCTTTGTAGTTCTAGCTCATTCAGGCAGATTTCTTGAATTTACTTCAATACTGACTTACTGATGTGTGGGTTTATGTTCACTCCTATAGAAATGAGAAGGGGGGAGCTTTGTTGGGTCATGCTGTTCCCATTGTGGCCTATATAAAAATCGAGAAAATTTCTTAGGGTATATTTTCAAGACTGCGTGTGGGAAGTGGGCAACAACTCCCCTCAGCATTAATTAATGTTCACAGGGGCTGCTCTCCTGCTCATTGCTTTGAAAGGGTGCTCCTACAGCACATGTCAACCCAGTGCTTAAAGCCCGTCAGTCTCAATCCAGGAGGACAAAGCCATCCCTGGCCTAGCTCCATTAACCCTGATGGAGTTACGCTCTGCGGGAATTTAGCCTATATTGTCTAACAAACAAGTTTTGTCACTGAAAATAATAATTATTACAGTGGCAGATAGCGTGGTGGAAGCTTGTTATCCCGGATACCCTTGGAGAATCACCCACTCCCATTCTTTTTAGAAAATTAGTTCTAAGTGCACTCATTGATCACAAACATGTACTTAGCCCATTGCTGTCAGCAGAGGGGACTGGCAATGCGGGGAGGAGGGGCTCGCTTGCTAAGCTCTAAGGAGTGGTCGGTATGTGAGCACATGGGGCATTTTAATGGTTTTCATTTTTCTAATTACATTCGAAGGGTGGCAGCTTTGTGATGGGAAAGATCAGTTTTATTTCATGCTGACTAATTGAATTGGCTATTATGGACTATGGGTACATGACAATAGGCTTTTATAAGCATACAGGGGATAGGAGCCCCTGAACAACAAAGGGGACTAGAAGTTGAAGGTTGCTCCTGTGGTAAAGGCACTGGACTGAAACCTAGGAAAATGGTTCTGGATTCAGTTCTGTCACAGGGTCCACTCACCACTAGGGACGCCTCATCTTGGTCACTGTCAGGATTAGCACCTTCCAGGTGCTACGCCTTCCTCTAGCGGTCTCTCCAACTGACTTCTTCTCTCAGCCTGCAGCCCCTCTTGCTCCAGGAACTAAAGCTTTCTCTTCACGACTTGGCCCTCTGGCCAGGTCACTATGTTCCTCCCCTTCCAGGGTATCCAAGTCTTTCGGGGCAAACTGTCCCAGGCAGAAGCGACAAAGGGTCCTGTGGCACCTTATAGACTAACAGAGGTATTGAAGCATAAGCTTTCGTGGGTCAATACCCACTTCTTCGGATGCAAGCAGTGGGTATTGACTGCTTGCATTTCCACTGCTTGCATCCGAAGAAGTGGGTATTGACCCACGAAAGCTTATGCTTCAATACCTCTGTTAGTCTATAAGGTGCCACAGGACCCTTTGTCGCTTCTGCAGATCCAGACTAACACGGCTACCCCTCTGATACTTGTCCCAGGCAGTTCGCTGTCCACTGCCTGGTCTATGACACTTCTCCAGTGGCTGGTAGGGGAACCCAGGCCTGCCTTCTACTTCAGGTTTCAGCTCAGGGGCCCTCTCTTCAGCAGCCAAGAGGTCTGCCCTTTCTTCAGCAGAAAGAGGTCTGCCCTCTCTCATACCTTGCTGCTTTTCCATTGAGCATTTCCGGCTCTCTCCATGCTCTGATTTTGCTAGGCGCACAACTCCCTCCTCCCAGGTGTAACTAAAGGCTACTTGCCTCTATATCCCCAAACACACTTCCCTTCCCCCAGGAAGGGACTGCAGCCTACGTCTTTGTAGCCACATTCTTCTCGCAGCTCCTGGGTTTTATACAGGCCCCATCTGTTCCTGTCGAGCTGAGCCTCATCTAAATATCCCTGCTCCCTGGCTTCTCCTCCAGATGCACCTCGGGCAGTTAATTGGCCCACCTGGCCACCTTAACCCCTTCAGGCCTTGTGTGTGGTGGACACCTCATCACAAATTCCCATTTGTGCCACAGACTTCCTGTACAGCCTTGGTTCAGTCACTTATGCTCAGATCCTCAGTGGGAGTTAGGCACTGAAATAGTTTTGAGGCTGGGTCTCTGTACCTCAATTTCCCCATCAGTAAAACTGGCATAACACTTCCTTTCTCCCTCCCTTTGTCTATTTATTGTAAGCTCATGGAGGGACAGTCTCTTACTTTGTGTCTATATGGTGCCTAGCACAATGGGGCTCCAATCTCAGTTAGGGCCTCCTCTAAGCACTACCGCAATATAATAGTGAGGGAGCTACCATACGTGCGGGTTTTCCCGGACACTGCCTCTTTTTTGATCCTCCATCCTCTGTCCGGGCAGATTCTTCAAATAAGGGGCAATGTTCTGGTTTTTTGCAGAGCAGATTTTGCAGCTCCAAAAGAGCCCTGATTGGTCTGCTTCCTGGTTGGTCCCTCCCCTGCA
The DNA here is from genome assembly GCA_037349315.1 of Chelydra serpentina. NCBI lineage: Eukaryota > Metazoa > Chordata > Testudines > Chelydridae > Chelydra > Chelydra serpentina. The sequence continues at coordinate 22,889,682 of JBAIAC010000004.1, read as the reverse complement.
TCTGCATCTGATTAATCCCTCGCAGCTGCTAGATCCTGCCCATCCAGGCCCCGCCTCCCAGCCTTGGGGAGAGGGAGAGCACCTTGAGTTCCTCAGGGAGACACTGACTGACAGCTGTTGATGTGTCCCAGTGCTGTGCCAACCACCCTGCCACTGTGACAGCGGGCAACACTGTTCCCCCAACTCAGGAGTGATGTCCCAGGTACCCCCTCCCACACCCCCCAGGTACCCCTCCCAGTAGACACACACACCTTTCCAGCACCCCCTAAATACCCCTCCCAGTACACAACCCCTCCAGCACCCCCAAATATCCCCTAGTACACACACACCCCTCCAACACCCTCAACTGTACCTCCCCTTCTGGCCCTCCAGCTGTGTCCTCTTTTTGGGAACCTGAAACATGGTAACCCTAATAATAGTGGAGCAATATGATGAGCTCCAATGTCTTCTCTAGGAGCTGAGACTCCTTGGTACTTTGGTGGCAACCTTTCAGGGCTCTTCAGTAGAACTAAGAGATTTTGCAAATATCAGGTAAGCACTGGCAGGAAGGTGCATTGGTTCTGCCAGTTAAAGTGATGCGAGAAGTAAGCAGATCACCAGCAGAACATGATACAGCCCAACTGTCCCTCGGTTTACCAGAAGCCTTCTATGAGATCATGCAGAGGGAATGCTTTCTGGAATCAGACTGCTTTATACAAGGAGTGCCTTACAGCAAATAGTGAGCCTGAATTATGCAATATAAACACACTTGTCTTTAGCTGGTTTTACTTGCCATTTATCTTTTACTGCATTTGTTTTACTTATTCACGTAAAACTATTTTTTTTCAAAAAGTTAATAAATAAAGCTGTGCAATCTGGTGGCGTGTCTCATACACCTGGCTCTAGGATAACCTACTGGGATTTTGGTAAATTCCAACAAGTTTGTTAATTTTCTGATAATGGAATTTAAACAGCACATCCTTACAGCAAGGAAGATTAATTTTTGAAGTTCAGAAGGCAGCTGGTCAAAATGCTAAGCAAACACAGCAGACAAGAGCTGTTCTGGCTCTTGTAGGGCATTGTGCTTCGAGGTGGGCAACTAGTTTTCTGGTGCATATTTATCATGATCAATCTGGAGCTTATGTAGTGTACACACAACCTGTGAAATCTGTATGATAAGAGTCAGCACACAGGATCGTTAAGGACAAACAACACCATTTGCTCAAAGGCTCAAGAACCCTCGCCTTCAGATCCACAGCAGGGAACTCAAACAGGGAGATGTACAATGGGCTGTACTTGATTCCAGCGCTTTAAAGATTTCAGCTGTACATTTCTGTTAACACCACTGAGCGGATTTAGCAGATCATGGTTCAGGGTGAGCTGTACCCTGTGCCTGTACTCCTCCTACCCACAGTGCACTTCATGCTTAGACTGGGTCCTCAGGTCACAACACCCTGTTCACCATCCATGTGCCCTCTGCAGATCCAACTGAGTCCTGGCTTACCTTTGGGAACCAGTGACAGGCACAAAGGTGCAGTGACACAGAACAGCCTCTTCAAAGCAAAGTTTTATTTGTCTGTCCACATGAACGTGGCAAACAGAGAGGGGAAGGATTAAAACAACCAGACACCTAGCCACATTCATAGAATCATAGAATCTCAGGGTTGGAAGGGACCTCAGGAGGTCATCTAGTCCAACCCCCTGCTCAAAGCAGGACCAACCCCAACTAGATCATCCCAGCCAGAGCTTTGTCAAGCCTGACCTTAAAAACCTCTAAGGAAGGAGATTCCACCACCTCCCTAGGTAACCCATTCCAGTGCTTCACCACCTACTAGTGAAAAAGTTTTTCCTAATATCCAACCTAAACCTCCCCCTCTGCAACTTGAGACCATTACTCCTTGTTCTGTCATCTTCTACCACTGAGAACAGTCTAGATCCAGCCTCTTTGGAACCCCCTTTTAGGTAGTTGAAAGCAGCTATCAAATCCCCCCTCACTCTTCTCTTCTGCAGGCTAAATAATCCCAGTTCCCTCAGCCTCTCCTCATACATCATGTGCTCCAGCCCCCTAATCATTTTTGTTGCCCTCCGTTGGACTCTTTCCAATTTATCCACATCCTTCTTGTAGTGTGGGGCCCAAAACTGGACACAGTACTCCAAATGAGGCCTCACCAGTGCCGAATAGAGGGGAATAATCACGTCCCTCGATCTGCTGGCATTATTTTACCGAAAAGCCTTAGCCTTTCCTTGCAACTTCAGGGAGGTCCCACTGGTGCCAGGCACTCTCCCCAGCATGGGCAAGACAGCCTGTATCTGACCCCCTGGAATTCTCAGGCAGTCTTTTTATTCAGTTCAAAGTTCCTTTGGCCATCCTGGAGCCTCTGCATCTAGTCAGTCCCGTGGCCAACCTCGAGAGATCAGAAATCATGATTTGGACCTCAGAAAATCGTGAGAGTTTTGTAAAAGACATTACTGTGTTTTTGATTTGTGAATCCCCCAGAGTGTGAGACACAACTGGAGCTGCCCACTCTCCCAAATGTGTTATGATTCTGGCCCCTGTTGCAGGAGTTCTCACCCCCACATCTGCCTACCCCCATCCATCTCCACCCCCATCAGTTCAGTCTCTCAATTCACTCCTCCAGCCCCAAACTGTTCAACCCCATCCCCATCAATTCTGCTCCCACCATCATTTCAGCTCCCTGCCCCCTCCTCAATTCAGTCTCACCCTCAGTTCAGACTCACCTGTGCTCCTCCTGGGGTTCTTCACCCCCACTCTACTCTGCTCTTCGTATCATCACTGGTGTGATTGGACAGCTCCAGTCTCCAACCTTCCAGTCCTGGCTGGTGTTGATCCCCTGGCAATTAGGCAGGGCCTTGGCCACATTACCGCATGCAGCCAACTATCAAGACAGCTTACTTCACAACTTCATCTCCAGGACACATCAGAAATGCTGGCTGAAGTCAAGATGCACCTTTGCGGAAATGATTGAGCTTCTCAGACAGAATGTCAGACATGCCCTGTCTAAGGAAGAGCAGCAACAGGTGGTGTGGGACTATACTTTGGATCGATGGAGCATTCCTTGGCAGATAGGTAACTCAGATCTGCTTCCCCTAGTCCAGTGTTTCTCAACTTTTTTAATACCATGGATTGGCTTGCTGCCTTCCTAAACTGTGTCAGGGAGATCTCAGGGACCAGTAAATTGGCTGCCATGGACTGGCACCAGTTCATGGACTGGTTGTTGAGAGACACTACCCTAGTCTCTCCGGATCAGCTCTCGCATGCCACTCAGAACACCCGTATGAACTGAAAGACTCTTTGTCGTTACAACAGGATATATTGTGGTCCCAGACAGTTTAACTTACACTCTTGCCATTGGCGCTTGAGCTCTCTGTCCTGTCCCTGTGGAGCTCAGGAACACACAACGAACCATCTGGTTATGGACTCCCTCTTTCTCATCTCCATGGTGGATGGAAGCGCTTCACGTCTCGGGATGATGCTGTCGTGATAGAGTGGCTACTTCACTGACGCAACATCTAACTCATTGTTTGTGCCGTCAGAAGAAGATCCCCTCTCCCGGTCCTGGGGAGGCTGCAGTGGGGTCCTCTCTGCCTGTCCAGGTTGTGGGGGTAGGGCAGGGAGCGAAGAGGAGCAGAGGAGACAGCCCATTGCTCACAAGAGGGGAGGTGGGAGGGGCTGTCCTGTCCTGTTACTCACAGGAGGGGAGGAGGTGGAGGGAGCAGACCTGCCTAGAGCTGCTGGGCTTTTAACTCCCACCTACCCACTACTCTGCTGTAAGAATGGCTTGGGGGCTACTATGGGGAGGGAGAGAGAGCTCTACATGCAGCAGCTCTGGTTGGCTATTCTGCCCTAGGAGATGAGCAAATGGGGAAAACATCCAGTCACAGGGCTCAAATTCAGTAGAGGGCCGGAGGTTCTGGCATCATGGAGAGACTGGCTCCAGCCCAGACAAAATCCCATCAGTGGGAATTAATCATGAGAGTTGGTAACACCGCAGGGTTGGAAGTGGACTTCCAGCAGGGGATTTGTCCATTAAGCACTGGCAACTGAGTTAGTGCCATTGTCTGCCTTCCTGGAGATGTGTAAAGCCACCCAGGAGTGAGTTAGCTCTTTGCCCCCATGAAGCAGACAGCATGATAGTTATCTTATACACAATATTTGTAAAAAAACCAAGTACAGCTGTCTCCCGTGTTCTTCACACAGATTGATACACACTGAGTAAAACACAAAGATTCCATTTGGTTCTCAGGTTGGTTACCGTAGGGGGTGAGAACTCCCATCTGATATCTCTTGATCTTAGGGTTTGCAAATGGAAATATTTGCTGATCCCATCACTGGGCCCAATCCTGCAATGCGTAGAGTGCCCTCAACTCCCATTAATTTCATGCAGGGTCATGTCAAGTGCTTAATAGGCATCTGCCAGTGCCAATTGTTACTGAAGTCAGTGACACTGTGTGCCTGAGTCAGACAGAGGCCATACCCGTGCACCTCAGTCTCGCAAGGAGGAAGCCTGTGGCTGGAATAGCTGGCGTGCTACAGATAGGTCCGAGGGCCATTGGAAGGGGCTAACTCTGACAAGGGCAAGCATTATTGGGGGAACAGCTGCAGATCAAGGCTTGAAACTGGCTGGGTTGCAGACATAGCCCTGATCTCTCTCCTTCCAAAGAGTCTAGCATGTTTAATGGAAGTTGGTTGCGGCTGGCAAAGGGCTGGTGATGCCAAGTGTGAAGCAGCCTCTCAGACTAGCAAGCAGTGCAGTATCTACCATCCTCACCCTGGGGAATTTTCCGGTATGTTTCTGGCCTTTTTGGCATTTAGGGGGTGGGGAAAGGGGGAGAATGATGCTACTTGCAGCATGGCCATGCTGTATGGGGGGGATCATGCACTGGGAATGGGGTTCATGTACTTCTCTGGGTGTAATTCATGAGTTTGGGTTTGTCTTCTGCTTTTCTAACTCTGGGGTTTGATGCCTCCAAGGCTGAACAGAGAGGGAGGGAGGATCATCCTTAAGCCCCATAGTGGGGTTCCCCTTGTCATTCTTCTTCTGAAGAACAGGGGTGGGAGTGAGGGAAGACAGAATTCTCCCCTTATACTCCCGTACCAGCTACCAAACCTTGGGTCTGGCACACAGAAGTAAGCAGGTGCACACAGCCCACCTAATCTGGGGACCTGGCAGAGCCAGCCCAGGGCATGTCAACTTGCCTCTGGTATAGGCCTGCAGCAAATTGTTCCACCTTCTCAGAACAAGTGGGAAGCAAGGACAGAGTTGTGACTCAGTAGTGGTGTCTCTAGGGGCCATTCTTAGGGGTGTGCAGTTTACACACCGCCCCCAGCTCAGGGCTGTGCTTAAAGGCACAATCTATCCCTTTGTTAGTTACTGTATTCATAGAGTAAGGCCATGTTTATACTACAGAGTTAAGTTGACTTAAGTTACATCGACTGTCATAAACTGCTGTAATTACATCGCTGGTGCATGTTCACACAACGCTCCTTGTGTCGGTGAAGCGCGTCTACAGTTGGTGCTCTAGTGCCAACAGAGAGCAGTGCACTGTGGGTAGCTATCCCACTGTGCAAATCGCCACCTTCTCCCACTCAGAGTTCTGAGAATGGATCACAGTGCACCATGGAGGTGGGATCACCACCCCATGATGCAGTTTTTACTGTCCTATAATTTCAAGGGCTTCCAACTGTATTTTGTGCAATTTTTCAACTGCCCCTGTAAACTTTGCACCCACCATCTCTGCTTGAAAGCACAGATCCTGCACTGTTCACCAGTCTTGTGATGAGTATTATGAACATAACGTGGCTGATCCTGCAATATTTCATGAGCTGCGAATCTGGACAGGAATCTGTGCTGCTTGCCCTGCTGTGTGCCATGGAAAGAAGCAATTCATGATTGATGTTGGCATTCACGGAGCAGCTACACACAGTGAACCCTTGCTATTGGGCTCATGAAACAAGTACCAAGTGGTGGGATCAGATTGTGATGCAGGTATGGGAGGATGGGCATCTCATCCACTGATTATTTAAGTATTTATCCACAAAGGAATGGTCATTAGACGAGAGAGAGAGAGAGAGTGTGCAGGTGCCCAGATTTAGGGGAAATGCAGGTTCTAAGACTAATCTGAATTTTATGGCTCAGGCTCATCTCTATTTTCTATTCAAATTTCATCTTTTCTCTGTCCTCTACTTGGCACTTAGAAATATCATGAGTGGTGGATAGATAAATAAATGATACTTTTTTTTTTTATTAGAGAAGCAAAAATTCTTCCCAGCCCGAGTTACACATCTGCAGTTCTTTTTGTTTAAACTGGCAAATCCATTTTCAGGTCAGACAAACAACTCTGACAAATACAGCCTTTCCCACCCGATATTTGTAGATTAGTCACTGTGCATTTTCTCCATTCTGTAAGGTACGGCGGTACAGAGAATTCAAGAGAAAAGTCTGGCAGGGGAACCACAGAAAAAGTGAGTCACACACTTGAACAATCCCACACACTCCAGTCCAAAACCTCAGTCACATCACTATCAATCTGCAAATAGATGGTGGCTGTCTCCCATGAGACTATTCCACCTTCAATGAGAAGCTCATATGAGAGAATTCATGAGGCCGCACTGCACATACACATCTTTGCATTATGTCCCCATACCGACTCAGGGCCTGATCCTTTACCATGTGGAGCACCATCAACTCCCATTGATTTGAGCATTGCTCTGACTTCGATAGCAACTTGCAGGACAAAGCCCGAACTCTGGCAGGGTGTGTCAGGAACTGGGGTCTGAGTGGGGCCTTGCCGGGAGAGAAGTATTAGAAGGGAATAAACATCTTCTCTGGATAAAAGGTTCCTGCTGGGATCACCCAGTCGAGGATGCCGGAAAGATATTGAAATACAAAAAGGGCCACAGGAGGCTAGAGTGATGGCCTTAAAGACAATGTCCAGAGCTATTTTAAATGTATTTAGCTCAGTAATTTATTAAGAGCCCATCACCAAAGAGGCACGTGGTTGTATATAACAGCAATACATAGTTAGAAATAATAAACTGGGCCCAGTGGGTCTCAGCACCCAATCCCGCTCACCCAGGGTAAGTTAAATGATCATAGACAAACTGACCCAAACAGGAAAGCTATACAGGCAAGTATTGGAACTAGGCACAGAAGGATTTTACCTGATACTTTGGAGAGGGAGCTCCACTGAAATAACCCTGCAGATTTCCCTGGCCATGGTGGCACTGGGGAGTGAAAAGGAGTTATGCCAGTACCTCGTTCCTAGCTGACTGAAGAAGCGATGTGGTTGAGTAAACCAGGCATGGGACTAGAATCCATAAACTCCTGTGGTCTAGTCCTGATGCTGCCACTGAGTTGCTTGGGATGATGGGCAAGTCATATAGCCAACCCAAATTGTCTTCTACTCAAGAGTTTTGTAAAGGGTAGTGAATATTTGTGCAACTCCAGGGGCCAAATTCTGAGTTCCCGAGCAAGTAATTTTACAGTTAAGATGTTGGACTGGTACTCAACTGATTTGGGTTCATTTCTCAGCTCTACCACAGACTGGGCAAGTCATTTAATCTCTCTGGGACTCAGTGTCCTGCCTGTAAGAGATGGATAATAAATACTTCCTTACATCAAAGGGGATTGTGAAGATACATTTCTTAATGTTTCTGAATTGCTCAGATATTATGATGATGATGAAGTATATATATAAATATCACTATATAAATATCAAGTAGGTAGATAGCTAGAACTCCCATTGACTTCAGCAACTAACCATTATTAATTAATTATTATTAGTGTTTATTAATTATTTATTATTATTATTATTAAGTGGCCAACGTTTGATGTCATTACTTAGGCAAAAGCTCCATTAAGGCTATGGCTCAAACAAAGTGATGTGAAAGCTTTGCCTGCATAAGCAATAAGGAATATTATAATTTTTATTATAATGCAGAATATTTTAATATATTATTATTAAATCACTTGCCTGTCTAGCAAGCTGCTGAAGGCATGTTTCTATACTCATCACTGTGGGAAGTGAATACCTAGAATACTGGAGGATATTTATGAGAGGTGTTTCTTCAAAAGTAAGCTTGTCCTCTTTGGAATTGAATCAGATGAGATTTCACTCTAAGTTCACAAATCTCTACACAGTGTCTTCATCTTGTAGCTCTAGGGTGACCAGACAGCAAGTGTGAAAAATCGAGACAGGGGTGGGGGGTAATAGGAGCCTATATAAGAAAAAGACCCAAAAATCGGGATTGTCCCTATAAAATCGGGACATCTGGTCATCCTATGTAGCTCCAAGCCAGATGTTTTGCATTTTTCTTGCCTGAGTCACGAGCAGAATGCCTGATTATTGACCCAAGTTGGGGGCAGAACATCAAGAAATCTTTTGTGGCAAACAGTTTCCTGTCAGCTGGAAAAATGTTGGAAACCCTTTCTCATGAACTTATGTTCTACAGCAGCAGAATTTCCTGTGGAAGCCTTTTCAAAACTGCTTGGCACAGTGACAGGTTTTTTTTTGTCTGTCTAATATGTAACCACTGATTAGAGGAAAAGAGAATGTAGGTGACAACTTGGACAAACTATGCAATAAGTATGTTTTCCTATGTCAGTTTGTTTCTTGGAGCAAAAGATACTTATGGCCAGAAGAATATAGTAATTGTCTTATGCATGTTATTCAATTTAACTTTTAATGATTAGATATTAGTATTTGTTATTTCATACATACATACATAGCACCAAAACGATGCTTGGCATTTTATGTATGTCAGTAATTTAATCTCTGCAGCAGTGGAAACAGACTGAGTTTTTTTAATTGCTTTGTTTTTTTTTAAAGAAAAATGTGTTTAGAGCCTGAGTCAATTCCCATTGAAGTGAACACAAAGTGTGAAATTGATTTCAACAGGAGTTGGGCCAGGCCTATAAGGCAAATCCATAACACCGTGCCTTCAATTCTCAGGTGATAAGGGACAAGAGAGATGAATTTGAAAGCCTGTGGTTGTAACAGTCTGGCAGTGTTTGTCTGAAATACCCCACCCCATCAGCACTTGTAGATCCTAATGGGAAAGAGGTGAGTGAGTTCTGCACACTTACTGAGCTAGGTATCTTGTTACCACATCTTGATATAAGGGAGGTGAGAGTGGCTCTCTGAGGAAGAAGATCTAGGGTGTGGGCTGAGCAGGTATTAGGAAGGAACTCTAGGAGCAGCCAAGCCTGGAATGAAGATCTGAGTTCAATGTTATTATGGTATCCTATTGGTTAGTTCTTTTTGTCAATCAAGCAGGAAGGGGGTAAGGTTTTATGTAGTGTGTGCACTGTGTTTGCACAGCATATTGGGAAATGCACCTACTTACGGTAGTCATCGATGATCCTAGATTTATATGACAGATATAGGGCACTCAGATTCCATGCTGATGAGTGCTATTATAAGGTCCTACACTGATAGCTCCTGAAGTTGTTCCTCAGAAAAACCTCCCATCTAGCTCCCTGACTAAAGGACTGCAAGATCAAGCTCCAGCATATGAAATGTATTTAACATTATTTTCCCCTCGGCAACACTGAATGTAATCTAATGAGCCGTACTGTCCCTTAAGTGCAACACACAGGACACCCACTGAACTAAAGAGACGTTGGTACACATTCTGTCCTGTCTTTATACCATACTGTCCATTAATAACATGCTCCAGATCATATAACAGAGTTTGGCTGGGTGAGTAATGCACATCTGCATACCTAAATGGTCCTGTGAAGGGAGACACTCACCACCAGGGCCACATAGTGGTCAGATGGCAGGGGGGGAGGGGGGAATAAAGGATCTTCTCAGTTATTCCGATGCTTCTTCATTTGCACCTAAAAATGCAAAAAGAAGATTTATGTAGGAATTAAAAAGAAATCAGTGACTGTGGTCCCTAAGCGGCGGCCGTTCAGGGGCCACACAGTTCTCTTTGGCTCACGGTGCTATAGTTGACTAAAAGTGACTAAGCAAACATCTTTAGCCAACTAAGACCAGGGAAGCAAGGCGGACGCCATCGTCCTGTGCCAGAGTTTGTTGCTTATCTTTAACACAGATGTCCCTGCAGACGCTTCTTGTCATTTTTATAACAATCTTCAGGCTGGGAAAATTCTGGCAGACTGTATTGTTGATTTTATTAGTTGCTAATGGAAGTGCAAGTTTCAAAGTGGGAAATGGCTACATAAAACAACACAGACTGTGTTTTAAAGGTTAAGCCTTTGCATGGGGAACAGTACAGTAAATGGGGAGGGATAGCTCAGTGGTTTGAGCATTGGCCTGCTAACCCCAGGGTTGTGAGTTCAATCCTTGAGGGGGCCATTTGGGGATCTGGGGCAAAAATTGGGGATTGGTCCTGCTTTGAGCAGGGGGGTGGACTAGATGACCTACTAAGGTCCCTTCCAACCCTGATATTCTATTCTATGATTCTATGAAATGAGATGACTGAAATCAAGTTACAGCTAAACCAATCACATCCTGGAAGGGTCTGTGCACAACCCTTACTTACTTGGATGACCACTTGCCTGAGTACGCCCAATGGGCCTGATTCTCTTCTCAGTCCAGCGTTAATCATGAGTAACACAAGTGAAAACTAGTGTAACTGAGCGGAGAATCAACACCATTGATTTCCATGAGATTCCTGGCATGGGATCTCCCCCCCTCTGTGAAGCTGGCATAATTGGGTGTGAAGTGAGGCGGCAAAAAATACAGAAAAATCATTGATAATGCCACACGGGGACTTTGTTGGCATGCAGTATACACTGTTACGTACACTGTCAGTGCTAAAATCAAAAAATACTAACAATTCCATCATATTCCACCAGCAATATGGTATGAGGTGGCTGTGAGGATTAAAAAGTTCTGGGTCTGCAGTCTCTTTGCCCATGCAGCTTCATTTTCACTGCTGCACAGTGATTGCAAAGTGGAAATAAAACGCTACTGTTCTGATTCACATTGATTGTTCTGTCTCATCTGATCAGCACTGTTAACTTGTGCTCCACCTGTCTGTGCGTTGTATCCACCTGCTGTCTCTCACCGGAGATTGTCAGCTACTTGGGACAGAAATTGTCTTTTTGTTAAGTGTTTCTACAATACCTAGTACAATGGACCTGGAGCTTTTAGGCAAAACCAATATACAAATAATAAATATTTAAGTATAAATCAATACACAAGGTTGTAAGGCAGTGAAGAATAAGGCCTGCCAGTCTTCAAAACACATCAAGTTAAAGAGAACTAAACAAAAAAAGAAGTGGGCAAAGATTTTATAGAACAAAATTTCATCAAGAGAAAATTGGCACCTCTTGCCAAATTGAAAAGAACAGCAGTGATTCATAATTAATTCCGCATTACAGACTCTTTCCTCACAAATCTTCCAAATATAATGGATTTGCAATCCAATTTTCTTTCACTATCTATGCAGGAACAAATCCAAACCTCAAACGATCTTGCAAAAGATTTTTCCTTTGTAAATAAACTTTTCCTTTCTCCCACCTGAAATGACTGAATTGTTAAAAAACTGACGATTTTTGTGGTTCCCTAAACCTAAAGGATGCTGGCTCCCCTCTTCTGCACCCCCTCAAACCCTCCCCCAACAAAAACAGATATTTTTTTTTAAAGCAGGCAATTAATACTAGAAGTAGTAGAGAGTCGCCAAAGCATTCATTCCCTGTAATACACAATCTACCCCATAACATAAAATGAATAATCCTAAAGAGAAACAAAGCTTTAGAGATAATGGGCCTGTTTTTCTCTTGGCATTATTGACGTTTTCTATGAAGACGCTTGAACAACTAAACCATCTATACAAGATTCAGCTGCCACTTTTTTTTTTTATTATTTGCTAAAGAGTCTATTTCTCTTAGTGCCATCTTTTTCTGTGTAAATACAAACACTGTTCTTTTCTCTTCCCACATATATTGTGTTCAGCTCTCACTGATGTGAGGTGTTTAAAAGTTTATATCTTTGCCCCCCTCACCCTATATACTACGCTGGTTATTATTATAAAAACAAGAACACGTACACAGATATTATTTGACATTATTATGGAGGGGTATCCTGTCTTGTAACAGGGTGTGCTGTCTCTTTAAGACTAAACAAGGCCTGCTGGGAAGGAGGAAGCAAGCTGTAAAAGGGAGGTCTTAGTCTTCAATCTGGAGACCTGAGGGGGAGCAGTAGCTTACTGGGGAAGGCTCTTAGTGACTGACAGTCTGGTACACACATTGGTGGAGTAGAGTCAAGTCTCTGTGCACTCCTTGCCTGCTCATTCCCCATCCACCTACACAGCAGAGGGAATGGTGGCCCTGCAGAAGCTGCTTTTCTGCCTGTGTAGTCACCAGCGGATGGAGTGGGTCAGACACCTTACATCCCTAACTCCTCTGTACAGGTGCATAGGGCAAACCACAGTCTTCCCTTTTATAAGAACATTTTTCAACAGGGCAAAAACTGATCGGTCTGGCAATAGTTGTCCTTGCATGACGGAGGCAAGGGGATGTATTTAAGTTGCAATGCTTGTACGGGTAAGATCAGAGTGGCCAACAGAGAACATCTAATGGTGTTTAGTTGTAACTAATAGAATCAAATAGATTTCCCAGTGCCAGGCATTATCTAGGACAGGCCCTTTCAGGATTGCTGTGCTCAGGTACTATGATGATGGGTATGTTATAAATACCAAGGGAGAGACAGAGTGGATGTTTTGTTAAAAGAGGCTATAGTTCAAAAGGAATTCGTCTGGGGAAGTTCTTTGGCCTGAGTTATGCAGGAGGTCAGGCTAGACGATCACAATGGGCCCTTCTGGCCTTGGAATCTCTGAATATATGTATGCATACAAAATATCTTTACTCCTGTTGTTTGCAAATCTACTGGCCACGTGACTATGAGTTGCACAAGAATGGCCTATTCATGACAGCAGTCCCCATGCACAGAAATATTTACATACAGGTATTTTTTGTGGGGGGAATAAATCGATTGCACACTTGTTTTTTAACACTGTGACAGGTTCCCCCCGGGGTGCCACCTGGAACTGGGGTACCACTGAGCCCCCCTGACCCAGCAGCCTGGGCTCCCTTTACACTGTATTGCTGTGATCAGCCTGACCCTTTACCAGCACACATACAGGTACACTCAGCTGCAGTTACATGCACACAGGTTCTTTAACCAGCCCCTGCATGGGGAGGCACAGCGAGGGCACCTCCCAGTTCCTAAGGCACATACCCCCCACCGGAGTGTAAACCCACAATTATACCATCTTGTGCTGCACAGGGAACTGTACAGTGTAAGCTCATGAAATTTATCCCCTCCTTGAATGTGGAGAGGAAATATACAACAGCTTTCTGCCCCGAGTTATGACTTCCATACACACTAGTTTTAGACAAAGCAAAAACAAATTTATTAACTACAAAAATAGATTTTAAGTGATAAGAGATAGCAATCAGTTCAAAGCAGATTACCTAGCAAATAAACAAAACACGCAAACTAAGCTTAATATACTACATAGATCAGATATGAATAGTAAACTCTCACCCTAAATGATTATGCAAGCAGGCTGCAGACTCTTAAGGGGCCAGCTGCACTAACTTATAGCTTGGAATCCCCAGGTGTTTCATTCACAGGCTAAAAATCCCTTTAGTCTGGGTCCAGCACTTCCCCCCAATTCAGTCTTTGTTCCTCAGGTGTTTCCAGGAGTCTCTTTGGGTGGGAAGTCAGTGAAGAACCACAATGATGTCACTCCTCTGCCTTATATAGCTTTTGCATATGGCGGGAACCCTTTGTCTCAAAGCTTGGTTCCCATGCCAGTCAGTGGAAAAACACTGGCATCCTAAGATGGAGTCCAGCTAGGGTGACCAGACAGCAAATGTGAAAAATCGGGACTGGGTTGGGGGGGTAATAGGAGCCTATATAAGAAAAAGACCCAAAAATCGGGACTGTCCCTATAAAATCGGGACATCTGGTCACCCTAAGTCCAGCACCAGGTAACCTGATCACATGTCCCTGTGGTGTCATAACAGCCATGAGTCAGAGGCTGTTTGTAGCGTCCTCAGGAAGGTCCTCCCCGCCCCGGTGGGAGATATACTTCTTTTAAGGCCTATTGTTTTCTCTAATGGCCCTTTAATCTGATTGGGCCCTTCCCAGCCAGCCATCTAGAGTGAGTGCATTCTGCCTAGTGGGCATTCCCAATGTGTAAACACATTTGTAATAGATACATAAACAATATTCCTAATGTCAGATACAAAAATTATACATGCATACAAATAGGATAATCATATTCAGTAAATTATAACCTTTCCAATGATATCTCACATGACCTGTCTTGCATAAAATACATCAGAATTACGCAATGGGTTATGAAGAATATGGGGTGCAGTGTCACAAACACAACAGTATTTTTTTCTACCAACTACTTGCTATGTTTGTTCAGATCTATGGAATGATGTGTCCTGCTTTGGTCGATTTACCAGAATATAAGAATGGACTATGTGAGTGAGGTGCAAAGAAAAGCCTGAATTGAGATCAAATAACTGTCAGCAGCTCACAAGACAGTGACGTACCTTGGAAATGGATGCTCGTGGTCACATTATTTGCATAGTCACGCTCTTGGCAGCAGCGGGATCCCTCTGCTCTTGTCGCTTCCTTCTATCCCATGTAGTGCTGGGTGTTTACTGATATTCCACAGGGAGAGATTTTCAGCTGTGAGCATCTCTTTGCCAAGTACAGTTCTCTAGCTGGAGTAATATGATGAATTATTTGTTGCTGTTCGGGGTTACCTTTCTACAGATGCCCTGGCTTGTCTCAGTTATTTGGCTAATGCCCCAAAGCATTCATTCAAATTAAGTTTTTTTGATAAAACACAAACATTGATATTGCAGCTATGGTTGGGTGATTATGCAAAACAAACTTAGTCCGACCTTATCAAAGTCTCTCTCCTTTTGGAATGAAAATATTAGAGTCTCTTATTTTCAGAACGACCTTTCTTTGAAGGTTAATTTCACTCTCAGTACTGATGTGAAGGGCATTCACTTATTCTGTTCTTAACAAACAGACAGACACAAGGTGGAGTAGAACTAGGATAGAAAAGATGGAATAAATATGGCTTTTGTTGATGTCTTTGACTGCTGGTGAGTTATGAGTAGATGCTTTGACTGGCAAGTCACCCACGACATTTGCTGCTTGGACCCTGGTTAGCTGAAATCTGGTCAGGACTGTCGTCTGGTTGGATCCAGTAGCGTAGCCAGGGGGGGAGCAGGGGGAGCGGCCAAATTTAAAAGGCCCGCGGCTGCAAGAGCCGGGGGCCTTTTAAATCCCCGCCCAAGCCCCGCTGCCGGAGCCGGGCTCGGGCGGGGGCGCTTTAAAAGGCCGGCGGCTCCTGCCGCTGCGGGGAGGCGGGCCCTTTAAAGCGCCCCCCCCAGCCCCGCTGCCGGAGCCAGGCTGGGGGGTGCGCTTTAAAAGGCCGGTGGCTCCTGCCGCTGCGGGGAGGCGGGCCCTTTAAAGCGCCTCCCCCCAGCCCCGCTGCCGGAGCCGGGCTGGGGGGTGCGCTTTAAAAGGCCCGGGCTCCGCAGCGGCTGGAGCCCCGGGCCCTTTAAAGCGCCGCCGGGTGAGTACAGGGGGAGTGGAGAGGCACCTTTTTATAGCGCCGCTCCCCCTGTGCTCTAAACCTGGCTACGCCACTGGTTGGATCCTTTTACCATAGAAAAGGCAGGGTTGGATGAATGCAGTATAGTTGACTTCAGGATTTGATGGAAAGCCAAGCGAGTGAACTAGGATAGGAGGAAAGAAACAGTGGGGCAGAAAATAGCACAGCAAGAGAAGAGAATAAAATACAGGATCTTATAGAACAGGGGTCGGCAACCTTTCAGAAGTGGTGTGCCGAGTCTTCATTTAGTCACTCTAATTTAAAGTTTCGCGTGCCAGTAATACATTTTATCGTTTTTAGAAGGTCTCTTTCTATAAGTCTTTAATATATAACTAAACTATTGTTGTATGTAAAGTAAATAAGGTTTTTAAAATGTTTAAGAAGCTTCACTTAAAATTAAATTAAAATGCAGAACCGCCCAGACCGGTGGCCAGGACCGAGGTAGTGTGAGTGCCACTGAAAATCAGCTCGTGTGCTGCTTTTGGCACCCGTGCCATAGGTTGCCTACCCCTCTTATAGAATCATTAGAATCATAGGACTGGAAGGGGCCTCATGAGGTCATCTAGTTCAGTCCCCTGCACTCATGTCAGAACTAAGTATTATCTAGACCATTCCTGACAGGAGTTTGTCTAACCTGCTCTTAAAAATCCCCAATGATGGAGATTCCACCACCATCTCCCTTGGCAATTTATTCCAGTGCTTAACCACCCTGTCAGGAAGTTTTTTCTAATGTCCAACCTAAACTTCCCTTGACGCAATTTAAGCCCATTGCTTCCTGTCCTATCCTCAGAGATTAAGGAGAACAATTTTTCTCCCTCCTCCTTGTAACAACCTTTTACGTATTTGAAAACTGTTATCATGTCCCCCTTCAGTCTTCTCTTCTTCAGACTAAACAAACCCAATTTTTTCAGTCTTCCCTCATAGGTCATGTTTTCTAGACCTTTAATCATTTTTCTTGCTCTTCTCTGGACTTTCTCCAATTTGTCCACATCTTTCCTGAAATTGGCACCCAGAACTAGAACACTACTCTAGTTGAGGCTGTATCAACCTGGAGTAGAGCAGAAGAATTACATCTCGTGTCTTGCTTAAACACTCCTGTTAATACATCCCAGAATGATGTTTGCTTTATTTGCAACAGTGTTACACAGTTGATGCATACTTAGCTTGTGATCCACGGTGACCCCCAGATCCTTTTCTGCAGTTCTCCTTCCTAGGCAGTCATTTCCCATTTTATATGTGTGCAACTAATTGTTCCTTCCTAAATTTCATTTGTCCTTATTGAATTTCATCCTATTTACTTCAGATCATTTCCCCAGTTTGTCCAGATCATTTTGAATTTTAATCCTATCCTCCAAAGCCATTTGCAACCCCTCCCAGCTTGGTATCATCCGCAAACTTTATAAGTGTAGTCTCTATGCCATTATCTAAATCATTGATGAAGATTTTGAACAGAACCAGACCCAGAACTGATCCCTGCGGGATCCCACTTGATATGCCCTTCCAGCACTGATATCTACTCTCTGGGAACGGTTTTCCAATCAGTTATGCACCAACCCATAGGTGATGCGTAGTGGAGACATGCGGGGTCAAGTGCCCTCCAATTTCGGCAGGTGCCAAGCTGGCCTTGCAGGGCTTGCTCTGTTCAGCCTGCCGCTGTGGGTGGTGGTGGTGGCGGCTTTGTCCTTGTCCTGCTGCACCTCTCCCCTGGCACTTCCAGCTCGCTTGGCCCCTCCCCCAGCAGCCGGACCCACGTGGGGAGCTGAGAGGGTGGGATGGAGCTGCTTCTCACACTAGCTGACTCCGCCCAGGGTCACTGATAATTAGACAGGGGAACAAGGGCCGAGCGAGTAGGAAATGTACTAGGGGTGGGGCTCACGCTCGCTTGGCCCCCTGTTTGGCAGCTGGGGCCAGGCTGGGAGCGTAGGGGCTGCCTCTCCAGCTGGGCTCTCGCAGACAAGCACCGTACTGCACAGAGGCAGAGACCCTGAGCTGAGTCCGCTGGCAAAAGAAGCGGCTCTGCCCTGCCTGGCTACCAGGGAGAGGGTCAAGTGAGCTCACAAGTTCGGCTGATAAATGTAACTGGGTTGATACAGTATACGTAGACTTGTGTAAGGCATTTGACTTAGTCCTGCGTGATATTCTGATTAAAACAAAATTAGTTTTATACAAAATCAATGTAGACCATATTGAATTGATTAAAAATTGGTTAACTCAGAGATCACAAAAAGTAATTGTAAATAGGGAATTGTCATCCAATAGGGGGGTTTCCAGTGAAATCCCGTAGGAATCAGTTTTAGGCCTGGTGCTCTCCAGTATCTATATCAATGATCTGAAAGAAAATACAAAACGATTGCTGGTAAAATTGGCAGATGTCACAAAAACTGGTGGAGTGATAAATAATTGCTTGGTGAACTGGGACCATTCCACCGAGGTCCTACATCTAGGAATAAAGAGTGCAGAATGGGGGGCTGTGGCAGGGAAAGCAGTGACACTGACAAGGATTTGGGGGTCATAGTGGACAAGCAACTCCTCATGAACTCCCAGTGTGATGTTTGTTATCAGAAATTGGGCCAGCTAGTAAGCTTAGGGAGGACTAATGACCCACCAGAGTTTGGCGGAAAGCAGCACATTTATTATACTGATAGCTAAGCTCAAAAGAAGCGGGGGGAGGGTGGGTCACACTCACACTCGCATACTCACACTCCCAGGACAGGCACAGCACTGGAGATGTCAGGATCCTTCAAGGTAAATGTCCCGCAGCACAGTGATGGATGGTGCGATGAAGGTAAGTCTTCCCGAGGCACGATGGAATGCAACACGGCGAACCACTGGCCAGGCGGTCCGGGCGAAGGGCCTTCACGGGAGGTAGAATCTTGTGAGTGCACTCCCGAGCACATGGCCCCTTCCCCTTTTAAGGACCTGCTCCTCATGGCCTGCGACTAGAGATGACTTGGCCGCATCTGGTTGGTCACACTCCACATCGGGCAGTGTCCATGCAGCGTCCATGCATTGAGCGTGTGATCGCTGCCTAATCAGAGACCCAGACACCTTGTCTACCTGGGAGCTCTTCTGATCTTCCTGCTGCTCAAGCAGCCCATTCATCCCGCAAGTATTCCAGGAGGGAGGGGGAGGAGGAAAGCCACTTCACAGGTATTCAAAGAGGGAGAGTAGACAAAAAAAGCGGGGGGTGGGAGAGGTGTAACAGACCTTTTGAACCTACAGGTTACACAGAGCATACAGATCACTGCTGTTCCTACAACAATGTTGTGGCACAAAGGGCAAATGCGATCCTTGGATGTATAAACAGGAAAATAGTAAGTAGGCTTAAGGTGTGATTTTACCTCCATACACAACATTGGTGAGAACAAACTGGAATACTGCATACAGTTCTGATGTCCATACTTCAAAAAGGAAGTTTGCAAATTGGAAAGGGTTCAGAAATGAGCTACATGAATGATTTGAAGTCTGGAAAACATGCCTTATAATGAGAGACTAAAAAAGAGAAGGGTAACGGTCTAAAAGAACCTCTGTGGGAAAGATTTCTGATATTAGACAGCTCTGTAATATAGAAGAAAAAGGCATAAAGAGATCTACAGAAGTTGAAGCTAAACAAATTCAGACTAGAAATAAGAGGGTTTCTTTTTGGTTTTGTTTTTAACAGTGAGGGTAATAAGCCACTGTAACAGTTTACTCAGAGGTGTGGTGGAATCTCCATCATTTGTAGACTGGATATCCTTCGACGCATAGGCACTGACTCCAGCCCCGGAGCACCCACAGGGAAAAATTGGTGGGTGCTCAGCACCCACCGGCAGCTCCCCGCCAACCCCGGGGCCCGCGCCCAGCTCCCTGCCATCCCCGGGGCCCACACCCAGCTCACCTCACCACCGGGAGACATTCCGGGGCCCCGCCCCCACCACCGGGCGACATTGCGTCTGCGTGGGGGGGGGGCCCCGGAACGTCACCCGGCGTCGGGGCCCCGCAACATCGCCTGGTGTTGGGGCCCGGCGTCAGGGGTGGGGCCCCACCACGTCGCCCGGTGTCAGGGGCGGGGCCCGGCGTCGGGGGCAGGGCCCCCACCGGCGCCGCCGGAAGTTGGCGCCTGTGCTTCGACGAGATATGCTATAGCTCAAATGGAAGTTGTGGGCATTATGAAACATTTACTCGGTGAGGTTCTGGTCTTGGTTATGCAGCAAGTAAGACTAGGGGAATCACAGTGGTCCGCTCTGGCCTTAAAATCTATTAATTGATTAGAAGACACTGTTCCTGCTCCTTTCATGTTAGGTCAGCAGCACTCCCAAAACTAGGGTCTGTAGCAGAAAAGGGGAGAGGTAGAAGGTGGGAGATCATTATTCAGTAAAAATGCACCCCTAAAAGTTTGTAATTTTTCTTGGCTAAAGGCACTTTCGCTCTGGGTAATACAGAGACTTCTAGGGCACTTAGCTCTGAATGATCTCTGCGTTCCCTTACCCACCTTGATAACAGCGATCCTAGATGCAGGGCAGTGAAGGAATTAATGTTGAATGTAGTGAAGACTGTTGATGTCAAGTACTGGCATGTCACCAGCCCACAAAGGACCCACTGCCACACCCAGAGACTCTTGCTAGGCACAGTTTTATTTTCCAAAAAAAGGCAAAACCACAAAACTCCTCAGCACATCTTGGGCTACAGCTCCCAGGGGATTTTTCCCCTTTGCCTTTCTCAGGCCTTGGCTACACTTACGAGTTACAGCGCAATAAAACTGCCTGCAGCGCTGTAACTCACTAACTGGCTACACTTGCAAGGCACGTGCACCGCTGTATCTCCTCAGATACAGCGCTGCATGTACTCCACCTCCCCGAGAAGAATAACAGCTGTTGCGAAGTGGGTGGAACGTTGGTCTTTCAGTGTAGCCGAGGAACTCTGCAGTTACTGATCTCCGGAAGCTGCCTTTGTTTTGAAACGGCACTTCCGGGTTGGAGTTCAGAGCTCCGTTGTTGAGGTGCTTTACAAAAAACCAAACACAGCTACTGTTTGCAGGTGGGGCGGGGGGGGGGGGGGGGGGAGAGGGGAGGGGCTCCGTTAGAAATGCCGGCAGCAAAGTTGCCTTGGATAGAGACGGCGTGGGGGGGGGGGGTGGGCGAGAAGAACGGCAGGGGGGAGGGGGAAGGCTCCGTTTCCTCTCTTTTATCTGCTCTTTAAAAACAAACAAAGCCCCTGCTGTTTGCCTTCAGTGATTGAGAGAGAGGCAGGGGATGTGGAGGTGTGGAAATAATGAGCTGACACTCTGTGGATACCCCAAAAACCCACTCTCTCTCCAAAAACGCTCCCTGTCAAAGTCCCCCTCACCCCCCCCCCATTTGAAAAGCACGTTGCAGCCACTTGAATGCCCATAATGCACCGCTCCCAATACAGCTGCAAATGCCTCAAATGTAGCCACCTTACTGCGCTGGCAGCTGCCAGTGTGGACAGGCTGCAGCGCTTTCCCTACTCAGCTGTACGAACATGGGTTTAACTAACAGCGCTGTACATCTGCAAGTGTAGCCAAGGCCTCAGTCCTTCCTGCTTCAGGACGCACTACAGAATTCTCCTTGCCCTTTTCACTGGTCACCGCCTCCCAGGGCTTTCTTCCTGGGGGGGGTGGGGGCGGGGGGTGGTTCTTTTTCCGCAGCAGGTTCCCATTGCTTCCTCTCCCAAGGAATCTGCTGCCACCACCCCTTCCTTATTAACAGCCTGTGATGTTATATGATTAAAATATGACAATTTAGATCATTGTTGCTACCACTGTTATAATATTGCAACAAATCGTGCAAAGTCATGTAAGGTGCCAATAGAAAAGTTATGATTTGCTGACTGTGATTGTCCTGTTTGTATGTGTATATCATTTTTGTATCTGAAGTTATGAATTGGCTACTTACCTGTATTTCAAATGTGTTTGCTCCTGTGATAATGCCCACAAAGTAGTTTGCATCCAGTATAGCCAGCACATTGTGAGTGAACTATTCAAGTTGACTGCCCATTAATGAACACAATGCACCATGGAAGACGCTTATGCTCAGCTGATGGATCTTCCTGTGGATGTTTTAGCCAAAATATGGGTAATGACTGCTTTTATGACTCATCGAAGCATGCAAGGGCATGTGACCAGCTCATGTGACACTGGACTCCATCTTGTGTCTGTACTTTTCCACTATCTGTACTAAAAGAAGACCCTCCACATGGCAGAAACTATAAAAGGCCAAGAAAGCATCTCCATTTTCCTCTTTCCTGCTCTGATCTCTGGACTATGGACTTATACTAATGGGAGCATTCTAACGAAGGGACTGAGGACCTTCCAATCTTTTGGAAGCAACCAGAGACTTAACAAGCCAGCAGTTTATTCCATCACTCCTTCAAGCCTGATCCAAGAACTTTGCAATTATTGTATGTATTTGATTCCTTTGACCTTTTTAACTCTCATTTCTTTCTTTTCTCTTCTCTTATAAATAAACCTTTAGCTATTAGATACTAAAGGATTGGCAATGGTGTGATTATTGGGTAAGATCTGAGTTATATATTGACCTGGGTATGTGGCTGGTCCTTTGGGATCAGAAGAACCCTTTGGTTGATGAAATTGGTTTTAAATGACCACTCATCATTAAGTCTAGTGTTTGGGTGGTGAAACAAAGACTGGAATACCTAAGGAGACTGCATTTCTGACTTCTTGTTAGCGAGTGTGGTGAGACAGAAGTTCACTTTTGTTGTTGGTTTGGTATATCATATGGAAGAATAATCACCAGTTTTGGGGTGTGTCTTCCCTATTTCTCAGCAGTTTGTCCTGAATCTGGTATTCTCCGTTGTGACCCACTGAGGCACGGTGACATAGCCTGACTTTTTATAGCCCCAGGTAATGACCTGCCCTCTTAATTGGCCAATCCGGTTCTAGCACAGGGGCGCTGGACAAATCACTTTGTGACAGTCCTTTACAAACAAAGGGCCTTGCTCTCCACTGTCTTACTCTATTCTAGGTCAGTGTAATGCCACTGAAATCAATGGAGATTCACTGGAGTAATGTAGTAGTGAGTGTAACCGATGCCTGAGATGGGCCACACTGAGAATGCCACACTCAGGGCAGACTGCAAGAAATAGGGCAGACAATCCCCAAAGCTGGTGCTTTACTCAATAATTAGATTCACCAAACCAAACAAAAGAGCTTCTGCAATACCACACTGGCTAACCAGAAGCCTAATTCAGTCCCCTTTAGGCATCCCAGCCCTTGGCTCTCATCCATGCAACCCATCTAATATAGTGAGAGGTTATTGCAAACCCACTTCACCATATGTGCAATTCTTTCTAATCTCAAAGGAGAAGACACACATCCCCAGGTCAGTATGAATCTCAGATATTACCCAAATATCACAATCCTAAGTAAACTAACTAAAGAATTACTAGTAAAAGAAAAGAAGAGAGTTATAAATGGTTAATGGATCATATACATACACAAGAACTGAAGAAAGTCATTGAGAGCTTGTCCACAGGAAAGGCTCCAGGAAAGGATGGCATCCCACCAGAAGTTATCAAGTGTGGCATCAACGTCCTCCTAGGACACCTCCACGACCTCCTCTGTCAGTGCTGGGACGAAGGTGCAGTACCTCAGGATATGAGAGACGCCAACATCGTGACTCTCTACAAGAACAAGGGTGATAGAAGCGACTGCACAACTACAGAGGCATATCGCTCCTGAGTGTTGTGGGTAAAGTCTTCGCACGCGTGATCCTGAACAGACTGCAGAAGCTTGCTGACAGAGTTTACCCAGAGTCACAGTGCGGGTTCCGAGCAGGGAGATCCACAACCGACATGGTTTTCTCCTTAAGGCAGCTGCAAGAGAAATGCAGAGAACAGCACAAGCCGCTATTCCTTGCCTTCATAGACCTGACCAAAGCTTTCGACCTTGTGAACAGAGATGGGATGTTCAAGATCCTGGTAAAGGTTGGCTGCCCACCGAAGCTGCTGAGCGTGATCCAGTCTTTTCACGACAACATGAAAGGCACAGTACTGTATGATGGCTCGTCCTCCGATGCCTTCGACATCCACAGTGGAGTAAAACAAGGCTGTGTTCTCGCTCCTACACTCTTCGGCATCTTCTTTGCAGCATTGCTGAAATGTGCCTTTGGAAATTCCACAGAGGGAGTCTATCTCCACACCCGGTCTGATGGGAGACTTTTCAATCTAGCTCGACTAAAGGCCAAAAGCAAGGTACGGGAGGCAACAATCAGAGACATGCTGTTTGCAGACGACGCTGCCTTGGCCACCCACTCAGAAATCGATCTCCAGTATCTGATTGACCGCTTTTCCAGAGCTTGCGAAGAGTTCGGGTTGACAATCAATCTTCAGAAGACCAAAGTTATGGCCCAGGATGCAGAACATCCAAGCATTGCCATCAATGACTATGTGCTAGAAGTGGTCAGTCAGTTCACCTACCTTGGATCTACCATCACGGACAACCTCTCACTGGACCCTGAGATCAACCGTAGAATCGGCAAGGCCTTTACAATTTTGGCCAGATTGTCACAGAGAGTATGGAACAACAACATGCTGACCATCAACACAAAGGTCGCTGTGTACCGTGCATGTGTGTTAAACACTCTTCTCTACGCCAGCGAAACTTGGACCCTCTACGCTTCGCAAGAAAAGAGACTGAACACCTTCCACATGCGCTGCCTCCGTCGCATACTCGGGATCACTTGGAGTGATCGAATAACGAACAACGAGGTGCTGGAACGTGCCAAGATCTCCAGCATGTTCACTCTCCTCCGTCAACGCCGCCTCAGATGGCTTGGCCATCTAAGTCGCATGGAAGATGGACAGATACCCAAAGACCTGTTGTATGCCGAACTTGCCTCCGGAAACAGAGCTACAGGATGGCCCCACCTTCGCTTCAAGGATGTTTGTAAGAGGGACTTGAAGACTGTTCAAATCAACATCAACAGCTGGGAAGAGCTCGCCCAGGACAGATACAGATGGAGACACGCTCTGACCACTGGATTGAAAACTGGTGAAGACAAGCTGCGGCAGCTTGCCGAGGAAAAGCGGGTTCAACGAAAAAGGAAGCAGCGGCTCAACCCACAGCTGGCACCGCCTTCAAATGCAGCAAATGCAATCGAGACTGCCACTCTCGTGTGGGGCTCCACAGCCACAACAGATGCTGCACAACCATCAACTAAACATTCCCCATGGGCGCATATCCATCGTCTCTCGAGACTAACGGACGCCAACAACATACACATAATTGCAAAGTCCTTATGTCAGGTTTGTAGCTGTGATGGAATAGACAGCTGGCTTGTAGAGTCTTTCTGGCAACTTCCAAAAGATTGGAAGTTCCTCAGTTCAAGACGCTCCTTTTAGTTGTAAATTCACAGTCCAGAAAATCAGAGCAGGAAAAAGGCAACATGGAGGGGTCTCAAAGTTCTTTTATATCCTTTGCCTTGTGCATGAAAAGTTACTGTCCCAGACAAAGCCCACAGCCCCTGTATGTGGAAAGTTACTGGCCCAAGATGGAGCCCAGGGTTATATGAGCATATCACATGCCCTAACACATGTTGCTGAATCACTGGGGGTGGCCATTGGCTCCTGGCTGTCTGAGGCATCTTCGGGAAGAGCTATTTGGACACCACAAGTTTCTTCGATGGCCCATTGTGAGAGTGGAGGGTCTTTGATGGGCCACCAACACATAGCTGTCTAGCCCTAATGTAAATTCTATCTGGGGGTGTCACCCAGGAATACAACACAGGTTTAAGATACAAGTGCATAGCCAATATTCATAACTGCAGACACAAACATGACACGGGCATATAAACAGGATAATCAAACTTAGCAAATCATAACTTTTCCATTGATTTTTCCATTCCAAGATTTGTTGCCATTGTATAACAGTAGTAGCAGCACGGATACAAGTGGCCATCTTTCTTATACACAGCATCACAGTGAGTCAGGCCCATATTTTCTCATGAGGGTCCTGGGACATAAGGGAGAAAATAGCCCATTGGCAGACTCGTGAGGAGAGAGAGACACTGGTGCAAGCCCCACCCTGAAGGCTGTGCAATATTGCCACCATCTCTTTAGCGTAGCAAGATTATCTTTGGATCCTGTCAACTCTGCTCCTTATCAGGCCAGAGGCGTTCCTAGAGGGTACAGAGTGATGTGAGACATTTACCTCTGAGCTCCATGTCCTTTACGTCTCCAGACAAATAATCTCACTAAAGGATATAAATTAAAATGAATGTTTAATGGGGGCTGCAGGGTCTGGCTGTCACAAGATGGGCCAGGTTCCTTCTTCCAATGTTTCTTAAAGTAAGAGAGAAAAGCAAATGACCGCATTTCCCAACATAACTCCTATGTAGTAATATTCTGTGTGTACAGTGCAGACAGCGTGAGAGCCCTGCTCTGTGTGAGAGATCTCCCTAAGTCATTCATTCACCTAGATCAAGAGGAGAATACACCCCAGTCTAGACCTTCAAACATAAGGATCAGCACCCTGGTCAGCACTCACGCCATTACATTCCCATATTACACTATGCAACATGCAAACTTGGCCGCTCACTGATGTGATCATACAGAAATAAGGCAAGAAACTAGCATTTCACTATCAAATGGTATCATACATATTTCTGGAGGATGGCTGGGCTTAGGTAAGGGTCTGAATTTAACTTGTCACAGCAGTGGCTGGGTGTATGTCCTATGTGTGAGAATTGGAGCTGTCAGTAGAGGAAAAGTAATTCATGGTCTACAATGTAATACAAATATTCCTGGCAATATTTTTTCTAACACAGTCAAAACCCTGGCTTTAAGCAAAGGGTGACAAGTGATTTAGGAGGTCCATTTGCAGGCCTGGTCTACAGCCTGTGTGTGCTGGGAGGATTTCTTCCCATTACTCTGATCTTCTGATGACATAGCCAGAGGCTAGAAGTGCTTCTACCATGGCTAGTAGCTGGCTCAGATAGAGTAGTTCTGGGGTTCCCTATGTCAGGAGTCTCAACCTTTTTCTTGCTTCATCCCCGTGCCGCTCCCGGCTTCAGCCGTGGGGCTCCGTGCCCCCCTTGAAAGGGTCCATGGACCACCAGGGGGCCGCGGACCCCTTGCTGAGAACCACTGCCCTATGTGATGCTGGTAAACCACCTGCCAGATCATGTCCAACTAAATGCTGACAAATACATAGCTGGAATTAGTCTGGCTCACCTGTGTGTTAGTATTGATAAATACTAGATAGATATTAGAGTTATAAAAATGTGCTTAGGGTTTAGGCTTTATTGAATGCTTGTAAGGTACTGCATGCATTGATCTCACCTGTAACTTTTGGATCCCATATTGTAAGGTAATATTTGAGCATTTGCATTATAAGTCTCTGTAACTGTGCAAATCACCAGATCGGAGAGAAGCATTAACTAGTGTGAAATACTAGTCGCCAACAGGTGTTATGTCCTGCCCAACAAAGAAGGCCCATCCACACCAGGTGAACTACTGTGGAACATCCGAAGAAATAGACTTTGTTTATTGTTCTCCCCCGACCCAAGTGAATTCTTCCCACCAGCTGAGTTAGCAACTCGAAGCAGAAGTGGGGAAGGAATAAAAAGCACTAACAAGGAGGAAGTGTATCTCTTTGCTGCTTGGACTCTAGGGGACATCATTTCTAGGCATAAGCAAGGGATCCCCAGCTGTTTAGCCTGGGTTAGCCCTAAGGGATATATAGAGCCTGCTTATTATACAAGCTGCTATTACCTTTTGAAACATAAGACTGTAACTCATTTGTGTGTGTGTGTGTTCACCTGCTTTAACTTTGTAAATAACTCTCATTTCCTTTTCCTATATAATACATTTAGATAGTTTATTACAGGACTGGCAACAAGCTATGTCTTTGGTGTAAGATCTTCGGTGCAACTGACCTGGGGAAGTTACTGGTCCTTTGGGACTGGGAGTAACCTGAATATTGTTGTAATTTTTGGTATCAGGGACCATCCATCACAAAGGCAAGCTTACCAGGGTGGCAAGATAGAGTGGACTACCCAAGGGGACTGTCTGTGACTCCAGGTTCAGGCTGTTGTAGTGTCTGAGGAGTTCACACTTGACACCTGGTTGGTGAAGTACAACTCCCAGCCAATTTGGTGTTTGTGCCCTGATTCTTAACAGCCTGCCCTGAGGTTGGTACTCAGGCTCTTGAGTCACTGCAGGCCAGCTGGACACCCCGCATGGGGATTGTAAACAAAGTGTCAGAAGTCACAGCTCCCCTGCCCTTTCCATAGCATGAAATGGGAGGGGTCTCAGCTAGCGGGGAGGAAGGTCCTGGGTTGCAACATGGAAAAGGCTTAGAACCCCACTCTTTAGTTAGCTGCATCCACATTTCCACAGCGCTGATCCTTTCCCACCTTCTGGTGCCCACTGAGTCTCAGTGCCAGATGCCTTCTCCTCGCTGGCTCCTTTAGCTGCTGCACAGGGTTACTTCTCTGCTCTTGCATGAAACGTTCCCTCATGTGCTCGCTGTTCCTATGGCTGGATAAGGCCTGCAGCTGCCAGGGTGGCACTTAATGCTCAGGCACGGAGCGTGACTGTCCTGCCCTTCGTGGTGCAGGTTGGTGAGTGCAGAGCCTGCTGCCACAGTGAGCCAGCTGCTTGTCCTTGGGACTGCCTCCTAACCAACCCTTACCCAGGGACTCTCTTTCCCACCCCCAACTTCCCTGGTGATACCCTGGCAAGGCTTCCTGCAGCCCCCGCAGGGGAGCAGAGGCAGGCGGTCCGCTCTCACTGCCCCTGCCAGTGTGTGCCGTTTGGGGAGTCAGTCAGGCTACCAGAGCTCTCCCCCACCTCCCCAGGCCAGTTACCGGGGAATGGGGAGTCCTTTCCTTCCCCCACTCAGTCACTCAGGACAGCCCTGGGGGAGGGAGAAAGGAGCAGAGGGAGGCACTGGTGGGAAGGGTCTGGAGCACTCCCCTCCCTTCCCCAGGTGTGGGGGCACCTCTGAATGCACCCATGGGGCCAGCAGGGGCCTCGGCCATCGCAGCCCCTCCCCCCATCCCCGTACCTCCCAAGGAAGGGATGGGCAGAGCGGCCTCCCGCTCCCCCAAAGCGGGCTCACCCCCCCCCCAGCTGTGCCCCCCCGCCCCAGCCAGGCTCGCTCTAGCTCTGCGCTCCCGTCCCCGCCACTTCTTGCGGGGCTCGCTCCAGCCCCGCCGCGCCGGGAGCCAGCGGAGATGCCGCCGGTGCCGGGAGGAGAAGCGGTCCCCTGGCTGCTGCTGCTGCTCTCTGCCTCCGGCATGACGGGTGAGTGGGGCGCCGCCGCGGGGCTCGCGGGACCGGCCGGCTGCGGGGAAGGAGCCCGCGCCAGTCCGGAGCGCCCCCGGCTGGCAGGGACACGGGGCTCCGGCGAGTCTCGGCACGGGACCTCAGCCGGCACGGGCAGGGCTGGCCGCCGGCCTGGTCCCCGGGGCGCAGGGCAGCGCTTCCCCGGGCAGCAGCAGCTCCTCGCGGGGAGGCCGGAGCCGGCTGGCCCGGGGCGCCCCAGGGGAGGCGCAAGGCAGGATCCGCGCGCGGTGACCGGGGCGGGGGGTTGCCGTGGGAGGACAGAGCTGGAAGGGGGCACGAGCTCCCCCAGGCCGGCCCCAGCGCGCAGCCTGTGTGGCCAGTTGGAAATGAACCTGGACAGTCCTAGCAGGCAGGGTCTGACTGTCTCCTGGGAAGCAGATCACAGACTCTAGCCGGGCGACACTCAGCCTGAGGCGCAGGCGCTGCAAGTGGCTCTTTATTGTGCCTTTGGTCCTGCAGCTCTTTGCAGCACATGAGTTTAAACCACAGAGTGATTTAATTATTAACCAATCTAAGTGATTAACCAGTCAGGATGCTTGTACTATGTTATTAGCCAATTGCAGTTAATAAAATAATAATACTTGTTCAGTCATTTTGCTCTTAGAATAATCTATATAAAATATTACATGAAACAATAAACTCACACTACTGTGGCCCTTTGTGGTAATGTTGATTGCTAATTTGGTTCCTGAAGCACAGGTCTGAGTATCACTGCTCTAGCCCCATGCTGGAGATGGAATCTAAGAACTGCACTTCCTGCTTTTTAATGCAACTGCAAAGTTGCACAGTTAAATGAACATGGGGGAGGGTTAAATTCGTTGTTCGTTTGTGGTTTTTTAATGTGTGCATATGTGTTTTGATGGGGGGGGGAGGAGATTTGTGTGGAATAAAAGAATTTGCTTGTGTTTAATATTCCTACTTCAATAGTTCCAGTCAGAGGAACGATCGATCATGCTCCAAACTGAAGTCAGTGGCAAATCTCCCCATGACTTCCAAGGGAGCAAGACTGCCCCCAGTTTTTAAATTAATACATAGCTGAGATGTGTGGGGAAGAGAGATATGGCTGCCCTGCTTTGGCTGGAGGCAGCTTCCTATTGGTTTACTGGACTTATGGCTTATTACAACAATCTGTAACTCACTAGTCCCCCCTTTTTGTCCTATGAGTACAGGGGTGTTAATGAGTCACTTCATCTTAGAATATGTGCTAACTACTTTTACTAAATTATCTGTTCAATCTTGTATTTAGCTGTGACACTCTGAGTACCTTTCCCTGACCTGAAGAAGAGCTCTATGTAGCTCAAAAGCTTGTCTCTCTCACCAACAGAAGGTGGTCCAATGAAAGATATTACCTGAGGAACATTTCTGAAAATGAATATATGATATACATTTCAATAGCAATTATTAACCCATCTAAATTTAAAAATAGACGATGCGCTTATTTTTCTTCTCACTTACACAGTTGTCATACAAGTGTATCTTCTTTGACTTTGATGGTGTAACTCCTGTTTTACACTGGTGAACCTGGGAACAATGAACCAGTATGCCACATTTATGTCTTGCTATAGTGTAAATCAGAGTATTGTTACCGAAATATCAGGTCCACCTAGCTGAGAGCCAATAACAGCCAGACAGGGATAAGGAAAAAGGTTACTTTATTCTGCAGAAGAAAGGAGAGTTTGCACCCTGGTACAAAACTCTAATTTACACAAAAGCCAGAAGTTTTTTATACACACTTAGACAAAGCCCTGGTCGTGTGAACATTTGATTGGTGGTTGCCAGACCTCGGATGTCTGCTATCTGGTCAATGTAAACCAGTTTGGGACAGCTATTTCTGCTTCAGCGATGGGCAATGTAAAAGTTCAGGGTCCTGTGTAGGTGAGGCATCTACTTCCCCCTAGTGGCCTCTGGTTGCCATAGCTGCTGGTTGTTAAGGGGGGTTCATTATACCTTATGACTTTCACAGTATTCTACTAAGTCAAAGGAATTCCAGCAGTGTAAAAGCAAGGCTGGTGACTTCAGTCAAGTATCAATATAGTATAAAATGTGTGCAGTCAGGTGTGATGTCCACCTGGAGAACTACTAAGTTAACTAAAAGCAAAAGGGGGTAAGCCAAGGTGTTTTATTGCTTCCTAGATCATTTGAAAGTGCATTTCCTTGTGTGATGCACTAGCATAAAATGCATCTGAACTAGTGCTGGTTAGGAACTTTACACTGAACTAGTGAAGTCTCCCAAGGATCTGTACTGCGACCTGTGGTCAGGAAAAAGGGGGTGAACAATAAGGTGGCAAAATTTGCAGACCACACAAAATTACACAAGATAGTTAAGTCCAAAGCTGACTGCGAAGAGTTACAAAGGGATTTCACTAAATTGGGTGACTGGGCAACAAAACGGCAGATGAAATTCAATATTGATAAGTGCAAAGAAATGCACATTGGAAAACATAATCCCAAGTGTATATGCAAAATGATGGGGTATAAATTAGTTGTTACCTCTCAAGAAAGAGTCATTGGAGTCATTGTGGATCATTTTCTGAAAACATCTGCTCAGCAAGCAGTGGAAGTCAATAAAAAGCTAACAGAATGTTAGGGTAGGAACCATTAAGAAAGGGACAGATAATAAAACAGAAAATGTCATAATGCCACTATATAAATCCATGTTACACCCACACCTTGAATACTGCATACAGTTCTGGTTGCACCATCTCAAAAAAAGTTACATTAGAATTGGAAATGGTAGAGAGAAGAGCAACAAAAATGATTAGCAGTATGGAACAGCTTCCATGAGGAGAAATTAAAAAGATTGGGACTGTTCATCTTAGATAAGACACAACTCATGTGGTAGATGATAGAAGTCTATAAAATCATGAATGGTACCCAGTAGCGTAGGCAGGTCCGGAGCACAGGGGGAGTGGCGCTATAAAGAGGTGCCTCACCACTCCCCTGTACTCACCCGGGAGCGCCTCCGGCGGTCCGGTCCAGCGTACCCGAAAGAGCCAGCACCTTGCCGGACTGTACTTGCTTCGCCGGTGGTGATTTAAAGGGCCCGGGGCTCCAGCCACTGGGGGAGCCCTGGGCCCTTTAAAGAGCTGCCGGGGCTCGGGCAGCGCTTTAAAAGGCCCGCGGCTCCCCGCAGTGGCAGGAGTCCTGGGCTTTTTTAAACACCGCGTGAGCCCTGCTGCCGGAGCCGGGCTCTGGCGGCGCTTTAAAAGGCCCGCGGCAGCGGGGCTCGGACGACGCCACTTCTGCTCATGGGGGAGTGGCCGCTCCCCCTACTCCCCCCCAGCTACGCTACTGATGGTACCGAGAAAGTGACTAGGGAAGTGTTATTTATGCCTTTACATAACACAGAAACCAGGAGTTACCCAATGAAATTAATAGGCAGCTAGTTTAATACAAAGGTAAGGAAGAACTTCTTCACACAACTCAATCAACCTGTGGAACTCATTGCCAGGGGATGTTGTGAAGGCCAAATGTATAACGGGATTCAAAAAATAATGATATAAGTTAATAGAGGATAGGTCCATCTATTTAAATAGGTTCATCTATTTAAAGGGCCAGGGGCGGTAGCGGCAGCCAGAGCCCTGGGCCCTTTAAATGGCCACTTAAGCCCCGCTGCCGGAGCCCTGGGATAGCGGCAGTGGGGCTCCAGCAGCAATTTAAAGGGCCCGGGGCTCCGCTGTGGTAGCGGCGGGTGGGAGCCCCTGGCCATTTAAATCACTGCTGGAGCCCCCGGCTGCTGCTGCCACCCCGGGGCTCCGGCAGCGGGGCTCGGGCGGCGATTTAAAGGGCCTGGGGCTCTAAAGGCCCCGCCCCTTCTGGTTGAGGCCCAGTCCCCTGCTCAGGACTCCGTCGTCCTTTAAATTACTTCCACCCCTAGTTTGCACCCAACAAAATTAATTCTACAGCAGACAGAAACAATCACAGAACCAGACAGAGATTATACAGACAAACAATAGGGAAGTGGAGACTACAATGATAGAACAACAAAGAAATGAGGATTTCACACCCCAGCTATTGATAAGTGAGTTCTTGCCAGACAAGATGCTATCAAACTAAGTTTTCTTTAAAACTTCTAGGCTCTTCCCTTTCTCTGGAGGTGATAGATTGGATCACCTTTTTAACAGCCCAAAACTGCCTTATTTCAGTGTGACTTGTGAGGACGTGACCGTTCGCTTCCCAGCTTATGGCTGCCCCTGCTGTTTAGCCAAAGGCCTTAGCCGAAGAACAAGGCCCTAGACTATCATAGTGAGAGAAGGCCTATAAACAGGCAGACTGGTTTTGATTCTTGTTTTGTACCTCTATAACTAGGTAAGTGATAAGAATACATCTACATTCTTAAAGTATAGGCCTTTGCAGACAGGCCTGAATATCTATATCCTAACACTCCACCCCTTTATTTTCTTTTTCTTTTGGGATTCTCCTGCCCAGGTATCCCTGGAAAAGCATAGGACATATGACGACACTTTTCCTGATAGGGCCAGGCATCAAAGTGGAAGATGTCGATATTCCATTTGTCCCACTGCCCCTTGTGTAGTATGGTGCTCTGCACCTTCTCTTGTATGGGCATACCACACCTATTCCAATTAGTGTTCCAGACTTCCCATTTTAGTGGGCCCAAGAAGGTTGGGTCCAGGTTGTGTAGTACACTGGAGGGGTGGGGGAAGGGGAGCTTACTACATTACTTATAGGTTATCTCCATATGCAACGTAACACAAGTATACTTAACAATACACCAGCTGCTATAACAATGCACAGCAACACTGAGAGTCCTGACCACTGCAGTATGGTCCAACATCCGAGCCACCACCAAAACAGTGCCTCTCCTCCTTCGACAGGGTTAAGATCTTAATGTGTCCAGTTGACGGCAGTTGCAACAAGCTGCCCCTGCAGGTTTTTTGTGCTTTTGTCCATATCATAAATCCATTGAATGTCCACAGACAAATTGGTTATTGTCCAAACCAACTTAACCAATTTGTGCACCAAAGTCCAGATCGTAGTGTGTAGTCTGGTTATGGGCTGGTGTAATTGTGCCCCCTAGTAATATGTAGATTCCCAGCAAAACACCTCATACACAGTACACCCAATTGTCCACCCCTTGCCATAGGCCCCTTATTTTCAGGCTTGACTTGTTTTTTCACCTCCCTTTCCTGGAGGGCCATAATCTTAGTCTTCTAGTAGCTTGTTTGCTGACCAGATGTATTTATTATTTGCAGCTCCTTTGTGCTGTCACTGATGGGCAGTTCTCTCCTTCCCCCACAGCTAGGTAATTTGCATTCACACAGAGGCTTTATGGCTTGCTTTTGGTTCCAAAGCTATCAGCAGTTCAGAGACTGTCTTAAAGGGGACACATTCCACTTCCACCAGAGTTCTGATTACTTTCCACTTTTATCTCCTGCTTCAAAACACACAGATCTGAAAAAGAAAGCACAACCTATTGTGGCTCCTTTTGGAGGCCTAATAGGATTTGAATTAAGTACCATGTTTTGTCTGCATTTCTTTTACCCCTTCTCCAATGTACACTGCACACGTCCTGGGAAAAAGCACATTCCTTCCATAATTTAACCTCCATAACATTATAATTAACCCTGTGAGGTCAGTTTAAAGTACAGGCTACCAGCAGTAAATTAAGTAAACTGAGAGAAAGAAGAAGGAAAAGAAGAAAAGGATATAGTTAGCTCAGAGCCAAGAGTAGGCTCCCTGGGTTGAAACCATTAGGAACCCTCGCTCTCAGGTTCTCATCCTGTCTCTGGGAGAAGACTGGGGGTTGTTACCTGCTCCTGCAAACCCTGCCATTTTGAAACTTTTTTTCTCTCCGCTCCCCCAGGACCAAGTCCCAGCTCCTGTCTCTAAAGGTAGTCTGTTAACTCTGCTTTTGACTCTAAACCCTTTTGTGCCAAATCATTTTTAACCACCCCTAACTAATTTACAACCCTTCAGCAGCCCTTGCCGAAGCAGCACCAAACTTGAAAGATTACTGGCAGCTTCCCATAATGCTGCCCTTACTTCAAACCTCTCACAGGAGGACTGAAGTGCCTCCTTTCCCTGGAAGGCATCCAGTCTCCATGGGCATGGACCCTCTTCCACTACCCATATACCAAGGAGGGTGGGCTCCTCAGCCACCCCCATCCCTCTGGGTCCCCTAATACTGCCTCCATTTTCTTTTTAATCTCATCCCAGGTTGACTCCTGCACCTGGTATGGGCCCTGGTTCTTCCTTATCCATAAAATCCATTACCCTGGCTTGCTAGAACCCGTAACTACCATCACAAGAGTCCGCCATACCCCTCCAAGCAGCTGCGTGGACTGTTTGGGAGGAGCACTTCCAGGCTGCCACTCACCTATCCGATGTGATGTATCCGAGTCACGGTACCAAGGTGTTAGAGGGCTTATTCCTTCACCCTCCCACTTCCCTGGTCCTTCCCGCGTGAACAGAGAGCAACAGTACCCGAAGTCTGAAGGTGCAAACAATTCAATGTTTATTGGGGTGAACTTCCAGCAAGCAATGATTCCAATTTCCTTCCTCAGTGTCCCCCTTCCCAGCTCTGATGCCACAGAGCCTTGCCTGTGTCCCTATTCCCATTCCCTGTTCCCATTCCTCCCCTTAGCAAAACATGATTCCAATTCCCCCCCATTCCTGATTGAATGCAGATTATATAGTAAAACTTGAGTTTTGCTTAGCTATACCGTTACCAATCATTTTACTGAAATTTAACTAACCAATCCTAACATTTTGTAACATGATTATCTAACTAATTATATCCCACCACCTTAATTAGTTTGCACCCAACAAAATTAATTATACATCAGACAGAAACAATCACAGAACCAGACAGAGATTATACAGACAAACAATAGGGAAATGGGGACTACAGTGATAGAACAACCAAGAAATGAGGATTTCATACCCCAGCTATTGAGAAGTGAGTTCTTGCTAGACAGGATGCTATCAAACAAAGTTTTCTTTAAAACTTCTAGGCTCTTCCCTTTCTCTGGAGGTGATAGATTGGATCACCTTTTTAACAGCCCAAAACTGCCTTATTTCAGTGTGACTGGTGAGGACGTGACTGTTCGCTTCCCAGCTTATGGCTGCCTCTGTTGTTTAGCCAAAGGCTTTAGCCCAAGAACAAGGCCTTAGACTGTCATAGTAAGAGAAGACATATAAACAGGCAGACTGGTTTTGATTCTTGTTTTGTACCTCTATAACTAGCTAAGTGATAAGAATACATCTACATTCTTAAAGTATAGGCCTTTGCAGACAGGTCTGAATATTTATATCCTAACCGGGGGGTGGGGTGCTCGACCCCTGGCTCTGCCCCAGGCCATGCCTCCACTCCACCCCTTCCCCCAAATCCCCCACCCCACCTCTTCCCACCCTCACCCTAACCCTACCCCCGTCCCTCCTCTTCCCCGCCTCTTCCCGCCCCATTCTTCCTCCTCTCCCGAGCGCACCGCATCCTTGCTCCTCCCCCCTTCTTTCCAGAGCTTCCTGCAAACTGCAAAACAGCTGATCGCAGTGGGTGGGAGGCATGGGGAGGGAGAGGGAGGTCCTGCTGGTGGGAGGGAGGTTCTTGGGAAAGGAGGGGCTGCCATTTTTCCCCCTGGGTGCTCCAGGCCTGGAGCACCCACAGAGTCGGCACCTATGATTCCAGCCGTCCTCTCTTATTAGCTAAAGGCTACACTCACATAAGGGAAAGGGAATTCTGAGAGATTCCTCTCGTGGAGTTTTCCATACATTTTCCCATTGGCAGATGGTGTTTGCTCTCTGAAACCAGTGGGCTGAGCCCCAAGATCCATGTAAATCCACTGGCATCCATAGAGGGGTGGGATATATGTGCAGAGGTCCTGTATCTTTGCCCAGGCTACCACTGTCGCTCTGTCCTCTTCAGGAACTCACAGGAACTCACAACTTCCTTACTAATTGCTTGACCTGGATACTCCAGAAATGGGGTAAGGGGATCCCAAGAACAGAACGGAAACATGGGTAAGGTAATGCCTACAGGTTCAGCGTTAACTTACCCAAAAGATTTCCACAGGATTGATGGGGGAACAAAACCACCTCCATGGCTCTGTGCTGGTCCCACCTCTTCCTGCCCCTGATCTGCCTCATCCACATGAATGAATCCCAAACTCCGAAGCTCCCCCACAGAAGAGCGTCTACAAGATAAGAGTAAGCAGGAGGGGAATGATGTTTTTCCACTAGTTTAAGATCCTATCCTCTCCCTCCACCTTCCCAGTACTCATGGAAGCAGAAGTTACAATATGGCCTTGGCTGAGAAAAATGCAGCTGGACCGTCTCAATGCTCTCCCCCTCTCCCACACACACATAGCCAAGGGACATATTGGAAGTAAATAGTGTGATGATTATCAAATATAACTCTGACTGTCTGAGGTACTGTCATTCATATTCTAGGAAATGTATGATAATGCATCCAGGTGGCTAACTCCAGGGGTAATAACAGAAATTATTTAGAGTCCAGAAGCCTGAAAAGTGAAACTTTTTCTGACTCCACTTAGCTAGAAACTCTCATTATAAGTCATTACAGCAACTCAGCTATGCTAGCTGGAAAATAATGTAAAAATATATACACAGCAATTTGAAATAATAATACATTATAAACTATTACACTGAGACCTGCTGCAGAGATAGATGCTGATGGAAGACACACTGGGGCTAGATTCACCAGGGGGACTTAGGAACCTAAATCCAACATTGAGGCACCACTTGTATGCCCAAAACCCAGGCTCAGCTGCCATCTAATCCTAGAGGCACCTAAATTC
The DNA here is from genome assembly GCA_037349315.1 of Chelydra serpentina. NCBI lineage: Eukaryota > Metazoa > Chordata > Testudines > Chelydridae > Chelydra > Chelydra serpentina. Next base: position 22,851,969 of record JBAIAC010000004.1, on the reverse strand, counting down.
CCAAGGCACCCAGGTTTCCGCCAATGGGCAGGCACAAAGCCACCCAAGTCGGGATGATGCTGAGCTGCCAAAGCCCTGGGGTGGATTCACACACTAGACATTCCTCCACCTATCTTACCTGCAGTGCCCAATCCCATAGTCATGCTCTGTGCACACCAATAGCATGATGCTGGTGCCCCCTACCCCTTTATACTAAAAAACCTGGTGGCTAGCACACACACCTGGGCTGTGGAAGACTCAGGTTTGAATCCCCAATGCCCCTTGTGTAGTATGGTGCTCTGCACCTTCTCTTGTATGGGCATACCACACCTATTCCAATTAGTGTTCCAGACTTCCCATTTTAGTGGGCCCAAGAAGGTTGGGTCCAGGTTGTGTAGTACACTGGAGGGGTGGGGGAAGGGCAGCTTACTACATTACTTATAGGTTATCTCCATATGCAACGTAACACAAGTATACTTAACAATACACCAGCTGCTATAACAATGCACAGCAACACTGAGAGTCCTGACCACTGCAGTATGGTCCAACATCCGAGCCACCACCAAAACAGTGCCTCTCCTCCTTCGACAGGGTTAAGATCTTAATGTGTCCAGTTGACGGCAGTTGCAACAAGCTGCCCCTGCAGGTTTTTTGTGCTTTTGTCCATATCATAAATCCATTGAATGTCCACAGACAAATTGGTTATTGTCCAAACCAACTTAACCAATTTGTGCACCAAAGTCCAGATTGTAGTGTGTAGTCTGGTTATGGGCTGGTGTAATTGTGCCAAAAACTAGCCAACAAGCAACTCACAAGCCAATTAAGCCAAAAACAAGCCCAATTTATGCATTGGTTTGTTTTTGTTTTTTTCTGCGGGTTTGGCATGTCTGATAGAAATCGGTTAGGACATACCACAACTGTGTCTAAAGATACGTTAAAACTAAACTGAAAAATAAAGCACATGAACCGCATTCCCATGGAGACCTCTCATATTAAAGTAATAATCCACTGTTTTTTACATTGATCACACTTTATATTAAGGTTCTATTTGTAAATAACTTATAATGGGGTAAGAAATAATTAATAGTTGTTATAAGCATGTTACGGACATGACAAGTACATCATATATAAGCACATATATAAGCTAGGCAGAGATGGCGTTCACCTTTCGAGGAGGGGAAAGACCCTATTTGGATACAGACTGGCTAACCTAGTGAGGAGGGCTTTAAACTAGGTTCGATGGGGACAGGTGAGCAAAGCCCACAGGTAAGTGGAGAACATGGGGACCTGGGAGATGGGTCGGAAATAGGAGGGGGCGTGGGCTCTAATGACAAAGAGATAGGAGGGTCAGGGCAAAACTGGGAGGCAAGATCAAATCAGTATCTTAGATGCCTGTATACAAATGTGAGAAGTATGGGTAATAAGCAGGAAGAACTGGAAGTGCTAATAAATAAATTCAACTATGACATTGTTGGCATCACCAAAACTTGGTGGGATAATACACATGATTGGAATGTTGGTATGGATGGGTACAGCTTGCTCAGGAAGGACAGATAGGGGAAAAAGGGAGGAGGTGTTGCCTTATATATTAAAAATGTACACGCTTGGACTGAGGTGGAGATGGACATAGGGGACGGAAGTGTTGAGAGTCTCTGGGTTAGGCTAAAAGGGGTAAAAAACAAGGGTGATGTCATGCTAGGAGTCTACTACAGGCCACCTAACCAGGTGGAAGAGGTGGATGAGGCTTTTTTTAAACAACTAACAAAATCATCCAAAGCCCAAGATTTGGTGGTGATGGGGGACTTCAACTATCCAGATATATGTTGGGAAAATAACACAGTGGGGCACAGACTATCCAATAAGTTCTTGGACTGCATTGCAGACAACTTTTTATTTCAGAAGGTTGGTAAAGCTACTAGGGGGGAAGCTGTTCTAGATTTGATTTTAACAAATAGGGAGGAACTCATTGAGAACTTGAAAGTAGAAGGCAGCTTGGGTGAAAGTGATCATGAAATCATAGAGTTCACAATTCTAAGGAAGGATAGAAGGGAGTACAGCAAAATAGAGACAATGGATTTCAGGAAAGTGGATTTTGGTAAGCTCAGAGAGCTGATAGGTAAGGTCCCATGGGAATCAAGACTGAGGAGAGCTGGCAGTATTTCAAAGGGACACTATTAAGGGCCCAAAAGCAAACTATTCCACTGGGTAGGAAAGATAGAAAATGTGGCAAAAGACCACGTTGGCTTAACCACGAGATCTTGCAAGATCTAAATAATAAAAAGGAGTCATATAAAAAATGGAAACTAGGGCAAATTACAAAGGATGAATATAGGCAGACAACACGGGAATGCAGGGGCAAAATTAGAAAGGCAAAGGCACAAAATGAGCTCAAACTAGCTACAGGAATAAAGGGAAACAAGAAAACTTTTTATCAATACATTAGAAGCAAGAGGAAGACCAAGGACAGGGTAGGCCCACTACTCAGTGAGGAGGGAGAAACAGTAACAGGAAACTTGGAAATGGCAGAGATGCTTAATGACTTCTTTGTTTCGGTCTTCACTGAGAAGTCTGAGGGAATGCCTAACATAGTGAATGCAAATAGGAAGGGGGAAGGTTTAGAAGATAAAATAAAAAAAGAACAAGTTAAAAATCACTTAGATAAGTTAGATGCCTGCAAGTCACCAGGACCTGATGAAATGCATCCTAGAATACTCAAGGAGCTAATAGAGGAGGTATCTGAGCCTCTAGCTATTATCTTTGGTAAATCATGGGAGACAGGAGAGATTCCAGAAGACTGGAAAAGGGCAAATATAGTGCCCATCTATAAAAAGGAAAATAAAAACAACCCAGGAAACTACAGACCAGTTAGTTTAACTTCTGTGCCAGGAAAAATAATGGAGCAAGTAATTAAGGAAATCATCTGCAAACACTTGGAAGGTGGTAAGGTGATAGGGAATAACCAGCATGGAATTTGTAAAGAACAAATCATGTCAAACCAATCTGATAGCTTTCTTTGACAGGATAACGAGTCTTGTGGATAAGGGAGAAGCGGTGGATGTGGTATACCTAGACTTTAGTAAGGCATTTGATACGGTCTCGCATGATATTCTTATCAATAAACTAGGGAAATACAACTTAGATGGGGCTACTATAAGGTGAGTGCACAACTGGCTGGATAACTGTACTCAGAGAGTAGTTATTAATGGTTCCCAATCCTGCTGGAAAGGTATAACGAGTGGGGTTCCGCAAGGGTCTGTTTTGGGACCGGCTCTGTTCAATATCTTCATCAATGACTTGGATATTGGCATAGAAAGTACGCTTTTTAAGTTTGCAGATGATACCAAACTGGGAGGGATTGCAACTGCTTTGGAGGATAGGGTCATAATTCAAAATGATCTGGACAAATTGGAGAAATGGTCAGAGGTAAACAGGATGAAGTTTAATAAGGACAAATGCAAAGTGCTCCACTTAGGTAGGAACAATCAGTTTCACACATACAGAATGGGAGGAGACTGTCTAGGAAGGAGTACGGCAGAAAGGGATCTGGGAGTTATAGTGGACCACAAGCTAAATATGAGTCAACAGTGTGATGCTGTTGCAAAAAAAGCAAACATGATTCTGGGCTGCATTAACAGGTGTGTGGTGAGCAAGACACGAGAAGTCATTCTTCCACTCTACTCTGCGCTGGTTAGGCCTCAACTGGAGTATTGTGTCCAGTTCTGGGCACCGCATTTCAAGAAAGATGTGGAGAAATTGGAGAGGGTCCAGAGAAGAGCAACAAGAATGATTAAGGGTCTAGAGAACATGACCTATGAAGGAAGGCTGAAGGAACTGGGTTTGTTTAGTTTGGAAAAGAGAAGACTGAGAGGGGACATGATAGCGGTCTTCAGGTATCTAAAAGGGTGTCATAAGGAGGAGGGAGAAAACTTGTTCATCTTAGCATCTGAGGATAGAACAAGAAGCAATGGGCTTAAACTGCAGCAAGGGAGGTTTAGGTTGGACATTAGGAAAAAGTTCCTAACTGTCAGGGTGGTTAAACATTGGAATAAACTGCCCAGGGCGGTTGTGGAATCTCCATCTCTGGAGATATTTAAGAGTAGGTTAGATAAATGTCTATCTGGGATGGTCTAGACAGTAATTGGTCCTGCCATTAGGGCAGGGGGCTGGACTCGATGACCTCTCGAGGTCCCTTCCAGCCCTAGAATCTATGAATCTATGAATCACATCCGTAGAAGGTGTTAGAGATGGTTATAAGCCATCGGTATGAACCACCTGTTGGAATCTATAACAAGTCAATGGAGTTGAAATGAAAACCTGTAACGTAACAGAGTGGAGAACTAGGCCCAGGCTTTTCACCATGGGAACAGAGCTGCTAATGACAATCTGCTACCCCTAGGCAAAACTTCAGTGTGCTGCCTCAGTCCAGAGTGCCTGTATTGTGGGGCGGAGAAGGTGGCAGCCTCAGCACTTACCCACAGACCTGGGGTAGGGGGGTCCGGTTTGGGAGGTAAGGGAGCCAGGGGCCAGGTGGGGGCTCGGGCTCCTCCTGCAGGGGGATGGGGTGGAGAAGGAGGAAAAGGAGACCACGGGGGGCTCCTGTCCAGCTGCAGCTTAGGCTGTTCCAGGGCTATGGGCACCTTGTCCCCTGCCAGAGAAGAGGGATAGTTCAGCCAGCTAACCTGGCCAGACTAGGGAGAGCTGGAGGCTGGGGCATGTCTGGGAGGATGCGGGTGGTTTGGGGGTAGTGACTGCCTATGGGAGGCAAGGGAGATTGTGTGGGAGGCGGGTGAAGCCTGGGTGATGGGTGTTTAGAGAGGCAGGGGTGCACTGGCTGCCTGTGGGAGGCTGGGGAATTGGGCAGGTGTGGAGGCTGCTGGATGCCTGTAGGAGGCAGGGGTGCTCCTGGTTCCCTCTCCTCCCCTCCCCCCATGCACACATCTATCGGGAACAGGTACCAGGTGCCCAGCTGCTCCTGCCTCTGACTTGCCTAACCTTGCGAGAGGGGAGGCTCCTCTCTGCTGTTCCTTCCTGCCCTCAGATGTGGTGCCCCTGCACTGCGCATGTGGAGATGCCCTGTGGCTTGCCCAGAGGTGAAAGTAAGCCGGTCCGGTCTGGTGCGGTGTACCAGTAAGTAAGTGCCGACTGTACCGGCAGGGCTGTTGATTGTGGGGAGGCAGGGGCAAAAGGGGCCGCTGTCCCAGGGCCCGTCAATTTAAAAGGGCTCCTGGCCCCCGCCGCCGCTACCCCAAGGGCACCAGCAGTGATTTAAAGGGCCCCGGGCTCCCAGCTGCTGCTGCCACCACAATGCCAGCAGCCGAGAGCCCGGGACCCTTTAAATCGCTGCCGGTGCCCTGGGTGACGTGGACCGGGCAGCGCTGAAGGGCTGGCTGAGGGATTTCGGCCCCAGCCCCGCCCCTTTCACATAAGGCCCCGCTCCTTCTGGGGGCGCAGAGCCGCCCCCCCAACCTTGCCCAGGACCCCGGCTGCCTGAACAGATAACATCAACGTAGTTCACACCAGCAGGGTCTACACAACACAGCTAGAGCACTACCTGTTAGAGCACTCTTCAGTTCCCATGCCCATGGTCTGCGGCACCATGTGAAATCACTTCTCCCAGAAATCTGCTGCCCATGGCAGCTGCCGAGTTTACCTATAACTAGAGCTATCTTTGCATGGGAATTCTCTGTGTCACCTGCCATCATAGGATCATAGAAATGTAGGGCTGGAAGGGTCCTCGAGAAGTCACTAAGTCTAGCTCCCTGCACTGGGACAGGACCAAGTAAATCTAGACAATCCCTGACATGTGTTTGTCCAACCTGTTCTTAAAATCCTCCAATGACGGGGAGTCCACAATCTCCCTTGGAAATCTACTCCAGAGTTTTGTACTCCAGTTATTGTAACTTTGTCTGACAGTATGTTAAAGGCTTATAATTCTATAGAAATCCCTGCATATATTTGCACAGGTGTTCTGTCACATTACTCTGTGTCTGCCTCACTACTTTCTTGTGCTCTGTAAGGATTGGAGGGTCCTGTGTGCTGGTGTGTTAAATTTTTAGTTAGAAGCAGAGAAAATTGGGGTGAAAAAGCTGGCTTTCATTGAAGTCCATGGAACAATTCCCATTGTTTTCTGTGTGGCTAGGATTTCATCTGTGAGGCGTTAACTGAATGAGCCCTTGCAGATTATCACGTACAACTGCAGGAAAAGGAAATCAAAAAAATTCAGAGATTTAAGATACTTAGAATTACAGTTATACTCTTTCAAACAAAAGCTTCCTTTTCACAACATTGACTGGTAGGAATTGGTTTATAATTTTTTAAAATGCTATCTGGTTACGTTATGATAAACAAAATCTATTTTAAAATTGTGAGTCTTTTTATATTCCATGACTGACCACTGACACCTTAACATCAGCGTTAATAATGGAATTTCTGACTTCCAGTGGCCTATCCAGACACAAGTGTAACCCTCACAGCAGATTTAATTGTATTCTGAGGCACACTGCATTCTACCGTGCATACAGTACTTTGGGCCACCTCTTCAGCTGGTGTAACTCCAATGAATCACAGAAATGTAGGGCTGGAAGGGACTCCAAGGAGTCATCAAGTCCAGTCCCCTGCGCTGAGACAGGACCAAGTAAACCTAGACCAGGGATCGGCAACCTTTGGCATGTGGCCCATCTCAGGGAAATCTGCTGGCGGGCCAGGATGGTTTGTTTACCTGCAGCGTCCGCAGGTTCAGCCAATCTCAGCTCCCACTGGCCGCGGTTCGCCGTTCCAGGCCAATGGGGGCTGCGGGAAGCAGCAGGGGCTGAGGGATGTGCTGGCTGCTGCTTCCTGCAGCCCCCATTGGCCCGAAACAGCGAACTGCGGCCAGTGGGAGCTGCGATCGGCTGAACGTGTAGACGTTGCAGGTAAACAAACTGTCCTGGCCCGCCAGTGGATTTCCCTGACAGGTCGAGTGCCAAAGGCTGCCGATCCCTGCTGTAGGAGATGTGACTCTGCTCCCTTCCCCCTCCCCACCCTCGCATGGAGAATATGGGTGGATTTGTAGCCAGGAAACCTTGGGGGATGGGAGGGGATCAGTGAAAGAAATCCACTATTTTGCCTCACAGGCTTGGAAGCCCAATTCTGTAAGTGCCTGGGTGGGGGTGGGTCCGACCCCCTCAAGGCCTGCATAGTTCTTGTGGGAAAACCCCTCTTACTCTGGCTTTACTACTGGGATCAGATTTGGGGCCTGAGTTATCTAATTACTTCTAGTTTCTACATTTTAGATGCTGTTCCCCAGTTTTTTTAAACCCCTTGTTACTGAATTTTTAATACATGTAACTATCAATGCCTTGGCATTGTGAGACTCTTAGTTTAAGCCATAATATCTTGTTTCCAGTGACAAAAAGTCCTTAGCAACTCCCATAGCCTGCCTTTCTAACACAGGTTCTTGTGACCTGCTGACATCTCTATTGCCCACAACTGTCTCTTCTTTAAAGACAATACGTTCATTTCTGAATAGCGAAAGAGTCTTTGCGATTCAGCCTCACTCACTTGATACAGGAATGGCTGGTTCATGTCTATTAGTATGCAGACCCTTCCCCTCTAAAGATTCCTCTTTGCTTTTCAAGACTGACTTATGTGCTGCAATTTCTATGAGAATTAAAATAGCTGCAGTGTTAAACAATGCACCACCTCAGAACATTGTTGAATATTCCTTCGGCTGTAGGTTCAGAAACAAATTATACTTTCTGGAAACATAAAAGCATAGATGAAAGTTTTCATAAAGGCATTGAAGCATTAAATTTTCATAGTTATATATTTAATTCATTATATTCTTTATGAGAAAGCCATTCAAACTCAGCATCAAAATGCATTCTTTGTCCTGGGTATGTTCACTAGGAAACTAGGAAGCAAAGAAAAGTGTGTGTGTGTGTGTGTGTGTGTGTGTTTTGGGGAGAAGGGGACAATTGACTCAGTTATACACGAGGCTAACCAAAAAATGAAGTTGAGAAAATAAAGACAAAGTGCTAGCAGCTAGTTCACTTGGACAGGAGGAGACATAATGGGTCACATCCAAAACTTTTTGTGCATCATAGATGTTTAGCCAATCCCCTTGAAACTGTAAAATTGGGTTGGAAGATTTCTGACACTTCTGTTTTCAGTCCTATTCTGAAATCCCATGAGAACAGTCTCGTGGCATTTCAGTGTTTCCAGTCCCTGCCAGAAGCCAGAAATATAAAGGCATCTGAACATGGGGTGAGATGTTACCGGAGTATTTCAGAACCTCAGATAGGCTTGGCTCTAAAAAGGGCAGAGGCTTAGTGGCTTGGGGGAATTTCTGAGTCAGTTTGTCCAGTCCTTAGAACAGGGGTAGGCAACCTATGGCACAGGTGCCAAAGGCGGCACGCGGGCTGATTTTCAGTGGCACTCACACTACCTGGGTCCTGGCCACCGGTCTGGGGGGCTTTCCATTTTAATTTAATTTTAAGTGAAGCTTCTTAAACATTTAAAAACCTTATTTACTTTACATACAACAATAGTTTAGTTATATATTAAAGACCTGTAGAAAGAGACCTTCTAAAAACGTTAAAATGTATTACTGGCACGCGAAACCTTAAATTAGAGTGACTAAATGAAGACTCGGCACACCACTTCTGAAAGGTTGCCCATCCCTGCCTTAGAAGATGATCGATAGGGTCTTCTCCCCGCATAGCCTTGCACTTTGTGTAGTCATGTACAACACTTGTGCAAAATGAGGGCACAGTGTGTGGTATAACTTCAAATGACCACACAAGACACAAAGGAGTGCAGAATTAGGATCAGGCCCGCTATGTCCATGAAATGAGACAAAAGACTCGTAGATATGCAAGCAAGGGTAATAAATGTATTCAGGAATCATGGTTCAACTGATTGCTTGCCAGAATCAAAGTGTTACGTTTTACGGCATACAACGGAGAAGTTAGATAAGAACATAGAAGCCTCTTGCAGGAAGGCTGGAACATAACACTACTTTATTTCTTAGAAAGCAGAATGGTAATGCAAAGGAACCGCAAAACAGAGAAAGACAAAGCAGGCTGTTGACTAAAACAGAGAGGCACAACTCACCCCATTTTACTCTAGGCTGCCTGTCTGCTAACTGACTGCTGCTAGACCCAGTTCCTGAGTTTCCCTACAGAGTTCCCTAACCTGCAAACAGGACCAGAAAACTCACATAGCATTTAAAGTGACAGTTTACAATTTGAATACAATTTTCAATACACCACACTGAGGACTCTTTCCTTCATTGTACAAATGGCTAGGTGCATTATGCATGGAAGGTGTTGGGTAGGGATGCCAACTTTCTCATTGCAGAAAACTGAACATCCTTGCCCTGCCCCTGGCCCACCCCTTCCCCAAGGCTCCACCCCCGCTCACTCCATCCCGCCTCCTTCCATCACTCTCTCTCCCTCACCCTTGCTCACTTGCTCACTTTCAGTGGGCTGGGGCAAGGGACTGGGGTGCAGGAGTGGGTGAGGGCTCCGGCTGGGGGTGCAGGCTCTGGGGTGGGACTGGGGCAGGGGTTGGGGTGTAGTAGAGGGTTCAGGCTCTGGGAGGCAGTTTGGGTGTGGAGGGGGCTCAGGGCTGGAACAGAGGGTTGGGGTTCGGGCTCCGGGTGGCACTTACCTGAGGTGGCTCCTGGAAGCAGCCGTCATGTCCGACTCCTAGGTGCAGGGGTGGCCATAGGGGCTCTGCACACTGCCTGTGCCCACAAGCGCCGCCCCTGCAGGCGCCACCCCTGCAGGTGCTGCCCCCGCAGCTTCCATTGGCTGGAGTTCCTGGCCAATTGGAGCTGCAGAGCTGGCGCTTGGGGCGGGGCAGCGTGCGGAGCCCCTGTGGCCACCCCTGTGTCTAGGAGCCGGACATGACGACTGCTTCTGTGAGCCATGCAGAGCCAAGGCAGGCAGGGAGCTTGCCTTAACCCTGCTGCGCCGCTGAGGACTTTTAGCAGCCTGGTCAGGAGAGCTGACCAGAGCCGCCAGGGTCCCTTTTTGACCGGGCATTCCAGTCAAAAACCGGACACCTGGCAACCCTTGGGGTCAGATGTCAGACAAGATGGATCTTTGGTCTCATCCCGTATTGCACATTTTATGTTTCTAGCTGAGGTTAGGTGGGAAGAGAACACTTTGGTGGAAGCATGTGGAAGGAAACGGAAACAAAGCTTGTTTGGAAAATGTATCTTTATTCAGCGTGGGCTAAAGGTGAGTGATAGATGTTAAGGATGACAGATCGCACCAGACATTTTATGCTTATTAGGAAATGGGAGCACTAGGGTTGTAGCACACAGAATCTATTTGTGAACCTTTACAGCAGATGCTTGAAAGGAGGGCTTATAAATGAAAAATTAGTTTCCATAAATCTTTGAGAATATGAGAAAAAACAATCAGTCTACAAAATTAGGGCCATATCCACAGTTGGTATCAGTTGGGGGTAGTTCCACCAAAGTCAATGAAGCTATGCTGATTTTATAGCAGTTGTGGGACCTGCGCCTTAATCTCTCTTTGTGCTCTTTCTTCAGTTAGCGTTGAAATGTTTATCCAAAAAAACTAAGAATGCACTTTGTGTGAGTAGTGTCCTCCACTGCCGTAGGAGCAGAGTTAATTCCATTACTTTACTCATTAATAGACGTAAATGCAAAATGAGATCCAGTATGAAATTGTATAGAGAACTTAACACAGTGAAGGCTTTTTCTTGACAAACTCAGCCTGTGGTTTTTACTCTCAGTCCTCGAGGAACTAATTTAAGCTTTTAATGGTCTGAAAGGTTCCCAATACAAGAGTAGGCAGAAAAAAAGGATTGAATTCATAAAAAATTGAGAGGAGCAGCCTTAAAATATTTTCCCCAATTCATTAAAAAGTAAACTGAGCTGTGGGGATTGACATATAAATGATAGAAAGTCTTTAAACTGAATTGCATCACTTAGAAATGTGCTGATGGGCTCTTGTGAGCTTGTGAATTCATGTGATTTATGAACTCTGTTTAGGATAATGTTAAATGATAGATGAGTTGAGATTTTCAAAGCTGTCTAGAGTGATTTAGAGACAGTAACATTTTCAAAAGTGCCTAAGTGATTTAGATTTCTAAGTTCCATTTAAAAAGTGACTTAGACACATAGGACTTTCACTGACTTACTATGAGACTTAGGCTCCTAAGTGCTTAAGGACCAGATTTTTAAAAGCAACAAAAAGAGTCCTGTAGCACCTTATAGACTAACAGATATATTGGAGCATAAGCTTTTGCGTCGGACGAAGTGGGTCTTTGCCCATGAAAGCTTATGTTCCAATATATCTGTTAATCTATAAGGTGCTACAGGACTCTTTGTTGCTCTTGCAGATCCAGACTGACAGGGCTACCCCTCTGATACAGATTTTTAAAGGTATTTAGGTGCCTAAAGATCCAAAGTCATCAACATTTATAAGCCCTGTTCCTAGTGTGCCCTGGGGTTTGCCCTGCCCCCAGCAGAAGGTATCTGGAGTGAAGAAGCTGACAGGAACAGTGCTAAGGGACTGAAGCTGACAGGAACAGTGCTAAGGGACTGAAAAGGATTTGAGGTGAAGGGACAGCAGCAAAAATGCGAATACCAAAGGGCTGAAAAAAGAGAGGCTGTTTTAAACCTCTCAGCGGCTGGGAAGCAGCTGCTGGTACAAAGGCAGGTGGGCTTTGCAGAAAGGAGTTTACGTATGTGGGAAAGGGAGCCTTTGTGCCTTTTGGCAAATGCAGAAATGAGTTCTCTTGGGTGGGGGCGGAGGGGGGGGGGAAGCTGCACGGAGAGAGGGAGGATCACAACAGGGCTCTGACAGTCAGGGAGTGCTGGAGGATTTGAGGCTGAGGTGGGTCTGCTCCTGCTTCTGTAGCTTCTTCCCCTTTTCTTATTAGTAGAAGGGAAAACAGCAGGGACTCTATTCAGTATGGAAACACCCTTAATTGCATTCCATACTCCAGACGGTGTGCATGAGTATAGCTGAGGGAAGGATTTTCCCCACTATCATCTTCATGGGGGTGTTGAAAGTAGGTTTTCTCTTTCTTTCTCCTAATCATGTTGAATACAAAGGTTAGTGTAATTTTCAGAAGGATCCCACCAAATCAAAACATCCAGCTTTTCTGTCACACAACTACTTCTGTCTTCCTATTAATTTAAAAACACAACCGCCCCCACCCATAGAAACCATGAAAACAGACCTTGCAAGACCTGGTCCAGTAGGAAATACTTCCTGAATAAAAATCTGTGATCTTTTAATCAATATTACCTGCCCCAGGTATAGAAAGTGGGAGGTCGTCTTTTCCGTTTGAAGCAACCTGCCATATATATATATGGCACCAGCTGCTTTTACTTATTTACGGCTGTGTTTTACAACATACCTGAGCAATAAAGTTGTTTTCTTCATTCTATACCTCCCAAGTCTTTGCACTGTGGGGCAGATTTTCAAAGGCATTTATGCACCTAAAGATGTAACGAGATTTTCAAAAGCTCCTAAGACCCAGATCCATGAAAGGACTTAGGCACCTAATTCCCACTTTTGGCATCTAAGTCCAAAATGTAGGCACCATTGAGATCTTCAAACATCCTACTCAGCTGTTGTCTAACTCTGCAGGTACCTAAAATCCCTTGGCACCTAAATTTTCACTGTAAAAGTCCCCTCAGAACGCATGTACACTGTTGCCTCAAGCAGCCCCCTGGAGGCCAGTCTCATTCCTAAACCCCAACACCAGGCAAGGACAGATATATCTTGTCTGTGGGGCCTGATCAGGAAAGGCCCTGTGTGGATCTGGGCCTAGGCACTTAACTCCCATTGGAATCCTAAGAAGGGGAAATAATTGAGTCTAATGGTAGTGAGGCTTTAGCTGCCTATCAGCATCTTTAGGTGCTTAAATATCTTTGAAAATCTGGCCCCACATGCCTTTTTGCAGTAGGATTTGCCAAGAGAGTAACAGAGTCATGCAAGACAGAGCTGGGTCATCCACTGTATCCCATACAGGTCAATGCAGAATTGTTCCCAACAATCTACTGACCAGAGCTATGTATAGCTTGGTTTCAAGTGACAAAAATGTTGGGATTTCCACTGCTTCCCTTGGGAGGCCATCACACAGTCTCAACCAGCTCAGCATTAGTCATTTTTTCCTGCAATTCAGCCTAAATTTTCCTGTGCTTAATTTCATCCTGTTACTCACGGTCATATGGGCCATCTTGAACAATTCCTCTCCCTTCTTGGTATTTAAATCCTTCACGTACTTGCATGGTAGCTGAATTTAATATTTGGACCAAGCTATACACGCTTAGTTTTTTAAATAAATATTTCCACATAAGTTACTGTCTCTACCCCTTTATTAACTGTTGTTTTTCTCTAAATTCCTGTCAATTCATTACGTTTTTCTGGTGCTGAGGTGCCCGTGTCCCGAGAGCTGTATGTAAATAGATTGTACACTAAATCAGTATAACAACCACCAAGGTCAAAGCTGCATATGCAATTACAGGAAAACTAATAACCATTTCATTTCTCATGGTCTTAGCTTTGTAGAAATAGTGCAGTTGCTGGGCTGTGCACAGAGTCAAATCAATACAATAAAAATCCTCAAAGCAACATGCCCACACTGAACAAACCCACTCAGACTCCGCTGCAGATTCAGTTTCCCTTCTCCTTCCTGCTGGGCATTATGTCCTCCCTTGCACATGTATTTCCCCCATGTACATTATATTATATTTTCTTATTTTCTTTCCTTTCCTTAACAAAAAATAAAAGTAAAGTCTCCATGAGGGAGAGCATACAGTGACTCAGTTAATATTCTGCATTGGAACTGAAACACAAGAATGGCAGTGGCTTCCCGACTCTCCCTGACACTCTTGGGGATAGGTGGAGGGTTTGGTGTTTGTGCCACATTTATTGATGCCTACTCTGGGCTGTGTTGTAGGCACCTTACTGTGTTTGCTGGGCTTTTAACAGGTTTTCCTTGGCTAAGCCCCCTACCATCTTCATTCTCTCATGGAGTTGGAGCACATAGGGCACTGAGCCCAAGACCTGGGACTCCTGCTCTTGCCAGGCTTCCCAGGGGAGGTCCAAAATCCCCCTGGGCTGCCTCCCATATAGAAGCTCAAAGGGCGAGAATCTGGTGAAGGCTTGGGGGACCTCCCATATGGCAAACAGTAATGATGGTAGTAACTGGTCCCAGTGTCAGGGGTCTGAGTTCACGAACTTTATCAGCATGGCCTTTAGAGTCCCATTGAATCGCTCCACCAGCCCATCAGTCTGTGGGTGGTAGCTGGAGGTCTTGAGAGTCTTGATCTTTAGCAATTCGCTCAGCTCCTGCATTAGTTTAGATGACATGTTGTATCCTGGTTTGTCAATATTTCTTTTGGTATTCCAATCCTTGTGAAGACCTCATGAGTTTGTTCACTATGGCAGACACGAAGCTCAATCAATTTGCCTAGTACTGAAGTCAGGCTTACCAGCCTGTAATTGCCAGGATCACCTCAGGAGCCTTTTTTTAAAAGCAGCGTTACATTAGCTATTCTCGTCATCTGGTATAGGAGCTGATTTAAGTGATAGGTTACATACCACAGCTAGTAGCTCTGCAGTTTCATTTTGCGTTCCTTCAGAACTCTTGTGTGAATACCTAAAAAGAATGGCTCACGTGTGGGAATCTCCCTCACATCCTCTGCAGTGAAGACTGATGCAAAGAATTCTTGCCATTCCTTTTTAACACCTTCATGAATACACTTTTAAATTCTTGTCTACTTAAGGGTGTCTTAATATCCACCTCCTCATTTTTTGGAGCTTGTTTTGCTGCTTTGTCGGCCATGTCATTTCCAGATATTGCAATACGCACTGTAAATTCCGGAATTCATGCTATTGTTACACAGATATCTGCTTATCTTATTTCTGTAGTTAGGAACGTTATTTTACTTATTAAAGAGACAAAATGTGCGAGGTAATATCTTTTACTGGACCAGATTCTGTTGGTGAAGGAGACAAGAAGAGCTTACACAGAGCTCTTCTTCAGGTCACTGAACAGCACTGCACACATTTTTATTTATTATGCCATTATGTCATTTGTGCTTTATGAAGTCCCTGTTCTGATTGTCATAATACCTGGTATGGACTCAAATAAAATTATAGGTGCAGCTGGTCGCACATCTCTTCCCAGGTTAGTTCCAACATTATCCCCATTAGTCCAGCCATCAGAGTGGTCACATCATTCAATAGCCTTTTAAATTTCTGTATTTTGCTAGCACTGCAGTGGTATTCTAAGTTCCTGAAATGCAATAATCATATGCCAGAATCCAATGCTACCCTTGGCAGATTATGAAGATGTTCAAAATATTTTCATGCTGGGGTCCTCAGACTTGGCTTCTCTTCAATGGGCTTCAGATGCCCTCCTGCCCCCTGCTGGGTTTGACTCCCCTTGGTAGGGCATGGATACCCTCAACCCCTGGGACTTGGTTGTCTCTTGAAGAGGCACAGGGTACTATCTGGGCTCTTCCAGGCTCCCAGAGTTTGACTTCTCAGTGGACTCAGATGCCTCATTGGCCCTTTTGTGGAGCTAAGGTGCCCATCAGGGCTACACTTCTTCCCACTCACACAGCTTGTTCTGCTCACAATCCAGGCTCCAGCCACTCATGACACAGCGGGTCATGTAGATCTTCGTAATTGTGATTAGGTTTCAGTGTAGTAGCCATGTTAGTCTATGTCAGCAAAAAGAAAATAAGAAAGAAATACTTGTGGCACCTTAGAGACTAACAAATTTATTTCAGCATAAGCTTTCGTGGACTACAGTCCGCTTCGTCGGATGCATGGAATGGAACACTCAGTGAGAGGATATTTATACAGTCAGAAAAACATGAAAAGGTGGAAGTAACCATATCAACTGTAAAAGGCTAATTAATTGAAAGGAACTGTTATCAGTAGGAAAGAAACTTTTGAAGTGGTAAGCAACATGACCCATTACAGACAGTTGACACAAAGGAGTTAAGGGTATGTAATGGGGGGGTGGGGGGGAATAAATTCAATTAACGTAATGACCGAGCCATTCACAGTCAATATTCAGACCTAAGGTAATGGTATCTAGTTTGCATATTAATTCCAGTTCAGCAACTTCGCGTTGGAGTCTGTTTTTGAAGTTTTTCTGTTGCAAAATTGCTACCTTTAAATCTGTCATTGTGTGATCAGGGAGGTTGAAGTGTTCACCTACTGGCTTTTGAATATGATGATTCCTGATGTCAGATTTGTGTCCATTTATTCTTTTGCGTAGAGACTGTCCAGTTTGGCCAAGGTACATGGCAGAGGGGCATTGCTGACACATGATGGCATATATCACATTGGTAGATGTGCAGGTGAACGATCCCCTGATGGTGTGGCTGATGTGATTAGGTCCTATGATGGTGTCACTTGAATAGATATGTGGACAGAGTTGGCAACGGGGTTTGTTGCAAGGATAGGTTCCTGGGATTTTGTTTTTGTTGTATGGTGTGTGGTTGCTGGTGAGTATTTGCTTCAGGTTGGGGGACTGTCTGTAAGCGAGGACTGGTCTGTTTCCCAAGATCTGTGAGAGTGAGGGATCATCTTTCAGGATAGGTTGTAGATCTTTGATGATGCGCTGGAGAGGTTTTAGTTGGGGGCTGAAGGTGATGGCTAGTGGCATTCTGTTATTTTCTTTGTTGGGCCTGTCCTGTAGTAGGTGACTTCTGGGTACTCTTCTGGCTCTGTCAATCTGTTTTTTCACTTCAGCAGGTGGGTATTGTAGTCTTAAGAATGCTTGGTAGAGATCTTGTAGGTGTTTGTCTCTGTCTGAGGGATTGGAGCAAATGCGGTTGTATCTTAGAGCTTGGCTGTAGACAATGGATGGTGTGGTGTGTTCTGGATGGAAGCTGGAGGCATGTAGGTAAGTATAGCGGTCAGTAGGTTTCCGGTATAGGCTGGTGTTTATGTGACCATCACTTATTAGCACAGTAGTGTCTAGGAAATGGACCGCTTGTGTGGACTGGTCTAGGCTAAGGTTGATGGTGGGATGGAAATTGAAATCGTGGTGGAATTCCTCAAGGGTTTCTTTTCCGTGGGTCCAGATGATGAAGATGTCATCAATGTAGTGCAAGTAGAGTAGGGGCATTAGGGAATGAGAGCTAAGGAAGCGTTGTTCTAAGTCAGCCACAAAAATGTTGGCATACTGTGGGGCCATGCGGGTACCCATAGCAGTTCCGCTGACTTGAAGGTATATATTGTCCCCAAATGTGAAATAGTTGTGGGTGAGGACAAAATCACAAAGTTCAGCAACCAAGTTAGCCGTGGCATTATCAGGGATACTGTTCCTGATGGCCTGTGATTGTCCCTCTTCTTCCTTCAGTGTTCTGATTAGCAGTGAACTAGTAAGCAATGGTGACTTGTTTAAGCACAGGGACTACAACTGTGACAGGCCTTTGAACGGGACACACCTTGGGTCCTCATGCCTTCCTCCTTGTCCCCCATTCCCCCGACCCAGTGCACCTGTGTAAGGGTCCCCTAATCTAGACTATACTGACGAGTGGCTGGGATGCTGTTGCTCAACCTATGCAAGAAGCTGCTGTAATATCAGGAGGATGTGTGCACCCGTGGGAAGGAAGATTTAAATATAAAACCATTAAAACATCCAATTAGATAGACACAGAAATAAATGAATGTGAACCGTGTCCTGTCTAGAAAAGCTGATGTCTGTGACACTACACATGCCCTCAGGTTCCTGCTGTGCAGAGAATTCATTTAGCCAGCACGACACAGTGAGTTTTGATTACATTTCCGTTTTTATTAACTGATCACCGTGTGTGGTAATTGCAGACATTTAATAACACAAAGATCCAGGAGCTAAGAAGTGGGTCTGCAATAATGGTAGGAAGCAAAATTACAATTGGATTGAATATGGGACTCGTCGGATACTCTGTTCATTCAGGGGGAAGCCATATGAGACAAAGGCAGTTCAAAGTATGTCACAGGCTGTAACCGGTTTCAGCGTGGGCCAGCCATCCTAGAACAAGCCTCCTGGACACTTACATCCTTGGGTTGCTGGCTTGCACCAGGTTCTGTGTCACTGCATCTTCACTGCTTACCCAGAGTGAGTAGACTAAAGCTAACATGTGTAGAGATAGCCACACTACAATTACACCTTGATTTGCACTGTAGACATACCCAAAGGATCTGAGAGACTAGGCACATCAGTCGGGGCCACTCATGAAAGGGATGGAGGGGAAGGTGTTTTCTTAAATGGTTTGACACAGCTGGGTCTGTCCTCTGACATGACTGCTGTTCAGTGCTTGGTGATAAGTGCTCCATGTTAAACTATGGGCCTGAAAAAATTGTGCAGTGGTATGTCTGTGTAGCAAAAACAAATTTTAAAACATGCACTGACTTTTATGAGTGTGTCTATGCAACTGGAACATTAAATAAACCCTTGAAGTTTCTGGTTCCACTAACTATAGCCAGCCCTTCATTATCTATTAAGTATTGTACATAGACTTTCTGGATGAAACTTCATTCACTGGCTGTACTAAAGAGAGAACTGAGTGCTGAATAGCATTAATGCAGAAACATAGATCAGGTTGCAGTGATCAAGGTGAAGGAAAGATGTGCCAAGTGTCCCCACTAAGCTCCAGGACAACCTTCTATGGGCTACTAAAAGTATTTTCTTGTTTGTAAGAGAGCGTGTGCTCTGAACAGAGGCAAAGAAGGAAAGAGGGCTAGGCAGTATTTCTGGGTCCCTATATAGATACTATTGCATTGGGCACTATGTCTTTCATATGTCTTCCTCTCTATCCTGCTGAGGAATTCTCTTTAGAACCAATTTCTGATCATATCTCATCTGAGCTGCGACCTAGGTTTTCCGGTCCAGCGATGAGTTTGCTGCCCCATACCAGCTGAGATTGCAAATTTAATTCCTCCTCCAGCATTTGTCTGGAGCCTCAGGGGTATTTCACAAACCGTTGTGTGGTTTGTCTGTGCATCTTCTATGAGCATAAAACTAAGTTTTATACCTTGTCTAACCAAACTACTAACCAAGACAATTCATTAACCTCCCTCTTTAAACCATTGTTTTTATCTCAGTCGCTTCTCTTTTAAATTGGGGTTCATTGAAGTGTGAATTTCACAGTGAGATGCCTTCTCAGAATTCCAGCGTTTTGCTTTTTTTCTTCACTTAGTTCATTCTATTAGAGATGTGTTTGGACTGGAACCTCAGATCTAAGCACTCCCTGACCCATATTTTAAGGGTGATAGAGATTCAAACCTCTAGAAACTGGATCTGCCCCAACAGATTTGAAGGTGGACTGGAATCAAAACTATAAGAGGCCTGGCTCTTTGGTTCTGCGTCCTTTGCAGTGCAAGATAGTGGACATTTTAAGGGAACAACTGATCTTGAGAAACCTATGCCATTCAAGATGGTAGACATCTCTCAGTCAGCTATTTTTATGTTTGAAATGCATAAAGTAGACATGCAAAAAAAGGCTGTCTTGCCTTCACCTGATGAAAATCATAGAATCAGAGGACTGGAAGGGACCTTGAGAGGTCATCTAGTCCAGTCCCCTGCACTCATGGCAGTATTATCTAAACCATCCGTGACAAGTGTTTCTCTAGCCTGCTCTTAAAATCCTCCAATGATGGAGATTCCACAAACTCCCTAAGCAATTTATTCCAGTGCTTAACTATCCTGAAGTTTTTCCTAATATCCAACTTAAACTGCCCTTGCTGCAAGTTAAGCCCATGGCTTCTTATCCTATCCTTGGAAATTAAAGGGAACAATTTTTCTCCCTCCTCCTTGTAAGAACCTTTTATGTACTTGAAAACTGTTATCATGTCCCCCTTCAGTCTTATCTTCTTCAGACTAAACAAACTAATTTCTTCCAATCTTTCCTCATAAGTCATGTTTTCTAGACCTTTAATCATTTTTGTTGTTCTCCTTTGGACTTTCTCCAATTTGTCCAGTTCTTTTTTGAAATGTGGCCGTACCAGCATGGAGTAGAATGGAAGAATTACTTCTCGGGTCTTGCTTACAACACTCCTGCTAATACATCCCAGAATGATGTTTGCTTTATTTACAACAGTGTTACACGGTTGACTCATACTTAGCTTGTGATCCACTATGACCCCAGATCCCTTTCTGCAGTTCTGCTTCCTAGGCAGTCATTTCCCATTTTGTATGTGTGCAACTAATTGTTCTTTCCTAAATTTCATTTGTCCTTATTGAATTTCATCCTATTTACTTCAGACCATTTCCCCAGATTTGTCCAGATCATCTTGAATTTTAATCCAATCCTTCAAAGCCACTTGCAACCCGTCCCACCTTGGTATCGTCCTCAAACATTGAACAGAACCGGATCCAGGATCGATCCCTGTGGGAAGGGGACCCGCTCAGTATGCCCTTCCAGCTTGACTGTGAACCACTGATAGCTACTGTACTCTCTGGGAACAGTTTTCCAACTAGTTATGCACCCACCTTATAATAGCTCCATCTAGGTTGCATTTCCCTAGTTTGTTTATGACAAGATCATGCAAGACAGTATCAAAAGCCTTACTAAAGTCGAGATAAACCACATCTATCTCTTCTCCCCTATCCACAAGGCTTGTTACCCTGTCAAAGAAAGCTATTAGGTTGGTTTGACATGATTTGTTCTTAACAAATCTATGTTGACTGTTACTTATCACCTTATTATCTGCTAGGTGTTTGCAAATTGATTGCTTAATTATTTGCTCCTTTATTTTTCCGGGTACAGAAATTAAGCTGACTGGTCTGTAATTCCCTGGGTTGTCCTTATTCCCCTTTTATAGATGGGCACTATATTTGCCCTTTTCCAGTCCTCTGGAATTTCTCCCATCTTCCATGACTTTTCGAAGAGTACTCAAAAATCCAGTCCTTTCAATTTCTTTTGTCAGCCAAGTTATCGGTAACATAGATAAGAAGTTTTATTTTAAAATTACCAGTCTTATCTTGAGGATTTCCCTGGTGAATGTCTGTTCTCTGAGGTTTTCTGCTGTTTCTGATTAGGAAGCTTGCTCGGCCTCTGGCGCAGAAAGTTTTTGATAAGAAATGCATGTAAGAGAACTACTTCTGACCCAGATAGGTGTGATAACGTCTGTTGTCTTATCATCCCTGAAGTTATCACTCGTTGTAAAATGCAGTAACAACAATCACTCCTCCAAGTCATTGCTAAAAAATTCACTCTGAATCCTGGAACATTCAACATTCAAAGGACTTCAAATTCAGCTCATATATCAGAAACCCTAATGCCATCACCAATAACAGTGTGTCGCTCTCTCTGTGCCCCAAGATGTAATTCTGCTAGAACTTGTTTGGACAACTATTAGGCTATTGCCAACATTGTAATAATCCCCAAAGATCACAACACAGAAACTCTTATTCTCATTAGCAAAGCTAAATTGCTCAGGGCTATGGGCAAACAGAATAGCATTAGTGTCCTCTGGTATAAAATTCTCTTCTATCTGCCTCTCAGGAATTGTGTACAGATACACATTCAGAGAGAGAGAGAGGGATGGAGGAAGGATGGGTTTTCATACATTGCCAAGATTTCTTCCTAACAGTCTTTCCTCTGCACTGCAAATCTATTAACTTAAAATTTAAAATTTCAACCTTCCTTCTGATGGCAAGGAAGTTTATGGTAATACATAGTCATGCTTAGTCAAGTGTGAAATACAGAAGCTCTTTTGTACCTTTTGTTTCTCTGAGGTCACATAATAACATCCAGCTTGCTAGCCTGTCCATGAGGGCACTGCTTCTCAACTGGGGGTCTGTGGCCCCCTGGGGGGCCACAAGCAAGTTTCAGGGGTACCACCAAAGACCAGACGTCAGCCCCAGGTGGCAGGGTTTGGGCTCGGGCTTCAGTCCTGCGCAGTGGGGCTTGGGCTTTAGCCCCGGGTGTCGCCTCTGGTTGGGGGTGTGCAGGTTTGTCTATTTAAGTTTAGGGGTCCCTGGGTAAAAAAAAGGTTGCAAATGAGAACCACTGCAGTAGGTGACTAAGCTATTTGTGGTGGGGGCCATGGATGGAATCCTAGCCCCATCAGAGACAATGAGAGTTGTGTCATTAACTTCACTAGGGACAGGATTTCACCCTGTGTCGGTGCAGCACCTAATACAATGGGGCCACAATCCTGATTGGGGTTTCTGGGCACTGCTGTAATAATAATAATAATCAGCAACCAATTGTAATCCGTGCAACACTCAGGTGGGAGGGTTGCACTCTGGATCTTGACCCCTATTAATGGCTTTGCAGGCAGCCCCAGCAGGGCCGGCGCTTTCACTAGGCGACCCTAGGCGGTTGCCTAGGGCGCCAGGATTTGGGGGGCGGCATTTTGCCACCCTCAGCAGTGGGCGGCTGCCTCCTGCCTTCCAGCTCCACACTCGAGCCGAGAGGCAGGAGGCAGCCACCCACTTCCTCGCGAAGCCCTGCCTTCTGCCTGCCGGCTCCGCGTTCGGCTCAGCGGCTGAGCGTGGAGCCGGGAGGCAGCTCGCCGTGGGCGGGGGGGAGGCTGAGCTGCCATGAGCGGGGGGGTTACCCACTGTGGGGGGGTGGGGAGCCGGCTGCCGCGGGGGGGCGGGGGGCTGAGCTGCCACGGGGGCGGGTGGGCGGCAGCGTTAGCTGGGCGGGGGGGAAGGGGCGGGCGCAGGGCTGGTGCAAGGAAGTTTGGCCTAGGGCGCGAAACTTCCTTGCACCGGCCCTGAGCCCCAGAGATACTTAATGCAGCCCGGCTGTGCAGTGTCAGCAACACCAACTACAGCCACTGCATGCAGAAAGGGACCTGCCGAGGATGAAGAAAGAAGGACCTTCCTCAAGCAGGGACAGGAGACCAAATATGGTCACGCCCTCCTACTCTTCCACCAGTACCATTTTCAGGATGGAGAGGCACACTGCAGTCTGATTTCCCTCCCATGTATTCTGCTTCTTCCCCCCAAGGAGCTGTAGCCATTACTGAAAAAGATGTGCTGCTTTCTGGGTACTATACATTTAAATGAAGAGTGGGGGTGGGGGGGAGTCTGTGATGGGGTATACAAGCCCCACACTAGTGAGGGAAGGGTTAAGGAGCAGCTCTGGACCCAGAAAGCCATGCCCAGCCGCTCCTGCTGGTCATGCTCACAATGGAGGCTGAGGCCAAGTGGGAGCAGGTCAGCTCAGTGTAGGCGGCAGAGTAGGAGAGCAGTTGTGTGGTGCCGGCTCCTGCCGATCTGGCTGGGACCAGGCCCCACCATCAATCTGATGCAAGCCCTTCAGCTGGGGAGGACGGCAGCGAAGAACCCCAATCGAGAGAGGAAGACCCTCCAGACCACAGCCAGACAGGACTCCAGGGGGAATTCGGAAGCAAACCAGTGGTACCAGCAGAGGAATGGAAGCTAGGGTAGGAAGAGGCCCAGGGAGCAGCTGTAGAGGTGCCCACCTCCTAGGCCACATATTTTGAATTATTGTGTCACTGGGCCCTGGGTTGGTGGAGCCCAGTGGAGCAGGGAGGGCACTGCTTGAGCACCATCTACTGGTACCTTGTCTATTAACTAATTATTTACATATATACAGACAGAGAGCGCTCCAGTTACAGGAGACAAAGGGGAAGGCACTTGCCTAAGGCCACTCAGGGAGTCATGGCAGGGCCAAGATGAGTATTAAAAACAGCCTGATTCTCAATCCTGCATTCATCATCACACTGACTTACATAATGTGCTTCCCGGGGGAGGGACTGTGCTTTCCTTTAAGTTTGCACAGTACCTAGTGCCGTGTAGAAACACAGGCTGAATAAAAATACTGAAGAGAATATGCAACCCCCTCTACCAGACAGGCTTGATTGATTAAGCAGTGGTTGGCAAGACTATGGCATTCTGATCTGTCCCTGGCCGGTGCCTGCTCACACATCACTGCACCCTGACATTATTTTTAAAAAGAGGAGATGGAAAGGGGAAAAGAGTGACTCACTGCATATGGTAATTTAAGCAGGACGCGTGCCAGTTTCATGCTGCGATATTGAATGTGGAGCGGAGGTGGCCCAGGTTGGCTGTAGAGCAATCAGCTGAAGCAAGTTACTCTTAATTACTGTGGTCCTTTAGGACAGCTAATGCATGAACTGTTAACCCTCTTCTCACCTGGGGAATTATGCTATCTTGACAGATAGCTTTGTGGTTGCACATCACAGTTAGAAGAAAGAACAGCTTCCATATATGGGCCAAGAATACTGTAGGGCCAGATTCTCCATGCACAAGGAGCTGGGTACAGTTGCCATCTCTTTGCATTGGGGAGGTGGAGGCACAAGGGACTAATACCCTGCATGCATCCCCAGGGATGCCTTCCTTTGGGGCTAGGAAGGAGACTGAGACATCATCCCATCCCTCTCCATATCTGCCCATGGATCTTGCTGGGGGTGGAGAGGGTAGCAGACAGTATTGCCACATGTGGCAGGGAACTTCAGAAGGGCTTGTGCCTGTTGAAGCACAATCCCTCCTGTAGCTGCTTCTGGGACAGGTGGCCCCACATTGCCCGCAATGCAAGTCAGTGGCAAAAGACCACAGTCTGGCCCTTCGTGTCACCCATTTCATGTATACTGAAGAAATTAAATAGATAGCTTCAAAGTATGTTGGGTAGTGTGGAAGCTAGACCTGCCTTTAGGGAGATTCGGGTCTGGTCTCATTCCACAGATGAGGAGACCTGATAGTCCACCCCCTCTCCATGGCAAGGTGCCTAATACACTGCCTTCTGGCATCCCCTTCCTCCCAATTTACCAGCTCACAGAGCAGCAGAGTGGTCCATTGTCTACCCATTAGGTTAGGAAGATACATAATGGTGTGGTTAGGTGGTGGGGATCGGGCATGATAAAGCAGTCTGAAGAGATTTTCCCATACTCATAGGCCGGACCTAGAGGTTGAATGTACTCAGTAAACTCCTCAGGGCAAAGACCACCCTTCTGCGAGGTGTCTGTACAGTGCCTTGTGCAATGGGGTTTAATACGGTACCACCACACTACTAGCAATGAACACAGCTAGAAGGTCCACCAATGACCTTTCTCCAGAAACTGATCTGCCCAGTGATTGCAACAGAGGATCCATGCTCAGTAATCTAGACTAGGATTATTATTTGTATTACACTCATGTATAGCGGCATCAGCCAAGTCATTGCCCCATTGTGTAGGTACTGCATAGACACAGAATAAGAGACATCTCTGCCCCAAAGAGTTTACTACTTAATTAGACAAGACCAAATGTAACAGGTTTGGAGGGAGGATGGCATTAGGAGGGAGGTTGGAGTAACAATAATAATAGTACAGGCCAGCTGTGTGTATAGTTTGTAGGTGTAACAAATCAGTCAATAGCAATTGACTGGGGGAGGGATAGCTCAGTGGTTTGAGCATTGGCCTGCTAAACCCAGGGTTGTGAGTTCAATCCTTGAGGGGGCCATTTGGGGATCTGGGGCAAAAATTGGGGATTGGTCCTGCTTTGAGCAGGGGGTTGGACTAGATGACCTCCTAAGGTCCCTTCCAACCCTGATATTCTATGAATAATCACAGTAACTGCAACTTGCATTTGCCCAGTCTTTATGATGACTTCGTGGGGGACTTGTTTTTCTCAGTTTTCTTCAGAAGGGAAAGGGTGCTGTTTGGAATAAAGTTATACAAGAACTTAATTCACCCTATCAGACCTTGGAGAAATACAAAGCAAAACATTCTTATATCTTAAGCAATCTGGCCTGAGATACACTGGGTCATTCTTAAATGTTGTCAGACTCCGCTGCTCTGCGAGGTTTACCAATAAAACTACAGGCATTAAAAATGGAGAAAAAACATGTTAAGTCATTGACTCCATGGGCAGAATTGTTCTGCGGGTTTTTGTTCAGTCTAAGTTGTCAGTGACTCAAACAATGGGGTTTCCACCACTTCCCTTGGGACACTATTCCACAGTCTGAGGCCTCACTACTGGGAAAATTTTCTAGATACTCTACTCAGCCTAAATTTTCCTTTACAAAGTTTCATCCTCTTACTCTTAGTTCTATCCCCTGGGGCCTACCCTGTGCAATCCTTCCTTTGTGCTTACTCCACTAAGTTACAGTCCTTGTAGATGTATCATATTTCTCCTTCTCATTTATCCAATATTTATAATGGTTCATTTTTCCTGCAGAAATCCATCCCTTCAGTTCCTACCCCATCTCTGAATTCTCCAATTTACTGATATTCTCCTGTCTGGTATTAATGTGCCTGTGACTGGATCCAGTGCCCACTGACATCAATGGAAAGACTCCCACTGACTTCATTGGGCTTTGGATCAAGCCCCTAGAGCTAAAAACAGCCATAGGAAGAGGAGTTCTCATTTCCCGGACCCACAATGTGAGGAATCTGCATCTTCGGCTTAAAATCACGTTGGCTTTAGCTCACACTTATATAGGATCTGAACTGGTAGTGCATGTGGGTCCAGCATCCTGACATCCTCATTCACAACAAGAAATCCTTCCCCATGAGAGGGGATGTGTCAATGAGTGAGTGCAAATGGGGGGTGGGGGTGGGGGAGAAGTAAAATGTCATCTACCAAGAAAAACAGCCCAGGTTTGTCTTAATGAAACAGGAATTGAGGCAAATTCCTCTGGGACAGGAGATAAGAATATTGTTGTGCTGCAGGATGTTAATCACTGCCATGAATAGAGACAATCATAAATTTTGTTAAAGCTAATGGATGTGTTTAGCACCTTTCATTCAGGCTAAATGGAAGGAGCAATTAAATGCCTTTCATATACCAAGACCTGGAAAGAATAGGAAGCCACCGCCCAGGGGATTGCATGACAAAACTTGAGCAGAGCGTGTAGTCTGAGGGGTTTCCCTGGAACTAATTGTAAATTCGCGGGCTAAGGGATTTTTTGGCAAGCTGTGTGAGAAAGGTGAAAGCAAGCACAAAGCAGCACTGCATGAGACAAGCAGCGGTGAGTATGGCCTTGGGAGGAAGATGAGAGACAGCGATTTTTACAGGCACAGTATTAGCTGGAAAGGCAGACTTGGATTTCTGAACAAGGAAACTGTTTGCTGTTTGTTTCCACTGTGTTCAGGGAAACAGGACTTTGTGTACACTCTTTGTAAATAAGCGGAGTTGCACCAAAAAAATACCTGACTCGTATCCTCAATTTCTCCTCCTAATGGAAACAACCCAGCAAGGCTCAAAATATTGGCTAGCCTCTTGAGCCCAAAGTGGCAACAGGCACTCAGTCCATGCTGTGTAAAAATTGATTTTCTCAAACTGAAATGATTGTAATTGAAAGTGAGACACCACCTTCAGTAAACGTCAGGCAAGATTCCCTGCACTGCACGTTTTTATCCGCCAGCGCATTCCCTCCTTGTCTTTCTTCTCCTCCTCCCTACCTTGATCAGTATAAAAGCTTTTGGAATGGTTGAACCAATGGCATTTTGAACTAATGAAACTGGCTGATCTAAGGAACCATGTTGGACTGTTTCTGATATATACAATTACAGACCAAGAATCCACGTGTCCATGTCTTATTTTCAAAAATCATTAGCAACTGGCATTTCTGGTACATTAAATGAGAGCAGACACTATGTCTGTTGCATCTTTCAGTATAAAATTAAACTGTTTTCTCCCCCAGTCTGGCTTCTAAAAAGAGCAGAGTTATTTAGTTCAGTGGATTTTGGACGCTGCTTCCTGCCCTTGATGATTACTGAGGTTATTTCATGGGGCCCACTAACATTTTCTCTATACCAAGGAGAGAGCATATGTTAATTCAGTCAGTGACTGAGAGCTTAGATAGAGTAATTGATTGCTTTTCTTCAAGGCATCTGCAGCATCACAGTGACTTTTCCTCTAGTACCTGGATATGAACTGAGTGCACTTTGTTACTGCTTAGCTATGTCTCCAAGGCCCCAGCTTCGAATTCTGATGTTGATGCTCATGCAGACAATGTGCAGTTTTTCACTTTTCTGCAAAGTCTGGAGTCAAGAAATAGCCACGCGTTGTAGCATGTTGCCAGTGGGTC
The DNA here is from genome assembly GCA_037349315.1 of Chelydra serpentina. Classification (NCBI taxonomy): domain Eukaryota; kingdom Metazoa; phylum Chordata; order Testudines; family Chelydridae; genus Chelydra; species Chelydra serpentina. The sequence continues at coordinate 22,823,996 of JBAIAC010000004.1, read as the reverse complement.
TGAAGATCCTGCGTCACTCAGCATTGAGGGCTAGACTGGCACTTTCAAGTCACCAGAATAGGGTGCAGGAGTCTCCAAGCAAAATTCCTCCTTGGAGCTCTCAGGCAGTTTGGATGCTCCATTGTCTTGCACCTTATGTGGTCATATACACCTGTGCAGAGAGAGTGTAAAATGCTACCATTCTGGCAGTGGAGACTCAGGTCCTATAGCTTTATCACAAGCCAAGGGTACAGTTTTTCTCATGTAGAAAATCCTCTCCATTACTATCATTAAAACGCTGGATCCAGAATGTTCACGAAATCTTCTCCCAGCAGGAAGAGGCATCTTATGAAAGAAGAGGACAATCTACAAACTTCAGTCAGAGTCAGACTCCACTACCCAGATTTGGAAATGACATTTTGACCCAGCATACTATACGGAGTGCCCAGGCTGGAGCAAGGTCCGGCTACAGTTGCCCTCAAAGTGCTGATCTTCCCACCATCCACTCTCACTCCCTTCCCTGCAGGTATCGTACATCAACCCCTTCTCTTCCTGGGCATTTCAGTTCCCTGGCAATGAATGCCAAAGCCAGTGCTGTGAAAAATTGGAATATGTGATAGTTGTATAAAAATTTGAGGCAGAATAACGTAATAAAAGAAGTAAATATTACAGAGAAACAGCAAACTTGAACAATCATCTGTGTTCTCTCTTTACTGGGGTAATGGCCTTGTATACTTTTTGCATCTGTTTAATAAGGGTTAGCAGTCTAGTCACATATCATTTATGCCAATGAAAGAAGGGTCTTGTGCACCAGCAGCTTATCAAAATGACATGGGTTCTAGGATTATTGCATTTGCAATCCCCAAGGCGATGCTATGCATAGGTTACTACAATCTACAAGGCGTGTAAGCAAACAGATGGGTTAGATGAAAAATGACCCAATAATTGTAGCTACCAGTAAGGATGCTGGAAAGTTAAAAAAAGTTTTAAAAAACCCAACGACCTCTAAATGAATCTTGATAAGAGCAGAATTAGCTTTTGTAGGAGCTTTTTAATTGCTGCTGCATTGGACAATATTTCTTGCAAACTTTGCTTTTCTCAGTGTAACTGAATGGCAGGGCCAGATTCTGCCACTCCGTGCTCACCCTGAGTATTATTACTTATTTGTATTGAAGTAGAATCTGGAGACCCTGTCATAACTCACAGGTTTTGAACCCAAGCCCATAGGAGCAGGCACACCTCAACCCTCCATCTGTAGCCTGTTGACAATATCTTATCTGGGATACATGAAGCCCAGCCTACTGTGAGGCTCCGCCCTTGAGGCCTGATTGATGGAGTCCCTGAGCTGCTGATTGGCTTGCTGGCCCTAGTTAAGCAGCAGCAGGAACAGGAAGCTCTCTGAATAACTGGGCTCCTGCCCATGTCATCTGGTTCCTGGCCTCCAGTCTGTCTCCTGCCTCTGACCCAGTCTGACTCTGGTTCCTGACTTGTAGTTCTGATCTTCAGTTTGACTCCTACCTCTGATGCCCCTGATGTCCTGACCCGGCTGACTCTTGACTCCTCTCTCATGACTGCAGACTGGTTCTGGCTGCCCATGACCCAGCCATGACAGGTCCCAATTAGGGAAAAGTTTACTGTATACATTTATAATTGAGGTAATCCCTGCCCCAAGGAGTTTACAATCTAACCATATGAGGAGAGACAAAAGGTGGAGACAAACAAACAGAGGGGGAGGACAAGGTAACTGAAATAATCATAGATTTTAAGGTCAGAAGGGACCTGTAGCAAGGCGGTCTGGTCCCCAGCCACCCCAGCGAGAGATGAGCCTCCCTGGATGCCAAAGTGGGCGGAGCCGGAGAATCCTGGCCCTGCCCATCAAAGGTCAAGGCACGGGACAGGAAGTATAAAAGCCGGTCCTCAGACCTCAGTTGAGCCCCAGCCATCAGAGAGGCCGGATGCCTGTGGTGCGGCTCCCCACTGGGAGGCCCCGGCAACCAGCAGCCAACCCGAGGACTGGCCTGGCCAGCCAAGCCTGCCGCTCGCCAGGTACCCCGAGGAGCCGCCAGGCCTGCCGCCTGCCTGTTACCCCAAGGAGCCACCAGGCCTGCTGCCTGCCTGTTACCCCGAGGAGCTGCCGAGCCTGCCGCCTGCCAGTGACCCCGAGGTGCCCACGATATGTGACCTCTTGGAGGACACCCCCCTGAGCCAGGTACCCATAGAGGGGGAGTCTGGAAGTAGCCTGGGGGCAGCCGACTCTAGTCTGGCTGCAGCACTGCCAGAGCCAAGGTCAGTGTGTTGCGGCCAGGATCCCCACTGACTCAGCAGCGGGTCTTATGCCGCTGCTAGGGCCCCGGGCTGGGACGCAGTGGAGTGGGTGGGCCTGCGTCCCCCCTGCCATCCAACGTGCGGGTGGCAGTCTCCCCCTCTCCCAGGTTCTCCAGAGCCAAGGGCCTGGGCTTCTTGAACTACTGTTTGCTCAGCCCCTGCCCGAGGGCCTGAGCCCTGACTGTTGGTTGTTGCCCACCCTGAGTCAGGGTCCGGGCTTGCCAGTAACTGACTGTTTGCTCGGCCCTCTCCAGGAGGGCCTAAACGGCTGACTCGGCCACAGAACTACGCTAATTCCCCAACACCTGACTGTATAGCGAGGTGGTCTGGTCCCCAGCCGCCCCAGAGAGGGGCTGAAATGCCTACAGGACCATTAAGATAATCTAGTCTGACCATATTAAGTAACATTTTAATATTAAGAACATATTAAGAGATGCTCTGATTTCCTTTCCCAGACCTGAAAAAGAGCTCGGTGGAAGGAACAAGCTTTCAAATTACACAAACAGCAGTTGGTCCAATACAAGATATTACTTCACCTCCCTTGTGTCTCTCATATCCTGGGAGCAACATGGCTACAGCAACATTGCAAACGCCATATTCAATATGGTAAGCAGCAGTCATGATGTGCCTGCTCCCTAGCCACTGGAGACTGTCTTGTACTCATCACAGCAGACGTCGGTGTTAAATAGCGGGATCTTGAAATAATGGGGTTGCTTGCACAGTAAGGTGCCGTGGGTGCACTTAAAGAGTCTTCCAGTTAGAAATATTCTACCTGTTTGCAAGAGGAACCCTACTTTTAAATGGGAAATACTGGTAAGGGTAAAAGCGACAAAGGGTCCTGTGGCACCTTATAGACTAACAGAGGTATTGGAGCATTAGCTTTCGTGGGTGAATACCCACTTCATCGGATGCAAGCAGTGGAAATGTCCAGGGGCAGATATAAATGTGCAGGGAAGACTTAGGCTAGAGATAACGAGGTAAGCTCAATCAGGGAGGGTGAGGCCCTCTTCAAGCAGCTGAGGTGTGAATACCAAGGGAGGAGAAACTGCTTTTGTAGTTGGCTAGCCATTCATAGTCTTTGTTTAATCCTGAGTTGATGGTGTCAAATTTGCAAATGAACTGAAGCTCTACAGTTTCTCTTTGGAGTCTGGTCCTGAAGTTTTTTTGCTGCAGGATGGCTACCTGTAAATCTGCTGTTGTGTGGCCAGGGAGATTGAAGTGTTCTCCTACAGGCTTTTGTATATTGCCATTCCTTATATCTGATTTGTGTCCATTTATCCTTTTACGTAAGGACTGTCCAGTTTGGCCGACGTACATAGCAGAGGGGCATTGCTGACACATTATGGTGTATATTACATTGGTGGATGTGCAGGTGAATGAACCGGTGATGGTGTGGCTGATCTGGTTAGGTGTTGTGATGGTGTCCCTGGTGTAGATATGTGGGCAAAGTTAGCATCGAGGTTTGTTGCATGGATTGGTTCCTGAATTAGAGTTATTGTGGTGCGGTGTGTAGTTGCTGGTGAGAATATGCTTCAGGCTGGCGGGCTGTCTGTGAGCGAGGACTGGCCTGCCTCCCAAGGCCTGTGAAAGTGAGGGGTCATTGTCAAGGATGGGTTGTAGATCACCGATGATCCGCTGGAGAGGTTTTAGCTGAGGACTGTAAGTGATGGCCAGTGAGTTCTGTTGGTTTCTTTCTTCGGCTTGTCATTTGCAAATTTGACACCATCAACTCGGGATTAAACAAAGACTATGAATGGCTAGCCAACTACAAAAGCAGTTACTCCTCCCTTGGTAGTCACACCTCAGCTGCTAGAAGAGGGCCTCACCCTCCCTGATTGAGCTAACCTCGTTATCTCTAGTCTAAGTCTTCCCTGTACATTTATATCTGCCCCTGGACATTTCCACTGCTTGCATCCGATGAAGTGGGTATTCACCCACGAAAGCTTATGCTCCAATACCTCTGTTAGTCTATAAGGTGCCACAGGACCCTTTGTCGCTTCTACAGATCCAGACTAACACGGCTACCCCTCTGATACTTGGTAAGGGTAAGTCGCTCTCTGACTGGTAGAAACCTTAAGTGTGACCACTGTAGCACTCAGTGAGAGGAAGGGTGGAAAAATCAGGCCTTGATTAGAGAGAAGATCTTGGAGGAGAATGGTGACTTTTAGAGCAGCTTCTGAAGAAAAAATATTTTAAAGCGGTTTCTCCATGGATTCCCTCAGGGTGCCTACAGATGGATAACGGCTTTCGAAACACTTCATGCAGTGCATTGAACTTGGATGAAACACCACATGGAAAATGTAACTACTGAGCTACTCTCTTTGCTAATAAAATCAGAGGGGACATGCTGAGCATACTGAACATGCAGTATGAAAAAAACCTTCGTGTATGATAAGAGAAGGGAGAATGGTCTGGGGGGCTAAAGGGGACTGGGCAACAGGAGGCTTTAGCTCGACCATAAATTCTCTTAAGCCTGAGTCTCCATTGCTTTGTACCTTGTCGAGTCACTTACCCCAGTGCAAAGTGGGGGAAAGACTCGGTTGTGGAAATCAGGTGTAAATGAGTGAATAAGGCACAGTACAGTCAAGAATCAGATCCATGTGTGACTGTGGTCAAACCACTTAATGTCTATCTCTGTTTTTCTGTCTGAAAAATGGAGATGTACAGGGCCGGCTCTAGGTTTTTTGCCGTCCCCACCAAAAACATTTTTGGCTGCCCGCCCCAGCCCTGCCCCCCCCCTGCCCCGCACCCTCCTGCTGCCCCAGCCCTGGTCTCCCACACCACCCCCTGCCGCCCAAGCCCTCTTTTGTGGGTTTTGACCCTTGCCTCATTCCATTATGTTGCTTTACATTAACTATCACAATTCTGTCCAGGACTTTCTAAATGTGACTCTCTTCCCATCTCCACATTTTTTGGGTCATCATGCTATTGTGTTTTCCTTCTTCTGTGTCTCTGATCTATCAATTGAGCAAAACTGGCCTTAACACTGAGCATCACTGAACTATAACTTCCTTCCATCCCTAGCCATTACCACTTGCAACTACCATCTTCTCCAGCTTTTGCTATCTGAGTCAGTCCTTTATTCTGGCAAGTAATTCACCATTGTAGGCAGCATGGTCTAATGGACAGAGCACCATGAACTCCTGAGCTCTAAATCTGGTTCTACCACTTATTTACTGTGTTCCCTTGAACAACTCCCTTAACTTCAATTTGTCTCTAAGGGTAATAATATCTGCCTTCCTCAGGAGGGTAGTGCGCAGGTTGGTTAGTGCTGGCACAGTGCTCTGAAGATGTTAAAAGCACCTCACTTAACAGCCTTGTAGGTTTCTTTCATTGCATTTAATGCTCATGGCAAATGCTGCATTGATAGCCTTGGTTCCTGAAGTGCTCAAAGTAGCCACAGAACAAATACAGTACAAGCGGCAGCAGCAATGCAAGCTCCTGCACATAGCCCTGCCATACCTCTGGGGTGAGAGGGTAGTTCATCTTTCTTGTGCCCTCTGCTGAGGCTGCCAACAAGAATGACAGCTGTGATATTTCATAAGCCTTCCATGCCTCAAAGCATTTCACCAACCATATGCATAAAGCACCACTGAAATGCTGTTACTTCTGGGGCTAACTGAGGTCTTTCACCAATCCACAGCATGCTGCCCAGCAACAGGGAGGTGGGGAACCTTTATTCAGGGCCTATTCATAGAATATCAGGGTTGGAAGGGACCTTAGTAGGTCACCTCAAAGCAGGACCAATCCCCAATTTTTGCCCCAGATCCCCAAATGGCCCCCTCAAGGATTGAACTCACAACCCTGGGTTTAGCAGGCCAATGCTCAAACCACTGAGCTATCCCTCCCCCCACTGAGCTATCCCTCCCCCCACTGAGCTATCCCTCCCCCCAAAGAAAAGCAGAGACAAGATCTTGGTTTTGAAGGCCTCGTTTAGTATCGTGTTTGATGTAGACCCCTCTGAACATATAGCATAGAGAGCCTCCAAATAGCTATTGGACGATAATGACTGAAATGCTCAATGTGGCTCTGCCTCTGTGGATATGATCATAAGAATGGGCCAACTAGTGCTTGCTCTGGAGAGCTTACATCTCTGTGCCACGAATGGGTTTCAGTCCTCTGGGCACTACTATAATAGCAGCAAATAACAAACTATAAAATACACGGGCTATTGTTTTACTACATTTTTATCAGACTAACTTGAGACTACAGTTTTTACAATATGACTCTACAGACGTTGTCTAACTTGCTACTGCTTTGTCCTGTTTAGATGAGCAAACGGAGCTGCCTCCCTTCTCAGCAACTGGAGGACTCCACTCAGTTTTGGAGGACACCGTGTCACCAGCCTTCAGTGCTACTGTTATCATCATTGTAACTGTTATCCTATCGGGGAGCGCTTATTTGTGTTTCCTGAAATACATCTGCTCAGGATGCTGCAAATCCACACAAGTGGAACCAGTCAGAAGACTGGATCCTAGCAGATCTGAAGAACAAGTGTAACCTAACCTAAACATTCAGCTCATCACCATTTTGATGGGCCCCTTCATGAGATCTCCTGGAGGACAATGGCATGGACAGCCTGTACCCGGAATTAAGAAGAAATGTCAGAAAGGCAAGGCAGAGGAGATGTGGCTTCCAGGGAATTAGGTCAGCTGCAAGACCACTGCATAATACCAGAGACTTACCATGCTTTCCCTTCTGTGTCTGCAGCTGGTTTATACTGGATAGAGGTAACCTCCTTTTGAAGGCCTTATTGATGAATTGTTCCTACAGATCACACATTCCTGTTCACAGTGTGTCTTTATCACAGTGCATTTCATTCTTTCCAATTAAGCTGGTGACGTTTGGTTTATTATGAGTACATCTGTTACCTCCAGAAATGTCAGACAGGCTAACCTTGGAACCTTGGGTCCATTGAGGAATATGAAGCCACAAAGAACTGCAGTGTTACCCAATCTTCTCTGTTAGTACAGACTCATCAGTATTAGATACCAAGAAAAGTGGAAGATACTCCATCTCTTGAAGTCTTCAAATCAAGACTTGACACCTTTCTGGAAGATGTGCTTTAGTGAAACAAAAAGCATTAGGCTCAGTACAGGAGTAACTGGATTACATTATAAGGCTTGAATTATGCAGGAGGTCAGACTGGATGATCTAATGGTCCCTTCTGGCCTTAAAAATCAGTGAATATCCTGATTTCTCTTGATAATAAGTCTCTGAAGTCTGTATATTGCTTTCTCTTGGAGTATATCTCCATTTGAGCTGGGAGGTGTGATTCCCAGCTCATGCAGATGCACCTGAGCCAGCTCTGCTTGAGTTAATATACTAAAAGTAGCAGTGTAGCGGCTTGGGCTAGCTGTCTGAGTACGTACCCAGGGTATGTACTTGAGTCGCTGGCTTGAGCTACCACTCACGCTACCCTGGCTACACTGCTATTTTCAGCATGCTAGCTCAAGTAGAGCTAGCTCAGGTATACCTATGCAAGCTGGGAATCACCCCTCCTAGCTCAAATGTAGATGTAACCCTTTGACACTGAAGTACTTTACATTTCCATTGAAGTGAAACTGACATGCGGCAGCTAGTGGAACTTTTATCCTAGTGACCCTTTTGAGGAATTGTCTCAACGTACAACATTGTCTGACCATGTAAAATTTATTTCTGCATTTATATTTCCTACCTGGTGGACAAGGGATATTAGAATAGTCCTGACAGAATTCTGCGCCACTCCCGGGGCACCGAATTCATATGGTCTGCATATTTCTGTGCCCCCTATGCAGAAAAATGCAAAAAAAAAAAAAATCTGCGGGGGGATACGCTCATCTGCCCAGGCAGCGCATCTGTTCCAGTGTGCCTGGAGCAGCCTCAGAGATGCAAATCACTGTGGGGGGACGTTGATCACTGACAGGGTGCGGGACGGGCCAACAAGTGAGAGAGACTCTATCCCTCTCTTGCTACTGTGGCTCGCCGAGGGGGATAGGTCTTTTTATTATGCACGAGGAAGGCTCTTTCCATGGGGCAGAAATGTAGCAGCCTGCCTGCTAGTTAATTGATCTCATTCTTTGACCCAGAAATGTAGCAGCCTGCCCGCCTGCCCAGTAACATGTCTGTAACTTCTTGAGAATCGAAAAAACACTCAACTGAATATTACTATCATGTACTGAAAAGTGTTTGTTTTTAAATAAAAGAAAATAGCTTTTGTAAAAAAACACCACATTTTGTTAATGTTGCTGTGGATGGTTAATTGATCTCATTCCCTGAGGCAGAAATGTAGCAGCCTGCCTGCATAGTAACATTGTTAATGTTCCTATTGTTAGTTAACTGTTCCCATTCTGAATCATTTCCCCCGGAGCATAAAACCTGTAAAAGTTTTAAGGCCCCTACATTGCCAGAGTGATGTAAAGCCTTATAAATGACAGTAAGGAAATCAGCTGAGGCTTTGGCTACACTTGCAGCTGTAGAGCAGTTTGAGTTAATCCAGCCTTCAGCGAACGCACTAGGGAAAGCGCTGCAGTCTGTCCACACTGAGAGCTGAAAGTGCACTGGCATGGCCACATTTGCAGCATTTGCACCTGTATTGGGAGCAGTGCATTATGGGCAGCTATCCCAGCATTCAAGTGTCTGCAACATGCTTTTCAAATGGGGAGGTGGGGTGGAGTGTGACACGGAGCGTGGGGGGAGAGACAGTGGGTTTTTGGGGTGCTGACACACTGTCAGCACACTATGTTGTAAGTTCAGACCCTCCTCCATCCCCTGCCCCTCTCTCAGTCACTGAAAGCAAACAGCAGCTGTTTGGTTTTTTTCTCATAGACCAGATAAACAGCCGCTTGCCAAAACGGACCCCAACCCCTCTCCCCCGCCGCCTCTCTCTTCAAGCAAGCATTAGCTGTCAGCACTCGAAATGGAGCCCCCCTGCCTGCCTCTCACTCATTCAAAGCAAACAGTAGCTGTGTTTGTTTTTTTGATAAGCAGCCCCCGAAACGGAGCTCCGAACTCTGGACATGGAAGTGCCATTTCAAAACAAAACGAGAGGCCGCTTCAGTTAAAAGGATTATGGGAGTTTCCAGAGGTCAATCAGTGCTTAATAACATTACTCTCCATTTACACTGGAGCGTCTCAGCCAATGCACAACAGCTGTTAATCCTCTCAGGGAGGTGGAGTACCAGGAGCACTCCAGCCAGGGAGTCAGAGCGCTCTATGTGCCTTGCCAGTGTGGATGGGGAGTAAGGTAGAACGCTCTAGGAGGCTTTATTGTGCTATAACATGCAAGTGTAGCCAAGGCCTGAGAAGATCTATGTGCTTTCTCACTTTTTTCCTGTGCCAAATGGCACAATGGGGTTAGATTACAGATCAGGATTTATTTTACTTACCCATAAAAAAAAAAAGACTTCGAGGGCAAATACAACATTTACCAAGCAGTCAATAAAATGTCAAGACAATCAGAAACAAGTACCCAGCCAGGTCCAGGACAATGATTAGCAAAACTGTATGACTTTCATGTGTGACAGTCAGAGCTATTTAAAATGACATTCTACGGTTTTTGTTTTTTGGTGTTCTGTAATGTAATTTAAACGAAAATCCAGGATTATAGCGGGAATGCAGGGTATTAGTTACCAAGTGTTTGTAACGTAACTTTCATGTGTTTTGAAAATGCTGAATAGCTTTTGTGACTTTTTTCTCTATTGTAGTTTAAATAACTTGCCAAAACAATTGAAACTGGTGTGATTTTATTGCATTATTTTGACAAATAAAATGTACAGAATTTTGCAAAAATTTATTTTTTGGTGCAGAATCCCTCCAGGAGTAATTAGAAGTGGGAAAAGCAGTTCAGATGAGAGAACTAACGTTGAATCTTTCTGAGCTTTGGTTAAGTTTTTCTGTGCCTCAGGTTTAGCCAAGAAGAGGAAGCTCAGAACTATCAGTGAACTAGCTCTTTTGGGATAATCTTGGCCCAGTCAGAACCAGGTCGTACTGAACAACCTTGTGAGAGAGCCTGACCAGTTTCCAGGAGATGCAGGTGGCTTCTGATAAGCATCCCTAAGTTGCTTATTTGAAGTATATCTGCATCGAACCTCAAACAATGGTCCATTGTTAATTACTGCATCATGTGTTTTGTTGCCAACTAATGTGATATTTGTTTTCTTTCCTGGAGAGGTGCAGTTACGGGAGAATAGTGGCTTTCCCTTTTAAAAACAAAAACACTTCTAGTCTTAATGGTTGTGGGGAAAAAATCTTGAAAATGTGACCCAAGTGTACTCAAAAGACTCAAACAGCAGAAAGAAAATTTAAGAGACTATTTATTGTTTTTTAAAAATCTCATGATTGTGGGGGGCTTGACACATGATTTTTTGAATAGCTGGGGTATATCAGTACAATCCTGTATGTCAGACTGTTATTGGACCCCAGCCTGTGTTCCTTGTGCATCCAAAGCTCCTATTTCAACATTAGAATGGTATGCGAGGACCAAGCCCAGTGCTATTTTGGGATAGGCCCAAATCAAAACCACAGATCCAAGCACTTCCAAACTATGTGGTGCTCCAAATGCTGATCCAGACCCAGAATTTTACACGTTGGACAAAACCCTTTGATTGTTACACAGTAGTCACCTTTACTCGATTTAGACTTTTCCTATTCAAGATTGGAATGTCAACCCTACCGAGCCAGAACTGTGTGTAATGTTATGCCTTATAAAGCTTCATGTGCATAGGCAGTGCTATGTGACTGTTTATATTCCTGTTAATTTATTCCAAGGACTGATTTATATCATGTAAAAGATTCATATCATGTGAAACTCCTTTACAAAAATCTTGGCTTCTCCTTCATTGTATAAAATGGGAGGACATTACATTATCTGTAAAAGATGCCATGATTCCCCATTTGACAAGGGATAATTACTTGTGAATAGCTATCTAGCTGAGTTCCTCAGTCCCAGTGAGCCAAACAAAACCCATAAGCATTGCTAACAATCTTCTGGGAACTGTTGACTTATTTGTGTTTTGCCTAGATTTTGTTTTCCCTGAGTGTTTGTTTTCCAAACTTACCAGTTTTGCTTGATAATACTAAATAAAGGTCTGAAGACCTCATAACTTTGATTCTTCCTGTTAATTAATTTGACTGTTTCCCTACTGTCTACTTGTATTTTGTTGTCTTTCAATTTGGTTAACTCCTCTAAGCTCTTTGAGCACTCACCTGGGATCATAGAATCATAGAATATCAGGGTTGGAAGGGACCTTAGGAGGTCATTTAGTCCAACCCGCTGCTCAAAGCAGGACCAATCCCCAATTTTTGCCCCAGATCCCTAAGTGGCCCCCTCAAGGATTGAACTCACAACCGTGGGTTTAGTAGGGCAATGCTCAAACCACTGAGCTATCCCTCCCCCCTGGGAGACCCAGGTTCAATTCCTCCCTCTGATAGGGGGAGAGAGGATATGAACATGGGGTCCCATAGCTCAGCTCTTCCCGCTGAGCTTGGGATATTCTGATGTGGGGTTCTCAATATCTCCTGTTGAAGGTCTCTAATTACTAGGCTATAATCATAGAACCATAGGGCTAGAAGGGACCGCAAGGGTCATCTAGTCCAGATGTTCTCAAAGTGGGGGGTGGGGCCTTTAATGGGGGGTGGTGAAGAATGTGTTCTGGGAGGGCATGAGAAGCTTTAGGGAAAAAACCTTACTGCGTACATTTTACCCACGGCAATGAATAACTAACAAAGCTGATTCCTCCAGACATATCAGGTCCTCAGATGGAGCTGTGCATTTGACTCCAGAGGGCACTGTTCATTTTGAGGATTTGTTAAGCTTGCAAAGCATTATGCCAAGTTGTTGCCATCTGTACATTAATCCATTTGCTACGACGCATTGTGCATATTTCATTGTAAGCATCAACCACAATCACAGTTTTGCTTTTGCTCTTATTACAATGGATCGTTGGCTCTGTTTGAATCAATGCCTTACTGTTTTTAATATTTAGTGAGAGTTGCATGTTTTTTTATTGGTATATATACTTGTGTGGTGGGAGGGGGGTAACGTACTACAGACACAAGGAAGGGGACGCGACCAAACAAGTCTAACCCGCTGCCAAGATGCAGGATTAGTTGTGTCTAAACCATCCAAGCCTCCTTTTGAAAACCTCCAGTGAGGGAGCTTCCACAACCTCCCTAGGCATCTGTTCCATTGTCCTACTGCTCTTACAGTTAGGAAGTTTTTCCTGAGATTTAATCTAAACCTGCTATGCTGTCCCATTTCCTCTTGTCCTGCCCTCTGTGGCAAGCAAGAACAACTTTTCTCCAGCTTTTTAATGCAGACTTTCAAGTATTTGAAGATCGCTATCATGTCCCCTCTTAATCTCCTATTTTCAAAACTAAACATACCCACTTCCTTCAGCCTTAGCTCATATGGCTTACATACCATCCCTTCTTTGTCGCTCACAATGGATTCACTCATTCTCTCTCTCTCTCTCTCTCCCCCAACTCCAAGACTATTTAAGTTAATTGTTAGGAGAATACCATTTTTTCCAACCTCCCTGCCACTTCAAGCCCCCATCAGTTAAGTGTCTAACTTCCTTGAATTGTGGCTTTTCTTATAGATATGTCATAGGATCCAGAAAACTTAGTCTGTTAGGCCCTGCTATTTCAGGATTGATCATACTTGATTAATATTTTGTTTTGTCTAATTTTAAATAGCCTGTGGATTTCGATTAGGTATTACTTGGACTTAGAAAATGAATTCAGCTTTTTTCTTATTATTTGGGATAGAAAAATGGACTTTAACTCTGAATTAAGGGAGCCTATATTTGAATTTACACCCTTCTGTACTAAGTTCAGCTACCTTCGGCCCCACTCCAGCAAAACATTTAAGCAGCTGCGTACCTTTAAGCAAGTGAGTAGTCTGACTACATTTCGTTTATGTTTGTGCTTAAATGCTTTTGCTGGATTGGGATCTTAGGGGAAAATTTTCAAAAGTGTGTAAGTGACTAAGGCCCAGCTTTTTGAAGATATTTAGGCATTGCTATGCTGAGCGTTGCAACACCTAAAACTGATTTACCATTTCCTAATGGTACTTAGGTATTTAAGCACTCTTGAAAATGTTACTCAAAGTGCCTAAATATTTCTTGAAAATAAGACTTAGGCGCCTGAATCAGATTGGTATTGCAGCTCTCAGCACAGAAATGCCTTGATACCTGCAAAAAAAAAAAGTCTGGGCCATAGGCATGTACAAAAAGTGCTGGGTGACATTTTTTTGATTGAAACGTTGATGAAAAATTCAGAGGCAGGTCAACGGGCCCATTTAGCAAATTCGCTGAATTGTTATTGGGGGGTGGGGGTCTGAAAAAAATCCCTTTCTTCTGACTTTTTTTAAACAAAACATTTCAATTTTTTCATTCTAAATTACTTTGCATTTTGAAATTGTCTTCAATTTTATTTTAAAAAAATTAGTTCAACCTAAATCAAAACATTACATGTTGGGGTGAGTGAAACTTTTGTTTGACCCCCAAACATGTTTTTCCTGACCTGTCAGTTCCCTGATAGTTTCAAAAAATTTTAAAAGCCAGCCCAAAACAAATTGCCTCCTGATTTTTCAGAGGTGTGAGTGAACAAAAAAAACCCACCAACCCCGATATTCTCACAGCTCTACTTAGAAGCCTTTCAGTGAAATTTAGATTTTTACATTCTTAAGTCACTTCTGAAGACAGCACATAGTCACTTTTGAAAATTTTGCTCTTAGTCATCAGACTACACTGAATTTGTACCAAAAAGAACAAAATAATATCACATTAAAGCAGCCACCAGAGGGAGTCCTATGAACGTAACAAAAACAGACTCACGCTGGGACAGAAATTTAAACATTTAAATAAAGTCTACAGCGACATCAGAGTTTGTTCTTAGTACATACAAGTCCTCGTATCTCTCATATGAGGGTTGAGCCTGCAAGAAGATGAGCACTCTGGCCCTAATCCAGCACAACACTTAAGCACCTGCGTAACTTTAAATGAGTAAACACTTCTACTGGGGCGTTAAGTCGATGACATTGCCCATGTGTAGAAAGTTAAGCATGTGTTTTGTTGGATGGGGGCCCGAGTGCTCAGTACTCAGCAGAATCAAACCTCATATGAGGAGACAAGAGGAGTTAATGTACTGCTTGGCTTTTTATTTGCTCCCTCACAAACACGTCTCTTAAAATTAACGTTGAGCAGGAACCAAAATGTCCTTCAGATTTTGGTCCATAACGGAATCCATGGAAGCAAACACAGTGTGATGCTTTTTCTTCTGGGTTAGATCTGAACCCAGGAGGGTTTTTTGTGTGTGTATGTGCTCCCTTTGTGTTCTCATGAGATTTCTGCCATTTTGAGTCTGTATGACAAGAAATAAAAAATAATGACATTTTACCAGGGACCGGCAACCTTTGGCATGCGGCCCATCAGGGAAATCCTCTGGTGGGCCAGGACGGTTTGTTTACCTGCAGCGTCTGCAGGTTTGGCCAATCGCAGCTCCCACTGGCCATGGTTCACTGTTCCAGGCCAATGGGGGCTGCGGGAAGTGGCTTGGGCCGAGGGATGTGCTGGCCACCACTTCCCACAGCCCCCTTTGGCCTGGAACGGTGAACCGCAGCCAGTGGGCAGGGCCGGCTCCAGGCACCAGCCGACCAAGCATGTGCTTGGGGCGGCACCTGGATGGGGGGGAGGCACTGAGGGGGTTTTTTCCAATTACTTTTTTTTAATTTAACAACAAAAAAAACTCTTCCCGGCCCCCGGCTGGGGGAGCGGGGAGGTGGACATGCCGCCCTCCCCGCCGGCGCCCCGGCCGGGGCAGTGAGGGGCGGCCTGCCACGCTCCCCGCCGGGGCTGCGGAGAGCGGCTGGGCGGGGCCGGGGCTGCTGGAAAGCCGCTCTCCAAGCTGGCGCCCCGGCCGGGGCAGCGGGGAACGGCCGTGCTGCGCTCCCCGCCCGGGAGAGCTGGGCCACCGGAGAGCCATGCTCCCCGCTGGCGAGCTGCTCTCCCCGCCCGGGCCCCGGCCAGGAGAGCGGGGCCACGGGCGAGCCGCGCTCCCCACCGGTGCCCCGGCCGGGAGAGTGGGGGGCAACCGTGCCGCGTTCACCGCCGGGGCAGCGGGGACGCAGGTGAGCCGCTCTCCCCGCCGGCGCCCCGGCCCGGGCAGCAGGGAGCGGTCGTGCTGCGCTCCCCGCCCGGGAGAGCTGGGCCGCCGGAGAGCTGGGCCGCCGGCGAGCCGCGCTCCCCACCGGCGAGCCGCTCTCCCTGCCGGGGCCCCGGCCGGGAGAGCGGGGCCGCGGTCGAGCCGCGCTCCCCACCGGTGCCCCGCCACCGGGAGAGTGGGGGGGCGACCGTGCCACGCTCACCGGCGGGGCAGCGGGGACGTAGGCGAGCCGCGCTCCTCGCCGGCGCCCCGGCCGGTAGAGCGGGGGGCGACCGTGCCGTGCTCACCGCCGGGGCAGTGGGGACGCTGGCGAGCTGCTCTCCCCACTGGCGCCCCAGCCGGGGCAGCGAGGGACTGCCGTGCTGCGCTCCCCGCCGGTGCCCTGGCTGGGGGAGCGGCGGGCCGAGGGAGGGGGGTGGCCGGCAGCTTTTTTGCCTGGGGCGGCAAAAAAGCCAGAACTGGCCCTGCCAGTGGGAGCTGCAATTGGCTGAACCTGCGGATGCTGCAGGTAAACAAACCGTCCTGGCCCACCAGAGGATTTCCCTGACAGGCTGTGTGCCAAAGGTTGCCGATCCCTGTATTATACCTTCAGGTCCAATGCATGGGATCAAGGCTCTCATTCACCCTAGATTCCAGACCCACTTCCAACCAAATGCAGATAAAAATATCATCCTCCTTTCCTGACTCTTGTTAAAGTAATTTGTGGCATACTGCAACAGAGTGAGTACCAGATAACTCTTCATTTAAAAATAAAAAAGTGTGTGTGTATGGGAGGGGGGGGGGAAATCTTAGTGCTTGGAGTCATCATGGAAATACCCTAGTTTAAAAATATCAGCACCATACATTGGCCTTAAAAATATCATTTGCAAGGAAGCTCAGTGCCTTGAGCCTTTGTTAAACTCCCTTTTAACGGGGGCGGTGGGGGGCGGGAGAAAGACCATGGGTTTTGCCCTCCTGGAGCCCTAGATCCAAATTCTGGTTTAGGTTACATGTGCTAAGGAGCATGGCAGTTTATGCTAATCCCTTTTATGCATCTCACAGTAACCACCACACAGACTGATATAACTGGCAGGCTCAAAAGTGGAATAGCAGAGGCAGTGACAAAACACAAAATGATGCCTGCCCTGATAAGAATACTCTCTGATGAGGGAAAATCGTCATCATGGCAAATCCCAAAGGAATGTCACATCCTTGCAGATCAAGCATCACCCGGATGGAGCTCTAGCTAAATCCTTAAGATGGTCTGGCTGGATGTTGTCTATGTCTGTCATTGATGATCTTATCATACCAGTGAAGCATTAGGCAACCACATGATTGCTAGCTGTATAGCAGCAGTCCTTGGTAAGCAGGCTCTGTAATTTTTTGTTTTTCCATCTGGGTTTGGCCATGAATATTCTCACTGCTTTTGTCTTGCCACTTAATATGGAACAGCAGACAAAGATGGTGCCAATTGAAAATGTCCTTCTGCTGCTGTACAGCCATCCATGTTTCACTAGTACTGTACATTGGAGTTGGTGTAACTGCAGTTCTATAGATCTTTGGCTTCACAGCAAGCTTGATATCATGAAGTTCCCATCATGGCCACTGAAGGGCCTGGAATGTGGCAGTCAATAGGACACAAAGCCACCACAAAATTAGAAAATAATTAGGATTTCATTTTTGTCACTAAGTGAAGCAGCAGAGGAGCAGTGCCAGGTATGGCAAAATAGCTAGAATTCCTTAGTCTTAATCCCAGCACTGACACCAACTCCCTTGAGCAAGTCACTCAAACTCCCCATCTCACTCCCCACACCTGTAAAATGCGTGTATTGATATTAACCTTTTCACAGACTCCATTAATATTTGTAAGATGCTTTGAAGATGAAGTGCTAGTATTACTTTCACAAGTTTTGTAGTTTGAAACATCAGTGCTCCTGCTCCACACAGTTTATATGGTAATAGGAGGAGTTTATACCTTCTGAGTGTTCAGCTGTCTGCCATGGTTAGTGTGACCATAGGGCCTGTGGGGGTCACCGAGAATTCTTACTCAGGGCAAACTGCAAGGAAAATCCCCTAAACTGGTGGTCTATTCTATAATTAGATTGGTTACTGGTTTGGTGAATCTAACAGCTTCTGTAATACCACACTGGTTACCAAGGAGCCAAACTACAATCCACTTTAAGATCCCATCCAGACAACCAAGTCTAATATAGTGAGAAGTTACTGAAAACCTTGTTCACCAAATTTAAAGTCCTACCAATCCCAAGAGACCAGACACATTGCACACCAAATCAAAGAATGTTTCTGATCTCACCCAAATATGCGCTTACAGCCAATCCTTATTAACTAAATCTAAGATTTATTAATAAAGTAAAAAAGAAAGAATTGTATATGGTAAAGAGATCAATATACATATGAATGTGTAAAGTCCTTAGGTTAGTTTCATAGCAGAATTGTGAGGCTGCTGATTTGTAAAAGCCTTTAAACAGAGGCCACCAAACTGTAGGGTACCCCCCGCAGGGGGTCATGGAGGAACGTTCGGGAGGAGGTGCAGTGAGCCAGGCCAGCTCCCACAGGGGGCAGGGAGGGAGCGCCACCCATCCCCCTCCACCCCCAGCTCTGCTCCCGCCCCCAGCTGCGGCCGCAGCTCCCAGCCCTGTGCCTGGACCTGTCCACATCCTCAGCGCGGCTCTGAACCCAACTGCAGGCCCAGCTGCCGGTCCCCACCGCAGCCTGGCTGTGGCTCTTCTCCCAGCCCGGACCTCACTCCCAGCCTCGTCCCCTGGCCATGACTCTGTTCCCGGCCCTGACCCCGCTCCTGGCCCCAGCCTCACTCCCAGCTGCGGCTTAAGCCTTGGCCCCCTTACTCCTGACCACCCCCACTCTCCCGAGCCACAGTCCTGCTCCCAGCCCTGGTTCTGGGGAGTGTGTGGAGGGGGCAGGGGGCATGGACAAGGGTAAGGGGGGGCTCCCTCAAAAGTTTGGGTTCACTGGTTTAAAAAGTTATAATCCAATAGGCAGACCATGTGCAGAGTTCATTCATATTCTTCCATGAAAATTCCACGGTATATCTAGAGTAAATCTGGAGACCTCAGTCTTGTGGCTTAGACTTTCCCAGTCAAAGTTTAAGCAGATCTGAGATAAAAAAGGATCCATCCTGAAAGCTGAGTTTCAGCCAGCAATTGTCACAGCAGGGCCTTCCTCAGATGAAGAATAGGTAATGTAAATTGTTGCTTTGAAGCTAATCTCCTGTTTCCTATGCATACACAGATAACTAGTGGTATTCATTAACATAAGGATATTAACTATTCAAATTATCAAGACAGGACCCCAAAGTGGGTCGCGATTCCATTTTAATGGGGTTTCCAGGGCTGGCATTAGACTTGCTGGGGCCCAGGGCCGAAGCTCGAGCCCCATTGCCCAAGAGCTTCAGCCCCAGGCGGTGGGGCTCGGGCTTTGGTTTCAGCCCTGGGCAGTGGGGCTCAGGTTACAGGCCCTCTGCCCGGGGCTGAATTCCTTGGGCTTCTGCTTTGGCCCCCCACCTGGGGAAGCGGGGCTCGGGCGGGCCCAGGCTTTGGTTCCCCACCCTGGGGTCATATAGTAATTTTTGTTGTTAGAAAGGTGTTGTGGTGCAATGAAGTTTGAGAACTGCTGATATAGGTTAGCATCCACCCTTTGATTCTCTAACAATACAGGCAAACATATTACAGATTCTAGTCTACTCAACATGGCTTTGATAACTATCTACAAGTAACGGCTCTGTTTACCATTTCAGTGCCTCCTGTTAAGTTGTTATGGGTCACACACAAGTTGACCAGTCTGTCAGCATCACAGTTAGGAATGCTGATTCAGCCTGTACTTGGCTAGGAGGTTCTGACCATTCCTGATGGATGTGGATGCTGCTGTGATTAGCCCTGCCTTTATCACCTCTAGATTAGATAAGATTGTTACAAGATGCTCTACATAGGGTTACTCCTGAAGATCACTGAGACTTCAGTAGCATGGAACACAGCTGCCTGCTTATTAGCAGAGCTGCATGTAGAGAAGCATATTACTGTACAGCTGTGCTCCATTTGGCACCGGCTTCCAATTTATTTCCAAGCGCAATTCAAGTTGTTGCTGTTGATCCAGGCCTACATTGTTTTAGTCCCAGTATCTGAGATTTCCCCCTCCCCACTGTGCTTTACCAGGTCACTGATGTGTTCAGACTTACAGCGGTTCACCCCCAAATACATGGAAGGGCTGGCCATTTTCAGTGAAGGGTTCTTAACTCTGGAGTTCCTTCCTTGATCCAACTGAACAAAAGTGTGTTGACCTTTAGGGGGTGCTGAAAAGCTCATCTATTTCTTGGCCCGTTTCAGTAAAAGGGTGTTGAGGGGGCAGATCATAGTTAATTTTGTGTGTGTGGTGGTAGGGTGTCTTTAGAAATATTTGTACCTTTAGTTCAATTGTGCACATGGCCTAGAAATTCTGATAGGCCCTTTGCAAACAGATGCCTTTTAAAATGCTCCCTTTAACAAAAAGAAAAGAAAATGCCAAGTGTGTTCTCATTGCAGTGTTTAAGACACCTCAGATCTGCCTTCACTTAGGGTCTGAAAGATATGGCAGCCATCTTTTGAGAGACTGCTTTTATTACTAGCAGGTTAAGTATGTGCCTTCTCTCTCCAAGTTGAGGGAAGTGTATTGAACCTGAGCCTCACATAAGGCATCACCTTTGGGTATAAAAATAGCTTAATAATTGGGTCCAGATCATCAGGTCCAGCCAAGCTGTGCCAGCACATGGCACAATATGAGGGTGGGGAAAAATGCGGATCTGAGCCACCTCTCCAACCTTGGAAGCACCAGCAGCCAGAACAGCCTCTAGCATAAGTTATTAGAGCCACCTTTTGGCTACAATTGTACTGGTTGGAACCCCAGGGACTGCTCTGCCTGCTGCGGGTCAGGCAGAGTGCCTAGCACTTCAGCTCTGCTATTTTCACATCCTTTCCCCACCCTCTGATCCACCCCCTACACCCAGGGAGAATCTCTGGCTGCTGCTTTAGGGCAGCTCCTCCTCTCCTTTGCACCACTAGAGCAGCAAAAAGTAGACAGAACCAGGCTCTGTCCCTAGAACTGTGGTACAGTGCACTTAATGGAATGGGAAAGATGCCAATGAACCCACATCTGGGGCATTTCTCATTTAGTTCAGTGGGGCCCTCCTAAAAAAAAGTGTGTGCTGGTTCAACAGGAGCTCTGAGTTTTCTGCAGACATCGTTGCTCTTTTAACCCATAGCAGGATAAACGCTTTAAACCAGTAAACCAGTGAATCTTGAGCTCAGTCAGCACAAATCTCCCACGACAGTTGAGTACAATTGCCTTCCTTCTACTTAAGAAAAATCAGCATTATTCCCACTACCAAAGGGCAGAATGTTTCTGGGGCAACAGTTTAAAAACCATGCGTGACACAAATGAAGCACTTGTATGAAAAATGCCAAAGAGAGCATAAGATGGGCCTTCTGACACCGCTGAACAAAGAAGCCTTTTAGCCACTTGTCATTTCCATTACAGAACTGGGTAAAGTCATGTTCAAAGGCTCACGCACGTAAGAAAACAGTACTGCTAAAGTGACAAGTGGCAGGGAAAACCTTTAATACCCACAATGTAACCAGCCTAAGGGTGATGCAGTGAGCAGTATGTTTTACAGCGGAACAACCTAGTATTGTGCAGAAGCAACAAAGAAGAGGAATTGCTCATTTATGATCTAGCTGGTATTACTGAAACCTAGTGGGATGATTCACACCACTGGAATGTTAAACACCAATGGTTATAACATATTTAGGAAAGATCAAGTGGGCAAAAGGGGAGGGGGGTGGTACTCTATGTCAAAAATGGCATTACCAAGTCACTGATAACTCAGAAGAAAACGATCTTAAGTGCATATGGGTCAATATCCTAATAGATAAAGCACAAGATGGGGTGTAGTTGGTGTCGGCTCTAGACCACCAAATCACACTAGGGAACAGGATGACCATTTCCTTATGCATCTATAACAGGGATCGGCAACCTTTGGCACGCAGCCCATCAGAGAAAGCTGCTGGCAGGCTGGGACGGTTTGTTTACCTGCGGCGTCCGCAGGTTCGGCCGATCACAGCTCCTATTGGCCACGGTTCACCGTTCCAGGCCAATGAGGGCTGCAGGAAGCAGCGGCCAGCACATCCCTCAGTCCACGGCCCTTCCCGCAGCCCCCATTGACCTGGAACGGCGAACCGCGGCCAGTGGGAGCTGCGATCGGCCAAACCTGCAGACGCTGCAGGTAAACAAACCGTCCCAGCCTGCCAGCGGCTTTCCATGATGGGCCGTGTGCCAAAGGTTGCCGATCCCTGACCTATAACATGTATGATAAAGAGGACTGGATCACAGAACTAAAAGTTAATGGTAGATTAGGTACAAGTGATCATGACTTGATCACATTTATAATGTGAAAGCAGAATAAAGTGCAGACCAGTAATAGGGCCAATTTCACAAAGCTGAAAACAATTCTGAGCCAGATCAGCTGGGAGAAAGAATGTAATTACCTGGTTTGGAGGGGAAAAGGCAACTATGAAAATATATATAACAAAGAATCTTGATGCTGATATTGGTCTATTACTAGATGGAAATGGTAGAATTAGGAATAATAACGCAGAAAAGTCAGAAGTGTTCAGTAAACATTTCTAGTCTGTATTGGGGGAAAAACAGATGATATAGTCTTATCACATGATGATAACACTCTTTCCATTCCACTAGTATCTCTGGAGGATGTCAGACAGAAGCTACTAAAGTTAGACATTTTACCTATGTATTTGCCACTGGTGCAACCACTGCTGGAATACCATATCCAGTTCTGGTGCCCACAATTCAAGAAGGATTCGATCAATTAGAGAGGGTTCAGAGAAGAGCCACAAGAATGATTAAAGGATTAGAAGGCATGCTTTATAATGAGAGACTCAAGGAGCTTAATTTATTTAGCTTAACAAAGAGAAGGTTATGGGGTGACTTGATTTCCGTCGGTAAGTATAACACGATCCAATGGCTGGAAGTTGAAGCTAGACAAATTCAGAGTAGAAATAAGGTACAAAATTTTTAACAGTGACAGTAATTAATGATTGGAACAATTGTCCAAGGTTCGTGGTGGAGTCTCCTTCAATGACAATTTTGAAATCAAGATCGGATATTTTTCTAAAAGATTTGCTGTAGGAATTATTTGTGTTATACAGGAGGTCAGACTAGATGATCACAATGCTTCCTTCCGGCTTTGGAATCTATGAACTCAGGAAGGCCTTGACGTAGTTGAAGACTGCGATGGAAGCCACTCCAGAAGGGGTCTAATGGATAAAAGTGTTTGTGAAGATTAACTTCTAAGAAAATCAAAAACGGAACAATCCATAATGAAAGAGCTATAAATAAAGACAATCTTCCTGAATTCCGCAAGGGATCAAACATACTCACTCTATAGTCAAACCTATGTGAAACTGAGGAGTTTTGTATGGTTTGAGCTTGAACAAATTACTATTGCACTTGACCTCAGCCTGGACTTGTCAAGTCCTCCACAGGCTTGGCCAGCGTTTCAGCGAATGCAGACCAGGTAGCACTGTTTCTTTTCTGAAGTTGCACTCAGTGTTAGTCATACGGGACTTTTTTCTTACTCAGGAGCTTCTATTTATATCTCCATTTCTCATCAACATCTTAAACTAGCCCATTTATTTTCAAAGCGGTGAATTCCTGTTTGCCTTTCCTGTATTTGAGGATGGTGAATTCCTGTTTGTTTGCAGGATTCTCTCTCTCTGCTCACACATGTCCCCCCGCTAGCTGGGATCACAGGGCCTCAGCTGCCACCAGCACCAGACAGGAACTTTCAAAAACACCCACACAGCTTTACGCACAAGCCTGGCTTTTGTTGTTTTGGTGGGTATTTTTGTGATCCTCTCCTCCTTCACCAGCATCTAGATGATTCAAAGGGCTAGTAACCACCTAGATAGCTACCCACTCCTCCATATTGCCACCTAGTGTCCTGTGTGGTGCCCTTCTTAGCTGCATATCCTCTCCACAACATCAGCCTTCACAGGAGTGTGATGTGCTCCACGCTGTTGACAAAGGGGTAAAAGGAGGCGAAAAGAAATGCCCCCTACCACTCTCAGCACACTCCACCACCACCTGTAGTCAGTATCGCCCATGGGAGGACCATCATGCACATCTTATGGACTACAGCACAATACAACACTGCCAGTCCCTTGGAATCTGGAGAACTGGACCACCTGCACCATCAGCGTGTCTGGAGCCCAATTACCCCATACTCTCCCAAATCCCAGCCATCACTAGACTGAGAAGAAATCTTCCAGGAACACCGTACCGAAGGACAAATCCTAAAGCCCAGGCACCCGAAGCCAATGTTTTAATCAGGAAAATTCCTAAACATTGAGTAGAAGAAACAACCTAAAGCAGCCAATAAAAACCAGCACCATCCATGATCTCATTTTGGATTAAGCACCCCGCCTTGCTTTGCCAAGATATGGTTCAATGCCACCTCCACTCATACCCTAGCACAGGTGGTCCCCATAGGATACCCTGAATGTCACAAGCCAAGACAGTCCCCAGAATGCACAAGAACATGGAAAAGAGGAGGTGGAGTAGCAGTCCTGTTCCCCTCTGACCTCACATACAGAAGATGTTCCACATGGGTGGAGGGGGTGTGGGTGCGGGGTGCAAGCTCTGGGAAGGAGTTTGGGAGGAGGTGCAGGGTTCGGGCTCTGGGAGCAAGTTTGGGTGCTGGAGGGGGCTCAGGGCTGGTGCAGGAGGGGGTGAGGGGGGCAGTGCTTACCTCTGGCGGCTCCCGAAAGCAACTGGCACATCCCTCTAACAGCGGATCCTCAGTGGGGGGGCCAGGGGTTCTCCGTGTGCTGCCCCTGCCTGCCGGCACCGCCCCCACAGCTCCCATTGGCCACAGTTCCTGGGCAATGGGAGCTGTGGAGTCGGCGTTTGGGGCGGAGGCAGCACGCGGAGCCCTCCTGCCCCCTGCCCCCATGGGCCTCAGGGACATGCTGGCCGCTTCCAGGAGTGGTGCGGAGCCAGGGAAGGCAGGTTCCCCAGCGTGCTGGGAGGGAGGGGGAGGAGTATCTCAGTGGGACCCATGTACCCCCTGGAGTATCTTTGGGGACCCCTGTTTGAGAAACGCTGATCTAGCAGGAGTAGATGCTCCAGCGCTACAGTAGCTCCAATTTGTTCCTCTCTAGCAAAACTCAGAGTGGTGATGGATAACTGCTCCTTCTCTTCAAAGACCCTCCCCTATGGGGTCCTGCAGGGATCCAGACTATCCCTGCTTCTCTTCAATAGCTACATGAGGTCGCTGGGGGAGAGAGACAGAGAGACACCATGGGCTCAGCTGTTAACAGTATGCTGATAACACTAAGGGTATGTCTTCACTAGCAATGTTAAAGCGCTGCTTGGATGAAGAGCAGCTGGTTCAAACTGAACCCAGGCAAGACTGAACTGAAGCTGGCTGGAAAGAGGAAATGCCTTGAAGAACTAGCCAAGACACTGTTTCCACCTTCCATCAAAGGCTCACCACTCCCATTCATCATGGGAGCACAAAGCCTCAGCATCCTGTTTGACTCCTCATTAATCTTGGATGGCCACTTAGTATCAGCTTCTAAAACTGGCTTATTTGACCTCCAGCTAGCTAAAAAGCATCATCCCTTCCTCACAGATGAGGATCTAACCAGAGGAATCCATGAATTCATCATCTCCAGGCTGGATTACTGCGCCTGACTGTACCTAAAACTGGATGTGAAAAAATGCACAGGCTCCAGCTGGCACAGAATGCAGCTGCTCGTCTTCTCCAGGGCTTAGGCTGCCCTGAGCTTATCAGGCCCATGCTCAAGTCCCCCCATTGGCCCCCATCAGCTTTGGATGCCAGTATAAGGCCTGGGTCCTAATTTTCAAAGCAGTCAATGGATCAGCTGCATCAAAGACTGAGTTTCAACCTGTAAACTACCACAGCAGCTGCGCTCCGCTGGGACAATGCGGATCACAAAGACAAGGACAAAACACATAAGAACCGGAACAAAGCATTTTTTTCAGTCAAGGGAATCTCGCTATGGAACAAACTCCAAGAGGAGATCAGACAAATCCAGAGGAAATCCATTTTAAGGAAACACTGCAAAATCTTCCTCTTGGTGTCAGCTCCGTTAAAGTGTGATTCAATCCCACTGCAATTAAACATTGTTTTCATTTCAGCTGCTTGTCTCCAAGGTCACTTTTGGGATGAGACATTTACTGTTTATGCTTGATGAACACTCGCTGTCTGGAAGCAAAAAGAACATGATTTTCTTCAGGAACTGCTCATCATTTAGACAGACCTTTCCTAGCCCTTCCTCTGCAAAATACCTATTACTATTACCAAAATACTATTCGTAACAAACAGATGATCCATGATCTAAACTAGAAAACCAAGGAAATAAGTCTCCCTGGTGCCACCTGACAACAATGACATTTAAACCGTTAAATTCAAAGCTTTGGGAAAATTATTAGTAATAATAATAATAATCTGTATTATGGAAACACCAATAGGCACCAACCAAGGCACTGTACATACACACAGTAAGACTGTCCCTGCCCAAAATTATTTCTTTGCTAAATAGAAAAGACATAGGGTATGTGAAAAGAAGCCTTATTACCCCCATTTCACAGGTGGGAAATTGTGTCAGTGTTTAAGTGACTTGTTCAATGTCAGATAGCAGAGCCAGGGATTGTAATGTGAGCTCTTTAGACCCAAGCCAGTGCCTGAACCACAAGACCAACCTTCTTCTCTGGGTCTTTACCAACATAACTCCCATTCCCTTGACTAGAGGTCACATGACCAAATCTCCAGCCAAGGCTTTGGAAATGCATAGTGTGGACAGCAAGTTTTGTATTCAAGGATTAGGCCTTCTTTTTCAATTGCCCATAACTTGGCCAACCTAATTCTTTTGGGCTGAAGTTTTCAATGCTGCTTCGTAGTGGGGTGGCTGCCCCACTCCAGCAGAACAGGGGTTAAAAGCAGCCCGGGAGAGGGCTGTGGCTGGGATATAAGGAGTGAGACCAGCTGAGGGAGTAGCTGACCACAGATGTGTCCAGCTCAATCAGGGCCCAGTTGGCACCGATAAGAGGGCTGGGGGCCAGGAGCTGGGGGAGTCTCACTCTAGCTCTGGAGTGGGAAGGGCTAGCGGCCTGGGAGCAAGGTACCTGAAGCGGCGCAGTGCTGGGGAAGGGCAAAGGAAGCTGGGGAGCTCCAGCCTGGTAAACCCGCAGGCTGCAGGCCTTGTTGAAGGCCTATGAAAGGTACTGGGGCAATCTGGGGATAGGCAAAGGCAGCAGGTCCTACCCCCTTGCCAATGATGAGTGGCCATTACAGACTGCAGTCTGCCCCAGGGAAAGGGGGCTAGATGATGATTGGCAGTAGCCACTAAGGCAAGGTGGGCTTAGGGTTGGGGGCTCCCCTGGGAGGGGAGAACCAGAGCATGGGGGCACTGTGGTGGGGCAGCACCCTGAGGTAAAGGGCACCAGGGTCCGGGAGAGACATGGGGGGCCTGAGGCAGGCGAAACACCGGCCAGCAGAGGGTGCTCCGAGGGGCTGGAAAAGAGCTAATTCCCAGACGACCAGCAGGAGGTGCCATGGCGGCAAGTCTTCGCGCTATTACATCCTTCTTATCACAGTGGTGAACCTTTTGGAACTTCAGAGTAAAATCAGTTTACGTGCTGCCTGCCACCCCCCTCACTCCCCTCCCCCCCCCACACACCCATCCCCGGCCTCCAAAACAACAAAAGATAGATCTCAACACTACAGTTCCAGAGAAGTTGGATACAAGTTGAGATTAGTGTAGACTTTAGAGAATGCAGGCATCAGATCTTGTCAAATAGAGGGTATGTGACCACTGCTGGTAGCCTGCTTTTGAGCTGGCACCATGAGTTAACTACTGTTTGTACTGTGGTAGTACTGGGAGCCCTGGTCCATGACTGGGATTCCTATTGTTCTACACACTGTGCAAACACAGAACAAAAAGCCAGTCCTTGCCCCAAAGAGCTCACAATTAAAGTAGCTCATGCACTCGCCTTACCTTTGGATTCAAGTGCTGGTTTAAGCATCAAGTGAAGATAAGCATGGGAGCTTCTGCTGATCTCCATTTGTGCATGTCACAAACGACTACATCCTTTGTTATAACTGGCAGGCTCTGCTAAAGGTGTTCAGCACTGCAACAATAGGGACTGTTACAGACCAGAACTGAGGCACTCCAAAAAAACCGAGAAAGATTTGCACAGCACCTGCCTTGCTCAAAAGAGTCTTGTTTGCTTGACCCCCTCCTCAAATAAACTCAATCTAAAACAAACAAAAAAAAGAAACAAGTACCCCCTTGTAGTGACATAGTGAGCTGAATTTTCAATGCATAGTAAAGTTCGTAGATAAATTTGTTCAGTTAAGCTTTATGTATAAAGCAAAAGAAGTATAAAGCCATGTGTATATATATAGCAACCTACCCATGCCAAAGGACATGACTCACAATATTACAAGTTATAATATTTATGGAAAGTTGGCAGGGTTTGGAAAAATACAGAGTGGTCTTGGATAGCTACACTTCATCCAGAACCAGACACTGGGTGAAGTGCATACAGGGCTAACCCTGAGATCTACAACAGTGGTCAAAATGTTCAAACCAAAACGCCTAAAGTTAGGTTGCAAAATCCATATTTTAAATAAAAAGCAGTCTGATTTTGAGGTGCTGAGGCCCCACAAAAACCACTGAAGTCAATGAGAACAGCAGGAAATCAGCAAGGGTATCAATTTAGGTGCCAAAATGTGACTTTACCAACTTATCTGAAGGCCTCCAGCTTTAAACATTTTGACAAGCCTTTTTAGTACGTCCTTACAGAGCAGAAACTATGTTTCTCTATTCACATAGCACCTAGCATACTGGAGTCTTGATTCTTACTGGGGTGTCTGAGTGCTACAGCAGTAACAACATTACATATTTTATTTTAGTAATATCCCTGTTTGGATTATTCAGATAACCTAGAGACTTTTGCAAGGAAGCAGAAAAGAAGTAATTTTTTGCAGTCATTGAAGTGTGTTTAGATTATGTGATAGTGCCACAATGTAGGTTTACAATTTATATAAGTGTACCTATCATCCCTAGGTGCCTGGGTTCCCTACCATAATATAAATGTCAAGTACATCAGTGATAACGAGCTAAAACATAGATCTGGATAATAACCGTGGTCATATCAAATCCTTGAGAGGAATACCCCAAACTTTGAGAAAGTCCAAATGGGGATCCTTCTCTTCAGTGGGTAAGGAGGCTATTACTGCGCTACAGACAGCACAGTGTAGGGAACTAGGTTCTTCTGAGAATCATTTATCAGTAGAGGCTAAAGCATCTGGCTTCATTCTGATTGCAGAAGACTTAGAATGATGGAATCATAGAAATGTAGGGCTGCAGGGGCCTTGAGAGACAGGGCTCCCGACAGTCCCTTATTACAAGGGACAGCCAATATTTTTTCATCTCTGTACAACAAGATTGGGAGTTGCTGAGTGCCTCAAAAAGCAGCAAGAAATACCCCCTGGTAAATGTAGGTGACTACTGCTTATTATTACTGATGATGATGATATTGGGAGGTGGGGTGCAGTGGAGGTGCTAAGGAAACTGTCCTTTATTTTTGAAATACAGTGCTGGCAACCCTATTGAGAGGTCATCTAGTTCAGCCCCCTGTGCTGAGGCCAGACCAAGTATACCTAGACCATCCCTGACAGGTGTTTGTTTAACTTGTTCTAAAAGACCACCAATGCAGAGGATTCCACAACCTCCCTTGGAAGCCTGTTCCAGAGCATAACTACCTTTATAGTTAGAAACATTTCCCTTCCTGCAGACTAAGCCGATTACTTCTTGTCCTACCTTCCACGGACGTGGAGAACGATCGATCACAGTCCTCTCTATAACAGCCCTTCACGTATTTGAAGACTATCAGGCACCCACCTCGGTCTCCTTTTCTCAAGACTAACCAGGCCCACTTTCTTTAACCTCATGGGTCAGGTTGTTTTAAATCTATTTTTCATTTTTGTTGCTGTCCTCGGAATTCTCTCCAATTTGTCCACATCTTTCCTAAAGTGCAGCTCCAGATTCATCTGTGATGAAGTATTCACCCCCACAAGCCCAGAGCAGGTTAATGTGGGCCAGAAGAGGCCAATTAGCCTTATATGCTGCATGTGGAAGGGAGCCCAGGCTTCATAAGACCCAGCAGCAGGAGGAGGCTCTGGGATTGAATTATAAAGCCAGGAAGTGAAAACAGGAGTGGGCAGTAGGGAAAGGGCAGTCTAGACATATCCTTAAGGGCCAGCTTTTCAGAAGTGCTGAGCACCCACAATTTCAGGTGATGTTAGGGGAAGCTGCAAGTGCTCAGGACCTCTGCAGATCAGGCCCTTCTGTTCTGTTCTATACAAGTTCCTATAACACACTCATCAATGTAGTGTCCGAGGGCCTTCCAGTAAGCCATTAAACAATGTGACTAATTGTGACACAGGCAGACCAGATGCCAGCTTATGCTATGTCTCAACTGAATACTGACAAATACATAGCTGGAATCACCTGTGTGTTAGTGTTGTTAAAATATATATTAGAATTATAAAAATGTGTTTAGTGTTTGTTGAATGCTTGTGAGTTGCTGCATGCATTAATCTCACTTATAACATCTGTATCCCATATTGTAAGGGAATACTTGAGCAGTTGCATTGTGAACCTCTGTGACTGTGTAAATCACCAAACAGGAAAGAGACATTAATTAGTGTGAAGGGCTGACCTTCAGTGGAAGGTGTTACACTCTTCCCAAAAGGAAAGATCCATCAATACCAGATGGACTATAATGGGATCTTGCAACTAGAATTTCCCTACGTACCATCAACAAGAGGACAGAAGACTTGTTGTTCTTCTCTCCTCCCTGTGAAGATGAGTCATGCAAGTGTACTCATCCCAGAGCACATGGCAGGAGTGGGATAAAAACCCCAAACACAAGAAACTCGGTATCTCTGTGCTGCTTGGACTCTGGGGGGCAAAGTGTTTCTGGGCATAAGCAAGAGATCCCCAGCTGCTTAGCCTAGGTTAGCACTAGAGGGCATAAAGAACTTGCTGAGTATAGAAGCTTTTATGAACTTTTGAAACGTAAGATTGTAACTCATTTGTGTATCTGTTTACCTGCTTTAGCCTTGTAAATAACTCAGCTTTCCTTTTCCTGCTTAATATATCTTTATATATTTTATTATTGGATTGGTTAAAAGTATTGTCATTGGGGTAGGATCTAAGATACAGTTGACCTGGGGTAGGTGACAAGTCCTTCGGAGTAACCTGAATATTAGTGTGATTCTTGGTGTAAGGGACCATCTATCACAAAGGTATGCTCACCTGGGTGATGAGATAAATTGGAGTATCCCAGGGGACTGTCTGACTCCATACTAAGGCTGTTATAGTGCCTGAGGAGTTGACACTGGATAAATGACTGGTGAAATCTAAGTATAGAACTCACAACTAATTTGGGGATTAGGAACCAGGGCACAATAGTCTGCCCTGAAGTTAGTATTCATGCTCTTGAGTCATGGAAGGCAGCGTTACACTAACATCTGTCACATCCTTTCCCCAGGGAGAGAAACACGTGTAGTGGAATGTTTTGTTTTAGTAGGGTTGTGTTTGTTTTTAAATGTATGTTGCTGTGTATTTCTAGGCCACATCCTCATCTGGCATAAAGAGGTAAAGCTCCATTGACGTCAATGGCACTATGTCAGTTTACTGATCATATGGCCCATTGTGCCTCCATTTACGCTTCTGAAAAATGAGGATAATAATACCAAGACACAGGTTGTTGTGTGAGTGCATGAATTAATGGGTGCAGTGCTTTTCAGGGAGTGTGGGGATGGTGCTGAATTAATGAAAGATATAATTTTATAACCCTGGACCACAATCTAAATTTTAAAAATGAACAAACAGACCAATCAAAGAGAACAAATTGCCAAGTCAGGCAATTGAAATTAATGGTACAGCTAAATTTGAGGCAGGCTCATTATCAAGAGAGGAAGTATTACAAGCTGTGGTAACCAAGCAACATAGGAGTAAGGAGGCTAATGGGGGGACTGAGATAAGATTAATGAAGAAAGACTAGTAGAGCCAAGTGGCTTTTTCCTGTTTAAAAAAAATAAAATCCTCATGTCCTTATCTGACTAGAAGATAAAGTGGGGAGGTTCTTCAGCAGAAGAGTCACACTAAGTGATCTGACAGCAAAAAGAAATAATGGAGAGGGCATCAACGACACAGAAACAAGACTCTGGGTTAAGTTCAGCTCCAGATATGGCTTCAAACATCTTGGCCCAAGCCCATTTCTAGGAACACTGCAGAGGCTAATCATGTCTTAAAGACAGATGTGGATGTTTCATTTGTCAGTCCAGAATGTATATGCTACAGGCTTCCAAGAACCCAGAGTATTTGCTGTTTTCACTCTCCCTGAAGTCAACAGGAGTCAAGCGTGCTCAGTATCTTGTAGGATCAGGCCCCTGGATTGTAAGTGTCTAGGCCAGATTCACCACTGGGTTACTCCAGTGAACTGCTAATGGACATGCCTACTTAGCTCTTATATAGTGTTTCATCAGTAGATATCGAAATACTTTGCAAAGGAGGTCAGTATCATTATCCCCATATTCACATGAACTATTAAAAACAAAACAGTAACTTAGGGCTGGTCCACACTACCCCCCAATTCGAACTAAGATACGCAACTTCAGCTACGTGAATAACGTAGCTGAAGTCGAAGTATCTTATTTCAAACTTCAAAGTACTCACCGCTGGTCCACACGGTGGCGCGCAGGCTCCCTCGTCGACTCCGCCTGCTCCGTTCGTGGAGCAGGATTACTGGCGTCGACGGGGGAGCACTTCCTGGTTTGATTTATCGTGTCTAGACAAGACGCGATAAATCGAACCCAGAAGATCAATTGGACTCCTCCGATGCGGCGGGTAAGTATAGACATACCCTGAGATTCATCTACTCCATAATACCATTAGCAAGAATAGCGTTCATCTAGCATATTTCACTACTGCCAGATTAACCCCTTGTAGCAGTTAGCTAGCAAGATGCACTTGCTAACCACCTCTAGAGCCATTGTGCTAATTAAAACATCTGTTCTTAACTTCCAGCTGCAGAATCTTTAATATTGGTGATGAAAGAGACAGGAAAACCACAGCCTGACTTTAGGCCTGATGCAACACTCATTGAAGTCAGTAGAAACATTCCCATTGAGTTTCAGGGTCACTGCACTGGTGCTTTTCAGATTCGAGGCTGAGTTTACAGCTCTAGCAGTTATAAATTCAGCAGATTGGATCTGGATGCCACTGAGAGACAATACATATGGCACAAACTACTGTCTGTTAGTCACCTTTCAGAGCAGAATCTCCCTCCCTGCAGGTTTGCATTGAGTATGGTAACCTTTTACAAAGAAGTGGGGTGATGATAATAAAATGTTATACTCTCAATCTGTGTGCACATATGGCTGCCTAAAAATAACTCCCCTGAGCATCTCACAACACTTTACACATAGTTGCCATGGTCATGAAATTTAGTTAACTATTATACCCTTTTTACAGCTGGGTAAACTGAAGTATAGAGGAAATAAATGCCCTACTCAGAGCCATAAATAGAACCCACGAGTTCTGGCTTCCAAGCCTCCACTCCAACCACTAGTCAATCCATGAAGAGAAGCCTGTGCTGTACCTGTTCTGTAGAGAAGCAGGACCTCAGTCTCCAGGACTACCAGCGCAATAACATTCCTGAATTATAAAGAAACAGGAGGAACAACTTAATTTTACTATGATGAGGATTAATCCCCATCACCTATAAACAAGAGAGCGAGCCTAATTAGTTATTCTCTGCACCGGTGAAGTGATTAACCCAGAGAAGGTGGAGCTAGGCTGTATAAAGAGCTGAGGGAACTCACCTGAGGGGAAAAGATCTAGGAGAGGGAAAACACTAGGGTGAGTTCCCTCTTCTGGGGGTGATCCTGGAGGAAGGTCTGGTAGGAAGCAGAGCTACAGGAGTAGGGTTAATTTCTGTGGTGGGGCCCTAGCGTGGAGAGGGGCAGTAGAGAAAGGTTGGGAGTTGTAGTGCTTATTCCCAAACCTATAAGACTGACCTTGATCAACTAAGGCACAGAAAAGGTGAATTACTTGTCTGCAGTCTCACTCTGTAAAATAAGCATAACAATTCTTTATTTTTAGAGGTGCTGTCAGGCTTAATTAGTGTTTGCAGCCAGTAGATACTGCAAAGATTACCTACCACACTAAAGTGGCAGATTGCTAAGATTCTTGGATGAATAACTAAGCATAGTTATTACTGTGCTAAAAAGACACATTGCATTGTCTCAGGAGACATTTTCCTGAACATCTGAGTTGGAAAGAACTAGTGGAAACAAAGAAGAGATGTGAAATTCTTGCTAGCTCTGCTTTAAAACAGAAAGATTAATCAACTCCTATAGATATTGTAGTGTGATTTCCTAGCCTGCTTCCGGCAATGAGAAGCATCACCCTATACAGTCAAAAGCTGCGGTTAAATATCTTCCAAGGATGGTTGCTGAGAAATTTTAAAATGCAGCATCCTTTGTGTTTTTTACACTGAGCCTCCATTAACCCACAATAGCTATTCTTTCTCACAGCTTTCATTCTCTTGGTCTCTAAAAGTAGAAGGCAAAAGTTTACAGCGTTAGCTATAGTTTTCATCATAGCTTTTCTTGCTGTTAGCACACAATTGTATATGGGTTAAAGCTCAGCATTTAAGCAGCATGCAGTGGCTGTATGGGACAATGAGAGTCCTAGGGAAGAATGGAAGATTTAGGCCCTAAAAATGAGCAGTGGGATAGCTCAGTGGTTTGAGCGTTGGTCTGCTAAACCCAGGTTTGTGAGCTCAATCCTTAAGGGGGCCATTTAGGGATCTGGGGGGAAAAAATCTGTGAGGGGACAGTACTTGGTCCTACTTGTGAGGGCAGGGGACTGGACTCAATGGCTTTTCAAGGTCCTTCCAGTTCTATTAGATAGGCATATCTCCATATATTATATTTTAACCACCAAAACTCCAGAAGCATCATCACTCGGCTCCTTTAGTGTAGTTCTTCTCTCAAACGTTACTGTCTAAAAACATCACCTTCCGACTTGATAGAGGGAGCACATACTGAGTCAAACTTAACCAATTTTTTGACTACTTTGTACTACTGCTAGCCATATGGAGCCAACATAGCTATGGGAGCGTGAGATGGATTGTATTCGGGCTTGCACATCAACAGAATTGTTGACCCATTTCCAATTGCAGCCTCTCCATTGTTAGTGATGTCAGAGTCCGAAAGCACCCAGCTTGACTCCCAGGATCCAAGTGGAGTTTGCAGGGATGACAGAAAAAACATTTGATTTGTAATTTGAGCAAATTTGCTTTGGAAGTGGCTGAGAGGCAAACACGAAGCCCCAAAATATTGTTTTGCAGAATCACTTTCAGAGCACAGCTGCACATTAAAATTGGGCTAGACAAAGCACTAGTGTGCTCTCTAGGGCAGCGGTTCTCAAACTGTGGGTTGGGACCCCAAAGTGGGTTACGACCTCGTTTTAATGGGATCATCTGGGCTGGCATAGACTTGCTGGGCCCTGGGGCTGAAGCCAAAGCCCGAGCCCCACTACCTGGAGCTGAAGCCGAAGAGCCCCGGGTGGTGAGCCACAGGTTAGAGGTCCCCCTGCCTGGGGCTGAAGCCCTTGGGCTTCAGCTTTGGCATACCACCCCCCCCCCACCACGCCCGGGTAGGGCTCAGGCTTTAGTTTTGGCCTTCCTGCCCGGTGTGGTGGGGCTCAGCGGGGTCATGCTTTGATCTCCCCCATCTTGGGGTCGTGTCGTAATTTTTGTTGTCAAAATGGGGTTGTGGTGCAATGAAGTTTGAAAGCCCCATGCTCTAGGGAATTATTGTATAAGAGCAGAGGGCTGCCCTAGATGATGTAATCTGTCTTTCCCAACATTACTGTCTATGATTCTAAGTAATTAGAATGCTACTAAGGACAAGGTAGAAGCATAGATTTGGAAAAAGGATAAATTGCTGTAAAAGTTGATGAAACTACTAGGACTGCTGATTTATTATGATGACTACATGACAAGATTTCTTTCAGTTAATATGATGGTATGAGCTTTTTAGAATACTCAGAAATCATTGGCAAAGGATAGTGCAACCAAATGAAAGAACACAAAGAGGAAAATGTCAGCGGCTGCTGTCAAAATCAGTCTTTGAGATGGACGCAAAACCAGCAGGCAACTTATTACAGGCCTTCTGTCAAAGATAACAGCTTCCAGTGCATTCTTCTGTCACCTCCTTCACTTGCCGCATCAGATTAACTCACTCTGGTGTTTCATCAACTGAAAAAGGAAAAAAGGGAGGTTTTAAAGGCAACATGTTAAACAGGACAGAAGCTCAATAGTTCAGAGGGGAAACAAGTGACAGATAGATGGGGCAGTACAAATGAAAAGGAAACCCCCAGTGTAGAGTCAAGATGAAGGAGAAACTGGAAAACGAGATTAGGGAAGTAAATAGGTGGGATTGGGCAGGGTAGCACATGGATATAAAGTCAGCACTAGATGGCAGAGAGTCTCCATGGAAAGTTTGGAAAAGAGGGAGGGTGATTTCTAACAGGTGGAGGAGATGAACAGGAAGCTGATGATGGTGAAGGAGAATGTGGTGATACGACCCTATTTGTTAGAGCAAGACTCATGTGGGACACAGCATCTGTAGACCAGGCATTATATAGTCAGATTACATGATCCAGACATCTAAGGCCTTCTGCTCACTCAGACTTGCAACTGCCCTTGAGCCAGTTTTCAAACCTGTTTACACATGTGACACAGTTTGTGCCCATGCTCATGGTCGCAAACAATGTTACAGCCCCATTAAGAGCTAGTGAACCCCATGATGCAGTCTGTAGCATGACTCAGCCCTGGTCTACACTAAGAGTTTAGGTCGAATTAATTAGCATTATATCAATTGATCCGTGCACCCGTCCACACGACAAGCCATTAACATCGACTTCTAGGGCTCTTTAAATCGATCTCGCCACTCTACCCCCAATGAGGGGATTAGCGCTTAAAGCGATATTGCCAAATCGAACTAGGGTTAGTGTGGACGCAATTCGACGGTATTGGCCTCCTGGATCTATCCCACAGTGCAACATTTGACCACTCTGGACAGCAGTCTGATCTCAACTGCTCTGCCCAGGTAGACAGGAAAAGCCCCACGAACTTTTGAATTTCATTTCCTGTTTGGCCAGCGTGGTGAGCTGCAGGTGAGTGCAGATCTCATCAGCAGACCATGATGGAGTCCCAGAATTGAAGACGAGCTCCAGCGTGGACCGAGCGTGAGGTACACGATCTGATCGCTGTATGGGGAGACAAAACCGTGCTAGCAGAGCTGTGGTCCAAAAGAAGAAACGCCAATACATATCCAAAGTCTCCAAGGGCATGCAAGACAGAGGCTACAACAGGGACGCGCAACAGTGCCGCGTTAAAATTAAGGAGCTCAGGCAAGCCTACCAAAGAACCAGAGATGCAAACAGCCGCTCTGGGTCAGAGCCCCAGACATGCCGCTTCTATGATGAGCTGCATGCCATTCTAGGGGGTGCAGCCAGCACTGACCCACCCATGTGGTATGACTCCGTCTGTGGATCATCAGAAACCACTGAGGAGCATTTTCGGGAAGAGGAAGATGATGATAATGATGCTGAAAATACCACACAGACACAGCAAGAAAGTGGAGAAGCCCTTTTTTCCCTGACAGCCAGGAACTCTTTGTCACCCTGGAGCCAGTACCCTACGAACCCACCCTAGGTGTGCTTGATGCCGGAGAAGGGACCTCTGGTAAGTGTACCTCTGTTAAATTTAATACATGTTTTATAAGCAAGCGTGTTTAATGATTAATTCGCGGCCAGTACAGCTACAGCTACTGGAAAAGTCTGTTAACATGTTCGGGGATGGAGCAGAAATCCTCCGGGGACATCTCCAGAAAGCTCTCCTGGATAATCTCCCAAAGCCTGTGCAAAAGGTTTCTGGGAGGGCAGCCTTATCCTGTGCTCCGTGGTAACACACTCTACCACGCCAGGCCAGTAGCACGTAGTCTGGAATCATTGCATTGCAAAGCATGGCGGCGTATGGTCCCGATGTTTGCTGGCATTCAAGCAACATCGGTTCTTTATCTGTCTGTGTTATCCTCAGAAGAGTGATATCATTCATGGTCACCTGGTTGAAATAGGGGAATTTTATTAAGGGGCTTTCAGAGGGGTCCGTCCATGCTGGGCTGTTTGCCTGTGGCTGAATGGAAATCTTCCCCGCTGTGACCCACACGGTGCGGGGAGGGGGAACAGCGAACATCTTGGATGTGTGTCTGTGTGTGGGGGGGGTGTCCATTACGTTCGCGCTGCACGTTAACCCGAAAACCGCCGCCCCTCCCTTTTCAATTGCCAACCCTTTTTAAATTGCCAGCCCAAAGGCTGTTTGTTATGGGAAATAAGGGGGTTGCTGTTTGAAACCATTCCCACATGTTATGAAGGTTAAAGAAGCCTATAGACTGTGGCTTACCATGGCTGCCTGCAAGCCGAATTCTGTTGCCCGCCGGACCTGCTTGTGTGATCTCTCACAGCAAACCGGCAGACCCTCAATATAACAGGCAAAGTGCAACCTTGGACCAAATGCACATGTGCTATGTAATGTTTGGAGCATTGTTCTCTAATATGTGTCTTTTAAACTACTCCTCTCCCATTTGTTTCCTCCCGCAGCTGCAAATGTTTCAACGCCACCCCTTTCATCACCGTCCCAGAGGCTAGCGAAGATTAGAAGTAAAAAAAAAAAAGGAATCGAGACGATATGTTCTCAGAGCTCATGCAGTCCTCCCACACTGAAACGGCACAGCAGAATGCATGGAGGCAGACACTGTCGGAGTCCAGAAAGGCACAATTTGATCGCGAGGAAAGGTGGCATGCTGAAGAGAGTAGGTGGCATCAGCATGCTGAGAGAAGGCAGGATGCAATTCTGAGGCTACTGGAGGATCAAACGGAAATCCTCCGGCTTATGGCTGAGGAAAGGCGTATGGTTCAGGAAAGGCCGCCTGAGCCCAGACCGCTGCTACAGCCCCTGTGTAACCAACAGCCCTCCTTCCTGAGTCCCATAACCTCCTCACCGAGATGCCCAAGAACGCGTTTGGGCGGCCTCCATGCACCCAACCAGTCAAGCCAAGAGAACTGTCCAAGCAACAAAAGGCTGGCATTCAATAAGTTTTAAAGTGCTGTGTGTCCTTGTCCTTCCCTCATCCCCTTCCTCCAGCACCCATCCTGGGCGACCGTGGCAGTTACCCCCATATTTCCCCCTATTTGTTTGACGAATTAATAAAGAATGCATGAATTTTAAGCAACGATGACTTTATTGCCTCTGCAAGTGGTGACTGAGGGGGGGAGGGGAGGGCGGTTCAGTTACAGGGAAGTAGAATGAATCAAGGGGCGGGGCTTTTCATTAACGGGAAAAAACAGAACTTTCACACAGCATCCTGGCCATTCATGAAACTGGTTTTCAAAGCTTCCCTGATGTGCAACGCACCCTGCTGTACTCTTGTAATAGCCCTGGTGTCTGGCTGCGCATAACCAGCGGCCAGGTGATTTGCCTCAACCTCCCAGCCTGCCATAAACGTCTCCCCCTTACTCTCACAGATATTGTGGAGTGCACAGCAAGCAGTAATAATAATGGGAATATTGGTTTCGCTGAGATCTAACCTAGTCAATAAACTGCACCAGCAAGCTTTTAAACGCCCAAATGCACATTCCACCACCATTCTGCACTTGCTCAGCCTATAGTTGAAAAGGTCCTGACTACTGTCCAGGCTACCTGTGTATGGCTTCATGAGCCATGGCATTAAGGGGTAGGCTATCGCCCCACCACAGTTCGGGAACCCCATTGCTGCAAAGCCATCTACTATGACCTGCACATTTCCCAGAGTCACAACCCTTGGTACCAGCAGCTCTGTGATCGCCTTGGCTACTTGCATCACAACAGCCCCCACTGTAGATTTTCCCACTGCAAATTGATTCGCGACTGAGCAGTAGCTGTCTGGCGTTGCAAGTTTCCACAGGGCTATCGCCATTCGCTTCTCTACTGTGAGGGCTGCTCTCATCTTGGTGTTCTGGTGCTTCAGGGCAGGGGAAAGCAACTCACAAAGTTCCATGAAAGTGCCCTTACGCATGCGAAAGTTTCGCAGCCATTGCTGATCGTCCCACAACTGCAGCGCTATGCGGTCCCACCAGTCTGTGCTTGTTTCCCGGGCCCAGAATCGGCGTTCCACTGTATCAACAAGCCCCATTACCACCATGATATCCACCTTGTGGGAGGGGCCTTTTTTGAGAGAGGTCTGTGTCCATGTCCTCATCGCTGTCCTCAGGGCGCTGCCGTTGCCTCCTCGCCTGCTGTAGCTGTAGCAGCTCCTGGTTATCGTTCTCCATATACTCCTGGACAATGCGCGTGGTGTTCATAACGGCGATAACAGCCACGACGATCTGATCGGGCTCCATGCTTTCCCTGGTATGGTGTCTGCAGGACAGCAGGGTGGGAGCAGAAGCGGCGGGTAGATAACAATGGTGTCAGCAATATGGCGCCCGCATGAAAAAAGGCGTGAAAGGATTTTGGGCTCCCCCCTCCGCTGCTTTCACGGAGGGAGGGGGGAGCAAGGGTTAGGTTCCTTTCCTTCTAGCTGCAGATCGTACAATATGCGGGGAGCAAGGGTTAGGTGCCTTCCCTTCTAGCTGCATATGGTTCAGTAGGCTTGATATCCATCATCATCTCCGGGCCCCCTCAAAGACTGAACTCGCAACTCCGGGTTTAGCGGGCCAACGCTCAGACCACTGAGCTATCCCTCTGCCCATGTTCCAGGCCGTACTGAATCTCCCTTAAACAAAATGTAAAAAAGAGAATGACCAGAGTCACTCTGGTGACTCCCATTTATGTCCAAGCGCCCCCGGCCAGCCACACCATAGGCCGGCCAGGAGCACACAGGGGATGATGAATTTCAAGTCTATTGCACAATCTGCAGCTAGAAGGCAAAGGATCTTCTGCTGCATAGTCCCACAACTACGATCATTTATGGCATATTGCACCATCTGCAGCTAGAAGGCAAGGAGCTTATTCTGTGTAGTCCCGCGACTACCAGCCTCAGGCAGAATGGCCCCCTCAACGATTGAACTCGCAACCCTGGGTTTAGCAGGCCAACGCTCAGAACGCTGAGCTAGCCCTCTGCACATATTATAGCGTGACTGAATCCCCACTAGACCTAATGTCCAGGCGTATGCTGGAGATGTACAGTAATTGTGAGCTGAGCAGGCTCCATGCTTGCCGTAGCAAACCCGGAAACCCTGGAAAAAAGGCGCGAAAAAGATTGCTTTCATGGAGGGAGGGAGGGAGGGAGGGATGGGGGATGGCTTGACGACATGTACCCAGAACCACCAGCGACAATGTTTTCTGCCCCATCAGGCTTTGGGATCGCAACCCAGAATTCCAATGGGCGGCGGAGACTGCGGGAACTATGGGATAGCTACCCGCAATGCAATGCTCCGAAAGTTGACGCTAGCCCCAATACTGTGGATACAGTCCGTCGACCTCATGGTCTTAATGCTCTTTAGTGGGGACACACACACATCGATTCCATAAATTCGGGTTTTAAAATATTGACTTCTATAATTTCGACCTAATTCTGTAGTGTAGACATACCCTCAGACTAGTATGTTTGTTTAGGGGAAGAAATTACCCATCTGTAATAGAGCACCAAACCCTGCTCTCTACTGCTCTGATGTTGGTGCTTGAGAGAACCTTTAAAAAGGTGAGTGTGGTTTGTATGGCATCTGCTCCAGGGAGAAGAGGCCCTATGAGTCACTCCACTAATATGTGCTTAAGAATTTTTAATGGATGGGGAGAAGAATGGAAACAAAGACACACTTGAACCAGGATTATTCAAGACCTTGACTTTCCTGCCAAAGAGGACAGCTCAAACATATCTGGGCTTGTGACCAAGCCCCTTGCGTGACTTGGGAAAGTTAACATATAAGGAAGGGAATTTTTATGTTGCTAAACACTTCAGATTATTAATGAGAGGAAACAAGGATACAGGAAGTGACGGAGGTCTTCTTTATTTAATCGGCATGTATCGGCCAATGGTGTAAAAGCAACAGGAAATCCTGTTTGAGGGTCACAGAATGTTTGTGTTACCAAACCAAACTCTCAGAAGAGATTTGGTGGAAGTGGGAAAGTCCTTTGGCTAACATGGACGTCTCTGTTTTGTATCTGACCTAACTCATGGTCAGAACAATGGAATTCAAATCCGGAACCAGATCCATAAAGAAAGTTCCCCAAATTTCACAGTGCTTTCTGATTTGCTTTTACTAGTTCAGGACCATGTCCTGGTCCTGGGAGCCTTATCCAGCAGTAAACAAAAGCTACTTTCAGGTTAAGAAAGGAAAGAAAATGAGACTGGTGGCACCAAAAAGCACAAGATACACAGCCCTGCCAAAATGGGGGGTAAGGAGGGGAATAAGCCAATACAATCAAAGGAATTTTAAATACTAGGTCAGGGGTTCTCAAACTTCATTGCACCATAACCCCCTGTCTGCCAACAAACCCCTTCTGACACACCCACACCCACACCCACAACGCTTCAGCCCTGGGCAGTGGGGCTTGGGCTTCTGCCCTGGGCCCCAGCAAGGCTAATGCCAGCCCCTGAAAACTCATTAAAACAGGGTTGTGACTAGGGTGACCAGACAGCAAATGTGAAAAATCAGGACACGGGATGGGGGGTAATTGGAACCTATATAAGAAAAAGACCCTACAATCAGGACTGTCCCTATAAAATTGGGACATCTGGTCACCCTAGTTGTGACCCACTTTGGGGTCCTGACCCACAGTTTGAGAACCATTGTACTAGGTGATTAAGCAGTGGCATGTTAAATCATAGTTTTCTTAATGTCTTTAGTTAATGTAATTATTTCTGTAGCACCGCAAAGGCACACGGGTTAAGGAAAGAGCAAAGTTCCTGCCCTGGAGATCTTACAAGCTCTTCAGCACAATAGGGTAGAGCAGAGTGAGCAAATAGAGTGCTGGCTGGTGATTGTAGCTAGCTAGATGGTTTGGGGAAGAATTGATTGACTTTTCCTTCAACATCTCCCCAATACTCTCAGTTCAATGGCTCACCTTATGAGGGTGGGCACAGTACAAGAACCTGAATAGAATAATTAAAGATGTGCCAAAAAGGGAACCTCAAATTGAAACCCCTAGATCCAAACAGACCCTGTCTTTCAGGTACTTATATGGCCACCATTACTGTAGTATCTGAACACCTCCTAATTTTGTAAGTATTTATCCTCACAGTGCCCTAATGAGAGAGAGAGAGAAGTACTGTTATTCCCATTTTGCAGATCGGGGAGCTGAGGCACAGAGGGCCAGATCCTCAGAAGTATTTAGGCTCATAACTTCCATTGAAATCTATGGAAGTTAAGAGCCTAAATACCTTTGAGGGTCTGGGGCAGAGGAACTAAATTCCTTGAAGAAGGTCACACATGGAAACCATAGTAAATCCTGCAGGATTTCTACCTTCCAACATAGCATAAATCTCACCTGGATTGCTAATCTTGACATGCGCACCATGTTGGAAATCTTGCACAAGATCAGATCACCTGATTGTATTACTTAAACCAAACCTTATTTTGTCTCAAATTTGCACTTCACCCAGAATCACGTAGAGCCTCCTCAGCTGGTCTCTACTAATAACATATATATTAATGTAGCCTTGGCACTAAATTCTACACTAGTCTGAGAGTGTGACCTTTGTCCTAGAACACACTGGTTAGTTGCAGTGGTGCAATGTAAGTGTTTGTAATTTTTCTGTAGAAGCTGCACATAATTATTTAAGGTTATAGGTTAAAACTACTGGCTGGGAAGTTACTGTTGCAGTGGATTACCTCTCTGTCATGCAAACACAGTCATTATATCAATTTTCCTCTCCTTTGCCTCTGGCTACACTAAATCTTCACCCCTTCCAGGGTACAGAAAGCCCCAAATAACAGAAATTCAACCCCTCATCCAGTCTCTCTCTGTCTCAAGGGTCTGGGGATCTTCTTGCCTCTCCTGGGTATAACAGCAACAATTCTCCCCTTGCTGTTGGCGTGGAGGGGAGCTCCCATCTGTCTTTGCCAGAAGACTGAGTTTGGTCCCAGAGAAGGAGACGACTCCCAGTCCATCTCTTTCACACATCTGGTTGAGCTTCTTCCACTGAACACTCCACAGACTGCTGTGAGGAAATCCACACACTGAATCCCACATGCCCTCATCTTACTGGGGCTGGGCCACTCAGGCATGTACTCCAGGTGCAGACCTCAGTTTGGCATCCCTCTTTGCAGTGGGGACCCCCAGTCCAATTGCCTAGGCCTTGAGCTAGTACAATCTCTTCCAACCCTCTCCAGTAGCTCCGGTACATTCCGCAGAATCCCACTGATGCTGTTTGCCTTCTGGATTACAGCTTACCTCTTAAGAGCCATGTGATAGTGAAAGCCAACAGACACCCAGACAGACTTTACACCATTACTCTTAGGTGGCACGAGAAATATACAAATCTATAAAAAATTATAAACAGCCAGAAATGCATTTCCCTGCCTCAGGTTCACCACTCTGGAGAGTTCTTTGTGTGGTAAGATGAGGGCCTGAAACATAAACCCTTGTATCAGAGGCCCGGTATGAGACCTAAGGCCTGAACTAAAGTAATGGTCAAGGCTTTGCTAACATAAAGCAAAGTTCAGCTGTGAGCCAGAGGCAGGCCCTGCTCACAGAAGCTGGCAAGAAGAAGGCTCATGTTGCAAATATACACATACCTAAAAGGTACTAAGCACTAGCAATATAAACATGTGCCAGGATGGTACCAGAACATTTCAGGACTAGCACATTCCACACAGATAACAAGGAACATGCTGACCCATCCTAAAGACAGGGGCAGGAGGGTAATATGATGGATAGAGTTGTTTTGTTCGAACCAACATGTACAAGGTGAGAGGCAGCACCCTAACACGTAGCGGGGTTGCA
Source organism: Chelydra serpentina (assembly GCA_037349315.1). Taxonomy (NCBI): domain Eukaryota; kingdom Metazoa; phylum Chordata; order Testudines; family Chelydridae; genus Chelydra; species Chelydra serpentina. The sequence goes on along the minus strand of JBAIAC010000004.1, from coordinate 22,779,380 downwards.
CCTCTATACATCAGAAGTGATGTGTAACTTGTTTTTACCTGTGTATAAAAATGTACCCCTGAAGGGTTGTCTTTGTCTAGCCTAGGGGGCAGTGGAGAATCCCACCATGGACTGAACCTGTCCATTGTCAGGGGGCACATATTCGTAATATGTCCTGTAGAGTCTGTGGGAAACTATTACTGTGCTTCGTTTGACAATAAACCTGGCCGGGTGCCTTCGGACCTTATCGGAGTCTGTGGTCATTGGGGGTTCTCTCGGGGTCTGCTGTGTCAGCGATCTGCGGAGCTGGGGCAGCACACAGAGGGAACACACACACATAGCTGATGGTTATCATCATTGAACAGAGCAGAGCACTACGCCGGTGACGTCTAACGACATCCCTCAGCAGATGCCATTCCTCCTTTTAGGCTGGATACATGGTTCAATTGTGGGAGGTCACCCAAAGCAGGAAGAGGCATTAGAAAAACTTAAAGACTGGGATGGTGGCCTGGAATGAAAGAGGATTTAAACCTGCATATTAATATCAGTTTGACGTGTGCTAAGCAAGACCCTGCTAGCAGAAAAAGACGTGGAGAGTTAATTCATAAAGCGTTAAAAGGCCCCCTCCAACGCTTACAGGTTGATTTTGTAGGACCCTTGCCTACCACCCCTAGAAAAAATAGATTTTTGTTTGTAATCGTGGATAGTTTCAGTTAATGGGTGGAAGGATTTCCGACTAGAAAAGAAACCAGCTGGGCCACCACAAAAATGTTAATAACTTAAGTTTTTCCTAGATGGGGTCTGCCACACAGCACTGATTCCAACAATGGCCCCGCCTTTATCGGACAGGTATACCGAAGTATGAGTACTTGGGCCGGTATTCCCCTACTGTCATAAATGAAGGGAAGGGGGAGAGGGTCTGATGCAGTGCTATAAAATCCTCTTACCAGTAAAGGGTTAAGAAATACAGGTAGCCAGACTGACACCTGACCTGGCTGGCATCTGACCAATAAGGGGACAAGATACTTTCAAACTTTGGGAGGGGGGAAGGTTTTTGTGTGTGTCTTTGTCTGAGTCAGAGTGATCTTGGAAGACAGAAGGAACCTGCAGAAAATCAAACCTCCCTTTTCTGAAGTAAGTTTAGATAGCATAGCAAATAGATTTCTGTTTAATTTTGGCTTGGTGTATTCCCTGTGTTAGAAGGGGCAAGGGGGGGGTGGTTATTCATGGTTTTCTGTAACTTTAAGGTTTTGTCCAGAGGGGGAAATCTCTCTGAGTTTGGAAATATAGTGCCCTGTAAAATAGTTACCATCCTGATTTTACAGAGATGATTTTACCTTCTTTATTTTTAATAAAATCCTTCTTTTAAGAAGCTGACTGTTTTCTATGGTGTTAAAACCCAGGGGGTGGGTTTTTAGATCACTGTGTAACCAATTGGTTGGGAGATTGTTCTCAAGCTTCCCCAGGAAAGGGGGTGTACGGCTTGAGGGGGTATTTTGGGGGGGAGGGAAGTTCAAGTGATTCCTTTCCTGGATTCCTGTTAGATACTTGATGGTGGCAGCGAAAGAAGCATTTCTCAGGGTGCAGGGAATTTTGTACCTTGGGGGATTTAACCTAAGCTGGTAAAAATAAGCTTAGGGGCTCTGAATGCGGGTCCCCACGTCTTTACCCTAGAGTTTAGAGTGGGGAGGGAACCCTGACACCTACCGTTACACATCCCCTACCACCCTCAAGCTGGGGGACAGGTGGAAAGGATGAATAAATCTCTTAAAATTGAACTGTCTAAAGTGTGTAATGAGCTGGGAACAACTTGGGACATGGTACTTCCATGGGTTCTGATGAGGATCCGAAGCTGTCCAAACCGCATGACAGGATTTAGTCCCTATGAAATACTCCGGGAGACCTATGCCCGGCTGGGAAAACTTGCTGTATTTTCCCCCAGATTGGGAAACAATTACAGCATTGGCAACCACCATCTGGATGAACAGCTTTAAATATTGGTTGGGCACAGTTCAAGGAGCAGCTGCAGCACAGCAAAAAATGATTCAGGCATTTGATGAAAACAGTGATATCAAACAACGGCAAATTGGAAGCCATGTTATGGTTAAAACTGAACTGGCTCCCAATAAAAAAATTCCCAAAGGAGAATGGTTAGGTCCTTGGCCAATTTTGGATAAATTAGGGCCCTCTCTGTACTTGGTTGAAATAGAGGAACAGCCTCGGTGGAAACATTCCATGCAATTAAAGGAATACAAGGGTTAAACTGTATATTACATGTTTCGTGCCTTTTTTTTTTTTTAAGAGAAAAACACACAGAATAAGCACAATGGAAACCTTCCAAATGAATAATGGAAGCTTTATGAGCTTTAATCTCCGAGCTCCATCAGCGCCCTGATTGTTAATGTATATTGCTTGGGGTCAATTAAAAAGATTTGAGATGTCCAGACCCTACCCCGTCAGACAATTGAGTGCAAAAGGACAAATTACATGGGGTACTGGTAACACGATCACCATCTGGTGGAATGATAAAGACACTTCCATATGGAGGCTGGACCAAGTAGGAAAACAGCCTTTGTGGATGTTGGGACCAGGTCTCCCCCCAGCATCTTCTTTATCCTCACAGCAGGACCTTCCTCCTGATGTCAGATAGCATTTGTACTCCTCAGCCCTCCAGCATCATGCCCTCTCACTAACTGAAGTGAGGTCCTTTTTAAACCAGGTGCTCTGATTAGCCTGCCTGTCTTAATTGATTCTAGTAGCTTCTTAATTGGCTCCAGGTGTCCTAATTAGCCTGCCTGCCTTAATTGGAATCACCCCTGTTATCTCACCTAGGGGAAAGGGACCTGCTTAATCTGGGGCTAATATATCTCCTTTCTATCACTCTCCTGTAGCTATCTGGCCCGACCCTGTCACAATTCACATAACTATACTTCATTTTTAGCTTCATAATATATGAGATGTTGCAACCCAGGCTTACCCTAACTTTGCCCATGTACAATATGGTTCTGCACAATTTTTTTTCAGTAAATTGCAGAAAAACTCCAATAATGTTAGTGCTTCATGTATAGTCTTTTATAAGAGCTAATTAGCTTTATTGCTAATGTTGTCGTTGCAAGAAAATGAGGTGTCATGCATGCTGCAGACAGTGTGCTGTGGCAGGAGCATTTTCTTGTTGGGAGGCCTATATAGATTTTCATAACTCATTGTGTAGATAGACAGACATTTTTGGAATGCCGCTCTCCACAAGATATCAGGGCACTTATCACTGCTGTGTATCACTTTTAATGAGAGCCACATAAATTGTGGACAGTATATAAAGAGCAAATGTACATGCCGAATGGCAAGTAGCCCAAGTTTCCAAAGATCAAAGCAAGTTATGCCACTGTGTCCTCCATGTGCTAAAGACTTTTTAATAGAACAATGTGTTCTGCAATGGGGAGAGCACAGAGAAGCGGCATGCAGCACTTTAACTAGACTCATGTTAAAAATATGTGTAACAGCTATATTGTGCCGCTACTCTGAGGAGTGTGTTGTTATTGCAATGCACAGGGGTGCAGAGAATGTGCATAGCCCTGTACAACACACAGAGTGAAGAATGTATAATCTACATATGAAACACTGCACAGAGCACATTGGGAAATCCAGCCAAAGGAATTATTTGGACTGGTATTTTGTGTGTTTGTTTTTATATTATTGTCTCACATCATGTGAGTGTTGCAGAAGAAATGAGTCTTTGAAAGACACTTGAATGGAGCCAGTGAGGTAGCATGGTTACTGGGATGGGGAAGCATCTGGGATGCTGGCTACCTTACCTGGTCACTGCGTGCATGCAGCTATTGACTCTGTCTGGAAGCTTTCCAGTTCAGCTGCTAAAATTTTGCCCATCTCCAAGTAGGGAGATTTTATAGGGATAGTCCTAATATTTTGGACTTTTTCATATATAGGCACCTATTACTCCCCACCCCCTGTCCTGATTTTTCACACTTGCTGTCTGGTCACCTTGTCTCCAAGGGATGACAGTAACAACTCTGAGAAGAGGTTGCTCTCTCCCACCTCCAAGAACTCTGGCCCTGGGCTCTATATGCTGATGCTGGTATCAGCTCTGACCTCAAACTCCCATCAAGGCCAATTCCTTTGACTCTGCTACAGACCCTTCACTTCCGTCTATGGACTGGTCTGTGTCCGACTCTAAGGCTCAAATGACACCCTTGCTTCAGGGTACCTTACTCAGCTGTCTCCCCAGGGTACTTTTCCAAGCTGTCTGTCTGTTGCTTTAGCCCTCTTCCTCCAAAGCTCTTGCTCAGCCTTCTGACTGGAGAGATCATGGCACTTGCTCCTTTTCCAATTGCTCTCCTGCCTCTTCACAGGGGAGACCAACCAGTTCTTCACACTGAGGAAAGGGAGTGGTTTAGATCCCTGCCCCATTTTCCAGCATGCTTTACTGTCCCAGCCTCCAACTTCCAGGCTTCCCTCCGGACTGCAAGTCCCACTATACTAGGGGGCATCTTGGAAAAAAGTGCAGAGACAGAAGAAGCAGAGGAGCCTAAACTTAAGACTGGCACCAATTCAATGGCTGAGCGGAGTTAGGGATTCATAAGGGAAATGTCCCATATACTCATTGCAGATTAGCCCCAGGTCTAAACCCACCTTCACTAGAAAAGTCCCCTCTCCCTTCTCTTAGCTGAGCCCCTCCTAACTAAACCTACAAAATACAGATGTTGATCTTCTGGAACGAATATCGCACTTGCTACCACCATATTATTCACTCTGCTTGTGTGTTGGACCCCTTCTCCCACCTGTGTCTGTCTTGTTTTAGTAGACTGTAGTGTAAACTCTTCAGGGCAGGGACCATCTTTCTGTTCAGTGTTTGTTCAGTGCCTAGGGTGACCAGACAGCAAGTGTGAAAAATCGTGACAGGGGGTGGGAGGTAATAGGAGCCTATATAAGAAAAAGACCCAAAAATCAGGACTGTACCTGTAAAATCGGGACATCTGGTCACCCTATCAGTGCCTAGCACAAGAGGGTCTGGGTCAGGATCTATGACTGGGGCTCCAAGGGGCTAAACAAATACTAGGAGTATATATTTCCCTTTAGAAAAATGTTAACAGAATGCTATATGTAAGGGAACGTCCAGGAGCCAGGCGGAACAAGGGCAGGCAGGGAGCCTGCCTTAGCCCCGCTGCACCACTGACTGGGAGCCGCCTGAGGTAAGCGCCACCCAGCTGAAGCCCGCACCTCGAAACCCCTCCTGCACCCCAACCCCAGCCCTGAGCCCCGTCCTGCACCCAAACTCCCTCCTGGAGTTCCCTCTAAGCTGCGCGGTCATGTGGCTGTGCAACTGCCTATACAGCCTATTAAATCCCGCGCGGGGGCTCAGGGCTGCGGTGGGGAGAGATGCCTCTCCCCCAGCACGGACCTGCTGCGGCCGGGGGAGAGGTGCCTCTCCCTGCCAGCTGCAGCGTGGACCTGCCCCAGACTTGCTGTGGTTGGGGGAGAGGAGCCCTTCCCTCGGCCCAGCCCAGCCCCACCGGAGCTGCTGCAGCCGGGGAGAGGCACCTCTCCTCCGGCCCCAAGCTGCTGCGGTGAGAGAGGGCTGTGGGGGAGTCATTTCTCCCCACTGCAGCCCCTGGGCAGCCTGCAGCCCAAACCTGCACCCCTAGCTGTAGCCCCACCCCTTGCACCCAACCCTTTGCCCCAGCCCTGAGCCCCATCCCACACCCCAAACCTCTCATCTCCAGCCTCACCCCAGAGCCCACACCCCCATCCAGAGCCCTCAAACCCCTCCCCTGCACCCCAACCCTCTGCCCCAGCCCTCTGAACCCTCAGCCCCACCCTCCCCACATAAATTTTGTTATGTTTACCAATATGAAGCAGATTTTATGCACATGGATGTAAAAGATTAGAAGGAACATGGACCCGCACCCACTTCTGCACCCCAGCCCTGAGCCCCCTCCCACACCCAAACTTGGAGCCTGACCCCGCAACCCCTCCCGCACCCCAACCCCCAGCCCTGAGCCCCCTCTTGCACTCCAAACCCCTCATCCGCTGCCCCACCCCAGAGCCCACACCCCAACCCCAACCCTGAGTCTGCTCCTTCACGCCAAACCCTTCGGCTCCAGCCCAGAGCTCCCTCCTGCACCTCAAACCCCTCATCCCTAGCCCCACCCCAGAGCCCGCACCCCCAGCTGGTGCCCCCTCCCACTCCCCTGCCCTAGCCCAGAGCCCCCTCCCACACCCTGAATCCCTCATTTCTAGTGCCACCCTGGAGCCTGCACCCCCAGCTGAAGTACTCACCCCCTCCTCCATCCCAACCCCCTGCTCCAGCCCAGTGAGGGTGGGGGAGAGTGAGCGATGGAGGGAGGGGGCAGGGCCTCAGCTAAGGGGCGGGGCCTTAGGGCAGGGGCAGGGCAGGAGGCGGGGCAAGGGTGTTCAGTTTTGTGCCATTAGAAAGTTGGCAACCATACCACCGCCAGAGCAAGTGTCCGGCCCACAGCATCCCTGCAGCACAGCCAGGGCCTGAGAAGGAGGCCTGGGACATGTGAGGAACAGACTGTGAACTTCACTTACATCCCAGAGATTGCTGTTTGTGGTTGCCTATGCCCACAGAGTAGGGTTACATGTTTTCCTTTAACCTCTGCCATGTTTTTCCTTATTTCTTTTAATTAGTTGCTGTTTAATAAATTATATTTGCTTTGAACTGTATGAGATGATCAATGGGTCAGGGAAGTGTCCAGAGTGAGGAGAGTATCCCGGAGTGGGGACATCCTAGCCCCTATCCTAAGTGACCATGACAAGATTGGGGGTTGAGCTCCCCAGGAATCCTGGGCCTAGCCTTGTCAGGTTTACAAGGACTCTGCCACACAGGAGAGTGGAAGGGGAGTCGGAGCGAGGACTCAGATCCTTTCACTTGCCAATTCCACTGGGGTAGTTCATAAACCAGGAAAGTTCCCCACAATAGTGGGACCAACCCCCGCTTACATATAATCCCAACTACATAAAAGAACTCATCTGAGCTAAAGGGGGCACTATGGTACAATGTGTAGCACACCTTCTTGGGAGATAGAAGACCTGGTTCTATTGCCGTCTCTGCCACTGACTCACTAAGTAATTTTGGAGAAGTCACTTATTCTATGCCTCAGTTTCCCCGTGGTTGCTTGCTGCTGCTTCCCATTTTCGGAAAGTGCTTGTAGACCTGCAGGTGAAAAGTGATGCATCCGTTATTATTATTTAATTAAAATAAATTTAGTTCAGCTTTATTATCCCCTTTCACCCTCCACATACAGGCCATCTCCAGTTAGCACACAAAACATATCTGTCTTTCTGGTATGTTCAGGGTCAGTCTCAGGTTTTTATGTAAAGTAACAAGTACATGGAACATCTAGATTCCTTGCCCCTGTGACTGCAGTTCTCCCCACATGTAACTAACCATAGGACAAAGAGAAACAGAACAATGTTGCAGAACTTTGAGAGGCGTTAACAGTAAAGGAGATTAGAGAAAAACATACAATGATACATGGTAGTGTCTTATTTAAGCAGACTGGAGTTCAAGAACACTTTACCAACTTCTGTAATGTTTGCATCTTCAGGTTCCCTGAAATAGTTGAGGATCAGGAATTATATTATTCAAAACTGTCATTTCTTAATTTGATTAGTGATTGTAATTCTCCCCCCTTCAAATATCCAAAATATTTTGTGTTCTATATAGGGGCTTGCTGCCAAAGCCGTCAATAAACCAACATCACAAACTATTATTGTAACCTCTCCAAGATCGTGAGAGCCAAAATCTGGAGAAAATGAAGGCAACGTTATATTTTAGAATAAAAAGATTCATATATTTCCAGATGTCTCACAATCCTTTCAGGCTCAGCGAAAGAAATTATCGCTTGTGACAAAGCAGATTTTATAGCCCTGGGCTTCAAAGTCACATCAAAAATATGTCTTACTCATTCTCATCAAAAGAATGATCTGTTTTATGATTTCGATGAAGCTAAAGATATCTGCTCAGAAGATTAACAGCAGTGTAAATGAGGCAGTTATAGAACATACGTGTTTGCAATTCTTAATTTCTGTAGTTTATTACCTGCTTTAATAATAATCAGCTATGTCTGAAAAAAGTCAAGCTGATCCTTAAGTTTTGAGTGATCATTTCAGAAAAAATATAGATCTATAGAACTTTTTGTTAACCTTGAAGCTCAGGGAGATGTTGAGGTCTTATCGCCAAGATCTTAGCAAATAATTAAAAAAGGAAGGTTATGAAATAGTGTGTTTGCATCACACACGCTTTATCCTAGATTTTGAACTTGAGGCAGAAGCTACAATCTTTATACTCGTTAGTACATTTCTTAGCATACTGGGACCATAAGGCCTGATTGGGATCCTAAAGCACTGCAGCCATGGAAATATTAAATGACATGTACACACTTCTGTGTGCCTCTGGGAAATATGTTCGTGCACTCGGGGCCCCCATTTGCAAACATGCTGTTTCACTGATTCTTTAAACTGACGACATCTTGTTTCTAGTGCAGAATTTCAGATAAATATTCATTGTTCTTGTTCCCACCGAGGAGAGAGCTCCATTATGTACGGGGCAATGGAGGTGAGCAGTATTTAATGATCCATTGACAAGAATCAGCACATCGTGTTCTCTCTCACACACAAAGATACAAAGTGTGACAATTATTGCTTCCCTGATTCCAAGAGTCCAGGAGAATGCACTGCACTCCTGAATAGCTCTCATGGCATCCCATAATGGTTCAGTAATTCTACCTGCTGAAACATTGATCCTCCAATCTCCCTCCTCTATTCCTCCTTCCATGTTGTCTCTACTATCACTTTTGGACTTGTCTCCATGGGGACACTGAGGAAAGTTAAACCTACTTATTTTTTTAAGTGGAGTACTGAAACTGCATTAAGCCCATGTATGGATGCTCTTATTCAGAATTAAAGTGATCTTAATTCAATTTATCTTAATTAAGTTAACTAAATTGAATTAGGCCTCTTCTATTCTGAATAAGCCTGTCCAAACAGGGGTTTGATGTGGTTAACTAATCCACTTTATATTTATAATTTTATTTAATCAGGATTAACTCTCCTGAATGTCACTTGTGTGGCCAAGCCCCAGTAGCGTAGCCAGGGGGGGAACAGGGGGAGCAGCCGCTCCCCCTGTGAGGAAAAGCGGTGCTAAGGCGCCGCCCGAGCCTCGCTGGGGCAGCGCTTTAAAAGGCCCGCGGCTCCTGCCGCTGCGGGGAGCCACGGGCCTTTTAAAGCGCCTCTCCCCCCAGCCCCGCTGCCGGAGCCGGGCTGGGGGGGGCGCTTTAAAAGGCCCGTGGCTCCTGCCACTGTGGGGAGCGGCGGGCCTTTTAAAGCGCCACCGGAGCCCCGCTGCCGGAGCTCCGGCGGCGGTGCTTTAAAGGGCCCGGGGCTCCGCAGCAGCTGGAGCCCTGGGCCCTTTAAAGCGCCACAGGGTGAGTACAGGGGGAGTGGGGAGGCGCCTTTTTATAGCACCGCTCCCCCCTCTGCTCAAGACCTGGCTACGCTACTGCCAAGCCCTAAATATTGCCCTACAGGGCTTTAAGTTTTAAACCTTTATTTTAAGGAAAATAAGTCAACTGACAAAATGTGTGCCATATCCTGACAGATTCAAAATATAGTCGAATCTCAGAGTTACAAACCCCAGAGTTACGAACTGACAGGTCAACCACACACCTTATTTGGAACCAGAAGTATGCAATATCAGGCAGCAGCAGAGACCAGGGGGAAAAAAGAAGAGCAATTACAGTACATTACTGTGTTAAACATAAACTACTAAAAAATATAAAGGGAAAGTTTTAAAAAAAAGGTTTGACAAGGGAAGGAAACTGTTTCTGTGCTTGTATCATTTAAATTAAGATGGTTAAATGCGGCATTTTTTTCTGCATAGTAAAGTTTCAAAACTGCATTAAGTCAATGTTCAGTTGTAAACTTTTGAAAGAACAGCCATAAAGTTTTGTTCAGAATTACAAACATGTCAGAGTTACAAACAATCTTAATTCCCGAGGTGTTCATAACTCTGAAGTTCTACAGTATTCTTGCTTTACTGAACATTTGATTTCCACCCCCCACCCCCGACCCAACAAGTGCTAGAAAACATCTTCTCCTCCGTTTCTGTTCCTAACAATGCCCTTTCAGAAAAGCTGGCATGATAGAAGTGCTCTCTCACATGACCAGTGGCATTTGTTAAGTCTCATGGTATTTTACTGTGCACACAGACCTTCCTTCTGCTCCAACTGAAGTTAATGGCAAGACTCCCCATTGACTTCAGTGGGAACGGGATTAGGTCCACTGTGACATTTTCCTTCCGCCCCCAAACTTCTTTGCTGACTGAAACTTTTGTGACATGATGCAGGCCAGAGTGCCCACGTTTTTACAAGGCCCGCACAAGAGAGTTTATTTGCCAGCCAGGTTCTGGTAACACTTTATTGGAGAAGTTATCAACTGGCTTTTGCAGAAAGGCCATGACCCTGTGAAAGAGCTTTGGTAGCATTATGCTCCCCAGACAGGCTAACTTTCGGACTACTTTACATTCTAGCACAGACCCCATGGTGAAGACTTGATATCTGTGTCTTAGGAGAGCATTAAAAGCGACAGCGCGCCTTTCACCTCAAGGCTGCCATTTCAAAACCAAATCCCGGGCAGTAACAAAAGGAAGCTGTCCATCCCCCTGCTCTTCAGTAACCGGTGTGAAATAAGGCTACTGCATCCGTGTCCCATTCCCAGCAAATCACCATTCTCACTTGGATCGAGCAAGGACGGAAATGGAATTATTCTCTCACTCACAGCATCAGTGCCTCCAGCTCAGAGCTAAGGGGAAACTGAACGAGTATATTCGCTGCAGTTTTGCATAGGGACTAGGAGGAAAATACATTCAAGTGACTTAGGCTATGTCTACACTGCTTCCCCTGTTCATGTACACATCACGCTTGCTCTCATCAAGCTAGTACAAGCATAAACAGCAGTGTAGCCAGTAACGCAAGCAGCAGAGGCATAGCATAGTATATACCCACCTGAAACTGGTGGGTATATACTCGGCACAGCTCAGACGTGCCCTCGCTACTGCTACCAGTGCTCGTGCAGCTACACTGCAATTTATACTCACAGTAGCTTGATGAGAACTAGTCATGTATGCATATACAAGCAAGGGAATCATAGCCCAAGGTTGCAGCATAGACAGCCTTAGATATGGTGTCTGGATTCCATTGAAAACTGTTTAATGCAGTGATACTCAGACTGAGGCTCACGAGCCACAAATGGCTCTTTAATGGGTCTCCTGCAGCTCTTTGTGGCACATGATATGAAAACAGTGTATGACTTAATTATTAACCAACCTAAGTTATTAACCAATCAGGATGCTTTCACTGTGTTAATAACCACTTGTAGTTGATAAAATAATAATACCTGTTCAATCATTTTGCTGTGAGAATAATATATATATATAAACTAAATATTTCCCGGCATACTGTTTAAATATGGATATATAGTACTATAGGAAATGGAGTAATGCATTCACACTACTGTGGTTCTTTTGGGTCATGTTGATTGCTAATTTGGCTGAGTATCACAGGAAATGGCTTATTTAACCCTTGAGCCAAGTGTCACTTCATATCCCCATTATGGCAGCATTCTCCCACCCACTAACTACCTTCCCTACCGAACCCCCCCCCCCATGTAATTAAATTCCTCTATTTAATAAAAATAAGATCACAACAAAGCAGCTACCAAATGAGTTTTTACTTAATATAGAATTTTGCTTAAAATATTGATTATAAGCTACAGTACCAACATCTGAGCACTGAGTCCACCCCCCTTACAGAATAGTACCAGTATAGAAGACCCAGCACAAAAGTAATGGTACAACTCAGCTTAAACCAACCTTTGTGTCACCCAACCTTCCATGCTGTGGTAAATATGTCTTGGTTCCATCTCAGAATCTGGTTTTAGGACTTAGAAAAGCTATTAAGTAATTTTTGGAGATGTTTTAAATTAAAACTAATGAATATTTTTCCCTAATAAGCCCATGTTAGCTAAATGCCTCTGTATTTACAGGCAGAATGATACAAGAAATATTTCCAATAAAAAAGATTTAAAGTCTACATCATTCCTAAAATAGTTTTTTTCTGTATCACATATGGCACATGCCAAGTACATGATGGTGCGGCAAAAACATTTTATTAGAACTTTAGGCTGACACACAAAACTCTCTTATGGCTTCACTACAGCTGAGAATGTCTGTCATCCCAAAGAAATGATGATAAAACCTTCATACCACACTCTACCGTCATGTATTACACACAATCCTCCTTGCTCACTTATCAGGAAAAGAAAATCTTCCTGTCAAAGTACAGTAACCAGTGATTTCTGAATCTAAAGTTAGTTAATGTTTAGTGAATGTTGATGAATTTCAGTTACACATAATAGACAATTTCACTATGTGGAGTGAATTGAATTTCTTGTATAATCTAATCATATGTTTGACTGAGTATTAAAGGTGTCTAGTTCTTTAACTACAGCTGTACATGCACATTGTTCTTCATTCATGCTGTTAATTATGTTTTATTTTCTTTTAACAAAAACATTAGACATCCAATAAAATCTTTGCATAAGAATATTAGCTTCTCTCCTCTACTAGCCCCCAAACTTTATATAAACTCACTCAGCAGTTGTTTGTGAAGTACTTTCAAATCCTTAGCCAAAAAGCACTATGAGCCTGATTCATAGTCCCCCGAGTTAATAAAAAGACACCAACTGATTTCAGAATCAAGCCTCATAGAAATGTGAAGAGTTGTTGCTAATTTTCACCCAGTTTCTCATTACCAGTGGCAAGAGCTCAGGCCACTCAGATGTTTTCCCTTCCAGTTTTGTTCTACCCTTTTTCTACTCACCTACACAAATCCACCTTTAAGTAGCATCCATGGTAATACACCTTTCAGATGCCAGCTTCACCGTGCAGGAATGGGAAAAGATGTTCTTGTGGTTCAAGCATATGATTGGGCTGGAAAAGATCTGGGCGCTGGTTCCAGATTGAGCAAAAACTTCCTCTGTGACTATGGAGGAGTCACTTAGGCCAGAATGTTCAAGTATGGTTGCCTAACTATGAACAACCAAGCTCCATATTTGAGTTCCTAAATGGGAGTTTAGGACACCTGTAAATCAGGCCACTTATTTTAACTTTAAGCATCTACATATGGAAATTTTGGCCTAAACGCTCTGTATCTCAGTTTTCATGTCTTTAAAAAGTCAGATACTACTACTTACCTACCTATCTCACAAAGGCATTTTGAGTAATTAATTTATGCTTATGCTGTGTTTTTAGATTCTCAGATAAAAAATGCTATGGAAATGTAAATCATCATTTATAAAATATGACCAATACACTGCTTTAAGTCCTGTTCTTATTGTATGCTGTACTGATGCACCATTTAACTCCACTCCTCTCTCTGCTGCTTTGGGCTGTCCACCATTTCCTTTCACTCCAAGAAAACAGAAATGTTTCTACCCACCCGACATACTCTTTCCATTCTTTGAAGGCTTCTCTTGAAAAAGACAGTGTGCATATTGAGTTGGCACTCTACCAGGAAGGGCTAACAAATGGCAGATTAAGTGGCAACACGGAAAAGAATTTCAAGCATGTATTATACTTGCTCAGAGTTCAGCATGGAACTTTAAGATCATCACTGCACTATACGCAGCCAGGCCTGGGAATTCCATTGCAAAGCAATTACAGATTCAAGGAGAATACCTTTGCTCTGACAATGAACCATGTTGACATTCTACAGTTCTCAGTGAAACAAGCTCAGCATAGCCTTCTGGGAGAGCTGAGAATGTTCTGTGTTCTTGCTTCTTTTCATTTTCCATCCTCCTCCCCCCTTTCCCTCTCCCATCAACCCCTCCATCCAGAGGGGAGAGTTATTTCAGACTAACCAGGAATTACCCTATGTCAGTCTTAAGGATGCTGTAACAGGAGAGGTTCGCTTCATCCCATATAATCCTTTCCATGTACCAGAATCTAAAACTAACCAGAATATCCAGGTTCCTCCTCTGCACTATACTGAGATATAAAAGCAATGTGGTATATTGTTAGATGCGGGTTTACCGTATTGTGCCTTTAAAAACAAGTTATTTTTCCCCCCTTGATGAGCTGGTTTTCTCTAGTTAAAATATGCCCCAATTATAACATCAAGACAAATGCATTCAGAGGGTGGGATTTTCAAAACCACTCAGCATTGGCCTAAGTCTACTCCCACTGAAAACAGTGGCAAAACTCCCACTGATGTGACTGGGAGCAGTTAAGCCGATGCTGAGCACATATGAAAATTCCACCCAAGATGTCTACAAATTCCCTTGAGTTTATCATTAAAAACCTAGTGCATGCATAGGGATTACGGTAAGAGGAAAGTGATCCCCCACTACCTCTTTTCAAACTTGCTGCATAAGCACACTGGTAATTTGACTGATTAAAAAATATACATACCAGTTGGCTTGCCTATTGAAAATGTACACTCCACCAGCCTCAACAGCATCTCTATATTTATATTAAGATGCTTTAGAACACCTGAGAGCTAAGGCCTCAGATCGGCAAAGCGCTTAAGAACGTGTTTTAATGGGAAGTAAGCATGTGCTTATGTGTTTCAATGAATCAGGGACTAAATTCTCAAAATTGCACACACTATTTTGCACATCTAAAAACAAAATTCAGCGCATGCAACATATTTTCACTCAATGACCCGTTCTCCTCTCACTGTAACTATTGTTGTCAAAGGGGTTATTTCCAATTTACACCAATGTAAAAGGAGGAAAATCAGGTCCATTATATTCTTTGTCATGAGACTATATTCTTCACTTGCAGGAGATGGGCTCATTGGGCCAAATTCCTCCCTTTACTTCAGCGGAGTTACACTAAGAATGAGTTTGACTATGTGTTGTTTTATCTCTAAGGTGATCTTATGACTCTTGTTTTGGAAATGCAATGATCACATGCAGGCGAGGATTTCCAGAGGCCTTTCATTAGGGATAAATAATCATCTCTACTGAAATACATTTGATTATCTGCAATGACTATGAAGGAAAGAAAGCTGAAAGGAAATAAATGAAGAAACAGCATCAAGGATGTGGATACAACTGTGCTTGTATTTGAATGTCTTTACAAATAAGGAACAGCTAAAAGAGATTGAAGTTACAAACCCAGGTATGGTACAAGAGTGCCTGCATTGAAATTCCATTACTTTTCTTTATTCACTGTGATACATTCAAACAGAAGTGCTCTGGCTAACAGCCACAAAATAAAGTAAATCTAGAATAAAAAAGGCAGGAGAAGTCTGTCAAATACATATGGTGATTACTCATATTTTTAAAGCATTAGTAACTGTACGTATCTGAGTCCAAACACCCAGCAAGGAAGAGTTCCACAGTTTTGAACACTGCACCTGCTATCAAAAACATCTTTAGGCTCCTCTAGCAAAAATGGCTTTCAGAACTAGAGCCAAAGCCTCTAGAAAGATAAAGCACCATCAGGAGTGTGTTTTCCCACACCACAAAAATTAGTAAAGTGAAAGAAAAATAAGGCTTAACTGAATTACAATTTTCCTATAAAGCTCAGGAACAAGCCTACCTAGACTCAATCTTGCTCAGCTCAGCCATTTTGCTGGACAGCGCTGCACTTTGCCCCAGTAACATCTGTGCAGTGCATAACTCAACGAGCTTCAGAAGTTAGCGAGAGATGCATGGATGGAATGGAGACTAGAGTCTGAATCGGTGTCCACCTTCCTATTTAAAGAGTGGCAACAGGCTGCCATGACACCAGCCTAGCAATGTTATTTAAATACAGTGGTGTAATCCACCTGAGAAATATTATGTATAGAAAGTTCTTTGTTTTACCGACATTGTTTGCTGAGCAACAGTATTTGGCTGGGTTTTTCAACCCATAAGAAAGTAGTTTTTGTTGGAATTATGATTTTGCTACGGTAAAATTACAGGCATCAATGTCTATAAGAGACACCAGTGCATCATTTTATCCATATTTCGGATTATGTCCTACAATTTGTAGAAGTGACTAACATGGCTACCCCTCTGATACTAGTCCTACAATTTGGCTCTTTCAATTAGCTCTATTACAGCTGCAGAACTGGTGAGCTGTGCGTGTCAAGAACTGCTCATAACTTGCAATTTTGAAAGAAAACTGCCCCAAATGCTGTAAGAAAAAATAAGAAGTCAAAATCTGAGTTAAGGTACACTGTCAAAGTGGGGTGGCAGAGATACACATAGAAATCTAGTTAACAAATCTTTTCTTTCTTTCTCATCCATCTGTGGGAAGGGCACTGATTTTCAAGGGATGGAAGGAAAAATGCAGTAACAACTACATCATCCTCTCTCCTATTTACTTTAAGGCCTTACAATTTAGGAAGCTAAGAAGACTAAGGATAGTTCTTCTCCCCTCCCAAATGGCTTGCACTGCTGGAGGGGACACTGACGGCTAGAAATTTTCCATGATTAAAGATCTAGATAAGTCACAAAAGGAAACAACTCTGTTCCCCCTATACACCTTCTATACAATATATGTATAGGGACACTGTCATGTTAACAATTGTGGCCCAGATGCTAAAAATTTAATCCCATGCATAACTCTACTTAAGTGAACAGAACTCAATGGCACCGCTTGCGTGACTCAAATTCCACGTATGCCTGGCTTTGCATGATTATGGCCTAGATGTTTAAAAAGTATTTTCTTACCTATGTTACTCTTAAAGCCTCAAATCACTCAAATGTTACATTTGGAAAAATCACATCTATTTATTTACCCTTTATGTTATTTGCATGACATTCATCTTCAACAATGTGAGCCTAGTCTCTCTTGCACTCTGGTTCTCATGCACTAGCACTATAATGCAACATTTGGGTGGCAAACACTGCAGGTGGGGGTTTGTTGTTAAACACCCCTTTTTACCTCCGATATCAGAGAAATATTTTCATTTAAAATTTCAGATTAAAACATTTCTATTAATCCTGTGTTTGGGGTACAAACAAAACAGGTGTGAGTTACCCGGCAGCATTCCTTTCATACAACTCTTTGGAGACTCTTCAGATTTTGTATTGTTTACCAACCCCCAAATTAATCTTAATTTGCTAGAACTGCAAAGTCAGCAATTCCACCTGAGCTCTCCCCTCCCACCAGTTTTTCTTCCTCCTCAAATTAACATTTTCTAACTGCAATTATGTCACACAATCACCTTCCAAAGAACAAGGTGTCCTGCTTGTAATTTTATAAATTATGTCCAGGTGTTTCAAAATAGAATCACACATATTCGTAACAATAGAAAACAAGGCTTTTCCTTGGATAAGTAATTAAGGCTATTAAGTGCTTTCTGAAAGGTTCATTGTCTTTATCCATCCCTACATTCAAGATAGTTGCCTTTGATCCAGTAACAGATCTGTGCATATTTGAGGGGTGTGATGCGAACAGCCACATTGAAATCCTGTGGGGAACCATTCATGTCCACCCACTGATGCCCTGAAAATATTCCAATAATTTTACGCTCCCATTTCTGATGCTGTCTCTTCCACATCCTCACATACACCCCGGACCCGCTCGCCCCTGGCTGGGCATCACACTGCTGATACAAGAGGTCAAATGTTTCATCTTTGACATCACAGAAACGGTAAACCAGATTTCCCGGACGATCATTGTCATAGCCAGAGAAGTGAATCCTCCCTCCAGGCAACTGTCTAGCTGATGGGCTCACACCTATCTTCATAAATTTTCTTTTGTGCGGCTTCTTGAGCTCCAACAGGGCATAGTCATAATCCATGCCGATATCATTGGCGTTTCCTTTGATCCATCCTTTAGGGACGTGTGTCCGTTTCACTCGGATCCACTGGAATTTCATTTTTTCAGGCTTTGTTGAGCTTGTGATATTAGCCCCTTTGTTACCATCTTTCACTTTAGGCTTCAGGAAGCCCACCCTCAGTTTCTGGGCTCCTTTGACGTAACTTTTGCCATCGTGGATGCAGTGAGCTGCGGTAAGGACGTGCTTTTCTGCCACCAGCGTCCCCGTGCAACCTGTGGACAACTTCACCGAAGTGGAGAAAGGGTAATTCAACAAGAAGTCCTTGCCAAAAATGCTAAATCTGCTGTCGTAGCCATAAATCTGCCTCTTTGTTCGAGATCTGCTTTGTGACCCATCACTGCCACGGCTGATAATGTAAATGCCTACTTCAGTTTCAACAAGACTACCGTTGGCATACAAGGTCTCATAGGACAGGTAGTCCTTCACTTCTTCGTACGTCGGCAGCGGGGAACGCTTGTGGCACTCTAGGCCGCAAGAGGATACCACCTCCAGTTTGGTTTCTGCATCAAACTGTGGTTTGTCTAGATTAAGGGTAGATTGTGGCAGGATTACTGGAACTTTGTAAGATGGCCAGGTTGGTTTCCAGCGGGAATTGGACGGTAGAACATCCTTCACAGTGCACAGGAAGAGGATCAAAGTTGGCACACCTGCCATGCTGAACACCAATCTGGGGAAAGAAAAGAATCCTCTGGTTATTAAAGCAAACATTCATTCACCACTGCAAAGCAATAGTTTGCTAGCCCAACAAAATGCCTGGCATTGTTCTGAAATTTTATCCCTACTTAAGGCTAAATCCTGATCCTACTGAAGTCAGTGCACAGGATCAGGCGATTTGTTACTGGGGGAAGGAAAAGTTCTGCATAATACATCATAGCGCACTTAAAGCTTGTACTTGACCTTGGGATTACTTATGTGGTCTCCTGCCAGTCCTGAGATATCAACTGATTGTTTTTCTGTTCTTGGTAGTATTGTAGGTATAGCACAATTTTATGTCAGGCAGCCTAGATCACACAGCCTGCAGGCTTCACTTCATAAGCCCCCTAAGAAGAGTTCCCTGCTCCCAACCAGTAATTGTAATAGTCCCAATTGTTTCAAATTCCTCTTTTACTGGATATTAGGCTGTCTGCTAGGTTAATGTAGACATTGTAACAAACCCCTCAGGCTGACACTTTCAAATTTGGGTGCCAAGATTAGGAATCTAAATCTAAATTTGGCTACACAGTTGTAAATAGGTGGCCTCCTGGTTCTCCAGAGGTGCTGAGCACCATTGACATCTGGTGCTCAGCATTTTTAGAGGAGCAGAAAAAAATGCCAGGCTATTAGCATATACCTGCATTCAGAGGCTACAATGAATTGACTCATACTCCATTGTTTATATTACAGTAACCCCAAGAGGCCCTCACTGAGACCAGGACCCCGCAGTGCCAGGCACTGTACAAACAAGCAGTAAACAGAGGGCTCCTGCTTCAAGGGGCTTATAATCTTGGTTAACAATTAATCAAGTGGATGAAGTAAATACATGGGTGGCATGTTTCTGTAGCATTGGTATATTAGAGACTTGCTTCCCCTGCAGTTTGAGACAGAGGAGGATTTCTAGTCTATTTAACGTACTTTACCCCTTAGGCTTGCATTGGGAAAGTCTGGCTATTATGTGAGGGTAGCTAACGAAGAAAAGATTATAGGTACTGAAGGAACTTTCAGCTAACATATTGACTTATTCCACAGTAAATTAAATTAATTAGAAATGCAAACCAACCCTCTCACAGCGCAGAGGGACTGTAAATGTGTTTATGAACCACAGGCAGACTGTCGCAAGCAGCAGAGATCAAAGAAAATGTGTAACTGAAGTTTATTTGAAAATTAGCCATACAGCTGAATCGCTGCAGGAGCCATAGTGCTCGGTGCGAGAAGGCAGGCAGGACTTCTCTTGAACAAGGATTATACAAACAAAACATCACAATTATGTTGAGCTTATGTATATTGAAACCCTGCTGGTTACACTGATAATGGCTGCATGATCATTCCTGAAATGCCTCAAGTGCATAAACTACAACAAACGGTTGCAGAAGGTGTCTAAGAACTAAAAAAAAAAAAAGTCTCCCCAACTCTTTACAAAACAGTTCTCTGTTCCTAAGCTGTGTTGGGGAGCCCTTCGGGAACCATGGGCTTCTAGAGGATAAAGGTGTCTGATTCAAATCAAATCAAATCAAAGCTGTCTGGGGGGGGAGGGATAGCTCAGTGGTTTGAGCACTGGCCTGCTAAACCCAGGGTTGTGAGTTCAATCCTTAAGGGGACCACTTAGAGATCTGGGGCAAAAATTGGGGATTGGTCCTGCTTTGAGCAGGGGGTTGGACTAGATGACCTCCTAAGGTCCCTTCCAACTGTGATATTCTATGATTCAAATATTACTTCTGGATAATTTTACAGTCAGCATCATTTGTAGTAATCGATGCTAAGGCAAAGGTAGGCAAAGCTCATCTTTCAGAATGAACATGATATATTAAGGAAGAGTCAATATGGCTTTTGTAAAGGGAAATCATGCCTCACCAATCTATTAGAATTTTTTGAAGGGGTCAACAAGCATGTGGACAAGAGTGTTCCAGTTGATATTGTGTATTTGGACTTTCAGAAAGTCCCTCATCAAAGGCTCTTAAGCAAAATAAGAAGTCATGGGAAAAGAGGGAAGGTCCTCTCATAGATCAGTAACTGGTTAAAAGATAGAAACAAAGAAAATGGTCAGTTTTCACAATGGAGAGAGGTAAATAATGGGTTCCCCTAAAGATCTGTACAGGGACTAGTGCTGTTCAACATATTCATAAATGATCTGGAAAAGGGGATAAACAGAGAAGTGGCAAAGTTTGCAGATAATACAAAATTACTCAAGACGGTTACATCCAAAACTGAGTGTGAAGAGTTACAAAAAGACCTCATTAAACTGCGTGACGAGGCGATAAAATGGCAGATGAAATTCAATGTTGGTAAGTGCGAAGTAATGCCCATTGGAAAACATAAAATCCCAACTATATTACAAAATGACAGGGTCTAAATTAGCTGTTACCACTCAAGAAAGAGCTCTAGGAGTCATTGTGGATAGATCTTCAAAAACATTTGCTCAATCTGCAATAGCAAAAAAGTGAACAGAAAGTTAGGCACCATTAGGCCAGGGATAGATAATAAGACAGTAAATAGCATAATGTCACTATATGAATCCATAGTATGCCCACAGCTTGAATACTAAGACTGTTCAGTTTAGAAAAGAGACAACTAAAGGGGATATGATTGAGGTCTATAACATTTTGACTGTTGTGAAGGAAGTGAACAGGGAAGTGTTATTTACCCCTTCACATAACACAAGAACCAGGGGCCACCCAATGAAACTAAGCAGCAGCAGGTTTAAAACAAACATAAGGAAGTACTTCTTCACACAATGCACAGTGAACCTGTGGGAATCATTTCCAGAGGATGTTGTGAAAGCCAAAAATATAACTGTGTTCAAAAAAGAATTAGGTAAGTTCATTGAGGAAAGGTCCATCAATGGCTATTAGGCAAAATGGTCAGGGAGACAACTAAACCTCTGAGTGGCAGAAGCTGGGACTGGACAACAGGGAATGGACCACTTAATAAT
This sequence comes from Chelydra serpentina, assembly GCA_037349315.1. Taxonomy (NCBI): domain Eukaryota; kingdom Metazoa; phylum Chordata; order Testudines; family Chelydridae; genus Chelydra; species Chelydra serpentina. The sequence goes on along the minus strand of JBAIAC010000004.1, from coordinate 22,757,900 downwards.
TGCCCTGTTCTGTTCATTCCCCCTGAAGTATCCGGCACTGGCCACTGTCGGAAGACAGGATATTGGGCTAGACTGACCATTGGTCTGACCTAGCATGGCCTTCTTACATTCAGGACTAAGCTGCGTTTCACAGCAAATTAGATTTCTGCCACACCACTAAAAAAGGAGATAAGACGTGCAGATTATAGACTTGGTGAATGGGGGCTGAGCATAGTGCCCCAGTTCCTAGCCCCAGAAGTGGTTATACGGTTTTCAGAAATAACTAGTGATTTGGGGTGCCTCGATTTTTGAATGCCAAACAACAGACACCTTAAAGGTGCCTGATTTTCAGAAAGTGTTGAGCCCCCACCCTCTGAAGGGTGCATAATGTTAGGCACCCACCATCATTAGTCACTTCTGGAACATCTGGAAAATCTTAGCCAGCCTTGAATATCAATAGTAATCACAAAATCAGAGACCTCATAAGACTGGGAAATGGCTGCTCATTTATTCAGCTAGAAATGTTGACTTCTCATGCTCCCTTTCCTTCCCTGCATCCTGAATTTACACACATACATGATTTAGACAGAAAAGTGTTGGATTAATATTAGAAACCAGCAGGGTCTTGCTAAATCTACGGAATTAGACAGCCGCAAATTGCAGAAAGATGGCACGGTGAGCATTGGTTGTATAAATTGTGAGAGGAAAAGTACAGAATAACAAACTAACAAAACCAAATCTTACCATTCCAGCTCTGTAGACCATATGTTCTTGCATCAGTCAACTGAGAACTAACCTTATTTGTGATAGGGAGGACCATATGTGGGAACCATTAGGAACTGAGTATAGATGTCTTCCTGGCTAAGTAGAGCACAAGGTAATGTATTCCATTATTGGAACTGCACACTAACATGCTTCTTTTTGGTCCTCTGTCTTTCCCAGAGTTCTAGAGCAACATGAAGATCTCCCCTTATGACATATGAAGTTTCACACATATACATCTGATCCCTTTTTAATTAATCTGTCACATAAAGCCACTCCTAGTGACACAACTGCCACTCACCCTTAGCTGGTTTATTTTAGGAGTGGGCACGAGGGGGAGAATGAATCTGTTTCATGCTGTAAACCAGTGGTTTTCAATCTTTTTTCATTAGCAGACCCTTAAAATTTTTCAAATGGAGTTACGGAACCCTTTGGAAATCTTAGACATAGTCTGTAGACCCCTGGGGTCTGCGGACCACAGGTTGAAAACCACTGCTGTAGACCATCATTTGTCCAAAGCTGAAAGTTTCCCCTTCTATGTGTAAATGTAGTTTCAGCCAGCAGAGGGTAGCCTTCCAATGAGGAGAATAAAAAGATGAGTGTGTTGGAACTGTACATGTGCCCAGAAAACATGTTTCCAAAGAATGAATCACATCTGTGCCTACTATGAACTTTTTTAAAGCGGGCTTTACAGCAATTAATGCATTTGTGTAAAGCTTCCTGTAACTTTTCCCTGTCTTTAGTGCTGCCTGATCCCATTGTGAGTTTACTGGATGTAAAGGCCATTTCATCAGCTACTATTCTGTTATCTCAGTTCTTATCAACACATAAATAAGGCACTAGAGAGAAAATATTAAAAGCTTCTGGGTCAGATTAGTAGCCAAAACTGATTCCAGAGTGGGACATTTGTTTCAGTCTGTGTAATGTATCCAGATAATAAATAACTATTGTTTCACTGTTAAAGTCTAAGAAATTCAGGCAGGTATGTATCTAAACAAGCTTATTCTGATGTATAGTAAGTAGAACACATTTTGTATAATTTATCATGGGATGCAAACCACTGCATGTCATTTCTTTCAATACAGGGGAATCATCTTAAAAAGTTGTCTGAGGGAAACGTGAGTCTATTTTTCAAAGCTAGTGGATGTTCCCTAATTCTGAAACCAAAATTAGGCACCATGCCAAATTTATTCCAAGGGAGCCTAGTATTTACCCCTTCATTTCTAGTTTTAAAGAAAATAAATAGTAGGCAGGACATTTCTGTGCCATATTACCCTTGAACTGGATTCAAATCATGAAAGCCTTGCTCAGAGATGTCAGAAAACAAGATAAAAGGGAAAAGAAATGAAGCACATTTTGACTGATTATTGTAACATATTTTTAGTTCATTGGTGAGAATACTGTTCTGCAACGTACCACTGTTTATACTGTAGAAACTATTGTTCTGTTTTTATTGAATTCTGAGAGAGACAATGTAGGTGATGTAGTTGCTTTTACTGGACCAACTTCTGTTGGTGGAAGGGACAAGCTTTCAAGCTCTTCCTCAGGTCTGAAGAAGGTAACCAGTGTCCAATCAAAGACATTACCTCACCTACCTTTGTCTCTCTCATATCCTGGGAGCAAGATGGCTACAATGACACTTCAGTGAATTATGTCAGAAGTGCTGCACACTCTTTTACTCAATACAAAATATTGCTCTGCTATGCAGGATAGGAACCTCCAGAAAGTGTTTTGTACATGATTCAGTGTGATAATGGCATTACAATTGCTTTGGGAATGGAAACACTGACTGCTACTCTGGGGTTCCCCATGCTACTAAAACACTTGCAGACACATTTTCCTGTCTGCAATAGACAGGCATGCCTTAAGAAAATGCTGGTGAAAGAGAACTGCCTTGTTCGGAGTGTACATGAATCATCTTCTAATAAGCAAGTACATTTTTGGAAGAGTTCAGCATTCAGGGGTGGTACTCATAATAGACTGTAAAATGAAAATAAATCCTGGAACATACAGTGTGAAATCCTATGACCAGACAAGTCTCCATTACATTTTGAAATGAAGAAAGTTTTTCCATAGGGCTGTGACAAAAAAACCAACCAAAACCTACCTCAATCCAAATGACAGAAATGAACCAAATTACTGTTACCACTGTGCCAAAATACCTCAGCTGCTTTTCTTAGTCATGAAACTTGTTAAAACACAGAACTAACCGAGCACCAGTTTAAGAGCTACCAAAGCCCTCAGTGCAATTAAAACATAACACGTATACATTAGTCTGTCAGTGACACTGAACAGTGAGGCCAGTGGCAGAGTAAAGTTTCACCTATTCTGTCCCTTCTCCACTAGTTTGAAGATTATAAGAAGAGATGTGCTGGAAAACCAGAAACAGATTTCGATACTAGCATGCCAGAGGTATCTGCCAACATATACAGTAGGCACAGCAGGCATTTTGGCACATGTACTAGAGTAACACAAAAAAAGAAATAGAACCATATTTATATTTTTACCAATTAGTTCAGTTTCTTTAGAAGATTTTTCTGTCTGCCTCCCCACCCACCCCCATCCACTTTTCCCCCTAGCTATAAAACAGTTTTGGTTTTCATTACACAGGATCACAAATTATGGACCATTCTCTAAATTAGCAAATTGTAAGTGATGATATGCATGGTCACTGATTTCAACCAACCTGAGCGATACACACTGTAATGTAGTGTGACAGGAGTTATTGTAGTTGCCCAAACACTGTTCCCTAGGGCAGTGATTCTCAACCAGGGGTATATGTACCCCTATTGTACACAGACATCTTCCAGGGGGCGCATCAGCTCATTTAGATATTTGCCTAGTTTTACAACAGGCTACATAAAAAGCACCAGCCAAGTCAGTACAAACTAAAAGTTCATACAATGACTTCTTTATTCTGCTCTATACACTGAAACGAGAGTACATTATTTATATTCCAGTTGATTTATTTTATAATTATATGGTAAAAATAAGAAAGTAAGCAATTTTTCGGTACTAGCGTGCTGTGACACTTTTGTATTTTTGTGTCTGATTTTAAGTGAGGTGAAATTTGGGGGTGCGCAAGACAAATCACACTCCTGAAAAAGGTACAGTAGTCTGGAAAGTTTGAAAGCCACTGCCCTATGGGACATTACAAAGCGGATCTCCACTCGAGCTATCACCCACCCTCAGAACAAGACTGAATGACCCCAACTGTAGCAATAGCCTAAAATACAGGTAATTTAATATATTTCTTTAACAAAAATGGATTATCAATAGACCTGCAGCCATTCGGTGCAGAGCTCAGCACCACAACTCCTTACCTAGGAGAACCTGCTCCAGCTGCTGGCTATCGTGAATGTCTCCTGGGTGTCACCCAGTGTGACATAAAGCAAACATGATTTTTTATCAGCTATTTTCTCATAAGATGCTCTGCCAGTCCCTGTTTGTATTTCAAAATAATGTAATCTGCACAATGTCACTTCTACTAGGCATGTTTTTTCTTCTATTTAAAAATTAACAACTAACGAATGATTATAGCTTGAAAAAGAAGTGTTTGCATCCAACAAATGCTGATACTATAGTTTCAGGAGTTAGGTGATTTCAGTTCACAATCAGAATCCAAGAAGAAACATTATTCTACTTTTTGTTTGCTAGATATATTTTGGGAGGGCAGGGGGAGAGTGGTTGGCCAGGGTGTGTTCACATTCATATAGATAAGCATTAAACATTAATTTCCACCCAAAGAAATTGCCTCATGCTTCCTAAAAATGTGTGAACAAAACTGAGGGCAGTCAAAATCAGTGGAGGAAAGACAGCTGTCATGAAATAATTCTCTGGATTCTATTAAATTTACCGGCTAGCTTCTTTCTGATAACTAGTGCCAATGATTTCATTCTTCCTAAATAAATAAATAAACGGCACCGGGCTAAAGGTCCCAAGACTATTTCTCAATTAGGAAATGTGATATTGACTTTGGATTCCGCATCTTCTAGCCTGAAATAGTTCTTCTATTTTGTCCGTATCAACTATGTCTGATGATTAGATCTCGGTGAGATTTTGTACTTGTATCTTTCTCAGCACAAAAACTATTTTAACCGAGTAAAGAGACAGCCAGTAATACTTTTAACACATCTTATCTAGGCAGCTTGGTTATCCTCATCCCAGTACCCTTTGTCCACCCCCTGGCTAACGCTGATCCATGGATCAGTGATTTGCTGAAGGAATGTGCTTTTTTTTTTTTTTTTGGTAGCAGACTGTTTGCAGCTCGCAAAAGTTATAGACACAACGACTCCCCCTTAAAAATAGTCAGCATCCCCAGCCCCAGAAGGAATTGTCCCTTCTAGCTTTGTGCAGAGCATATGCCAGCCAGGTCGGTTTACACTTGCACTCCTTTCCAAAACCCTAATGTCCAGGATCGCTTTACGTACTTACCACCTCCTCACATGCAAGTCAGGTTTACAGCTAAGTGCCCCTTCTGAGCAAGATCAGGCAGGTGAAGGGTCTGGTCCCATAACTCCAGGCTGCTCTGCCGCCCTCTGATGGAATCTCTCGCTGACTCAGACCTGCTTCCTCCTATCACCCCCTCAGTGAAATGCTCAGACTCCTACACGCACTTTGGGGTTTCCAGTTGCATTTCCCTTGCGATCCCCAATGCACAACCCCCCTGCATTGGCTAGAAAGCTTCCGAGAGGGGGGAACTGGAAGAGGCAGCTAAGTCCTCCTTGCAGGTGTCACCCCCTAGAGCCCTCCGGCTCCTGCTGCTGCTGCTGCTACCAAAACTTTCCTGCAACCAGCAACTGGCGCCTCCGCAGCGCAGGCGCCGTGCGACCCAACCCGCCCGCACTCCGGATTGCTGGAGCTAGCAGGGGGCTGGCCTGGTGCTGCAGAGCCACTGCCCCTCCCCCCGCGCGGCACCCCCGCTCCAGGCACACACACCCCTTCTGTGCACAAAGAGGAGCCAGCGGCCGCCTCCCTGCACCCGCACCGCTTGCGCCGTACCGTGGTGGGGAGAATTGCAGAGACGCAAGGTGCGCTCCCCAGCGGGGATTTCTGTGGCGAAGATCCTCTGCCCACTCCGCCCTCCCCCTCCAAAAAGCCCCGGGGCTGCCTGCAGCTCCCTTCCAGCCCCAGGGAACGGCCAATGCCTAAGCTGCTTCGGGTTATTTTCCTGCGCCTCTTTCGCTGTTTGAAAACTGGACCCCAAAGCTCCCGGTCCTCTGCTTGGCGTTAACACGGAGCTTGTCACTGCCCTATGTGAAGACTTCCCTGAGAAGTTTATGATCTTAGATGAATAAAATAGATGGGGAAACAGCTGACTCCCCCTAACTAACCCACTCTCGGAATTTCACACCCACCCTGTAGCACACTGAGTTCTACAGGAATGGTATCGCACAACTTACAATAGCGAGGCGGCAGTGTCCCCGGCTGTTAGTGTACAATTGTTATATTATTGCTTGATAAAGGATGTTACAAATGATACTTATAGGCCTTAACTTCTTATCTTGCAGGAGTCGGCTGGTCAATTCAAAGTAAAGGCAGGATGGGCAGGTACTCACACTAATAAAGGCGGTGGGACCAGACCTTAAGGTGTAAGTATGAATTTTATGGGTGAAATCCTGACCCCACTGAAGTCAATCGGAGTCTGCCACTGCCTTCAGTGGGACCAGGATTTCTCCCTTTGTACAAATTTTACTTACTCAGTTTAATAAGGAAGGTTCTGACAAACTTTTTGGCCTGAGGGTCACATCGGGCTATGGAAATTGTATGGCGGGCCATGAATGCTCACAAAATTGGGGGTAGGGGTGTGGGAGGGGGTGAGGGCTCCGGCTGGGGGTGCGGGCTTGGGGGTGGGGCCAGAAATGAGGAGTTCAGGGTGCGGGAGGGGGCGGGGCTGGAGATGAGGGGGTTGGGGTACAGGAAGGGGCTCCAGGCTGAGACCAAGGGGTTCAGAGGGCGGGAGGGGGATCAAGGCTGGGGCAGGGGGTTGGGGTACAGGGGAGGGGTGTGAGGGCTCTGGCTGGGGGTGCGGGCTCTGGCGTGGGGCTGGGGATGAGGGGCTTGGGGTACAAGAGGGGGCTCAGGGCTGGGATTGAGGGGTTTGGAGGGCAGAAGGGGGATCACAGCTGTGGCAGGGGGTTGGGGTGCAGGCGGGGCTCAGGGGTGTTTACAGCAAGTAGCTCCTGGAAGCATGTCCCTCCTCCAGATCCGAGGAGCAGCCCGGCGGCTCTGCGTGGTACGCCGTCCGTAGGCGCCACCCCTGCAGCTCCTATTGGCCAGGAACCGCGGCCAATGGGAGCTGCGGGGGCGGAGCCTGCAGACAGAGCAACGCGCAGAGCCACCTGGCCATGCCTCCCTGTACTACATAGGAGCCAGAGGGGGGTCATGCCGGCTGCTTCCTGGGAGTCGCACGGAGTGGGGCAAGCCCATGACCCCGCTCCCTGGCTGGAGCACCGGAGCAGGGTAAACCCCCGACTCTGCTCCCTGGCTGGAGCACTGGAGCGGGGTAAACCTCCGAATCCGCTCCCTGGTGGGAGCTGAGGGCCAGATTAAATGATCTGATGGGCTGCATGTGGCCCGCGAGTCGTAGTTTGCCGACCCTTGTTATGACTGGTGAATGCTTTCCCACACGTGTAACCTTACACAATGAAGTAGTAACATCAGTGAGGCTCTTCACGTGCATTAATTTGCTCACATGCTTGTTTGCAGGATGAGTCCAAACGCATTTTGTCACGCAGCTCTGCAGTGTATCCCACAGCTATTGCCACGTCATGCAAATATATGATTCTAATTATTTGTATGATATATTATGTTTATATTTATTTTTAATTGCCCATCTTTGTTGAATCTATATAATGATATCTGGCAGGAAAAGAAAAGAAGAGCCAAGAAGAATAGATACAAACACAGATGCAAAAATTCTTCAGATTTGAGGGGGAAATCCCTGTCATTTTTGCCAGAATTCCCTGCTGATTTCCATTAGCCCATGCAGTAAGTATAAATTCTTCAGGAATCAATTTGTGTGCTGACTCGAGCCTTCTCTCTAATCCTAACTTTACAAAGAACTAGTAAAGCTTGAAATGCAGAGAAAACTGTACTAAATAAGCCATAGATTGCTTTTCCATGTGGATACTCTTAGGAGCTGAGATGGTGCTGGAACCTCAGTTGAAGGAATATACAGATACTTTTTCCTTTAATTTATTTTGATTTTGTATTATTAAAAAAACATCAATTCCAGATTCTAGGTGCCCTGTCAGCCAATGAGAATGACCTATTTGGATTCACAAAAGGATTTTAAAGTGAAGGTTAGAAAGAGCAAGGGGGACAACACAGTTAGAAATACATTACGTCACCCAGTTTGGCATCAGCATGTATCATTGCTTCCCTAAAATCATAGAATCATAGAATCTCAGGGTTGGAAGGGACCTCAGGAGGTCATCTAGTCCAACCCCCTGCTCAAAGCAGGACCAACCCCAACTAGATCATCCCAGCCAGGGCTTTGTCAAGCCTGACCTTAAAAACCTCTAAGGAAGGAGATTCCACCACCTCCCTAGGTAACCCATTCCAGTGCTTCACCACCCTACTAGTGAAAAAGTTTTTCCTAATATCCAACCTAAACCTCCCCCCCTGCAACTTGAGACCATTACTCCTTGTTCTGTCATCTTCTACCACTGAGAACAGTCTAGATCCATCCTCTTTGGAACCCCCTTTTAGGTAGTTGAAAGCAGCTATCAAATCCCCCCTCACTCTTCTCTTCTGCAGGCTAAACAATCCCAGTTCCCTCAGCCTCTCCTCATAAGTCGTGTGCTCCAGCCCCCTAATCATTTTTGTTGCCCTCCGTTGGACTCTTTCCAATTTATCCACATCCTTTTTGTAGTGTGGGGCCCAAAACTGGACACAGTACTCCAAATGAGGCCTCACCAGTGCCGAATAGAGGGGAATAATCACGTCCCTCGATCTGCTGGAAATGCCCCTACTTATACAGCCCCAAATGCCGTTAGCCTTCTTGGCAACAAGGGCACACTGTTGACTCATATTCAGCTTTTCGTCCACTGTAACCCCTAGGTCCTTTTCTGCAGAACTGCTGCCCAGCCATTCGGTCCCTAGTCTGTAGCAGTGCATGGGATTCTTCCGTCCTAAGTGCAGGACTCTGCACTTGTCCTTGTTGAACCTCATCAGATTTCTTTTGGCCCAATCCTCTAATTTGTCTAGGTCCCTCTGTATCCTATCCCTACCCTCCAGCGTATCAACCACTCCTCCCAGTTTAGTGTCATCTGCAAACTTGCTAAGGGTGCAGTCCACACCATCCTCCAGGTCGTTGATGAAGATATTGAACAAAACCGGCCCCAGCACCGACCCTTGGGGCACTCCACTTGATACCGGCTGCCAACTAGACATGGAGCCATTGATCACTACCCGTTGAGCACGACCATTCAGCCAGTTTTCTATCCACCTTACCGTCCATTCATCCAGCCCATACTTCTTTAATTTGCTGGCAAGAACACTGTGCGAGACTGTATCAAAAGCTTTGCTAAAGTCAAGAAATAGCACATCCACTGCTTTCCCCTCATCCACAGAGCCAGTTATCTCATCATAGAAGGCAATTAGGTTAGTCAGGCATGACTTGCCCTTGGTGAATCCATGCTGACTGTTCCTGATCACTTTCCCCTCCTTTAAGTGGTTCAGAATTGATTCCTTGAGGACCTGTTCCATGATTTTTCCAGGGATTGAGGTGAGACTGACTGGCCTGTAGTTCCCCGGATCTTCCTTCTTCCCTTTTTTAAAGATGGGCACTACATTAGCTTTTTTCCAGTCATCCGGGACCTCCCCCGATTGCCATGATTTGTCAAAGATAATGGCCAATGGCTCTGCAATCACATCGGCCAACTCCTTTAGCACCCTCGGATGCAGTGCATCCGGCCCCATGGACTTGTGTTCGTCCAGCTTTTCTAAATAGTCCCGAACTACTTCTTTCTCCACAGAGGGCTGGTCACCTCCTCCCCATACCGTGCTGCGGAGTGCAGCCGTCTGGGAGCTGCCCTTGTCTGTGAAGACAGAGGTAAAAAAAGCATTGAGTACACTAGCTTTCTCCACATCCTCTGTCACAAGGTTCCCTCCCTCATTCAGCAAGGGGCCCACACGTTCCTTGACTTTCTTCTTGTTGCTAACATACCTGAAGAAACCCTTCTTGTTACTCCTAAAATCTCCAGCTAGCTGCAACTCCAAGTGTGATTTGGCCTTCCTAATTTCACTCCTGCATGCCTGAACAATATTTTTATACTCCTCCCTGGTCATTTGTCCAATCTTCCACTTCTTGTAAGCTGCTTTTTTGTGTTTAAGACGAGCAAGGATTTCACTGTTAAGCCAAGCTGGTCGCCTGCCATATTTACTTTTCTTTCTACACATCGGGATGGTTTGTTCCTGCAACCTCAATAAGGTTTCTTTAAAATACAGCCAGCTTTCCTCGACTCCTTTCCCCCTCATGTTATTCTCCCAGGGGACCTTGCCCATCAGTTCCCTGAGGGAGTCAAAGTCTGCTTTTCTGAAGTCCAGGCTCTGTATTCTACTGCTCTCCTTTCTTCCTTGTGTCAGGATCCTGAACTCGACCATCTCATGGTCACTGCCTCCCAGGTTCCCATCCACTATTGCTTCCTCTACTATTTCTTCCCTGTTTGTGAGCAGCAGGTCAAGAAGAGCTTTTCCCCTAGTTGGTTCCTCCAGCACTTGCACCAGGAAATTGTCCCCTACACTTTCCAAAAACTTCCTGGATTGTCTGTGGACCGCTGTATTGCTCTCCCAGCAGATGTCGGGGTGATTAAAGTCACCCATGAGAACCAGGGCCTGTGATCTAGTAACTTCTGTTAGTTGCTGGAAGAAAGCCTCGTCCACCTCATCCCCCTGGTCTGGTGGTCTGTAGCAGACTCCCACCACGACATTACCCTTGTTGCTCACACTTCTCAATTTAATCCAGAGACTCTCAGGTTTTTCTGCAGTTTCATACTGGAGCTCTGAGCAGTCATACTGCTCTCTTACATACAACGCAACTCCCCCACCTTTTCTGCCCTGTCTATCCTTCCTGAACAGTTTATATCCATCCATGACAGTACTCCAATCGTGTGAGTTATCCCACCAAGTCTCTGTTATTCCAATTACGTCATAATTCCTTGACTGTGCCAGGACTTCCAGTTCTCCCTGCTTGTTCCCCAGGCTTCTTGCATTTGTGTATAGGCATTTAAGATATCTCACCGATCGTCCTGCTGTCCCAGTATGGGGCAGGAGCCCTCCCCTCTTGCACTCACTTACTTGTGCTTCCTCCCGGTATCCCACTTCCGCACTTACCTCAGGGCTTTGGTCTCCTTCCCCCGGTGAACCTAGTTTAAAGCCCTCCTCACTAGGTTGGCCAGCCTGCTTCCAAAGATGCTCTTCCCTCTCTTCGTCAGGTGGAGCCCGTCTCTGCCTAGCACTCCTTCTTCTTGGAACACCATCCCATGGTCAAAGAATCCAAACCCTTCTCTCCGACACCATCTGCGTAGCCATTCGTTGACTTCCACGATTCGACAGTCTCTACCCCGGCCTTTTCCTGCCACAGGGAGAATGGACGAGAACACCACTTGCGCCTCAAACGCCTTTATCCTTCTTCCCAGAGCCACGTAGTCTGCAGTAATACGCTCAAGGTCATTCTTGGCAGTATCATTGGTGCCCACGTGGAGAAGCAGGAAGGGGTAGCGATCTGAGGGCTTGATGAGTCTCGGCAGTCTCTCCGTCACATCACGAATCCTAGCCCCTGGCAAGCAGCACACCTCTCGGTTTTCCCGGTCAGGGCGGCAGATAGATGACTCAGTCCCCCTGAGGAGAGAGTCCCCGACCACCACCACCCTCCTCCTCCTCTTGGGAGTGGTGGTCGTGGAACCCCCATCCCTAGGACTGTGCATCTCATGCCTTCCAATCAGTGGAGTCTCCTTCTGCTCTGTTCCCTCAGATGCATCATTCACTCCACTCTCTGCACTAGTGCCTGTGGAGAGAACATGAAAACGGTTGCTCATCTGAATATGCGTTTCTTGTACATGGACTTGTCTCATACTCTTTCCTCTTCTGGAGGTCACATGCCGCCAATTATCCTCGCTGGTCTTCTGTCCCCGCTGCGCAGCCTGCTCTGAATCCTCACAACACTGCGCCCGCTGAAGCCTATCCTGACGTCTATCCAGGAACTCCTCATTTTCTTTTATGGAACGCAGGGTTGATACTCGTTTCTCCAGACCTTGAATCTTCTCCTCCAATATGGAGATCAGCAGGAAGAGGGAATGAATATTAACCACATTGTCTCACTTTTTCCTCTTCCCCTTTCAGCTCTTTCCCTTACTATCCCGACTTTCTCTCTGTCAACTACCACGAACAAAAGCAAGAGGAAAGAAGGGATTATGAATAACTCTAAAGGGATTACTTCATCTCCAGACAAGAGCCAAAACAGGCACAATCCTAGAGTAGCACTTAGATATTATGTTGACAGGTGCTATAGCAAAATTTAAGATTGATAGATATAGACAGACAGATAATATGAGTAGGGAATTAAACCACTCAGTAGAGTCTGTAGGACTCTTCGAGAGGGGTGAAGCCACAAGTAAAGTGCTGTGGTAAGGTAGCTTGAAATTAAAATTGATTTTGAAGCAATTGGTTCCCATAGCTGTCAACGCCAGACACTTTTGAATAAAATCTTCCTCAATTTTAGCTTTTTTATTGTTTTTAATAAACGCTTACACTGAACCATAAATTCACACATCTTTACAAACAGATTAAGACACATTTCCTGCTCCAGAGAATTTATAATCTAAGACAACCAAAACAATCACAATACACTGGACAACTATTCAAAACAAAAGAGAGAAGCTGGAGGTGGAGATCCTTAGAGATGAAAAGAAGGGAGCAGGAGTTGCTTGAAGAGATGGACAGAGGCATCTGGGAGTTCTGGGTTTAGATCCCAGCTCCTCTCCCTGTGAGACCTTGGACAAGTAACTTGGTCTGTGCATGCCTCAATTTCCCATGTGTAAAAAGCAGCACTTTCTAACCTAATTGGGATGTTGTGAGGAGAAATTTATTAAGGTTTTGTGGTACTCAACATCAGGAGCCCTGGGGTGCAGTTCCCTCAGCTGACCCCAGGGCTAGTCGGTACCGCCTTCAGGCAGGTTAATGAGCCCAGATGGGCTGCTGCAGAATTGACTGATTGGCCTGAAAGGACCCAACAGGTCAACCTTTAAGCTCAGCAGCAGCAGTAGGTTGCTGGCTGCTCAATGCTTATGTTTGCAATTTCAATCACTTCTGTGCTTGCCTTGTTCCTGTATTGCTCCAATCTGATCCTTCCCTGTTCTGATCGTGCACCAGTCCCCTCAGCCCAGCTCCCTTGCATGGCGTCTGACTGACTCTGACATTGGTTCTGGTTATTGGCTTCTGCCTCTGGCTATGGTATTAACTCCAGCTCTGGCCCTTGGCTTAATTCCTGGTTCCTGACACTGGCTTTGGCTTCTGTCCTCTGCCTCAAACCACGAGGCTAGGTTCTGGCTCTAACCAACAGGTCAGACAACCCATATCTCAGTCCTGACACTGAGAAGGGAGGGTGACAGATTTTAAATGAGGATTTAAAAGAAGAGAGAGAACTCCAGATGGACAAAATCAAGAGAGACTGGTCCATAGCAGGGGAGACAGCATCGGAGAAGGTGAAAAGACCATGGGCATGATTCTCATTTACACTAAAGCCACATTATGCCACTCTTGAAGTGTAAAGGTGCCTTAAAGTGAGAGTAAGGCCCTACCTATCTAGGTATTCATGGGCTCTTATCACCATAGTATCTGATGAAAATAGGAAAAGAAGACGAAGGGAGCAGTAAGGTAACAGCATTGGTCTTTTTCCTCCTTTGGATATTAAGTTAAAATTAGAGGCATTGTAGTTGCAGTTTATTCATACGTGTATTTCCTAGGAAACGAGAGCTCCTAGGATCTTGTGAAATCAGACCACCCCTGCATTAAAAAAATCTTGAATTCTGAGCTCTCTGAGTTATTGAAAGCCATTCTGTAGGCAAACAGTGAGGAGTGGCAACATAAATAATGGTACAGGTATATTAACAGTGCAGTATTATCAAGTGATAACACACCTGCTAACATATGTCATCACCTCATGAACAAGTTGCAAATGAGACAGCCTAGAGCTGGGGCCCTAATGGACTGCACTATCTGGAGATAATTTTTCCTGGCTGAAGGAATCCTCTATTCTGAGATGGAAGTGAAGAAATCTGCATTCTGAACCTGATCCAAATTCCACTGAAGTCAATGGAAAGACTGTCATTGACTTCAGGCTTGAAGTGATGATCAAATGGTGGCCACTGCTACTTTATTTAGAGTTACAGTAGATATTTCAAACCCAACAGTGGGGTCTGGAGGAGAGAATGAAAAGATTGTCACATGGAGGATTATGGCTCAAATGATTCCTCCCTTCTCTTATTGCGGTGGAGATCCAATGCAGTCAGGAATAGGCCAGAGGGGTGCCAGTGGAAAGCAATATTCCTTTCCCTCTGAGCTGTCAGAACCCCCTGCACACAAATATGGTTTGGAGGTTCCAATAGAAGCAGAGAGAGGAGGAGCCCAAGGATAAGATGCTTTAGTCTACATAGCACTTTTGAGGTGTTGTCAGACGCCACCGGTGTGGTACTCTGCTCTTGTTCTATGATGATAACAGTCGTCTGCGTGCGTGTGTTCCCTCTGTGTGCGGCCCCGGCTCTGCGCAGATCGCTGACACAGCAGACCCCGAGAGAACCCCCAATGACCACAGACTCGATAAGGTACGAAGGCACCCGGCCAGGTTTATTGTCAAATGAAGCACAGTAATAGTTTCCCGCAGACTCTACAGGACATACTACGAATATGTGCCCCCTGACAATGGACACAGCTCAGTCAGTGGCGGGACACTCCACTGCCCCCTAGGCCGGACAAAGACACCGCCCCAGGGCTGTATTCTTATACACAGGTACAAACAAGTTACACATCACTCCTGACGTATTGAGGTGCAACCCCTCTACGTAGCAAGGTGCAGCCTCTCACCTTGTACATGTTGGATCGAACAAAACAACTCGATCCATCACATTACCCTTTTACCCCATCTTTAGAATGGGTCAGCCTGTTCCTTGTTATCTGTGTGGAATGTCCAAGTGTTCTGGTACTTTTTAGGTTTTTGTACTTTTGCAACATCAGCCCTTTCCTTGCCAGCTTCTGTGAACAGGGCCTGCCTCTGGCTCACAGCTTAACTTTGCTTTAAGTTAGCAAAGTCTTGACCATTACTTTAGTTCAGGCCTCATACTGAGCCTCTGATACAAGGGTTTATGTTTCAGGGCCTCATCTTACTACATGAGGCAGCAGAATTTGAGGAGAGATGTTACAGGGATTAGGGAACTAGCCTACGATTTGGAAGACCTGTGTTCTATTCTCATCTTTGCCACTGACTCATGGTGTGACCTTGAGCAAGTCCCTTAGCATCTCTGCCTCGGTACCCCATCTGTAAAATGAAGACAATAACACTTTCATAACTCACATGGGTGTTGTGAGGTTAAGTATATTGAAGATTGTCCAGCACTCAGATGCTATGGGAATAGGCGCTGTATAAGTATCTAAGAGTGATTGCAATATAAAATCTTGCTGCCCTGATCAGTATGAATTCCCTCTCCACAGCTTTACAAGGTTGTGAAGATGATGGCGGCTGGGGGAGGCACTTGTTAGTGGTATTAAGAACCAAGATGTCATTCCCATGAGACCCCAAATCCATTGGGGCTGAAACCCCTGGAAGCTGGTCCTTAAGGTTCTATGTTGGTTGGATGGAAGAACTGGGAGCCAAAACCCAAAGTATTTAGGCACCTAACTCCCAGGATGTAAGGACCTAAATACCTTTGAGAATCAGGGCCCAAGTCCTCTGGCTGTTCTATCTTGCTAGCAGTCCCTTTCAACAGTAGGGAATGATGCAGTAAAAAAGGGTAGGGGCCTAAGGAGCCAGAGGTCTGACTTCTTCCTTACACAAAGGGGAGGATTTAAAACTGTTTGCAGCTAACCCTCTCACTATAGCAATAAGGAATTAGACTGTGCACTCCCTTCTGCAGGCAAGAACATGCTGATGCACAACAATGCTCTCATCTTAAAACAGCCAGGGCCTTAGGTAAATCTCTTAAAATCATCAGCAAAGTGAATTGCAACCACATGGAAAACACAACAGGCAACGTTACATTTTGTAAGCACAATAAAACCCAGCCCACATGTACAGAATGTATTTCATGTGGAGAAGCATTTTGACTCCAGCATTCTTAATCCTACACCTTGTTTTGTTTCAGATACAGTGTTAGGCAGCTCATTTCATACCAGTAAATACATTGTCCCATGTGTATATGTACCAGTGTCCTCTACTGGATGGAATAAGAACTGCTCAAACAGTGTCACAGACCCTGTACATCAGTGGTCACCAACCAGTCGATTGCCATACACTGGTCGATCCTGGAGACTCTCCCAGTCGATCGCGATCTCTGGTGGCGTAGCAGAGCTGCAGCTAAGGCAAACTCCCTGCCTTCCCTGGCTCCATGCCACTCCCGGAAGTGACCAGCACGCCCCAGCGGCCCTGGGGGAGGAGGGAGGCAGGGGTCTCTGTGCGCTGCTCCTGCCTGCAAGCACCGCCCCCTCAGCTCCCATTGGCCAGGAATGGGGAACTGTGGCCAATGGGAGCTGCGGGGTTCCTGGCCAATGGGAGCTGCGGGGGCGGTACCTGCAGGCAGGAGCAGCGCACGGAGACCCCTGCCTCCCCCAGGGCCGCAGGGGCGTGCTGGCCGCTTCCAGGATTGGCGTGTGGCCAGGGCAGGCAGAAACCCTGCCTTAGCCCCTCTGCACTGCCAACCAGGAGCCACCCGAGGTAAGTGCTGCCCAGCGGGACCCCGTACTCCAACCCTCTGCCTCGTCCCAGAGCCAGCACCCCATATTCCCTCTGGCACCCCATACCCCCTCATGCACCCCAGCACTCTATCCGAGCCCGAAGCCTCCTCCTGTACCCAAACACCCTCCCAGTGCTTGCACCCCTCACCCCCTCCTGTACCACAGCCCCCTTCCCCAGGCTCACCCCAGAGCCCCCTCCCACACCGCGAACCCCTCAGCCCCAGCCCAGAGCCTGCACCCCCTGCCCAGCCCTCTGCACCAGCCTAATGAAAGTGAGTGAGGGTGGTGGAGCGCAAGCGATGGAGAGAGGTGGGAAATGGAGTGGGCAGGGCAGGCTTCGGGGAAGGGGCAGGGGAGATCCTGGGTTGCCCTTAAATTCAAGAAGTGATCTTGGGCGTAAAACGGTTGGAGACCACTGCTGCACGGCTATCAGTTTCTCGCTTTAGCTCAAGCTGTAGGGGCCTGTGTCCTGTCCCTTCAGATGCTGTAAGGTTCTAAGTAGAGCTGGCTGAAACTCAGGATTTACATTTCACAAGAAATTTTGATATTTTGAAATTTCTCATGAATTGGAAATGTCCAGGGATATTTGTTTCAGAAACACCAACACACAGTGCTTCCAAAACAAAATCTGCTCCCCGGGACTGGTGAAGCTGACAAGAATGTCAGTTTCTGTCAGTAGATGCCTTCCTCTCAGTGTTGCAGCTCCAGGACAGCCCCGCTATGCTGACTGGATCAGGAGTCAAGAAGCCCTGGGTTCTCCAGCCTGGTGCAGTCCATCTGGGGGGGCTGCGCAAGAGCCACGAACCCTGAAAACTCATCCCTGCACTGCCAGGCTCCTGGCACCTTCGGTCCCAGCTCAGTGGCTGGGAGCCTGCTAGTCCTGATAGCCCCAGCTTGATTCAGAAGCCATGTGGTGCGGTTGCCCAGGAACTGTGGACCCTGTAAACCCTGGGGTCCTTGGCCCTGGGGCAGTTTGCATGTTGTGGCTGTCCCAGAGTCAGAGACCCTGGAAGCCTGAGGTCCCCCACCCAGGGCAGTCTACATAGAAAATGTCTATTCAGTTTGAGTTCTAAGTGACTTTTATATGCTGCACACATCCATGAAGTACTGTGTGGCTACAGATTAGTTACAGAACTATGGGAAGACAAAATAGGTAATTTATTTCACAGCTCTAGGGTTCCTTTCCTCTTAATTCACATGCATCAAGAACAATACCACATGCCTTTTATTTAAGAATTTAACTTTAGGCACCCAGCATTGAAAATCTGGGCATAGGTCCTGACTGTCAGCAGTGCTGAGCACCTGCAGCTCCCATTGACTTCAGCTGCAACTGTGGGTCTTCATTTCTTTTGAAAAGCTGAGTCGGGATCTCAGATTGGGCACACAGAAAATGAGGAACACAAAAGTGGTGGCTGCATTTGAAAATTTTGGCCAAAGTGGTTTGAAATGCATAATATAAACAGACTGAAAAAACGGGGAAATATTTTTTCTGCAGTCTTGTTCAGTTATACTAATTGTGGGGATTGCTTGTGATTATTTAAAAATTGATGGTGTCCCTTTGATTTCTAGATGATGAAAACAGGCTGAAATAAAACAGGCATTTGGATTTGCTCCAACAGGACCCAGTTTCATGCAAGGCATATCTTCATAGCTTGTATAAACAGCATAATGATAGAGTGAGGTAATCCCAAAATAGCACCTGAAAAATAAAAGATGCCGTGGAATTAAACTCATCAAGAACTAGGGAGTTTCCTCAAGAACAGATCCTTCAGTGTTATGCAAATATTGGGCCAAATTCACCACTAGCATTTATCTGCGTAGAAAAAATATGCCAGTTAGTCTGTCTGTCTAGTTTAGTTTATTCTATAGTTCGCATCACCCTCGTATCCTAGTAGGACCTGGGGAAGAAACTGTACAGGTGTAGAAGCAGAACCAATTCAAATAAATCTAGGTCCCCTGCTAACTAATTCAGCTGGGTCCCCATCTACAAAGCCCAAGATCCTGTGCATGACTGATTCTCCTTCAACCTGCTTCAGCTCTGAGGGGGAAAGTTTTAGATCCATGATGTAGGGTACTATGGGGAATATGTCCAGAACTACAGTATGAATTTTTCTCAAGGTATCTCCATAGAGCTCTGTCAGCATGAAGCGGCTTGTACTCCACACCTGGCATGTGAATGATAAACATGCGGTTGTTGATTTCACGTGTCCTGGCTGGTTAACTGAGGACCCCTGATAGCAGCAGATTTGGATGAGGCTGGTGACCAATGATGAAGGGAGAGGGGAGTAAGTAAGGAGGACTGCAACAAATGTGGGCAGTGCTAGTACCAAAAGGAGAATGTCCCAGAAGGCCATCATCACTGCTGATACAGGGCTCACCGAGGAGGCTGTTGGCAGAAGCTCTGGAATGGAGCCCTGGTTTAATTTCAAGTTGCCTACACCCTCTACCTAGTGCAGGACAGAGATGGAAACACTGTCTTCCCTTAACTAGAGTGAATCCATCCAGAATGCTGTGGCAGCGCAGGGTATGCTATGAGCCTGAACTTGGCCCATTCTGCCTTTTCCAAGACTCTTTAATATTATCTGATGTGTTTGCTGTCTAGTTCAGTGAGATTCCCCCATTGATGTAATATTGTGACAGGTTACACTACCCACACACACTCCAGGGTGCCACCTGATGTACAGGGGTACCACTGAGCCCACCTATTCCACCAGCCTTTACATGACAGTAGTGAATATTGGGGTGTCAGGGTGTCACAAATATATCCTAAGACAATGTAATCAGAATAACGGACACCTCTCCTTACAGGAGCAGCCAAGAGGCTGGGGAAGAAGTAAAGACGTAGAAACCCTCTCTGCTCTAGCACAGCTAGACAAGGTTGGTGGGGAGCGTCACATTTATTAGAGAACTACTGGTTGGAGGCTGACATGAAAAATGGAACCCCCTGAGCAGGGTTTAGGGACAGCCCCTGACGGGATTTCGAATAACTTCCTTCTCAGTTCTCAGAATGGGGCAGGGGCTGTTTCTCACCAGTGCATTGTCCTTAGACAATTCTTTCCCTCATCTTTCCAGAGTGAGACTGGCCTCTAGCTAGTAGTTGTCTAGAAAGTTTTCCAAGCTCTGAGAGTGTCCACTGTGCAGATCATGGAGGAGATTTTTGTCTCAAGCAACTTATTTAGCTAACCTTTGATCCTTCCCCTTCAGCTGCAGTATATCGTGTCTCAAACCAGGAAAGAACCAGCTGCTTTTTGTATAATTGCTGTGACTTCACCTGCAATGGTATATTCACATCTAGCAACCTTATTCCCAGAAAGACATAGACAAACGAGAGAATTCAGGAAAAAAACAACAAAAATGATTAAGAGGTTGGTAGGAGCTGATGTATGGAGAGCTAATCTCGCATAGTTTGGGTGAGGGGGAACATGATAACTACCTACAAGTATTTGCAGTATATAACACACTAAGAAGGAACTATTTAGCGTGACCCAGGAAAGTCTACTGATAATGGGGTGAGATTAAGAAAGGAACATTTATGCTAAATAGTGAAAACTATGTGGTTGTGAAATACTCTCCACAGAGAAGTCAATCCCTAGGGATACTGGGCAAAGCACTAGACAAAATATTTTGCAGGGAGCAATCCCGTACTTCTTGGCAATAGTCTGAATTACCCGATAAGTCTTTTCCTTCTCCAACTTCCGGGATTCGAGAATCTATAATGCATCCAACTGCAGATTATTATAAATCATTTGGTGACACATTGTATGGGGAGCCACCATGTAAGATATTTACAGCAAGACTGGGTTTCTAATAACTTGCTTATGTCTTAGCGAGCATATCCACAAGTGCATTTCTCCTCTGAAAAGTCAATCTCTAAGAATACAGCGGTGGTATCATGTACCTGTTTATTGTCTATCAGTAATTTCTGTCTCAAATGTGTTCAGTTTACAAGTAAAGATGCTGAGCTTTTCTGAATGACAACCTGGGCCTGTCAAGCTGGTTTCCATCTTGTGAATCTTCACCAAGAAAAGAGGTTTTGAGGGACAGATCTAGCTTTCGCTTACACCTGTGCAACCCTAATGAAGGCAGAGCCAGATAACAGCATGGACACTGTCAGCCCATATCTAGGGCTCCAGCTCAAGAAGTCATGTGATTACATCAGAATCGCAGCTTTCACTTAAAAAAATGTCTAGTCCTTGTGGTTGCAAAGAAAAGCTCCTAAATCTGAACCAAGCATAATCAATGTAGAGATTTTTTTTTTTTAATGGAGATATGCCAATCTAGAACTGGAATGACCTGAAAGGTCATCAAGTCCAGTCCCCTGCCTTCACTAGCAGGACCAAGTACTGTCCCCTCACAGATTTTTGCCCCAGATCCCTAAATGGCCCCCTCAAGGATTGAACTCACAACCCTGGGTTTAGCAGGCCAATGCTCAAACCACTGAGCTATCCCTCCCCCTAGCAGATGCCTGCCTGAATCTGCTGACAGCCTGAAACTAAAGCTCTGTGAGGTGTGGACTGTCTCATGCATCCCAAAGGAGACACTGAAGGGCTTGTTAGTTGCACTGCTCTGAGGAAGCCCTTCAGTGTTACCCAAACAGAGGGCTTTGTGTGAGGCAGGAGGAGAAGAGTGCAGTGAGCCCAACCCACACACCCATTCAGATACACCCCAGCTGTCACCTCCTCCACTCCTGGGGGGAGAAAAGGGTGCCATGCCACTGCTTCTGCCCCTATCTCTCTGGATTAGTAGGGGACCCCCTGTCACTGCCACTCCAAGTGGAGGTGGGGACAGAGCTGTGGGGCAACACCATGATGGGCCCCATGTCATGATGTGCCTAGAGGTCTGGGTTGACATAGGGTGTTTCTTCACTGCAGAGTTAATTCAAATTATCTACACTTGGGTTACTCCTCTTAAGTTAGCCTAGACCGAGTGAGAGGAGTCACCGTGTGAAATAACACTTGAGTTGCTGTGTCCACACTGGCACTCCCCTCACTCATGTGTAGTCCTAAGACTTCCAGGGGGCATATCCCATGGTTCTTTGTGCTGCAGTAGCTGAGCCACTCTATACATTCTTTCCCAGTGAATTGTGGGAGAATTTGTCTGTCCTTTCTGAGCCCATGGAGGGAATTGTGCCAAGGTACTAGAAGACTAGCAGCTCAGGTAGAACTGGCCTGCATCCACACTACAGAGTGGTTGTGCTAGCAGCTGACAATTTGTGCTCACTTGAGCTTTAGTCTATACACCCTGAAAGGCCAGCAACTCAGGTTAAGGTTTGTGGGTGAACGGGACTTCAGCTGGGGCAACACTTGAGTTACAAGTGAAGTTAGCTTTGCAGTGAAGACAAGCCCTTAATCTGGTCCTAGTTGAAGGCAATGGGGTTGCACACATGTGGCTGGCTGAAACTCAGTAAACAGCAAACCTGTTGAGGACACACAAGCACTGGACCCAGCTTGACACAGCTAAGAGAGAGTGGTCTTGCAAGGCAAAAAGAAGTGAAAAACATTAACAACAATTTGTCTCATAGTCAATGTTTTATAGAAAAACTACATGCCAATGTCTTCATTTATAGACTTTCATAATTTCCCATGTAGAAGGTATGCTAGCAAACCTCCTGATCTACTTAAAATGGATTGTGATAGGCATTATTGTCCTGATTCAGCAAGGTACTTAGGCACAGGCCTAATGTTCAAACCCTTCAATCCTTGCTGAAATGGGGCCGTAATCCATTAATAATGGTACTTAAAAATAATTACCTACAGATCAATTGCCAAATATTTCCCACATGCTACATTATGAAGGAGCAACTAAAACAATCCTCCACTGTATTATTACAGGCAGAATTGTAATAGCCTAGAGTCAGGTTTAAAATAATGAATTCACTTTTTATGTTTTGTTAAAAGCCAACCCTCTGCTACCCTGTAATCTGTTCCAGAAACACCTTGGGTTATTCTTTGTCTAAATGTACATTGCTTATCAGTGTTATGATTGGTATTTGTTGACATATTACGCCATCTGACTTAGGGACAACCACACTTGTACCCTTCCTGCGCAGTGAAACTTTTCTTTAAAAAAGTTCTTAGTAAACATGTTCACATCTGCACTGAAAAAAAACCCAATTCAACAGAAAGTCTGTCAAGTAGATGGAGTGACCATGTGAACTGCTGCAATTGTTTAAAGATTTGATTGTTTAAATGTCATGGAAGGCAGCTAGTGCCGAGCATTTGATTCCTCCTCGGGATCTGCAAATCTGAGCTGAAGCACACTGTTTACCCAGTCATTCAGCCCAGATGAACAAGCCCCTTAAAGCTTGCAAGCTCATTGCTAGGATTCCAATTCCTGGGTCTTTGTGTACATATTAGGCTCACAATAAAGCATGGCCCCAGAGCAAGACCAGATGTTAACAGAGCTAGTGAAACCTCAGGCCATGGTCAGAATTAAATCAGTGCATCATGAATGATCTTGCTCTGAATGTAAGATATGCCTATCTCATAGAACTGGAAGGACCTTGAAAGGTCATTGAGTCGAGTCCAGCCCCCTGCCTTCACTAGCAGGACCAAGTACTGTCCCTGACAGATTTTTGCCCCAGATCCCTAAATGGCCTCCTCAAGGATTGAACTCACCATCCTGGGTTTAGCAGGCCCATGCTAAAACCACTGAGCTATCCCTCCCCCTCCCAAATGTGAATTTGGTGCCTGTGCAGGGAGGAAGAGGGAGTGGCTGGAGAAGTGCAAAAGTGAACATGAGGCCACAACAGTGACTTCAGTGGAAACATGGCCAGCACCAGCTTTCCAGGACGCAGGCTTTTTACGTTCTTTTTTTTCCTATCAGGGTTAGACACAAGAGGAGACAGAGATCTGAAGCAGAAGGATTAAGTGCTTAATGCTGCTTCTCCCTCTCCCTCCTCCCCCAAAGGCATATTAGAGAGGCTGAGAGGAAAAGAAATGCAGTGCTGGAAAAGGGCACCATTCAGATTGGGGTGCCTAGGCTTTTCAGAAAGTTCTCTGGGAAACTCAGAGTGGTTTGTAGAAGCAGCAAAGGGTCCTGTGGCACCTTATAGACTAACAGA
The DNA here is from genome assembly GCA_037349315.1 of Chelydra serpentina. Taxonomy (NCBI): domain Eukaryota; kingdom Metazoa; phylum Chordata; order Testudines; family Chelydridae; genus Chelydra; species Chelydra serpentina. The sequence continues at coordinate 22,734,148 of JBAIAC010000004.1, read as the reverse complement.
GGTATTGGAGCATAAGCTTTCATGGGTGAATACCCACTTCATCGGATGCAAGCAGTGGAAATGTCCCGGGTGGTTTATTTATTCTGGGAGGTTCATTTTATTATATCACCTGTTACGGAGTCCATTCAGGAAAAAAAATTCCTTTAAAAAAAAAAAGAGGTCCTTTCTTTGCTTAGGTAACAAAAGCCTTGCTTTTCCTTTTCAGGTTGGTGAAAATGTCTTGAAAGCCCTTCTCTAAACCAAACAAAAAAGATGAACAGCACAAGCAGCAGCAATCTGGGTTTCTCCAAGCAGTGGCGGATTAGCCAATGGGCTGATGGGGGCCGTGCCCAGGGGCCCTGGAAAAATGGGCACCCTGCCCCCAGCAGACATCCGCCGCGGGGCAGTGGAAGCCCAGAGCCCTGGAAAAAGCACGAGGCAGGACAGGGGAAGCCCCTGCGCCCCGACCCCACTTCCCTGCAGAAGCACTGGGCGGAGCAGGTTGTGGAAGCCCCCACGCCCTGACCCCGTTCCTGGCAGAAGCGCAGGATGGTGAGGGATGCCCCATCACCTAGACCCCAGCTGCCGCCCCAGGACTGGCGCCCAGCCACGGCCTCAGGACTGGGGAAGCTCTCACTTCCCGCCACAGCCCCGGGGCCCTGGTGGGGGGGAAAGAGCTTCTCCGGTCTTGGGGCCGCAGTTGGCGGGAGAGCGATGGAGAAAGGAGCAAATGGGTTGTGGGTCCGCAGTGGGGGGCGGAATGGGGTAGGATCATGGGTGGAACAGGGGTGGGGCTGCAGGGGAAGGGGCAGAACGGGAACGGGACTGCAGGCGGAAGAGGTTGGGAGAACCCCCCCACACATTTGCTCTGGCCAAGGGCCCCACGAAACCTCGATCCGCCTCTGTCTCCAAGCTGTTCTAGCAATATGCCTCAGCCCTGCCCTGGCAGCCCAGCTCTTGGGACGAGAGGGTATTCTGGTCTCCTTTCCCCACCCAGTCTTTGGCCTTTCTGCTGATACTGCTAATGAAAGTGTCCATTAATGATAAAGACAAGATAGGTGAGGTAATGTATTAAACCAACTTCTTTCCAGCATCAGAGAGCTTTTCCTATCGACCACTGACCTGGGCCAGATTTGAGCATCTGACAGGGTATTATCTCATTGTCAGTCCCTGTAGCTGTCTAGTTCATCACCAAAACACCTTTATGTTAGTCTTTTCTGAAAGATTGGGCTTACTCCATTTCCCTGCCTGTGTCTCAGTTTCCCCATCTGTAAAATGGGGATGTTGATACTGATTCTTTTGTAAAGAGCTTTGAGAGCTACTGATAAGGAGTGTTATATAAGATATAGGGGGTGATAGTATTATTCCAGTATCAGAAATGTCACTCTCAGTAGGCATTTCCTGATATTCAGCCTAAATTTTCCTTTTATATTTCACCCATTCCTCTTTGTTACGGTATATTCCCCTTGCACCTTGCTAGATAATCCCTCTTCTCTCCTAGCCATTTGCTGAAAGTGGTGATAACACTGAGTAGCAAGGACACTGCCACGAGTACATGGTCCTGAGTTCCCTGTATTGAAAGAGCACTTGCATCCGGAGGTGTCAGAATTCCCATACAACTCAATGTCTGATACATGAAACGTATAGTCTTAACAAAGGCAAAAAAATGCCAGTGGCTATTTGCTGTCTTGGCAGGCCACCATTCCAAGTTGGTGTATCCACATTCAGTTGCTCCTTGAAAATAGCGTATCTATAACAATATTAGCATGGTCACCTCCGAAGAAAATGATGCTGTGGAACAACAGGCAGGCCTGCTGCCCAGTAGTCCTCCACTGCTACTGCTGAACACATCTAGCCATAACCAAGTATAAGGATCAGTTTGGAGAACTGCTCTGTAGATTGTTTTACAGTATATGAATGATCTCTACTGCCAGATCTTTAACACAAGGTGCTGCCTAAATCAGACACCTACATGGAAATTTTGAAAACTTATATTGAATGTTTTTTATTAGTCGGTAACTAGAATTGATCCTTAATCAAACAATATATTAATGTATATATATTAACATATATATTAATATATATGATATTATATATATATTAATTTAGGGGCAGTACAGTGGTAAAATGCAGCAATAAAATGCACGATTTGAACTGTCTGTGCTTTAAATGCAACACTTCTGCAGCAGTGAGGTGTACTTAGGACTCTGCCTGAGCTCCGTCAATCATTGGTAACCTTGAATACCAAGTCCTACTAGAAGCACCATCAGAAATAGCCTTCGGGAAATCATAGCAAAATGTTCTGGCCAGAAAGAGGCTTCCAGCCCTAATTTTCTAAGCATTGTTTTTCTTTGTTTTTTTCCCACTTATTCCCATGAAAGATTAAACAATTCCATCTGGGCTATATTAGGATAGGACACAGATTGAGGCTCTATTCATGGATAGGCTGGTGTAACAGGGTAGCTGGCCCATTGCATGAAATTGGGCTCAGTGATCCTGTTCCAGTCCAGGTGCTCTCAGTTGGGCCAATTAAAAGGGTGGGGCAGCCCCTGGGGGTTATAAAAGGTCAGTCAAGCATCAGTACAGACTGAGTTGGGAGATGAGAGTTGCTAGAGATAGAAGGTGGTGTCTAGGAGAAGGCAGCAGTGCAGTAAGAGGGATTTGCTGGCTAGCCTCCCCAAGCTGGAGGGCCAGGGCAGAAGATCGCTGAAGATGGTGGCATCAGCAGAGGGAGATGCCTGCTGGCTCTAAGTTGGGGAGGAAGAGCCAAGGGTTTGTGAGGGCTGAACGAAGTGGGTGCACCAGAAGGATTTACCTACTGATGTCTCCTTGCTAGATTGCTGGCTTTGAGGGACAGGGAGAGAGTTGGGGGGGATGTACTAGTTGGGGGAGGGAGGGATGCTATGGGAGTTCCTGCTAAGAAGAGGAGGGCTGCACCCCAGAAGGAAGGGCTGGGGTTGTTGTCCTGGCAGAGGGACAGAAGAGGATGGATAAGAGCCTCGCTGTGGTGGAAGACATGGGACTATGAGGAGAGCAAGGCCTACATGTCCTTGGTTACCTGGCCTGTGTTTTGGGACTTTTGATATAGACCATTTGCGCAAGGGTTTTCATTTTTCACAGGCTACCCCTCCTGTGAAAAATGGTTCACAGTAGGGGTAGCCTTTTAAGTAAGGGTCTGAAGTGCAGTCCTTTGGGATACCTAAGAGGAGAAACTCAGCCAAAGAGCTACTTGCAGCCCTACCACAGGGGTGCCTGCCTGCCTGCAAGGCCACTTGTTTACAGCTGGTAAAAAGTTTTGTCCAAGAGGTGATTCTCTCCTTCCTCCTCTCTCCCCCATGAATGTTGAGTGCAGCCACCTTCTTCCATAAATATAAAGGGAAAGGGTTAAGAAGCTGATACAATACTATACAATTATCTTACCTGTAAAGGGTTAAGACTCGGGTAACCTAGCTGGCATCTGACCAATAAGGGGACAAGATAATTTCAAATCTTGGGGGGGGGAAGGTTTTGTGTGTAGCTTTGTCTGAGTCCGTGTGATCTCTGGGGACTAAAAGGACCTGCAGAAAATCGGTCTCCTCCAACCCAACCTCATCAAACCTTCAATATTTCAACGTAAGTTAATCAGGCATTGCGAATAAGTTTTGTTTGTTTTTTGCTTGTGGAGCTTTCCCTGTGTAAAAAGGGAGGTTTATTTCTGTTTTTTGTAGCTTGAACTTTCCTTGTGTTAGAGGGAGGGGTTATTCCTGTTTTTCTGTAACATTAAAGTTTTGCCCAGAGGGGGAATCCCTCTGAGTTTGGAAATTGAGTACCCTGTAAAATAGTTACCATCCTGATTTTTACAGAGATGATTTTTACCTTCTTTGTTTTAATAAAATCCTTCTTAAGAAGCTGTTTTCCATTGTTCAAAGACCCCCAGTGGTGGGTTTTTTGTGGTGGTTTTGTTTGGTTTTTTTTTTTTTATCACTGGGTAACCAATTGGTTAGATTATTCTCAAGCTCCCTGGGAAAGGGGGTGTATGGGTCTGAACTTCAAGTGGTTCCTTTCCCAGGTTCCTGTTTAAAACACTTGATGGTGGCAGTGAGAGAAGCATTTCTCAGGGTGCAGGGAATTTTGTACCTTGGGGGTTTTAACCTAAACTGGTAGAAATAAGCTTAGGGGATCTTTCATGCGGGTCCCCACGTCTATACCCTAGAGTTCAGAGTGGGGAGGGAACCCTAACACCTTCACTTTAAACAGTCACTGCAGTTACACTAGCTGGACCATGTTGCAACCTGTTGGGAGATGAGGGGGTAAACAAGAAATAGGCAGGCAAGTAGTCAGCTTCTTTTTATATGTGCCATCTCTTAGCTCTTCACCCTGGGCTGCTGACTTCCTCCTGCAGAAGGAGTCAAGACAACTACCCAAAGCCAGAGGATCAGCCCTCTAGTTCTCCCTGACATGAACACTATCCTATGTGCAATCAAAACCGGTAGTTAAGAGATGCAGCCCTGTAGGGCTGCCTGGGGGACTGCAGAACTGCGGGAGGAGGAGCAGGCTGCACCCTGGAATGAAAGAAGCTAAGCAGCTGTGGGAAAAACAGCAGTGAGATCAAGATCACATGTGAACTTGAAGCCTTATCTGAAGTATAATGAGCCAGCAGCCAGTCTATGATTTGTGCCAATGACTTTAAAAATCAAAGTTTACCTTGCATGGTGCTCAAGGATATGTTGATATAAGGCCTTCTCTGAGTCACTATGCCTCAAATAATCTTTTCCGGCAGAGGTTTTTTAAAACAGATCAGTTCACTTCACTGGGTTTGCCATAAATGAATCTCAAACCCACTAGACAAGCTATAACTAAGGGCTTAATCCTGCACCCATTGATGTCAGAATGAGGCCTGTAGTTTGATATGCATGTCACCAATTCTCAAAAGCTGGAATCTTGTTTAAGCTCTTATTATGCTATTCCTTCAAAACATTTAACTTTAGGGAAGGCCCCCCATCCACCCACTAGCCATGTGGCACCAAACGTATCCCTGCATCTCACTCAAGGCCAGGAAAGGTGTGTCTTTTACAGCTATGGGTGGATTTTAGCCCAATCTGAGAGGAACTGCAGAGCCACACCTTCATTTTCATAACATTCCAACAACCTATCAAGTGATGTTGACATGGTCTTTGTTCAGACAGTTGGAGGGATCTCATCAGTAACATTCCCTTCAGAGAGGAGAGACGCTTTCCCTGGGTAGCCAAAGGTAACAAGGATCTGATTCCACTGGGACACACTACAGCTTTAAAAGCACGCCAGCTAACCTGCATTGTAGCATCCAGTTGGTGAAAGCAGGGTGGGCATAACTGGTTATTAAAGTGATCTTTAATTCATATCAGCAGCCAGGGCCTAATTCAGAATATGCACCTATAGCCCCCCCCACAAAAAAAGCCTTTCTCTTCATTACCCCCATTAATTAATTTAAAGTTCACATGAGAGTAGGAGGGATGGGAACAAACTATCACTGGTGATTGCTGAAAAAAAGAGAGGCTAGGAAGACTGCCAGTAAATTTAAAGGCAACCTAAACGATGTGTGTGCCTCTCATTCCCACCCATTAACTGTAATCAGTTGGCTTCCTCCCTGGTGTCCTTTCCCTCACTGCACGGGATGTTGCAGGGGTGACTTTGACCCAGTATGTTAAGTGCAACAAAAAAGCCATAGCTTTGTTCTTGTAATTTTACATCCAATAAAATACCACAGATAACATTAAATAGCCCATAACTTTGGCAACATGCAACTAATAACCACTTGACCAGACCTTGCCAATAGGATTCCAAATGAGCTGGAAGAGGGAGAATTGTTTTCCACTGCCAAACGGAGGTGAGTGAGGCCAAAAGATTTCAGCTGTCACTGAGATTTTCCACATTCCCAAGCCAAACTAATACTGCAGAATTTCCCCTCCTACCTCATCCTGTGCACAAGGGCAACTTAGTAAGCTTTCTAATGTGAGAAAATGCTCTCACATCCAAAGCAGTGGTGAGGCAGTCACATGGGATTTGTATGGCTCACCACTACTGGCTCTCTTCTCTATTTTTCTAAGTCCAGCAGAGGGTAACAGAGCTAACCTCAGGCTGTGATCTCCTAACCTAAGCAATAGTGGGGCAAGCCAGTACATAAAGAGAGACCTTTAAGAAGAGCCCATGTTACTGAAGGAAGTGATGCTTGCAATGGGAAATGACTATTTTCTGACTAATCCCTGGATGAGTACTCCAGAATGGTATAAAGACAAGTGCTGCTGGAGGTGCCATCTTTTGCAGAGGATGGCAACCTAAGATCCTAACAACTTGTGGTCAATGAAGACCTTGTAGTGTTTTTTCAAGGTAAAGCTGTTAAACCTGGGGTCCTAGCCAATTTCCAATCTAGGCATTTAGGACTCTGCCGTAGCGCTTTTGGTAATTTTTTGCAACATCACTGTAACCTTGAATGCCAAGTTCTGCTAGAAGCATCAGGAATAGCCTTCTGGAAATCATAGCAAAACGTTATGGCCAGAAGGAGGCTTGCAGACATAATTCTATTTTATTCCCATCTGGGCTAAATTAGGATAGGATCCATCCAGACTGGCTAGGCAGGTAAAAGGTTTTTTGTCCAAGAGATGAGAATTTTTTCCTGAGAGTTCACTTTAAACAGCCAGTGGCGTTACACTAACTGGGCCTTGCTCCCGCCTGTTGGGAGATGAGGGGCAATAAACATGGAGAAATGCAAACAAGAAATAGGCAGGCAAGTAGTCTGCTTTTGTGCCATCTCTTGGCTCTCCACCCTGCCTTAATTACATACATTTCCCTTTGCAGTTACAGCTGAATATGCTGTTTTCACGCCCTCTTCTAAATTGTTATGTAATGTGGTGTGCCCAGTTAAACAGTTGTCACAGACCGACCCAGAGAAGGCAAAGGTCACATTTCCTAAAGTGCTTTGGGATCTTCACTCTATGCTTTGCTAGATGGTAGAAAGACATTGGGGTTTCTTGCTGTTTCAACTGCTCCAAGGAAGTATTCAGCAGCCTCAATCACCCACCATTTGGAAATGCATCACATTTGACATTACTTTGTCCTATGTTCTATATTTACATTTCCACAGCATGCTGGGCTCTAAACTACAAATACACTGTGCACGTAGGTGACCAGCTTTACAAAGTGTATGCAAGATTGGGAGGAAAAAGCTGTAGGAGCCACTCAGAGGCTTACTTACCCTCAGAAAAATGGTCTACGGAGAGGGCAGAATGTTCTGCTATGGCTTTAGAAGATCGTGTGTCATGCAAAGAGAATGTCCTAAAAATAACACTGGCTCACAGTGGCAAGGTAGGGGAAGCTAGTAAGAGACTGGTGACATAGCAGAGGGCCTAGCCCTGTGAAGTGCTGAGCTCCACGCCCTCCTCCTTCCTTTGTTTATACATCACTGAGCACCAACAACACTTATTAAACAATGAGTAATACTTGTTGCATGGCAGGCGAATGACCCATGAGTCGCCACCCCAAGTTGAAACAACACTAATTTATAGCATAAACACAGGCCAGGAATATTTAGGATCAGCAGAGAATCTTCCAGCTGCTGTCATTCCATGCTCACTCTTGATCCTATAGAGACTGTAGGCCCCTTCTATTTAGACCAAGTAGGGGACTTTTAATATGTGAAATGTAACAAACACATTAAAGAGCGTGTCTTTAGTTTCTTTTTGCCAGATCATTCCATCCCAGGGCTATTGCTCTTAGGTTTTTGGTTTATTTAAAATAAAGACTAAATCAGAGTGAATCTTATTATGAACTTCTCCTAAAACAGCAAACCTAGAATGCACAGGTTCACAGGCAGCACAGACAGTTCTAGAAGGCTGCTCCTAGTTACCCTCTATTGTAAGGATAAGGCCTTTGTCTACAGCCATATTGTAAGGCCTAAACCCTTGCAGCAGCCATTAGCTGAGAAACAGGAAGTCACATCCTCATATTCCATCTAAATTACATTAAAACAATGTAATATCAGGCTGTTAAGAAGGCGATCCTGTCCTAATGGCATTCACTATCACCAGATAAAGAAACAGATCTTAAGATGACTAAAGAAAACTTATTTTGATAGCATTCTGTCTGTCAAGAAATCACTTATCAATAGTTGTGGTTGTGAAATCCTCATTTCTTTATTGTTTTGTCATGACGGTCCCCACTTCCCTATTGTTTATCTCAGGGCCGGCTCTGGCTTTTTTGCTGCCCCAGGCAAAAACAAAAACAAAAATGGCCGGAGCGCCGCTGAAGCAAAGCAAAAAAAAGAGTGGCTGGAGCGCCACCAAATCAAATTTGCCACCCTAAGATTGGCCTGACTGCCGCCCCTTACAAAGTGCCGCCCCAAGCATGTGCTTCCTAGGCTGGTGCCTAGAGCTGGCTCTGGTTTATCTGTATGGTCTGTGTCTGGTTCTTTAATTGTTTCTGTGTAATTACATAATTTTGCTAGGTGTAAATTAATTAAGGTGGTGGGGTAGGATTGGTTAGAGAATTTTGTTACACTATGTTAGAATTGGCTAGTAAAATGTTAGTATAATGATTGGTTAAGATATAGCTAAAAAGGAATCAAATTTCACTATATAAACAGGGGTCCAAAAGGAAGTTCTTTGGGAACCAACTCCAGGTCACAGCCCCAAAGATCAGAGCTGCCAGACCTCAACACTCTGCCAATGACACTGTGCAGAAACTGGAGTCCCCCAGATGGATCTGATCCTGACTAGCCATCAAGAAAAGTTCATCTATCTTACTGGGAGTGGTGAGCACTGTATGTGTAACGTGTGCATTCTGTTTTTGGTGATTGTTAATAAACAGAGGATAAGGATATTACTGTGTAAGGCTCTTTCTCTGGTAAAAGGTCCTCCAAACCCTCAGGGTTATGCCTGAGCCCTAGGAACAGGGTAAGGATGGGTGCCCTAGAATGTAAGTATCAGAGGGGTAGCCGTGTTAGTCTGGATTTGTAGAAGCGACAAAGGGTCCTGTGGCACCTTATAGACTAACAGAGGTATTGGAGCATAAGCTTTCGTGGGTGAATACCCACTTCTTTGGATGCAAGCAGTGGCCACAATACCAATACCTCTGTTAGTCTATAAGGTGCCACAGGACCCTTTGTTGCTTCTAGAATGTAAGGTTATGCCTGAGCCCACAGAAGGGTGAGGGTGGGTGCCTAAATTGACAGGGTTACGCCTTGAGCCGTAGGAAAGGGGTAAAGGTGGGGGCCCCTAGAGCGTGTGAGTAACAGAATTTTGTGCAGGTAACACTATGAGCAGGAGGCTTGGTCTGCAGAGGGCACGGAATGCTTGGATCAAGGTGGAGAACTGCAGCCTGAACCTTTGGGGTGGAATTTTTGCTCTACGTTGGCCCAACTCTGCTCCCGTTGAAAGTCAGGGGGATTCTCAAAGCAAGGTCTCTGTAAGAGACACTTGCATATGAAAGAGGAGGGCAACAGCAGTCAGCTCTATTTTATGCAAATTAGAGGCAGCCATCAGGCTCTTCGTGAGCTGCCCATGGGGACCCCTGGCAGGGTGAAGCGTAGTGTTGTACACTACACTTATATGATGTACTGACCTTGTGCACAGTGGGAAACAGATAAAAGGAAAATGGAGCCAATAAGAGTAGAAGATGGGAATGGGGAGCCAACATATTCCACAGAATAACCTGCGGAAGGCTCTCTGTCCATCCTTTCTGAGGTACAAGGGCATGGTGGGGCAGCAGGGGAGTATCCACTCTATCAGCAAGTTCCCCTCAGAGCTGATATGCAAGTAGATATCGGAATGGCATTAACTCATCCCAGCATTAACTTCCCCTACACACCTGTATCTATCCTCCCCAGAGGGGTGTGTAGGAAGGTAATGCAGGGACCATAGTTGGAAGCCAGGCAGGAAGAAGCATTTCCTTTCCCTGTAGATCCTCAGGAACCACAGAGTTGGGGGTGGAGGCTTGACCCTAGCCTCTTCTGCAGCCCCCAAATTTATTCTCTGGGAAGTCAGCATTGATCAGACACTGTGTGAAGTTAACATCAGTTTCCTAGGCCGGTTAGACGCCAATATTGCCTTTAACGTCAAAGGTTTTTCCATTGCTTAGAGTGCATTAAAAACAAACAGTACTTTAGGAGCATCATGAGACTGACACCAAACATGCTTCTGGCAAGTGAACCAATATTCATGCACGGCTCAGAAAGCCAGCAAGGAAAGGAACCGAGCGGAGACCAAAATATTTCCATGGTAGATATATGATTTAGTGCTTGTTTAAGTTAAACATTAATATGGATAAAGCAACTTTAAAAAGAGAGCCAATGCAGAGTTGATCCAAGAGTCAACCTAACAAAAGAGTCTGAGCAAAAATGTGAGCCAAACCACTGAAGCTGATAATGTCTGGCAAGAAAATTCACCTTAGAGAAGGGCTCAAGGACAAAACAACTCTAAAAAATAAATAACAAGCCCTCCCACTTCGCTGATTGTTCTCTGAGGGTATGTCTACAGTGCAGACTATGCTGGCATAGGTATGGCACCATAGGTATGGTGGCCTAATCCTGTAGTGTGGATGCAGCCTACACTGACGTAAGGGGTTTTTCCATCACCGTATGAACACCATCTCCCCAAATAATGGTTGTTGGGTTGACGGAAGCATTCTTCCATCAACATAGCTCTGTCTACAGCACGGGTTAGGTTGGCATAGCTACATCACTTGTGGATTTTTCACACTCCTGAGTGACCTAGTCAAGTGGATCTATATTTTAAGTGTAGGCCAGGCCTGACTTTATTCCGAACAGATGTCAAAGACTCATTATCTCTTGAGGGCAGGAACCTCTCTTGTGACCTGGCTGTAAAATCAGATTGAGTCTGCACTTGTGGATTAGATTCAGCACTAGCAGCCATTCCCAGCTGGGGACATCAGATCAGAAACTTTTAAGTGACTCAGTTTGGCCTCAAACTATATTTATTGTGGACACTGACTGAGCTGCTCCTGAGCTCTGGCTTGCCAGTTACTAATTGTTCTTCACCCAAATTACAAAGCCATACTGTTATCCATCAAGGTTCTCTGTTGTCCATTATTCTGGGCTAACAGCCTGTGAAACAGTGTTTCAGACACTAGCAAACAGAACTTCATTATGATAACATGAGACACTTTCTCAGCTGGACAGAGTGTTGTCTAGTAGTCGGAGAAGTTGGAGTCAGAACTCGCGGGTTCTGTTTCCAGCTCCATCACTGACTGGCTGTGTAAACGTCAGCAAGTCTTTTCACCTTTGTGCCTTGATTTACCATGTCTGTATATTGAGAATGATAATGCCTCCCTACATCATGTGGACACTGTGAATATGAATTACACTTAGGGATCCTTGGATGAATGCAAAGTGTTAGCCTTTTACTGTTAAAATTTGCCATATTAGTAAAAACAAGGCCTTTAATGTCAATGTATTGTTATAGTAATCAAATATATCAGATCAGAGTCACAGAGTTTAAGGGCAGAAGGAGCTACCAGATCATCTGGTCTGTCCTCCTGCACAGCATGGGCTACTAAAGACCACCCAGCTGCCTTACACCTAGCTCAGCAACCAGCATTTGTGTGGTATAAAGCCATGGGAGGATTAATTCTTTCCCTATTGTACCAGTGGTGGCAGTCCTAATAACATGAAGGGGGCGACGAAGCAACACCTGAGCACCCACAGCTGAAAGTGCTGGCCAAGCTTTTTTTAAAGGGTGTCTAAAATTAAATGCCTAAATAATGGTTTTCAGAAGTGCTGAGCACTCAGCAGCACCAAGGAAATCAGTGGGAGCTTTCAGCCTCTCAGTGCTCTTGAAAACCAGGCTGCCTACTCAGATGCCTAAATATGGATTTAATCATGGCTTCTGCCAGCGCTGCACAGCCCTACTGCAAGCCTCAGGCCCCCTCCCTGGCCCAGACCAGAGATCACAGTCTCAGCAATCGTCCAGTTCAGAGCTGCTCACGCACAGCGTTCCTGGGGCGTTCAGTGCTGCTGACAGGGTAGTTAATAACAATGCAGACTCCTCTTTTGTGCTCTTGCCAGGCAATTGCCACCTGAGCAGCAGCTTTGTCCCCGTCCTCTGCACCCCACCCATACTTTCAAATTTCAATGCACATGTGCCGGGGCTGCTTAATGTGGCCCTTTGCATTTGTACAGTGCTTTTTATCAGAGGCTCTCACAGCACTTTACACAGAGCTTGACTGCACTGGCATTACACAGAGCTTGACTGCACCCCATCTTACAGGTAAAATGAATCAGGGAAGTTAAGAAATTTGCCCAAGGTCTGAAGTGAGTCAGTGTCAATTGAGGCAAACTCAGGAATGGAATCCAGGAGCTGGCATCCAGCCTCCTGCTTCAACCAGTTGACCACAATGCCCTGCAACCAGGATCTAGGTTCTTCTTGTTCATGTACCAAAATTGCACCCTACTCATTGTCAGATTCACCCACGCCCACAAGCCAGTATAGTAAATGATGAGGAAGGGCTATCCCTCTAATGTTTCAGAGACAGGAGACATTCTGGGAAAGTTTGTTAGACCACTGAACCCAAACCATATTTTCACATTCCAGCTGACAGCTTTCCAGAACTCTTCAGTGCTCTTGTTTACACACCACAGCCATTTTATATCCCATCAAACTGAGTCTATAAGTAGAATCTCACAGCGCAACAGCAGCAACGCCAAAGAATATCATTAACACTGCAGATGTTATTGATGGCCGGGCAGGAAGGAGATAACAGGAACCCAGCCGGTATAAAATAATCATCTTAGCAAACTGCTTCCAAGGAGCGAAAGTATTTAACATTTTAAATGAGTTTTTCCAATCACATTGTTTGAAGAAACACACCTAATACTGAAACCAGGCTGCTTAAGATTTGTTGCAACTCGCATTGTGGTTATGCTTAGTCAGAGCTCTGGATGGACCACAGCAAGGACTGGGTGTGGGAATATTCCATGAAGTCTAGACTACCTTGGTTAATCCCCAGTATCGTAATTCTGCTCCTGGTTTACATTAAAATATTCACCAGGGAACAAAATGCCTTGTGCAACGTCAAGAGAATAGCTCTGGATGCAGCTTATTGAAATGTTGTTTGACTTGAATTTAACAAAACTATGAATGGCCAATCTGAACTGTGGGTGGCCAAATGCAAATCAATCACAATGGTTGCCTTTATTTGCAGGGCAATGCTTCTGCTTTCCATGTATAGAATTAAATCAACGCCAAACTGAAAGATGCGCTACAGGTGCAGGCTGACTGTATGCTGCAGGCAGCTTCCAGATATGGACAAAAGGAAAACGTCAGGTGAAAATTCACTCCAGTTAAGAGCAGCAGCCCAAGACATACGCATCACTTAAACCCCATCCTGAGGGCATATCCAGTGCCTAGACCTTGTGATGGGCCTCTGCATTGGGCTGAATTTAACCCCCAGTCCACAATGAATCATATGCGTGCACTGCATGCATCCGACGAAGTGGGTATTCACCCACGAAAGCTTATGCTCCAATACCTCGGTTAGTCTATAAGGTGCCACAGGACCCTTTGTCGCTTCTGCAGATCCAGACTAACACGGCTACCCCGCTGATAAATGAATCATATGAACATACTGAATGCAGCTGATATCTGGCCCCAGTTCTGCATTTCTTACGTCTGTGACCTTCATGGGAATTTGGGGTATATAAGGAACCCAGGCAATGGTTTCAAGTTACACTTTAAGCATTAGTAAAGAAACATGAATTTGCAAGGAAGAGGGATTTTCATGACAAGCGTTCCGTAGTGTACATGCACATGACACACACACAACATTTCAGAGGACCACCAGCAGAAGGCAGTGCCACCCAACTGAAATAAATGGAGTGACACCAGTGATTTTGACTCAAAGTCCTCCCTTAGAAGAATCAGGCAATAAAAACATATTACAAACCAACTCAACATTTACCCATCCCTAAAATTCTCCAGAGAATCCTCAGCCCCCCATTATTACAGTCCTTCCCATATGCCTGCTCCAAAAAGGGAACTTTGCCGCACATTCGGGCTATATCAGACTGTGGAGGGGAATGGATTCCACCGTCAAGGGGCTTTCATGGGTAATGCCCTGCCAGCAGCACCCTTTCTTCTATATACCACAGCAACTCCAGGCTCAACTGTGTATGTGTAGGGGGAGGGGAATGTGGGACTGAGGGGAGGAAGATGGAGGGAGAGAGGTGGAGCAGGGGACGGGGGGAGAGGAAGGGGATGGGGCAGGGGGATGGGATGGAGAAGAGACGGGGATAGCGGAATCCAGGGCGGAGGGCGGGGAATGGGAGCCCAGCATGTGGTGTCCCATCAGTGGTAGCAGCTGGGGCTTCCTTGTTAAGCAGGCCCATTGAATGCCTACCCCAATAAGCCTGATCTCCCCTGTACTTAGATGATCCCAATGAGCCCCCTGTACCCGGACCTCCACTCCACTGAGCCCCAACCAGCTGCACTCAGACCTACACCCCAACAAGGCCCACTCCCCCAGCACCTGGACCTCCCTGCCGAGCCCCATCCCCCCACACCCAGACCCCTCGCTGAGCCCCAATCACTTTCACCTGGACCCTCATGTAGAGTCCCATTGCCCTGGAACTCGGAACCCCACAGCAAGCGCCTGTGCACCCGGAGCCCCACTCAGCCACCTGCACCCCGACTGCTCCACATAGAACCTCTTACCCCACACCTGGATCCTCCCACACTAAGCTCCTCTACACTTGGATCATTCTGGGCTGAGCCTGCCTGCCCACACCTGGTGCACCTGGCGCAGAGGGGCAGGGCCATGGGGTGTTTCTGGGGCAGGCCCAGCCCTTGCACTGTGTCAGGGTTGGGTGCAGCCTCACTGCTGAGTCCCTGTCTCTGGGGAGAGGGAGACGGTGCAGGGTGATTTCCCACCTCCATGCAGCCAATGGCCTATGCTCCCCACTGCCATGCTGGAGCTTCCACATTTATTTATTGACAAATAAAATTTGCAGAACTTTGCAGAATTTTTATTTTTTTAGTGCAGAATTTTTAATTTTTTGGTGCAGCGTTCCCCCAGGAGTAACCTGTCACTGGCCATTGGCAACTGATGGCAACCTCTGCGTACGTGCTGGGAATAAGTGTACCTAGTGGCTGCTCTATTGATCATAAAAGGCAAAAAGCCATTACAAAGTCCTACCAAACCATCATTAACATTGTTTGTCAGCAATAAAATAAATATTCAAATAAAGACATGCATGGTTGACTTTGACAGAAACCATGAAACATAATACGTGGGGAGATCATTCATAAACATCTTAAATACTACCTGTAATGTTGCAAAGGTCAGTGTCAGCTTTGTATTTTTGCCATGTAAGTGTCAGTTGTAACCGTGGCAAAGCCTGTCTAGGGATAGGTCTAATTTATGCATATAACATTTCACAAAACCTGGGCGTTAACGTTTGCATGTGAACAATATAACATACAAAGTCATCTGGCAAAATGAAGCTTCTGGCAGAGACCTGACATAGGGACTGCTGCTCCCTGCCTTGGAAGAGATTCTGTCCCTGAGGGTGGAGAAGCTGGTCAATGATGGAATGAGTTCAGTTGAAGAGGAGCCTTTTGGAGGGAAAGCTATAGGCTCAGAAGGAGGAGATGGATTTTGTACAACATCACAGTGAGTATGGACATGCAAAACCCATAAAAGACACTTTTCTGGAGTACAAACATTAACTTACTATCTCTCTCTGGGCCCAATCATGCCCTCAAAATTCCCATTTTGGATGGCTGTCCTCTAGTCTACATGAAAGTGGGTTTTTTTTAAGGTTTCTCCCCAGAATCATTCCCCCTTTACCCAGACCCAGTACATGTGTTTTGATGAGGGAACAATTGATCCAGGCCATCCATTCAGTAACTTCTTGCAGACTGTGATGGGGGTTTACCAGACATTTGCTGCCCCCTGATAAACGCCCTACTGCCTAGGCACATTCTGCCAAAAGAAGGTGTCATGTTGTGGGAAACCAGAGAGTTTAGACCTCCAAGAGCTGCCCAGAGAGGCTATCCAGGGTCAATTCGGGCAGAGCCAAAGAGCGGTCCTCCAGTGGCTAGAAAGGCATGGAGCAGGCAGAACCAATTAGAGCCAAGCAGGCAAGATAAAAAAAGGCTGGCTGCTTTTTCCAGGGCCAGTTCTGAGTGGAGCTGGGTCAGGAAGGATTTCCCCTGTCTTAACCCAAGAAATCTGACCTGGTCAGGGTCTTAACTCTGACTGCAGCTTTATGGTTGAACCAGTGAAGGTTGTTGTTAGATGGCCCAGGTGGCCATCTTGAGTCAACTTTACAGTAACAAATTGATATTTAAGGCAAGCTGCCTCAGGAGATGTGTCTTGCTTTCCCATTTCAACTCATTAGGTCAGCACTTTCAGCCTGATCCTGCAATATTATTTAAGCCAAATTTTAAATGTCTGAATCCTAAGCACACTCACACGTGCTTCTCTGAGAACAGGAGGAAATTGTCTGTGGTGTCCCCATTGACCTTCATAACATAACTATGAAAATATTTGCAGTTGAATTAAGTAGTAGTAGACCAGTCCAAACAATATTGAGTAACTCTGCGTGAGCAGAAAAAGGGTCCATAGAGTCAGTGGGAATTGATATTGATGTCTCAAAGAACATGGGAATAAATCAGCAAGCCAAAAAAGGCATAAGTAAATGTTTAACTGAACACTCAAACCACTTTCCTTTTAGGTAAATCTCTCTTTGTATTTGAGTTCATTCCAGGGTGAAAAGATCAAAAGCCTTTGAATGAGCATCACTGAAACAATTCCCAAAGCAAGTATTGTCATTTTGAGATAAAAATTAGCATATAGTAAAACATAAACAATTTGAAAAGAATTGAATTGGGAGAAATGATTATTTTGTGGCTAATGTACAGGATGGGACATCTACTAAGAGATGGGTGTTCTATGCTCCTGAGTGACCTTGAGCATTCTGTTCCCACTCTGGTTCCCATATCCCCCTCCCAGGGGTAGACCTCTCTGAAAGTGCTTCATACGTGGAGGGGGTAAAGAGAGGGGCATTTTGGAGTAAGGCCTAAGGGCAGTTGGCTACACATATGACCAAATCCTGCTCCTACTGAAGTCCAAGGGAATTTTACCATTGACTTCAGTGGGACCACAATTTAGCCTATAGTACACACATGCCTTTCCTTGGCTGTGACCCAATGAATCCCTATTAGTCCAGCTTCTGTCTTTGACATGTTTGTTAGTTGCTCCATCTGGGAAGAAATATGGAAAGGCACAGAAAGTAGGCTGTATATTTGCTGATGGAGGGAAGGAGAGCAGTGTGTCATGCTGATCTGTAGAAACATCTGTGTTTAATTTTGTATATATGTAACCATGACTTTGGGAGAAGTGTGTTTGAATAACTCATAAGCTCGGCCACAATAGGGAAGCCCTGGCAATGCATTGTACAAAACCCTACCCCAAACAAATATTAATTGTTGGTTATGATATAGGTAATTCAAAAGGCCGTAAAGCTGAAAGGTTAATAACTGCATGGATGGAAATCCTGGCCCTACTGATGTCAATAGGAATATTCCCGTTGACTTGAATATATTTCACCCTATAGGTAGTTCAGTATTAACCTTAAGGCATTTCAGCTGACAAAATCTTGAGTTGTCACTGCCAGGCTTTAAATAATCATAAACACCACTTTTACAAGGGCTTATTTAGCTGGCAGGTCATTTATGGTCTGAAAGGCAGGTCAGTTTTCTAAGTTACTTTGTGCATATGACAAACAACTAAAATATGCATCTTGAGCCATAGGGCTTAAGGGATTTAAGTCATTAAAATACTTTTATGGGAAAAAAACAATTATGAGTACAAATGAAAAAAAAGTGACGTACTTGACCACAGTCTGGTGTGAGGGAAAATTTAGTCCAATGTCTAGTATTCTCTGAGGTCTGTTCTCATAGGATATAAGGAACAATATATGTAATTTTTATTTACGTGAATTGTATTCAGTTGTAATCACTTGTGTTTACTTGGACACCCAGTAACCTCATCAGGATTATAGTCCCATTGGATTAGGCAGCATATAAACACATGGTAAGAGACAGTTATCTATCTACATGCACACACACACACACACACACACACACACACACACACACACACATACACACAGATCTTTTAAATAAGTATTAGTGTATACATTACACCTATTATATTTCTCTAGTTCAAGAACACTACATTTTTATTTTA
The DNA here is from genome assembly GCA_037349315.1 of Chelydra serpentina. NCBI lineage: Eukaryota > Metazoa > Chordata > Testudines > Chelydridae > Chelydra > Chelydra serpentina. Next base: position 22,715,950 of record JBAIAC010000004.1, on the reverse strand, counting down.
AAATGTACATCACGATAGTAATCTGAATAAACATAACAATAATAAAAAAGACTCTGTGACACTTAGGGCCCCTTTATCCTGGGAGAAAGACCTACTGTTGACAAAGGTTATAAAAAATGAGTGACCTCTGAACACACCTCAACTGGTGTTGAAAACCAGCTGCTAGGTGTTGCGGTTAGATGACAGGCAAGACTCTAGATCCTCAAAGCTTCTTCTGGCTATTTCCCGGCAGGTGTCATCAGTGTACACAACCTTAGTTGCCTTAGTTGATCTGCTGGATGGCAGGTCAGGTGTACATATATTGGAGTGAGTACAGATCCCTGGGGAAGTCTGTTGTTCATACAATGTGGGTGACTTGAACCATCACCATACTTGACGATCACTGTTCTGTTAGAAATCATCTGCATAAAAAAACCTTGTCTGGGACCCTGGAGTGTATTTTTAGGACTAATTCATGGTGAAAAGTAATCCAAGTAATATAGTCCAGCTGCCTGTCAATGCAAGATTGTCCCCAATTGTACCGTTACTAGCGCTTTGTTTAGTCTGATAGGGCCTCCTCCTCTTCCCTGGGGAATGATTCCATATTCTAATAGATTTCGCTGTTAGGAAGTTATTCCTTATATTCAGTCTCCATTTTCCTTCTCTTTTATTAGACTAAATAATAACTTTTAGTGTTTATGTCCTTTAAATAGTTGTACATTTCCATTATATCACTCACAGCTTTAATCCAAGTATTTATAATGAAGGAAAATGGGTTATAGCAAGAGAGGAAGGATGGTCTTGTGATTAAGGCAATGACCTGGGACTCTAATGATCTGTGTGACAGAGTGTATCAGGCCCAATTCTATCACACCCTGACCCAGCACTGAGCCCCCTCTCCCACTCCAAACCCACAGGGCCCCACAAAAGCTAATAGCCCCGGGCCCACGGGAGAGCTGATCTCTGTATTCCACTGTCAATCTCTGAGCTGTACAGTCACTATCTATTGTTGCGTTCCTGGGCATATGCCATTCAAATGGAAGGAAAGAGCTAGTGCCCTTCAGAGGAAAGACCAATCATGCACATTAACACCTACTTCACATGTATATTCATGTTTCTCCTTTGCTAATGAGATATTTTTAAAATCTGCCCAGATGCCTCCACAACCCCATCCATTCTAAGTGCTCTACACTTGTTGTATTAGTAGCTGTACACACTAAGGGTACGTCTACACTACAGAACTAGGTCGAAATTATAGAAGTCGATATATTAAAACCCGAATTAATGGAATCGATTGTGTGTGTCCCCACTAAAGAGCGTTAAGACCATGAGGTCGATTGTCTGTGTCCACAGTTGCGAGATTAGCATCGACCTTCGAAGCATTGCATTGCGGGTAGCTATCCCACAGTTCCCGCAGTCTCCGCCGCCCATTGGAATTCTGGGTTGCGATCCCAAAGCCTGATGGGGCAGAAAAAAATGTCGCTGGTGGTTCTGGGTACATGTCATCAGGCCATCAAACGTCCCTCCCTCCCTCCTTGAAAGCAATCTTTTTCGCGCCTTGTCTGCGTGCTTTCCATGTTTGCTACAGAAGGCTACAGAAGGCTGCTCAGCTCACAATTACCGTACATCTCCAGCGTACGCCTTCACATTAGGTCTAGTGGAGATTCAGTCACGGTATAATACGGGCAGAGGGATAGCTCAGCGTTCTGAGCGTTGGCCCGCTAAACCCGGGGTTGCGAGTTCAATCCTTGAGGGGGCCATTCCGCCTGAGGCTGGTAGTCGCGGGACTGCACAGCATAAGCTCCTTGCCTTCTAGCTGCAGATCGTGCACTATGCCATAAATGGTTGTGGTCGTGGGACCATACAGGAGAAGCTCCTTGCCTTCTAGCTGCAGATCGTACAATATGCTTGACATTACAGTGCTCCTGGCCGGCGGCCTTTGGTGTGGCTGGCCGGGGGCGCTTTTTTACGTTTTCTTTAAGGGAGATTCAGCACTGCCTGGAACACGGGCAGAGGGATAGCTCAGCGGTATGAGCGTTGACCCGCTAAACCCGGGGTTGCGAGTTCAATCCTTGAGGGGGTCAGTAGAGCTTATTGTACCATCTGCAGCTGGAAGGAAAGGCGCCTAACCCCTGCTCACGGCATATTGTACTATCTGCAGCTAGAAGGAAATGAGCCTAACCCTTGCTCCCCCCTCCCTCCGTGAAAGCACCTGAGGGGGGAGCGAAAAATCCTTTCGCGCCTTTTTTCGTGCGGGCGCCATATTGCTGCCACCATTGTTATCCACCAGCCGCTTCTGCTCCCACTCTGCTGTCCTGCAAACAGCGTACCGGGGGAAGCATGGAGCACGATCAGATCACCGCAACTGTTATGGCCGTTATGAACACCACGCGCATTGTCCAGGAGTATATGGAGACCGAGAACCGGGAGCTGCTAGAGCAACAGGAGGCGAGGACGAGACAGTATCAGCCTGAGGAGAGTGATGAGGACATGGAGACAGACCTCTCTCAGAAAAGGCCCCCCCGCAAGGTGGACATCATGGTGGTAATGGGGCTCGTTGATACAGTGGAACGCCGATTCTGGGCCCGGGAAACAAGCACAGAGTGGTGGGACCACATAGTGCTGCAGGTCTGGGATGAATCCCAGTGGCTGCGAAACTTTCGCATGCGTAAGGGCACTTTCATGGAACTTTGTGAGTTGCTTTCCCCTGCCCTGAAGCGCCAGAACACCAAGATGAGAGCAGCCCTCACAGTAGAGAAGCGACTGGCGATAGCCCTGTGGAAGCTTGCAACGCCAGACAGCTACCGGTCAGTCGCGAATCAATTCGGAGTGGGAAAATCTACAGTGGGGGCTGTTGTCATGCAAGTAGCCAGGGCGATCACCAAGCTGCTTGTACCAAGGGTTGTGAGTCTGGGAAATGTGCAGCTCATACTGGATGGCTTTGCAGCAATGGGCTTCCCGAACTGTGGAGGGGCGATAGACGGAACCCATATCCCTATCTTGGCACCGGACCACCAAGCCAGCGAGTACATAAACCGAAAGGGTTACTTTTCAATAGTGCTGCAAGCACTGGTGGATCACAAGGGGCGTTTCACCAACATCAACGTGGGATGGCCGGGAAAGGTACATGACGCTCGCATCTTCAGGAACTCTGGTCTGTTTCAGCTGCTGCAGCAAGGGACTTTCTTCCCAGACCAGAAAATAACCGTTGGGGATGTTGAGATGCCCATAGTTATCCTTGGGGACCCAGCCTACCCCTTAATGCCATGGCTCATGAAGCCATACACAGGTAGCCTGGACAGTAGTCAGGACCTTTTCAACTATAGGCTGAGCAAGTGCAGAATGGTGGTGGAGTGTGCATTTGGCCGTTTAAAAGCAAGATGGCGAAGTTTATTAACTAGGTTAGATCTCAGCGAAACCAATGTTCCTATTGTTATTACTGCTTGCTGTGCGCTCCACAATATCTGTGAGAGTAAGGGGGAGACGTTTATGGCAGGGTGGGAGGTTGAGGCAAATCGCCTGGCCGCTGGTTATGCGCAGCCAGACACCAGGGCTATTACAAGAGTACAGCAGGGTGCGTTGCGCATCAGGGAAGCTTTGAAAACAAGTTTCATGAATGGCCAGGATGCTGTGTGAAAGTTCTGTTTTTCCCCAGTAATGAAAAGCCCCGCCCCTTCATTCGCTCTACTTCCCTTTACCCAAACCGCCCTGCCCTCCCCCCCTCAATCACCGCTTGCAGAGGAAATAAAGTGATTCTTGTTTAAAAATCATGCATTCTTTATTAATTTGTAAAACACAGAGGGGGGACTATGGTGGTAACTGACACAGTCTCCCGGGATAGGTGGTGGAGGAAGGGAAGCACCAGGATGGGTGGTGGAGGAGGGGATGAGGGAAGGACAAGGACACACAGCACTTTAAAACTTATTGAATGCCAGCCCTTTCTTGCTTGGACTGTTCTCTTGGCTTGAGTGGCTGGGAGCACGGAGGCCACCCAAACGCGTTCTTGGGCGTCTCGGGGATGAGGTTATGGGACTCGGGAAGGAGGGCTGTTGGTTACACAGGGGCTGTAGCGGCGGTCTGGGCTCAGGCTGCCTTTCCTGAACCCTACGCCTGTCCTCAGCCATAAGCCGGAGGATTTCCGTTTGATCCTCCAGTAGCCTGAGAATTGCATCCTGCCTTCTCTCTGCACGCTGACGCCACCTACTCTCTTCATCCCGCCGCTGTCTCTCTTCAGCCCGCCAGTCATTGTCCTCAGCACGCCACTTGTCCGCGCGATCAAATTCTGCCTTCCTGGACTCAGACAGTGTCTGCCTCCACGCATTCTGCTGGGCAGCCTCAGAGTGGGAGGATTCCATGAGTTCTGAGAACATATCGTCTCGACTCCTTTTCTTTTTACTTCTTATCTTCGCTAGCCTCTGGGATGGTGATGAAAGGGGTGGCGTTGAAACATTTGTAGCTGTGGGAGGAAGCAAACGGGAGACAAATGTAAAAGACACATTTTGTTTGAACAAAACATTACATATCACATGTGCATTTTGTCCAAGGTTGCACTGGGCCTCTTATATTGAGGGTCTGCCGGTTTGCTGTGAGAGATCACACAAGCAGGTCCGGCGGGCAACAGAATTCGGCTTGCAGACAGCCATGGTAAGACACTCTATAGGCTTCTTTAAGCTTCACAACAGGCGGGAATGTTTTCAAACAGCAACCCCCTCATTTCCCATAACAAACATCCCATGGGCTGGCAATTTAAAACAAATAGGTTAGCAATTGAAAAGTTAGGTGGGGCGGCGGTTTTCGGGTTAACATGCAGGGAGAACCTAATCGCCCCCCCCCCACACACACACACACCCCCAGGCAAGATGTTCGCTGTGCCCCCTCCCCCCACCGCGTGGGTCCCAGCGGGGAAGATTTCCGTTCAGCCACAGGCAAACAGCCCAGCAGGGACGGAGCCCCTCTGAATGCCCCCGTACTAAAATTCCCCTATTTCAACCAGGTTCCCATGAATGATATCACTCTTCTGAGGATAACACACACAGATAAAGAAAGGATGTTGCTTGAATGCCAGCAAAAAACGGGACCGTACGCCGCCATGCTTTGCAAAGCACTGATTCCAGACTACGTGCTGCTTGCCTGGCGTGGTAGAGTGTGTTACCACGGAGCACAGGATAAGGCTGCCCTCCCCAGAAACCTCATGCACAGGCTTTGGGAGCACATCCAGGAGATCTTTCTGGAGATGTCCCCGGAGGATTTCTGCTCCATCCCCGAACATGTTAACAGACTTTTCGAGTAGCTGTGGCTGTACTGGCCACGAATTAATCATTAAACACGCTTGCTTATAAAACATGTATTAATTAAACAGAGGTACACTCACCAGAGGTCCCTTCTCCTGCATCGAGCACGCCTTGGGAGGGTTCGAACTGTACTTGCTCCAGGGTGAGAAAGAGTTCCTGGCTGTCGGGGAAAAGGGCTTCTCCGCTTCCTTGCTGGGTCTGTGTGCTATTTTCAGCATCATTATCATCATCAGGCTCCTCTGTGGGTTCTGATGATCCACATACGGAGTCAAACCACATGGGAGGGGTCTGTGCTGGCTGCACCTCCTAGAATGGCATGCAGCTCATCATAGAAGCGGCATGTCTGGGGCTCTGACCCAGAGCGGTTGTTTGCATCTCTGGTTTTTTGGTAGGCTTGCCTGAGCTCCTTAATTTTCACGCGGCACTGTTGCGCGTCCCTGTTGTAGCCTCTGTCCTGCATGCCCTTGGAGACTTTGGCGTATGTCTTGGCGTTTCTTCTTTTGGACCCTAGCTCTGCTAGCACGGTTTCGTCTCCCCAAACAGCGATCAGATCGAGTACCTCACGCTCGGTCCATGCTGGAGCTCGTCTTCGGTTCTGGGACTCCATCATGGTCACCTCTGCTGATGAGATCTGCACTCACCTGCAGCTCACCACGCTGGCCAAACAGGAAATGAAATTCAAAAGTTCGCGGGGCTTTTCCTGTCTACCTGGGAGGAGCATTCGAGCTCAGACCGCTGTCTAGAGCGGTCAGCTGATGCACCGTGGGATAGATTTAGGAGGCCGATACTGTCGAATTGCGTCCTCACTAGCCTACATCGATTCGGCAATATCGCTTTAAGCGCTAATTCTCTCGTTGGGGGTGGAGTGGCGAGATCGATTTTAAGAGCCCTAGAAGTCGATGGTAAGGGCTTCGTCGTGAGGACGGGTGCACGGATCAATCGAAATAACGCTAATAAATTCGACCTAAACTCGTAGTGTAGACCAGGGCTAAGAGGTACAGACCTGCCCACATTAAATAAGATCAACAGGAAATTGGGTGCTGGCGCTCCTTCAAATGATGCTTCTCAGCTCAGGCTTTGGCAGTGAAGTAAGGTCGCTCGTTGTAGGTTGTCTTTGTTTTCAGAATGCTGAACAGCTGCACACTGCCAAGTTCGTTGCCTGAAGAACAGGAGACTCATGTATCCTCATGCATCAGTGAATGGCTTTTATATGTACTACAAGTATCTTCCCATAGGTGGAGTGATTTGTTTAGTGCTGTGCAGCCCCTGTTCATGCTTGCAGGTTAACTTGATAAATTCAGTTAGGGTGACCAGACAGCAAGTGTGAAAAATCGGGACAGGGGGTGGGGGGTAATAGGAGCCTACATAAGAAAAAGACCCAAAAATCGGGACTGTCCCTATAAAATCGGGACATCTGGTCACCCTAAATTCAGTGTTGTTTAATACAACCTGGATGGCATCAGACAGCCTCTAAACTAACAGTTTCAAGATAAGCTTTTGCAGCCTCAGAGAAAATTTCTACTTTAAAATTCTGAGGTCAGTAGAAAAACGGAAGAAATTGTATGTTACCAAGGAGACTCATCACTACTTAGTGCCAATTTTACAACTGCACTCCAGCTGCTTTTTATCAACTGTCCCCTCAGAACATCCCTCTTCACCTCAAGGGGTCAGGACTGTGAGATCCCGAGCTCCTCTCTTCATTACTGAAAGCTTCCTACAGCTTCCTGAGCCTCCAGCACCCTCCCTTCTCTTCTGCCAAACCCCTCCTCAAAAGCCACTCTTTTTGTGAGGTCTTCCTCTGACCTCCCCCATGACAGTGTCTCCAGGCCTCTTGCTCTGAACTGTGGCCCAGTGGATCATTTCTCCCCATGTTCCTTATCCCATAACTGGCTTTGTGAGGTTACACCTTTTTGTGGAGCATGCAGGGCCCCACTTGTGGGAAGTCAGTTGCAGGATCGTGATCTGATGTTGTAAGTTATTCAGGGCAGGGACCTTGTCTTTGTGCATGTTTTGTGGAGGAATAATGATAGGGTTTCATACTTAAGAGAAATAAATGCAAACAAAAAGGGTGATCATGCACCATCCAAGTCAAATTGGGCCCTAGTTATCTAGAGTTAGTCTACTACACTGAAACCTAGAGTTAGATACTTATACTGTGCCCAGCCATGTGAAATGTGAGCAAACTTTTCAAATATGGCTCTTTTCCATCAGCCAAAGTAAAGTAACTTCAAATACAAAAATTCCAAAGGCACCTGATCCACCTTCATTAGACTTAAAAGTGAAAACTCCTTTGGAATCAAGAGTGACATTTCAAAGCTGACCTTGTACAAATAAAAGCAACATTGACGTAACTGTGGAATTGATGGGTGTAGGCATGACACACCAAACCTGCTTCCACCCCTTGTATCCACAGTGTGTCTAGACAAACTCACTTCTCAAACATAGCCTTTGTGATGTGTGGTTAATGAACATCTCAGAAATGGGCCATATGCAGGTAACTGCAGATAGTTATTGGCCTGAGGCAACGAATAGCTGCAGGTCCTTTTAATAGAATCAGTATAAATCACTGGGCAGGTCTTGTTAACTTTTTTTTATTAGTAGACTGTAGTCTGCAATTTTCTGTGTAGTAATTTTTTGGATGATCAAGCCTAGTCAACAGATATATCCTGGATGACTCTGACTTTCTGCATGGAATCGAGTTAATACTGCTGCAGAGATATGGTCAAAACAGTGTATTATGTTTGCATGTACGGCTTCAAAAGATGCTGTCTGAAAGTCCATGTCTGATCACTGCCACATGCATTTGCCCATGATGTAAAATGCAGCACGTCTTTAACCCCTGAAAGTGAAAGTATATATTGTAGGACAGGCTCTGCATGTAGTGTCCTTGCTCACTTTGAGCAGTGCCCTTCCCCACAGGCAATGCATCTAGGGGTTTATAGAACCCCACAGTGATTGTTGTGCTATTTACTTGTATTGAAGTAGCACTGAGAGCCCCATTGTGATGGGCACTGTCAGGGCCGGTGCAAGGAAGTTTCACTTCGTAGGCGAAACTTCCTTGCACCAGCCCTTCGCCCCCCGCCCCCCAGCTAACGCCACCCCCCACAGCAGTCAGCTCCACACACACACACCCCGCAACTACCCCCCCCCCCCCGTGGCAAACCACCCCCCCGCCCACGGCAGCCTCCCCACCCGCCTGTGGGCCACAGCGGGGGGGGCTGGGCTCGGCTCTCCCCCCCGCCCCACGCGGCCTGCGGTGGGCTCTGCTGGGGTCCCTACCCCACCCCCACCCGGGCCACAGCGGAGGCGCTGGGCTCGGCTCCCCACACCTCTCCCCCCCTGCGGGTCGCGGCGGGGCGCTGGGCTCGGCTCCCCGACCCCCACCCATGGGCCGCGGCGGGGGCACTGGGCTCGGCTCCCCCTTGGCTCCCCGCCCGCAGCAGCTCACCTTGGGCCGGCGGCAGGGGCAGCAGCTCCTCTCGGCAGCGTTTAGAATCACCGCCGGGAGTCACCGCCCCCAAATCCCGGCACCCTAGTCAACCGCCTAGGGTCGCCTAATGGGAGTGCCGGCTCTGGGCACTGTACAAACACATAACAAAAAGACAGTCCGAGCTCCAAAGAACATGTGAAAAGCTTAAGAGGAAAGATGGCCCAATGGTAGGGCACTAGCCTGGGACACAGTTTCAATTTCCTGTTCTGCTATAGACTTCCTCTGTGACATGGGGTAAATCATTTAGTCTGTATATGCTGCAGTTCCCCCTTTGTAAAATGGGAATAACAGTATTCCACTGTCTCACCGTGGTGTTGAACATAAATACATTAAAGATTGTGAGGTGCTCCAATACTACAGCAAGCGAGGGACATATAAATGCCTTAGAGTGAAAAAATTACAAACATAGATATGGTCATTTCATACTGTAAGTCATTCAAGCACTAATCCTGGAGAGACTCTGTAAAGACCAGTCAAGTTAAATATAAAAGTATTAAATCACAGGGTTTTTTTTAAAAATAGCTGCCTTAGTGATAAATTAAATTTCAAAACTTACTATTCATTTTATTTTGTGAATGCTGGACAGAAAACAGATGAAGGGTTTGGGGCCTCACAGTAGTTTATATGTAATACATTGTGCTTATTCATGCAGCATATCCCATCGTCAGACTATTTTTATGGAATCCTGTCTCTGTAGGCACTGAACATATGCAAATGGGATCACGTCCTCCCTTTCTGATTAAAGCAGGGTATGACTGCACCCTCTGAGTTAGAATGCTCACTGTTGCATAGCTTGTTAGGGGCCATATGTTCTCGACTGTCATCTCACCATAGTGAAATATTAAACACTTATAATAAAAGCCAGTTCACCCACACCCTGCCCTGACATGGAAAAAAAACACAGTGTGGGCATTGACTCAACACCTAACAGTGCATTTCCAGACTTACTGACATTTAGGGGATTTTAATTTGTTTATAATAGGGAGGCTTAAAAATATTTGGTTGGGTGTTAGCTGTAGTAGCAGTTAATCCCCTTTCAGGCTAGATTTATAGATCTCAAGGCCAGAAGGGACCACTGTGATCATCTAATCTGACCTCTTTTTTAACATCTATCTGTTAAAAAGATGTATTTTTTTAGCATGGGAGTAACAGGTGATGCTGCATAATTAAAGGAGATGCACCCAGCGAAATGATCCATAATTGCAAATATGCAAATATGTCGATCCCATGGTCATCAGAGGAGAGCATCACAACCAAATCACTTGAGCTAAGCTAAGCGCAACTCTAATGGCTGTTCGTCGTCTTTGAGTCCAACCACTAGAGGGAGAGAGGATCTAACTAAGCTGCATTTTGCTCTAGGGTGTTTGTAGATTTTGATCCAACAGCCTTTAGTGCCACAATGGTTCAAAAACATAAAAATGATAGTTCGCAATGGACATTTGTTCCTTTAGCCCATCCATTTGCTATGACTTTAGATCTTTAGGGACTTGTTTTTTTATAGGCCTGGTCTTCTTCCATCATTGGTCATCACTTTCAACAAGCATCCTCCTCTGAGCGCTCCCAGTGACATAGCTTAAAGGCCTGCCCTGCTATATGGAAAAGTCATTAGAGAGTCCCAGTTCCTTGGGCTAGCAAATCAAGAACTCCACACATTCATAACCTTCTCTCCTGCCCCTTCCTCCAGCCAAAGGGGGGGTCAACTGTGAACCCCCTTCTGAACCTATGGAGGAGACTAAGGGGGTGCAAGGCAGCCCTTCATTCCCTTGTTTGGCTTATCCACATTACCAGTCTGTGCACAGGGAGAGAACAGCTGTCACAGGCTGCTACTTCGGGTCCCATGCAAGTTGGGTGGGGGGTCTTGGATCATTAGTGGCCCCCCTCAATGTGCTGGCCAACGCAGCTGGGTTGACTCAGAGGGGTAAGTAAGCTGCATCAGGTTAGGACTGGCACACTTTACTTTTCCCCTGGAGCAAAGGAGAAGCGGGGACTGAATCATGACTCAGTCACAATTCAGTCCCTTGTCTCCTTCTGAAGAAGTGCAGCTCTGCTCTGCCCCTTACTGAAGGCATGTTGTAACTCCACAATCTCCATTCCTGGCTTGTCGCCATTCCTTAGTTAACGCTCTGTGATGTGATGCTTGGCGGGTGCACATAAGCCCATTGTGCACAGTCTCCACACAGGACCCTTAAGGCTCCCAAACGATCCATATTTTAGCTTTGATCTGGGTAAGTGCAGGTATAATTATTGCTGCTACAGCCTTTCCCCTTGAGGGCTCCAAGCATCACTTATTTAACAGGTTAGTACACACACACACCTGTTAAATAAACACCTAGGCCTACAATCTCCTCTTGAAGTCGTTTCTGCAGGCAAGTGAAACTGCTTAAGCACGTTTTCTTCCATTTCGCCCCAGCGAGAGGACACTTTCACAGAACCAACAGTCTCACCCCAGCCAAAAACCCCTATTGACTTAAACAGAGTAGGGTTCGCATCTTAAGATCCATCCATGGATCCCATTCCTCTACAGTGGCTGCATGTGCCCAGCAATGACGGTGTTTATCACTGGCAGTCTGTTGTAAAGTGCAGTTTAGAACCTAGATTTAGTTCTATATTCACAATGTCCATTATCCTCCAATGATCCTCTTTGGTGGTTCCTGTTTTGTGTTGTACTCATTTGTTTCCCTCACTTCTCTAGTCTCTAGTTAAATCTTTATTCTTACAGAAATAAACCTACTTTTGTTTTATTCTAAGTGCTTACAAGTGCTGTGTGGTTTACAGGAGCAGAGGTTTAATGTAAAACTGGGGTACACTGCACTCTTGGATGCAGAGGAGCAGGAATTTCTGTGACTAGCTAGTGTCAGGGGCTGGATATTGCAAGGGAAAAATTCAAAGGGACTCAGGTGCACCTATTGTTTACCTGCAAGGTGAAGTTAGGGCAGACATAGCCCAGAGGAGAGTGCTTGAGTGGCTGAAAGGCTGGTGGTGTCAGGGAGCTGACACCCACTACCACAAGAAAGAGTCCCTCATGCTGGAGGCAGAGCTAACAGGGTGACTCACAGCCTAGCGCGCCCCAAGAACCATCACACTGTCCTCCTTCAAAGCCCTCCTCAAGGCCCACTGGTATCGTGATGCTTGCAGGAAATTGCCAGTTGATAACAGGCAGGCTTCTGGCCAGTAGAGACTTCTAAGCGCTGTTCCGTTTATTGTATGTTTGTCTCACACCATTTTTTAAAATTATTTGACTTGAAACCATCTAGTTCTGCAAGATTGCAGGCCAATGTAACCACATGCTTCTATCACTGTGACTATCAATAACATGCTTCTATCACTTGTCCTCCCTCCCTTATTCCTTCCATTTCTTTGCTACACCCACTTGTGCATCTTGTCGTAAATTAGATTGTAAGTTTTTGGGGGTCAGGGACCCCCTTTAATTCTATGTTTTTACAGATCACAAGGGGTACTAATGCAATACTGCTACTACTACTAATAATAATAATATAATTAATAATAGGCTTGAGCCAGACATGCCATAATGCAGAAAGAGATGGGTTAAGCATTCCTTCCAGATCTCTGCTAATGCATACCGGCCTGCTGTACCCGCCATGATTCAACCACTAGCCCTCTTCTGGGCAGAGTTGATCAGAAAAATATTGAGACCTTGACATTCCTTTTCCTTGGTACCTGAATCAGATTTTCACCTGCAGCTCTGCTGCCTTGTATTGAGAGCCTATAAGATATCACCATTGAAGCAGATCCAGGGCAGCTCAGTACTTGAATGGGAGATGTCCAAGGAACACTGAAGTGCTAGAGAAAATGCTGAACCAATGCCCCAGGGGCCATTATCTGCTGGAGGCACCTCCTTGTGGATGAGAGGTAAAACCAAGGTCTTACTTGCCTACCCTTGGGTATTAAAGGTTCCCAGGCAATTGTTGGAAAACAAAACAAAAACAGAGAGGGTTATCCACAAAGTTCTCGCCAAATTCCAGCTCCAGTACTTGCAATCTATTTTAAATTCCCTCTGCAGTTTTCATTGGATATGCTTGTTTAAAATGCCCTACCCTAATCTGTTACATTGTTTTGCTATAGTGCGTTAACATTTGCTGTATATCACCCCAGAGGTGGCTGCATATCTGTGGTGAGTGAAGCAAACCTTTCATTTGTAAAGTGGGTTGGGATCATTCAGGATGATTCTATATACATGGAAGCTACTTTATTATATTGTAACATAAAGCTGCATGAACTGATGATAAACCACAGGCACTTTGTAAAACGTAAATCAATTCTGTTTTAAACATTTTCAAAATAGGAAAAATATAGTGTGTCATCTTTAAACAATACAAGAAGGAAGTGATTGTGGTCAAATGGCTACAGCAGGGGACTGGCAACCAGAACTCTTGTGCACTAGTCCTCTCTCTGCCTTTGGACTGTAGGCAAGACACTAACCCCTCAGTTTCCCCCTTGATATAATTGTTCTGGTGCTTACTTCCCACGAGAGTGCTGTGAGGCTTACTTGATTAATCTTCCCCAAGCGCTTTGAGCACCTCAGATGAAAAACTGTGGCAAAGTACAAAATATTACATGTCAAGTTCATGTCTGGAGCAAACCTTTAAAACAAACCATGAAAATCAGAGTTTAGAATGAAAATGCTGATCTAACCTTCAGTTGCATTGCAGCAGGGAATGGGCACAGGGTCTCCTTTTATGTTGCTTATTTAAAACAAACAAGTCTGGGAGTCTCCTGTGGAAACTCCATGTAAAAACCAAAGCCCCTTTCATGGGTATATTTGGTTTATCTCCGCATGAAGCTCAAATTCATCATGTGGAGAGAATGTGAAACATGTTTTTCCCCCATGTAACACTCACTTTCCCACAATGAATAAAAAATCATTTTCTTACATGCAGAGACAGATTTGTCAGTTCATTCACCCGGGGGTAAAAAAATAGCCCAGAAGGCAGGAACACAGCGTCCCTCAACCCTGCCAAAACACTAGGGATGATCCCGACGGCTCCCATAAAAAAGCTTCAGTATTTAAAATAGTGTATACAGTGGCCACCTACACACAACTTCCTTAGCTCCTAATTCCTTAGCTATTGCTCAGCAGTGAGTAATATACTCTACAAAACTGATTCACATGGGCTCCAGAATGCATGCCAAGCTGTTGTCAATAACCCCGCAAGATTTTAGGGAAAGGAGAGTGGGTGGGGGAAGTCAACCTTTTTATCTGACTGTCCGATCAAACGTGGGAGAAGTTTGGCTAATTTTAAGACACTAAACAGTTTTGTTGTACATTCTAGTTGGAGCAGCTGTTATGTAAAATAACATGCAATTGTTTATCAACGCATTCACTAGGGTAAAGGACTCTTGCTCATATTTTCTTTCTTCTCTGGGTTATTTTTTTTTCCTTTTTCTCTTCCCAGAATTGTTTTCACTCTCTAGTTATGAACATTTCAGTAATAAAACAATAAAACCCAAACAGAAGTAATTGAACCGGAAAAAAACAAAACCTTTTTTTAACAGCTGAAAAGTGCCATGGAACAATCAGAAATCAAATCTTTGTTTTTAATAGTGAATATAGTGTTCAGTGACTAGTGAAAGAAGCAGGGGACTGCAGGAAGAAATAGGATGGTTTCATGGTAAAGGCAGTTGAATACTATCCTGGAGAACTGGATTCCTTCCCTGGCTCAGAGTTCATGGGTGATGATAGACAAGTCACTTAAACCAAACTTTTCACAGGTGGTCTCTAATTATGTGTTCATTTTATGGATGCTCAATATCCTGGGGTCTGATTTGTAGAAGTGCTGAGCACTCACAACTGCAACTGAACTCAATTGGAGCTGTGCTTTCAACATCTAAAGTGCTATGCAAATATTAATACCCTGGATCCCCCAACCCCTCTGCACCTGTCCACCCCACCATCCTAATTCCTGCTCCCTCCTCCTCTGCTTCCCCACCCTCCTGGTTATTGTCTGCCTCCTCCTCTGCCCCCATCCATCCCGGACTCCTGCTTCCTGAGAGGGGTTTCCCAGAGGCCTCTTCCATTTGGTTCCCCAGCTCAACTCCAATCTCATCACTCAGGTTCCTTTTTTTCCCCCTGGCATTCAGCAGTTACACTGAGTTGATCAGAATCAAGTGTAGGGGGTGGGTATAGGATGTACCACAGATCCACAGTTCCACGGCAAATCTCATCCTTTATGTACATTTACACATTATGTTGCATTTACTATACGTTCCATAACATGTTTTGGGATTGGCTTGGTCACTTTGTAGGAACCAGTACTGTACAGCATGCTCTGGCCATGCACTGTCCATGCACTACCTACTCTATACTTCATCTTT
The DNA here is from genome assembly GCA_037349315.1 of Chelydra serpentina. NCBI lineage: Eukaryota > Metazoa > Chordata > Testudines > Chelydridae > Chelydra > Chelydra serpentina. Next base: position 22,700,857 of record JBAIAC010000004.1, on the reverse strand, counting down.
TCATTCCCAAATTATCTTATCCATTGTTATCTTGTCCATTGTAAATGGTTCCCTGGGTGTGCCCCCTTATTTTAGCTAGTATAGACATTCTGTTTTCAGCCTGCTTGATCCATTTACCTTCCTAATCCTGTCTCCCAAGAAATGAGACCTCACTGCTGTCCAGTTACTCATGTCAAGCCAAGCCTAAACTTCTCTCCTTTCTATGCCTATCCACACCCAAATGCCTCCCTCCTTTGGGCTTATCCCAACCCCCATCTCTTGGCTCCTGTCCTCCTTACCCTCTGCACCTATCCACTCCGCTGGCTCTTGAAAGGCCCCTCTCCCAACTTGCTCTTTTCCTTTCTTCATTCCAGTCAGGTTATTTCCTTCTCCTGGATGCCAGCCAGAGGAGCACTGGAAGCACAGGTAAGACAGGAGCCCTTGGTTGCCCAGAGAAGCAATTGCGGGGAAAATCCTGCTCAGCCCCTGCATCCTGGCAATGGAGCATGCTCAGTGCAGATGGAATCACCAGAGAATTTAGCTGCCAAACTCTAACAAGTCTCTACTGAGGCTTATAACTTGGTCATTTTTTTTACATGGGCAAAACATTTTTTCCCTAGTATTCAGGATTCAAGCCTAAGAAGAAAGAGTCAAGATAGTGCAACATTCAAGCTTTATTCCTTCCTCCTTAGACACAGTCCTCTCTCAACAAGCATGCCCTGAAAGTAGAATTCTGTGGTCCTAGACGTTACCCTATGCATAAGCATACTATCATGCGAAAACACCCCCTATTGGGAAGCTATCATAATGTCCCTCTTATCACATTTATTTCAGATAGTAAAATTAAACATGAATACCATAACCTGTTTACATATTTAACATTCTATTGTACTCCCTTAAAGTCTATATCATCATATATATAATACCAGCTTTTTTTAACACTAATTCTTAATTTGCTTGAGAACAAAGGCTTGGGGGGTTGTTTTTTCACGTCTTACTATTTTACAACATCTTGTGTATACCTTGCAGGTGGTTTGATTTTGGGAGGTCTTTAGCTTGTCAGTTGCTGTAGGCTTTAGCCTTTGCATGCCTCTCTTCCTTTTCGTCTGCCGCTCTTTACACAATGGCTGGTTTTAGTAATGCTGGGGATACAGGCACCAAGGTACACATATGTCTTGACATCAAGCATTGTACCAGGCTGCTATTAAGGTCTTCAGTGAGAGCATTTCTCCATTCAGTAATGGTTTGCCATATATTTTGTTTCCTTTTTGCAGCTTTCCCTGTGCTACTTAGTGAATTATCTCTCGGTTTCCTCCACTTACTCTCTGTGTTTAGATATGAGCTTGTTTGCTAGCTCTGCATATGTCTATAGCTCTTGGAAACATTGGTGAAGGCTTTCTGAGCATTCCCATTTGAACTTTTGTATCTTTTGTCCCTATTACTAATCTACCAAGAACTCGTTCATCTTTTAAGATTTGATAATCGCATGAGTCAGCCATTTTGCACTCCTTGACAATATACTGATCTCTCATTTCTCCATGTTCTTGGTCACAATTGTTGAAAAGATACCTTTTGTATAGGACTTTTTGGTGCATTCTTTAGGAGCACTTCTAGGATTTTACATGGGCCCTTCTGGTCTGTTTCTGACATATCCAGATGCTGTTGGAGCAGGGGGCAGCCTTTTTCTATTAGAGCTAATAGTGTGACTGGTCTTATCTTATTTTCCTTTTTATCCATCTCCATTGCAATGTCATAGTTTTCCCAGAGTGATCTAAAGATTGTCCAATTCCTAGACACATCCCCTTTCATGTGACACGTCCATCTGCTCCTCGACAGGAATCTGGTGTGCTGCCACAATTCTTCTCTCTCTCTCTCCCTCCCTCCCCCCAAAAATTCTTAGTTTCTGATTTCACATACCAACAAGAACCAACACACTTCTGACACCATGTTCAGGATTCAGGCAAAAAAAGAGAGCGATTCAAGACAATGCAACATTTAGGCTTTATTCCTTCCTCTACATATACTGTCCTCTCTCATCAAGCACTTTGTGAATGGAGCATTCTCTCCATTGCTAGACATTACCCTATACATAAGCATACTATCATGCTCTAATGCCATCTGTTGGTAAGCAATCTACGTAACACCTAGACTTGTTCTCAGAAGCCGAGGAACCATTTTAGGTAAAACTTTTAAAAAGTTGGGGCAGACACCCAGCATGGGAAATTTCACCCCAAACAGTTAAAGTTTGGCAAAGTTATAAGTAATTCAAGATGGTCTTACAATGGTGAAAATGTTAGGCAAACTTTATAAAAGACAGTGCTAAGCAGGTAATAATAAAAAATACTTTATTAAAGCTCCATAACCCTAATCCTACAACTGTACACACACAAGCAGATTCCGTGACATAAGGTGCACTGCCTGGATTGCATTATCATCGTCATCTCAGCAAGAATAGCTGAACACAAGTGTTCTTCGTTTCTGGCCTAATCACAGATACAGAATTTGAACTGGATTAATTGGCTTTTATCAGTCTGTACCTTACTGCTATTTTAATTTATATGTTTGTGTGTTAGTTTCCTATGATTTTGTTTGGAGGTTTTCCATAATAATATATACACACAGAAGAAAAATGCTTTATATTGGTATTGCCTTGATAAACTTAGCTGTATAGTATTACTCCATTGGACCAGCTTCTCAGATGGTGTAAATCAGCATAGTCTACACTGATTTATACCAACTGAGGATGTGATGTGCTAATTTTGAAAGAGTTACTCCTGATTTCTGTCAGTGTAAGTAGGGTCAGACCCAAGTCTCTCTGGTGGTTTCTCCTTGGAGGTTACAGGACTAGTTAAGGACAAGATTTTGCGATGTTTTAATTACAAGGATGTACAAGAAGAAGAATCATGAAGATAAAATTTCTGCTTTAATTCAATAAATAGTACAAGGTTGTACTACATCACCTAGCTGCCTTGCAGCTCTGATTTTTCTAATCATAGAATCATAGAATCATAGAATCTCAGGGTTGGAAGGGACCTCGGGAGGTCATCTAGTCCAACCCCCTGCTCAAAGCAGGACCAACCCCAACTAGATCATCCCAGCCAGGGCTTTGTCAAGCCTGACCTTAAAAACCTCTAAGGAAGGAGATTCCACCACCTCCCTAGGTAACCCATTCCAGTGCTTCACCACCCTACTAGTGAAAAAGTTTTTCCTAATATCCAACCTAAACCTCCCCCTCTGCAACTTGAGACCATTACTCCTTGTTCTGTCATCTTCTACCACTGAGAACAGTCTAGATCCATCCTCTTTGGAAGCCCCTTTTAGGTAGTTGAAAGCAGCTATCAAATCCCCACTCACTCTTCTCTTCTGCAGGCTAAACAATCCCAGTTCCCTCAGCCTCTCCTCATAAGTCATGTGCTCCAGCCCCCTAATCATTTTTGTTGCCCTCCGTTGGACTCTTTCCAATTTATCCACATCCTTTTTGTAGTGTGGGGCCCAAAACTGGACACAGTACTCCAAATGAGGCCTCACCAGTGCCGAATAGAGGGGAATAATCACGTCCCTCGATCTGCTGGAAATGCCCCTACTTATACAGCCCAAAATGCCGTTAGCCTTCTTGGCAACAAGGGCACACTGTTGACTCATATTCAGCTTTTCGTCCACTGTAACCCCTAGGTCCTTTTCTGCAGAACTGCTGCCCAGCCATTCGGTCCCTAGTCTGTAGCAGTGCATGGGATTCTTCCGTCCTAAGTGCAGGACTCTGCACTTGTCCTTGTTGAACCTCATCAGATTTCTTTTGGCCCAATCCTCTAATTTGTCTAGGTCCCTCTGTATCCTATCCCTACCCTCCAGCGTATCAACCACTCCTCCCAGTTTAGTGTCATCTGCAAACTTGCTAAGGGTGCAGTCCACACCATCCTCCAGGTCGTTGATGAAGATATTGAACAAAACCGGCCCCAGCACCAACCCTTGGGGCACTCCACTTGATACCGGCTGCCAACTAGACATGGAGCCATTGATCACTACCCGTTGAGCACGACCATCCAGCCAGTTTTCTATCCACCTTACCGTCCATTCATCCAGCCCATACTTCTTTAACTTGCTGGCAAGAACACTGTGCGAGACTGTATCAAAAGCTTTGCTAAAGTCAAGAAATAGCACATCCACTGCTTTCCCCTCATCCACAGAGCCAGTTATCTCATCATAGAAGGCAATTAGGTTAGTGAGGCATGACTTGCCCTTGGTGAATCCATGCTGACTGTTCCTGATCACTTTCCCCTCCTTTAAGTGGTTCAGAATTTATTCCTTGAGGACCTGTTCCATGATTTTTCCAGGGATTGAGGTGAGACTGACTGGCCTGTAGTTCCCCGGATCTTCCTTCTTCCCTTTTTTAAAGATGGGCACTACATTAGCTTTTTTCCAGTCATCCGGGACCTCCCCTGATTGCCATGATTTGTCAAAGATAATGGCCAATGGCTCTGCAATCACATCGGCCAACTCCTTTAGCACCCTCGGATGCAGTGCATCCGGCCCCATGGACTTGTGTTCGTCCAGCTTTTCTAAATAGTCCCGAACTACTTCTTTCTCCACAGAGGGCTGGTCACCTCCTCCCCATACCGTGCTGCGGAGTGCAGCCGTCTGGGAGCTGCCCTTGTCTGTGAAGACAGAGGCAAAAAAAGCATTGAGTACACTAGCTTTCTCCACATCCTCTGTCACAAGGTTCCCTCCCTCATTCAGCAAGGGGCCCACACGGTCCTTGACTTTCTTCTTGTTGCTAACATACCTGAAGAAACCCTTCTTGTTACTCCTAACATCTCCAGCTAGCTGCAACTCCAAGTGTGATTTGGCCTTCCTAATTTCACTCCTGCATGCCTGAGCAATATTTTTATACTCCTCCCTGGTCATTTGTCCAATCTTCCTAATGTGTGGCGCTGAAGTATTTTTGTGTTGTGATTACATATTTATCTCTTTAAATGGCAGAGATATGGCTGTTTTCAGAAGAGATTTGCTCTGGGAATTATAACATTCCAGTAGGTAAGAACTTCTGTACCTACTGAATAATCTGTTTCACCTGCGTGACCTTTCAAACTATTTCTCACTTTCCCTTTGTTTATTTTCATTATCAGTTTGGTATCTTGTAAATGTTGTTCTGATGTGCTGTGTAATGTGCAACTAGGAGGACCGACAAAGCCAGAGGGAAGCCTGCTGCACTCAGTAAATGAGTTAACACCTGCAGATTTCTTATACATTCTTCCTTCGCTACTAAGGTTGAAGATAACACATTTTCTGATACAAGGCTGATGCACTGAACTCACCAATAGGTGGCCATAATGAAACAGGAAACTGAATGAACACACCACTTTCATACTGAGAAGGAACTGCTGGCATTTAACTTGCAGTTATTGGTTGTTGATTATAAAGCAGAACTTTAGTTAAGGTTTGGTTATTATGGGGTGCCAAGTCTTCATCAAATAAATAGATTCTCAGAGTCAGTGGTAAAAACCAGAACTACATAGACCATTCTAGGGGACTCAGAAACCTTATCAGAGGTGGCAATTTTTGGTCTGTTGTAGCTGCTACTATTCATACTTAGACCTGAAATTGTTTGTAATGTCTGTAATGGAATAAGTGCTGTAGTCATGAGCTGGCATTATTCCCTATATGTCATTGCATAACACTGAGAATGCTTGGCTCCTAAGAACAGGGGTAGTAAAATGAAGAGATAGCTGCTAAGGGGTTCACAAAGGGATGGGGGAGGACATGGAATTGTTCACTTTAGTTCTCCGATGTGTTTTCATGATATTCACTTTTATGCAGCCTGATAAAAAGTTGCGTGTCTCACTTCGTGGCACTAAAAAAAATATTTAAAAAATTAAGCCAAACTCTTCACACACACGCTCATAAAAATTGGAGACCCTGGTAAGCAGGCTCAGCAAGGAGGCCAAGAAGTAAAATGGGTACGGAGCTAGAATTACCATCTCTCACTAAAGGCTTGTCTTTAGCACAAAATGTTAGAACATAAGCTAACATAGGAGATGCTGACTATTCATTTGCAGTAGGGGTAGAGAAGGACAAGTTGTGCTTAGCATTGTTTCAACCAGTTGAGGTTAAACCTCCTGGGACCAGGCTTTAATCATAACTAGCTGACCTGATGCTAAACAGGACTTGGCCGTGTCTGCAGAGTTATGGCCAGCATCGTGTTAGGCAACTCAGCTTGTCACGCTCACAGTCCAACATGATAAAATTCTGAAGACAAGGCTTCAGGGATGATCCCTTAAGGTCAGGTTCCAGCATGGCTGAGGGATGGTAACTCAGCTCCTGTTACTGCTGTATGTGCTGTATATACACTATAGATTAATAAACAACTTCCGTTTTCATTGCTGTCGATCTAGCCCCTTTCATTAGCATTAAATTGTCAAACATTTAGGGGAAACAAGATTCACCTACTTTTACCCTTCAATGACTTGTTTCTTACACCAATACTGTGCCAGGGAATCACAATATACTCCCTATAACTGAAGCAGGGATGTTATTGTGTAGGCATGGAAACTTACATCTGCATTTTGCCAAGATCTATTTTTAAACAACAGAAAAAAAATTGAAATTTTTAGTCTAAAGCTATTGGACAATGGGCCAAGTACTGAGTCTATAGAAGTCAATAGCAAAACTCACCTTGCCTCCAATGGCGGCAGGTTCATAGCCTATTTCTATGAAAGGATTAATGTGATATTAACAAGAAATTTGAAATTTGTTAATTTCAGATCATTGTCATTTATTTTAATAGGAACTAGTATGATTTTATGTAGTGTGTTGTCTTTCCTCTTCTGCCCCCTTTCCCTCCTTATGTATTACACTAAGGTACCAACTTTTATTTACTTCCAAGACAAGATCTGCGTCTGATTTAGGAGGGAAATAGGATGGAACTCGCCTTACAATCTGTCAGCTGGGATCTCTGATTTCTTGACTTGGAAGGTATCAGTATTCATGGTAATGAATAGCCTACATGTGGAACAATAACTGTGGGCTGGAGCCAGAAATATTGACCTTATTGTCAAGACACAAGTTCAGAGTTCAATGGCAATCTCAATGGCTGGTTTGTTGGGCTGAATGATAACAGTGCTAATACCACATGACACTGATAAATTATATGAATGGAGGAGCTGAATCTATAAAACGAGTAAAGTAGAACTGTGCCCATGTGGCTGTGCTTTTGATAGCAGCAACCTTGGGGAATTATACATTTGCATTTCAGGGTTAATGTAATAATTTGGACAGGACATGTAAGACAACAATAAAATAAACACATAAAGACTGATACTATTAAGACCTCACAGTGAAGGAGACTCTATTTTGTCAGTCTGGCTGGAATATCCTTATCTACATAGGTTTCAGTGTAGTAGCCGTGTTAGTCTGTGTCAGCAAAACGAAAATAAGAAAGAAAAACTTGTAGCACCTTAGAGACTAACAAATGTATTTCAGCATAAGCTTTTGTGGGTTAGAACCCACTTCATCGGATGCATGGAATGAAACATACAGTAGACAGATATTTATACAGTCAGAGAAACATGATAAGGTGGAGGTGCATAGACCAACCTTAAGAGGCTAATTAATTGAGAGGAACCATAACAGCAGGGGAAGAAAAAACCTTTGAAGTGATAAACAAGATGGCCACACAGGTGTGAATGAGGATCGTTAACTTAAGGGAAATAGATTCAATTAACGTAATGGCTAAACCATTCCAAGTCCCTATTTAATCCAGAGGTGATGCAATCTAGTTTGCATACCAATTCGAGTTCAACAGCTTCTCTTTGAAGCCTGTCTTTGGAGTGAATCTGTTGCAACACTGCGACCCTCAAGTCTGTCACTGAGTGGTAAGGGAGGTTGAAGTGTTCTCCCACTGGTTTTTGAATGTTATGATTCCTGATGTCAGATTTATGTCCATTTATTCTTTTGCGTAGAGACTGTCCGGTTTGGCCAATGTACATGGCAGAGGGGCATTGCTGGCACATGATGGTATATATCACATTGGTAGATGTGCAGATGAATGAGCCCGTGATGGCGTGGCGGATGTGATTAGGCCCTGTGATGGTATCACTTGAATCGATATGTGGACAGAGTTGGCATCGGGCTTTGTTGCAAGGATAGGTTCCTGGGTTAGTGTTTTTGTTGTGTGGTGTGTGGTTGCTGGTGAGTATTTGCTTCAGGTTGGGGGGCTGTCTGTAAGCGAGGATTGGTCTGTCCCCCAAGATCTGTGAGAGTGAGGGATCATCTTTCAGGATAGGTTGTAGATCTTTGATGATGCGCTGGAGAGGTTTTAGTTGGGGGCTAAAGGTGACGGCTAGTGGTGTTCTGTTATTTTCTTTTTTGGGCCTGTCTTGTAGTAGGTGACTCCTGGGTACTCTTTTGGCCCTGTCAATCTGTTTTTTTACTTCAGCAGGTGGGTATTGTAGTTGTAAGAATGCTTGATAGAGATCTTGTAGGTGTTTGTCTCTGTTTGAGGGATTGGAGCAAATGCGGTTGTATCTTAGAGCTCTAAGATGAAACCGCATTTGCTCCAATCCCATGTTTCATTCCATGCATCCGATGAAGTGGGTTCTAACCCACGAAAGCTTATGCTGAAATACATTTGTTAGTCTCTAAGGTGCTACAAGTTTTTCTTTCTTATTTTCGTTTTGCTGACACAGACTAACACGGCTACTACACTGAAACCTATGTAGATAAGGATATTCCAGCCAGACTGACAAAATAGAGTCTCCTTCACTGTGAGGTCTTAATAGTATCTACATACTTATCTACATACTCATTCTTCACTTTAAGAGGCATAAGAGTAAGTCATCATCATTATCATTTACACCCAGCCAAAGCTAGGAACGGGGTCTGTAAGTCTAGCCAAGGCAATTCACTGCACAGCTACAGATGGTTTTTGTCTAGATGATGGTTAAATCCATTGCCACTAAAATAACAACATAGCTATTGAAGAAATCCATGAAGTAAATGTGGCAAAGGAAGTTCGGGGGTGATAAGCAGAGGAGCCAGAGTCAGGACTTATGGATTTGATTCTATTCCTGACTCCATCACTGTCTCACTGTGTGACCTTGGACAAATCACTTAATCTCTCTGTCTCCTCATCTTTAATGTGGGAATGATAATACTTAACTCCCAGGGGTGCTATGGAACATGCCAGAGATTCAGAGATTTTTAAGACCAAAAGGGACCATTGTGATAATCTAGTCTGACCTCCTGCATAAAACAGCCCTAGAGCCTCACTCAGAAATCCCTTCATTGAGCCCATAACTTCCTTTACATATGTGTGTCTATGCTAGATAGCTGCAATACCCAGACGTGTTTTATTCATGCTATGTCCATTAAGATTGTGACAGCCTTTCTTTTGGATAGAGACCTCACAACGGTTTTCTGTGCCTCTGTCAGCTCCAGCTTGAATTATTCCAATTATTAACCATGATGATGATGATGATGACTATTTCTTTGGTGGTAGTACAATCAAAATCATGGCTCCGTTGCAATAGGCTATGTACAAATGTGACACAAAGATGCTCTCTGCCCCTGAAAGCTCAGTAGCTAGGATTTTGACAATACACAACAAATGATGTTAGGGGTAGAAGAGGAGAACAAGATAACAATCATGTCAAACAGGTGTGTATGTTAGTAGACACAGTAGTCTCAGCAGTCACTCCATAATGGACTTCCTGCAGCTGCTCCTGAAGACTATTCAGAAAACAGTCTCTGCAGAATCATAGACACATAGCATTAGAAGGGACTGTAAAGAGTCATCTAGTCTAACCATCCGAGACCCATGGCTATCCAGCCTCCTTTTGAAAACCTCCAGTGAAGAAGCTTCCACAACCTCCCTAGGCGGTTTGTTCCACTCTCCTGTTCTTACAGTTAGGAAGTGTTTCCTGGGATTTAATCTAAATCTGCTATGCTGTAGTTTGAACCCATTGCCTCTTGTCCTGCCCTCTGTGGCAAGCGATAACACAGTGCTTCTTTTAATGTAGTTGCTAGAGCACTGGACTAAAACTCAGGAGACTTGAGCTCTATTCCTAGCTCTGCAGTTGACCTGCAGCATGATCTTAGGCAAGTCCCTTCACCTCTCTGTGCCTCTGTTTCTCCTCCCATCTTTATCTGTCTTGTATGTTTAGACAAAAGCTCATTATGTGTTTGTAGAGCACACTGGGGTGGTTCTAGGCATTACTGTGATCTTCCTCCTCCTCCTCCCTGATCTTGGATAGAGAAGGGAAAGCTCAGGACAAGTTGTTGAGCACTCATATGGATTTCTATATTTTGTCAAGCACTCAGATACATTGATGGACACAGGCTAGAAAGGGTGCAAATCAAGGTTGGCATTGAGTCAGTTCAGTTAGACTTTAATTCATATGTAGGGCTGGAATGAACCTCAAGAGGTCGTCTAGCCCATCCCCCCCATGCTGACGCTGGATTCATTCATAAGGACACACTCGCTGCTTCTGAAAGTGCATCTCCAAGTACATTAGGAAGCAGAGTAATGAGTGGGCCCAGTCCTGAGAATTGCTGAACCCCCACCTCTCATTTCCCATTGACTTAATAAGAGGTGAGGATGCTCAGCACCTTGAGGGATCTGGCTGGGAGCCAACAACATTAGATTGATCTGCAGATCTAGCCAGTGTCATGAATCAGGAGGTGGTAAATACCCCAGAATATTTCTTTCTTTCCCCCCCAACTCCCCCATCTTCTGTCGAGCAAACACAGGGAGCAAATTTGCTCTTCATTATCCGTTGCTCTCTTCCCGCAGCAGCTGTTCTGCTCATTTTGGGCTTCTGCATCTTGCCTTTAACAGTTGCCCGATTGTCTAACTCTTGATGCAGGCCTAGGCAGTGTGTCTCAGAGCACAAAGGAAGAGCACGTTGGGAGGATTAGGAGGAGGCTTGCTACATGGTTGTAGCTATAGAAGCCAAGAATTTCCTGCCCTGCCCCCAACACGAAAGGCACTATCTCTTCAGTGTTTCCTACAGCTGAGTGATTCCAAACAGCCGAAGCAATAGTCTGAAAAATAGATGGTGTTGCTCAAGCTGGTTGAAGGATGTTTATCATTGTTCACAGGAAATGGAGGGTGAAAATTATTGACAGCAGTTTTTTTAATTGGTATTTTAACAAATAACCAAACCTGAAAAAATTGTTCTGCAACAACTATTTTCAGTAAAAAACATTTTAGTTTTTGAAAACTGAGAATATTTTTAACTGAAAAAACATTTTTTAGTTATCCAGATGATTTCAATCAAAACAAAAATGTTCTGTAATAATGTTCATTTTGGTTAAAAAAAAAATTTCCAAATATTTCAACCAGCTCTAGTTCTTACCTAATCTTTCTAGTTCCATAGCACCTTCCATGTGAGACTACCTGAGTCAGATCATCTAGTCCATCCCTGGGCCAGTGCAGAAGTGTTCCCTGCAGTATATTCTCCAGTTCAGTTTTAAATGACACCCCCTATTAGAATTTGACCACATACAGGGCAGTGACTTGAGATGTTAGTTTAGGGTGAGTGAAGTCAAAAGGGATTTTAGCCAGCACTGTTATCCTATGACACAGAAAGGGTGCAATTCAACGAGAACTGTGGTCTAGATTAAATTAGTATAAAGTGGGTGCACAACTGATTGAAAAAATGCACTCAGAGAAGTTATCAATGGTTTGCTGTCAAACGAGGAGGACATATCTAGTTGGGTCCTGCAGGGGTCTGCCCTGGAGATGGTACTATTGAATATTGTCATTAATGATTTGGATAATGGACTGGAGAGTTCAATGCACTTTGGAGGACAGGATTGGAATTCAAAATGACCTTGACAAATTGGAAAACTGGTCTGAAATCAACAGGATTAAAGTAAAGAAAGACAAGTGCAAATTACTACACTTGGGAAGAAAAAAAATCAAACACACAGCTACAAAATGGGGAATAACTGTCTAGGCCAGGGGTGGGCAAACTTTTTGGCCTAAGGACCACATCTGGGTTGCAAAGCTGTATGGAGGGCCGGGTAGGGAAGGGTGTGCCTCCCCAAACAGCCTCCCCCACCCCCTATCCATCCCCTCCCACTTCCTGCCCCCTGACTGCACTCCTCAGAATCCCTGACCCATCCAACCCCGCTGATTCTTGTCCCCTAACCGCCCCCCCGGGGCCCCACCATCTATCCAACCCCCCCTGCTCCCCATCCCCTGGACGCCTCCCCCCCAGAACCTCCACCCCATCCAACCACCCCTTGCTTCCTGTCCCCTGACTGCCCCCCGGGACCCCCTGTCCCTTATCCAACCCCTCTTTCCCCCCTCCGCCCCCTTACTATGCTGCTCAGAGCGGCAGGAGCTCGCAGTCCTGCCACCCGGCCAGAGCCAGCCACCTCGCTGCCCGGCAGGAGCAGCGGGCCAGAGCGCTGGCAGTGCAACAAAGTGAGGCTGCAGGGGAGGGAGGACAACAGTGGAGGGGCTGTGGGGGAGCCTCCCTGGACAGGAGCTCAGGGGCCGGGCAGGACAGTCCCACAGGCCGGATGTGGCCCACGGGCCATAGTTTGCCCACCTCTAGTCTAGGCAGTAGTACTGCTGAAAAAGTCTGGGGCAGGGTTATAGTGGATCAACAAACTGAATATCATTCAGCAGTGTGATGCAGCTGCAAAAAAGATGAGGTAGAAAGATCCTTTCTGGATTCTCCAAGACATAGAATCATAGAGACCACAAGGGTCATCTAGTCTAAGCCCCTGCCAAGATGCAGGAGTTGTTGTCTAAATCATCCAGCCTCCTTTTGAAAACCTCCAGTGAAGGGGCTTCCACAACCTCCCTAGGCATCTGTTCCATTGCCCTTCTGTTCTTACAGTTGGGAAGTTTTTCCTGAGATTTAATCCAAATCTACTATGCTGTAGTTTGAACCCATTGCCTCTTATCCTGCCCTGTGTGGCAAGACAAGACAACTTTTCTGCATCGTTTTCATGGCAGCCTTTCAAGTATTTGAAGACTGCTATTATATGCCCCAATTGTTCATGAGCCCTGTGTTTAAGGCCCATTAGTCGGGGAGTTTGCACTGCTGCCTGTGATGTATTTGTCCTGTGCATAGAGGCCATCAGTTTTCAGTGCTGTCAATCTGGTACTTTTTTCCTATCACCAAAATTCACTTTAGAAAAGTCTAGTCATGCTAGACTTAATGAAGGAATCATGACACTGCTCTTCTTTGCGGTCTGCGAATCTCTCAAGATCTACATCAGCCCACCCTTAAAGGTGGTGAGCTACCATAGGCTCTGCTGCTAACAATATACTCATGACCCCAGGAATATGTCCTATTTTCTACAGAGACAACCCAAGACATCACAAAGCTTACAGTGGATCAGCATCTGGATGGACAGCAGCTGACTCAAAATGAACCTGACCAAGACCAATGTGATGCTGGTTGGCAGAGGAAAAGCTGTGAAGAACTAGTCCAGACACTGACCTTCACTGTTATTTAAGTTAACCCTCCCTGCCCCGATTTGTCAATGAGTGTGACGCCTCAGGGTCTTGTTTGACATTGCTAAGCAACAAAGTAACATTAGTGGCAAAAATGCCTTCTTCCCCTTTCAGAGCACTGGATAACTGTCCCTTGTTCCCAGATGATCTTACAACTGTGATCCATGTACTCATCACCTCCAATCTGGAGTACTGCTGCGCACTGTATCTGGGCTTAAAAGTGAAAGCCATGCAGAGGTTCCTGCTCATGCAGAATATAGCGACCATCCTCCTCACTGGGCCGGGTCTCTGTGAGCACATCACACGTGTACTCTGATCCCTCCATTCGCTCTCAGGCCATTTCCACTGACAGTTCATGGCCTTGGTCCTGATCTTCAAACCCATCAACAGACTACATTAGCAACTAGACCGCCATCCTCTAAGACAGCTCCTCTGGGACAAGGCAATTTATAAAGCCCAGGAGAAAGCAAATGAGAGCTGGAAATAAGGTGTTCTCATCTGAAGGGGTTGAGCTGTGGAATGAGCTTGAAGAGGAGATGAGACTAATTCAAAGCCTGTCCACCTTTATAGTGCCATGCAGAACTAATTTACCTGACTTAGATACTATGGATGTGCTTTACAATCCTACACAGAATAATGCTGCTAACTAGTTTTCCATGGTTTGGACTCCTCTCATCTTGACTACCATAACTTCCTCTCTGCATCTCACCTCACTATTGCCATTCAAATGGTCTTCTTTCAACCCTGGCATAGATTTTTCAAACACACAATAGTCCAGCCAGCACTAACAAAACCCACCCTGGAGACATTGGTTCTAGCCAATTCCTTCCCAGGATCAAACCTGAGAAGCAGGTTCATAGAGAAGCTAGCCAAAGGCCAAATACAAACTCACCTAACTGAAGCTAACATTCTAGAACCAGCATAATCTAGATTCAGACCAGGAAATGGAATTGAAATTGCTTTAGTGGCACTGATGGATGACCTCCTCCCGTCAACGGATAGTGGATAGTGGGCAGACATCCACTCTCACCCTCCTGGACCTGTCCACAGCGTTCAACACTGCTGAGCATAAGATACTGCTGCCTCACCTGAAAGAGGTGACAGGGACTCAGGATAATACTACAATGGTTTGAGTCCTTCCTGGAGGGATGCACCCAATGAGCAGTGATGGGAAACTGCAACTCCACCACTAGACCCTTCACTTGCGGAGTTCCACAAGGATCAATTCTCTCTGGTCCTTTTCAACATCTACATGCAGCCACTAGGTGAACTGGTCAGACAACGTGGACTCAAATGCCAGTAATATGCAGATGAGACACAGCTCTACCTATCTTTCACCCCATATAACCACACTACTACCACTGAGATGGCCAGTGCGTGGATGAGATCAGCTCTTGGATGAAGAACAGCTGGCTGAAACTGAGCCCGAACCCAAGCAAGACAGTGATGATGCTGGTGAGCGGAGGAAAGCATTTTGAAGAGTTTGCAACCACGTGCGGTTTCCATTGGTTGAAGGTGCACAACCACAACTGGTCAATTGACTCTGTGGTAGTCTAGGAGTGAGGGACTTTGAGTAAGCCCAAGGGAAGGTATGAAGAGCGAATGTACACAGAGGAGAAACTGAGGCAGGATCTCCAAGGACACCTCCTACCTAGGAAATGTAGATACATGACTGGGCTTTTTTTATGATGCACCAAAGAAGGCTGATCTTGTGGTTGAAGTACAGGCTTAAGAGTCAGGAGATCTGGGTTCTCTCCGTGGCTCTGCCACAGACCTCTCGTGTCACAATGGTGGTCACTTTCGCCAAAATTTTCAAATACTAGCGCCACAAGTCATAGCTGGGGACCTTCCCCAGATATGAAAATGTTACTCTTAAAGAGAAGAAAGATGGCCTAGTGGTTAGGATGCTGGACAGGGATTTGAGAGACCCAGTTTCAATTCTCTATCTGCTACAGGCTCCCAGTGTCAGCGTGGGCAAGTTTCTTAATCTTGCTGTGCCTCAGTTTCCCATCTGTAAACAGAGAATGACAGTACTTCCCTACTTCACAGGGGTGTTGTGAGGCTAATGGGGAGCCCTATGGGTATCCAGATAAATAGATATTCACTATGCCTCAGTTTCTCCTCTGTCAAGTAGTGATGACAATACTCATCTCCCTCCAAGAAGCTAAATTCTACCTGTCCATCTCTGTGGTATCTGGATGCCCCATAAATATTTGTACAGTGTGCTGTTCTGTGATGGGGAGGTCGCTATAGGAATGCAAAGTATTCTTTTCGGTATCTCAGCCATGGGACTAATAACATCAGTGCTGAACTGGAGCTCAGAGTGTCCGCACATACTTTACAGCAGGAACTCTGTAATTACACAGTTCTTTTTTATATCTCAGCTTATTAGAGCAAGTGGAGAAAATATATGCACAGAGCCAAGTATAATCTTATTTTGTAATTTGGCAAGGCTCAATGTGGAATGATCTGCTTTGAACTCTGAGACTTGTTTATTTGAGGCTATTTCTGTGGCATTTGCCTTCGTAGTTCCAGAAGGTCTTCCAACCTCTAGTGAATGAAAGAGCCACAAATCAGTAATGTCTGGAAATGGTTTCAGTACTGCGGTCACAAGTAAAACGCAGGAAAGTAAGGAGAGAAACCAATTATTTTTCTATTTTCTTTCCATTTTTGTGTGTGCAGTTGAGCAACACTTTGCATATAATCAGTACCACTGTTCCCTCTGCTGAGTTAGTCAGTTTCCCCAATTGTGCTTTTGTTTGTTTCTTTCATACAACAATGCAGGAAAGAGAAACAGGAAAATGGGGTTGTACAATGAAACTGAGAAGGGGACCTCTGGGCGAATGCAGAAGCTAAACCTATTTTTTTTAATTGTTTAAATTACAAGCGGGTAATGTGTCTATCTAGATAAGGTACAGGCTTGGTCCCCATTACCTTATTTGTCCTCACAATACCCCTGCAAACTAAGACATGTTATCCCCTGTTCACAGAAAGGGTAAGGTTCAGATCCTCAAAGGTATTTAGGCTCCTAACTTCTATTGAAATACTTTTGAGAATCTGGACCTAAATGACTTGCCCAAGATCCCATTGGAAGCCTCTGGAGAAGCAGGAACTTGACCTCTAGTCTCCTAAATCCTCAGCTAGTGCCCTAAGCAGTGGGCTATACTTCCTCTCTGGGGATGTCCCTTTTAAGTTCCATGACATCCTTGGGAGATCAACAAATGTTAGCCCCATTTTGCAGATGGCAAAACTGAGGCACAGCTGGTTTAGTAATGTGTCCCCAGCTCACACAGGAAGTCTGCAGCAGAGCCAGGATTGGAAATCAAATCTCTTGTCTCTAAGGGTATGTCTACACCATAAAACTAGGTCGATTTTATTTAAGTTGACATGGAGCCTCCGATTGAAGCAAGTTGATTCTGCATGTCCCCACTATGCACATTGTGTCGGCGGAGCGCATCCTCACTAGCAGGGCTTGCATCGACTCTCGGAGCGCTGCACTGTGGGTAGCTATCCCACAATGCACGGAGCCGAGTGGAATGTTGGTTTGGGCTTGCAATGCCTCATGGGACTAAAACATTTGTGTGGGTGGTTGTGAGAACATGGTATTAGCCTCCCATGATACACTTCCCTCCCTCCCTCCCTCCCTGAAATCAACAGCAAACAAACCAAGCCTTTTTCGTGCCTTTTCCTAAGCCTGGGGTACCTGAGCAGATGCCATAGCATGGCAAGCATGGACCCAGGGCTGGCCTTACCATGAGGCGAACTGAGGTGGCCGCCTCAGGTGCCAGACTGTGGGGGGGACCACTAGAACCCAGAATATAGAAAATTGTCTGCTGCTGGTGCATTTGTATTCTCTCTGCTTTAGATGCACAGAGATGGTGGAGTGCTGTGCTGGAGGAAGGAGGCCATAAGAGACATAACAGGTAGGCAGGAGAAAAGGTGAGAGGGAATAACAGAAAGCAGCAGGAGCTTCAGGGAGAGAGAGGAGGAGGAGGAGCCTCTTATGTACCTCTCTAGCACCCCCAGGAGTCTGGACTGATTAACACCAGCTTCTCAGGGAGCTTCCTGTTTCCTGCTGCTTCCCTGAACCCACTTGAGGAGAACAGGCAGTCACCTGAAGTAGTAGAAGCCAGTTAGGCCCTTAAGACGTTGATATCTTCCCTCACTCAGGCCCTGCTACCAGCCTGCTTATTTGTTCCCTTCAATTGGGTGTTGAGAACCACTATAGCTGGCACAGAACAGCAGTCATGAGTGAAAGAAGAAAACACCCCACTGGGGCAGCATTCAGAAAAAGAAAGAAAGCAGAGGAAGCTTTTCTATCTAAGCAGGAAGGAGCTCTCCTGAGATACATAGACACAAATGAGCTTCCGGCCCCAGTGAGGATGTGAGTGGTGAGGAGATGTCTGACCTTCCAGTTAGTCAGAGTGCAGGTGACCTGGCAGCTACTGCAGTATCCATATCTCCATCTCAAATGGATGTAACCATGCACATTCCTGAAGAAAAGTGTAGATCAGAGAAGAGTCTGGTGGAGGCGCAAGAAACAGTTGCTGCTGAGTTTAGTTCCTTAAGTCTAGATGATCCAGGACTGTGGACCCACTTGAACAGTAGCCTGAGGGACTTCCTTGTACTGGATGGGCCACAGCAAGTGAAAAGCTTCATGTTCCCCAAAGACAATGAAAATAGAAGTTTCCATCCAACACATTACTGGCGTGAAATCCCCAATGGTGACAAAGTGGAGAGGCCATGGCTTATGTACTCAAAAACCCAGAATGCTGCATACTGTTTTTGTTGCAAACTCTTCCAGTCTAATGTTCCAGCTACATTGGGTTCTACAGGAACAAAGGACAGGAAAAACCAGGCTAGAAATCTGGCATGCCATGAGAAGGCAGCAAATCACCAGAGAGCATTCCATAGGTGGAAAGAGCTTGAGATGAGACTAAGGTTAAAGGACACCATAGATGATCAGCATCAAGAGAAGATTGCATCTGTCAGTCTGTTTCTTCACTTCAGCCACGCCATCAGGAGCTTGTTCTCCTGCACATCTACCAATGTGATATATGCAATCATGTGCTAGCAATGCCCCTCTGCCATGTACATTTGCATGGAGACTGTCCGGTTTGGCCAAAGAATAAATGGACACAAATCTGACATCAGGAATCATAACATTCAAAAACCAGTAGGAGAACACTTCAGTCTCTCTGGTCACTCAGTAACAGACCTAACAGTGGCAATTCTTCAACAAAAAATCTTCAAAAACAGACTCCAACGAGAAACTGCTGAACTGGAATTAATTTGCAAACTGGATACCATTAAATTAGGCTTGAATAAAGACTGGGAGTTGCTGGGTCATTACACAAACTGAATCTATTTCCCCATGTTAAGTTTCTTCCTACTGTTACTCACACTTTTTGTCAACTGTTTGAAATGGGCCATCCTGATGATGACTACAAATTTTTTTTTCTCTCCTGCTGATAATAGCTCACTTTAATTGATTGGTCTCTTAGAGTTGTATGGCAACCCCCATCTTTTCATGTTCTCTGTGTGTATATGTATGTGTGTATATATGTGCGTGAGTGTATATAAGCTTCCTACTGTATATTCCACTCTATGCATCTGATGAAGTGGGTTTTAGCCCACGAAAGCTTATGCCCAAATAAATTTGTTAGTCTCTAAGGTGCCACAAGTACTCCTTATTCTTTTTGTGGATACAGACTAACACGGCTACCACTCTGAAACCAATTTCTTTTGTTGTTGGGATTTTCTTTTTTTTTCTTTTTGGGGAAGTTTTAACAAGTTTACAAATCCTTCCCATGTAAATATCAAAACAGAACAATCATTACCACAGGTAACTTTTGTTTAAAGAGACATCATACATGAATATAGTCCTCAGATCTTTCTGTTTAACAGGGTGTCATTATACACAGAGTCCCATGAAAACACCTGTGTCATTTCTAGTGACTTTATTCAATTGAGTGCAATCTCTACCTACGCATTTAACAGACCAGCTATGTCTCTCCAATGTTAATATTCAAAACATTTGGACAAGTGTGCTGGGGTTTTTTTGGAGGCAAATGTCATCTGAGCACTGAATAAAAAGTACCCACATATCTAAGCCTCTATCTGTCCTCTGGCTAGTTGCTGGGTATGTAACTGGCGTAATATGCCACTAGCAGCATGTCCCAGAAGCTTCCTCTGATGAGAGGGGGAGTAAACACAGCACTCCCATGCGGGGATCACACCTGCAGGCACCCCAGATGATCTATTTGTTTTGAGGGTGGGGTCTGCAGGGTTCCTGCCCCCTAAGTCCTTGTTGCTAGCTTGGGAGCGTCTGAACCTCTGCAGCCCCTAGGTCTCTCTGCTGCGGCCTTGCGGGGGTGGGGAATCGAGCTCCATTACCCGCAGGTTCTCTCCCTGCTGCCGGCTCGGGGGTGGGGGACGGGCAGAGAAGGAAGGGGGGTAGCTCCATCACTCCGGTTCCTGGCCGGGCGGCGCAGGGGGAATGAACCTAGCCCATGTACTAGAGGCTCTCCATCCGGACCAACCTCCTCTATCCCTCCCAGCGCAGGGGAGCAGCTCGGTGACCCTGGAGAAGCAGATGCCGGGATCACTCTCCCTCTCCCCGAGCATCTGAGGCTTGACGGGTCCGGGAAGTGGGGCGGCTGGGAGGAGGTTGCAGCTGCTACTTGATCTGCTTCCTGGGTTTGCTTTCGCTTTTGCAGGGTCGCTCCAGGGGCTGAGGCACTTGCTGGGTGATGAGCACTGAGCCCTGCGCTACCTGGGAGCCAGCAGCGAGCAGCTCCCGCTCCGGACCCCCACCCCGGGGCACAGCTGGTGGTGAGGTCCCCACCCCCGGATTGCCCCCCCACCTCGGCACGACCCCAGGGCTCCCCGGCACCTTGGGAGAGCTGCCTCGCTGATCGCTCCGCTGGGGCTTGCACCTACCAGGTGGAGCCGGGCTGCCGAGGCAATGATGCCGCTTTGCAACCGAGCTGGGCGCCGCCTGCTGCAGCTGGCGGGGGCGCGCCAGTGGCTGCCTCTCCTGAGCCCCCCGCTGAGCAGAGGCTGCCACTCGGGGGCACCCCGGGGCGCCCCGGCCAAGGCCACCAAGAAGAGAGGCTACGACATCACCAGGAACCCCCATCTCAACAAGGTACGTGCCCCGCCTGGCCAGCCCCGGAGCCTGCCCCCGGCCCCGGGGTGCTTGGCCCGGCGAGCTCCGTGGGTGTTGCATTGCGTCCACACTGCAGAGCAGGGGCACGTGTGCGCGGAGCACGCGGACAGCTAGACACCCGGGGGCTACTTGGCTATTGTTGTTATGGGATGGAGCACGCCGGGGCCCCTCCGCGTACCATTAACCAATCAAACCCTGGCCTTGCCGCCGGCTTCGGCTTTGATTGGTGCGCGGGGTCCGGCCGCGTACGCAGCCCAGCTGTGCTCAGAATGACCCACCCGAGTGTCGCCCGGGAATGGTTCCAGCAGCTCTCCTTGTCCTTGGAGAACTCTGCGGTCACGGGTTGGGTGAGATAACACAACCCCAGCGTGCGTTTACATTTCCCGCCCATCACCTCCCGGAACCCTTCACTTTCTGATTGGCCTAGGTATGGCCACAGCCACTTGCCTTTGCATTCTGGGGTAGTCTCCCATTTCTCTTTTTGTGGGTATTGTGGTAACACACAGACCCGGTCGGGGCCCTAGGATGACCAGATGTCCCGATTTTATAGGGACGGTCCTGATTTTGGGGTCTTTTTCTTATATAGGCTACTACTGTTACCCCCTACCCCCGTCCCGATTTTTCACACTTGCTGTCTGGTCACCCTACGGGCCCCCTCGTGACAGGTACACATTTAACTGAATCAAGGGTGTATTAGCCAAAAGAACAACATTTAACCAAAAATTAGTGCAGGGGAAAAACGTGATAGTTCCTAAAAAGACCATTTCTAACTGGTAGGATACTCCAATGCATTTTACAGTACTTGGTAGTTAGATATAGAACCAGCCATTTATTTCTTTGCATTAAGACATGCAAGTTTGAGTTTGTTTGCTTTGGCTTTGTTTGGTTTCTAAGCTTCTCTTGAATGGGTTTATAGCTGTCCGTTTTATGCCCTAAATGTGGAAGAGGAAGTCTTGATTCTCAGTATTGCTCAAGCTGCAGCATAGACTATAGCAGGGTATCCTATTCTTCGTTCCTTACTCGGGAAGAACTGATAGGGAATCTAAAATAGGACCTGAAAGTAATCTACCTATGAATCATACAGCTCCATATTTTAGATTGAATTTGAGAATCATATAAATGTGTATGTTTTAGCAAGGTTGGGTTCAGATGTGTTACATTAATATTGTTACTAATTATTCAAAATACTTTAGCTCTCTTAAAAATCATGCCTACCATAAATTTGGCAATGATTAGATAGTTGACAAATTGTCTGTTACGTTATACTCCTGTTGTCCGTTGTATCCACCCGTTATCTCTTGTCTTGTACTTACTTGGATTGTAAGCTATCTGGGGCAGGGACCATATTTTATTTTAATGTTTGTACAGTGCCTAGTGCTGTGGGCTGGGGCCTTCAGGTGCTGTTTTAATAATTATGATTTTGCATCCCCAATTATATAGGAGCACTACGACTCAAGGCAGTTCTGCATATGCAGCTTTGCAGATTATCTATATATTAGGGTTCTGGATTTCTGCGTCATTTTGAATCACTTTCTGGCAAAATCTGTAAAGCTGAAAAGATTATGAACGTTGTCAGCTATACATGAACACTGATCAATTGCTAGTGCTAAAGCATTGCAGATGTTTTTTGTTCAGATGCTATCTTGTCATCTAGCCTTGTGCAATAGTACTTTATGCAGAGCAAAATATCTGGTGTTGCTACTGAGATTACATGTATTGATTATTACTGAATAATTATTACCTTAGCCTTTGAAAGTGAATCACTTGGTATGATGCAATATAATGCTTCAAATTGGCATGGCTCGCACACCTGGTACAAATAATCTTTACGTGATATTTCTTTAGAACATGATCCTACTCCTGTTGAAGTCAATGGCTAAGATCCCATTGGGTACTTCCTTAAGACTCAAACCTGTTGTGAAGGGTTTTTTTTCCTTCCGTGAGAGCTATGGAAAACTCTTGTTAAGAATTAAAGTACAGTACTTGGATGCATCCAGAGGAAGGGGAGAAGAAGAGCTTCTGTCAGTAGTGAAATATGTTGCAATGTGCAACACCTCAGTTTCAAATTCCATGTTTCTACCTATCTCGATCTTAGGTACTTATATGGCCCTGTTAGGATAAGAGCTGAGCGCCTCACAATCTTTCATGCATTTATCTTTTCAACACTCCTGTGAGGTAGGCAAGATCTGCTAATTATGGTCCATGGTTTATCTCTCTCTCTATATATACCTGTATATGGCTCTCCAGTAAACTGGAGCTATGTACTTTGTTCTTTCTGAGCAATTCAGAACAGGCTTTTATTTCTTTACTGGGCATAGCACAGAATATTATAATTATTAAATATTAAACTGTCTTCATTTGAGGTGGGATGTTCCAGGCAGTTTATCCAACTTATCTGTGATCGCAGAATGCTATCACATAGGATCATAGCTGCTGCTTTGGTTTAGGGTCTGAGTCTGCTGTTTTTATGTGAACGCGCCAGTGAGGGGGTCTGGTTAGGTTTCCAGATGCTCTTACATTTTCAGATAGCAGCGATGTAGTGTCGTACTGTGTAATGATGGTGGTCTACACTCTGTATTGGCTGCTGTGGTAGCCTAATAGCTCCCCGGTGACGTTTAAGGTGTGGGGTTTGGCGTATAAATTAATAGCTTAGGATCCCATTGGCCAAAAGACTGTCTCTTCGCAGCAGAGTCCCATGTAGAGTGAGTTAGTTCAGTAATCAGTGTAAAGGCTTCAGCTCTATTGGTTTAATACAAAGGGAGCTGTTGTCTGGGCTCTCTGTGAGGGCCTTTTAAACTTGAAACTCACACCTGCCCTTTTGCCTAAAATAGCCTGAATCGACTGATATTCAGGGGAGACCGCAAAGCCCAAGAATTTTATTTCTAAGTATTTGTCGAGACTGTCTAGAGCTTGGGATGTGGTGGTTAGAGCTTTAACTTTTGGGGTCTCAAATCCTTATGATATATATTTACCTCCAATTTGCAAATCCTTATGACTTAAAAGTGCACCAGTATGTCCTGCCTGAGTTGGACGTATTGCAACATCGCTCAGAAAGCACAAAGGAAAGATGGTCTCGTGGCTAAGGCAGAGGACTGGGATTCAGGAGGCCTATGTTCTGTTGCCAATTCTGTCACTGACTTCCTATGTGGTGATGGAGAAAGTCACATGGAAAGGAATTTTCAAGTGGCCTCTTTTGGGTACTCTGCAGAGGATTTGAGCAGCTGGCTTTAGACACCCCTACAACAAGGGACACTTTCAAAGAACAACATGGCTGGATGCTTGATCTTTGAAAACATGATGCCAGGAGAGGCATCCAAGCTATTTGAAAGCTTGGGCTCAGCTGCGCACAAGATGCTGGGATTTTCAAATTCTTATTCCTGTGCATTCCTATGCTCTCCAAGTGCTGCTGATCTCCCCTTTTGCAAATGTTACTGCATTTCCTCCCGTCCAAAATCACTCAAGATGCTAGGGCACCCTTGGCCTACTGAGGCAATACAATGAGGTCACTGCCCTCAAATTGATAGAAAAGCCTCAAAAATAGATGGAGAGAGGAATTAGTCACTGGGTTTTTAAAAAGTGCAGATATAGCAGCTTTTAATTTCCTGTCCTTGAATGTGGCAGAAGTGGAACATGAAACACATAAGGGGTGATGTCTACACACATTTACTAACATTTTCAAAAGCTTGGGCAGATGCAGATAGCCATTTGGGCCACTATCTAGAGGTTCAAGGGGTAGTTGGACGCCCAAGGGATTTTAGCCACGCTTAAGTTGCCCAAGAAGCCGTTGGTGGGATTTTCAAAAGCGGTCGTGTACATTTCCTGGGTGCTCAGGACTTACATTCTTATAGATTGTAATTGTCACTCTTAACTTTCTCTTTGTTAAGCTAAATAGATTGCGCTCCTTGAGTCTATCACTATAAGGCAGGTTTTCTAACCCTTTAATCATTCTCATGGCTCTTCTCTGAACCCTCTCCAATTTATCAACATCCTTCTTGAATTGTAGGCACCAAAACTGGACCCAATATTCCAGCAGTGGTTGCACCAGTGCCAAATACAGAAGTAACATAACCTCTCTACTTCTATTTAAGATTCCCCTGTTTATGCATCCGAGGATCACATTAGCTCTTTTGGCCACGGTGTCACACTGGGAGCTCATGTTCAGCTGATTATCCACCACAACCCCCACATCTTTTACCGAGTCACTGCTTCCCAGATAGAGTCTTCCATCCAGTAAATATGGCGTACATTCCTTGTTCCTACCTGTATACATATACATTGAGCTGTATTTCTAAGATAGCGAGGGTATTTGGAGTAGTTTGTAGCAATACTAATGTAACAAATTTGAATGTAACATTCCTGAAATGTATGTGTGCATATGGTATGAGTAGCTTGTGGCCCTCAGAGACATAGTACGGGTTCTTGAGGCCAGAGTGGCTGCACTGGGGGAGCTAAGGGAGACAGAGAGGTATATAGAAGAGACTTTCAGAGACACAATAGAGCAGTATCCCCCCCCGCCCCCCCCAGCCTCACAGACTTTGTGCTGTTAAGGAGGATGAAAGTCTCAGGGAAGGAGAACAGCAAGCTGGAGCGGAGGGAAACAATCCCATATTTGGGGCTGTGAGCTGTCCTTCTCGATGATGTCATGGCATCCTCTCACACTGAGGTTACCCCTGAAGGGGCGGGAACTCCAGATACGAGGAAGAGCTAGGTCAGCGGTTTTCAAACTGTGGGTTGGGACCCCAAAGTGGGTCGCGACCCCATTGTAAGGGGGTCACCAGGACTGTCTTAGGCTTGCTGGAGTCCGGGGCTGAAGCTTGAGCCCCACCGCCCAGGGCCCAAGCCGAAGCCTTAAGAGCGTTAGCCCTGGTTGGTGGGGCTCAGGTTACAGGCCCCCTGCCTGGGGCTGACATTTGGTTTTGGCCCCCCGTCCCAGGGCAGTGGGGCTTAGGCTTTACCAGTGACACAGGGAAAGGAAGGAGAGAGGTCCTGGAGGCCAAATTTAAGCTGCTAGGTAAGAGATTAAAGTCCAGGACCTCCATGGTAGCATTTTCTGGAATGCTTCCAGTTCAACACTTAGGGCCAGAAACACAGGCAGAACTTCAGGGTCTTAATGTTTGGATGAGATGATGGTATCAGGCAAAGGGTTTTAAGTTTATTAGAAACTGGGGGACCTTGTGGGAAAGAAGGAACCTATACTAGAAGGCTGGGCCAAAAATGGAACCAGACTGCTGGCATGTAAAATTAAGAGCTGTAGAGGATTTTTTAAACTAAGAGTTGGGGGAAAGCCAATGGGCAGGGGAGCACATGGGTCGAGCATACAGGATTAGATCCTTAGGGATGAGTTTAGTAAAAAGGATAGGAAAGAAGTTGGTAAAGTACAGGTAGGAGGCAATGAGGAACAGTCAATTGTAAAAGAGTCCCATTTACATATGAAAGCAAGCAACTGAATATTGACAAAATGTACAAGTGCTTATACACAAAAGCTAGAAGTCTAAATAGAGAGGCAAGGTTGGTGAGGTACCATTTTTTATTGGACCAACTTCTGTTAGTGAGAGAAACAAGCTTTTGTGTTTATGCAGCGCTGTACAGCGCTATGGAATCTCAAAAGCTTGTCTCTCTCACCAACAGAAGTTGGTCCAACAAAAGATGGTACCGCACCCACTTTGTCTCTCTAGTGTCCTGGGACCAGCATGGCTACAACAACACTGCATACAGAAGTCTGAATACTAAGATGGATGAATTAGATGGCCTGGCATTAAATGAGGCTATTGATATAATAGGCATCGTGGATACTTGGTGGAATGAGGATAATGAGTGGAACATGGTGATGCCAGAGTGACGCTGGCAGACCAGGTATCAGCTCATGCCAGGTTCCCCATATCTCCACTGAACACTGACAAAGACATGGCTGGAACCAGTGTGAATCACCTGTGTGTTAGTATTGTTTAAATAGGTATTAGAATTATAAGAATGTGTTTAGACGTTACTGCATGCTTGTGAATTGCTGCATGAATTAATCTCGTTTATAACATCTGGATCCCATATTGTAACATAATATTTATGTGGTTGCATTGTAAGCCTCTATAACCGTGTAAATCCCCAGACAAGAGAGAGACATTAAGGCTATGTCTACACTTGCTGAGTTTTTGTGCTATCAGTTTCACCGGTGAAAGAAAAGCGCTGGATTGTGTACTCACTCACTTCCACAGGCGTCAGATAGTGTTTACATTTGCAGCACTTCCATCGCCGATGAGAGCTGCGCACTGAGGGCACCTATCCCACAGTGCAGCTCTCTCCATTTTGATGATGTCTTGTGGGGGGAAGAGGGGGGAGTGCAGGGTCCAAGCAGGAGATCGTTTGCCCCGTGGAGCAGCCATGGTCGGTTGGCCAGATGAGCACTTGCAAACAAAACAGGAAAGGGAGTTTCAAAGTTCCCGGGGCTTTACACGGGGAGAGGCTGATGCCCGTTTACCTGGTGTCAGAGCAGCAGAGCTGCTGGTCAGAGTGGTCACCCTAGGCACTGTGGGATATCCTCCGGAGGCTAAAAGCTGTTTACACAGGAAGAGCGTGCACATCACTGCGAAAGGATCAGCGGTAAGAACTGTACGCCTCTTGTGAAGGTGGTTTTCTGTTTGTAGTGAAGCTTCCGAGTTTCACTGCAAAAAGTCAATGGCAAGTGTAAACGCTCCCACGGTTTTTGCGCAAAAAAGGGACTTTTTGCGCTTTAAATGGCAAGTGTAGACATGCCCTAATTAGTGTGAATGCAGATCTCCAACAGAAGGTGTTATGTCCTGCCCGTCAAGGAAGGTCCATCATCACTAGATGGACTAGAGTGGAACATTAAAGAGGACAAAAGACTTTGGCTATGTCTACACTACCGTGGTAAGTCGACCTACGCTATGCAACTCCAGCTATGTGAATAACGTAGCTGGAGTTAGCATACATTAGGTCAAATTACCGCGGGGTCTGCACCAAGGGGGGTTGATGGGAGAAACTCTCCCGTCAACTTACCTCACTCTTCTCATTGGGGGTAGAGTACAGTGGTCGACTGGAGAGCGATCTGCTGTCAATTTGGCGGGTCTTCACTAGACCCGCTAAACTGACCACCAGTGGATCGATCTCAGAGCATCGATCCTGGCTGTAGTGTAGATGTAGCCTTTGTTGTTTACTCTCTCCTCCCTCTCCCTCATGAAGATGAGACTTGCAAATGAATTCCTCCCACCAGCTGAGTTTGCCACTCAAAGGAGAAGTGGGGAAGGGAATAAAAAGCTCTAACAAGGAGGAACTATATCTTTATGCTGCTTGGATTCTGTGGGTAAGGATTACTAGGCATAAGCAAAAGATCCCCAGCGCATAGCCTGGGTTAGCCCTAAGGACATATAGAGTTTGCTTATCATAGAAGCTTTTATTACTTTTTGAAAGGTACGATTGGGACTCATTTCTGTGTATATATATTTGCCTGCTTTAACCTTGTAAAGAACTCTGCTATTTAATTTTCCTATTAATAAATATGTATATAGTTTATTACAGGATTGGCTACAAGTGTTGCCTTTGGTGTGATATCTTAAGTTCAATTAACCTGGAGTAAGTGACTGGTCCTCTGGGACTGGGAGGAACCTGAATATTGCTGTAATCCTTGGTGCAAGGGACCATGTATCACAAAGGCATACTCACCTGGGTGGCTAGGTAGATTGGTGTACCCGAGGGGACTGTCTGTGACTCCATGTTTAGGCTGTTATAGTGTCTGATGAGTTTGCGCTTTGTAAATGGTTGGTGAAGTCTAAGTACAGAACTCACAGCCAATTTGAGGTTTGTGTCCTGGTTCTTAACAGTCTGCCCTGGGGTTGGTACACATGCTGTTGAGCCACCGCAACTTGACGACCAGAGTACAAAATATATAGGAATGAAAGAGTAGGTCATGCTAGTGGGGGAGTAGTACTGTATGTGAAAGAAAGCACAGCATCAAATAAAGTAAAAATATTAAATGACTCAAACTGTACCATAAAATTTCTACGGATAGAAATTCCATGCTTGAATAATAAGAGTATAACATTAGGAGTACGCTACTGAGTATCTGACAAGGATGGTCATAGTGACTGTGAAATGCTCAGGGAGATAGAGAGGCTACAAAGGCAGAAAATCCAGTAATAATGGGGAATTTCAACTATCCTCATATTTGAGAGGGTATATGTCACCTCAGGAATGGATGCAGAGATAAAATTTCTAGACATCATAAACTACTGCTGCTTGGAGCAGCTAGTCCTGGAGTCCACAAGGGGAGAAGCAATTCTTGATTTAGTCCTAAGTGGAACACAGGAACTAGTCCATGAGTAATAGCATCCATAATGTAATTAAATTTAACATTCATATTGGTGAGTTTCTTTTGCATTTTCCATAGTAGCATTTAACTACACAAAAATGAAGAAGATAGTTAAATGGAAATTAAAGGGAATAGTCACAAGGGTGAAATGCCTGCAAACTGCATGGAGACCATTTAAAAACACAATAATAGAGGCTCAGATTAAATTTATACTCAAATAATTTTTTTTAAAAGGCACCGTGGCTAAGCAGCAAAGTAAAATAGGTGGTTAGAGGCAAAAAGGCATCTTTAAAAAATTGGAAGTCAAATTCTACTGAGGAAAATAAAGCATAAACTCTGGCAAATCAAGTGTAAAAGTATAATTAGGCATGCCAAAAAAGAATTTGAATAGCAACTAGCTAAAGACCCAGAAACTAACAGGGAAATTATTTAAGTACATCAGAAGCAGGAAGCCTGCCAAACAGTTGGTGGGGCCTCTGGACTATTGAGGTGCTAAAGGAGCACTCCAGGAAGACCAGCCAGTGTGGAGAAGCTAAGTAAATTCTTTACATCAGTCTTCCCTTCAGAGGATTCCCAGACTGAGGTGTCAGTAGAGGAGGTTTTGGAACAAATTGTGTAATTCATCAGTAATAAGTCACTAGGACCAGTGTATTTACCCAAGAGTTCTGAAGGAACTCAAATACAAAATTGCATACCTACTAACTGTGGTACGTAACTATCACTTAAATCAGCCTCTGTACCAGATGACTGGAGGATAGCTAATGTAACACTCATTTTAAAAGGGCTCCAGAGGTGATCCTGGCAATTATAAGCCAGTATGCCTAATTTCAGTACCAGGCAAATTGGTTAAAACTATAGGAAAGAACAGAATTATCAGACACATAGATGAACATGATATGTTGGGGAAGAGTCAACACGTTTTTTTTACAGAGAAATCATGCTTCAATCTATTAGACATCTTTGAGGTGTCAACAAGCATGTGGAGAAGGGTGAAACAATTGATACAGTGTACTTGACTTTTAGAAGGCCTTTGACATGGGCCCTCACCAAAGGCTCTTAAGCAAAGTAAGCAGTCATGGGATAACAGGGAAGGTCCTCTCATGGATCAGTAACTGGTTAAAAGTTAAGAAACAAAGGATAGGAATAAATAAATGGTCAGTTCTCACAATCGAGAAAGGTAAGTAGTGGGGTCCCCCGAGGATCTGTACTGGGATTTGTCCCGTTCAGTATATTCATACATGATCTGAAAAAGGGGATGAACAGTGAGGTGACAAAATTTGCAGATGATACAAAATTACTCCAGAGAATTAAGTCAAAAGCTGATTTCGAAGGGTCACAAAGGAATCTCACTAAAAAGAAATGCACATTGGAAAACATAATCCCAACTGAACATACAAAATGATGAAGCCTAAATTAGCTGTTACCACTCAAGAAAGAGACCTTGGAGTGATTGAGAACATCTGCTCGGTGTGCAGTGGCAGTCAAAAAAGCTAACGATGTTAGAAACCATTAGGATGTGGATAGATAAAACAGAAAATATGATAAATCCAGGGTACATCCACATGCAGTTCTGGTCACCCCCTCTCAAAAAAGATACATTGGAACTGGAAAAGGTGCAAAGAAAGACAACAAAAATGATTAGGGGTATGGAAGAGCTTCCATATTAGGAGACATTAAAAAGACTGGGACTATTTAGCTTAGAAAAGCAATGACTGAGGGGGGATTGTGAACCTAACTGCATCCCAATGCAAGAGAGCTCAGTGATATCTGGTAATGCGTTTCTGCTGGTCTGACCAGTTTAGTGTCTCCCAGTTCATTAATGTCATCAACTGTATCTGATATGTGTCATTTAAGGTATTACTGGAAAACTAATAACACACTGATCATTAATATTCTTGCATATGTGATACAGGAGGGCCAGGGAACAGTAGTAGAGTGTGAGGGGAAATATATAAGCCCTAGGCTAATTAAGGTGTGGCTCCCTGAAGACTAGGGAGGGTGGCTACAGGTTAATTGGAGCACCTGCAGTCAATTAAGGCCCTCTCAGGAACCTAATAAAACCCCCTGCTTCAGGCAGACAAGGGAGGAGTTGGAGCAGAGAGCAGTTTGGAGGAGTTGGAGCAGAGAGCAGTTTGGAGGAAAGCAGAGGAGAGTTTGGAGAAGTGCTGTGGCGGGCTAAGAAGACCAAGACCCTAGGTAAAGGGACACCTGGCTTGTGCAGAGGGAAGGCAGGAAGCCCCACAAGCAGGAGAGGGAAGGAGCCCAGGGGAAAGTATCACTAGTACAAGTGGTTTACCCGCTATCCTAGGGCTCCTGGGCTGGGACCCAGAGTAGAGGGCGGGCCTGGGTCCCTCCCTCTCCATTCCCCTTCTTTGGGATACTAGTGGGACAGCTGATACCCCAGTTCAGGGGCAAGAAATGGTGCCCTGAAACCCCCCCACAAGAAGAGAAAGCGCGGGACCCATCATAGTAGTGTCGGCAATTCGCCATACATGGTATGTGTACAGTAAATGCTCAAGGGACCATACAAGTACGAAGGAAATGTGGAACTAAAATGTGTTTTGCTGGACAAATCTGAGGAGTGGGTAAACAGGTTTCTCCCAACCAGTGCCTCCAGCCAGGTGTCCTCAAAGTTGATTAGCAATCACATGTCTAGTGCCTATTCATTTGCATCGCAGAGGGCAGGAACAGCTCAATCTGCATTTTAGTGGGGGAAGAAACCACCATGGAACTTCCTTCACCACCAGAGCCCATGTCTCCTTCCTCACTGCTTGAATGCACTTTATTTTGGGGGGGGAGGGGGGGCGTAACCTTCAGAAGAATCCATTTCAAAGGGTCACAGGACTGTAAAAGGGATAGGCAAAGAAACCCAAGTTATATTTCACCTAAGAAGACAAAGGTACTGAGCACTTTGTCTTTGTGGGAGATCCTGACCCAGCATGTAGTCAGACATCTCGTTGGAAGGAAGAGTGGTAAGAATCTTACCTTGAACCAAGTCTGTAGTTTTGTTAAGTCTTAGTCTCTAGAACAGCAGTTCTCAAACTTTTGTACTGGTGACCCTTTCACATAGCAAGCCTCTGAGTGAGAACCCCCTGTGACGGGTTGGGGCCACAGAGACCCGCTTGGTGCTGCCACCTGGTGTGCCAAGGCTACTTCTGCCCCTGCTTCCAGGCCTTTTCCAGCTTGGGACTCCCGAATCCTGTCTGTTTTGAGCCAGATTCCACTGATCTGCTGCAAACACAGACCCAGGTCCGAACCAAGTCCACTCACCACTGTAAGGCCCCTGGAAGCGCTCTTGCCTTTGACACCCAGCTGCTCAACTCCAAGGAGGTTCAAACCCTTAATAAATCCGTTTTACCCTGTATAAAGCTTATACAGGGTAAACTCATAAATCGTTCGCTTTCTATTGCAAAGATAGAAAGTATGCACACCTGTTTGCTCTCCCTTTGCACTAACTCGTACTCAAGGAAACTTAATAAGTAAAAAGTGATTTTAATAGGTACAAAAGATAGGATTTAAGTGATTTTAAGCAGTAACAGACAGAATAAAGTGAATTACCGAATAAAATGAAAAAAGAACACGCAGTTCTATGTCTAATCACCCTGTGTACGGATAAACCCCTCACTAGGTCCAGTAAACAGGCTATCTTCCTTCTAGCCTGGGCCCAGCAATCACTCACCCCCCTAATGTCTTTGTCCTTTGTTCAGTTCCCCTCAGGAATGTCCTTGGGGGGGTGGAGAGCTTCTTCCTTTAGCCAGCTGAAGACAAAATGGAAGGGTCTTGCAAGGGCTTTTATAGCCTCTCTTCCTCTCCCTGTGTAGGATCCAGTTGCCCTGGAGTTTTGGGATCACATGGGCAAGTCACCTGCCCATGCGCCCTAACCAGTCTAACCAGTTGCATTCCAGACCTGGCCCCAATGTGGATTGGGGTCTGCAAAGTCTTTTGTCTGTCAAGTGCTCGCATTTAACAGGCATTCTTTGCTCCAAAGATGATCCCATGCACTTACAAAGGCTATGTACAAAACCAGCAAATATAAAACCCATCTTCATAACTCCAACTACAACAATGATACATGCATACAAACAGGAGGAGTAAATTCAGTAGGTCATAACTTTCACAGAGATATGTTACATGGCACATGTAGCATAAAACATATTTTAGTTACACATATATAGTTATAAGCATCTCCCCATAAAGTTTTATGGGGAACACCGTCACACCCTCCTCCTGAACTTACTGCCAGAGACTTGGACACTGTCCATGGCGGAGGCAGTACACATAAAGCCCCTGTTTGTCTTTGGTCACACCCCTTTTCAGTACGGGCACACCACATGGTGTCATTCGTAATGGTTTTAGCAAAATGCGAGGTTCCTGGTCCCCGGGTGCCTGTAAATGGGTTGGGGTGTAGTATTGCTAACAGGATACAGATAGCAATACCTGTTAAGGCGTATGTACCTCGGCATTTAGCTCTCAGTGCCATGAGGCGACGTGCCTCAGTTTCCCCTTTCACACAGCAGCTTGGGCCTGTTATGCTTTTGCTGTTGTGCCAAGCTTCCAGCCGGTTACTCGATATAGGCCGACAGGTAACATGCTTGTACAACCGTGAGGTCACCATCCCAAGCATGTACAACAGTTTTTCCCACCAATCAGGTATGTTCTCCATCTTGAAAGGGTTGACCCTCAGTGTTAACTCCTTTGTTATAACCCACAGATGAAGTAGGGAAAGACACAGGATTACCCACCCGTCTGTGTATCCTGGTAGGCACTCTGATGCAGATTCTTCTGCCTCTTTGGAGCCGGCTCCTAAATGAGGCATGCGTTTGAGGCTCTGGCCAGGAAAGGGTGTACTGCGACCCGGCCTGCCCTCGGCCCCTCCCTCTGGAATTTCTCTGGGCTGGTTCCCATCCCCTTGTGTGGCTTCACCCATGCAGAGACTCGCTCCCTTCTGCTTTGAAGAGAGAGGTTTGTCTCCTACCCGTGTAGCAAGAACAACCTCTTTCTTGGACACCCCAGTATCTGTTCCCAACAGGTCAGCTGGACGGACTGCCCCCTCCAGGAGGTCTGACCCCCAGCTTTCCCTTCTAACCTGATCCACAGGAGAGGGGTCTGGCATCTGAAATGCAGACTTTTCACCCTCCTCCTGGGCAAGATCCTCCTGACAAAAGGTAGGCGGGCTCTCCGCCCCCCCCTCACCTTCCCTCCCTGGGCCTCTGTCTGGGCCAGACACTCCCATGTCCCCCTGAAGAGAAGGTGACCCTGGTCCGGCTGTGGGCTCCCCGCTGCAAGCTAAGATAGACCCTTCAGTGGCCCGCAAAATTCCCCCCTTGGTATGAGGTAGAACATTCCCCTCCCCCGGGGAGATGATTCCAGGACAGAAACTGGCCACAGCCACCCCTGCCGCCACAGCTGCAGTCCCTGTGACTTCGCACCTGCCTCTGGGGTTTTCAGCACCAGGTTCCTGCTTGCTGCCACCCAGCCCTGGGACAGATTCTGCCACAGCAAAGAAATCATTTCCCAGTAGAAACGGTGCAAAATTGTGTGACACTGTTGCCACAGTTAGCTTAGCCTGCAAGTTTTCCGTTTGCATGTGTACTTTTGCCAGAGGTGCAATGACTTTGTAGCCACCCACCAGCTCCAATTCCGCCACTTTACCCGGCAACCAATCCTTCTCTTGGATCAGGTCCCTCCTGACTATAGAAATTTCAGCACCTGTATCTCTCAACCCAGTGATTAACTTCCCATTCAGTTTAACAGCATGCACATGCTCACTGCTTGGTGGTGTAGAAGTCAACTTCACAAACCCTGTGTGGAAAGAGGCAGCAGCTTCATGGGCCGCTTGATGCCTGTTTTCACTCAGCAGGGGACACTTATCTCTCAGGTGCTCGGTGGACTTACATTGATAGCACCTCCTGGGCTCCTCTGATTGTACAGGGAATTTGGGACGAGTACTAGGGGAATGGGGAGGTGAGCGCCCAGCCTCCTTTTTCCCAGGGGTAACACGGTGACTCTGTTTTCTTTCGACCCTGTACCCCTCTGCCAGTGGTTTATGCTTAATTGCAGCTTGCGCCTGCTCATAAGAGTCTGCAAACCCAGCTAATTCACTAACTGCTTTTACCTGTTTGTCCCACAAGTACTGTTTTACATCATCACTGCACATATTCAGGAATTGTTCCTGAGCAACCAAATCACACATCCCTTCAAAGCTTGTAATGTCTTTTCCCCTCACCCACTTATCTACCAGAACTGTCATTTCATTTGCATAAGCCAGGTAACTTAACCCATCTCCCCTCTTAAGACTCCTGAATTTAACCCTGTAGGTTTCAGGTGTAACCTGAAACTGTTTCAAAACCAGTTCCTTAAATTTACCATAATTGGAGGCATCCCCAATGGGCATCTTATTGAATATGTCCAGAGCTCTGCCAGTCAATTTGGCTATCAAGGTGGTCATTTTTTGATCTTCAGGGATCGCATGGAGGGAGCACAGTCTCTCGAAGGTGATAAAATATTCGGCTATATCCTTGGATTCATCATACTGGGGGCACAGACGCTCCCATTTGGGGATTTTTGGGGAAGTGGAGCCGGCCGCTGAAGGGTTGCGACTCTTCAACTCTGCAACAGCCAGTTCATGCTTCTGGGCCTCCATAGCTCTCTTGTGGGCCACCTCCTCTGCTTCCATAGCTCTCTTGTGGGCCAGCTCCTCTGCTTCCATAGCTCTCTTGTGGGCCGCCTCCTCCCTGATTCTTTCTGCTTCCATAGCTCTCTTGTGGGCCTCTGTCTCTGCACTAATTTCCAGCGTACGTAATTCGATTCGTCTCCGATGTTCGTTTTCTTTCTCTGTTATTTCGAGTCTGGCAAGGTCCAGTTTTACCGTGGCCTCGCTTACAGACATCTTATTGCTGTCTGGTGCTGGGCTACGCCCCTCTGCAGTTCACTGAAACTGGACTGCACTCAGATCAGGAGCTCTTCAGTTAAGAGACTTTCCCAGCTTCCCTGATCTTCACTCTTACTTATTTGATTTCCTTTTCTGTCCCTACTTCCCTTACCCGAAATAAGCAAACAGAAAATAACAAACCAGTAACCACTTTGTCTGTTTTCCAGCCACCACACTTAAAACTCACTTAAAATCACTACCAGTATGTCAAAGCAATCAGCTGTGCACAGATCCTGCCGACTACGCCACTGTGACGGGTTGGGGCCACAGAGACCCGCTTGGTGCTGCCACCTGGTGTGCCAAGGCTACTTCTGCCCCTGCTTCCAGGCCTTTTCCAGCTTGGGACTCCCGAATCCTGTCTGTTTTGAGCCAGATTCCACTGATCTGCTGCAAACACAGACCCAGGTCCGAACCAAGTCCACTCACCACTGTAAGGCCCCTGGAAGCGCTCTTGCCTTTGACACCCAGCTGCTCAACTCCAAGGAGGTTCAAACCCTTAATAAATCCGTTTTACCCTGTATAAAGCTTATACAGGGTAAACTCATAAATCGTTCGCTTTCTATTGCAAAGATAGAAAGTATGCACACCTGTTTGCTCTCCCTTTGCACTAACTCGTACTCAAGGAAACTTAATAAGTAAAAAGTGATTTTAATAGGTACAAAAGATAGGATTTAAGTGATTTTAAGCAGTAACAGACAGAATAAAGTGAATTACCGAATAAAATGAAAAAAGAACACGCAGTTCTATGTCTAATCACCCTGTGTACGGATAAACCCCTCACTAGGTCCAGTAAACAGGCTATCTTCCTTCTAGCCTGGGCCCAGCAATCACTCACCCCCCTAATGTCTTTGTCCTTTGTTCAGTTCCCCTCAGGAATGTCCTTGGGGGGGTGGAGAGCTTCTTCCTTTAGCCAGCTGAAGACAAAATGGAAGGGTCTTGCAAGGGCTTTTATAGCCTCTCTTCCTCTCCCTGTGTAGGATCCAGTTGCCCTGGAGTTTTGGGATCACATGGGCAAGTCACCTGCCCATGCGCCCTAACCAGTCTAACCAGTTGCATTCCAGACCTGGCCCCAATGTGGATTGGGGTCTGCAAAGTCTTTTGTCTGTCAAGTGCTCGCATTTAACAGGCATTCTTTGCTCCAAAGATGATCCCATGCACTTACAAAGGCTATGTACAAAACCAGCAAATATAAAACCCATCTTCATAACTCCAACTACAACAATGATACATGCATACAAACAGGAGGAGTAAATTCAGTAGGTCATAACTTTCACAGAGATATGTTACATGGCACATGTAGCATAAAACATATTTTAGTTACACATATATAGTTATAAGCATCTCCCCATAAAG
This sequence comes from Chelydra serpentina, assembly GCA_037349315.1. Taxonomy (NCBI): domain Eukaryota; kingdom Metazoa; phylum Chordata; order Testudines; family Chelydridae; genus Chelydra; species Chelydra serpentina. Next base: position 22,663,632 of record JBAIAC010000004.1, on the reverse strand, counting down.
TTTTATGGGGAACACCGTCACACCCCCTTATAAATTAAAAAAACTTTTTTATATTTAACACTATCATAAATGCTGGAGGCTAAGCGGGGTTTGAGGTGGAGGCTGACAGCTTGTGACCCCCCCATGTAATAACCTCATGACCTCTTGAGGGGTCCCGACCCCCGTTTGAGAACCCCTGGACTAGAAAGTGTTTTTCACTTGTATTTGCTTTTAACCATTTCTAACTGTCCTTTATACTTGAACTCACTAAAAGTCCTATCTCCTTTCTAACTTGTTTTACTTCTAATCTAAACCAACCCAGTGCTGCTTGAATTGAAGTGATAAGCCATGTGTTTTGTCTCTTTAGAGGAGCAAAAAAAACATTATTCCTCTGAAAGGGACCTCTCACTGGTCTGGAATTGCATCCCAGAACTTGACAGGGATATGATAGAGGTCTATAAAATCATGACCGGAGTGTAGAAAGTGACTAGGGAAGTGTTATTTACCCCTTTTTATATCACAAAAACCAGGGGTCACCCGATGAAATTAATAGGCGCCAGGTTTAAAACAAACATAAGGAAGTGCTTCTTCACATAACACAGCCAACCTGTGGAGAAGTTGTGAAGGCCAAAAGTATAACTGGGTTCAAAAAAAGGATTAGATAAATTCACGGAGGATATGTCTATCAATGGCCATTAGCCAAGATGGTCAAGGGATACAACCCCATGCTCTAGGTGTACCTAAACCTCTGACTGCCAGAAGCTGGGACTGGATGACCGGGGATGGACCACTCTATAATTGCCCATTTCGTTCCTTCTGAAGCATCTGGCACTGGCCACTGTTGGAAGAGGGGATACTGCGCTGGATGGACCAGTAGTCTGACCCAGTATGGTTATTCTTATGACTGAGCTGATGCACCCACTAGATATATAGTGACGTTATCACTTTATGTACGTTAGAGACCTGTGCGTGCAGTATAAAAGCAGTCTGTTTTCAGATATCTTTGGAGAGTGTCCAGATCCCCAGGATTTGGGACAAGCCGAGGTGGTGGGAAAAATGGTTTAGAAAATAAGGGAGCAAGAGGAATCTAACTACTCAGATCCAAAATCAACACCATAGTCACAGGAATGATGCCCCTCCAGGAAGAGCTACTGATTAAACACTCAAAAGCCCTGTCTGCCAACACAGAGCAGAGGCTTTGTACTCAGGATGTAAGCTGGGTAAATACTCTGAGGGAGGAAATGGCAGGACATAGGGATTCTGGATTTATAGCCAGGACAGTCATAAACACCGCCTTTCCCTCCTGGATGGCCAACAGCTATCTCACTGATGGATTATGTATGTCTTGTATCTCTATACCCCATATTTTCTGTCCTTGATCCCCTCCAGGGATTGTATGACAGCTACAGTATCCAGTAAAGAAGGTACATTGTCCAAGGTGCAAAACTCCTCCATCACTTTGGTGTAAGGCCTGCCTATCCCTAGAAAAGCAACCGTGATCTGTGTCACAGACACCGACTTCAGTAGCATCTTCAGTGTGACCCCTTGGAAGGGCCGTGTGGCAAGGATATAGAATGCAGTGCCAGCAGAGATTGGGTTGGAAAGGGCCCGGCTCCTCTGGTTGCCCTATCTGTGATCAGCTGAAGGAGAAGGCAGTGCTGGGTAGATTTAGAGGTGAACCTGCCCTCCTGTGTGACCTGTTCCTGGCTGAGCTTGAAGACTTTTCTCTGGGGATCTTGGACTCTATTCACGAGGCTGAGGCACCTTTTCCTGCTACTTTCTTCCCCAGAGTTGTCTCATGCTACACAGTGACAGCCCTCATATGGCCAGGGGCCTGTATCCTCTTCCTTGTGCCATCTACGGTTTGTCTGGGGCCTTTTGGCACTGGGGCAATTCAAGTAAGAAGAAAATGTACTGATTGTTACTTATTTTCAGTTGCACAGTATGGCTGTGTTGAGCCATAAATGTGTTCTATTCACCCCAGTTTTTCCAGGGCGGTTGTGAATCCACCTGCTGTCCCGCCCTGGGTGCAAATGTATTTAGCCAGCTAATTGAGCTGCAAGGCATGTAAACTCATTAGCCAGACAGCTCCCTCTTGGACCACACATTTGTGGAGGCTCAAGAACTTAAGTTATTGCTTCCAAAATCAATTGTATTTTTTCCTCCCACACCAAACTGCCTTAAGTTCTGCATTATTCAGTTGGTAGCTTAGGGATTATCCGTGTAGTTTGCTGAAATGCCCACTCTTGAGCCAAATCAATGTTTTCCTTTGGAGATCTGCCATTGCAAACACTAAAGACATAATGATCTGGAAGTCAGCACTTTTTGGAGGATGGCAGAATATTGGCATTATTGTTCCTGTCAGCCCCTCGAATAGATAACATGCTTTTCTGACAGCTGCAGTGCAGGTGCAGTGGGGAGAAGGAGGTCTTTTATATGTCTGGCTAATATAGTTTGTCTGTACTGACTGCCCTCTTAGACTTTTCATGCAGTCTATCTTGGGGACTTATACAAAACCAAATTGACTAGTTTGGATACTTAAGAATGAACCCAGTGAAGGGGAGGGAAATTCACTCCTTCACTGCTGGTTTCTGCTGCAGCATCATTGGAATGTACCATTGGAATCTGGTGCATCATTAGAATTGTTTCAAGCTTTTCCATCCACTCTCTGGGTGCAGAGTTAGGCTGAGTGCTTCTGGGTATCCCATCCCAACTGGAATGTTGGGAATCAGTGACACAACCTGGTGCACATTGAGCCATGTGGTTGCTACCAAGTAGGTGAGGTAGCACTTAAGTGGTTAAGCCTAAAATTAGCCAGAATAATAAGATGGGTGTATGCAGGGCAAAATGAGGCATTGAGGTGACCGGCTATCAAGGTGATGAGCATAGTATAAGATGGGTGCTAAGACTCTCTATGCTCTGAGCTCAGGGGTCTCTATCCTTTCTACTCATTTGATGGTCTAGGTGTAGGGTGGGAAGAGTTTTGAGCTTGTGCTTTTGATTTTTAAGGAGTTCCCTTCTGGCTGCCAAACAGATGGCTGCTTTTCCATCACTGTATTCCTCAGCCTGCAGGCCCCCAGGAGATTATCCTAACTGGAACAAACAATACCTGAAGCAACTGTGCTCCCTAGAAGGTTATACTTCTTAATCCTTGTTTGGTCTAGAGCTAATACATTCATAATCCATGGTGCTGGCTAGTGGAGCACGTAGCATGACGAGTCTCTGCTAACATTTGGCATGGAGAGAAATGTCTCCTCCAGCTCTGCAATTGCTGGGTCAAATTCATCCTGGGTGAAACTCCATTGACTTCAGTGGCATTACAGCAAGAATGAATTAGTCTCTGTATCCTGGGAGATCTTTCATTCTGGATCCACCACTGCTTTGTCACTGTTTATACAAGGCCCTTCATATACAATGGGAGGCTTCTAGTTCGTTTCCAAATATTTCCTGCTAAGGGCAGATTGTATCATTTTGGGTCAGAGAAGACGAGTCTGGGATATTGAATGTAGGAAGCAACTGGCGACAGCAATCTAAAATGCTGCTTATCGTATTATGAACAAGCAACTGATGTAAAGCACGAAGTATCAGGGGTGCCTGTGTTAGTCTGTATCGACAAAAACAACGAGGAGTCAGGTAGCACCTTAAAGACTAACAGATTTATTTGGGCATAAGCTTTCGTGGGTAAAGCACGAACTGGGTTTGGCTTGCGAGCACTTCTGTTCTTTGATTGGCAGCAGCTTCTGGTACCTCTTCTGTGTATCCAAGGCACTCTAGGAGGGTGCAAATTTCCCTGTCTATAGACTTTGCAACAGTTACCTGTCCCATAATCCCTTGCAGGCTAGATCACTGCAGTGTTCTCTACTTAGGATTACCCTTGAAAAGTAGATGGTGATGAATGCCGTGGATTCTCCTCTTGAGTGTGGGGCCGTAGGAGGGTATAATGCTGGTGCTCTGAGATCTGCCCTGGCCACATCTTTACTTCCGGGTGAAATATACGATTTTGGGTTGTGCTTTCTCTCTAGGGCCCAAAATGTGTTGGGACCTGATTATCTGAGAGGCTGCCTCTTCTTCAAGTGTCCATCACGATGATTAGGACATTCCTTCTGTCTGTTCCTGGTATCAAACCATACAAACACGGGGGCTGTGTAGAAGGGAGAATGGCAGTGATCGCGACATGGTGAAATCTGACACCATGAGTTGGGGGAGGAGGCCCTCTGCTCCAGCAGAAACCCCTGTGAGCATAGCGCCTGACTTAACCATCGTGAATCATGGAGCATAGACCAGCGTAGCTCTACTGCAATCTTTGGCAGGGTGCAGGATATGCTCCTTTTGGCCCATTGGCTGGTGCAGAGGAGGAGGCAGGGCTGCGGCCCTGCCCAGTTGGAAGGCTGTGTGGGAAGGCTAATGCAGCTGGTGAGGTTAGTTGCATGCACTCTGGGCATAAGGACTGAGATTAGTTCCTGCACAAGGGGACAGGAATAGTTTTGTGCCTTATTCTCTCCCCCACACTAGTCCACCCATACAGGGTCTGTCGCAGTCGAGCCTGGAAGGTGTTCTATTCCTTTTGACTGTCCGCACCCTAACTGAAAGTTCTTTAATGGTGAAGGAAGCCAAGCTATGCTCAGTGATAGGTGTGGATATTGATTTGGCAATGCTTCGGGACAAACTCCTGGGCCAGCACCCCTTTTCTATTCCCCTCCCTTCCCCCCACACATCAGAGGAGTTGTATCTACATCCATACTTTGCTTCACAGGCCTGTGTTTATTCTGATGTGTTCCAGTTCCATTCTCAGAAGTCCTTTGGTGCTGTGAACAAAGCACAAAAGATGCTCTCTGTGTGCTGGCACATGTCCTAATACAGCGGGAAGCAAGGTCAACGATTCAATAACATGTGGTCATGCTGTCCCCAAATACTTGCTCAGCAGCCTAGTTCAAGAGGCACCGTTCTAGCATTTTGCAACTGGCGTATGCAGGAAAATGGGATAAAATGCACTTGTGACTGCAGGGACCCTTCATGCAAAGCCCTGCAATACTGGAAGAATGTGCTGTGATTTGTGTTTGATTCTCAATCCACAGATGCTATGAAACTTACAAAATGCAATGCTCAGCTGCTTTTAAATCAGGTAGTGGAGAATGAGGTTTTGGTGGCTAATGTTCAGCAGCCCTCTGCAGCAATATTAGCTAACCCTTATTTACATGGAGTCCAACTGGTGCCCCTTACCCTCATTTAAAAGTGCTAATAGCAGCGTGACTTGTCTACACTAGGGGGTGTGCATCCATGCCGCTATCCTGGTGGCTGGCCAGCAACAGTGGCTGTAGTCAGGGTAAATCCCCAATGTGCACTAGGCCTTGGAGCCTAACTTGCCCTAACAATAAAGAATTTGGACTGAACTGAATAGTCAGAGAGCGACCTGCATGCTCACCCTAAAGGTGGTGTTTGTATATCAGGGCTTAAGCCTGGACTACACTAGAAAGGGTTGCTAGCCTAGCAGTGTCAGTTAAGGGTGGGATTTTGTGGTGTTTCTGTGCTACCAAAAGCTCTCGTGTCACATATGTTTATATCAACAAAAAATGCTTTTGCGGGGATAGCTTATTTCACTTGCTGAGCCAGTATGAGCTGCACCAGCAAAAGCACATTTGTGCTGATATAAGTTGTGTCAACACTCGGAGGGTTTTGCCTGTATAGCTATAGTGGCAAAACTTTTACACATAGACTAGGCCTTAATCATTCTGACAGGGCAGTGTGGGGAAGCTAGCATTCCTGCTGTTTGTGCTGTACCAGTTCTGTGGACAGATAAGCGCTTGCTCACTGTTAGCCCTTTGCAAATAAATAAGAATAGAGGTGCTAGGGTGGTAGTTCTCAACTGTGGTCCACCACTTCTTCAGGGAAAGCCCCATGTGCAGCGGGCCAGTTTGCTGACCTGCCGCGTCCGCAGGTTCGGCCGGTCGCAGCTCCCACTGGCTGTGGTTTGCTGCTCCAGGCCAATGGGGGCGGCGGACAGCAGATCCCCTGGCCCGCGCCGCATCCCGCAGCCCCCATTGACCTGTGGGAGCCGCGACTGGCCGAACCTGCGGACGTGGCAGGTCAACAAACCGGCCCAGCACGCCAGGGGCTTTCCCTGAAGAAGCGGTGGACCACAGTTGAGAACCACCGTGCTAGGGGTATCCGCTGGGCAATTTTCACAGGCACTAAATTCACACACAGAGAAAAACTGGAACATAATAATGAACAAGAATTGTAACTCGGGCCAAAAACCATCTCTGGAATTTAAATTGAAATCTCAGGTTAGAATGCAAGTTACACTATAAAAATGAAAACCCATAAAGTACAGAGGTTCCCTAGTTTGGCATCTTCTTATGCTTTTTACCCCACCTCCCACAGTACTTCTTTAAGGAAAGTTTGCTCTCTTCAAGCCAGGCTCAGTCAATTTATGCCAGGCCTGAATTGTGTGTGTGTAAAAGGGAAACACATTTAAAACAAAATTGAGCTATTGTTTGACAATTGCAGCAATAACCGTTTTCAGAATACTTTAAATGTATCTCTTGCTGTGTGTTACAGCACATTCAGCATTACCTTTTATTAGGGCCTGCTCCCATTGAAGTCAGTGGCAAACAACCAGTAGACTTCACTGGGAACTTGATGGATCCATGATGTCTGAGGAAGACTTTGGGTTGATGACTTCTGTATGTGGGATGAGTCCCTGTAGAGTTTCTTCTCTTAGGAGCTGAACCAAAGCCAGTTGGAGACCATGGGAGATTTGTTTTTGTTATTACCTCTCATGGGCTCTGGATCTGGCCCTTAATAAGTAGCACACAGTAATTACAGATACTGCGTAACATTGTCATTAAGCTTCTGTGAATTATGTGCTGTAAAACATACACTGGTAAGTGCAAGGAAATAATGGAAATAAAGACTCTGGGTTCGATGCACCTGGAATCTTAACGCTTTCATTTTCAAGTGGATGCTGAGAGCACGGGTGGGGGTGGGATGGGGTGTTTGTTTTTGTTCTAGACATGTCATTGGATTTGCCACGCATTGGTGCCTCTCTTAAAGATACTGATGAAATTGATGATCCAGTGACTGGGCTATTGCATTGGCTTATGGCAGACTCGTTCTTTGTGCATTACAGATTTGGCGCTCACTGGGCCAGATGCAACTCTGGTGTAAGCAGGTGCAACTCTGGTGTAAGCAGGTGCAACTCTGACTTGGTTTTGGACGGAAAGAATGCAAACTGAATTTCTCTGGAGCCCCCCTTTGTAGGCAGCCATAAAGCATCATTAAACTCTTAACTGACTGCCACCATTTTGGCTGATAGGGTTAGTTCAGAGCTGCTGCTGCTACATAAGGAGAAGATGGGAACTCTAAAGAAAAGACAAACTATGTGTTGGAATGAAGGCATGGGAAACCTGACTAATTCCACCTTGGAACTGTCCTAGAGCTTGATCCTATGAGCTACTGAGTGCTCAGGACCCCTCTGGAATGAGATCCTGATGTTCAAAGTCCTTGCTTGTGGAGAAAAGCACCCTGTAGTCCTATCTGCCCTTGGGAAAGCAATTCCGGGGGACATACTTGCTAATAGAAATACTGTATTAAAGTGGGAGCAGCCCATAAAAAAGTTTAAATCCATTACAAGGGATGATGGAAAAAGGAGTTATGCAGCAGCCTTCAGTAAAAAGTTTAATTTTACAGAATGTGAAGTCAATTTATTTTTCCATTTGTTTCTGCTTCCTGCCTACTCTGCCCTTGTTTTTCCATAACTATTTAATATAATGTTGAGATGGGAGGGTATCTACATTAGATTTCTTTTGGACTTTGGTTTACTGATCTGAAGGCAGATTGGATTTAAACATGCGAGATGAGTTTATAAACCATAAATAGGACAACTTTGGACATTAAACTTGACCCTTATCCTGATATCTTTAATTACCACGTGAATAGTTTCTGTTCTGCTTTTCTTTCATTTGCTGATGTGGTCAAATTATGTAAGCTCTTTTAAAAAAAATATCAGCATGGATTTCACAGTGATATTAATTTGTTCCTGTTTTGGAACCAACTAGGACAAAATTACTAAACCTTTACAGCATTTCTTAAACTCAAAGCCTGAATATTGCTTTTTTAACAAAATAATGGGGGAGATTTTCAAAAACCCAATTAGCAGTAATCTTCTCCCAAAACCTGTTATGGCATCTGCAGAACACTAAACATCATTCATCTAAATTTTTTACATTGCCTTTGATAAGTGATGAAATACCTAGGGCAAGCCAAACTAGTAACTTAGTTGTCATTACGCTGCAATTAATGTAGCCGACTATACAGTAGTTCCAGCTTGTTTTGGGGTAGGTGGCACTGGAGTTGTTTAAGCAATGAATTTGTGCTTGCTGAGGTGCATGGATGTAAGGCCACGTTCTGTCCCTGGCACCTTGATATCAGTGGGAGACACAAGCGCATCCAAGGACAGAATTTTTGCCTGTTTATAAAATACTGACTATTCTAATACCCAGGAGTAAACGGAACCCTCAATATCCAGGGTCATGGTTAAGGAGGAGAGTTAAGTACAGCATGTTTAAAGAGGCAGAACCAAATCTTAGGGCCAAATCCTGATCTCATTGAAAGCAATGGCAAGTCGCATTGATTTCAGGAGGACCAGCATATAGCCCTTGGGTGTAACAACACACTTGTGTATCAAATATACTGTTATTTCTATTGTTACCAAGAGGGGCAAATGACACAATTGACTGTTTATAACGCCTAATGTCCTCCTGAGCTTTGGTGGTATATGTTTCCTTTCTCTGGTTCCTACAAGTGAGGCCTAGTGATCAGGGCCGGCTCCAGCTTTTCGGCCGCCCCAAGCAAAAAAATAAAATAAAAAAATGGCTGCCACCAAACTGCCGAAGCAATAAAAATTAAAATGGCCGCCGCCAAACCTCCGAAGTTAAAAAAAACCACAACGGCCGCCCCAGAATCCCTGGACTGCCGCCCCTTGCAGGGTGCCACCCCAGGCACGTGATTTGCGGTCTGGTGCCTGGAGCCGGCCCTGATAGTGATTGGCTCCTTCAGGTGTGGAGGGGACTCAGCATCCTGGGCCCTAATGCATTACACCTGGTTTGACCAAAGGAAGGCATTTTTGCCTTAAGACAAATTCTCCCACTTGCACCTCTTGGGCCTTTTCTATATTAGAAGATGTTGCACCCATTCTTCAGAGGCACTAGTGCTAGCAACAGTGTCATCACTAGTGCAGATGGGACTCTGGCACTTTCAGCCCCTTTCAGGTTCAGTGCCCAGTGTATGAGAACAGTGCTGAAAATGTGGGAGCCCTATTTCCACTGGTGTTTCTACCACTGGTGGCACTAGGGCAGCTGCAGTCTCTGGAAAACTGGCACACAGCTCTCTTGCTGAAATGCACCTTTTCAGTGCCCCACTGGCTCATTGAGTGCTGTGTGGTGCCCTGGGCAAGAGAAACCTTGGCTAAGCAGCTGTGATTAGCGATGATCCGGGATCACAGACTGTCCTATCTCTATTCAGTGTAGAGGGAGCAGTGAGCTAAAAGACAAATGATTGTTTTAACTAAGCTGGGGATTTTGAAGCCAGGAATATTATACAAGCAAAACCTAGGAGGTAAGTCAGGCTGAAAAATTGAAGCTTTTTACACTGCTACTCCATTTTATTGGAGCTATTATTAAAACTCTAACTCCTTATTCAGACCTGTGTATCTTTTGGAGGAGCTTAATTTTAGAACTGCCATGAATAGAAATGGGTCAGACAAGCCGTAAGGCTTTGGGGACGGTAAACACTTCATACCAGTAAGGCGCTTGCGCGCGCACGCTCTCTCTCTCTCTCTCTCTCTCATATATTCTGTGAGTGGCCTACATCAATGGAAGGCTTAGCTAGCACAACAGAAAACTTATCTGCTCTCCCTTCTTAATGTTCTTCAACAGGGAAGATAAGCTGGCCCCTTTCCACTTTAAACCTCACTTTTGGGAGGGTGTCTGTTTTCATTTAAATCTTTGATGCTTGGCCGACATGTTGTTGCCCCAATATAATTTATTTTCGTTAAGAATGTTAGAAACAGCAAAGCCTTCTATACTTTGAAAGGTGCTAAAAACTAAATTTAATCCTAAAATGGGGGGTGTGTGTGTGTGTGGTTCTGCCAGCCCCCAGCCCAAATCTACACCCTATAGTTTTATTTGCTGCACTCAACATTTTTATCATCTTTTCCGACCAAGAGCGATTGCTTTATGATTTATCATCGTTTTAAGCATTGACAGAGTGCTTAGCTTAGTACAAAACACAGTCACTACACTGGAATGTTTATGCTCTAACCAGATTGCAAACCTTTTTGGATTGTAAATTCTTCAAGACAGGGACCATCTTGTTCTCTGTTTTGCAGGGCTCTGGGCACACTTAATATATGACAGAGTAAAGCATCGAATGAACTGGGAGACAGAGGAAAGAGCTCTCTCGAAGGGTTTTTCCTCTTTTTAGTATTGCTGGTGGATGAATGGATGGGTGTATTAAAGGCACTACTTACCGTGGATTTTGTTCCCATCACATGTAGCATCAGCCAGTGTTGCAGTATATCTTTGAGGGATCCAAATGTGTTGCAGTGCTCAGGCACCACTCCTAGCAGGGTTGCTATCTCAGCATTGTTTTTATATTGTATGGGCAAAATTTTCCACTTCACCCCACACTGACTGTACATTTTTGATCCATTCTGTGGGTGGAACAAGGATGAGTTTGCAATAAACATGCTTGTTATGGGTAAGTGATCAGCAATATGGTCCCGAGAATTTTTCTCCACGGGATTAAACTATGAATTGACGAGCCTGTCTCTCCCTCATCCAAACAGATTAACTGTATTTAGCTTTGTAAAACATGCAGTTAAGTCTTTATTATGTTGCATAACAAGGCTTGCGAGGGAAATATTACAGATATTTCAGATAAAGTAGCATTATGTTCTGCAGCATTAAATACATGTCAGCGCCTTCAATTATTGGCATGGTTCAGTCCTAGGCAAATAACTCTTCACTTCCCCGCCTAGAGGACGGTTTCATTATGAACTTAGTTTTGTTTTGAAGTACCTCAGCCCAATCTCCAGGGTTATGGGTGCAGTGTTGCAACTACAAATTTTGTTTGCAATTTGCAGGGCAAATGAGAGAATGTACCGTACATGTCAAACTCTCGGATCTGTGGAAGCATTCAGGTAATTAGATGGGTGCATGCTGTCATTTATGCCCACAGCTAACTGCAGATACAACACTGCTCTTTCTGAAAATAAGGCCCTATGTATACTGTTGCTGCAGAGACAAACCACAGGAAAAAACTATGGTAAAGGAACATTCAGGGCCTTGGTGTAAGATTCACCAATCCAAGGAAATTCTGTGAGGTTGCCCCAAGGACCCGAGTACTGTGAAGGCCTAGATACCGTCTGCCAAGAAATCATATTTCACATTGATTGGGATTGTTAAAATATTGTCTCTTTTAAAACAAGGCTGGGAGATTGATGCATTGCTACAGGTTGAAGCCTTTGCATCAGGGGAGTGAGAACTGGCTTAGAATTCAGAAGGACTCTCCTCTAGGGAAGATTGGGAAGGAAAGAGAATGTCTTCAGTCTTATCACCTCAGCTTCACTCCACACTTAACTCCTTTGGACTGTCCTTCCCCTCCCTGTCCCACTCACCCTTTCTTCCCTTTCTGTTTGACTGATCCCCCTCCTGACTAAACTACCCATCCTGCTTGTGTCAGGCCCCTTCTCCCTCCCTCTGTCTGTCTTGTCTATTTAGATTGAAAGCTCTTTGTGGCAGGAACCATCTATTACTCTGCGTTGTCACAATGCCTAGCACAATGGAGCCCCATATTGGGTTGGCTCGTAGGTGTTTACTGTAATAAGCATGATTTATTAATACAAATGTAATGATGTGTGTAGACAGCACCTCCTCCGATAGATGGTGCTGTATTTATCTTAGGCCTGGTCTACAGCAGATCGAGGGACGTGATTATTCCCCTCTATTCGGCACTGGTGAGGCCTCATTTGGAGTACTGTGTCCAGTTTTGGGCCCCACACTACAAGAAGGATGTGGATAAATTAGAAAGAGTCCAACGGAGGGCAACAAAAATGATTAGGGGGCTGGAGCACATGACTTATGAGGAGAGGCTGAGGGAACTAGGATTGTTTAGCCTGCAGAAGAGAAGAGTGAGGGGGGATTTGATAGCTGCTTTCAACTACCTAAAAGGGGGTTCCAAAGAGGATGGATCTAGACTGTTCTCAGTGGTAGAAGATGACAGAACAAGGAGTAATGGTCTCAAGTTGCAGAGGGGGAGGTTTAGGTTGGATATTAGGAAAAACGTTTTCACTAGTAGGGTGGTGAAGCACTGGAATGGGTTACCTAGGGAGGTGGTGGAATCTCCTTCCTTAGAGGTTTTTAAAGTCAGGCTTGACAAAGCCCTGGCTGGGATGATCTAGTTGGGGTTGGTCCTGCTTTGAGCAGGGGGTTGGACTAGATGACCTCCTGAGGTCCCTTCCAACCCTGAGATTCTATGATTCTATGATACACTCCAGGGGAGGGGGGTCGACCTAAGATACGCAACTTCAGCTATGCGAATAGCATAGCAGACGTCGACGTATCTTAAGTCGACTTACCTGGCCGTCCTCACGGCGGCGAGTCGACCGCTGCCACTCCCCCGTCTACTCAGTTCCAGAGTCGATGGGGAGTGCGCTCGGGGATCAATCACTACCCGCCGATCCGGCAGGTAGTGTAGATGTACTCTTAGTGTTAAATTGTTGTCATGTTTGTTACTGAACTGGGGGGGACAGCAGGCAGTTCAGTCCTGCCTATGTGCTAGAGTTGGTACTTGCAGTGTTCCAATAAATCTCTGATTCTGTAAGTTAATATTACGCTAAGAGAGGTTCCTCACCCGTCCCCACCCTCTAATGGAGGGGATGGCTTGATTGAGAGGTGAAACTGGTGCAAAAACTACAATAAACCAGTTTTCACCATCAGAATAGGAAGAATAGCTTGTACTTTGAAGCTTCTTGCACAGTATCATCTCTAATGAGTTGTCTGTTTACATAGGATTTTTTTTTAATAAACACCTGTCAGCTAAATCACATTTGAATGTAAACTCCACCACTCAAAAGCATTATGGGACTCATTCATTCTCGCTTTTTGAAGGATCTCCAGGGCACATACTGAGGAGTCATGAGACATGCCTCTCTCTCCTCTGGTGTGCATGAATGTAGCACAGATCCCTCCTGAGTGTGGGAGGCCACCTCAGGTGTGCTCTGCCGTGATCATACGATAACAGTAGTGTGTGTCAGAAGATGATGTGTGAGATGCCATTCATTTCACATGCCGCTGCCAGCAACTTCTACTGATCAGTCTTTGTGAGAACACCTAATCCGGTGGGATTTTTTGTTTGCTGCAGCACAGAGATCACTCCAGCACTCTGCCTCCCAAAAGGCTCATCCACTGGGCGTCTTTCCATTGACTTCAATGGACCTCAGGCCCCCTCTGAGTAAAAGGAGCTACAGAGTTTGAGATGGGTCACTGCTGGTGCTCAGTGTGTGAACTATGGGCAGTGCAGTGTGAAACTTCCCAGTCTTGCTTTGTAACTGAATTGTGGCAGAAACAGGAATATCTATCCAACTTTGCAGCTTCTTAATTATTTAAGCTGAAATCTCAGCAGGTGAAAATCGGGTTTGGCACTGGTGACTGACTCTCACTGATGCTTATTGTGCAGGCCCATGCTGCCTCAACAGCCACTGCCAAAAAGCAACGAAACAAAACTACTTTGTGGTACCTTGTCCCTTAACTTCATCTACCTAATGCAACCCACCTCCCTCTGAGTGTAAGTATTTCCTGTAACATTTGGAGGCCTTTATTTAAATGAAGCTTTTCATTACTGAAAGTAGCCCTGTGGCCTGCTGGGAAGTGTATTCAGATTTTTTCACAGCAGTTATTGGAGAAAAGTTAGGAATATTTCTTAAAGCCCAGGAAAGGTTAGCAGCAGTCAAGAGTTCTCCCCGAGTAATACCGAGCTCTTATATGGCGCTCTTTGTCTGTAAATCTTTAAGCACTTTACAAAGGAGGTCAGTATCATTATCCCCATCTGTAAAGTGGGGAAACTGAGGCACAGAGGTGAAGGCCAGTGGCAAAGCTAGGACAAGAATCCAGTTCTCCTGAGTCCCAGTCCAGTGCTCTATCCTCTAGGCTACACTGCCTATGGAAATTACACAAATGCCTTTGTGACCTGGCTTTGCAAATGTTTATCAGTCAAGTGAAATTATCAATGTGAAGCCAGCATGGATTCATGATCAATGCATACTGTCTTGGTAAGGTCTACCTAAGGGTGACCCACTTTTGTGGATTTAACTCGCTAGCTCATGCAATTTCCAAATGAAGCTAATTAAATGAATTCACATACTTCAGAAACAAGGTGCAGGAAAGCAGCAATCAGGCTTTGCTTAGTGCCATCATAGTATTCTGTGATTGTCCACTTGCTAAAAGTTAATTAAGGTTTAAAGAAAAACCTTAATGAGGTTGGGAGTGAGGATGCAACTGTAACTAAATCTTGTTTAGCACAAACCCCTTTCAGATTTCTGAGCAAGGTCAAATAGCGTATCTACTGGCAGCCTGACAGCTTTGCAGTACTGTACAGTTACAAAATGAAGCCAGAAATAAAGTAGATAGGAGTCCAGCAGTCTTACTTTCTGGAAAGCTGAAAACCCTTCTGGAATTTATTAGGATTTCCCAGGGACGTGTTCCTCTCACTTGACTTGCAAATATGACAGTGTTTGCATTGCAGATTGTAATGTAGAGCCAGGATCTTTGAATGTCTATTCTGATGAGAATAACAAATTGACTAATTTTTCATTTTTGGTAGGGGATAATTAGAGCAGTTCACATGACCGTAGACAATAGGGCAGGTGGGGTAAACAAGTTTATGGCTCTTTTAGGAAGCAATATACAGCCCACGACTTTGTTTCTCAATGTCTTTGTGTCCCATCAAGTGTGCTTGTGGGAGGCATACATTTCAGTCTCTATTTTATCAAAGTCACTTGGGTGGTAACTGCTGGTTTTAATTTTCCCAAGATGTTTCAAGATCAGTCTCTAAAACTGGGCTCGTTACAGTAAACCCTTCCAAAGCGTATTGAAGTCAAGGGGGTCTTTTCCTTTATATCAGGTCTCTAGAAACTACATTTCACACTTTGTAAGGAAAATTATGTGCCTTCTGAATTCAGAGTGCTTAAAGCCTTACAGTATAGTTCTGAGACAGCTAACTATATAAATGCTGTGTTACGGGCAAGAGAATACTTAGGTGAAAGTGTTCTTTGGTATAGGAGCCTTATGCTCAGGCCCCACCCCCACTCCACCCCTTCCCCCAAGGCCCTCCCGCCCAGCTTCTTCTCACCCCTGTTCTGCCCCTCCCCTGCCTCTTCCCCACCTCATCTCACCCCCACCCCTTCTCTGCCCAGTTCCGCCCCCTCCTCCCCAGTGCCTCTAGATGCCATGAATCAACTGATCCGCGGTAGGCGCTGGGGAGAGGGGGAGGTTCTGGTAGGGGGGCTCAGCACCCACCATTTTTTCCCCGTGGGTGCTCCAGTCCCAGAACACCCACGAAGTCAGCGCCTGTGGTGTGCACGTGCAAATATTATATTACATACTGTCTACATGTACAGCATTTTGGATGAGGTAGTAAAGCAACATGTCAGCAGTTGGAGGAATTCTCTTCCAGGCTTTGACTGACTTGTTGTGTGACCTAAGCCTTGTCTACATTGGACTTTCCTTGGTAAAACCTTTGTCATTCAGGGGTGTGAAAAAAGCACACCCTAATCGACAAAAGTTTTACTGATGAAAAGCGCCGGTATGAACAGCGCTTTGTTGGCGGGAGAGCTCTCCTGCTGACAAAGCTACCACCACTCCTGGGGGGTGGAAGTTTTTTGTTGGCGGGAGAGCTCTCTCCTGCTGACAAACAGCGGCTGCAGTGCACACCTTTTAGCAGCACGGCTGTAGCGGCACAGCTGTGTCGTTAAAAGGTGCATAGTGCAGACATAGCCGTAGTCACTCAAGCAAGTAACTTGATCCCCATGCTTCAGTTTACTCCACTGTCACAATGTTTACGTATCTCATGTGGCTTTTTGGAGGACTGATGTCTGCAACCTGTCTTGAGAGCCTGGGAGGAATGGCACTCTGCAGAAGGGCAAAATAATACTGAATAAGCAGTCAGGTGTTTTCAATCAGCCTTTTTTTGCACTGCAGCTTTGTTCCCCATGTCTTTCCCACAAGACATACCTGTGGAGACCAGAGATTCTTGGCCATTTCAATATCCCCGGAGGGAAAAAATCTCTCACCAAATAAGGAGGGCAGATGGGAGATGCAAGTGATATTTAAGAAACATGGGGGCAGCTCCTCAGCTGATGTCAATGGTCATAGCTCCATTGGGCTGCCTAGTTTGAAAATAAACTAACATTCATGTCTAACTAATTAATAGAAATCTGTTTTTTTAACAAGAATTCAGATCCTTCTTTGGCTAGGTGCAGGGAGGGGTTGGTTATTTTTATGGCAATTTTTTTGTCAGTGTATGGATGTGCAGGAGTTCTTGGCAACATGAGTCTGAGACACAGGGCCCAGTGAATAACACAATTCAGGTGTTCAGTACCTCACACTCCCACTGCCGGGGCTCAGCACCTCTTAAGATTTCTCCCACAGAGAAGATAAATAAAGATAGTGGATATTAAGGTTTTGGGGGGGGTTGGGGTTTTTTTTTACCTGAGCTGACTACAAAACTAAACCAAAAATTGCTTTTTATTGGACAAAAATCTTGATGTCTTGATCTTGATGAGAGGCCAGTTGCTGCTCCCCACTTATATTGATGTACATAGGAAGTTCCAGCCTAAATTATTTTCTACACACTTGCTAAGTGCTAGAAGAATTGTGGTGGGATTGTGCTTGCGGGGAGAGGGAGCTGGCTCATCCCACTGCCCGCGCCACCACAACTACGCTTTTGTTTTAGCATGCTAGCTCGCTCAAAGTTAGGATGTACCTCTGCCCAAATCACACCTCCAGCTTGAGTTTAGATGACTTGGCCAAGGCCTCGCAGGAAATTTGTGGCGCAATAGGAAATTGAACCCAGTTCTCCCAAAGCTAATGCCCTGACCATTGGATCATCCATTACTCCCCCTAGAATCTTTAGTGTATTGCCTCCAGTCTCCACCAAGGAAGCATGCGATTCTCAGCTCGTTGAATAACACATACTAATATTTCAGCAGGCAGATCAGCTGCTGCATTCCTTTGCTGCATCACCTAGTCATTCATGTTTATAAAAGGAGGAGAAACATTTCATGTTGTGTTGCCAAAAGGTTACATGGAAAAGGATCAAGCAGCTAGAAACCACTGATCTGGGGAGAGGTGTAATTCTAGCCACTAAAACTGGGTCCTTTGCTTTTCCATTCGAAGCACTTCATTAATCATTTAGATTACATTTCCAGCCGTGTTGTGGCTAGATTATAGAAGCGAATGTCTGTGTATTTGGGATAAGTACCTGGACTGTGTTATTGAATGAGTAATATTTTAAATCGAGAGCTCACGTAAGCTTACTCTGAGAGCTGGTGGGAAGGCAGTCTGGCTGTGATGTCTGTCTGTCTCCTTATTGATTGCGGCACGGGATTCCTCTTAAACAACTGGCTGGGTGGGTGCTGTGATGGAGGATTTGATGAAGACTGAGCGATTACTGTTCCAATTTTCCTCTTGCTTTATTCTCCTGAATTGGAGCCTTATGGCAAAGCACTCAAGGGCAAGGCCTGATCCAAAGCGCACTAAAGTTGGCAGTAGTTTTAAGGCTTTGGATCAGGCCCAAAAGTCCATGTGCAATTCCATCCCTATTCAGCAAAGGCCTTAAGCCCGTACTTAACAGTGTAAACCTGTTCTGGGGTCCTGTGGCTTTGCTTTCAGAAAGGAAACGTGCAAACATGAAATGCAATAGCATATGCTGTATTAAGACAGATCTGCAAGGTAAATGCCTAAATACAGAAGCCTCAAAGGCTAACGCACGGTTAAAGATGAGAAGTGAGGCTCAGCCAATTCAAAGCAACTTGCCATATTATATTTACATTTAACCAGGAAGACAAGAGTAGTAAATACTACATGTGAGGTAGTCAACAGTGCTGTGGAAATGAATGCTCTTAATTAGCTTGCTTGATTTCTCAATGTTAATGTCACATCAACTTTAGGATTAGCATTTAATTTAATGTACTTCCTGGGGAGGACTGCGAATAACCTGTAACTTCTGGAAGAAAGAATTACCATGACAAACTTTCAACTTTAGCTAATGGCTTTCCACTTACAAGGCTCTTTGCAATCTAAAGGACCGGAAACTTTTTTTAAAAATGAAGGTGGAGATCAGAGTGCTGTCTAAAGGTTTCATCTTAAAAAGGCCCAATTCTGTAGCAGTTTACTTAGCTATAGTGCTTATTGCCACAAGCAGGATCTCAATGAGGCTGCTCATGATCCTGAAGCCCAGTAGTCTTTCCAGGATTGAGCCCAAAGTTCATGAACTCAACTCTCCCATCAGGTCTTAGCAGAGTTCAAAGGTAGGGAGCCTTGGTGGGAATAACCCTAAAAATAACAACCCAGACTATCTAAAAATACTCAGTCGTGAGTTTTCATTGAGGACAATTGAGCAAAATAAATTGACGCACCTACACCATGCTGTGTTTGAGCAATGATCTTCCAAGACAAACAAAGTTAGAGACTTTTGGAAAAATCTAATTTTTCATGTCTTTAAATTGCCCTGTCCAAGTAACCTTGAACTTTGCTGAACAGTTCTCTTCTGACTAGAGAGCATGCTGGAGAAATATAAGGACAACTTAAAGTAAATTTTGATGGAGGCTATTGAAATTGAGAGTGAGGGGAGGCTATTGCACTGTCAAAATCAGGCTTATAATGGAAAACTAGCTTGAATCCTGGACTATGGCTGTGTGCCCATAATGACAGATTTTAGTCTGCAGTGGAATATTATTCTAAAGATCTCTGTCTGTTTATATGGCCTTTAACAACATAGTATCTGAGCACCTATTTATATAACTTAGGCAAGTAACAAGGCAAATGTCTAAAAGAGAGCCTATCAAACACCAAATTGGGAAGATAAATGATGCCATAGTTGCCATTATGGAGGATAATGCCATGACAGGATCTGTTTGTGGGAGAACAGTGGCAGAGGGAAATGGAATCACCAGAAACATACATAACTTCAAATTTCTGTGTGGCTTAGTGTTGTGGCATGACATACTGTTTGAAATAAATGTTGTAAGCAAGAGACTCCAAGGTGTTGACCTTGATATACCTGGAGCAATGGGACAATGACAAAGCAAATACCTGGACAAAGCAAATAAGGCATACCTACAGTCTTACCGTTCAGATGTGGGATTTCAAAATGTTCTGAAGAGTGCACAGAAGTTGGCAGAGGAACTTCACACTGAAGCTATTTTCCCACCCATTCAAGAATACAAGAGTCACCAAAGAAGAAGACATTTTGATTACAAGGCACAGAATAATCCCATAAGAGACCCCAAACCACAATTCAAAGTTGAATTCTTTAACCAGGTGCTAGATTGTGCAATACAGTCAGTTGAAGAAAGTTTCATGCAGCTCAAGGAACACAGCAGTATATTTGGGATGTTGTATGATATTCCAAAACTCCTCACTATACCTGAAGAAGACCTACACCAGCAATGCAGGGCACTAGAGACAGTGTTGACACATGATGACATGCGCGATATTGATACGAGTGATTTAGGTGATGAACTGAAAGCCCTTTCAAGATACATTTCAGCAGGATCAACTCCAAAGGCTGTTCTGGAGTGTGTGTATATATATGCACAAATAAGATGACCAGCCTCTTTCCAAATGCTTTTGTTGCTCTGCGCATACTTCTAACACTTCCTATAACAGTTACCAGTGGAGAACGCAGCTTCTCCAAGCTGAAGTTAATAAAAACACATCTACACTCCACAATGACACAGGAGAGGCTGGTTGGCCTTGCAACCATCTCAACAGAGAATGAGCTTGCCCAGACTGTGGACCTTCAGGAAGCAGTTCAAATCTTTGAAACCAAGAAGGCACGGAAAGCACCACTTTGATTATTCAAACAGTGCAGACAAGAAAAGTTACATTTGCTGTTCAGGCGTTTGAAAGTTAGTTCTCTCTCCTTTATTGGGGTAGGTAGCAGAGCAGTACCATGAGAGGAGTAGAACAGGAAGAAGGCAGAATTGTGACCTTTCAAAGTTTTGGCCCAAGCAAGGGAGTATGGGGTCGTCATTTGAGCTCCCGGCCTCAGGTGCCAAAATGTTGTGGGCCAGCACTGTGCTGACCCCTCATTTTTCTGCACTTCTATACTTGACAATCAGATGATAAGCATGTCTTTGTCATAATTGCTTACAAATGCCAGTTTTCCAGTAAGTGCCCTTTTGATGTGCTTCGTGAGCTATCTTATTTCTTTTGCCACTTTTACAGAGTTCTCCTTTTTAATAATGTTGACTGGAAATCATCAGTGGAAATGTTTGGGAAATGAATTTATAGTTGCAAGTCTGTGGTTTAAAGTAATGAAATGAAATCACAACTCTGAAGTTTCACTCTAGTATGGTCCAGTCTGTTTTCTGTGGTTAATCTTTAGTATTTTATAAGGGGGTGTGATGTTTCACTTTTTCATGTTATTCACATACCCCTCTCTTACATACCAGACACATAAATATAGGAAAAAGAGTTTAAGCAATTGGCGCTAGTGTGTATTAGAGTAAAGAGTAGAAGACATGGAACAGAAAGGGTCTCTTTTGCTCATTTCAGTGGTAATGTGGAAACAATGGCACAAGTAGTAGCTTTGGCATAGTGTTACTATGTTCGGTACAGGATTTTGTACATCTCCCATCCCGAGTATATTTTGATATTGTTCTGGGAGTGCGCACATCCCCCACACCCGCCACCCCTGCTCAGAAAATGTCAGCATATTTTGTCATAGCCCCTCCATGTCCCTACATCCATGTTAAACAATGAGGGTGGCAGACTGGAAGCCTAAAGTACACTGAATCAGTGTGCTCTTGGAGCAAGTGAGCAATTGCCCAAGACTGCCCGCTGGGCATTTTCCGAAAGGTGGGAGCAAAACCATTTGGTTGACCCTGTTGACCTGGTCTGTCCAGTTGAGCCAGCACTTCAGTCAGTGATGCTGAAGGCACCTTGTGGGTATGGGAGAACCCACATGGACACCTGACTGTGCCTGTCATCGGGAGAAAATCCTCAGCTGATGCCAGCAGCAGTACTGGCTCAGTACCATCCCTAAGGTGAAAAACAAGTCGTCTGGGGTCAGGTAGAGCTAAAGGATCCAGATGCGGCATTGCAGCTCAAGCTGCAACTTTTGTAGTTATCGTCCCCCAAATAGAAGGTTCAAAAGTGCGACAGTTGGGGAGATTATCTGCATCAATGGCTGGATATTTGACCTAGAATTTCCCCCCTCTGAGGCACTGACTGTCCACAGTCTTTCACATTTGAAGATAGATATATCGTATCCTCTTTAGAAGGTGTCATGAACTGACACTCAGAAAATACTCCTAGCTCTTGTTCCTCTGACAGCAGATTCTTCTGTCAAGAGTGCAGGCTGCCCAGAGCCAGGCCCTGTTACCCATAAAATAATCCCAACTCCTTACTGTGGGAAATCCTCAACTCTGTCACCAGATGCAAACAACTAGGTAACTAAGATGATAATCACCCGGAACAGTTTGGTTGATCAAGTTTTGCTGGACGCTGCCAAGGCACACTCTCTTTGACTCAGCACCTGACTTGGAAAACACCTGATGCTGCAGTCATTCTGATCTGGAGTGAGGCTTCCTCCACAGAAGCTCTAGTTGTCTTCCCTCTTGCAGCCATCAGACTCAGATTCTGAGTACCAGGGTGGCCTGGTAGTAGACTTTATTAAGTGTTAAACTAATCGCTAAAGGGTAGAAATCACAGATCAGAAAGCATGGGTTTCTGGAGCTCATGGTCATTGGCTTTTGTGCGAGTTGGTAGGATTGGTTGTTTTTTCGGTTTTGGGGTGGAGCAGGGAAAAGGATAAGTGGAGGAGTGGTCATCAGAATCAAAACAAAACATGAGGGTAGGGTACAGTGCCAGTGTTGAGCTGCACTTGTCATCTCTAAGCCGATCACTAGAACATTAATACAAACGAGTGTCAGAACATACTTGTCAAACTACACTGGATGAGCATGTTTGCTGCCTGTACTAATATCATCAGTGATGATAATTCAATGTTGGTGCTTATCTTTAGAACCCAATTGCAGTCCCTTAACTCATATCAATCTTAATAGCACAAGTTCATACATCCCCTGGTGGTAATATTTGAATTGGTATGCTCAATGAATCAGACTGCTTTGCCATTGGATTACACTGGGAAGTCTGACTAAATGGACTAAGAGCTAGAAATTGTGTGTTTACACTTAAAAACCATCCCCGCCTCCAATAACAAAGCTTAAAGCCTGCAGAATGTACATCTCTGGTTTCTATGATTTTTTTCTTTAGATGCCTTTTGGATCATCTGGTCAGAATTTTCATTTTTGCAAACTGTCTCTTGTACCAGAGATAAAATATCACAATGCACAGTTTGGTGCTGAGTGAGAGACACTGAATGATGATTAAAATAAATCACACCTAAAGGTCATGATTCTCCACTGCCTTGCCTCTTGTGTGCTGATTTTACCCCTAAGCAGAGTAGGTGTGTAATGCTAGCATTCTGTTCAGGGAGTATTTTGCAGCCACTTTGCATTCACTTTGCCAAGATGTGGATGACTACATCCAAGAACAGGAGAATCTGGACTATACTGTATTTGTCTTAACCTACTGTCTTTCCTCTCTCTTCTTCCCACTTTGCCAACTAAGTAAATAGGATAGATTTCTGCAGCAGCCGAAGAGTTATTGATTCTGACTCTGATGATGAGATAACATGGCCTTGCAGTTAGAATGGAGGAGCGGGAATCTGCAGACCTGACTTTTAGTCCCAATCCTTCCACTCACTTACTGCTTGACCTTGGTAATATCACTTTACCTCTCTATGCCTTAGTATTTCCAGATGGGAAACAAATTAATACTTTACCCACCCTTACAATCCACTTTGAGATCCTTGAATGCTATATATGTTAGTTTTTAATTGTTATAAAAGAGGGACAAAGATTTAAACTTTCTCTGTGAGCTTTTTGGGTCAAGGACTCAAATACTAAGAATAGCAGAAATTCTTATGAGAATAAGAGTAGAATTTATTTTCAGAGCAAGAGATACATCTACTTCTTCATACAAGATACAAAGTATGCTTTGTTTCCTTACTCTCCTTGCCAATTACTTCCCCCTCAATCCCCCCATATCGCTTCTACAATTTCACCCTCCTCCTTTTAACAACCTTTTATGTAATTGAAAATGATTATCATGGGAGGGAGAAAAATTGTTCTCATTAACCTCTGAGGATAGGACAAGAAGCAATGGGCTTAAATTGCAGCAAGAGAAGCATAGGTTGGACATTAGGAAAAACTTCCTAACTGTCAGGGTAGTTAAGCATTGAAACAAATTACCTAGTTGTGGAATCTCCATAATTGAGGGTTTTTAAGAACATGTTAGACAAACACCTGTCAGGAATAGTCTAATTATTACATAGCCCTGCCTTGAGTGTAGAGGACTGGACAAGATGACCTCTCACGGTCCCGTCCAGTCCTGCACTTCTATGATTCTATTATACTGTCTCATCCTCCCCCGCAGTCTTCTCTTCTCCAGACTAAGCAAACCCATTTTTAAAATCTTTCTTTCAATCCTGTTTTATAGACTTTCAATCACTTTTGTTGCTCTTCTCTGGACTTTTTCAAACTTGTCCACATCTTTTCTGAAATGTGGCACCCAGAACTGAACACAATACGACAGCTGAGGCCTTATCAGCACTGAGTAGAGTGGAAAAACTACCTCTCATGTGTTGCTTACAACACTCCTGCTAATACATCGCAGAATGATGTTTGCTTTTTTGTAACAGGGTTACACTGTTGGCTCATATTTAGCTTGTGGTCCACTATAACCCCCAGATTCCTTTCTGCAGTACTCCTTCCCAGTATTCCCATTTTGCATGTGTGCAACTAATTGTTCCTTCCTAAGTGTAGAACTTTGCATTTGTCCTTATTGAATTTCATCCTATTTACTTCAGTTTGTCCAGATCATTTTGAATTTTAATCCTATCCTCCAGAGCATATGCTTCCCCTCCCAGCTTGGTATCATCTGCAAACTTTATAAGTGTACTCTCTATGCCATTATCTAAATCATTGATGAAGATATTGAACAGAATTGGACTCAGGACCAATCCCTGCGGGACCCCACTCATTATGCCCTTCCAGCTTGACTGTGAACCGCTGATGGTTACTCTGTGGGAACGGTTTTCCAACCAGTTATGCACCCACCTTATAATAGTTCCATCTAGGCTATATTTCCCTAGTTTGTTCATGAGAAGGTCATGGGAGACAGTATCAAAATCCTTGCTAAAGTAAAGATATACCACATCTACCGCTTCCCCCCCCATCCACAAGGTTTGTTACTCTGTCAAATAAAGCTATTAGGTTTGTTTGACACAATTTGTTTTTGACAAATCTATGTTGACTGTTACTTATCACCAAGTGTTTGCAAATGTATTGCTTAATTATTTGCTCCATTATCTTTCCAGGAACTGAAGTTAAGCTAACTGGTCTGTAATTCCCTGGGTTGTCCTTATTTCCCCCTTTTATAGGTTGACATCTTCCAGTCAGTGCTTAATTTGTAATGAAAAAGGTGCCGGAGCTCAAACAATTAGGTGCCGGGGCTCAAGGAATTTTTTACTTTCATAACTGATGTGGCAAGTCCAGAGGTGCTGGGACTCCACCCTGGCAAGCTCTGGCACAAATGCTTCCTGTCCTCTGGAATCTCTCCCGTCTTCCATGACTTTTTGAAGATAATCGCTAATGGCTCAGATATCTCCTCAGTCAGCTCCTTGAATGTTCTAGGGTGCATTTAATCAGGCCCGGCCGACCTGAAGACATCTAACTTGTCTTGTCTTATTCTTTCCCTCTCAGCCTCAGATCCTAGCTCATTTTCACTGGTGTTCACTATGTTAGACACCCAATTACTACTAACCTTTCTGTTGATATGAGCTGCCCTCGGTCACTATGGCCTGATAATATTTCTCAAATGTCCCTCATTTTAGTCCTGAAGCTATCCACATTCCACACAAAATTTAGTGTCCGCTCACTTTTACTGTTGAAAATTTCAGTGTTTCTGTCAGAAAAAGAATCATGAAATGGAGGCCCACTGTGGGACAAGAGGAAGGGATTTCCCACCCACAGACTTAAGGAATTCTTTCTAAATGAAATTTCTTGTGGGCTACATCAACACTAGTGATTCATGAGGGACTAAACCACAGATTATATGCTGGTTAAATGCTCTCGGGAGAACAAAAAACGTCAGTATTTAAATTGCATCCTATAGGAAAGGACTCTTCTGCAAGTTCAGGATAAGCAGAAAAATAAGGTGACTGACTTTCTTGGGAAATGGGTCTATTTGGGACTCTGCAGTGGAGCTGGGTGATCTTGTTTGTGGTTTCCCATAGTCCTGATTCCCTTGGAGATTCTTGCAAAGTCAGGGAGAGTTTTACCTACATATACTTACTAAAGGAATAAAGAATACAAATTATTCTCAAGCTTTCCTTCTTTGATGTTTTCTCAGAGGGCATAAAAGGACGCAGTGAGATAATGGAATTCTCCAGTAGGTGCTCCTTGTAATTTAAATTTTCTTGGAAAAACAGTTCCTATCAGAATGATTGCCATATGACCATGAAATGGCAATTCCTTTTGGGGAGCTGGTTACACAAAGGGCTAGTCTGAAAACAGCATTTCGCCTAAACTGTTCTAACCTTGCAAAAGAACATCCCATTCATTTCCCGGGCATAGTTCAAGTGATGGTACTTTTCCTTAGTTACTCTTTCCTAGATGTTTATTAGTACGAGAGCTGAAGATAATTCATAGCAGATAATTTTATTCCATTTTATTTTCAAACTTATTTATTATTCAAATACATTAATTGAATAACCTGTACAAATAATTCTTGGGCTGTAGATTTGTTCTTGGCCTCTCGTTGTATGTATTTAAAGTTCAAGTGATGTTGGTTGATTTTGATTGGACATAGTTTGTCTTCTGACTAGGAGAGTGTGACTCCTTATGATAGAGTTTTTAAGTTCAAAGTATCGTTTTCGGTAAATATCCCCTAATATGATTTTAAACTTCTTTTCTGTTTCTGTAAATGTTTCTGTCAGTAACTTAGTTCTCTAGAGAGACAACGTGAGTGAGGTAATATCTTTTATTGGACCAACTTCTGTTGGTGAGAGACACAAGCTTTTGAGCTTAAACAAAGCTCTTCCTCGTGTCTGGGAAAGGTAGTCCCAGCATCACAGCTAAATACAAGGTAGATAGGGTGACCAGATGAAAGGACCCAAAAATCGGGACTTCTCTGAGCAAATAAAAAAAAAAAACAACCTCCCGCCAGACTTGTCAAGCAGCAAAAAACCCAAAACCCTGCCTGAGTTCTCTGAGCCCCGCCGGAGATCTCAGAGGGGAAAAAACCAAAAAAAACCTGCAGAAGCCCCGATATCGGGGCAAATGGCGTCCCGACCATGCATTGGTCGGGACGCAGGACAAAGGAGCAAAAATCGGGACAGTCCCGATTTTATCGAGACGTCTGGTCACCCTAAAGGTAGAACAGATAGTTTAGCATAAATAGTTAGCACATATTTTAAGGGACCATTCAAGGTGAAGTGGCCTGTTAACATCCATGAAGTCATAGGACAAAAAAGGGGGTTAGTGGGTTACAGATGGTTATAATAAGCCATAAATCCAGTCTCTCTCTGTTCAGTCCATGATTTTCAGGCTTTGTCTACACTGGCAAGTGAACGACAACTTTTGTCATTCAGAGGTGTTAGAGACACACACACACACACACACACACACACACACACACACACACACACACACACACACACACACACACACACACACACAAGTTTTGTCCAGGAAAAGTGCCGGTGTGAACAGCGCTTTGTCGGCAGGAGTGCTCTTCTGACGACAATGCTAACACCGTTCATTGGGGGTGGAAGGTTTTTGTCATCGGGAGAGCTTCCTCCTGCCGATAAACAGCGGCTACACTGCGCGCCTTTTAGCGGCACGGCTGTAGCGGCACAGCCGTGTTGCTAAAAACTGTGTAGTGTAGACACAGCCTGAATGTCAAGCAAAGTTATGAATTTAAGCTCCCGGCTCATATTTTGAAAGTGTTGTGCAGGTTTCCTTTGAGGATAAGGACTGATAGGTCAGATATAGTGTGATTGCTTTGTGAGAAGTGTTCACCCACAGGTGATGTGGTGTTTGTCTTTTATCATTTTCCTGTGTGAGGTTATTCAAGAGCATAGTTGTTATTGGGGCATTTAGTGCACCACATGTTGTCGGCATGCGTAAGACCCATGGATCTTGAAAGGCGTGTTGTGGAGGGTGTTGATCATTGTAGCAAAGGAGAGATGTCTGCAGGTTTTGCATCTATTATTCTGGCAGGGTCTGGTGCCAGTTTGAGTGGGTGTGTCCTGTTCTGTGGGGAACTTGCTTCTGATGGTGATCTTGGAGAGGTTGGGGGGTTGTTTGAAGGCCAGAAGGAGGGGGTTAGTGGGGATCCCATCCAGAAATAAATCTTTCCTGAGTATAGGTTGCAATTGTTTGATACCCCATATGGGGTTCCAGTGTGGGGTGCTAAGTGATGTTAACTCTTTTCATTGCCTGTAGCAGGGGTAGAGACATCTATGAATAACATAGCTGAAGTCGACGTACTTAGATCTACTTACCATGGTGTCTTCACTGCAGTAAGTCGACGGCTGACGCTCCCCCGTCGACTCCGCCTGCGCCTCTCGCCCTGGTGGAGTACTGGAGTCGATGGGAGAGTGCTGGGCAGTCGATTTATCGCGTCTAGACTAGATGCAATAAATTCTCTCACACACACACACACACACACCCCCGCTGGATCGATCGCTTCCCATCAATCCAGCGGGTAATGTAGACAAGCCCTTAGTCCCTCAAAGGCAGGTGTTTCTGTCAACATTAGAAAATAATCATGTATCCTAGTTCAAATACCAGGTTTTTTTCCTTCCAAAGAAGCTACATTTTTAAAGTGAGATATTTGACTACTTAGTGGTATCCAAAACACTTGGAGTACTGGAGCTAAAGGGCTCCCTTACACTGAGTGAGTTAGACTTTTGCCCACTTATCGCCATGTGACACATGCAGGATACGCACACTCTTTCTTCAGCTCCTCTGAATTTGTCACAAAGCATCAAAACAAATTTGTGGTCATCAAATAAAAGCCTTTCAAGATGGTACTTCACTGGAATTACATCAGGGATGAGTTTGCACCACATCTTTTTTATATGATCCACAAGAGGCGCTCTAAGGGCTTGCAAAATGTAACTGATATTTCAAAAAACGTTTTGAGTCCAATATCAAGAAACTGCTTCATAACAAATACTATACAGTAAGGGAAGCTGCACTTTTCTCTAAAGCTTTGTTAAAACCTACCTTCCATAAAATAACACCCACACCACGCCCAGTCAGGACTCAGGAATCAAACAGAACACAGATTGTAAGCTCTTTAGGAAAGGGACTGTCTTTTTTGTTCTGTGTTTATACAGAGCGTAGCACAATGGGATCCGGCCTGTGGCTGAGGCTCCTAGGCGCTACTGTAATACAAGCAGTAGTACTGATGAGTTATACACACACAAGGAGGGTGGGATCTTACAAAAACAAACTTCTTGGTGGAGATGGAAGTGTTGTTAGTAAGTTGGAATGTTGCCATGGGGTTTTTCCTTCATATTTCTCAACTTTTTCTTTTCCCCAGACAAAGGCCTCATGGAGCAAGTTCAAGCCTAAAGCAATTGTTCATGACTGAGCATAAAACTTTGTCATTATCTCAACTTAAAAACCTTTACATGACCTTTAATTATTGCATCACACCGTACCACCCTGGAGCTGGCCCAGAGGTGTTTGAAGATCTGATACAACCGTTACAGGGCCGTGATTTCAGCGGGGGCTGAAGGGGGGCATTGCCAATGTAGTCCACTAATTTGTAGACCTATCCAGTTTCTCTAATGCAAATAAAGAGCATGTGTACTGTATAGAGGCCTCTTTTAAAAGGGAACCATATTCTTTTTCTTATTAGGGATGGGTCTCATAATAGGCAGCCACGAGGAAGAGCCTGCTGGCTGTGTCCTTGGTGGTAATCACTTCAAAATCACTGTCACATCTTTTATGTATTGTTTCATCCAGATCTGCTGATGGAGGGGAGGAAGTTGGTTGGGCGACACAAATTCTTTCCATTCTGTGTGTTCTCTCCTTTTGAAAGGACTTTCACATAATCACAGATACATTCGCCATTTTACAAGTGAGGCTGCTCTTCAGTCCCATGTCCTCAGTTCACTAGGGTGACCAGATGAAAGGACCCAAAAATTGGGACTTGTCCGAGCAAAAAAAAACCTTCCGGTGGAGTTCTCCAAGCCCCACCGGAGTTCTCCGAGCAAAAAAAAAAAAGGCAGAAGCCCCGATATCGGGACAAATGGCATCCCGACCATGCATCAGTCAAGACAAAGGATGAAAAATCGGGACAGTCCCGATTTTATCGGGACGTCTGATCACCCTACAGTTCACAGACCACCAGTTTTATCCTTCTCATTCACCTGAACAGAACAAGTACATTATCCAGCAAGTGCTGTTAGAAAGATAAAGTATAAACAGATGTAGCGCATGATATTTGGAGGTTTTTTTAAAGCGCCGGTCCAGTGTGCCTGTTTTGGTTAAAAGATGATCTGCTTAGAAACAGTCCAAATAGTGTTTGCTTTTCTGAAAGCAATCTGTGGCCATAGACTTGCAGAAATTCTAGGAGACCGTATGACTTACTGTGTATATTCAATCCTTAGAACAGTGTTTCCCAAACTTTAATAACCCGTGAACCCCTTTCACTAAAATGTCAAGTCTTGCGAACGTCCTCCTAAAAATGAATATTTAAATTAGAAAAGCAGTGATCTTGGAAATATAAAATTTGTTTTTATGACATGCTTATTACACACTATTTATTATTATTATTATTTATCATTGCAGTATTTTGATTACATTATGAAAATGGCAACACTCTTCCAAGATCTCACTTTCATAGCTTGTATCACTGAATAAGCCTGTTATAAGACACGGCTCCTATGTTTCATCAAGGAGTATCAGATGTGAAACAGCATGAAGGTATTTAAGAAGCCAACTCAAAGAGTTCCTCCTATTCAAGCATTCAGGTCTTGAGCAGTCCAGGCAAACAACCACGTTACAACAAAGCTTAAACTTGTTCTTCATAATAATTTTAAAAACAATACTAGCTGCCTATTTAATTTAAAAAACAGCAAAAAATATCCACCTCCCTTTCCATTTCTTATAAGGAGTCTTGAAGTTTTAAATCTCCTCAGTGTGATAGATATGGTGGCTTTGATCTGCTTAGCTCTTAGAAGTCAAGGGGCTCCGGGCTGCTGGCCCCGTGCTGTCTGAGGTCCCTAGAGACAGCTCTGTCCGCCATTAGGGAATTTTTCCCCGAGAACCCCCTGGGGGTTTTGCGAACCCCCAGGGGTTCACGAACCCCAATTTGGGAACCACTGCCTTAGAAGATGCTACCGATTCGTAACTTTGCTTTCCGTAGAAGCCTTTTTTCTTGGTAGCCTTGCGTTAGGGACACTCTTGCATCCAAAGTGTTTCAAATTTGAAAACATGTTGTGTTTGTTAGTTCAGAGACCTCCAGTTTAGAGCAAGGCGCTGGTTGCTTTGTATATGTTGCTTGTGTCCAAAGCTACACTGAGCCTTTTAATCATGTTTAGCAGAACTGTTTTCATAACTCCACCTGAACCATGTTAAAACTAACTCCATGTCAGCGTTTTTAGCTGCCTATGGTGGCTGGGACCATAACTTTTTTAGAAAACACATTCCAGCCTACGTAAAGATGTTGGCTATCAGTGGTTTCTAAACACATTTTGTCTCTGTTCATGCAATTTGGCAAGCCAAAATGACTCAAAGTATCCTTCCTCCTTCCACTCACCCTCTGACCTGTTTTTCCGTATTCCCTAGATTTAGAAAGGAAGCACCTGAAGGGGAATAAATCTCTAAAACTTAATGCCTTGTTCCCAGTCCCCTGCCATTAGGAAAGCTAATGTTTGTGATTAATAGCAATCCTGTTATATGTGGTACAAAGGTTGGATATTGAGGAGAAAATACTACTGTGGTGTTAGGGTTAATATCTATTGTACAATGTGGAGCCATTTGTGCCGTTCTTGGAGTTGTGTTATTTTGGTGCTTTGTGAACTACTAGGACATACTTTTGCCTTATATGGGGATCTTATTACAAACCTCTCTTTGGTAGTTTCAGGATTCCAAATTCTGTAGTAACTGTGGTGAGAGCCCCTGGCATGTGCCTTGGTTCTGGGATGGATGGGTCTGGGAAAGTCAATACTAAGATGCCTGTGGCCAAAATACAATATTAAAAGCAAACACATGAGAAATGTGAACTGATTTGGGGTTTCACTATGTTACGCCAACTAAATTACTCTTCATAAACTTAAGATGGGAGTAACCTGTTGCCTAGTTTTCCCCTTTACGTGCCGCAGGAGTGTTAGTTAGCTGTTATCAAAATGGCAGGCATCTCTGGAATGCTTTTCAGTTCTGTGAGGTGGGAGCACAGGGCTAGGAGACAAGAGGTCTAAGTTCTGTTTGCAGCAGACTGACTGTGTGGGCTGGGCCAAGCCACTGAGGGTCTGTGTACACTGCAATAAAAAACTCACGGCACCAAGTCTCAGAGCTCAAGTCAATTGACATGGGCTTGCGTGGCTTGGGCTCCAGGGGTAAAAACTGCAGAGTAGATGCATGGGCTCAGGCTGAAGCAGGGTTTCAGAGCCCGGGCTCGGTCTGGAGCTCAGATGTCTACAATGCAATTTTTAAGCTTGCAGCCCAAGCCAGCTAACCCAAGCCAACCATGGCCATGCAGAGGGTCTTTTATTGCAGTGTTGATGTACCATTAGGCTCCTCCCACTGAAGTCAAGTACCCTGGATAGCTTAGGTTGGGCACCAAAAACTGAGGCACATAAAATTAGTGGTGTTTTTAAAAATAACTGGGCCTCAGTTATTTGTCTAAGGACTTACAGCAAATCAATGGCAGAGCTGGGAATAGATAGAATATGAGCTGAGAAGTAATAAACAGCGGGGAGTGGTAAAGAAGGACTGTAGAAAACATTTTTTTAAGTTAAAAATGCACTTTGGTTTTTTACTTACTAAGTTTCATAAAATGTCTGAGTGGGTGAGGTAATATCTTTTATTGGACCAACTTCCATCGGTGAGAGAGACAAGCTTTTGAGCTCCACAGAGCTCTTCTGAAGAAGGAAAATAGATGAGGGATTTTGTTGTTGCCATATCATGGTGGGTGGGAAAGAAATGAGGCAAAGACAGAGAGGGGGGAAAAGTAAATAACCATTTAGATAAGCACCTAGAGATACCTTGGGGATAGGCATGACCTTTAAATACCTTAGAATAAGTTTATTGTATTTGTATAATAGTAGCATCTGGGGCCCTAGGTTTGCGTGCAGCATGTAGCTCGGTTGTGCTAGGAGCTATTGAAACACATACTGAGAAACGCTCCCTGCTGTGAAGAATTCGCAATCTAAGATCACAGGTAGCAAGTGAGGTGATAAAAGGAGGAAAGTGGGGCAGGGAGGATGAGCACAGGCGCTGACTTGTATTTTTCCAGGTGGGTGCTCCACCCCTGCTCTGCCTTGAGGCTCTGCCCCCACTACGCCCCTTTCCTCGAGGCTCCAGTCTCACTCCACCAATTCCCACTCCCACTTCGTGCCCTCCCTCAAAGCCCCGCCTCTTCCCACCACCACTCTGCCCCTCCCCTGAGGCCCCCTGCCCACCTTCTGCTGGCTGCACTCTACCTTCCCCTAAGCACCTCCTGTCAGCCGCCAAACAGCTGATCGGTGGCCCTGCCAAACAGCTGGAGCTGATAGATTCTGAGCACCCTCTATTTTTTCCTTGGGTGCTTGAGCCCCAGAGCATCCACGGAGTCAGTGCCAATGAGGATGACATTAGATCATGTGGGTGCACAGACTCTGATCCTGCACTTTGGGACCCATACACCTGTGTGGAGCCCCCCTGAAGTGGATGAGTGCATGTGTAGAACTTGCAGGATCAGGAGCATAAGGTGTCCAGTTTTCCTGACTGAGGTGAGACTGCTCAGCCTGGTGTGTCCAAGTACGTGTTTGTTTGTTTTTTGGAAGGGTGGTGTGTGTGTGTAGGGGAGTGTCTGTTCCTGGTTGGTTTGTTTGTAAAAATCTTTGTTGCTCATGAGAGTTCAGAAATGTGACTCATTTTTAAGGACACCATTTACATTTTCTTTCTTTTTATCCCACAAAGTGAATCTACATCAGCGATGACAGAACTTGCCCCATTATCTTCATATTCCAGTGCTGTCTGTTCCTTCAGAACATAAGAACAGCCATACTGGGTCAAACCAAAGGTCCATCTAGCCCAGTATCCTGTCTTCCGACTGTGGCCAATGCCAGGTGCCCCAGAAGGAATGAACGGAACAGGTAATCATCAAGTGATCCATCCCCTGTCACCCATTCCAGCTTCTTGTTCATTTTTGAGAGGAGATGTTCCTCTAGCTGAGAGAAATATTACTTTAATAGGCAGCACAGCTGCCCCTCAGACTGTTTAGACACGGTAATGGAGGAGTCCAGTCATTAGGCAGTTGGGTATTGTTTCAGTACTATCCTAAAGTCCAAGGAGAGAAAGTCTGCCCTTGAAGGTTGTGTTTGAGTCACAAGCAAAGAGTCTAAAGAACAATGTATGGCATATCACTAGTTAAAAAATGACTGGTTGGATTCTTTTTATTTTGTTTGACATTAATTGATACTTTGTTGCAGAGTAAGAAATGTAAAATGTAGGATTTTAATGTTCTGTAACATTTATTTTTTCAAAGGAGACAGACATTAAATTGAAACTCTTGGCATTGGGTGATATTTTCTTAAAATCTATGCCAAATAGAATGTCTGTTTCCATTTTCCTTCCCTCTTTCCTAAGGATAAAGCTCTTGAAGTTACAAGTTTCACATAAAAAAAAAAGAGGAAGTCCCCTAAAGCACTCTGGGGTACATTGTGTAACACCAGTGAGGTCTTGGTCCACTAATGGAGTTTCCAGGTGCTACGCTAATATATTAATGCCGCTGGACTTCCCCTATCTAATCTATGTAGGTTCTTTGTATGCTCCACTCCCCATTCTCATAACATCTGAGTGCCTCATAAGCATTAATGAATTTATCCTCAACTCACTTGGGTAGTAGGGAAGTATCTTCATCCACTTTGAATAGAAAAAGAACTAGAGTACAGAGAAGCAAAAGACCAAAGCAGCCAGTGATTTTCAGTCCATTTATTTTGGGGTCCCCAACTTCAGACACTCTGGGCCTGATTTTTCAGGTGGTTCTTGATGCCGGCTGAAATCACTGGGAGCTGCGGGTACTCTGCACCTCCTAAAATTAAGTCCAAAGTATCTCAAGTTGAGTGCCCAAAATCAATGGCTGCTTTCAACACATTTGGCCTAAGTGACTTGCCCAGTGTCGCGCAAGAAGGCTGCGGTAGGGCTGGTATTGAACTCAGAACTACTGATTCCCAGCCCAGTGCTTTAACAACAAGACAGCACACAGCAATATGCCAAACAAACTCCTAATAGAAGGGTTTAGGTGTTATCTTGGGGTGGGAAGTAGTGGAAGATTGTTTTGCTACTGCCCACTCTGTAACTCTTCTGTGGCTAGAAGGCCTCACTTTTCAGGGCTGTCGGTCCAGTATTTCCCACCAACTCTAGATTTACCATGGAATCATAGAAATGTAGGGCTGGAAGGGACCTTGAGAAGTCATCCAGCCCCTGCACTGAGGCAGGACTAAGTGTGACACTGCACCCCATATTCTTCATATTGATATTATTATATGATTATAGCATAATTACCATGCCTTTTGTACAGGATGGGTCACGTGAGGTGTCATTGGAGAAGTTATGGTTTGCTGAAGATATGATTCTTATTTGTATGCATGTATCATTTTTGTATCTAAAGTTAGGAATATTGACTATGTATCTGGATTTCAATCGTGCTTACTCTGGGTGACACCCACAACTAGCCTTTCTGGTACAACAATGAAGAAGCCAGACAGTGCTGATGGCCCATCAACAAAGACAATGGACCCTGGAAGAAGTTAATCTTCCTGTGAATGTTTTGGCCAGCCTGTAAGCAATGGCTGCTATAACACTGCAAGGGCATGTGACCAGACCACATGTCTCTGGACTCCATCTTGGCATGTCAGTATTTTTCCACAAACCGATCTGGGAAGCAGGTTTTGAAACAAAGGTTTCCCGCCATATGCTAAAGCTATATAAGGAGGGAGTGACATCATCTGTTGTTCTTCACTCCACACAAGAAGACTCCTGGAAACATCTGAGAAACAAAGACTGATCTGGGGGAAGTGGTGGACCCAGGCTAAAGGGATTTCTAGCCTGTGTATGAAGCACCTGGGATTCCAAGCTGTAAAGCAAGTGCAGCTTGTCCCTCAAGAATCTGCAGCCTGCTTGTCTCATCAGCCAGGGTGAGAATTTGCTAATTCATATCCTGTCTTTCTAGTATCTTAGACTTAGTTTGTGTTTTTGTTTATTTACTAGGTAATCTGTTTGCTATCACTTATAGTGACTTAAAATCTATCTTTTATAGTTAATAAACTTGTTTTTGCTCTATTTAAACCAGTGAGTTGGAGTGAAGTGCCTGGTAAATCACAGCTCAAGGGGCATAGGCTGTTGCCTATTCCACTGCACATTCTGGAATGAGGGGGTGAACTCTATGAGCTTACGCTATATAGTTCCCGGTGCACCGCAAGACGGTATACTTTTGAATTTATGCTCCAGAGGGGGGGCGTGCCTGGGGAGCTGGGAATGGACGACTGGGGATGGATCACTTGATTGCCTGTTCTGTTCATTCCCTCTAGGGCACCTGGCATTGGCCACTGTTGTAAGATAAGATACTGGGCTAGATGGATCTTTGGTCTGACCCAGTATGGCCGCTCTTACGTTCTTATGAGCTGAGAGTTACCTTGGCTTTAGCCGTTCTACTGTTGGTTTGTGCAGTGGCTAGTCAGAGAGCCTGCATGTAACTGCAGCTGGGTGTGTCCCTGCCTGTGTGAATGCTGGTGGAAGTGTAAGACCGGGAGCGGGTCTGCAGCTTGTCACAGCAGCACAGTGTGAAAGGGACCCCAGGCTGGTGGGTGAGAGGGCTCAGTGGTACCCCAATTCCAGGTGGCACCCCGAGAGGAACCTGTCACACCAAGTATACCTACACTATCTGTGAAGGTGTTTGTCTAACCTGTTCTTTAAAACCTCCAGTGTTGGGGATTCCACAGCCTCTCTTGGAAGCCTATTCCAGAGCTTAACTACCCTTAGAAAGTTTTTCCTAATAGCCAACCTTAATCTGCTTTGCTGCAGATTAAGCTCATTACTTTTTGTCCTACCTCCAGTGAACGTGAGGAACTATTGATTAGGGTCATCTTTATAACAGCCCTTAGCATATTTGAAGAGTAGCAGGTTCTCCATCTGTCTTCTTTTCTCAGGATTTGTAACCTTTCCTCATAGGTCACTTTTTCTAAAACTTATCATTTTTGGTGCTCTTCTCTGCACTCTCTAGTTTGTCCATGTCTTTCCTAAAGTGCAGCGCACAGAACTGAACACAGTAAATTTGTATGCTTTCATAACCTTTTTCTAAAACATACAACAGATGAAGTCTGGTATGAAACACAGCAGTAAAAATGCAGCCTATGCAATTAAAATGATGGTCTTTTGAAAAATGCTTTAATTCCATAAGAGTGAAAGGAGGAACTTGGGTGGGGGAAATTTTCTTCATATATTTGAATATATGCAGTTCAGTTCATGTTTCAAATGGCTCATGTCAGCTGGTTTAATATTGAAACCAGAGAGTAGAAATAACTAAGAATATTGTTTCAACATGCATTATTACCCCCAAACGGATGTCTGTTTTCCCCTCCACTGTACATGCTGGCCTCACATGAATATGAAGGGCAGTTACACAGACCAGGACAAATTGAGGCTTGAGGCCTGGCATATGTAGATGCAACTCTATTGATGTCTATGCAGACCTCCCAACAGTCCTGGGTTTCATGGGACTGTCCTGATTTGATGCCCAAAATCCCCTGTCCCAGTTGAACAGAGGTGCTGGAACTCGGGGTGCTACTGCATCCCCTGGTGTGAAGTGTTTTCCATTATATACAGGGTTTACAGTTTGGTTCAATGGCTCTCAGCATCCGCACTATAAAAAATTGTTCTAGCACCCCTGCAGTTGAAGTGAACATTGTCTGCATTCAGGTCTGCCCATGGGTTGGGGGTGCAAAAGGCGCAATGTGCCCGTGGCCTCCTATTTGAGAGGGCCCCCAATCTCAGTGGCCTTGCAACCTGCCTCATGGGGGGATCACAACGCCAGTCAAATTTGGCCTGTCCACCCCTCCATCTCCATCTACAGAGGGGTGGATGGGCAAAAGCTGAGTGGCACCATTTTAGCCCCTGGAAATATTAGGAGGTACATCTGTGGACCTGATTCTTTCTTTCGCTTAGCCTGATTTTACATGGTTGTGATTTTGTTGATTTCATGAGAGTTGATCCTAACTTCCTCTGCTGTAAGTGAAATCAGAATAAAACCTTATATCTGTTGACCATTGTAAATTAGTCTCATTGCACCCACCAAAGTGAGACTGTTCCCTTAACTATGGCTAGAAGGATGGGCAGCGCTCATGTGCAACATAGCCCAAATATAGTTGACATTATTAGCATAAGAATTGTTTCAGAAGTATTGGTGATCGGTAAAGCAACTCCCATAAATACTATGGGCCAAAGAATTGTATCTGTTAGCTTTTCTCAGTGGACCGTTTAAAAACAGTTACTTCATTATGTGGGAGTGAGCATTAAATCATTGCCCTGAAAATAAAAGTCCGGTTGTGCTCATGTGTGATACATTAAAACATTTCAAGCATTCTAATAAGGATCAGCATAAATTAACTTTGAATCACTTAGAAGTCTGGGCTGTCAGGTGAAATTCCATACATTGTATATTAAAATGTTAGTGTACATGTGATGCAATAACTGTGAAGGGCAGCTATTCCCTTTCTCTGAAGTCTTTGAAAAGCTGTTGTACAACTTGATTTTGAAAGCCCCAGAGAATATTGAAAGTTAGTCACATTTGGCTTAGGAATGTAAGGGCGATAGCCTTACAATTAAGGTAGAAGTGAAGACAAGACCAGGGGACCGACTTTGATCTCAGATACATAGTGCAGACTGGCTATTAGACTGAATAATGTGCGACTTCTATTGCATATGCAGCCGCAATAATGGATGTTTTATGTGATACTTGGCAAACAGATTAGGATCTGGCCATAGTTCAAAATGCCTATTCCTGAATAAGAACCATCCCAATTAAAGTATGTTCTTTGATCAGGTCACTTTCCTATTCAGTATGACTGCGTATATGGTTAATTAATAAGGAGGTGAAACTTCTAGGGAGGCTATTGGACTTCTCTACTGCAGCGCAGCTTTCCCTAAGATCATGTTCTGCAAATGGTACTGTGAGGTCACTGACTTCCTGATGTCACTTCATGTCCTGGCCATTCAGGCCCAGCCCTCCAGCATCCTGTGGACCATATATCCCCAATGGGTCCAGATGACCTGCAATTAAAGGCTACTGTAGCTAACTGGTTAGCTGTTGTTGATGGAGACAGCCCTTGCCTATGTAGCAAACCTGTGAAGCACCAAATTTGGGGTTCTGGTATAGGCCAGGCTCTGGGTAGATTCACGGGCTCCCTGAATGCCTGAAACTCTTCAAACACTATTATGTAAGCTAAAAAGGTACAGAGCGAAAGTGATCCCTGGGCTGTGGCTAGTGCTTCTAGCAACCGAGATTCCATAGGGCTGCCGGCATCTGTTCGGCATTTCCATGGCTCTCAGTGCTAGTGCTCGGAATCTGCTGGTCTGCAGTCGAGGGAGAGCTCTGACTATGCCGTTGTTAAGCCCAGGCACAAGCTGGGCACTAGTGAAATAAATATTGCATTAGAGGCAGGGAAGAATGAAAGGCTTCACCGATCTCATTAGCCTGGCAGTTTTAGCAGACTCAGAGTTCATCACGTGGACAACCGCTTGACTGCTGCACCAAAAGCTGACCCTCTTGTCCCTGAATTCCCCACCCCACATGGTGACTGCTAGCAGAATGGGGAAGAACTCCAGGAATGTAATGTTCTTCGAAATGCCAGCCTCCTTCCACTCCCAGGGCCACTCATGGGCACACCAGCACTCCCTGAAATACAAACTGAAACCTATCACTCACACCTCCTGTGTCCAAGTGCACCTGCAGGTCAGCGTTGAGCATATATACATCCCTCCACATGGACACCCCATTATAGTGAGTGAGGAAACCAGTGCCGAGTTGCCAGGTCTTCCCCCATTTCCCATAGTAACCCTTATAAAGTGGCCCAGGGCCCAGGCCTGATGCTCACAGTAGTGAACCACATACACAAGGTGCACCCAGGGGCTGTGACTTTGCATGCAGAATTCAAATGGTCCACTAGTGAGTGATTGGAGACCCCTCAGGCCAACCTTTTTTGGTCCTGCTTACACAGATGACCAGATGGTTTACACCTCTGTGAGTTTGTCTCGAAGAAGTCAGGACTGCCCCTGGGCTGTGTCGAGTTCAATGCCATCAATGTGGCAGCAGGGCCCTCCATTTTTTAATTAACTAGGGGACCACCTAATTCATCCATCAGCTCATGAAAAACCTGAAGCAGTCACTCACACTCGCCCAACCCAGCCCTCCCCACAAACAACAAATCGTCCAAGTACTGCATCACCTGTTGGCATTCTGCACGCCTCCTAATTGCCCAGTCCAGCACTGTACTAAATGTTTCAAAGGTGGCAGACAAAGTAGCATCACCCATGGGCACTGCTTTGTCCATGTAAAACTGGCCATCAGAAAAAATGCCCAAGAGGTCAAAATCTGCTGGACGGTCTGGGGGAGGTGGAAGGGTGACTTAATGTTGCTCTTTGCAAGTGAGCTTTTTGAATCTTGTCCCTGGCCATATTCTCCATGCATTGGACAGATCTGAGGTGATTTGCCATGACATACACCCTCTTCCCTTCATAAAGGATCCTAAAACCCTGAACAAATCCATTCCACAAAAATATTGCCTCCTCCTCCTTGTTATAATCTCTTAACAGGGAGGCTAAGACATTGGAGATGCTGCCGTTGTCAGCATTGCACATGGTCTTGGGCTGTGGCCAGACCCCAGGGAAAGCGCACATAACACACTGGCAGCCTAAAGACGTGTGCTCCCCTTTACAATGTCCTCACTTGTGCTGAAACCTACAGGATGCTTGAAAACACTTTTCTGTCTCATTATCTTCCCAGCATGAAATCCTCAGCTGGTCAGGCTTCAGCGCCTTGAGCCCAGCCCCATCCTGTCCCCTCTTTCACTTCCCAACTTCACTAGTATATGGCCACTTTCAGTATGGGGTCCCATCAAAGGGTGCCCCCAAACCATGCCCTCCAGCCGTAGTTCCCGATCAGTTTGATCCCAGCTCAAGGAAGGGTTCAGGACTGCCCTCATTCTAAAGTGCTCATCGTAGGTGATGTAGGCCACAAGCCAGTTGTCCTAATTCCTCTCTATCTTGAGGGGACTTATCCTATCTTTTTCTTTCGTCTCTGCCTTATCTCTCTCCTCCAGTATAGGTTCCCTAAACAGCAGGGTAAATATGTCTGTATAGTCTACCCGTCATATCTTGTCATGTGTTGCCTGCATGTGAGACCTCATTCAGACCAACGTAGACCCGCTGGGTTGCTGCAATAAAGGCTGTGAAGCAGGGAGCGGGGAGGGCTAGGAACAGTGTATGTACCCTTCATGCTTACATAGACTTGGCACACCGTTGTGCTACCCAGGGCACCTCCCGCCCCTACCCCCTTGCTTAAACATAAAGACGCTGGAAGAGACCATAACACACTGGGTCAAATTCAGCCAAAGTGTAAGTGGGCAGAACTCCCATCAATTTCAGACAGGGGTGAATTTGGATCAAGAGGACACAACTCCATTGATGACAGGGCTGGATTTTTCCCATTAGGTCTTGGCATTTGAAAAGTTGTACCTGCTCTCATCCTGTCTTACCTGTTACTTGTTGAGGATTCAAGCTTTGTGGGATGCAGGCATCCTCGTACATCCTGGAAGCCCCAGGCATATGGGCAGTCTAACAGATTTAAAATGTTTGAGTTGGGCCTAGCTTAGGGAGTGACGTCTTCCCTTCCGAATATGGCTGACTTGTTTCCAGTCATCCATGGCTTTCTATGTTGTACCCAGCACGTTTCTGTGAAAGGTTTATTGTTGAGACCCAAATACTTGCGTCTGGCTTCCGCTTGCATGCTGAGCTGTTATGCACTTGGCTTGAGTCAGAAATCCTTTGGCTACTTTGCCTCACTAACTCAAGTTCTCCTGGCTAATAGCCTTTGTTACTTTATTTTTTCCCTTTCCCCCGTTGCCAGGTGAAATCGGGTCATCTGTTCATGGTCATGTGGTTCCTCACTTGTGCTATAGTTTTTAGTGAATGTATGTTTTCTTGGCCATTAGCTATGATCTGATGTAAACTTGAAGGATTTAGGGAGAATGCTTGGCTAGAATACCAGGCTATCAATGAGTTAATGCACATGCCTAAACTGATCACCTGCTGGGGGTTGGGAAGGAATTCCTCCCTCAAGAGCCTTGCACAATTAGCTTGGAGCATTCCTGAGGGAGGGAAGGGTTCACATTCCTCTGAAGCATCAGCTACTGGCCACTGCTGGGGGTCGCAGACAAGACTGGATTGGCCAGTGGCTTGATCATGGGTCAGATTGTTCCTCTAGTTGTAGATATGCATCTCTTCTGGTCTGTGCTCGTTGGGCTATTTGTTTAAACATTCTCCTAGGAGTGACTCTTCTCTTCAAATCGTACTTGATGGTCTTAGGTTCTGATTTGATTTATTTTCCTATACACTGAGTAAGCTGAAGGGTGGTTTGGTCTGCAGCTCCCCACAGTGGAATCTTTCTGGTATTTCTTCAGGCCTGGCTAAGTTTGCAGGAGCACTTTTTACCATCGCTGCCCGTTTCACCCTTTGCAGGAGGTGACATATGTCCCAACTAATGAGATTTTTGTCAGAGTTCATCTGCTAGATTTAAGGCTGAGAAATCCATTTTTTTTTCCATTTCATCATAGAATCATAGACTATCAGGGTTTGTGTTGGTAGCTTTTGTCTCCCATTTGGAAAAAACGTGTGCTTCAAGTACCTTCTGCAGTCATGCTGGGAAGAATCTGTCTTAGATTCCAGTCCTTCGGTGCTGAGAGGGGAATGTCTTTCAGACATATGGAATATATTTTTCACACACACTGTTTGTAAACTAACGGCCAGGGCAGCTATAAATCTAATTAAACACTCAGGAATAACCGATGTTGTTTAAAAACATAAAATCTACGCTGGTTTGCCTTGTTCTATAACCCTCTGTTTAAGGGTAATCTCAGTTTCAATGAATAATCCTCATCTCCAGAGTCTGCTCAGCCTCTGTGCAAGGGAGTGTGGGTGAGCAAGGGGAGCACAAGGGTTCTTCTGCCTCTGCTTGTCCGTCCCTTCCCCCCCGCCCCGCCTACATTCTTTTGGGGAGTACAATTCCTGTTCCCCCAGCGAATCTCTGCCAATGGTATGTTCCTAAAATGAGGCAGGATGGAGAGACAGTTTTTTCATAGATTCCAAGGCCAGAAGGGAGCATTGCGATCATCTAATCTGACCTCCTGCAGAGCACAGGCCATCAGACAAAATAATTCCTACAGCATATCTTTTAGGAAAATCCAATCTTGGTTTAAAAATTGTCAGTGATAGAAAATCCACCATGATCCTTGGTGAATAGTTCCAATGGTTAATTACTCTCACCATTGAAAATTTATGCCTTATTTCCAGTCTGAGTTGTCTAGCTTCAACTTCCAGCCACTGGATTGCATTATACCTTACTCTGCTAGATAGAAGAGCACAATATTAAATATTTGTTCCCCACATAGGTACTTATAGACTGTAATCAAGTCACCCCTTAACTTTCTCTTTGTTAAGCTAAATAGATGGAGCTCCTTGAGACTCTCACTATAAGGCATGTTTTCTAATCCTTTGATCATTCTGGTGGCTCTTCCCTGAACCCTCTTTAATTTATCAACATCTTTCTTGAATTGTGGGCACCAGAACT
This sequence comes from Chelydra serpentina, assembly GCA_037349315.1. Classification (NCBI taxonomy): domain Eukaryota; kingdom Metazoa; phylum Chordata; order Testudines; family Chelydridae; genus Chelydra; species Chelydra serpentina. Next base: position 22,620,181 of record JBAIAC010000004.1, on the reverse strand, counting down.
GGGCACAGTATTCCAGAAGCAGTGGCACCAGTGCCAAATACAGAGGTAACATAATCTCTTCTATTTGAGATTCCCCTGTTTATGCCAGGATCGCATTAGCTCTTTTGGCCGCAGCATTGCACTGGGAGCTCATGTTCAGCTGATTATCCACCCATCCCACCAAATCTTCAGAGTCACTGCTTTCCATAATAGAGTCACTCAACCTGTAAGTATGGTCTACCTTCTTTGTTCCTAGAGGTATACATTTACATTGTCATATTAAAATGCATAATGTTTTCTTGCACTCAGTTTACCAAGCAATCCAATGACCTATCCTCTTCATTGTTTACCACTTCCCCAGTTTTTGTGTCATCTGCAAACTTTTTTAGTGATGCTTTTCTATTTTCTTCCAGGTCACTGATCAAAGTGTTAAATAGCATAGGGCCAAGAACTGATCCCTGTGGGACCCCACTGCAAACAGACCCACTTGATTATGATTATCTGTTTATAGTTACATTTTTAGATTTAGCAGTTAGGTAGAGATGTCCCTCCCATACCAGCTAGCAGAGCAGTGGACAGTTTGCTAAGGGTATGTCTATACTTACCCGTCGCGTCGGAGGCGCGGGATCGATGTTCTGGGTTCGATTATCGCGTCTTGTCAAGACGCGATAAATCGAACCAGGAAGTGCTCCCTCGTCGACGCTGGTAATCCAGCTCGACGAGTGGAGTAGGCGGAGTCGACGGGGGAGCCTGCGCGCCGCGTCTGGACCACAGGTAAGTTCGAACTAAGGTACTTCGACTTCAGCTACGTTATTAACGTAGCTGAAGTTGCGTATCTTAGTTCGACGGGGGGTTAGTGTAGACCTGGGCTAAGCCTTCTTCAAGGACATTGTCCGCCAGGCCAGCATGTGTGGAGTTGGGTGGAATTCCTCAGGAGATCTAAATATTCTGTAGCTCCCCCCGCCCACAGGCACTGACTTTAGCCGGCGCCGGTGGGTGCTCGCGCACCCCCCGGCCCCGCCCCAACTTCGGTCCCGCACCCATTCCAACCCCTTCCCCAAATTCCCACCCCCGGTCTCCTCCCCTGGGCATGCCGCATTTCCCCTCCACCAAGGCGGAGGCTGAGCGGAGGTGAGCTGGGGCGAGGGGGTGCGGGGAGGGCCGTAGGAAGGAGAGATGAGCTGGGGGTGTGTGCAGAGGAACTGCTCCCTGCCCCAGCTCATCTCTGCTCTGCCTCCTCCCCCCAAGTGCATGGCTGCTCTACTTCTCCCCCCTCCCTCACAGGCTTGCTGCACGTGAAACAGCTCCCAGCCCCGGAGCACCCACGGAGTCGGGGCCTATGCCCCTACCCCCAACCCCAACCCTCCTCCGGGCCCTCCAATGCAGCTGGCAGTGTCTAGGATTCAGGAAGCTATTGGGTACACTCAGGCCATGTGTTCTGAGTTTTTCTTTGTATCCATATGAAGACGAGGACCTTAGGCACAGCCCTACAGGGTGTGTTTACACTGGAGCTGGGGGAGAGCCAACCAGCCCAGGGAGACTGACTCACACTAACACACTAAAAACAGCTGTGTGGATGTTGCGGCACTGGCAGAGGCTCAGGCTAGCCACCTGAGCTTGGACCCAGGGGAAAGGATGGCTTGAGCTTGGGTGGCTAGCCCAAACCTCCACCAGTGCCGCAACATCCACACCGCTGTTTTTAGACACCAGTCTGGCTACCCAGGCTGAGGGGGCTCGCTCCCAGCTGCAGTGTAGACATACCCATAGCACGTAGGCCTTAGCTCGCCCACCCACCCAAGTCTGGAGGTTTCTGAAACATAGAAGACAGTGAGGGTCACTAGAAGGCTCACAAAGTATTTAAAGGGGTACTACCCAGTTTCCATCACTACAGCTCTATTAAAGTCAGGGAGTAATTGATTCAATTACTTGGCTGTTACATGTCAAGGAGATATTTTGGTTCTTTTAACAAAAAATTCAGTAAGTGATTTCAAGGAGCAATATTATTTTTAACAAGAAAAAGAGAGAAATCCTTTCTCTCCACTGCTTAGGTGTATTTGAGAGTCGCTCGTTCCACTGCAATTGGAAATTAGCTCAGGTGCTTTGGATAAAAGTAATTTCCTATCAGTCAGTGACACAACTTGTTTGTTCTTCCATTGTCAAAACTGATACCCTGAGCCATAGCATTGTTCATATTATTGCTGCAACTTTCCAGAGTTGCTAAAGCCATAAGCTAACGTGCCAGAGATTTTAATTGGCTACGGATGCAGGTTGCTGAAGGGCTTTTACGTGAAGAACAGTCACGCAACATCAGGGGTCCAGCCCGTCTTGTTTCTTGTACCCTTGTGATGATGGAAGCCTGCAATAACATCTCTGCTGTGAGCAGGCTTACACAGATACACCCAGAGCACACATTTCCTGTCCCTTTTTCATCTCCTCTGTTAGACCCAAATGTCAGCTGGGACAGTCAAGTGGAAACGCTTTGACATGGAACCCAGACAGGGAGCCAATTCCATTAACATGTTTCACTTTCCTAATTAAAGTCATTTGTATCATCTGACCTGCATTTTCACATGCTGACTATTTTGCAAGATTTGTACATTCCCCTCTCGCCCCCTCCCCGACCCCAACCCCTGCTTTCTAAACTGGCTCCATTCAGCTTTTGTTCTGTACCTTAAATGGCTCTATTGGGAACACATGAAACCACTGGACTGTGAATTTGGTTTGCTTTTTACACAGTACAGAGGGAGATGCTATGTTGTAAGTTATAAAATTGGACACTGTCAACTGAATTCAGATCAGTTTGGCTTTAAAAAAAAAATAAAGGTAGGTTTAGTTACTCTACCTGCTCCTGTCCATTTTTGTTTAATTGTATTTCCTCTTTGGTTTGGCAGTCCTTTAGCTGGTGTTAAAGACGGTAATAACGACCCTTTTGGGGGAAATGAGAAAAGTTCGCAAGATGGGCTGGAGCTGCTATGGCTATTGTTAAAGCTGGATCCCATTTCCTAGAAGACAAACCAAGCCAAACACACTAAGGGCTGGTCTACACTAACCCCCCAATTCGAACTAAGATACGCAACTTCAGCTACGTGAATAACGTGAATAACGTAGCTGAAGTCGAAGTATCTTAGTTCGAATGAAAAGGTACTTACCCGGGGTCCACACGCGGTGCGCAGGCTCCCCCGTCGACTCCGCCTACTCCGTTCGCGGAGTAGGATTACAAGCGTCGACGGGGGAGCACTTCCTGGTTCGATTTATCGCGTCTAGACAAGATGCGATAAATCGAACCCAGAAGATCGATTGGACTCCTCCGACGTGTAAGTATAGACGTACCCTAAGGGAGAGAAAAGAACAGCAAAGATGGAGGCTGCAGCTTCTATCTCTGTTGCTGAATCTTACATGTGACCCCTCTTCTAAAGATCCCTGGGGTCCACCACACGGTCTTATCAGCCACGTTGAGAGCTGGCAAACTTGTGCCAGCATTGGGTTGTTTAAGACGTAGCTGTTGTGACCTGCCTTTCTGGTTACAGGTTCACAGCAGCGTTGCAAAATACACAGTCTTGTCTATCGAAGCCAGACTCCTCTTAGATGTAAGGCAAAGGGAGAGAGACAGGAAAGAGAAGAAATGAGGTGGGGGAAAGAAAAGGACACATGCCAAAGTCTCACGTCCTGGGTGGTGTCGGTATTTAGCCAAAGTTGGTGGAAGTGGCGACGTCACCTGGGTCCCTCTCTTTCCCCAGGACATCTCTCTCAGGAACAGAATAGTGAGGGTCCAGTGATGTAATGGTGGATCCTGGGGACCCAGGGAATGATGAGGGTGGCAGCCATACTGATGAAACTGATTCCTTTCAGTTCACCCATCTCCCAGCCATGTATTATGATCATTCCCTGTGAAGTCTTTTTTTTAAGGACCCCAAAAGGGCCCATCTTCTCATTATTCTGCTCACCAATTAGGTCTGATTTCCAATGTTGGTCCATTTTTTTCCGATCCCCCACTCCTCTTGCTCACAAAATGTGATCTTAACAACTGCCCTTGAGTTATGTTATCAGTAGACCTTTTTGTTTGGATTAACCTGGTCTTGTGTCTCTGTCGTGTACCTTTTCCCATCAACGTTTATTATAGATGATGAGAACATTTTATAAACTTTTAGCCACTTTCCCACAGTTGAGCTCAAAAGTGGCAGGTCTGTCAGGCTCCAGTTATTACAACAGGCCACAAATTCAGTAGGATTCAAAAAACAATTAGAGATCAACATGGATAATATTGATCTCTAATACAGTTACGTGAGATAAGGTTGAAATGGATAGGGGACATATACTTGCTCCAGGCATAAAGGTTTAACATGGTCTCCTGTTAGAAGGATGATCTAGGGGATTGAGCACTGGACTGGGACTCAGGCGACCTGGGTTCATTTCCTGGCTCTGCTACTGACCTACTATATGACCTTGAGCAAGTCATTTAATGTGCCCTGTACATCAATTCTCCATCTGTAAAATGGGGATATTAGCACTTTCCTACTTCTTAGGGGTGTTGTGAGGTTAAAAACATTAAAAATTGTGAGGGGCTCTGATAGAGCTCTGTAAACACTGAAAGAGAATAGAGGCGTCCGTTCATAAACCACCTGCCTGAGATCAGGTCAAGATTGCCTTTATAGGCAAGGCAGTTTCCAGTTGGTCCACTTCAGTATTTCTGGCACCTCCCTCTGAAGCATCAGGTGTGGCCATTGCCAGAAGGGTGATACTGGACTGGATAGGCCCTTAGTCTGTCCCCATTTCTCTGTGCAGGGTTCAGAGCCCCGGGTTGTGTACACACACCTGGCTGCAGGCCACCCTGCTTGCTGGCTTTTTTCCAGACCCACAGACTCATGCCCCCAATGTTGCCACGTGTTGTCTACCCAGGCTTCAGGGAGATTCTGCCAAGACGGGTTCTTTTTTGCTGGGGAGCCCTCCTGCTCCTGGCTCGGCCTTCCTACAGCAGAGTTATGCCGTCAGGCCCCAGCCTGTCAGTCTGACTCAAAGCCCAGTGCCCTGGCAGAGCTTGAGGCAGCAGGACACAGCTTGCCCCCCGAGGCGCCTGAAAAGCTGCCTGTAGCATCCCAGGAGACTCCAGGCCAGTGGCCCTGCTGCACCCACCTGCTTCCCCTTCCTTTGTACCTTGGCTCTGTGGAGAGGCTAGAGGGAAGGAAGAGAGCTGCTGACCTAACCTTGCTGCTCCTCCAGCTCCATTGCAGGAGTCCCGAGGCGATAATAGAAACCCTGCTGGCTGCCTCTGTGCTCTTCTCCCAGATCCAGGGGAGAAGAGACACCCACCCAGCCCCCAACTCTGACTGCTGTGCTGCAGTTAAACACTCTCCTCCAGTGAGCTCCCTCCCCCCACCCCAGTGCAGCACATGATTGTGATGTCCTCGTGCAAATACTTATGACTGAGGGCTTGATTCTAGGTTCCTGCCTGGCTGCTCCGGTATCATAAAGGGCCATGAACCAGCCACGTCAAAGCCCCGGGGAATACCGCTGGCATAAGGGGCTTCTCTTGGGGCCGGAGAGTTGCTGGAATGGCTCTATGCTTCCGCCCCCAGAAAAAGTGGTATGCTGGGGCTTTGTTCATTCAGATCAATAATGGGTGCACTTCCCAGGTCAGCAGAGGCTTCTCCAGATTTTATAGCTCCAATAGACCCCCCCACCCCAGATGAGAACCACTGCCAGAGGGTCCAAAGAGCTGTGACACCTGTAGCCACACACCCATTTCCTCATCCGCTCACTGCTGCACAGGGGGGATTTGTACTGGCAGTGAATTTTCTGTGTGGCTTCCCTCCAAATGCCTTTTGCCCCTTCCCCCACCACGTATGGTGTCAAGCTAGTTCTGCTGGCAGGGGACTGTCATGGAGGAGGGAGCTGAAGTGAATATGCTCCTTGAAGCACACAATTGGGGCAATGGAATGCAAAGAGAATTAGCTTTTGTGAGTGTTACTAGTTCAACTGAAAATATCAGGTTTGCTCTGGTCGCTGCTGAGTTGAGGTTAGTGCTTCAATTGCAAGTGCAAATTCTGTGATCAAAATTTAAACACAGAGGTGTATGTGGCACCCAGCTCAGCACCCCTTTGCTCATTGACATTCACATCCCCTCCCATCTGGTCTCATCTACCCTGTGTAAACAACTGCTTTCCCCCCCTCCCCTCGCACAACAATGGCCCTTTTAACCAAGAGGAAAACTGGTATCGGGTGAAAGCTGATTTTTAACAAGATTGCTGTTTAACTCCCAATATGAACCAGCTTTCCTCCACACTTTGAGGAATCAAAAAGATTTTGTAATTTTTTCTCTCTCCAGTGTTTTAGGAACATAAAATATCAGATCATTTGGGATTTATCTTGGCAGCTGTGGCAGCCTCGCATATTTACTTGGATGGCAGGAGAGAAATCAAAGTTGGGGTCCCGTTCAGCATAAAGCAAACTAAGAAACCCCACCAGCTCTGGCATGCTGGCACTATGGACCAACGTAGTAGTTTGAACACAGGCTGGGAGCTTGGAACTCTTGAGTTCTAACTCCGACTCTGCCGTTGACTTGTACAAATAATTTACCGGGCAAGATTTTGCTGCCTTCATCAAAAAAGGAGATGAAAAAATTGTGATGCTCTTGTGGGCCTGAACATGCTTTCACTGAAGTCCCTTGAAATTTTGCCACTGGCTTCAGTGGGAGCACCATGAGAGTTGGTATGGGTGGGTGGATGGATGGATTTTGGCTCCAATCTATCACTGAATTTTCCAGGGTAGATCTGGGAGTTAAGTTATGTAAATAAATTAAAAAATGGAAAGTGTGTGTATGCATGTGGATTTTTTTAAACACATTGAAAATATTAACGCTGGATGAGAGGAGGAGAATTCATCAAGCATTTTACTCATTCCTGAAATATGCAGCAGACCCAGGAATAAAATAAGTGAAGCTTGTAGAGAAAAGCCCTGTCATAGAGTTGAGTATCCATCTGGCTGTAATTAAGGCATGATTTTTTTAATACTGAATGAAAAATCACTTTATAAATATGAAATGTTCTGGGGTGTGAGCAGTGAAAGTGAATGGCAGTCAAGGGGATTATAAACAAATTTATGCTTCTGGGGAAAATATGCAATAACTTTCCTATGTTAGGAAAATTCAAGTTATTTTTTCCTTGGATCCAAGTGTCATAAATGATGAGCTCTTCAGGATTCAGAGAAAATTAAAAAAAAGAAAAATCCCTTTTGATCTCTGTGCTCTGTCACAATATTAATTAAATGAGGCTCCTTGCAGAGCTGCTGATCTCAGTCCAGGTCCCCCAGACAGGTGTCAACCTCACAAAAACCACCCCCTTGATTGACGGCAGCATTCCTTTGTTGACAGGTTCAGTAAAGAAGCCAGTGATTGGCTTTGCACAGCGACTGAGCTTCAATCTAAAGTTTGGGGGTGATCTTTTCAGTGGGGGACAAAGCTTGTACTCCCGCTGCCCATGCTGTACCTCTTTTGGGGGATCATGTACTAGTCGTTGGCAGTGTCAGACAGATCCTCCCAAACCACATGAGTCTCCTGAAGATGTTGTGTCTACACTCAACCTCTGCACCCCACCACCCCTCTTCTCATGAATCACCTCAGCTTCCTGACAGGGCAGCTGCATTGGAACCATGTTGCGGAGGATTTTTCCAGTTTCTTCTTTCCCTAGATCCAGTCTTTAACTGGGATATCCCCCCCCCCCCCCCCCGGGGCAGAGGGGAGCACTGCATTGACTCACCACTGGCTTTTCAGGGGAGGGGGATGTCTTATAACACACATCCCTTCCTGCCTCAGGCTGCTGCCCACTTCCCAGCCATGGCTCCCTGACCATGGGGGGTCTTCAAAATCCAGGTTGATGGGCACAGTACTGCAGAGATGGCTAAATCTCCTTCTGTGTGAGAAGGAGATCTATGCCAAGGAGCCCCACATTGTGGGTAATGCTCACCTGGTGACGTGGCCCTGGTTATCTGTCTAAAAACTTCAAGGATTTTGGAAAATGGACTAAAATTTTTAAAAAGTGACTAGTGAGTTTTTTTGGGTGCACAACTGGAGACCCCTTCAAGGGGCTGTTTGGTAGAGAGTGAGCGCGCTATCATGATTTGGGGCTGTTCTAAAGGCAAACCTTCACACTGGGAAATTAGTAAAACTTTACCTGTAACAAGCAATGCTGAGAAAATATCTGCCAGGACATTTCTGGCCCATTTGCTCTACCTGAAGCTATCGATGGTTTTGTTGTGTTTTCAGTCAGACTCTCCTCTCCGTTTCAGCCCAGGTTCTATTTCGGGAAGCTATAAAGCCGTGTTTATATCAGTCTGTTGCAGAGGAAATGACTACAACATCAAAAATTCAAGATAATGGACCAGATTCCGGCCCCTTTGGGGGGGGGGTTTACCCCTTTGAAATAAATAACAAGCACCAACAAAATCCCACTTCCTGCAGCATGACTTTCTGTTCTAAAGGACTCTGGCAACCATGCTGATGCTTCCGCTGGAAGCAGACATGATCCCAATAAAAGAATGATGTATAGTGATCACAGGGAGTATCCAGGAATCCATGGTAAAATGGCAGGTTTCACCTGCTGACCTCTAAGCCCTGCTCTTGATCATCCTTCTGCCACTGAAAGTGCGAAAGACCCACTGGTGTCCCTGTGTCGAGTGTCAGCTCTGTGGCTTTTGAGGGAATGATTCTCCAAATGCGTTAAGGGCTGTTATAAAGAGGACTGTGTTCAATTGTTCCCCGTGTCCACAGAAGGTACGACAGGAAGCAATCAGCACTGTGAGGGTAGTTAAGCTCTGGACTAGGCTTCCACGGGAGGTTGTGGAATCGCCATCACTGGAGGGCTTTTAAGAACAGGTTGGACAAACTCCTGTCAGGGATGGGCCTAGGTTTACTTGGTCCTGCCTCTGCGCAAAGGGCTGGACTAGATGACTTCTTGGGGTCCTTTCCAGCCCTGCACTGCATTGCTATGATTCTCCCCAAAGGGCCACATTGAACTGGCTTTATCACTTGACCCCATGATCAAAAAAGAGAAGAACATGGAGGGAGTGTGAGGAAATAAATTGTCCTCTGCCCCAGTCACTCAAATAACGTGGTAGGAAGAATGATGAAGAATGTGTGAAAGCCCCAGTAAATGGATTAAATACTTGGTCTGAGATACTGGGGGGAGGGGGGGGAAACAATCTATGATGAAAGTCCTTACCTTAAGGTAACTTCAGATACAGCTTTTCTGGAAAGGAGGACGGGCATCTCTAATATAGTGATATATTTCCAGCCTTATGAATGGGGAGGTGTGGAGGGGAAGCTTTGAAACTGTGCTCTAAAAATGCATTCTCTCTCTTTCTCTCTCTGTATATATAATCATAATCTTAAAGCAGTAGTGCTTCTAAGGCCTTGTCTTCATGGGCAAAAAAGGTGTGGTTTTTCATCGTCTTAGTTCAGTTGAATCAGCCGGCTGTGTTGTAACTTAAGCTAGGCTACAACACAGATAAGATGCCTTCATAGGCTTCAGCCTGCATCTTAATGAGCATTAAGAAGGCTTTTCAGTGGTGCTAAGCCAATTTGGAGGAATAAGAACATCTCCCTGAAATCCAGACTGAAACTGCTGCACGCAGTGGTCATCTCCATTTTTCTATATGCGTGCAAGGCATGGATCCTTACGGCAGAACTTGAATGGAATATACAGGTGGTAGAGATGAGATGCTTCCATAAAATCCTGGGCATCTGCTATTTAGACCACGTCACAAATGAAGAGGTCCGCAGCATCATCACCCAACGCGCTGGGTCATATGAAGACCTCCTGACGACCGTGAAGAAGCGCAAGCTGAAGTGGTACGGTCATGTAACAAGATCATCTGACCTATCCAAGATCATCCTCCCAGGGACAGTCCAGGGGAAGAGAAGAAGAGGTAGACAGAAGAAGAGATGGATTGACAACATAAAAGAGTGGACAGGAATGGACTTCGCGGAGACTCAAGCGCTGATGCACAATCATCAGAGGTGGAGACAATTGGTTGATTGCTCATCAGTCATGGTGCCCCAATGATCAATGTGGTTATGGGAGTGATGATGATGATGATGCCAACTTGAGTGACATGATTGAAAACTGCACCCATCAGGACTGGGCAAAGAGGACATACTTATTGTTACCCACAGGTAGCTTCTGTCTGCAATCTGTAGTGCAGATCATCACATGACTTCCCCAGTGGCCCAAGAGTTAAGGAAAGACAGCATTCTTTTAGCCTCTTTCTAAGTGTTTTCTTACCGTTTTATTAAGTAAAATCAGGCAATGAATTAATACCACTGTGGTCTATAAAGTGCTATGCAACTGTAACTAGCATTCTCCCTAACGGAATGTGCTGGAATACATTTTGTACACTGTCATAGAAATGTTGAAACTGTATATTTCAATTTTTGGCTGTAGCTCTTCTCCAGCCTGGAAAAAATCCCTCTGGTGCTGTGAAACTGAAAATTCATCATATGCCCCAGAGACAGATCAAGAAATGCTATTTGTACATTTGAATTGCAGCAGCACTGGGAAGCCTAAGTGTGTCCGTATTTTCAGTAAAATGTTTATGGAAGGTGAGACTGGGAGAATCTAGGTCATCAATCAGTGCATGCATGCATTTAGTGTGTGTTCATTTCAGAAGATCCCGAAGCACATCACAAGCTATATAAATGCAGCAGCATTGAAGTGCAGCCACCATCTGAGTCAGAACATCGGTATCAATTACCTTCTTATGTGGCCCTCGGTGTAATATTTGAGCATCTCCACAGTCATTAATTAACTTATTCTCACAGCTCCGCTATGATATAGGGCAGTGTGATCCCCAGTTACAGATGGGGAACTGAGAACCAGAACCAGAAACTGACCCTGATCTCCAAATCCTGCTTCACTGCTTGAACCACAAGACCGTGTCTTCAGCAGCAGCAAACAGTTGCACAGCAGTTCTGCACAACCGTCAGAGGGAATTTTCCTGAATAGGGGCAAACCCCAGCTCTTATGAAAATGCCACTGGATCTTTAGTGCATATGCAGATTAGACAGGACTGGCGGTCTTCTCAAAGTCTCCTCAGAAGGTTCCCCAAACAATGACCTGCATGTCACCGAATTCCCTTACATTGGAACGATATAAGTGACTAATATCAGCTCTCCTGGGATTCAGACCTGTGGTTCCCGAGAATCTAGGTATTTTACACTTTATGCTTGTACCATTAAATTATCCCTTTCAGCACTTGTTTGAGTCTGATTTTTTTAATGCCTCTTATTTGTATTGCCTGCCAGAAGTAGTATCTATATAGATCCATCATCCACCTGACTATAACCAGGTACTAAGCCTGATGATACATATAGCAATATTCTGTGCCTTCCTCCTAGTGCAGGTTTACAGTATGTCTGTTTCAGGTAAGTGCTATCTTCTCAAACCAGTGTCCCCATCAAAAAGAGAGAGGCCTTCTCTACACTGGAATCTTGTCCTGGGAGTGGGAGTCCTACTGTAGAGAAGTCACCAACATTTAGCCACCAAGTTTTCTAGACTTTCTCTGAGCATTTCTAGACAATGAAGTGGTTAAAGCACAGATACGTAGTACTATAACTTCCATCACTTTTACCAGCAGGTGAGCAGCATCAGAGGGAAATGCCAAGGGGAAAAAAGCTATTATTTCTGCTTACTCTGCCTGGCCTTACTCTCTGGTTCACCTGCTTAATTCTGAGTGCAGATGTTACTCGTTAGACAGCTAATGATCAAGTAAATTATGCTGATTAAGCACCAGCTATGACTGGTAACACATCCCAATTACATGCCAGGTTTTTCATATGAATCAAAAATAAATAAATTCAGTCTCTTCTCTTCAGTGATCCCCTTTAAAAAAAAAAAACCTGATAAACAAGCATGCTCTCTCCCCACATGAGTCCCAATTGTTTGTTCAGCAGCCTTGCTACCCCTTGGAGGAAAAATTCTTTCATCCTCTGTCTTCTTCAGCCTGGTCTTTTGCTTAGCTGCGTCTCTCCCCACAGCTGAAGGCACAGCTATTGCTGAGATCTGCAGCAGAAACGTTTCTCGTTTGCACAGCATGCTCAGTTGGCTGTGTGCAGTCTTTTAGGGGTAGTAGTAATTTCCTATGCTAACATTTCAATGGGCCAGTAAGCAATAAATCAGCCTTCCATGGGGAGATTTGCTCATTTCTTGCAGTAAAAATTCAGCCAGGCACCTTTTCTTCAGCATTTAAGGGGAAATGTATGGCCTAGAGCAAAACTACTTGCACAGAAGTATAACTTTTATAAAAATACAGCTGATATTGTTTTATTTTTATAATTATTACCAATGGTTAGGCTATGGGTGTGCTGGGGCCACTGCCTAATGCTCACCAGCGGTGTCTCATTGTTTCCTTACGTTTCCACTGTCATACCCGCCTGTTGCTTTATACTTAGACTGTAAACTCTTCAGGGCAGGGGCCATCTTTTTTGTCCTGTGTTTGTACAGCACAATGGGATCCTGGACCATAACTGGGACTCCTAAATGCTGCCATAAAACAAATAGTGGGTGGGGGGTTAACACTGTGAAATGCAACTTTAATATTTGTAGTCCCCGTTCCCCCTAATCGTTGTGTGTCTGGGTCTCTTTAGTGAGTTCCTTGGAATAGTGACCATCCTTTTTTGAATGTTGGAAAGTACTGTGGTTATGGGTGCTGCCAAAAACAAATAATAAATAATCATTTTAAAAGTCTTCAGTACAAACTCTGTCCAAAAACTCAGTGCAGAGTTGTTTCAATAAAGGGCTGGATCATTTTTATTTATTTTTAATCCTGAATTTAGGTAGATGAATTACTTTGTAAAGGCTTTTGAACATGTAAAATACCGTAGAAGTGCTAAGTGGACAGTGGTGGTAGTGTTTCATCACTATTTTCAAAGGGGAGTTCTGCTTAAAAATGGATAGCATGTTGTAGACTTCAGTTAACAGTGGCAGAGGGAGAGAAAAATTAAGAGATTAGTCCAAAGAAGAAAATCTGATCCTGCAAAGATTTGCATACATGCTTTACTTACATGTGTGTAGTCCCATTGACTTCAATACTGGGGCTCTGGCTTCAGGTGGATAGTTAAACATGAGGGGAAGAGTGCCTCAAGTCTTGTTAAGAGGAGATACTCAAGCCAGGATGTCCTCTAACATTATGCCTTTCCACAGATTTCTCTGCCATTGTTAAAATGGTATTTCTACAGCTGTTAAAGAATTTTTATATGAATAGGAAGTCTGAGGACATGACTTAAAATTAGCCTATGTTCTCTGTGAGTGACAGGCAGATTCTACAGCTGAGTTTTCAGAGCCAGCTAGGTGACTTAGCCAACCAACTCCCATTCTCAAATGTATGGCTTTGAAAATCCCTGCCTATGCTATTATATATTTCTATATTTTGACACTATTAATTCTGTACCTTATTAGAGATGTTCTGAAGAAGGTCAAACTAGATGATCGAGTGGTGCTTTGCTGGCCCAACGTGTGTGTGTGTGTGTGTGTGTGTGAGAAGGTGGGGTTGGTCTTCTTGTGTTGAAGGGGTTTGGGAGGCATCTTTGTCATCAGTGTCATCCCTGGACCTGCTGGCTCTCTGCAAGTCTGGGAAATCCACATGTGGAAGAGGGTTGGGGTGAATTGGTCACCAGGAAATGTTGTCAAGGCCACAAGTATAATTGCATTCAAAAAAAGAATTAAATACGTTCATGGAGGATAGATCCAGCAGTGGCTATTAGCCAAGATGATCAGGGATGCAGCCCCTTGTTCTGGGTGTCCTTAAGCCTCTGACTGCCAGAAGCTGGGACTGGACGACAGGGAACGGATCATTCAATAATTGCCCTGTTCTGTTCATTCCCTCTGAAGCATCTGGTACTGGCCACTGTTGAGAGACATATCTGGGTGATATGGACCATTGCTCTGACCCTGTATGGCCGTTCTTATGTCCCTGTGCTTGAAACAGAATACCTGACATCCACACAGATAGTGGAGACAAATTTTCTGCTGCATCCTTGGGAAAGGTGGAAACTGCTCCCTCACAGACACCTACAGACTGTAGAGGACACTCCTCAAGAGGGCATGATTATACCCATGATTGCTCCAATTGCATAAATCCTATATTAACTAAATAGCAGCATACCCTGTTAAGTAGGTTCTCTGAAAAATGTATTGTTGTCCCTGTCGCACCCCACCTCAACAAGTCATTATTTAGCCAGATGCAGGAGAGGCTGTAATTTAAAAAAAGCTTTTCGCCTATTTGTGAATTTAAAATCCCTCCCCACCTCAACCTGCATAATTGGAGTGTAGTGTTTTGTTTTGTTTTTAGTGGGGCCAGATCTTGATGTTCCTTGATCTTGCTCAGTTCTTAGTGCTTAGTTTCCCTTGAATAAAAATGTTATTTCCATAGTGTGTCTGGTCACATTGCCCTTCCCTCTACAGTAAAAACAAGCGAATACAGTATGGATCAAACAGCAGGGTCCTAAAGCAGGCCTGAGTAACAGTAGCAAATCTACATGTATTAATGGCCAAGTTGTAGCCCCCTTGAAGTCCAGTGGCAAAACTCCCATAGGTTACAATGGGGACAGGATTTATTTGGCCCTAAGAAAAGATTCCATCTGAACTGCCCAGCTATTTGAGCGTCTTCAAAAAAAGCCAGTTGTTGCCAAAATAACACTGAGGCTGAGTTTATGTCAAAACCGGGAAAGGCTATTGAGGGGTCATAAATGCTTGTCATTTCATTTCTATGGTGACTTCATTACTGAAGTCATGAAGCGCCAGCCTGTGTACAGTCCGGACAATATGTCTGAGAGGAGACAGCCTGAAAGAATTGCATTGTAACCAATAAAAGCAAGCTGTTTTCATCAGCCACCTTTCCAAGTAATTTGGCAATGGGTAGAAGCAGAAGGATCTCTTTTAGTGACTGACCTACAGTGTGTTTCCCTTCTTTCAGTGCAGTAAACAAGCACTCCACTGGCTCTGTTCCAGTCTCCAAGACAGCTCCAAGTAATCAAAGATTTGCTGACAAAACCATGTTAACTGAATGCATCTGTATCCAAGGCTATTCATATCTGCGGATTAATGTTTCCTATTCCTCTAAACTAAAAATAATTGTTGAAAAGTCTAGGTGGTTAAATTTGAAAAGGTGTGTTGTGGTGTGTATGTTTGTTCTCTCCATTAAATTAAATGATTAAATCCATTAATAGAAGCTTTTCCAGGTAACCTTTGGTTTTGGGTGTCTCATTTGGGGATACCCAACTTGAGATGTCTCGAGCCTGTTATTTTAGAAGTATTAAACACACACAGCTCCCTGGGGAGTTTTTGATGCTCAGTGCCTCTGAAAACCAGTCCCTAGGAATCTCGGTAGACACCCAGAATTAAGAGGTCACTTTGGAAAAATTGAGCCATATAACTAAGGACCCGTTTACATGACAAAAACAACTGAGTCAATAGAGCCTGTTCAAGGCCATAGCTCAGATCTGGGACACAATTTGTTTATAATTCACTCTGCATTGAAGTCAGTGGGAGTCGCCTTTGACTTCAGTGGAGCCAGGATTTCACAACTGGCGTTCAGAATTTGCCTAAACTTGGAAGGAAGAAGGGTTGGGCTGGCCACTAAGCCATACCCTCCAGCTAAGGAACAAAGAAGTCTTAGTTCACTTTTCTCCTCTTTCTTTTCAGGACATACAGGGTGTGGCAGTGGCTTTTTGCAACCACCAACTTCATCATTTCAGTCACAGATCCTGGCTGAGCAAAGTTTGCACCATGCTTGAAACAACCCTACCAGCTTCTGTTTTCTGCACAGATTTTAGAAAACCTTTTTAAGTTGGCTTTAAAGTTGTGTGCATGAGATATACACTAGCACTACCTTAGCGTGTTATGCTGCCCAGCATCATCATAGTATCTGAGTGTCTTCCACATAAAGTCAATAGCAAAGTCCCCAGTGGACTTCATGGGGTCTCTGGCACTTCTCCTTTACGAAGTAGAGACTCTGCTAGGACAAAAGGGTTTTTTTGGTTTGGGGAGGGGGTGGTTTCTTGGAAAGAGGCAGAGTTGGCAGGGGTTTGGGAATAAAGAGGGTATGTGAATTGTGGGTGGAAAGGGTTTTTCAAAGAGGAAGATTTTGCCATGTTTCCTAAAATGGTCAAACTTCATAGATCAAAATTAAGCCTTTGGTGTAGCTAGGGCTTAATCCATTGATTGCTTTGAAAATTAGGACCAAGGACTTAACCGGGCATCAGAAGCTGGCTGGGGACTTGAGCATGGGTCCTTAACAGCTTTAGCATTATTCATGCATATCGGCCTTTTTCTGGTGGAAAAAACACACTGTGTATTTCTAATCATGGTAGCAGTGCTTCTTTCACGCACAAAGGTACATGTTACACTGACTACTGTTTTATATTGAGTGTTTACTAAAAACAAAGTATACAACAAAGAATTAGTTCTTTGTAATCATTTACTTCTATCCCACATTCCATAACCGAGGTACCAGTCCAACAAAGAATTTAAGCCTGTGTTTAACTTTAGGGCCCGGTGTGTTGGCGCGTGCCTGTAATCTCAGCTGCTTGGGAGGCTATGGTTGGTGGATCGCTCAGGAGTTCTAGGCTGCTGTGCGCTATGTCAATCGGGTGTCTGGTGCTACTGACAGCCTGGCCAGCGGGTAGTTGGAGGACTGGCTAGAACAACACATCTGACGTGTTGTGATCGGCGCTCTCTCTGTGAGGGCTGATAGACCGATCGATGACAGTGACAATGACAGTTTAACTTTAAGAACTTGAGTAGTCCCATTGATCTCTGTGCTTTGCTGGATGGACCCCGGTGTCTGTTAACTCCTAACCCTGCAAAGACAGAGAAATGGCTTCACCTCTTCTTCCACAACACTTTCCGGACTCTTGTCCTCACCACAAAGGCATATTTTATGTAAGGCTTCCTCTGTCTCCTTTGCTTGATATCATCTTTCCTGGCTTGGTGTTTTCTTACCCAAGCTGGTTCTAGCTCCTCATGGCAGAGACTATGGGCCTGATTCTTCTCCTCCTTATACATGTTAAGCAAGAGTAACTCATCTGAAGCCAGTGGAATGACACTTGTGCCAGTAAGAGGCTTGTGTCAGTACAATGGAATGATATCCCAGGCCCACCTGTGATGTTATATATAATACTTAAATAGCAATCGATGGCTGGACGGTTAAATGCTTTCAAAAAGAGATTTCTTTAAAACAACTAGAGCTGGTTGAAAAGTGGTAAATATCTTCTCTAGGAAAATTTAGAAAGACAAGAAAAAATAGTGGTTTTTTTCCAAAAAAAATGTGTGTACGATAGGGTGACCAGATGTCCCGATTTTATAGGGACAGTCCTGATTTTTGGGTCTTTTTCTTATATAGGCTCCTATTACCCCACACCCCCGTCCCGATTTTTCACACTTGCTGTCTGGTCACCCTAGTGTACGATTCCTGGTTTTTCAAAAAGAACCTCTCCCCCCACCCCCCAAAAAACCAAACCACCACAGTACCAAAAGCCAACGCCCAACATCTTTGGTATTTTTGTTAGCTAAAAACGTTGAACAATTTGCAACCATCTTTAATAATAACTATACCACTAAACATCGTACCCTACAAATATTTGTTACCTTCTCTCGCCATTCCTGTTACAATCAGTACCCTTCACAATTGGATGGACTTTCATATTACACCTTTGTATTATCCTTCTGTGAAAATTGTCACTTTTTGAGCAAGGCTGCATATCCGTTTTGACTGTTAGGGAAGCACTGTTCTTCTAGTTCAACACAACCATTGAGTTAACAGCAAGAAAGTGAATACAATCTGTCAAGTAAAAATGGTGCTTAGTTCTAGTTTTAGGTGAAATTTATACTTTGGACCCAGAAGCTCATCTTGAGATGAAAGTAGATGCTGGTTAGTTATTTGTGGTGCCTTTTTTAAGACAGGGAAGTTTCAGATATTTCTGACATGTTTATCATGAGGATTAAGTGGTAGATATTTTTGTTTTTAATAAGGTTTAGTGCATGATAAGCTGTAATATTAACCAAGTTCAAGTAGGGAAATTTATTTATACTTGGTCCAGTAGGAGCAAAGCTCGTCTTGCTGGTTTGGCACTAAATACATGTTGTTTCCTTGGGTTCTGACACACGCATATTTCATGCTAATATTTACAAAAATCAAAAATACCCCTTCAGGAAATCATCACAGGAAAACCCATGTTCTGTTACTGCTACTGCATGCACAAAATTTCCACTGACTTCCATGGGAGGCCCACACCCTATATCCAGGATTTATAGATCCTGGAATAAGATTATTTTATTCCTATTTCAATGAAGCTACTGCAGTTCATGTATAGCCATTATTGGTCTGTAAATTAACTTGTTAGTTGTTGATTATGGAATTAAAAAGTGGGACTGACTTTGCGTGTAAACTTCTTGCATTTTCTTGGAAAGGAAGTCCCCAGGAATGCTTGAAGGAAAAGATGAAGAAGGTTGGGGGTTTTGAACCCATCAGTGTAGAAGGTGCACTATGGCTCAGACATAATGGAAGAAGATAAAAAATAAAACTGATGTAGGGATGAAATTCTGGATGCTATGCAAACCTGAAGTCAAAGGACTTTGTCTGGAGGAAACACACCAGCACGTGGGCAGTGGAGTTCTCCCATTAGGCATTGTATGGCACAGCTGGGCAGCCTGTTACCACCTGTTGGATTCCCCCCATCCACTTCATGTGGGGTTGTGGATGTGTGCAATTCACAAACCCACTGGCCATGCGTACCCTCACTGTTCATCTTGTCCTCTCTCTTTCACACTGAACACACTCTCTCACTCACTTTCTTCACTGTCTTGGGACATGAGGGTCTGTGAAGTCTATCAATGTAGGCCCTTAGGATGCTCTTGTCCTAAGTATCTGAGCTGGCTATCTGGCCTCTCTATTCCTGGCCTCATTGCACAGCACCAATACAGTGCTTCTTCTTTGTATAGAATAGTCTTTCATGGCCTCGTAAGAAGCTGCAGGATTTGGCCTTGTGGGAATTGCTTAGTAGGCAGCACATTTGCCATATATGAGTTTCACTTGAAAGGACGAGTAAAGGCCACTTTAAATACAGCCATTAGGTGTACATACTACATCACATGTCCATCGAGCACTTTTGGATCCATGTCAGCCTCTCTTTAACTTTAGATTCCCTAGGACATATACACTAGCCTTTCAGCGCTGACTAGTTGGGGGCCTGATTCTCCATTGCCCTGAACCTTATGAAGACATTTAAGTAGGCCCAAAACTCTATCTTTCCGATCAGTAGCATTTACACCGACTCCGCACTAGTGCCTTGACTGCATAAGGTGCAGGGCAATGAAGAATCAAGCCCCTAGGTAATAAAATCCAAACTCTAGGGTCTGAGGCAGAGCTGTATTGAGCTCCAGCACCTGCCTTTGAAGAGGTAGAAGCGATGACCACTTCCAGGATCAGATCCTCTATAGTAGGTCATAAGCAGAAATTATTTTGGCCTTGTCACGTATTGTGGACCCCAATGGGCATTGTAACGCAGCACCCCATCTGGTGCAACTTCAGCAAGGTGGAAGTTGCTCAACCGAGGCCAAGAGTTAACTGGAGTATTGCATGTTGTCGGGTTTGATGTATGGACAGAGGTTTGCTGAAACCACACAGCACATGGATCAAATCAATGCGGAGGGCGACAAAAATGATTAGGGGGCTGGAGCACATGACTTATGAGGAGAGGCTGAGGGAACTGAGATTGTTTAGCCTGCAGAAGAGAAGAGTGAGGGGGGATTTGATAGCTGCTTTCAACTACCTAAAAGGGGGTTCCAAAGAGGATGGATCTAGACTGTTCTCAGTGGTAGAAGATGACAGAACAAGGAGTAATGGTCTCAAGTTGCAGAGGGGGAGGTTTAGGTTGGATATTAGGAAAAACTTTTTCACTAGTAGGGTGGTGAAGCACTGGAATGGGTTACCTAGGGAGGTGGTGGAGTCTCCTTCCTTGGAGGTTTTTAAGGTCAGGCTTGACAAAGCCCTGGCTGGGATGATCTAGTTGGGGTTGGTCCTGCTTTGAGCAGGGGGTTGGACTAGATGACCTCCTGAGGTCCCTTCCAACCCTGAGATTCTATGATTCTATGATTCTATGATTCTATGAATGCTATTCATGGGCTATAAGGCCAGAAGGGACCATCATAATCACCTAGTCTGACCTCCTGCACATTGCAGGCCACGGAACCTCACCCACCCACTCCTGAACTAGACCCCTAACCTCTGGCTGAGTTACTGAAGTCCTCAAATCATGATTTAAATATGAAAGTTACAGAGAATCCACCAATTACTCTAGTTTAAACCAGCGAGTGACCCATGCACCAGACTGCAGAGGAAGGCGAAAAACTGCCAGGGTCTCTGCCAGTATGACCCAGGGGAAAATTCCTTCCCAACCCCAAATATGATGATCAGTTAGACCGCGTGCATGTGGGCGAGACCCACCAGCCAGAGAACTGGAAAAGAATTCACTGTAGTCATTCAAAGCCCTGCCCATCTAGTGTGCCATCTCTGACCGTTGGAGATATTAGCTACTAGCAGTCGGATATGGGCTACATGCCATTGTAAGCAGTCTCATCATATCATCCCCTCCATAAATTTATCAAGTTCAGTCTTGAAACTGGTTAGATTTTTTGCCCCCACTGCTCCCTTGGAAGACTGTTCCAGAACTTCACTCCTCTGATGGTTAGAAACCTTCATCAAAGTCTCAATTTGTTGATGGCCAGTATATAGCGATTTGTTTGTGTGCCAACATTAGCCCTTAATTTAAGTAACTCCTCTCCCTCTCTGGTGTTTATCCCTCTGATGTATTTATAGAGCAATCATATCTCTTCTCTGCCTTTGGTTAAGCTAAACAAGCTAAGCTCCTTAAGTTTCCTCTCATAAGGTAGGTTCTCCATTCCTCTGATCATTCTAGTAGCCCTTCTCTCACCTGTTCCAGTTTGAATTAGTCTTTATTAAACATGGGAGACCAGAATTGCACGCAGTCTTCCAGATGAGGACTCAGCAGTGCCTTGGATAATGGCAATAACACTTCCCTATCTCTACTGGAAATATCTTGCCTGATGCATCCTAGGAATGCATTAACCTTTTTCTCAGCTGCATCATATTGGAGGCTCATAGTTATCCTGGGACCTACGAATACATCCAGGTCTTTCTCCTCCTGTGTAGTTTCCAATTGATATGTCCCCAGTTTATAGCAAAAATTCTAGTTGTTAGTCCCTAAGTGCATGACCTTGCATTCTGCACTATTACATTTCATCCCATTTTTATTGCTCCAGTTTTCAAGGCCATCTTTTTATATGATATTACAGTCCTCCTCCATATTTGCAATGCCTCTGAACTTTGTGTCATCTGCAGATTTTATTAGCACACTCCCACTTTTTGTGCCAAAGTCATGAATGGAAATGCTAAATAAAATTGAACCCAAGATAGATACCTGAGGAACTCCACTAGTAATCTTCCTCCAGCCTCACAGTTCATTTTTTAGTATGACCCATTGTAGTCTCCCCTTTAACCAGTTCCTTTACCCACCTTTCAATTCTAATATTAATCCCCATCTTCTCCAATTTAACTAATAATTTCTCATATGGAACAATATCAAATACCATACTGAAATCCAGGTAGATTAGATCTGCTGCATTTCCTTTGTGTAGAAAATCATTTATCTTCTCAAAGAAAGATCAGATTGGTCTGGCACAATCTAGCTTTTGTAAAATCGTGTTGTATTTTATCCCAATTATCGTTTACCTCTATGTCCTTAGGTACTTTCTCTTTCAAAATTTGTTCTAAAACCTTGCATACAATTCATGTCAAACTAATAGGCCTGTAGTTTCCTGGATCACGTTTCCCCCTAACTTAAAAATAGGAACTATATTAGCAATTCTCCAGTCATAGGGTACAATCCCCCGAGTTTATGGATTCATTAAAAATCCTTGCTATTAGGTTTACAATTTCATGTGCCGGTTTCTTTAATATTCTTGGATGGGGATTATCTGGGTCTTCTGATTTGCTCCCATTAAGCTGTTTGAATTTGACTTCCACCATGGATGTGGTAATTTCTACATCTATATCCTTGTTCCCATAAACCACCCTGCCACTACTCCTAAATTCCTCATTGCCCTTATTAAAAATTGAGGCAAAGGTAATTTGGTTAGCTGTTGGGCCATGCCTAGATTATCTTTAATCTCCACCCCATTCTCCATGCTTAGCGGTCCCACTTCTTCTTTCCTTTTCTTTTTATTTATAGGGCACAAAAACCTTTTACTATTGGTTTAATTCCCTTTGCAAGGTCCAGCTCTGCTTGGCTTTTGGCAATTCTCACTTTTCCCCTACACTTTCTGACCTCCAAGAGGTAGCTTTCCTTGCTGATCCATCCCTTCTTCTATTCCTTGTAGGCCTTCTGCTTTCTCTTAATCACCTGTTTGAGATGCTTGTTCATCCAGTTTTGTCTCCAACTGTTCCCTACCAATTTTTTCCCCCTTGCTTGGGATTCAGGCTTCAGGTAGTTTCTGCAACTTTGACTTTAAGTAATTCCATCAAGGACCCTAGTTGCAGACCTATTTTTGTTGATCCTTCCATTTAGCTTAAACTGAATTAGCTCATGATCCCTCAAACCAAGATTGTCCCCTACAACCAGTTCTTCTAGGAGGTCCTCACTATTTACCAATACTAAACCTAAAATGGCATCACCTCTTATTGGTTCAGTGACTATTTGGTGAAGAAATCTGTCAGTTATCACATCCAGGAATATCTGGGCCCTACTATTATTAGTAGCACTTGCTCCTCCAATCTATATCTGGGAAATTAATGTCTCCTATAATCACACAATTCCCAGGAGAATTTGTTTCATTAAAATATAAAAAGTGTCTCTATCCATATCCAGATCGGATCCTGGGAGGCTATAACAGACCCCAAGCACTATCTCAGTGGAGCCTCTGTTAGCTTTCTTCCCCAAAGTGATTTTGACCTAAACAGATACCGTTTTATCCATTCCATCACTTCTAATTTCTTTACAGTTTACCTTGTCATTAATATACAATGCTACTTTGCCACCTTTACCTTTGCTTCTGTCTTTCCTGAACAGCACATACCCTTCACTACCTGTACTCCAGTCATGACTATCAGCGACGCTGACTTCCGTCACCGTCAGTGGGCCCCGCCCCCCGACGCCGGTGACGTCACGGGGCCCCGCCCCCCGACGCCACCGCAACGTCGTCGGGGGCGGGGCCCCGGAACATCTCCCGGTGCTCCGGTAAGTTGGACGTGAGCTCTGGGGATGCTCCAGCCCCGGAGCACCCACGAAGTCGGCACCTATGATGACTATCATTCCATCATGTTTCTGTTTTCCCTATAATATCTGGTTTCTCTTCCTGCACCAGTACTTCTAGTTCCTCCAGTTTGCTAGTCGGGCTCCTCTCATTGGTGTACAGGGATCTTAGTTGTTTCTGCTTCACTTCGCCTACATTCCTCACTTGATTAGGTACAGTCTTTCTACTGCCAGTATCTCCTACCTGACTGTTAGTGCCAATACTAATGACACTATCTTTCCTCTTGATATCCATTCTCCATCCCTCTGTTGTTCTTTTCTCCATTGCTGTATCCTCTTGATTTTTCACCCACTCAATGTTAGAATCAGGATTGGTGATTACATGAGCATCTCCCAACCATCTACCCTGAATTCCTAGTTTAAAGCTCTTTTAATCAGTTGTGTCAACCTCCATCCCAGAAATCTATTTCCCTCCCTACTCAGGTGGAGTCCATCCTGTGAGAACAATCCTCTATCTGGTGAATGCCTCTTAGTGCTCGAACATCCCAAAGCCCTCCTTATAGCATCATTATCTGAGCCATCTGTTGATCATCATAATCTTGTCTTGCCTTTGCTCTCCTCCTCTAGGGATAGGTAAATCCCTCTGAAGATCACCTGAGCCTCCATTTCTTTAAGTGTCTTCCTCAGCCTGGCATAGTCTCCCTGGATATGTTCCAGCAAGAATCCAGCTGTATCATTTGTTCCCACATGAAAGACAATCAGTGGATTCTTTCCTGCTCCCATTTGGATCCTTTCAGCCTCAGGTCCACAGCTCATATCTCAACTCCTGGTGCACAATACACCCTTCTGGGCCCGGGATCAGCTTTGGTGACAGATCTGTCTGTTCTTCTTAGGGTACGTCTTCACTACCCGCCGGATCGGCGGGGAGTGATCGATCTATCGGGGATCGATTTATCGCATCTCGTCTAGACGCTATAAGTCGATCCCCGAACGTGCTCCCCGTCAATTCCGGAACTCCACCTCGGCGAGAGGCAGAAGTGGAGTCGACAGTGAAGCGGCAGCGGTTGACTTGCCGTCGTCCACACGGCCAGGTAAGTCGACCTACGATACGCCGACTTCAGCTACGCTATTCACGTAGCTGAAGTTGTGTATCATAGGTCGATCCCTCCCGCCCCAGTGTAGACCTTGCCTTAGTAGAGACTCCCCAGTCATGTAGACCTGCCTCTCTAGGTGTTGGTGCAATTCTCCAGCCTCTCTCTCTCACACACAGCAAAAGCCACACACTCTCCCCCCAACGCCCCCTCCCGCTCCCCTGTTTTTAGCTCTGTTTGCTGACTCCTGTGCCGCTGCTTCTGCCATTTCCCTTTCATGATCGTTGTATTAAGGATTTTTAACGTTAGTCTGGATTCCTTGAATAAACACTCTTTGTTTGCCCCTGCTATAGCCACGGTTCACCTCTGAGTCACTTGACTTACTCGGCGATATAATCAAAATGACTAGTTGTATTGCCAGAGGAAGGAAACTGCTTTGTTGGCCTCAGCCAGTCTTCCTCTGAGCAGGCAGAGGCTGTAGCAATGGCTGCACTGTGCTGGACGGCCAGCAGTTTTGCCAAGAATAATATCGTTAGCATTTAGGTGATAGCATCCAGGGGAATCAAAAATTGAAACTTTTTATCAAAGCCATTTGAAGCTTTACCAGAAGGGTGACTTGCGGCTTTCTAATAACAGCAGCCAGTTCAGCTGTTTTGATCGACACATGGTAAAGCATGCTGCAAACTGACACACACGCATTCTATAAACTCTCTGCCACAATTCTCGTTTTATAGAAATGTTTATCAGACAACTGGCAGCATAAAAGTATTTTTATCATCAGTTTCATCACTGAACAATTGAAGACATTTTCTTCCCTTCTTGTTCTTGGAACAACTTAGTCTTTGTTTTATATTGGTGTCCTTGATCCGAAACAATTGGAGGAGGAAGAGGAAGAGAATAACTTAGATTTTTAGCCCTTTTCATTGCACGATCTCAGAGACTTTATTTTCATTTATTTATTTGATTTATAGTAGTAATTAGGTACCTCTCTAGTGCTCTGGGCCCTTTTTGAAAAAAGAATATTTTACCAAATCCAGTAATAATAAAAATGTTATAAAGCTATTTATGGTATGTCCTCACCTGGAATACTGTGTGCAGTTCTGATCATACCTTCTGGAGAAATGACAGAGCTGAGATAGAAAGGGTGCAGAAATGGGTATAGTGGATGATGCAAGGCATGAAGATTAGAAGGCATCGGGACTCAGTAATGTCTGCAGAATGCTCAGAGATCCTTGCAAGGATAGTGCAATAGAAGTATGAGACATTGTTTAATATTTGTATAACAGTAGTGCTCAGAGGCCCCATTCTGTATTGGGGTCCCATCATGCTGGATAACAAGAACTTAAGAACGACCCTACTGGGTCAGACCAAAGGTCCATCTAGCCCAGTAGCCTGTCTTCCGACAGTGGCCAGTACCAGGTGTCCCAGAGGGAATGAACAGGACAGGTAATCATCAAGTGATCCATCCCGTCACCCATTCCCAGCTTCTGGCAAATAGAGACACCATCCCTGCCCATCCTGGCTAATAATATATGTATGATCAAATTTAGACACAATGTAATTAAAATGAACACAGCAAAGGCTGATAATTAACACAACGTGCAGGAAGAGGGCATACGAGGAGCATGAGAGTTACAAAAGTCAAAGGTCAAGTGAAACCTTTATTGGTACTTAGACATCCTGGCTCTTCTTTGAATGAAATCAAAATGGACTATACTAAAATATGAGGCCAAAGTCTAGAATGAGATGGTTCAGGTCAGAGGGCAGTCACAGAAAGCTAGCTTCTTTTCCTTTATGACGTCAATAGAAGTGTCTGGATTGAGTCCAGCATTTGAACAAAACATGTGTTGGCAAAATAACACTCTCAAGAGTCAGGACAAAGATGGCCTTTAGTGTTGGAAGGGTGCTAGGTTGGGAAGGAAGAGAGAGAGAGAGAGAGAGAGTGTGTGTGTGTGTGTGTGTGAGAGAGACACACACACACAAGTTAAAACAGAACCTGGGGCAGGGGATTGGGGTGCAAGAGGGGTGAGGGGTGCAAGCTCTGGGAGCGGGTTTGGGTTCAGGAGGGGGCTCTGGGATGGGGCAGAGTGTTGGGGTGAAGGAGGGGGTGTGGGGTGTGGGCTCTGGGAGGGAGTTTGGGTGTAGGAGAGGGCTCCAGGCTGGGGCAGAGTGTTGGGGTGAAAGAGAGGGTATGGGGTGCTGGCTCTGAGAGGGGGTCAGGGCTGGAGGAGGGGATTGGGGTGCAGGAGGGGGTACAGGGTGCTGGAGGGAGGTTGGGGTGCAGGCTCCTGCCGGGTGGCACTTACCTCGGGTAGCTCCCGGGTGGCAGTGTAGCGGGGCTGCCGCTAAGGCAGGCTCCCTGCCTGCCCTGGCCCCACGCTGCTCCCGCAAGGGGCCAACACACCCCTGTGGCCCCTGGGAGGCATGTGGCTCTGCACGCTGCCCCTCTCTGCCAGCACCACCCCCGCAGGTCCCATTGGCCAGGAATGGGGAACTGTGGCCAATGGGACCTGCGGGGGCAGTGCTGCAGGCAGGAGCAGCGCGTGGAGACCTCTGCCTTCTCCTATGGGGCTCTGGGGGTGTGCTGGTTGCTTCTGGGAGCAGCGTGGGGTTGGGGCAGGCAGGAAGCCTGCCTTAGCTGCAGCACCGCTGCATCGCTGGACTTTTAGCAGCCGGAGATCGCAATCGACTGGATGGTGACCACTGTTCTAAAGGGAGGATAGAGGCAGGAATTAGTCTCCGTGCCAAAGGGCAGAAGAAACTTTCCCTTGAATTTGAGGTCCTTTTCAGTTGCAGTTCATACTGACGGGGGGATGATCACGGTAGGGAAAATCCTGATCCCATTAAAATCACCAGCAAAACTATCATTGACTTCAATGGGGCAAGGATTTCATACTGCTGGTGATCAACGTATGCTCTAGAAGACTCGCAAACATTATAGCTTTTATCCTAGCAAATTAAACTGGAGATGTGGTGGTATTTCACTACTAGAAGAAGTTGTTTATCCACAAACTAACTCCACAGAAGTTTAGGGGTAGTGTAATAATGTGTGTAACAGAGCCCGTTACTGGCTGAACTTAGAACTGTTCCTCCAGAGGCTTTGGTGAGCCTAGGAACCAGAAAGCCACCAGTTCATGTTTCAATATGTTTGGGGTGGGTTTTTGTCGTTCTTTCTGAATTGAGAGACTTCCCAATGCAGGAGTCAGAAGTCTTATGGGGAGAATGTTTCCCTGAGATCTAGCTGTGCACATAGCTGGTATATGTAAGCTGACAGTCTCATTACTGCTTGCCTTACCCTCGCCTACCTTTTCCTTCTGATTGTTCTATGACAGGATGCAGCAAGTGGGTGTATTAGGATGTTAAGCTCTTTAGGGCTGGGATTGTCTCTTACTCTGTATACACAGTGTCCAGCCCAATGGGGCTCCAATCCTGATTGGGCCCTCTTTGTTACTGTAATACAAATAATAATGTGTCAGGTCTCTTCTGTCATCTTCCAGGTTCTACCCCAGAGTGCCCATGAGGCTCACTTTACCCATTCTGTAAAATGGGTACAATATTACTTCTCCATCTCACTGGGGTAAAGAGGGTTCTTACTGAACTGGTGTTTGTAAAGCCCTCTGAGAATCTCCTATGGAAAAACAACTATGGGCCTGAATTAATACCAATAAAACTGATGAAAGTCTTTCCATGGACTTAAATAGTAATTGGATCAGTCTCTATGAGTGTTGTTGTTATTTCTCAGGACCACAGTAATAATGAGTTTTTTTCCAGAAGAAACAGGAAATGAATCAGGCCAACATTCGAGCTTTCTTAAAAACCAATTACGATAATTTATTTCCTGACAGTCACCTTGGAAAAACCATCTATCAAAACATCTCAATATCCCCTTCTAATACACTAGTAAGGGTATTTTTAAATATATGTACAGTTGGAAGATCACTTACAGAACCATTCAGTCGGACTAGTAATGATTTCTTTATGGAGTTTTGCCTAGACCTGTTTTGAAAATCTCTTTGCCTGGATATTAAAGGGAGTCAAAACTCTTATAATTTCTAACATATGGATCTGTTTGTTTTTTGTGAAGGAAAATTGGTGCCCTGGGGCCTGGCAACCCATGGGAAATAGTAATGAGCTCTCTGCTAATTGTCAAGCATAACCCTATCACTGGGGTGTGCAGGGATAATGTGAGGATTTGGGATCTTCACAACAAAATTGTTCATATGGTTCAATAAATAAAACCTTGTGAACACTTTGGTTCTGAATTAACACATGGAAGAAAATGTGAAATAAACAAACTTTCCAATAATGTCCTGGAATATTAGTACTTCGCCCTTTGTGCCCTTGTCTATTTGTCACTCTCTCATTGTTTCACATCTAATGATAGGGATGTCTAGATCATGGAAATGCTTACTGTGTTGAGTTTGCAGGATCGAGCCCTTAGCCTGCAAGCACTTTGGGACAGGGACCTTCTCTTAATTTATAGGCCCAATTCTGTGCTCATTTACACAACATAAATGAGGAGTAACTGCACTGAAGTCTTTGGAGTTGCACTGCTGTGAAACTGGTGTAAATGAGAACAGTATTTGGTCCTGTGGTTGTAGACCAATCAAATCAAACTTTCACAAAGCAATAAATATTATTACAACCCCAATGGCAGTTAATACACTTGATGCCATAATTAGATCAATGGACCTCACTATAGTTAAATCCCCAGATGCCGATATTTGTACTAAAGATCTTTACAAAGCAAATGAAAAGTTGAGCTGCTGAATGATAATTTTTGGAAGTTCCTAGTTTCCGTGGGAGAGGAAGGAGCTACTGTATGGTTGGATTAGAAACCAACAACTTCTGCACCAGTTTGTAAAGAAGGGATGACCGGGAGCGTGGGATTTGAACCTAGAGAGAGAAACTGTTAAAAGGGAATTTATAAATCATGGTCAACAAAAGGTTTGCACAACAATAATCAGTGGGAATGTGTAATGGGAAATCCTTCTGGGGTTTCAGAGGAGATCTCAAAACATGCTGAGTCAAGCCGCCTGAAAATCCAGAAGCAACAAGTACTGTCTTCTTTTTTTTTTTTTTAGTTTTTACTAAAAAATCAAAATGGCAATACTCCACAACATATAAAAAAACAGAGGGCACCCATCCCCACATCCTTCATCCTCCTTCGATCCATGTTATACAAATAATATATCATGGGCAGCAGGTATAACATGCCAGAGGAGGCTAAGCCTCCCCTAAGTCAAGCCCTGGCCCTGCCCCTGCTCCACCCTTTCTCCCAAGCTGACGGGAGCTCAGCTGCAGCCGGAGGCCCTGGGTGGGGCAGCCTGACACTGGGGGCAGCCAGTGGCCCTGGGTGGTTCGACTGGGGCTCCTCCAACCGCAAGGGGGGGCGCTTGGGGCTCTGGCGGATGGGGAGGGCAATAAGAGCGGGGGCCCCGGTGGAGGGGATGGGGCTGCGTGGCTAGCCTCCCACTCATGTAATATATAATTAAAAAATACAATTTTTATTGTGCAAGCCCCTCTGTGCCACTAAAGCTTCGCCATAGAGCTCTGCAGGGAAAGGACTGGGGAGTGACGGGAGCTGTACAAGGTGTGGTCACCATCCCTCCCCCTTCCCATGCATGATGGAGTGGTATTCTGCACCCACCTTTAGTTGTCTGGTGCAGAGGGGGTCAGAGGAGGGGGCCCCTTACAGAAAATGCTATTGACCATAGCAGAAAACAATAATCTTTGAATTTATTATTTGAATGTAATAGAAATGTATTAGTATTATTTAATTATTGTATGTATATACTAGCACCGAGTGTTCCATTGACTTTAGTAGTAGTAGGATCAGGCCCTGTAGTTTTGCTGTAACTGATGTTTTGTATCTTCCTTTCCCAGTCTTGGAAAATGGGGAATGGGATTCAGTTGCGAAGAAGCTGCTATCTACTCAAATGCCCTCTCAAATAAGAGAGGATGTGAACATAGACTCACAGACTAAGTCAGAAGGGACCATCATGATCATCTAAACATCTGAGCCTTAGCTAGAGCTAGAATCTTCAGCAATACCCCGCTCCCCAAGCCCAACACACAATAAGTTTCCTTGCAATGTTATGCTTTGCTAGTGGTTGGATTTTCCCATTTGTTTTTTGTTTTATTTTTCATGAAGTGATAGCCATCCACTACAATGATTCATTTTCCATATGTTTTTTAAAATGAACAGAATGCTCGTTGATTGGTTTTAGCTCTTTTAGGAAGTAGCGAGCCACATTACTTACTAATGATATCAACACAAGAAAAACGACCCATACAATATGGCTTTTAGGCAGAACTCTTGAATCTCAAAAACAAAACAAAAAACCTCAGTGAATCAAAGCTTTTGATCTGGAACATGTCTGTTTCCAAGTTTATTCTGTGCTGTATTAACTCGGTGCACAGAACTGTTTTACCAAGGGGTTCTTTGCACAGACCTACTTTTAGGCCTTCTAATAACCTTACTGGAGCAATGCTCCCAGAGGACTGGCATCCTGGGTTTTATTCCCAGCTTTGCCATAGACGACTCCTTGTGTGATTGAGGCCTTGCCTACATTGCAAACTTTTACTGCTGTAACTATAGTTAAAGCAGCAAAAAACAAAACAAATGAAAAAACCCCAAACAAACAAACCCTAGTGTAGATGCAAATATTCCAATATAAAAGTTTCTATATCTGTATAGCATATTCTAGTTCGGTGAAGCAAAATAAGCTATACTGATATAAAGCACATTATACGGGTATAATTGTGTCTAACCTACCGGCATAACTATATCAATTTTAAAAAAGCACACTCTTAACAGACATAGCTATGCCAGTAACTATACCCAGTGCTCTTCCAAAGGAGGAGCAGCCACTGGATTTCCTTGGTTTGTCCCTTTCCCTCTGGGGATGAAATCAGCTGCTTTGCTCCCAAACCTTAATAAGTCTCTCAAAATTCATCCCTCTGTTTGGGCATGTGGGTTTTTCAAGCCTTGCTTTAATGCTGAACATTTCTGCTGGCCTCTTTACTCCTCTGTATTGGTAGGGAATAGATGGCTTGAACTTGTGATTGTCTCTTTCTTTGTCATCCATTGTAGCTAAACTTTGACATTTGTAGTAGCTGTGAGCATTTTCCCTGCTGTGCCATAATATTTTCATTGTAAAGCCCAGAACTGACTTAGAGCTGGTGTCCAATGTTGATTTTATTCTCTATTATTTCAGAAGCCTTGCAGGTTTGGAGACAAAATGTCGAAAGTACAAAGGAGAAAAATACACTTTTCTTCCTGTTTTAGTTGGGCAATATCAGGCACGCTTTTTGGGGAAATATTTTTTGGACTGGTCTCAGAAGATCTTAGTCTCTTTCCATTGTTTTATAATGTGTTTTTTGCATATCCATATGGAGTGCACTACTGTATAAACAGGGGTCAGAGGTGCTGTTAGAACAGAGAAATGGTCTATCCAGTCCCGTGTCCTAGCTTCAACTGTGTCCGATGTTAGCTCCTTCAGAGCTGCCAGACACACACGATTGTGGAAGAGCTCACCTCAGGTCCTCCCGGATTAAAGTTTCTATTTTTATTTCTATATCCGTGTCTACTTCTTTTCATTTTCAGTTGTACTGACTTATTTATTTGCCATAATAAATGTGTGTAGAATTACAGTTTAGTCGATATTTAGCATTTCATGTAAGACACCTTTTGCAAGTTTCTTGGATATTTTTTTACTAAAACAGGCTCCTCTGCAGATTATTCTGAAGAGGGGTCACTGTGGCTGGTAAGAGCAGACTATGATATATTCCATTATTTAAATATGCCTTTGCCTTTCCTTCCTAGGGGATGGCCTTTACACTTGAAGAGAGGCTACAACTTGGAATTCATGGTCTGCTTCCTCCATGCTTCTTGAGCCAAGATGTTCAAGTTCTCCGTGTCATGAAAAGCTACGAGACCAAATCCAGTGATCTAGACAAGTATGTTGAAAAAGTCTTCTACGTTTTCAATTTTTGGCTGGGACTGTGGTCTTTACAACCCACATGGAGATGTGAGGATCCCCAGTTTTAAGCCTTACATGCTCAGAGCCCTTCTTCAGAATCACTGTTCTTCCAGCTAAGGATACTCTGTTAACTAACAGTTTGCCAGTTGTGTCTATTCTAGCCTGCTCATTGTCTCCTCTGTTCACTCCAGTTGTCTCCCAAGGTAGATCTGGCCCTACACACAACATGATCACTGACATGGTGGGTTCACTTAGCTCTGTCTATCAGCATGTTCCGTAAAATGCCTGATGGAAGAACAAAAAGAACCTGCCAGCAGATAAGAGAAATTTAAAAATCCTATGCAATGGTAAACATTTGCTTCTCCTCCTGTTCCTAACCCACCATCACTTTCAGTATTTCTCAGAAGTAAGGTTAAGATTTTGTCACGGTTATTTTTAGTAAAAGTCACAGGTCACGGGCAATAAGCAGCAGCCCATGACCTGTCTGGGGGAGAGGGGGCGACTGACAGCTTGGGCCCCACTGCTGCGGCAGGGGCTGACAGCTCTTCCATCCCTGCTACTGCAGGCAGTAGGGCTGAAGCTGAAGAGGTGACAGAGGTCGGTTAAAGTCACGGAATCTGTGACCTCCGTGACGAAATCATATCCTTACTCATAAGAGTTACTGTGGGAAAATGTTAGGTGCTTCCTTTGCCCAAGTGCCTGTGTCTTTTGCTTTTACATCACTGTTGCCGGCCTGGTGACTGAGAAATTCAGACAAATTGTACCCTGCTCTCTGGCTTAGCACTTCTGCTGCATTGGCCCATCTTTATCATAGACTTAGGCACCAGTCTTGCATTGTGTAGCATTCAGGCAGACTGTGATGACTGTGAGGAGCCCAGCAGTTTTCCCGCATGCTATATTTTGCAGGATTAGGCCCTGAACACATAGTATGGTTACGTTTGGACTTTTCCATTCTAAGTGGGTCATTTCCAGTTGCTTAGAATTTTTTCAGACTTTCACTTTTCAGACAAATTCATTCTCAGCCAGGGAATCGTTTTCAGGAAAGAAGAGAGTATAGGGGAGATGTTTTGACATAGCTCAAGCACATCAGCGAATCCTACATCCCCCACAAAAAATAATATGTGATCATCTAAGACTGTGTCACGATGCATATGCACAGGTAGGCAAAGTTAAGGTTACAGAGGTGACAACTTTTTTTTTATTACCTAATTTTTAAAATTATTATTATTTTAGTGCTGCTTTTTTTGGTATGGAATTTAACTATCCTTCTTCATTTTTAACACTAATGTCTTCCCAGACTCTTTCTAAGGGGATAGGTTGATTGGGGTATGTAAGGTTTGAAGGCTGATGTGTGTTAAAGACTGTGGGTGGATGGGAGGGATTTTATTGGAGGTAGGTTGGAGAATTTAGGAATATGAATCTATTGCAGTTTGCATATGTGTAGTCCTTAAAATATGTATAGCACACAGACCACTTGATAAATTTAAATCAGACAATTAATTCCGGCACTGGCCCCCATAACCATGCCTTCAGCATAGTTCTTCTGATCCTCCTCATTAGCGATGTTTGTGCTGCAAATCCAGAAGATCCTGAGGATACTGCAGGTTCTGATTTTCAGAGGTACTGAGCATGCACCTCTCCTGTCGACGGCAATGGGGCTATGGATGCTGAGTACCTCTGGAACCTCAGGCTTGAGCTGCCCATCCAAAGACTAGTACTTGGCCCTTGTGGAAATGTCCCGCGTTCTCAGTAAGTAAGACGTTATGAATCTAGATGCCATTAGCTTCTTCAGTCATGCATGGCATTGGTGGAATTGTCCACACCCAGGTTCTTTGATGTGTGTATCTTTTTTTTTTCTTTTTAAGATACATTATTCTTATGACATTGCAAGACAGAAACGAGAAGCTTTTCTACAGAGTGCTGACCTCAGACATTGAGCGATTCATGCCCATAGTTTATACTCCCACCGTCGGCCTGGCCTGTCAGCAGTATGGTCTAGCTTTCAGAAGGCCGCGGTGAGTAGACTGACTATTTTTTCCCTTCTTTACGTGGATGTGACTGTACCTTTGTACCGAGCACCCATATTTCTGTGGGTGGCCCAGCAAAAATAAAATGTGATTCTTGATCAAAAGATGTGCTGTCAAACAGCTTGTGCTGTGGTGCTTGTAATGACAAGCTGGGTAGCCGGGAGTAACTCTGCTGTCTTCCTGTAAACTGTGAACAGAGGGTGGTTTTGTTCTGAAACAGTACTGTACAGTTTGTGTAATTTAGCCACAAATGTCACTCTCTAGCCACACCCTTCCCCTCCCTGCCCTCCTTTCTCTCCTCTGCTGTCTCCAGAGCACTGAAGCTCTTTTGACAACACGGCCCCTTTGAGGAACATTTGGGTTTTAAATACCTGTTGGTGACTCGGAGAATCTGTGTCGTTTCATATGCCCTGCAGTGGATCGCACAGCAAAGTGCATTTTTAGGGGGAAATATTCTGCATGATTCCTTGTAATAATATAGTTTAAAAAAATAAATCATTTTGATTAGCTAATGCTCTAATTATAGTTGTTAGCTATGAAGGTTTTAGTGCTGTCCTGAAAATTCAATAGTGAAGATTCAGTTTTCCTATAAAGTGTCTTATTTTTCCAGCCTTCAAATGCATCACTAGGCTAATAACATGGGCTTTACTATAAAGACTTGTGTTACAAGAATATCAGCATCTAATAAAGGAGTGGAATAATAATAATATATATCACTTTCTATTTTCACCCTCATATCCCCAGTGATGGTGAGTGAGGAGTATATCGCGAGTGGGGAAACTGAGGCAGGCATTGTGTGACTGGCCCAAGGTCACTGTGGGCACGTCTATATTGCATCTGAGAGCGATTCTCCTACCCTGGATCTGCAGACTCATGCTAGCAGGGTTGTACTAGTGCTCGGAAAATAACTGTTCAGACAGTGCAGCATGGGCCGGCACTCAGGCTCTGAAGCTTGTGGGGAGGGGGCAACAGCCCAGCCTCAGCATCCAAGCAAGATCTGCAGGGCTAGTTTTAAGGTGCAAGCACAAGCCCCGCCACCACACGTCTGTGGACCCTGGCTGGGAGGTTCACTCCCGGATCGGTGTAGACATACCCAGAAGGTACTATGTGAGGAAGGCCTTGAGTAAGTGAGGCCTGAAGACCATTTCCTCAAAAAAATGAAAAATAATAGATAATAATTCATTTGTGTGTAGGATGCCATGCAGAAATGTAAGGCCACCCTTCTCCCTGAAGCGGATTACCCGGCTCGCTGCTGTGTGTGTGAGAAAGCAGGTTGAATGGGATTGCTATTCCCCCGCCTCCATTGGCTAAGCCTCGCCAAACCTTGTGCTCCACAAGTTCTTCCACAGGAAAAAGTAATTTTTACTACCACGCAATTATAATCAGATCTGAATAAGAACAACAACAAAAAATGAATGTTTCTCATGTGAATCTCATCACTTTAAATAATAAAATAGGAATTTTTCTTGTTGGAAGAATGATTGTGCGTAAATATGACTTGGGGCCCATCTCCCCTGGATCTGCAGACTCATGCTAGCAGGGTTGTACTAGTGCTCGGAAAATAACTGTTCAGACAGTGCAGCATGGGCCGGCACTCAGGCTCTGAAGCTTGTGGGGAGGGGGCAACAGCCCAGCCTCAGCATCCAAGCAAGATCTGCAGGGCTAGTTTTAAGGTGCAAGCACAAGCCCCGCCACCACACGTCTGTGGACCCTGGCTGGGAGGTTCACTCCCGGATCGGTGTAGACATACCCAGAAGGTACTATGTGAGGAAGGCCTTGAGTAAGTGAGGCCTGAAGACCATTTCCTCAAAAAAATGAAAAATAATAGATAATAATTCATTTGTGTGTAGGATGCCATGCAGAAATGTAAGGCCACCCTTCTCCCTGAAGCGGATTACCCGGCTCGCTGCTGTGTGTGTGAGAAAGCAGGTTGAATGGGATTGCTATTCCCCCGCCTCCATTGGCTAAGCCTCGCCAAACCTTGTGCTCCACAAGTTCTTCCACAGGAAAAAGTAATTTTTACTACCACGCAATTATAATCAGATCTGAATAAGAACAACAACAAAAAATGAATGTTTCTCATGTGAATCTCATCACTTTAAATAATAAAATAGGAATTTTTCTTGTTGGAAGAATGATTGTGCGTAAATATGATTTGGGGCCCATCTCCCCCCGCCATGGGGCCAGGACCACAGGGGAAGGGGCGGAATGGGGGTGGGGGGGAGCAGCTCTGCTGCTGCAGCCCCCAGCTGGGGGGGAAGGGGATCTGGGCTCGTAGCTCCGGCCAGGGCCGAGCTCTCATCCCTGGCCCCTCCCGGAGCCCTGCCAGAGCTACCAGCCCCACCCTAGCCGGGGCCATGGGGGGAGGGACCAAGCTCTCAGCCTTCCCCGACCCTGGCTGGGGCCACGGTGGGGGGCCTGAGTGCAGAGAGCAGGTTGTGGCCTTGGCAGGAAGAGGCAGGGTCTCAGTCAGAAGAGGCAGGGCAGGGGGCCAACCTCCCCAAGAGGAAGCTTCACCCACCACCCATGGGTGGGGGGAGATTTAATTTCCCTCCTGACCCCCAAACTCACTAGCCAGCTATGCTGAGCCTGTGTGGGGGGGGAAAGGTGAAATCATCTGTGCTGCCCATCCTCGCGGACAGATTGCTTCCCCATCCCCACGCCTCTGCCCTGAAGCACAGGGGAACAAGAGAAGAACCTGTGCTGTGCTGCCCCTTACACATGACGAGACGTAAAGTCTCAGGCCTGGTCTACCCTTAAAAATTAGATTGCCTTAGTCACCTCGCTCAGGGCTGTGGAAAATGTTATGCCCTGAGTGTAGTAGTTAGGTCGATCTAACCTCTGGTAAAGATGCAGCAAGGTCAGCAGAAGAATTGTTCTATTGCCTTAGCTACCGCCTCCCCGTGAGGTGGATTAACTCCATCTAGAGAAAAAAAACCTTCCATCAATTTAGGAAGCATCTACACTATGATGCTACAGCTGATGTGCTGCTGTAGTGTAGGCATATCCTCAATCTGGTCCTAAGGGATTAGGGAAAAGAACCTAAAGTAACTTCTCCCCCTGGATATCGCTATCTGTGAGCACTCTGAGACAAGGACTGTTGCACTATTCACAGCACATTGTTGGCTTTTCACCAACCAAGGTTAGAACTGGGAAGCACCTGACCGCTAGTCCCATGCTCAGACTGCTAGACCACACTGCCGCCACCTTTCAGTAGTTTGATTTAAAGTCTACACAACAAACACTGAGATTAAACCATGTCTTTGGCTTGTCCTCAGTTCTGTTCCCAATCCCCTTGTTATCTCAGGGAAAGCAGCAGCGTCTTTCCTCACGCAGGACTTTGTGCAGTTGTTGCTGTTGGAGGAATTCCCTTCCTATAACTCATTTTTTAAAACCTACATTATTTTGCCACTGTGGTAAGAACATCTGCTCTCATGCACTGGTGTCGCATTGCAAAGAGTCTCTGTTGAATTTAGGCAAGGAATTGTTATGGATTCCAGCCTGTGGCTTGTGTAGAAAAAGGCAAACCATAATGCCTTGATTGCAGTTGATTTCTTATTTTATGAAGGATACTGTTTCTCTACTGATACACTGCGAGCTGCAGTCTAATTTCATTTTTACTTTGATAAAGGTTGTTTTTCCAAGTCATATTTACGCACAATCATTCTTCCAACAAGAAAAATTCCTATTTTATTATTTAAAGTGATGAGATTCACATGAGAAACATTCATTTTTTGTTGTTGTTCTTATTCAGATCTGATTATAATTGCGTGGTAGTAAAAATTACTTTTTCCTGTGGAAGAACTTGTGGAGCAAAGGGGTTGGATTGAGGGAGTATTTGGCTCAATGCAGTATGCCAATACTTCTTGGTTGAAATCACTGGAAGTGGGACCCTCAAAATTTGACAGGAGCAGGGAAATTAAAGTTTTTTAATTTGGGGTATACATTTAAGTTGAGTTTCCACGCAGCTTGAAGGGATTTCACTTTTGGTACTGTACCCTTTAATTTCTGTTTAACTAACCTCCTCATTTTTGTGTAGTTTCCCTTTCTGAAATTAAATGCTACAGTGTTGGGCCGCTGTGGTGTTTTTCCTGCCACAGGGATGTTAAATTTAATTATATTATGGTCACTATTACCAAGCAGTCCAGCTATATTCACCTCTTGGACCAGATCCTCTGCTCCACTTAGGACTAAATCAAGAATTGCCTCTCCTCTGGTGGGTTCCAGGACCAGCTGCTCCAAAAAGCAGTCATTTAAGGTGTCAACAAACTTTATCTCTGTATCTCTTCCTGAGGTGACATGTACACAGTCAATACAGGGATAATTGAAATCCCCCATAATTATTATTGAGTTTTTTATTTTAATAGCCTCTCTAATTTCCCTGAGCATTTCACAGTCACTATCACCATCCTGGTCAGGTGGGCGGTACTATATCCCTACCACTATATTCTTATTATTAGAGTGTGGAATTTCTATTCCTAGAGATTCTATGGTACAATTTGATTCATTTACGATTTTTACTTCGATTCTACGCTTTCTTTCTTTAATTCCACTCCCACACCAGCACAACCTATTCTGTCCTTCCGATATATTTTGTACCCTGGTATTACTGTATCCCATTGATTATCCTCATTCCACCAAGTTTCTGTGATGCCTATTATATCAATATCCTCATTTAATACGAGGCACTCTAGTTCACCCATTTTATTATTTAGACTTCTAGCATTGGTATATAAGCACTTTAAAAACTTGTCTCCTTTTAGCTGTCTGCCTTTACACGATGTAATTGAATGGGACTCTTTTTTATTTGACGGTTTCTGCTCAGACCCTGCCTGTATTTTATCATTTTCCATCCTCCCCTCCTCACTAGGACATAGAGATTCTCTATTAATAGATCCTCCCCTAAGGGATGTCTGAACCATTTGCTCCTCTGCACCTCTCGGCTTTCCCGCAGCCCTTAGTTTAAAAACTTCAGACACTCCCAGCGGTGTCCTGTCCAAGTCGGGTTCTCCTGAACAATTACTGCCTCTCTTGGGAAAGGGTCACTTTAATCTTCCCAGGATTTGTTGTTGTTGTTCTGAGTTCTCTGGATTCTGCCTGTCTTGGTCAAAACCAGTTTTGTAGGATAGCTGGAGAAGAGGCAAAATCATCAAAGCTTGTCCCTCAATAACTCTTAAGTGTTTGCTGAGAGTTGGCTATCTTGAACCATTATTTTCCTTCCTGTCTGTTTCCGCAGACAACCCCCTATTGAGATAACCCATACCCACATAGTCACACAGTAAATAACCCAAGAACCAGGCCAACCAAATAAATAACCAAGTAAATAACCCAAGAACCAGGCCAACATACAGAATTCTCCTGAGGGGGAGAAAAAGAAAGATTCATGACAACATGTTTGCACAACTCATAGCTGGGTCACAGAAGAAAACCAGGCTGGCTGAGAGCTGGAGACTGCACAAAAGGACTCCGCAGGAGAGGCAGATGCAGCTGTCCTGGAAATTGTGGTAGTGGCCAAGGACAATATTGCAGTGACCAGGGAAAACATGGCAGTGGCTAAGACCAGCATCACCATGGCAAAGGAGAGCATGGAAAATGACAGAGAGATGCAGGACACTATCCTGAGCCAGAATGCTCTCCTGCAAACCATGTTCCTGTTAGACCAGCAGGTCCTGCAGTCCTGTCCTTTGGGATCCAGCCATGTCCTTCAGCCCCTGGGCAATGCTGGCTACTGGGACCAGCAGCAACCCTTAACCGCCACTTCCCCGCAGCAGTGCTCCCCGCAGCTCCCATTCACCTCTCCGATACAACCTCTGGAGTCTGAGAACACTTGCACCTGGGAGTCCAGCTCGTTTGAGCCCTCCAATGCCCCCAGCCAATTTTGAGCCACAGCACCCAACCCCAGAACCCATTTGGACAAGAGAGCCAGAGGCAAGGTGTATACTTGCCTGATGACTTTACCCTTCCCACCCCACTCCCAAAAAAATTGTATTTGAAATGTTCTTACTGTTGCACTTTGAGTTCTGTTTGCACTGTTGCATTCATTAAAAGGATTATGTATAGTTGGTTATTTTGCAGACTAGTTAGTTAAATGTATTTCCAAATACTAAAAGATTATTTTTCCAGAGGGTCCATTAAAACTTTAAAAAACATTCACTGTACATCCATTATGAGTCATCATTGCAATTAACACAGGAAAAACCTTTAAATAAGGATGAAATAATGCATGGGTTTTGCAAAAGCACACAGGGAATGTTAAACTTAAACCACCTACACACAATACCCCAGTGTTCGCAATGTCTGTATCCCAATACAACCCCCATGGGCTAACATGTTCAGCCATGAGACTCAAAATATGAACAATAGACATCCCTTATAGCATTCCCCCTGCTGTTTGTGTTTCTCTGTCGTACGCCTTGCTGGTTGCTCGAACCTCCGGGCAAGTCTCCACACTTCAGCCTCCCACCCATCTGTAAGGCTTTCCCCGTGCTCTCAAATATTACACAAAACACAACACGCAATTGTAATGATTGGAATATTTTTTTCTGCTGCTTCAAAGCAATTCCATAAACAGCGCCATCTGCCTTTCAAACAGCCAAATGCACACTCCACTACCATTCTGCAACTACGGCGGCAATAGTTAATATGTTCCTTCCTTCTATCCAAGTGGCCTGAGTGTGGCTTCGTTAGCCAGGACATTAGGGGATACGCCGGGTCTCCCAAAATAACCAGACCAACCTCCACCCCATTAATATCCACAATGATCCTAAAGGCAAATAATCCTTTCTCCATTAATTTAAATAGTACTGAGTACCAGAAGATCCTAGTGCTGTGGACCCTTCCAGACCACTCTGCATTAATTTATGTCTGTAGACTAGCTGTGGTGGTCCACCAGTCCTTGCAGCACCATGGAGAAATAGCCCTTTCTATTTATAAATTCTGTGCCCTGATGGGGGCACGGAGGGAGGACGGGGTGTGAAGAAAATGATAGGTACATCATTCATCAGTTGCATCTATACAGTTTAGGAACCCCATCCATGCAAGGCTATCAATAATCTTTTGAGCATTACCTCAGCTTCATGGCCCAGTTAGACAGCACATAGCAGACCTGCTTGAGAATGGCCCCCACAATTGATCTCCCCATGCCAAATTGGTTGGCAACAGACCGTCAACATTCTGGAGTAGCCAGCTTCCAGATAGCAATGGTGACTCATGTCATGCTGTCTGGAGTGGTTCACGATCGTGAATGCCAACGTCAGGGTAGACTCTTAAGAAGCAGGGCAGAGATCTGAAACTGCTTTTGTGTTCTATAATTAGATTTCACCAATCCTAAAACAAGCGTGAAGTCCTCAAGCACTATAACAGTCTTACCATGGAGTCTCAGACAGTCCCCTTGGGCACTACAGTCTATCTTGCCACCCAGACAAGCTGGAATTAATGATAGTTGGTTGCTATACACCAAAGATCACAAAAGATTCAGGTGGCTTCCAGTATCAAGAGACCAGTCACCCCAGGTCAATTTATACATTAAATCTCTCACCAAAGATAACGCTTGTAGCCCATCCTGTAATAAACGAACTAAAGATTATTAACTAAGAAAATAAATGAGGGAGTTATTACAAGTTTAAAGCAGGCAAACCTATATACACAAATGAGTTACTGTCTATGGCTTGAAAAGGTGACTGAGTTGTGGTAATCTGTCTTGGAGGCCTTGCGGGAAGGGGTGGAGTGTGGGCAGGCCTGGGGCGTAGTGGGGGGTCGAGCACCCTCCCCCGCTCCACCCCGC
The DNA here is from genome assembly GCA_037349315.1 of Chelydra serpentina. Lineage (NCBI taxonomy): Eukaryota > Metazoa > Chordata > Testudines > Chelydridae > Chelydra > Chelydra serpentina. Next base: position 22,578,002 of record JBAIAC010000004.1, on the reverse strand, counting down.
ACCCCGGCAATTGACAAAGTCGGCACCTGTGCTAACTGACCACATTTTGAAAATAGTATAAACCAGCCCAGAAAGAAAGCATGGCACAGAGACAGCAGAATCATGGGATATTTTTTTAATTTAAACCCACCCGACTTCCCACAGTTCATAGTGAAAGCAATCCAAGAATGCACTCTGCTCAGAGGTGAATCAAAGGACCATGGGATACCTGCGAAGAACACTATTCCTTCAGCCACAGTACTAAGGGGGGAGAGATAGCTCAGTGGTTTGAGCATTGGCCTGCTAAACCCAGGGTTGTGAGTTCAATCCTTGAGGGGGCCATTTAGGGATCTAGGGCAAAAATCTGTCGGGGGACAGTACTTGGTCCTGCTAGTGAAGGCAGGGGACTGGACTTGATGACTTTCAAGGTCCTTCCAGTTCTATGAGATAGGCATATCTCCATAGATTATTACAATGCCTCTGTCTGTTCACACGATGTGAAGTGAAACAGGCATTCCATGTGCATGCTATCGGTGTCACTCCCATATAGGGTTGCCAACTTTATAATAGCACAAAACTGAACACCCATGCCCTGCCCCTTTCCAGAGGCCGCACCCATGCCTGTCCCTTCTCTAAGGCCCCGCCCTCCCCCGCTTGTCCATCCCCCCTCCCTCCGTTGCTTGCTCTCCCCCACCCTCATTCACTTTCACCAGGCTGGGGCAGGGGGCTGGGGATGAGGGGTGCGGGAGGGGGCTTGGGGCCAGGGATGAGAGGTTTGGGGTACAGGAGGGGGTTCCAGGCTGGGGCAGGGGGTTGGGATGCGGGGTGGTGGTGGTGAGGGCTCCGGCTGGGGGTGTGGGCTCTGGGGTGGGGCTAGGGATGAGGGGTTTGGGGTGCAGGAGGGGGCTCCGGGCTGGGGCGGGGAGGGGGGGTGCAAGGGAGGTGAGGGTTCCAGCCGGGGGGGGGGGGGGGGCTCTGTGGTGGGGCCAGGGATGAGGGGTTTGGGGTGGAGGAGGGGGTGCAGGATCCCGGCGGCACTTACTGCAGCTCCCAGGAAGTGGCTGCTAGGTCCCTGCGGCCCTTAGGAGCATGGGTAGCCATGGAGGCTACACACGCTGCCCTTGCGCCCGCAGGAACTGCCCCCGCAGCTCCCATTGGTTGCAGTTCCTGGTCAATGGGAGCTGCGGACCCGGCACTCAGGTGGGGGCAATGCATGGAGCTTCCCTGCACCCAGGGTTGCAAGGATCTAGCAGCCACTTCCGGGAGCCGCGTGGAGCCAAGGCAGGTAGGAAACCCACCCTGCACTGCTGACCGGACTTTTAACAGGGCCGCAATGGCCCAGTTTTGTCAAAAACCGGACACCTGGCAACCCTACTCCCATACAGTGAATTACCTAACAGGCATCCAAGAGCTTTGGATTTACCCCTCCTGTGTAAACACACCCTGGGTGCTCCAGAGCAGAAAGCTGAGGCTAAGGGAAAGGTGCCAGCTGAGAAAGGAAGGTGGATGTGTATCAGGGTGGAAGGGGATGCAGTCAAGGAGGCAGGACAAGTGGGGTATGAGGTGTATAGTAGGAGAGATTTATCTGTCACTGGAATGAAGGCAGGAGGGCTTTGGACAGGGAGAAGAGGGATAGGGAAGCCATAGAAGGGAGCAGAGCTCTTCTCAGATGGCATCAGTTTTGTTAGTAAAGTATTTGGGCAGAGATGGGAAGGAGGAGGAGTGGGAGGAGGACTGATAGAGAAACTGAAAATACAAAGGAGATGCCACAGGTTGAGGTGCAGGAGCCTTTCAGGAAGGAGAACCAGAGCTGTTAATTGAGCCCTGGTGTACGTTTGTGCATCTCGATATAAGGAGGAGTTACAGTGGGATAAGCACCAAGGATGGGGGAAGAAATATCTAGGTTGGTGCAGGGTGTATAACAAGCAGTAATGGGATGAAAGTGAAAGGGAAAAGATAAGTTGATTATCATGAAAATCTTTCTATGGGTGAGATCTGTTAGGCGGTGGAACAGCCTCCCAAAGGAAGTGGTGGGTGCACCGGGGTTTTGAGAGACTTTTTTAAATAGACCAGACAAAACGTTAGAAAATAAAGGGGCGGGAGCGATTTTGTGCCACTCAGGGGGCGAGTAGCTAGGCCCAATAGGTCTTTTCCTGCTATAATTCTATGAGTGGGATGAACAGAGGGTCATGTTTTATCCTTGATGCTGTAATTCCGAACATTTCATGTCTTATGCCTGATATGCAGAGCCTTGAAGGTAAACTGCTAAGTGTAGGATACAGCAAGCACGTCTTGGGCACGTGACTTGAAAATTTAGCTGTTAACATTTGTGTGTCTGATAAGTGCAATTTAAAATAGAGATAGGGACATTTTAATAAATGTATCCACTTAGCCAGGACAGGATGTGCCAGATTAGACTTCATTTAGCTGAAGGCAAATTGCCCTGATACTGTACAAATATTTTTCTTTCCTTTTTTTGTTCTCTGTGTCACACTTTGTCCAAGTTCTTCCTTTATCCTTGGGGCTCCCTGCAGAGCATATGAAAAGTGTAGGTGTGGGTCTCAGTGGAGTTTTCTCAGCATGAGAAGGAAACGCAATCAGGCTAGGATTTAGTTTAACTTCCCCAGGCACACTTGATCTCGCTTTAACCTTTGCATGAGCCCATAAAATGAAATAAAGGGTGTGCTCACAGTTATAATAGATGAAGTCCAGTTTTGATACTGCTGCTTAAGACAGGCCATAGGCAGCACTGTTTGCCTCCCTTTGCAATGCTTAATGCTGGTAAACTGGTACACTTTTCCCCTCTCTAATTATCAATTGCCTAGGCATTGCCAGGTGTCCATCATGCTGTGAGGGCGGGGATCGGGGATCTCAAATGCAGAACAGGTTGAAGAATGAACTCAGCCTTCTATCCCTGAGCTTGTACCTGTGGCTCATTCTGCTCTTCAAGCGTGGGCAGTGTATAATGAGTCTAGTCTTGACCTGCATACTGATTGGATGGTGGATGGGATCCCTCAGCATCTCCGGTCTTGCCAGAAGCATGGCTCTGATCCATCCACACCTCTGTATTTACATCGTACAATGGACTAGCCACTATCGGCCTCATTTTTCACAGGTCAGCACTGGTGAACCAGTGGGAGCTGCGGTTGCTCCAAATATGTAAAAATCAAAGCCGTAAATCTTCAGCTGCACAGATTTTAACCACACATTGACTTTAATAGGAGCTCTGTGGCTCAATCCTCATGCAGCCCTCTAAAATGCAAGGGTCATTCCCAGGGTTATACTTAAAAATACGACAATTAAGGCTGAATAAAGCCTTCAATTGAGTCTTGAAACCCAAGAGGGGCCTGTGTCGTTGAATATCATAATGTGAAGCATTCCATTGGGATTGGCAAAGGATACATGAGAGCACTTGGGTTAAAGCCCTTCTGCTTAGTAGCAGAGCCTGCCCGTGAGAGTGATTAGGCTCGAATAAGTGCAACTAATTGTGATCAGACACAGCCGTGTTGCTCATTACCTCTCCTTAATCAGAATTTAGAATGGAATTAGAGATGGAATTAGAGCATTCACTCCATCACCCTGCTGCTTCACAAGCGTTCTGCGTGATGTTTGTCACCCACGGCTCCTGCCACTCACTGCCCCCCCCCCTTTTCTGAAAAAGGGGAAAGGCTCATTTAATTATGTACTATATTAGGGTGATTTTTTAAGGAGTCTGCCCATGCCAAAGAAGTTGCAGGATCGAGGTCGCCATCAGAAATATTTGTGCACTAATTAGTATTGAGAATCTGTTTTTTTAAAATTGTCTTTACTTATTCATAAACAGTATTTTAAATGCTCTTTACTGCATATTTACTTTCAGTCCCTCAGGATCCTGGATGTTTAAACATGTGGGGCTTTTTATCGTGAACTTTTGAAACTGCATCTTCTGGGGCTGATATTAAATTCTAGTTTTCCCATCTGAAGTATGTGATGACAGTTTTAGAAATGTTTACATGACTAGTGAAGGCAGCCCTGTTCCCTCTCCCACAAATGGATTATTTCAGGATAAAGGTTATCATATACAGACAGTAGGGTTTTGTCCTATAAATCTCTGAATAGAATAGAATAAGAATCACTCTTGCTTTGGATTGTATTTTTTGTTTTTCATTAGTACCCACATACTATTTCCCTGAATTATAAATATATCTGACTATTGACAAAAAGTCTTCCATCTACGTGTAAACAAACTTCTAAAAATCACTGAGTTACCATGTTGATTTTGTCCAGTTTGATGATTGATTATACAATATTTAGACAATTACGTGCATATTAAAACATAATGTCTCCAAAGACGATATCCCAGAGGCATGTTACAAACTCTAGCTTTCCAAAAAGAGCCAAACAGTTTTAAAGTTTATTTCAGAGCATCTAATCCTGTTACCACAGTGATTACAAAAAAATAATCATAATAATAAGGGGTGTGGCTGACTGAGAAGGCTCTGGAGGCCCAAGCTGCATAATGTGTCGGTTTCATGTTTGATTTTGGAAGCATAAAGGCCCAGAGCCTTGGCTGTGCTGTAGCTGCTCTGCACTGCGTCACTAGCACAAAATGGCCCCAGATTCCCTGAAGGGGGATCCGCCAGTCCCATAAAGCTAGGAAAAGTTCACCTCTATGCAATGGCCAGGATAGGAGGTGTGGCTGGGGCATCGCTGATGCCCTGCTGAGCCCCAGCTGCTATCTGGGCCCCTTTGCAGTTATTGGCAAGCCAGCCAGGGCACAGGCTTGGCGCACAGTCAGCCCAGAATCAGAGAAGCAAAAGTCGCTTAAAGCCACCTTTGTAGCCCATTTCTGAGCTCCACTGTGTAGTCCTCAGATGTAGCCAGGGATCTGGCCCATCATTTTTTTAAGTAACGGCTTGCCACAGATTCCTTACTTCCTTTGCGCAAAATCCTGGTCCCGCTGAAGTCAAAACGTCCATTGACTTAATTGGGCCAGGATTTCAACCTTCTGTCTTTAATTGTCAAACGCTGAATGTAGAAATTTGCCTCTTGCATGTCAGCAGTTTGATCTGTAGAATCAATCTTCCTTTCTGGACAGTAGCACTGACTTGTGATGTATTTCAGTCTGCCCTGAGCCAAAATTATTTGTTTATTTTCTGTAATACATATTGCTCTGCTGATATCTGATCTGTTCAATTAGTTTTCGTCTACTATAAGGCCCCCATTGCAGTCATACCGGACCACCATCCCTGTATTCAAAATAGAAAAATAGAACACTGATTCTTCACGTTATGCTTATGGCAGACACATTGAGCAGTTGATAAAAGCATAAAATACTCTGCTGGAGTTGCAATGTGTAATAAATAAGGGAGGGGGGGATAGCTCCCTTTGATGGCCACCCAGGCAGCCAGTTAGCTGTAAAATCCCTCCTGGTAGCTGTTCTTTACTTGCTTTACCTGTAAAGGTTTAAAAAGTCCCCCAGGTAAAGAAAAAAAATGGGCCCCTGACCAAAAGAGCCAATGGGAAGGTAAAAAGAAAAGGAGTACTTGTGGCACCATAGAGACTAACAAATTTATTTCAGCATAAGCTTTCGTGGGCTACAGTCCACTTCATCGGATGCATAGAATGGAACATACAGTGAGAAGATATGTATACATACAGAGAAACATGAAAATGTTCCATTCTATGCATCCGATGAAGTGGACTATAGCCTACGAAAGCTTATGCTGAAATAAATGTGTTAGTCTCTAAGGTGCCACAAGTACTCCTATTCTTTTTGCTGACACAGACTAACACGGCTGCTACTCTGAAACCTGTCACTAATGGGAAGGTAGAATTTTTTTAAATTGGGAAAGAAATTTTTTCTGTTCTCTCTGGGCTGAAGGGTCAGAGCAGCCATGCTATAAGCAGCTAAGCCAGGTATGATTATAAGTCATCAGATCATGCCTAGAACTACTTATCTGAACTCCAATGTGTAAGTAGATCAGAATGTTAACTAGATGTGATTAGGGTTATTTCTTTTATTTCTTATTGGCTTGCGGACTCCTCTGTGCTAACCCCAGGTGCTTTTGTTTGCTTGTAACCTTTAAGCTGAACCCCCAAGGAAGCTATTTGGGGTGCTTGATTTTTGGAATTGCTCTTTTAAAATCTAGCAAAAGCCTAAGTTCCAGATGTATTTTCTTTCTTTTTGTTTTTAATAAAATTTACCTTTTTAAAAAGCAGGATTGGATTTTTGGTGTCCTAAGAGGTTGTTGTGCATGTTGTTTGATTAGCTGGTAGCCACAGCTAATTTCCTTTGTTTCCTTTTTCAGCTCTTCCTTGGAGGTGGGATGAAAGGGTTTGAGGGCACCCCACAGGGAGGAATTCCCAAGTACTCCTTCCTTGTTTCAAAGGGGGTTTTGTTGCATTTGGGTGGTGGCAGCGATTACCAAGCCAAGGTCAGAGAAAATCTGTAACCTTGGGAGTTTAATACAAGCCTGGAGCGGCAAGTATTAATTTTTAAAATCCTTGTGGGCCCCACTTCTGCACTTGAAGTGACAGAGTTGGGATTCAGCCTTTACACAACATAAACTACTTTATTTCTTAGAATCCAGAACAATATCACACAAGAATCCCAAAACAGAGAGAGACAAAGCAGGCTGCTCCTTAAAAAAAATTAAGAGGCACAACTCTCCCCACCTTACTCTAGGCTGGCTGGCTGCAAGATTACTCTGATTACATGCTTCTGTACGGAACCCCCTGCTTGCCTGCACACAGGTCCGAGAAAACCTCTGAGAAGTTAAAGACACAGAGCACAATTTTAAGAGTTTTTAATACACCATAATTCTCTGCCTTGTTCATCATTTAGGTCCCAGTCCTACAATTCACAGTATGCAGGAAGAGCAGTACATTTGTGTGCAGCCCCATTGACTTCAATGGGACTACGCACATGGTGAAATGTAATGGTCTGTGATATATAGGAGGTCAGACTGGATGACCCAATGGTTCCTTAAACTCCGAGTCTATGAATGTGCACAAGTGTTTGCAGGATCAGGGGCCCTGCATGACCATTTTGATCTGGTAGTGTTCGGCACTCACTCTGCACATGGGTGAGTGGCTACCTAGAGACTCGGGCACGTTATCTCAGTTTCTCTCCTCTAAAGCTGTACGATAAGGTGCTCCATTAATTGCTTGTGTGTGAAGCACTTTGCGTTTTTCATGTTCCAATAGCTAGACAGTAAGGTCCTTGATCCAGAGACCGCATCCCTCTGAGAAGCACCACGTACGCCTGTAGCCGAAATCAAAATGTTTAATAATACTATAGAAATAGATTTGTCTCTCACTTGATAATGCTTTTTTCCCCTCTGAGGTGAGAATAGCCCTTTTAGGGAGGTTTAGAGTTTGATGTGTTTCCCTGTTTATCTTGGGTACTTATGTTTCCAATGACCATGGCATCTGAGCCCCTCCCAATCTTTAATGTAGTTTACTTATTATTACTATGTGTATTATGGTAGCGCCTCAGAGCCCCAGTGCTAGGTGCTGTACAAACACGGTAGTAGATGTCCCAGCCCTGAAGAGCTTACAAGCTCAGCAGACCTGAGAGACCCAGGGTGCAGGAAGGGGTAGAACACACAAGGAAAGCGAGCAGTGTGATGGCAGCCAATGTCAGGTTAGTTCTATGTGGGTAGGGGGGAAGGGGCTGTTTGTTAGGTTGTTTTGGGGGGGGATAGTTAAAAAAGAGAAGGATTGACAGGACCAGGCCAGGGCAGGGGAGAAGAGGGGCAGATATGAAGTGAAGCTCAGGGGAAGAGACTGGGGGGTGAGGGAGAGGCAGCAGGTTGGAGCAAACATCCAACCAGCACAGGGCAGAGAACAGTTTTGACTGGGATGTCCAGAGGTGAAAAAGGTCCCTGGTACTTTGGTTGGTTCTGCCCCTACTGGCTGCGGGCTCTGGCTGGCTCCTCTCTTCAGTTTTCCCCCAAGACCACATGATGTGTGGGAGGGAAGGCACCACCTGGATCCTACTGTCCCCAGATTTGGGGCAGAGGGTCTCCCCTGCACAGTTCAGGGTCCAGAGGATATTGGGGGAAGGGTGGGCCAATTGGGCCCCATTTTACCCCCTTCCCCTAGTACAACAGTCCCTGCTTTGGCTTCTGCATTTCCCACTGGCTGGAGTCTCACAAACACCCATGAGGCAGGGTAGTGCTCTTAATCCAATTTTACAGACAGGAAGCCAAGACGCAGAATGCATAAGTAACCTGCCCAAGGAAGTCTGTGGTGGGGCAGGGACTTGAACCCAGCTCCCTCACATCCTAGGCCAATAACCTAACTGGTATTGTTGTTAGTAGTTTGTCTTTGGAAAACCAGCATCTCATTAAATGAAAGCAGAAAAAGAACATTCTTATTTGCAAACATCTGCTATGCTCTTTCTAGGACGCCCACGAGAAGTGAACCACTCAAACATTATTTTTAGAAAAATCAGCAATAAACCAATGTTGTTTCCTCTGCCGGGCGTGGAGTGTGTCCTGTCTTCTTGGGTTTGGTCTATTGGGCAGGAAGCTCTTGAGGGCCAGGACTGTCTTCCTTTCAGGTCTTGTACAGTGCCAAGAACATTGTCCAGGCTTAACAGATATTAAGTGATAACAGTATGTTTTGGATGGCTTGCGTGAGAAGTAACCAAATGCAGGCAAAAAAGTTTAGTTTCACAGTTTATTCGGAAAGCACTTCTATGAACGGAATTAGAAAGGAAAGTGTAAGTAGAAAGGGACAGACTGCCTCAGACATGTGGATGAAAAATGCTCTTGTGCGGCAGATTAGCTTTATTATCCCCATTTCACAGATCATGGAATTGAGGCACAGAGAAGCCTGTGTTGGTGACAAAAATGGAGCCTAGGTCTCCTGTCTCCCAGGCCTGAGACTAACCATCTTCTGAGGGAAGATTTGGGAAAGAAGAAAGAGTAAAATCTCGTGGTCCTCCATACAGGTCATGTGGATTAGGCAGGTTGAATGGGTGAGAGGCATGTTAGAATCAAATACGCGTTCATCATCCCTGAGCAGACTAGAGTGAAACCAGTGATGAGGAAGCAGCTGAGTATAATACCAGTGCCAACTGCCCTGCTCCAAAGCCCAGTCACAAGTGTAGATTGGATCACTCTGTGCTGAATATTGGAGAAAGGCATGTGACCTTACCTCCCATGAAGCTAGCTCCTTCCTTAGGTTACTGTTTAGCTGGGAGAATGGCAGAGTCTTGACTGGACTCAGTTAATTTTACTGCAGTTAATTTTTAATCAGCCTTGTTTCCTCTGATTATGTTTACCCATCTCCCGTCCCCGACACTATTTGGCTTCTAGCTCGCCACTTATCTATTCATTTCTTTTATTTTTTTGAGTGGGGAGAAGGGACCACACATTGCATTATAGTGAAATATGCTTGGAATGGCAGATTAATAGTAAAAAATGAGTCTGTCAGAAGAATTGCACATGCACTGTGCTGAGTTCCCCCAAGCGGTTTGAGCAATGTCATTGACCTTTTGTTAACTAATTTCATTTTCATTAGGTGCCAAGTAGGCTAGCACAAATATAGTTATCTTTTAATTTCCAGGAAGCAAAGTATGTAAGCCTAATCCAAAGAAGAATAGAGGGCACACCAGAAGCAGGAATCTGGTATTCAGGTTTCATGCTTTCTTCTAAGTGAACTTTATCTTTCGGTAACTCAGATACTTCTTGTGTACTGTTTGGTGGCATTAATTAGCTATGAGGATTCCCCAGTACATTAGCAAGTAACTGTCTCTCTCTCTCGGTGTCACATCTACTCTGAAAAGTGACTGTAAAAATGACACTGCCTTATATCCACTCCCTGCTGTAGTCCCTGCTTAGCCAGTGCAGCTCAGAATGTGAGCTGGATGCTATTCCTGCTTGTGCAGTCATCAACAGAATTGTTTGCTGGCTTCCACTGACAGAGCTGGTCCGTTACACCTGTGCAAACCCAGAGGACACTTTATACTAAGTTTGTGGCAAGTTATCATGCAAATTAGGCTCATCACTAAAATTGGTTCTGTAAAGACACACATAATGTCTAGGGATGGACATTTTAAGGAGGTTAAATAGCTGATTAGATCCTATAGGATTTTCAAGGTTATATGCTTTATTATTTAAAAAAATTATAAATGATCTAATCTATGTAAAGTGTGCCCAGAAATTAACACAACGGTGTCTCTATTAAATACATGAAATAATACATTATTACTACTAATTTATTTATTTTTTTGGAGTTGATATGCTTTTTAGTTATATTGCTAATTTGTACATTTAAGATCTGGTCAACTAGTCCCTCCTTCATGCAGAATCATGTGAAAACCATCCTAAGGAATATGCTTTTGATCACTGTATGTCTTTATAATGGAGATTAGCATCTGCTAATGCTTTTGAGATAGGCCAGAGAAGGAGATCTGCATGATCTGAGGGAGATGGCTGATGTGATTGCAGAGCCATTGGCCATTATCTTTAAAAACTCTTGGCGATCAGGGGAGATCCTGGACGACTGGAAAAAGCAAATATAGTGCCCATATTTTAAAAAGGGAAGAAGCAGAATCCGAGGAACTACAGACCGGTCAGCCTCACCTCATTCCCTGGAAAAATCATGGAGCAGGTCCTCAAGGAATCCATTTTGAAGCACTTGGAGGAGAGGAAGGTGATCAGAAACAGTCAACATAGATTCACCAAGGGCAAGTCATGCCTGACCAACCTGATTGCCTTCTATGATGAGATAACTGGCTCTGTGGATATGGGGAAAACGGTGGACGTGATATACCTTGACTTTAGCAAAGCTTTTGATACGGTTTCCCACAGTATTCTTGCCAGGACGTTAAAGACGTATGGATTGGATGTATGGACTATAAGGTGGATAGAAAGCTGGCTAGATTGTCGTGCTGAGGGAACTGGGGTTATTGAGTCTGCAGAAGAGAAGAGTGGGGTGGGGGGGATTTGATAGCAGCCTTCAATTACCTGAAGGGAGGTTCCAAAGAGGATGGAGCTCAGCTGTTCTCAGAGGTGGCAGATGGCAGAACAAGGAGAGATGGTCTCAAGTTGCAGTGGGGGATGTCTAGGTTGGATATTAGAAAACACTATTTCACTAGGAGGGAGGTGAAGTACTGGAATGGGTTACCTAAAGAGGTGGTGGAATCTCCATCCTTAGAGGTTTTTAAGGCCCAGCTTGACAAAGCCCTGGCTGGGATGATTTAGGTGGTGTTGGTCCTGCTTTGAGCAGAGGGTTGGACTAGATGACCTTCTGAGGTTTCTTCCAACCCTAATCTTCTATGATTCTACGTGTATGTGGTTAACTTGTTGATTAGTGGGGACTGTTAAAAAGCATTGTATTGTGTACGTGGACTGGTAGGTTCAATTTTATTATATTTCCAGTTTTCCTGTGTGCTCAGGTGTTGTTTACCACAGAAATTATCACTATATTTTGTATTTCCTGTTTAAAAAACCATGGTCTTCTTTTTATCAAGATTCTCAGCAGGAGTCTAGTGCACAACAAAATTCCTTTTATCAGCTGCCAAAAGCAACTAATGGCTGTAAAAAGTTGTATACACTTCTGATCTAATTGTTCTCAAATGAATCATTGTTTTCCAGTTAGGTTTGCTCATGCAGCAGTGTTCTGGGCTTGGAATGGGGATGGTTTTTCAAAGCCCTGTGAAGGAAAATCTGGGGGAGCCCAAGACTTTGGCCAAGCTGTGTGGGCCTTAAAACTTTGGATAAGCTTGTGTCCAGGCTGTGCTGAACTTTGGTTCAGCTTGTGTCTGTGTATAGGAGGAAGGAAGGGGAAGCAGAAGTGGAAAAGTCCTCAAACAGAACAATTTGAAATAGCAGAAGTCTAAGAAATAGATAACCGCAGTTAGGCAAAAGGGTAGACAGTGACTAACAGGAAAAGCCTAAATATGGAAAATGCTCATTTTGTTGGCTTTGCTTTTGATCTGCATTGATTTTGTAATGTATTCCAAATAAGGTAATTAATATGGAAGTATGTGTAATTTGTCTGCGGTTTTAACCTTTATAAACTGGTTAAAGTTTAAGGAGGGCAGAGCAGCTTGCCACCTTGCATGGGGCTATGCTGACTCTCCTTGCATATATGCACGTATAAAATAAAGGAGCCTCAGGAGATTTTGATCCAAACACAATGTGTGGTTAATTTTCCCGAACAGCCCTATAAAATATCTCCTTTGTAGCTGATGTTTTTATATTGGAAAACAACACCATGAAATGATCTGTATTTGCCTGGACTGAAGAGCTTTTGTGGCTTAGAAATGCCGAGCTACTTCTCCAGCGGCTCCAGAGCTCCCTCATAATGCTGTGCTGTTAATAATTATAACTGTGTTACAGAATAATGCTTATCACTAGCATGTGTTCCCTGATTTAGGACAGATAGTAAGATAGGACAGATGGACTACACTGCAAACTTTTGTCGGTATAACTACGTCGCTCAGGGGTGTGGATTTTCCATGCCCCTGAGCGACGCAGTTGTATCAACCTAACCCTTGGGTGCAAACACTCTATATCAATAGGAGGGCTTCTCCCGCCACTTTAGCTACCGCCTCTCAGGGATGTGGAGTACCTGTGCCAACGGGAGAAGCTTTCCCATCAACATAGATAGTGTCTGCACTAAGCGCTACAGCAGCGCCGCTGCAGCATTATAAGGCCTGGTCTACGCTACAGAGTTAAGTTGACGCAAGGTGGCTTATGTCGACCTAATTTGTCAGTGTCTACACTAGAATGCTGCTTCTGCCAAAGTAAGTCCCCTGCTACACCAGCATAATAACGCCATCTCCACAGGAGGCGTAACACTTATGTTGATGTAGTTAGGGCAACGCAGCATCTGTGTAGACACTGCATTATTTACATCGCCTGTTGGCTGTCAACCCCACGTGAAGCTGACAACTGGAGCCCTTCCTCCCCTTCCCCGGCACTGACAGCCTAAGCTGTCAGCCGGGCACCAGCTGAGACCCGTGCCTGGCTGACAGCTCAGGAGCCCAGCTGTGAGCCCCATGTGGTGCTGACACTTGAGGCTGTCAGCCCCAGAGCTGCCAGGCTCCAGCTGTCAGTGTCGCTGGTGAGGACGTGCACCACTGACAGAAGGAGCAAGTGTGGATGTGAACCAACACGTTAATTGCTGTGGTGGCTGTACATCAACTTAACTTAAGTCGACTTAATTTTGTAGTGTAGATAAGAGAGAGGGTTGTGAAATGGAAATCCTACAAGGTGAAGAGCTCCCTCCACTCCTGCTGGCTTCAGAAAATCTTGCGGGTTACAGCCCTTGATTTGGACTGGTTGTAAAAAATTAGAGGCAATATAAAAATTTGCTTTCTGATATATATAATAAAAAATAAAAATATAATAAATACTTTGCCATGTATATATATATATATGAAATTTAGTGGCAATATAAAAACTAAATTAAAGAAATTATAAACAATTATAAGAAATTATTTTAAAAAATCAGTGGCAATATAAAAATGTGCCGAGAGAGAGAGAGAGGCAGGCACATTTTTATATTGCCACTGATTTCTTACACCCAGTCCAAATCAAGGGCTCTAATCTGCAAGATTTCCTGAACCCAACAGGAGTGGAGGGAGCTCATCACCTTGCAGGATTGTGCATCTACTTTCCATGTATATAATGAATACATCAGGCTGCTGTTTTCTGTGTTATCGCTGGTAAAGTAGTGTTTCAAAAAAGGACATCACAACGTAAGCCAGTCACTCTGGATAACACTGCAGAGGCTATTCTAGAAATACCACTTTCAGAGAGTAGTGCATCTGGGAGTGACAGCAAAGAAAACACTAAGCAGCGGCTAGGAGAGATGGTCTGGTAATGCTGTCATCTGGATCTGATTTCCCAGCGAATAGGCAGGTGGCTATCTTTGTCTTTGGAGGTACCTAGCATGAACAGTCTATACCATTATTACCGCAAATATTTGAATATTGAAATTTTACCCTGGGCACCACAGCCATCGGAACTACGTAATGGGAGAGCTGCGTAGAATGCACATACATCCCTTGCCTCGCTTAAAATGGATTTTGCTGGGCAAACAAGGGGTTTGTGTTTACAAGCCGGGTAACTGAATGAAACTGCATGTTAATATGCCCACAAAACCCAGTGCAGGGTGGGTGAAACACATGTCTTTCAGTTTTCCCCTTGTGCAGACCTTTGGAAATGTAGTCCATTCTTATTATTTGTATTGCAGAAGCGCCTACAGTCCTAGATGCATTGGGAGCCTCACTGTGCTAGGCTCTGGAGAAACACATAGGGAGATGTGGCCTCCCCCTAAGAGTTTACAGTCTAAATAGACAAAACAGACAAAGGGTGGGGGAGTAAACAGAGGCACAGGAAGGTGAAATGACTGGCAGAGTCTGGAATGGAACTCAGGTCTCCGTAGCCCCAGTTACTGAGCCAAATTGCCTCATCATGTGTTCTGTAGCCAAAACCATGCACTGGCTGCAATAAGCTCATTGCGAGAGGGTTTATTAAAGGTCTAAAAGTGGAATTACCAATCTCTGCTATGTTTAAGGTCTTATTTTAAGGAAATGCCCATTGAGCCAAATCTGACTCTTGCCAGACTGAAATGGAAAAGTGGCAAAACAGATCTCGGTGGTTGAGATTTAAGGGCCTAATCATATAGCCTCTAAGCCCAAAGGTTATAAAATGAGCCCTAATATTGATATTAACAAGTACACTGGGGTAGTATTTCCACACCAATAAGTAATAAGTGTCTAGTGACTGAGTTCAGTAAATCAGCTCCCACCTATTCTCCTCTCTTACCTTGTAGTTACTGATTTTATAGCATGGTTTTAAAAATTGATTTGTTTGTTTTTGTTTCATTTCTTAGTGGACTGTTTATCACCATTCATGACAAAGGCCATATTGCAACAATGCTAAACTCCTGGCCTGAAGAAGATATAAAGGTATGTTTGATTTCTTTTTATGGAGCGGAGAAAAGCTTACAAATATTTTCCATTTCTCACAATAATCCAACAGAATTTGAAGCTTCCAAAAGGAAATGCAGCCTCTCCCTCTGATCTCAAGTTTTGAATCGGACAAACAAATCAAAGGAGAACTCATAAGTATTTTGTTCTTCTGTAGGCTTTCTTTGCAAAGATCTCAAAGTGGTTTCCATTCATTATTTAATTAAGATTCAAAGCACCCCTTTGAGGCTGATAAATATGTTTTTGCCAAGGAGGAAACTGGCACAAAGACATTAAGTGACTCACCCAAGGTCACAAAGGACATTTGTGGCAAAGCTGGGAATAAAACTCAGAAATCCTGAGTCCTAATCATGGGGTTCATTCACAAGCCTACCCTTCTCAACTACAGTCAAATGCCCTGTTCATTGAGCTTTGTTCATCAAGAGCTGTACAACTAAGAACTTTACACTAGCTGCTCTATTGAGCTTATATCTGTATAATTCCTTTTGTTCCAAAGCACTTTGAAAACTTGGGTCAGATTTCTCTTCTCCAATCCATACAGCCATGCACAACTTCTGCATTCTGCTCTCTGCCAGCCCAATTCTCCACGGCCTTGCATCTTGTGTAGTCAATGGCACCTGTGCATAGTGCATGCAGCACCATCAGTCTGGCCCAGTGAATCTGTGATTCAAGAAATTGCCCACTATAATGGGCATACAAGATCTAAAGGAAAATGTGCATGTTTTGCTGAGGACGCTAAACTGGATGAGACAGGATCTGAGACTCTGGAAAATGATTTGGTTGGTTATTAGCAAGACAAGGTTGGTGAGGTAATATCTTTTATTGGACCAAGTTTTGTTAGGGTGAGAGACAAGCTTTCAAGCTACACAGACCTCTTCTTTCGGTCTGGGAAAGGTAGGTACTCTGAGTGTCACAGCTAAATACAAGCTCAAACAGATAGTTTAGCACATATTCTGTAATAAAGGGACCATATAAGGTGGATAGAAATCTGGCTAGATTGTCGGGCTCAGCGGGTAGTGATCAACAGCTCAATGTCTAGTTGGCAGCCGGTATCAAGTGGAGTGCCCCAGGGGTCAGTCCTGGGGCCGGTTTTATTCAACATCTTTATTAATTATCTGGATGATGGGATTAATTGCACCCTCAGCAAGTTCGCAGATGACACTAAACTGGAGAGAGAGGTAGATATGCTGGAGGGTAGGGATAGGGTCCAGAGTGACCTAGACAAATTGGAGGATCGGCCAAAAGAAATCTGAGGTTCAACAAGGACAAGTGCAGAGTCCTGCACTTAGGAAGGAAGAATCCCATGCACTGCTACAGGCTGGGGATCAATTGGCTAAGCAGCAGTTCTGCAGAAAAGGACCTGGGGATTACAGTGGATGAGAAGCTAGATATGAGTCAGCAGTGTGTCCTTGTTGCCAAGAAGGCCAACAGCATATTGGGCTGTATTAGTAGGAGCATTGCCAGCAGATCGAGGGAAGTGATTATTCCCCTCTATTCAGCACTGGTGAGGCCACACCTGGAGTACTGTGTCCAGTTTTGTTCCCCCCACTACAGAAGGGATATGGACAAATTGGAGAGAGTCCAGCGGAGGGCAACGAAAATGGTTAGAGGGCTGGGGCACATGACTTATGAAGAGAGGCTAAGGGAACTGGGCTTATTTAGTCTGCAAAGAGAAGAGTGAGGGGGGATTTGATAGCAGTCTTCAACTACCTGAGGGGGGGTTCCAAAGAGGATGGAGCTCGGCTGGTCTCAGTGATGGCAGATGACAGGACTAGAAGCAGTGGTCTCAAGTTGCAGTGGGGGAGGTCTAGGTTGGATATTAGGACACACTATTTCACTAGGAAGGTGGTGAAGCACTGGAATGGGTTACCTACGGAGGTAGTGGAATCTCCTTCCTTAGAGGTTTTTAAGGCCCGGTTTGACAAAGCCTTGGCTGGGATGATTTCGTTGGTGTTGGTCCTACTTTGAGTAGGGGGTTGGACTAGATGACCTCCTGAAGGAGCCGCGGGCCTTTTAAATCCCCATCCGGCTCCGGCAGCGGGGCTCGGGCGGTGCTTTAAAAGGCCCGCGGCTCCCCGCAGTGGCAGGAGCCCCAGGCCTTTTTAAGCACTGCCCAAGCCCGGCTGCCTGCCACTGCTGGGAGCCCCGGGTCCTTTAAAGCACCGCCGGAGCCCGGCCGCTGGGGGGAGCCCTGGGCCCTTTAAATCTCCACCAGTGCCTCGGGGCTCTGGCAGGGATTTAAAATGCCCGGAGCTCTGTGGCGGCTGAAGCCCCGGGCCCTTTAAATCGCCCCGGGGCTCCCAGCCGCCCCTGCAGCTGGTAGCTCTGTGGTGATTTAAAGGCCCCGGGGCTCCCAGCCAGAGCCCCGGGGCCTTTAAATTGCCTCTCCCGGTCGAGGCCACGCCCCCACCCAGGACTCCAGCATACCAGTAAGTCCTGTAAGGGCTGGTCTACACTAGCCCCAAAGTTCGAAGTAAGATACGCGACTTCAAGTCGAGGTATCTTATTTTGAACTTCAAAGAACTCACTCCTGGTCCACACCGCGGCGCACAGGCTCCCCCGTCGACTCCGCCTGCTCCGTTCGTGGAGCAGGATTACCAGCGTCGACGGGGGAGCACTTCCTGGTTCGATTTATCGCGTCTAGACAAGACGCGATAAATCGAACCCAGAAGATCGATCCGACGCCTCCGACAGAGCTGGTAAGTGTAGACTAGCCCTTAGTTACTTTCACCCCTGTGTAAGATCCTTGGGTGAAAGGCACCACATGAGTGCCAAGTAGTCTCTTTATGAACTTGGCTGTAACCAGGGCCGGCTCCAGGCACCAGCCGACCAAGCACGTACTTGGGGCGGCACCTTCTAAGGGGCGGCCAATCTTGGGGCAGCAGGGTGGCGCTCGGGTTGTTTGGTTTTGTTTCGGTGGGGCGGCGCTCAGGGGAGAGGTGGGTTTGTTTCGACGGGGCGGCGCTCAGTAGAGGGGTGGGTTTGTTTCGATGGGGCGGCGCTCAGGAGAGGGGTGGGTTTGTTTCGATGGGGCGGCGCTCAGGAGAGGGGTGGGTTTGTTTCGGCGGGGCGACGCTCAGGAGAGGGGTGGGTTTGTTTCGGCGGGGCGATGCTCAGGAGAGGGGTGGGTTTGTTTCGGCGGGGCGACACTCAGGAGAGGGGTGGGTTTGTTTCAATGGGGCGGCGCTCAGGAGAGGGGTGGGTTTGTTTCAATGGGGCGGCGCTCAGGAGAGGGGTGGGTTTGTTTCGACAGGGCGGCGCTCGGGAGAGGGGTGGGTTTGTTTCGACAGGGCGGCGCTCGGGAGAGGGGTGGGTTTGTTTCGTCGGGGTGGCGCTTGGCAGAGGGGTGGGTTTGTTTCGGTGGGGCGTCGCTCAGGAGAGGGATGGGTTTGTTTCAGCGAGGCAGCGCTTGGGAGAGGGGTGGGTTTGTTTCGGCGGGGTGGCGCTTGGGAGAGGGGTGGGTTTGTTTCGGTGGGGCGGCGCTCAGGAGAGGGGTGGGTTTGTTTCAGCGGGGCAGCGCTCGGGAGAGGAGTGGGTTTGTTTCGACAGGGCGGCGCTCGGGAGAGGGGTGGGTTTGTTTCAGCGGGCGGCGCTCAGGGGGGAGGATTGGGGGTTTTTTCGGCAGGGCAGCGCTCAGAAGAGGGGTGGGTTTGTTTCGGTGGGGCGGCGCTCAGGAGAGGGGTGGATTTGTTTCAGCAGGGCGCGCTCGGGAGAGGGGTGGGTTTGTTTCGACAGGGCGGCACTCGGGAGAGGGGTGGGTTTGTTGCAGCGGGCGGCGCTCATGGGGGAGGTTTTGTTTTTGTTTCGGCAGGGCGGCACTCGCGGGGGTTGTTTCGGTGGGGCAGCGCTGGGGGTGGGGTTTGTTTCGGCAGGGCAGCGCTCAGGTTTTTGGTGGGTTTTTTTGCTTGGGGTGGCAAAAAGGTTAGAGCCGGCCCTGGGTGTAACAATTAGAGAACAGGTTAATGCCAGCTGACCTGCGTCTGGATCAGTTCTGTGAAGGGAATAGTGATCAATATACCCCGTATAGAATTACAAGTGAGATCTTATAGCACTGGCTGATGCAGACAATGACGTTAGCAAAGAGAGGAGATAGGAATCGCTAGATCACACTGCTTTTTAATTAAACAAGTTCAAGTCATTTTAATCCTATCTGTCCCTTCCCATGTCTTCAAAATTGGCTCATGTCAAAGACTGCTAGTGAGGGACCTGATAGGTGCATAAAATAGATAAAGGCGGGGTGGGGCATGGAGGGGGATTCCTCACTCCATGAGTTACTAACTACCTAAGACAGCGGTTCTCAAACTATAGCAAAATTTTTCACGGACTCCCAAGCCCCCTGCTCAGCTTCAGGCCCTGTCCCCACTCCACCCTTCCCCCAAGACCCCACCCCCACCCCACCTCTTCCCGCCCCCGCTCCATCCCTGCCCTTCCTCTTCCCCGTCTTTTTCCGCCCCCTCCCCTGAGCATGTCCCAGCCCCACTCCTCCCGCACACCGCAGAACAGCTGTTCTGCAACGTGCAGGAGGCACTGGGAGGGAGGGGGAGGAGTTGATCAGTGGGGCCAGCGGCCCCAGACATGATTCCTCCCCCTTCCCCAAGCGCACCCCACCCCCGCTCCTCCCCCTCTCTCAGCTGTTCCCTGGCGTGCAGGAGGTGCTGGGAGGGAGGGGGAGCAGTAGCATAGCCAGGGGGGAGACAGGGGGTGCGGCCGCTCCCCCTGTGAGCAGAAGCGGCGCCGCTTCTTTTTAAGCACCGCTTCTTGCACTCACCCGGCGGCGCTCCGGGGCTTCGGCAGCATTTCGGCGGCGGGTACCACCAAAGACCCGGAGCGAGTGAGGACCCGCCGCCGAAGACCCGGAGCGCCACCGGAGGCGCCGCCAGGTGAGTACAGGGGGAGCGGGGAGGCGCCTTTTTATAGCGCCGCTCCCCCTGTGCTCCGGACCTGCCTACGCTACTGAGGGGGAGGAGGTGATCAGTGGCACTGGAGGACCCCCTGGAGTACCCTCGTGGACCCCCATTTGAGAAATGCTGACCTAAGGGCTTGTCTACCCTTACAGTGCTGCACCAGTGCAGGTGCGCTGCTGTAGCACTTAGTGAAGACACGACTTACGCCAAAGAGAGAGCGGCTCCTGTCGGCACAGGTACCCACCTCCCGTCCACATAGCGCTGTCTACACTGCAGAACTGCATCACTCAGGCATGTGGATTCTCCATCCCGCTGAGTGACATAGTCATACCAACATACATTTGCAAGGCAGACCAGGGCTCAGAGTTCTTCACTGATGTTCTCCACCGTGCTTTGCTGCCCTCCTAGCCATCTCTCCATGGCTGACTTGCACCTCTGTGATAACTAGTAATATAGTAGCCTACGAAGGGAACAAACTTCCATCCCGTACTGTGGCTACAAAACTGCATTGCTATATAAAAATCTAGGGAGCTGGTACTGCGAATAATGTTAAATAAAGCATTGGCAAAGCTGTATAATGGACGCTCTTAATTATCTGCAGGCCATCGTGGTGACAGATGGAGAGCGAATTCTAGGCCTAGGAGATCTAGGAGGTTATGGCATGGGGATCCCAGTAGGGAAACTTGCCTTGTACACAGCCTGTGGTGGAGTTCACCCGCAACAGTGTCTGCCTGTCCTGCTTGATGTTGGCACAGACAACGAGGTAAGAAATTACCTGCTTAATTTCTGCATTTTAAAAAAGAAAAGCTGTTTTATTTAAAGCTGGGTTCTTAACTCGGAGATTCAGTCCCTGAATTCGGAGCTCGAGTCAAAGACACCTAAGCTAAGAAGACCGCTAACCCACCAGTGCACGGAAGTTGCCAGCATGCTACTCTTGCTCGTAGTATGAGGTCAGATAAACACTGGCTGTCCTCATCTTCCACTGATGGGAAGGCAACGCTGGAGCTGGGCCAGCGGGAGTTGAAGGGTCAGCTCCATCTTTCAGCATGATAAGGTGAGTTAATAGATTTCAGCCATGCAGATACAGACTGACTTTTCCTGTGAAACGCATACGGAAACTGACACATCCCCGGGTGTGTTTGGAAGCGATTGTATTTCAGCCAGCGGAGAATCCCCACGGGGTGGTTTGGGCTTAATTAATGGCAGTGTTTGTCAGATTGCACACTTTACTGCACACGATAACAGGACAGGAGGACTCCATCTGTTCACAGTTTTCTGCCTTATGACTCTGGCTCAGAAGGGCTGAAATGCAACACTTTATTGATGCCAGAAGAGACATCTGTGAGGATATGTTTTTAAAATAAATTCCTATGGATATTTGTTATGGCCAATGCTTGTCAAATACGCAAGAAACTATTTTAAAAATGTACTTGCTTCTCATTTGACCATAAGCCATCTGAATATATGATTCTCGGCTGGCACGGCAAAACTGGTGGGATAAATCTTTCAAACTTGAATGCCTAAAGGCAGTCACCTCAATCTAAGCTTAGGTGCCTTAATCAGCCGCCTGATTTTTTCAGAGATGCTCAGCGCTCATGCGCTTCATTTGGAGTTGTGGGTTCTCAACACCTCTTTAGATGTGGGTAGGGTGACCAGATGGCAATTGTGAAAAATCGGAACAGGGGGTGGGGAGTAATAGGAGCCTATATAAGAAAAAGACCCCCAAATCGGGACTGTCCCTATAAAATCGGGACATCTGGTCACCCTAGATGTGGGGCCCAGTGTTTCAGGTTGGGTCACCCAAAAACCGAGGAAGCCAAATTAGAGGCCATTATGGAAAATTCAGGTCTAAGTGACTTCCCCATGCCAGCAGTAGGAGAGGAGTAAGTGTCAGAATCGGGGTGTCTTGGATCCACAGGGCATACTGTTCCTCTGCCTTTGTACAGTCTCTCTGGGAGTGTACCCTGTTTAGTAGTAAGCCCTGGGTCTCCATATCAGACAAAGGGAAGACCCATGGCTCTGCCCTGGGTTTAATCACCCTGCACTGGCCACTGGGCCAGCAAGATTGTTTGTCTCACGTTTCAGTCACATGGTTTGTGCAGATACTTTCCCCTGCTCCCCTGGCTCAGGCAGGAGAGGGACTGGGATCAGACAGGTAATTTACCCATCCTGATCCAAAAAGCCCCTTTGGTCGGCATTCGTTAAACGTCAACGGTCAGGTTGTTGGTCTCCATTGTATCTCCAAAGTAGCTCCATTCTCATGTTGACAGTTCTTGATAGACCATTCATACCAACCCTTCTGTGACTCTCTCACAGTCACTTCATTACTTATCCCCTGTCCCAGGAAAGACATTAACCCCTTCCTACCTAGGGGATAACAATACAAAAGTGAGAGGGAAACTGAATCACAAATGCTTTTCATAAAAATAGTGCAGATATTCCCCATGTTCTCCACACCAGGTTAGTATTCAGGAGTTCCTGGCTTTCAGGTCTGTGCTCAAACCACAAGGCTATCCCACTCTCGTGAAAAAATTAATAAATTTAATCTTTAAATGACTTAACTCTGTCTGTGTTTAGTGCATAATGATGCATTTAACAGCACTTCCCTGCCATCTTTCTGGTACTGCAGAGCACACAGATCAACCTTTCCAAATTAATTTCAGGAAGATTTGTGGTGGTGGCCAGGCCAAATTAGAGTGAATGGCATTGCAATCTGGCCCATGGGGTCATGCACATTCAGGTTTGGCCTGGCCAAACGTGGTTGGGCCATGGCTCAGGTCTGCTTCCCAATGCCAGCTCCACAGCCTATGCTGATGCGCACTCAGGGCTGACATGTATGATTCTAGGTAATGTGGCTGAGTTTTTGAATTTGGCATAAATGGATGGGTTTTGTTATTTTTATGCATTATTAAATCAGACGTTTCCCACATCTACTGGGAGACTTGCTCAGTGTGTTACAGAATATTACCATGTACTGCTTGGGCAACTCAGCCTGTGGTTTTCAGAACTTGGAATCGCCCAGGTTCTTTTTAGAGAACCAGCGACAGGCCATTGACCCCTTAAAAATGTATTCAAGTGCTACATAGTAATAATAATAATAATAATAAAAAATGGAGATATGCCAATCTCCTAGAACTGGAATGACCTGAAAGATCATTGAGTCCAGTCCCCTGCCTTCACTACCAGGACCAAGTACTGTCCCCTGACAGATTTTTGCCCCAGATCCCTAAATAGCTCCCTCAAGGATTGAACTCACAACCCTGGGTTTAGCAGGCCAGTGCTCAAACCACTGAGCTATCCCCCCTCATAATGGAAATGTGTGTCTCCTCTTTCAAGAACCATGGCATAGACGAGCAGACCTAATCAAAATCAACGGAAAACCCCTTTCATATTCCCCACTAAAGGAAAAGCAGCTGGGTTTCTGTGGCTCTGGAAACAGATTTAGTTTTAGCATATTTGCCAACAGTTAAGGTTTGCAAAGCTACAGGCCAATAGGCTTTGGTAGGATGCCCCCCTCTGACAGCCATGATTCGGCTCCTGAGGCCAGGGCGGAAGTGGGATCTCTTTCTGATGACTCAATGAGACCTTCAAAACATCCCGCTAGCTGGCCCATCTGTCCCCTGCTACTGCTATTTCTGTCACATTCTCCCGGATGTTATTTCTTTCCAGGCTGAATCACCACTTTTGGAGGCAACTGCTTCTTATCAGCCATAGATAGGATACAGGTCCCAGTTCAGCACCTGTTGGGTTGATTGGAAAAACAGGTTTTTGTAAGTCTTTTGAATGTATGGAATTGTGTCCAATATCTGCAAAAAGCTTTGAGAAATAGAAATCTGAGTCTGAAGTTAGAAAATGGCAGCAAAATCAAGGGGACTAGCAAACACATACAGGTGAAGTTGAGGACTAGATGGTTCAGGAGATGAGTAAAGGGCTCTGCAGTCAGATCACTGGTTCAAATCCAGCTCAGGTTAATAAAATAGAAAGCTTGTTAGCATTTGGTGGCTTAGATGAAATGGACTGATGGCCTCATTAGTTCCTAATGGAGAGGAGTCCATGTTGCAAAAATCATGACTGTGCCTAGTGAACCCCACATGAGCAGTCTCAGGTAAGAAACCAGGAACTGAGTGAGCAATGGACACTGAACTACCTACAAGCTGGGCCTTACAGGGCAAGAGTGAAACACTTTAGGAAGGTGGCGTAAGGAAGCACTGTCACTGCATGAGCTCTCCGGGTCCTGTGGAGAGAGCACTCTGCTTCTCAGTGCTGTCTAGCAAGCACTCAGTTGGTTCCTAAGATTGTATTTCCACAATGATACACTCCTTGATGTGGGTTTATTTATCATGAACTAAAGCTACATTTGGTGTTCAGGAAGGGATTTTTGTTTGCATCGTGCCCAGGAACTGGACAACCCGCCATGTTTTGTTGCTTAGCGATAATGATTGAAGTTGACATAAATGTGAGACACATGTACATTTTGGATGTAAATCTCTGTCGGGAAGAGAAGCAGGTGCCATAAACAGAATGCTTTGTGTCCTAGGCTCTCCTGAATGATCCACTCTATATTGGACTGAAACACAAGCGGGTCCGTGGGAAACAATACGATGAACTGATTGATGAGTTTATGCAAGCAGTCACTAACAAGTAAGTGGGGCTTTGTGTGAGTCTCCTCTTAGCTGCTTCCATTTAAAAGATGTTAAAACACTCAAAGTAAACACTAGTTTAATTGATAGCTAAGCAAAGAAAATCCATTAATGCAAACCCCGTGGGTGGTCTGGAAATGACCCTGGGTGCTCGAATGCTCCATGTCAAAATTATTTATGTCTTTAGAGAGCTGAGAGAGGACTGACTATTTATAACCATTTCCTGTCCATACATTAGGCTAGAGGTGTCAAATGGGCCCTGTGGGCTGTATCCGGCCTCCATGGTGTATTTACGTGAGCTACATAGCAGATTCACGATCTCCGCGTTCTTTTTTTTGTTGTTAAGTGTCTAGCTGTCATGGTTGTGAAGTATCAGAGGGGTAGCCGTGTTAGTCTGGATCTGCAGAAGCGACAAAGGGTCCTGTGGCACCTTATAGACTAACAGAGGTATTGAAGCATAAGCTTTCGTGGGTCAATACCCACTTCTTCGGATGCAAGCAGTGGAAATGTCCAGAGGCAGATATCCACTGCTTGCATCCGAAGAAGTGGGTATTGACCCACGAAAGCTTATGCTTCAATACCTCTGTTCATAGAATCATAGAATCATAGAATCTCAGGGTTGGAAGGGACCTCAGGAGGTCATCTAGTCCAAACCCCTGCTCAAAGCAGGACCAACCCCAACTAGATCATCCCAGCCAGGGCTTTGTCAAGTCTATAAGGTGCCACAGGACCCTTTGTCGCTTCATGGTTGTGAAATAAACCTTCTAAAAGTAAACAGGGTGTAATTCAATGTGGGGCTGTCTGCCTGAATCTGCAAGCAGCCTGTAAATGACTTACTCTGAGAGGTGTGAGCTTCTCTGCCTGCCAGTAATCACCTCAGTGTTAACCCTAAAGCCTGAAGACACTATAAATATATAAGCATCAACTATCATCTTGCTTATTTTAGCAGTGGAACAGGGAAGGTGTTAGGAGTGAATTCCCTGGCTAAAGAATGTGGAATTGGAAGGGAAAGAAGTACAGAGAAATGAGAAGAGAAGAGACACACTAACCGGGAGGAAAGATGGTCCAGTGATTAATGTGCCAGCTCTGGGACTGGGGACCCAGGTTCAATTTCCTGTGTGGCCTTGGCCAAATCACTTAGTCTGTCTGTGCCTCATCTCCTGTGTACAGTGTAGTGCAATGCATTAAACATGGTGATGTGTTCCGATACTGTGGTAGTGGGGGAGCCATATAAATATTTAAAATAGACAACTATCCAGAGAGCTAGGGAAGAGAAACTGAAAGGAGAAAGGCAGAAATTGTGCAGGAGCCCACTTCCCCACTGTGCGAGACTGACTGCCGCGACAAGGTACTTGGTAACAAAGTGACTCTGTGTTGTTGGTGCTGTGGAATGTTGCTGCTGATGCTGCAGCGTTGTTACTGCTGCCAGTGTTGCTGTTCTTGGAGCTCCGGGGTCAGCGGCACTAGCAGACAGTGCAGCATGTTCATTCAGCAGATCTTGATGCCATTCATAAGACCACAGACCTGGTACAGTGGTGAAGGCGCCCGACCAGGTTTATTGTCAACGAAGCAAGGTGCTAGCGCCCCAGAGGAGTTACAGGTACACTAACACGTGTACACCTGCAGCAATGGTACCTGCTCAGTCAGCACATCCGGAGGCTGCTGTTCCCTAGGCTGACACAAAATGCCCCGCCCCTCCGATGACTTCTCCTTTTATACAGACAAGTTACGTATTTCACTCCAGACGTCGTTAGTTACCCTACGAGTCTGAATAAAACATCCTCATCCGTTATTCTGTCATCCCAACCTGATCTGACAGGGGGTCGGTGTGTTCTTGTACCATCTCGTTGGAATGCGTTTGTGACGGTGTACCCCATAAAGCTTTATGGGGAGAGGCTTATAAATGTATACATGATGTAACTGGAATATGTTTTATGCTACATGTGCCATGTAACATATCTCTGTGAAAGTTATGACCTACTGAATCTGTTCCTCCTGTTTGCATGCATGTATCATTGTTGTAGTTGAAGTTATGAATATTGGTTTTATATTTGCTGGTTTTATGCATAGCCTTTGTAAGAGCATGGGACCAGGTCTGGAGAAAAGAATGTGCAAATTAAGTACAAGCACTTAACAGACAAAAGAAGGTGCCCTTGTGCTTGTACTTAATTTGCACATTCTTTTCTCCAAACCTGGTCCCATGCTCTTACAAAGGCTATGCATAAAACCAGCAAATATAAAACCAATATTCATAACTTCAACTACAACAATGATACATGCATACAAACAGGAGGAACAGATTCAGTAGGTCATAACTTTCACAGAGATATGTTACATGGCACATGTAGCATAAAACATATTCCAGTTACATCATATATACATTTATAAGCCTCTCCCCATAAAGCTTTACGGGGTACACCATCACAGCATTTACCAAGTTACTTGAGAGACCTGTGTGGTTTTGTACCATCCTCTGCAGCCAGGAATGTGCTTACTTGGTGTTAGCTAATACGTAGTGTGGTGGTGTTTTGCCAAGGCCAGGCCTACTCTGGTTCACAGCCTTTGATTCACACTGTTAGTTATGTCTAACTATAGTGCTCCTGCAAGGCCTACACTATATACAAGCCATAGTCTCCCTTATCTTGATCTTCATACAAACCTTCCATTGACATCAGTGGGAGATCCACTGTGAACTGGGGGAGTACAGGTTTCTCTGTTTATACCCCAACCCATGGACCATCATTCAAAATGGAGGTAAGCCCTCTCCATTGAGTGAATTTGATACATAGGCATGAAGCCCAGTCATGTAGTTCTCACTCATTTCCCATTGAAATCACAGGGACTGCTCACGAGAGTAAGGACTGCAGGACTGGACCCTAAATCTATAGATATGGGCCCGAACCTGCACACCAAACCAAAAACACCTCTGCAGTTCAGATCCAGATTAGAGCTTTACACCTGGCACTCCAAAGTCTCCTACCTGCTTGCCCTGAGCTTTGAGGAATTTGGATTCAGAGTTTGCAGATTGGGCTGATCTCTGATGAACTCTCATTCTTCCAGTAGATTCAAGGTCAGTCACGACCACCGCTCCTTTCTTTATAGCTAGTTGGGAGGGAGGGGATGGCCACCCCGAATAGTATTCTGTTGTAACACAGGGTTATGGTATGGGAAAAGCTGAGAACCATCGCTCACGGCTATTGGTTACGTGCCTTGCAGTGCATTCTTGTGCCCAGGTGGGGAAGGTGAAAGTACATGACAGTCCCCTCGACTCACCGAAGGGGATATTGGAAGGAAGGGAGAGAAAACAGCTATTTAAAAACAACTGGAAAAGCCCTAACCTCTTGAGCATCATTTTCTGCCTCTGCTAAAGTAACAGATGACGTTAATCAGGGACTGCAGAGTGCTGCAGCGCACTCCTACCCACCTGATTTATGAGATGCTTCATGTTTGTTTGTCTTCCCTCCACACTGTTGTTGTTTCAGTTCTTTGCATTTAAAGGCACCACGTCAGTGACATGAATTAGGTCTCCCCCTTCCCCCTGTCTCATCAGGCTGTTTCTGCGTGCACTGCCGCAAACTGTAGGATTATGTCTCTCCTAAGGTAGGTCTAGGGTTCTAAGGCAACAGCTACCAAAAAAAAAAATGACCAGTGCCCTTCCCCCATGCCCAGGTGAGTGGGGAGGAGCAGTAAGGAAGGAAATGGTGAGGACTAGTCGGTGCCTTCAGCAGCTGTAGGTCCTGGAGGAGCTGACTGCTTAGAGACAGTGTCTGTGCAACCCTCAGTTTTTGTGACTGGCCCTTGGTCCAGTGGAATTGGGTACTAGACTGAGAGAATTGGGGTGAAATCCTGGCCTCATTGAGTCAATGGGAGTTTTGTTATTTACTTCAGTAGAGCCAGGACTTCACCCCAGGTTCTCGTTCCCAATTCTGCTACTGACTCACTGCGTGACCTTAGGCCAGGCCCTTCACCTCTTCTGGGCTGCAGATTCCCCATCTGCAACATGGGCTACTAATTATTACATAGCTTTGTAAGCCCCTGAGATCTGTGGATAAAAAATACTCCATCTAGGGATAAACATGATCACTTCAGCGAGGGGTGCATTAGAAGTGCTTAAAAGAGAGTGGGAAAATTTGAGTTTATGCCTTTTTTTTTTTCTCTTTATAATGGGCAAAGGTCTGATTATTTTTAAAAAAGGTTGGCTCTTTTGTGGCTTTTGTTGACATTAGGAATTCATGTCTTGTCTAATCTGGAAGACTCTGGTGGTAGAGAAACACATCTATGGAATCACAAGAGACTGAAAGCAATTGAGAGGTGAAGGGAATTGTAGTCTGAGTGTTTACAGTTGTTTTTTTGTTGGCACGCTCTCTTATTTTAACTCCAGCCTCTAATGAACACAGCGGAGAAAGGATGTCTCCTGAAGTTTCCTCTTCTCCTCTGGCCACAAGAGGACCAGGGAGAGAGAATTCAGAGCTCAGCAGGGTCCTGCGACAACACCTTGAGGCACTTGGTTTCTATGGTGATGAGTGGTATAAGGACCTAGATAAAGGCTCCCTCCCATCACTGGTCTGGCTCTAGGCTTTGTTTGTGATGTCTATGGCAAAGATTGCTGAACATGCAGGATATGAACCCCGCCACCACTGCGAGATGTATTTTGGGAACAGGGCAAAACAGATAGGCAGCTAGCCAGCCCTTGCCTGCTACCTGACCCATCGGAATGTGCTCCCGGACAGCATGTCTCTTCTGTGCTAGCTGCCTATTGTTTCCCTATGGCTGGGTTAGATGAGCTAATCCCAGAGGAGAAGGCAGAGAGGACTCAGCCATGGAACGCAGCTCTCCTCTCATGCGGAATGACATGCCAAGGCAGTGTGGTCTAGTGATTGGAGCAAGGTGCTGGGGTCAAGAGCCTTGGCTTCTGCTCTCAACTCTGCCAGTGGATGTAGGACAAATCACTTAGACAGCCTGAGACCCAGAGAGGTTCTCTCCAGAATGGTATACCTGCTTTGCAGGTGTATTGTGAGGGCAAATCCATTCATATACATTAGGTGTCTTGAGACCATGGGTGCAAGGCACTATAGAATTATATTATTACTACTTCTTCTAGTGCTCGTTTTAATATTTATTCTTTATTGCAAAGACCCTGGTGTTGGGAAAGGTGGTAACTCTAGGTTGAACTGCATTCAGCAGGCTTGAATGCAATGCGTTCATTTGGTCTTGGATTACCACTTGAACAGTTACCCTGAACTTCCAGCCAGGTCATGAGATGAAGCAGAAAATGGCGTGAAAGTACTGTCATATTGTAGCTAACCTCAGTGGTACTTGTGAAGCGACCTTTGAATTTGAAAAGCTCTGATCCCTGAAATCCAGACTCTGGGCTCGGCCTTTTGTTATTCATGAGAATAGCACTTCTCAGAATCATCCCCCACAATCTGAGGGGAGAGCTAGTCTGATTATTTTGGGGGCTCTTTTGGGTCCCTAATGATTGATTAACCAGGTTAATTTGGTTCATATTGAGAGGTTTTTCAAGAACAATTCTTGAATTCTCCAAAATGGAGCCAGGCTAGTCATGTAAAAAGTTTAATCTAGTTTATGAGGGTCCTTTAAATTCTCATGTAAGTCAGTGGTTATTCTTTTGCCGGAACACCTCCTGTCCCAGCTAGTAACTACTGCTTCAGCGACATGTGTCAAGGAAGTGGAATGTGTCAGAACACAGGAAGGAGAATAGAGTGAAGATTCATTGTTCTAATGTATGAATAAAATCAAACAGATGCGATTCCAATTTCTATGGCTGGAGGCATCTCCACTCAGAGACAAAGGCTCAAGGCTTCATAATAGCCACTGAGTAATGGACAGGTATAGCAGTAGCTCCACAGTTAGCACTAATGTATTTGCCAATAAAATGAGAGATATTGGCATTTTTAGACCAAATTATTAATGAAGGCCCTTCTCAAAACAGCTGGAAGAAATATCTGCATTTTCCCAGTGTCTAAACCTCCATTCGTTACTGTTTCACCTAGAAAGCAAGAAAGGACTTCCTATTAAGGGCCAAATTCTTGTATTTGCAGCTCTCTTCCCCGGTGGAAGCCAGAATTTGGCCCACTGAGCTCAGGCCGTGGATTTAGGATTAAGCAGCCTTGCAAAATGCTACTTGCCCACAGCAAGTAATTGGGGGGGGTGGGGTTGGGGTTTTTTTGCAATGGGCACGTAACATATGCATATCCACATTATCTTCAGTCGCTGAAGCAAAAGGAAAGTGAGTAGATTTTGCACCTGGACTGGTAAATTTTCAAGGCTGGAATAAAAACTCACTTGCTGAGTCCAGGGATCCTATCAGAAGGAATATCCCATAATCTCCACATATCGGAGAAAATGCTGCTCGAAATCCAAAGACTGGTGTGGGGTGCTGATGTGCCAGGGTATATTTTCTTTGTGCTGTGGAGAGTTAGATGCCCTTGCAGTGTGATGAGACTCAGTCTATACACTAATAATGTGCTTTAATTGGCAAACCCTCTTTAAACTAAGAAACACTAACCAAGATCTGGGATTGAGCTGTGGAGTTTTAAAAAGATTGTCACGTTTTTTCCTCCTCCCTTTCTCCTGAATTCCTTCTTTCTGACTCCACTTCCACCTCCCACATCTCTTCCGTAGTCCTATTGTAAAGTAACAGTGTTACCATGATTCCAAATGGCTGGAAGTGCTGATGGACGGGCCATCCCAAAGTGCCAGCCTCCCTTGTGAAAGCTAGCCTCGCTCGCTTGCTGACAGATGTTGAGCAAACAAAGTATAGGCCCTGGGAGAGGCACTTCCACACTCCAGCAGATTGTCACTGAAGCCTCATTAAGCTGTCATAACTTCTCTCCCTTTTCCTTTCCCATCACAGCTGATTACCAGGGTAATTGTGAAAACAGAAGCTGTCTCTTTTATGAGCCTGTTCCATTTGACAGGGTGCAGGAGACAATCAGAGACCAAGTGCTGGGGAATTCGAATGGGAAGAGAGGGAAAGTAGCTCTAAGTAGTTCTTTTCATTTTGGTTTGTACCAGATTTGTTTTCCCCTGAGCTTTGCCCAGTAATTTACCCACATACAGAGCTACAGACAGGGTCCCAAATGCCCTGCAGGAAGCTGGGCATATGTTCTGCAACAAGTTCCTCTGGTTTCAGCAGCTCTCTAATGCATTGGACTGGAAATCCAGTGGCCGCTTTTATGAGGCTAAATAATCAGTACAGTATCCCCAGTGTTATTTGTTTGGACTTTACATTTAATACAGGGGAGTCGCATCTTACGCAGGGGTTAGGTTCTAAAGTCAGCGCGTAAGGTGAAAATAGTCAAACGCATATAGTCAAACGCTCATTGAGTGGAATGATGGGCGGAATTGCCCACACTGCAGGTACAGTATTTAAATTGTTATTTTTCTCTTCTTTTTTTTTGCCGAGCGCGTATAGTTGAATTTGCGTACGTTAAATGTGCGTATAATGCGACTCCACTGTATAGTTTATTGACCTGAAAATATCAGCGTGATGCTTGGCCACGGCTATAAATGGATCCTGCTTTGTGAACCCAGCCCCATTTTGGGGTTGGTAGTAACTCCTCAAACCAAGGCCAGATTGTCTTAGTTTCAGTTTTTGCTATGCAAGTTTCACAGAGAGCTAGTTAGCTAGCATATCCCCCATCTCTACCTCTGGGGCTTGAGTTTCCTCCATGTCCACCTCGAATTGGAGTGAAGTGGCTTTAAATATGCACAGAGCAGCCCTTTCTAAACTACCAAGCTGCAACACGGCTCTCAAAACAGACAAGACAGCTCAGCCATGGAATCCTAAACGGGAATGCCCCTGTGGTCCTTCCAGTCAGGGCCAGCACTTCCACTAGGTGACCCTAGGCAGTCGCCTAGGGCGCCATGATTTGGGGGGCGGCATTTCGGCGGTGACTCCTTCTTCCCTCTTCGGTCCACAGCGGCATTTCGGCGGCGGCAACTCCTCATCTCGGCGGCATTTCGGCAGCGACTCTTCCGCTGCGGCGTCAGGGTTTTTTTTTTTCCCCCCTCTTCGCCGCCTAGGGCAGCAAAAAAGCTTGTGCCGGGCCTGCTTCCAGTGACCTTCTTTGAGTAACCCCTGTGATGAAGTGAAAGAGCTGAACTCATCACATGATCACAGTGACTTGCTTTTGAGCAGGGTATGATGTTGAGCGTGGGAGAGCAGTACTGATACAGTACTCCTGCCTCCACTAGCACGACTTCCTGTTACTGATTAAGGACTGAACTTCAGCCACTGCTCCTATGGGGTCCCTCTGGGAATGGGCTTTCACACTTTGTACATGACCTTGACTGGTTTGGAATGCAGCAGTTTTATCCTTCACTGGGGCTTTCTGGCATTGTGCATTTACAGCGAGACCTGATTTACTGTAGCTTTTCTAGGTAAAAGATGTCTTGAGGGAGAGCAGGTGGCTTTGCTGCCTTTGGTGTTTTCTGCCATGAGGCAGTGTTAGTTTGTGTCCAGGGCTCCATGCTAGCACTATTGCATCCCCTGGCCACTCCCAATCCCCAGAAAGTGCTGTGCCCCATTTTAGCTGCACTATCCCTTTCATAACCCTATCTCACTCCTCAGCAGATGCCTCTAGGGCCCAACCCCTGGATTCACATTGACATGGACCCAGCGACTCTTGCCCCGTGTTAGAATGGAATATATATTCTAGAATAAGTGAAGGCAAACTGCAGCTAGAGCACAATTTGCTGCATCTCAGAGACAGAGGCAGAATACTGGGCTCATGGTGCAGTTCCTGGGCTCTTCTGGAGGAGGAGTTGGGCTCCAAAACTTCCAGCCACAGAGCTGCATCCAGGAGTCCCTGTGAGCGTGGCGAACCCAACAGTCCGTAACCCAGACTGACGGCTTCTTTCTTACGAGAAGACAAGCCTACAGGTACGACCAAATCTGCCTGCTGTTCCTACGTGTCTGTAAAGCACTTTTCACAGCTATAGATGCTATATGAAGAATGCCATCAGGGCAGGGGAATCCCCTCAAAGATGTAAAACTCAGCCCCGTGTGCGAATTTCGGTGCTGTAAAATCATAGAATCTCAGGATTGGAAGGGACCTCAGGAGGTCATCTAGTCCAACCCCCTGCTCAAAGCAGGACCAACCCCAACTAGATCATCCCAGCCAGGCCTTTGTCAAGCCTGACCTTAAAAACCTCTAAGGAAGGAGATTCCATCACCTCCCTAGGCAACCCATTCCAGTGCTTTACCACTCTACTAGTGACAAAGGTTTTCCTAATATCCAACCTAAACCTCCCCCTCTGCAACTTGAGACCATTACTCCTTGTTCTGTCATCTTCTACCACTGAGAACAGTCTAGATCCATCCTCTTTGGAACCCCCTTTCAGGTAGTTGAAAGCAGCTATCAAATCCCCCCTCATTCGTCTCTTCTGCAGGCTAAACAATCCCAGTTCCCTCAGCCTCTCCTCATAAGTCATATGCTCCAGCCCCCTAATCATTTTTGTCACCCTCCGCTGGACTCTTTCCAGTTTATCCACATCCTTCTTGTAGTGTGGGGCCCAAAACTGGACACAGTACTCCAAATGAGGCCTCATCAGTGCCGAATAGAGGGGAATGATCACGTCCCTCGATCTGCTGAAAATGCCCCTACTTATACAACCCAAAATGCCGTTAGCCTTCTTGGCAACAAGGGCACACTGTTGACTCATATTCAGCTTTTCGTCCACTGTAACCCCTAGGTCCTTTTTTGCAGAACTGCTGCCCAGCCATTTGATCCCTAGTCTGTAGCAGTGCATGAGATTCTTCCGTCCTAAGTACAGGACTCTGCACTTGTCCTTGTTGAACCCCATCATATTTCTTTTGGTCCAATCCTCTAATTTGTCTAGGTCCCTCTGTATCCTATCCCTACCCTCCAGCGTATCAACCACTCTTCCCAGTTTAGTGTCATCTGCAGACTTGCTAAGGGTGCAGTCCACACCATCCTCCAGATCGTTAATGAAAATATTGAACAAAACCGGCCCCAGCACCGACCCTTGGGGCACTCCACTTGATACCGGCTGCCAACTAGACGTGGAGCCATTGATCACTACCCGTTGAGCCTGACCATCTAGCCAGTTTTCTATCCACCTTACAGTCCATTCATCCAGCCCATACTTCTTTAACTTGCTGGCAAGAATACTGTGGGAGACTGTATCAAAAGCTTTGCTAACGTCAAGAAATAGCACATCCACTGCTTTCCCCTCATCCACAGAGCCAGTTATCTCATCATAGAAACCCTAGCGCCTGCTTTTCTTTTAATATTGCAGGCTGTTTTCTACTCTGTCCGTTCTTAAGGGAAGTCTCTTAGCTAGACAGGTGCTATAAAAATGAAACAGGCTTGTTTTCTTTAAACCCAATGTCTGTCTGATGTAAATAGGCAAACAAACGTTCCAGCCTCTCTTGACAAATAATAGCACTGTCATCTGTCCCCCGTACTGTCCAGGCTGTCCGCTATCTCCCTGCAGCCCACATTGATTCCCCCCCTTGGCCAGAAGCACGTCAAGCTGTGAGAACAATGGAAAAAAACACACTTGTGGAGGAGGGAGGCACCAGCCCAAGCCCAAACGCCTCCACCGCAATTAAAGATCCCTGCAGCCCGAGCCCTGCAAGCCCGAGTCAGCTGGCCCAGCCGAGGCAGGAGCTGGTGTTTAATTGCAGTGTAGACATACCCTTGTCTGCCTTAGCCCAATCCTAGTGTGTGGCCCTGCTCAGGCAGGAACTCTACATGCTCTTGAGCTACCGGCCAAAGGGCTACTGGTCCAGTTGCAGGTGGGGAGGCAGCTAGTGGATCCACAACAGCAAAGCTCAGCCTAGACTCTGAACCCTTGTAAAAGGGCTGGGCGTAAACACCTTTCCCCCCCATCCCGCAAACTCTCTACTTGATCCATTCTGCTGATACTTGCTCTTTTGGAGCTTCTGGCTGCTGCTCTGTGTCCAGCTTGCACAAGGCCTTTTTTTCTGATCCCTGTACTCTTGCCTTGGGGGATGGACAACTCTTCAGCTGGACTCCCCTGAGCAGGAATCCAGGACTTGCAAGGGACTGGTGGGAAGTGACTTGCCCTTTTCTCTCTCAGAACATACCAGCTGGATCCAGCCCTTCCTCTACTACCCTCAGCACCTTTGTCATTCCTGGGATAGCCTGGCAAGCCACCACAATGCTACCAGAGCCTGGTAGGTAGCTCCCTTTCATAAGCAAGGGAAATGCAGACTCTTGAGCTGCTTCCTTTATCTTCCGTGGTGGATTCTGTTGATCTGGTACCTGGCAGCCCCTGCAAAGTGCTGGGTGCAGCTTTGGGTGGGGAAATCCTGTTCATCTCTTCTTCTGTGGCCAACTTCTAGCCAAGTGCCTGCAGCCCAGGAATCTTTGTGGATTTTCAGCCTACATGCCGATCGCTTATGAGGCACAGACGAGGCTGGCGGTTGGAAGGTGGCCTTCCCATTATGAAACTGGCAAGTATATGATGAGGAATGTCAAGGGCAAGGGAGAAAAGACCGCTTCCTTTGCCTGGCTTTATATATGGGGCCTCAATGCGTAAAGCAGTTCTCTTCCATAATGGGCTTGGAGAGCTTATATGAAATGTTATATTCAAGGAGGAATTGG
The DNA here is from genome assembly GCA_037349315.1 of Chelydra serpentina. Classification (NCBI taxonomy): domain Eukaryota; kingdom Metazoa; phylum Chordata; order Testudines; family Chelydridae; genus Chelydra; species Chelydra serpentina. Next base: position 22,541,920 of record JBAIAC010000004.1, on the reverse strand, counting down.
AAACTACCTATGCAGGAATCTTGCCACCAAGGAACTTAAGTAACATTTGTTCCTGCCTCTGGGGAAATAGTTTATGCTTTCTGCTCACAGCGAATAGAAATGCCTTGTCAACCTTGAGCAACAAATACATCACACACAGCCCAAGGACTCGGCCCGTCAAGGTTTGACTTACATTATCCAGTCAGGTGCTTCTCAGAGCATTGCCTCGTGGAATTTTTTTCCCGTGATCTCGTGACCTATAATGAGGCTGGAAGAAGTTGATGAGATACATGCAAATGTGGATAAAAGAACCAGGCTGCATGGTCAAATTGTTTAGGAAATTACAAAGAAAGTTCTCTACTGAAGGAACTGAAAGCAACTTCATCAGCAAAACAACTGCCTGTCGTTTCAGGGATTCGCACGTCGTCTTATGAGCACGAGAAAGACGCGCAGAGAGAGAAGAGACTGCAGCCGTAAAGATCTTGTTTTCTGTGCCCTTCTTGTTAGCTTTGTCCAAAGCATCGGTGCAGTTTTGTTGATCACAGCAGTGGAAAATAACACAATGAGAGATGAAACACAAATCCTTACAGAGGCCCACCTAATATCTGTCTCCTGAGAAGCAGAACAACTTCCTAAAGTTTTGGGAGGTTAATTGTTAAAACAGACTTACACTGTTGCCTTTGCTTAGAAAAACATGAAACTATGGAATAGAGGCAGATTCTTATACCCTTCCTCACGCTGAATAGCAGCTCGCTCAATATGTCCATGGATGCAGAAATTACTGGCTGAGGTTCTTTGGCCTGTGTCATGCAAGAGGTCAGACTAGATCAGGGCAGGCAAACTTTTTTGCCTGAGGGCCACATCGGGTTTCTGAAATTGTATGGAGGGGCGGTTAGGGGAGGCTGTGCCTCCCCAAACAGCCAGGCATGGCCTGGCTCCCACCCCCATCTGACCCTCCCTGCTTCTTGCCCCCTGATGGCCCCCCAAGACTCCTGCCCCATCCAACCCCCCCTGTCCCCTGACGGTCCCCCAGGACTCCTGCCCCATCCACCCACCCACCCCGCTCCCTATCCCCTGACTGCCCCAAGACCCCCCACCTCTGACTGCCCCCCGCCGCCCCATCCAAACCCTCCTCTCATTCCTGACGGCCCCCCTGGGATACCTGCCCCATCCAACCATCCCCTCTCCCTGTCCCCTGACCAGCCCCAGAACCCCTGCCCCGACTGCCCCCCACTACTCCATCCAACCCCCCCTGTCCTTCCTGACTGCCCCCCTGGGACTCCTGCCCCCATTCAACCCCCCTATTCCCTGCCCTCTGACTACCCCCCCACTGAACTCCCCTGCCCTCTATCCAACCCTCCCTGCTCCCTACCCCCTTACCGCACTGCCTGGAGCACCGGTGGCTGGCGACGCTATAGCCGCACCGGCCAGAGCACCAGGACAGACAGCCGCGCCGCCCAGCTGGAGCCAGCCATCCTACCGCGCAGCACAGAGCCAGCAGCGCAGTGAGCTGAGCCTGCGGGGGAGGGGGAACAGCAGGGGAGGGGCCGGGGTCTAGACTCCCGGGCCAGGAGCTCAGGGGCCAGGCAGGAGGGTCCCGGGGGCCGTAGTTTGCCCAGCCTCTGGACTAGAGGATCATGATGGTCCCTTCTGGGCTCTGAATCTATTATTTCAGTGGGGCTAAGTGTGGAAGAAGCTATACTGCTTAATGTGAGTAATGGAACCAGAATTTGGACCATAGTTAGTTATTTATGTAGGGCCAGTAAAGACCAGGACATGGTCCCTACCTCAAAGGGCTTGCCATTTAATTGTAGACATGATGCTATGTGTAAGAGTAAGGAGTGAGGAAGGACAAGGATAACAACAATAAGATCATACGGTTAGTTGCTTGCAGACTTGTGTTTTCTATTGTAGAAATGGCAGAATAAACTCTAGGAATGGTGCTGAGAATCTATGGTCCTTTGGTCAAATGCAGAGGCATGAGCGGTATTATTATCTAGCTTTTATTATGGCCTGTCTAAAACCAGACAGATTGAATAGGTTAAAGAGCTTCCTGTTCCTAGGCCCCGGTGCCATTTTTGGAGCTGTCATAAATATAAAGGGAAAGGGTTAAGAAGCTCTGATACACTATTATAAAATCCTCTTACCTGTAAAGGGTTAAGACTCAGGTAACCTGGCTGGCACCTGACTAATAAGGGGACAAGATACTTTCAAATCTTGGGAGTGGGGAAGGTTTTGTGTGTGGCTCTTTGTCTGAGCAGAGTGATCTTGGAGACAGAAAGGACCTGCAGAAAAATCAGTCTTCTCCGAACCAACCCCCCCTGTCTAAAGTAAGTTAATCAGCATTGCGAATAGGTTTTGTTTGTTTTGCTTGGTGAACTTTCCCTGGGTTAGAGGGAGGGGTTATTCCTGTTTTTCTGTAACATTAAAGTTTTGTCCAGAGGGGGAATCCCTCTGAGTTTGGAAATTGAGTACCCTGTAAAATAGTTATCATTCTGATTTTACAGAGATGATTTTTACCTTCTTTGTTTTAATCAAATCCTTCTTTTAAGAAGCTGACTGTTTTCTATGGTTCTAAGACCCCGGGGGTGGGTTTTTAGATCACTGTGTAACCAATTGGTTAGGAGGTTATTCTCAAGCTACCCAGGAAAGGGGGTGTACAGGCTTGAGAGGGTATTTTGCGGGGAAGGGGAACTTCAAGTGGTTCCTTTCCCGGGTTCCTGTTCAAAAAACTTGATGGTGACAGTGAGAGAAGCATTTCTCAGGGTGTAGGGAATTTTGTACCTTGGGGGTTTTAACCTAAGCTGGTAGAAATAAGCTTAGGAGATCTTTCATGCGGGTCCCCATGTCTGTACCCTAGAGTTCAGAGTGGGGAAGGAAACCTGACAGGAGCAATGGCAGGAAAACACCAGCTTCCTAGCTTTTAGGAGTGATGGAGGATAGAAATGGATGGGAGAATCGGGCACAGCAATGCAATAGTGACAGAACCAAGCAAACACATTATCTGCATTCAGGTCCCTTCTAGAGATTTGCTTCTTCTGTGATTCCCACAAGAAGTGAACCAACACCTGCACACACCCCCAAACACACACACATTATTCTCCCAACACCTTGCCCTCTTGACACCTGTCATTTTGGCACATTTTCTTTCAGGCTGGAGGTTCTTGCGTAACCTCCTCTGAAGCCACCACCCATGTAATTCTGGGGACTAGTGTGAGGTCCTCGTAGATTCTATGCTTGAACATCCAGTTTGCTAAGGTGGGGAAAAAAACATGCTACAAGTTTGGATCCAATCCCGTTGCTTGCAGACCTGGCCATAGTGATCCACACATTTGTAACCTCTAGGCTAGACTATTGCAATTCTCTTTATCTAGGAAAAGTAGCAAGAGAACCCCATGATCTCAGGAAGCTACAGCTTGTTCAGAAAGGTGCAGCACCTTCCAATACAAGTCACCAGGAACCTATCATCCTGATACATCACTCTGCTCTGTGGCTGCATTGAAAACAGAGTCGAGATCAAGGTCACTGTCCTGATACTCCTGTTGGTAAATTGTATAGTCAGTTGCTTGACCACATTTAGGTTCATTATGAAATATATTCAAGAGACCAAATAACCCATATCAGTCAGGTTTATTGCTCAAAGTCAATAGTAGCATAGTACAGGAAGAAAGGCTCAATACAATACCCGTTTCCGGGAAGCCATCTTGTGCAGTGTTGTTAAATTCACCTTACACAAAAGGTGTGCTCCCTTCCTTGTCATTGTCTTGGATACTAGCATTCCAGGCAGGGCCAGTGCAAGGAAGTTTCGCAACGCCACCCCCCACCCCCCACCCCCGCACCTCCGCCCACGGAAGCTGAGCGTGGAGCCGGGAGGCAGGGGGGCGGCTCGCCGCGGCTGCCTCCCGGCTCCACAGGGGGCGGCTCGCCACGGCTGCCTCCCGGCTCCAAGCTCAGCGGCTGAGCGTGGGGCAGGGAGGCGGCTCACTGTCATTGAGTCTAAAAAAACCCAAAACAAATCATAAGCCTGCTTCTTGATGGCATTGGGGGAAGAGAGAGAGAGAACCTCATCGTCTTCGGTGTTTGCATAGCAATGCATATAGCAGTGAGGTTTGTATAAGTATTCAAGGGATGAATGGATAGATAGCAGGGGACTTGGCATGTATGATCTGCTTTAGGCTAAGAAATAAGAGTCTTATTGATGGCAAAGTTTGCAGAGTGCCCCTCACCAAACTCTCTAGTTGGTGAGCACAGAATTAAGAATTCATTAGCGTTTAGTCCTTAGTAGCCTCTGCTCCTGCCATCCTTTGTTTGCTGCTTAAACTTGGAATTGTTTTAAGCCCCATGCCATTCCCATATTCTGTGGGCTCCTGCTGTTGTGACAAGGCTTCTTCAAGCAGCCGGGGTTTGCAGCATGCCCTGGAAATGGACAGGCTTGGGCTCGTTCCATGAGTGCTCAGCTCACTTCTACCTCCCGACCGTGCCTTGGGATTGCTAGCACTTAATCAGACTTGCCCAGTGGTGCATGAGCTCTGGTCTGTACAGATGTTTCTTGTAGCTAGGTGAAGACCTTAAAACCAATGTTCAGAAGTGCTCATACACTTATTTTTTGCATGTGATTTGTACCCAAGTTGGGAATTCACACAGCTTTGCCCACCCACACGGCATCAGGTGTTTTGCACATGTGCAAAAGTTCATTAAGAGCCCTGAGCATGGACTTTAAAAATGTGCACCTGAAACTAGCCTCATTTATTTGCAATCAGTATAATTGCCCAGTTCTCATGCACTAAACCAGTCCTGCAGTGTTGCAGCTGCAACTCCAAAACAGCCCATTTAAAAAAAAAATGTGTTTAATATTAGTGGTTGTAAACCCCCTTTATTTTTTTTATTTTTTATTTTGCTACTCATACCTACATTTCTGTCCTAAGGTGCCTGAATTCCTTTAAGTCTGTCTTCTGCTCTTTGGAAGGAGGGCTGAGAAATTCAAAAACAGTCTCCCAAAACTTAACTTTTAACAGCCAGCAAAGATGAAAATTACTCATGCAAACTGGAAAGGCGCCTTTACATAAAGAGAGTTACAAGAGCAGATAGTCCCAATAAATACACATTTGAATGTGCCCTAGAGGAAGGGGAATATATTGGAGTCCAAAACTAGAAGGTCAAGCAATAAAGCTGCATTTTACTGGAATGGGGAAAAAAACAATCTGCTCAGCATATCCATTGGATGGAGGTAGGGAATTTGGATGCTGGCATCCATCTGTTCAAGCCTCCCCAGCCAGGTTAAACCAAAATCCCACATACTATATACTACAGCTTTGCTTTACAATAAAGGTAGCTAAACTCTGGGTGGTTAACTCCTTAGGCACTGAATATTTTCCTCGGGTTTCAGATGGACTTCAGGAGAGCATGCTCTGGCAGAGCATGCCAGAGAGGAGCAAATAGTAGGCAGGGTGAGATTCCTGGAAGGAGCCTGTCATAACTCACCCTGCCTTTCCCCTGCTGGAAAACACTCAGTCCTAATGTGACTCTGTGTTGCTGGTTCCCAACCCTTCCTCAGACACAAGTGGGGAGGTGGGAGTCCGGAATGGCGGTATGAGAGCTGGTAACATGCCAGCTGGACCGACCTGAGGCTTCTCTTCTAACTCGAAGCTGCTGCAGGTGCTCTCTCCCTGGCTGTTCTTGATTGTTGTCATAAATTTAAGAGTGTTGAAATATAATAGAGCAGATCCTCAAAATCTTTACACTGCTCATTTGGCAGCTGCTTTTCTCAGAGGCATCCTGCACCTGCAGATAATAAGCAAGTCATGGATATCTCACCTTGGGCATGCGAGATCACAGCAGCTCTCACAGGGTAAGCAGAATAGAGCCGGTCAGGCAATGAAGATTTTTTTTCCTCAGAAATTCTGACAAACACAAATAAACTAATTTTGTGTTGAAAATGCCCTCAGAATTGTGACCAAGCTTGGGATGGACCTGGTTAAACAAAGCCACAAACGTATTAGTAGGAAGGAGCAGGAAACATTAATGGTGAGATTTTCAAAGCAGCGCCAGTAAACTAGGTGTCTAACTCTCATTTAATTTCAGTGGGATTGGAGTACTTAAATCCCTTAAAATCCTCTGAAAGTCTCAGCATAGCAGCTGCCCTTGAAAAATCATTCCAATGGCACCAACTATCGCAATTTTATTGCAAGTCTTGCAATATTGGATGTTGTATGTAAAGCCCCAGTTCCTGGAATCCTGCGAGTGTGTGAGAATCTCAGCTATCATTATTGTTCTTGAGTTTCTAGCCCTCATGGTTACAGAGAAAAAGCTTTAAAATGTGACCTGAGAGTGCCCGAAATCTCACAAACCAGAAGGCAAAGAAAAAGAAAACATTGTTTAAAATCTCATGATTTGGGGGTGGGCAACAGACTCAGGATTTTTGAACATTTGGGGTTGGCAATATTGATTCCATTCTGAACCTTCAAAAATACCTTGATGAAAAAAGATTCAGCGTTCCATCGCTATCCATACTTGAAGGGACATTGAAAGCAAAATTAAATATTTATGGAGCCTCATACTCTCTTTGCACTGTCCTCAGGAAATGTTTGTTAAAGATGAAAATAGATGGAAGGAGATCTGATCAAGCACTGCCTGTTGGACACTCACCAGATTGCTGAATTGCACATGTCAGCTTGCTGGGGCTGGGCAGAGTTCTGGCACTGTCCCTGGTTTTGGGCCTCTAGGCACACAATCCAGGAGCAGACCTCATGTCTAATACCCCTCTTCGCAGTGGGAAACCCACGGTCCAGTACTCTAGTGCCATCTCCCTCAAGCCTCATTAGCAGCTCTTGCGCGTTCCCCAGAATCCCACCAACAGTGTGAGACTTCTGGTTTAGAGTTTACCTCTTCAAGGCTATGTGACCGTGAAAGCTGACAGACAGACTTTGCCCAGGATTCTAGAACCCAATTGCTCTTTACCCAGGTAGCACAGGAAATATATAGATATATGCAAAATAATAAATACACCTATACCCATTTCCTTGCCTCAGTTTCCTCACCACTCAGGAGAGTTCTTCGGGAGTTGGCCAGAATCCTCTCAGGAAGTGAGGATCCTTCCTCATCCCTTCTGCACATGGCTTCTCTTCCAGAATATGGAATAAATCAGTCAGCCAATCAATCCCACTCTCTCACAAATGGCTGCCGAGAGACCCTCTCTTTTATAACCTGTAGCCCAATGTTTCTCAGCCTGGGGGTCCTGACCCAAAAGGGAGTCACAAGACTATTGTGGGAGGGGTTGCGAGAGCGGCGGCTGCTGGCCGGGTGCCCAGCTCTGAAGGCAGCGCCGCCGCCAGCAGCAATGCAGAAGTAAGGGTGGCATGGGATGGAGGGGGGTCATCACAGCCTGAAATATTTTCAAATGGGGTCCCAGCAGCCCCTTTGTCAAGGGACTCCCTGATCAGCCCCGTCTAGGGTGACCAGACAGCAAATGTGAAAAATCGAGACGGGGTGGGAGGTAATAGGAGCCTATATAAGAAAAAGACCCAAAAATCGGGACTGTCCCTATAAAATCGGGACATCTGGTCACCCTAGCTCCATCATGTGATCAGAATCCTCTACAAGCTAATCTATTACTTCGTTACTAACACACCTGGGTAGACTGATCCTTCTGGATAGGAGCCAGTTCCATTTCAATGGGAGAGCACTTAAGCTAACAACCCTTTGTTATTGTTTGACTACCCTTTGGAATTCCAGTTCAACATGGAAGTAAAAGGACAACAGAGAAGATAAAGAAACTGCACATTCAAAATGGAGGCTGCAGTCTGGCTCAAATACTCATAACCAACCCCTCAGTCTCAAACAGAATTCATAAGCTGTACATAGACAATTTCCCCTTATCATCATACACATCTGCCTGCTATTGGAGAGGAATGTGTGTGGTAGGAAAAGATTTATGTGCCTGACAACACAGAAAAGAAATTGTTCAGGAGTAATTAAGCCTCGTGATAATATGATCCCATAGTCATAGAGACCTTCCCACCATTGTGATGTTTGAAGTGCTGGGCGAGAACATCATTTTTACTAACCAATTAATATTAATTCAGAGGTCAAACTGGTTTTAATGGAAATAGCTTGCAATTTTTAGAGCAAAATACCAGGCATACCTAGTTAAAGATTTGCTAATCCCATTGTTTGTGTAGTATTTGAAGTTGCATTGTGCCAAGAGGAGACCTACCATACAGTCCAATTGTGATATTTTTCTTCAGCTCTGGTGGATGTCAGCACATGTTAAAGGTTATGTGGCATTTTACTGCTCATCACTTTTTCCCTTGCAAGTGCAAAACCACTCACTTGGCAGATAATCAATAAGAGAATTATATTAGCCAGAGACTTGCCATGTTATTCATTCCTTGAACATATTCCATGGAAACCCAGACTACCCCTTTTAGCCTCCAAGTTTTAATGGAGGAGAGAGATTTGGGAAGCTTCATATTTAGGGGGGGTGAGGCATTGGTCAGTGGTCAGTGTTTTGGAGGAATTATGATATTGGATGTTTCCTCCATAGCTTCCAGAATTCATGATGTGAAAAGATTAAAAGTGCATGGAACTTGTAACTGCTCCACCCCCAAAATATACTGTGCAACTCACAAATAATTGGCAGCAGATTGGTGGCCTCTAGGAAGGGAATTAAAAAGATTAGTGAGGTATTTCAGTTGAAACCACATGGTCTCGGACCCTTTGAAACCATATAGGGCAAGGAAAAGAATGTGTTAGAAATGGGTGTCAAGCTCTTTCCTTGTATGTGCTTCACTCTATGTTTACACAATGTATTTCCCCATTGTTGTTCTGGTTTGTCCCATTATGCTGTAATTATACAAACCATTTTATAAGCGGTATGAAAACTAGTTTCATCCAGCTAAATATTTTAGGCAAGTCTAAGGCCGTTCCGTTGAAATTCAAAGCCCTTCGGCTCTTTTGAAAATCCAACCTTAAGCTCTAACATTTGCAGGGACGGATGGGGAGAGGTGATTATAATGGGAAGGTGGAGCACTCTGTCTTCTCTAGGGTAAATGCCCCTCGATTGCAGCTGTAGGACAGCACAATAAAAACAATTATTAAAGCATTTTTTTAATAATCCACCCACCTTTCCTCTTGGAGAGAGGAGGAAAGCTAAACACCATGGATGTTGGTTGTGTTGCTGCACTGCTGGAAGGCACCCAGATATTAGAAAGGATGTAGGGGTCATAGTGGTCAAACAACTGAACGTGAGCTCCCAGGGCGAGGCTGTGGCAAAAAGAGCCAATGTGATTCTTGGGTGCATAAAGAGGGGAGTAGTGAGTAGGCAGGTTATTTTACCTCTTTGGTGAGATAGTAGAATACAAAAACGTAATGAGTAGGCTGCTGATGTGCTGAGACCACTGCCTGTCATGCTTGCCGACCAATACAGTCTCATTGTTTCTTTGTACTCCCCCGTTTGTTTCTGTATCCATCTGCTGTCCCTTGTCTTGTTGCTTAGATTGCAAGGCCATCTTTTGGTTCTGTGTTTGTACAGCATCTAACTAGGCAATACGATAATACAAATAATTATAATACTGACTACAGTTCTGGTGTCCACATTTTTAAAAGAAAAATTGGAGAGGGTGCAGAAAAGAGCCACGCAGATAATTTGAGGACTGGAGGAAATGCCTTATAGTGACATGTTTAAAGTGCTCAATCTGCTTATTTTATCAAAAAGAAGGTTGAGCGGCAATTTCTGTACAGCATATAAGTACCTCCATGGGGAGAAAACACTGGGTATTAAAGGGCTCTTCAGTTTAGTGGAAAAGAGACAAGAACCAGTGGCTAGCAGCTGAATCCATGCAAATTCAAATGAGAAATAAGGCACAAATTTGGGTGATGAACCACTGGGGAACAAACTGCAAAGGGAAGCAGTGGATTCTCCATCTCCTGATGTCTTCAGATCAAGACTGGATGCCTTTCTGGAAGGTCTGTGTTAGCCAAACAAACACTGTTGGGCTCAGTCCAAGGACAGCTGGGTGTAATGTTATGGCTTGGGCTATACAGGAGGTCAGACTAGATGATCTAATGATTCCTTCTGATGTTAACATCTAAGAATCTATGAAACCACGGTGATGGGTGCACAGCTTAAGAACCCAAGGAGAACAGAATAGAATCTGCATTCTCCAGCTATTCCCAGGGATGCAGTCCACAGCTCTTTGGGTGGTGTGATAAAGGGAGTGGAAGAGGGAGGAGGATGTTCAGGGAATACCCCAATATCTGAATGCAGAGGAGTTCTCACCTCAGCCAATGGCTGCTCTATTAGCTGGGAAATAATTTTAAACAGGGCAGCATGACCCAAAGGTTCATGTTCCTCTGACTGATGCAGTATATCCATTCCAGAAGTTGGCAAAGTAGAGGTAGGAAAGTGACGTATGAGCCAAAATAGTGGAACAGTTCTCTAGACCAGGGGTGGGGAACCGTTTTTGTGTCAGGGGCCAAAAAATCAATGGCAGGCCACACACGTTCAACTCACTTGCCGGGGGAGCATGGAGGCTCAGGGCACCCCCCCCCATCCCCCGTAGTAGGGCAAGCCGGTGCTCACGGCTCCAGCCCCACGGGGGTGGGCACTGAAACTCAGGGCTTCCCTCGCACAACGGGGCAAGCCGGCACACGTGGCTCCAGCCCTGTGGAGGGGGCACCGAGGCTTGGGGCTTCCCGCCTGTGGTGGGGCAAGCCGGTGCTCACGGCTCCAGCCCCGCAGAGGGGTTCCGAGACTCAGCGCCCCTCCACGAGCACCGGCTCGCCCTGCCATGGGGGGGGAAGCCCTGAGTCTCGCCACACCCCCCACCCCCGGCGGTGTGTGTTGAACATGTGTGGTCCACAGGCCAGATGAAAATGAGGAATGGGCCGGATCTAGCCCGTGGGCCGTACGTTCCCCACCCCTGCTCTAGGCAGTAAGGACAATTCTTTCAAAAGCAGCCCCTAGGTTTGGTTGCTTCTGTTTTGGGGGGACTGATCTGAGGCACCCTGGGCCTGATTTTCAGAAGTGCTTAGCACCCCACCCCCCACACATCTCAGCTGTAATCCCTGGGAGCTGTGGGTGTCCAGCACCTCTGAAAATGTCTGTCTCGCATTAGATTGTGAGCTTCATGAGGCAGGGACTGGGACCTTCCCTTCTGTTCGGAAAGCTCCTAGCCCGTTGTGGCCACTAGACGTAATAATACAGCTTTTTGTGAAAGGAAGGATGGTCTTGTGGCTAAGGCAGTGGGCTGGCTTCCTGTGTGACCTGAAGCAACTCACTTAATTGCTCTGTGCTCAATTGCTCATCCCTTGCAGCAGTGTTGTGAGGAGAAATCTGCTGTTCTCTGTGAGGCACTCGGATACTACAGTGCCAAGCACCAGGGAAAAGTCGATACCTAAGTAAATAGGCGCCTAGATGTAGCCAACCATGTAAGAAAATGTTAGTCTGGGTGACTTGCCCAAGGTCACACAGTGAGTCAGTTTAAATGATAGGACTAGGACCCAGTCCTGATATATGGTCTCCAACTACCACCATTACAGAGGCCCAGGTATCTGAAATGTGGACTTGCGTTGTTGCTCTGCCAACTAGTGACTTAGGGCTTGTTTACACAGAGCCTTAGTGCATGCTGTGAATGTACAGCTCATTACCTTGCTGCACACTAACTGGCTGTGTGGACCCTGCTACTGTGCACTAAAAGTTCTCTAGTGTGCTTTGATGTACTAGCAGTGTTATGTTTCAGCAACACACAGAGACTTTAGATAAAAACATAAAATGCTCTTGCTGGAAGGTTGCAACATAACACTTCTTTGTTGCTTAGAATGCAGAAAACATAAGAAGCCCAAAACAGAGAGAAACAAAGCAGGCTTCTCCCTAAAATAGAGGGGCACAACTCACCTAGCTGGCTGCCTACAAACTGATTCTTCCCTACAGAGCCCTCTAGCCTGCAAGCAGGACCAGGGTATAAAGTGGCAGCTTGTGATTTTTACAGTTTTCAGTACACCACAAGCAGTAACCCAAAGTACATTACAGAATTTGTAATGCCTGGTAGCAGAGTCCACACAGCCAGTTTAGTGCCCAGCAAGCTAGGAGCACTGTATTACGTCCACACTTGCCATGCACTAAGGACTTGTCTGCACTACCACTTTTTTAGGGATAATTTATGTCGCTCAGGGGTGTGAAAAAAACACCAACATGGAGCACAGGGCAATGCTTTTTATAGATCAGTTCTGTGTATTGGACTGAAAAGAGGAAGAAAGAGACCAGTGGAAAAGGGGACTGACTGCAAGTGAATTTTTCGAAAGAAATGTAGGTGTTTAGGATCCTAAGTCTCATTGAAAGTTAATGTGCCTTAGGCTTCTAAGTGCCTAAGTCACTTTAGAAATGGAATGCAGGTGCCTAAGTCACTTACACACTTTTTGACAAATGTTACCCTATGTCTCTTGAGGGGCAGGAGAAGTGGGGAGAGAGAAAGTTGACAGGGCTGGCTCTTAGAGAGGCCAGATGGTTTATAAAACATGCCTGACCAGCCTGATTAAATTTCTCATGATGTAGTAGTAAATAGGGACAATAAATGTGCTTGTCATTGTCTCCTTGCCGACAGACATGGTAGAAATTGAAAGTAGTAAAAAAAAATCTGGGACACTCTGAGAGCGCCTGAGCCTGGCCACTCAGAGAGTTGTGAATGGAGCTTTTGATGGCTGTAATCTTGGCTTTTAAACAAAGTATGATTTGCCTGGTATCACTTTCTAGTTTAAAGCATCCGTGTCCCACTTTTTCATGTCAAATGGCAATGGCAAAAGAGAGAGACTGGCTGGGAGGTATGAATGGCAGTGCTGCCTTTGCATTGCTTAAGGTCCCAGAGAGGGTCATTTTTGTAATACCGCAACAGCCATTTAGCCTCCTTTGACATAACAACAGCACTGAGGTTGCTAATCACTGCATTGCTCATTCCTCGTGCTCCTCCCGTTGTCTGGTTATGGTTATTTGAGAGACAACCCTATTCACTTTCTCTTTTATTTTACTAGTTTAACAGTGAAGACAGGAGTCAGATGACTGTTGAAAGTTTAAAGAGACACACAAACCTGAAATCATACTGCTGTCTGGAAAAAATGTATCTACAAGTAACAACTAGCATGACCGTAACAGAAAGAGATTAGGGGAAGAGAAGTATTTTCCTCTCATTCGTTTACTTTGTGTTTTTTGCATAACCTGTTGTTTGTGTTTCAATCTTCCTCAGTGCGACATGGGAGAGAGGAACATTTTTTAATGTAGGAGAATGTAGTAGTCAAATCACACAATGGTAGGGGGATCAGAGGCTGGTACATGCAGTGATGCAAACAGTTTTGAACTCATTTCTTTCAAGCACCTAGATTTCAAGTGGACTCTTGATGGTGTCCCTTTAACTACTATTTCTTTTGTAGGCAGGGTACTGTCTTTCTAAAGAAATAAACTGAATCAAGCGCAAAAGTTCATTTCCTTACCTTTCTAAGATTTGCATGCAAACTCTCCTTTGAAAATTGGTCGGTTCAGTATTTAACATTATCCCAAATCCATATGCAATGTCCCTTATGGATGGGACTTTGTAATACTACTACTTAGTCCTTCTGTAGTGCCTTCCCTCTGGGGATCTTGCACAGATTCACAAACATGAATGCACTGATACTCAGAATACCCTCATTAGGGAAGTATTGTTGTCCCCAGGGGGAAACTGAGGCACAAAGCGGTTAAGTGATTTGCCCTAGATTATTCTACAAATCAGTGTCAGATCAGGTAATAGAACTAAGATGTCCTGCTTCCTCTGCCTTAGCCATAATTCCTTCTGTATAATCAGTACAAATAGGAAGGATAATCTCATGCTTAAAACACAGGCACGTCGGGGTCCAATTTCTGCACTGACTCCCTATGTGACCTTGGGAAGTCACCTAATATTTCTGTGCCTCAGTTTCCTCCTCTTGAAAACTTCTCTATCTCCAGGTGTGATGTTGTGAGGCTTAACTCATTGTCATTTCTGGAGCACATTGAGATACTCTGATGAGAAGGCCCATTGCAATGCAAATTAAAGTACATTTCCCTAGAGTGGCAGCAAAGTCTCTGGGCAAGTCTACACTACGTAAGTTACGCAACTCCAGCTACGTGAATAACATAACTGGAATCAGTGTAGTAGCCGTGTTAGTCTGTGTCAGCAAAATGAAAATAAGAAAGAAAAACTTGTAGCACCTTAGAGACTAACAAATTTATTTCAGCATAAGCTTTCGTGGGTTAGTACCCACTTCATCGGATGCATGGAATGAAATTATATTTCAGATATATTTATACAGTCAGAGAAACATGATGGTCCAGGTGTATAGACCAATCTTAAGAGGCTAATTAGTTGAGAGGAAACATGACAGCAGGGGAAGAAAAAGCTTTTGAAGTGATAAACAAGATGGTCACACAGGTGTGAATGAGGATCGTTAACTTAAGGGAAATAGATTCAATTAACATAATGGCCGAGCCATTCCAAATCACGATTTAATCCGGAGGCAACGCAATCTAGTTTGCATATCAATTCGAGTTCAATAGTTTCTCTTTGAAGTCTGCTTTTGGAGTTAATCTGTCGCAACACTGCTATCCTCAAATCTGTCATTGAGTGATCAGGGAGGTTGAAGTGTTCACCTACTGGTTTTTGAATGTTATGATTCCTGATGTCAGATTTATGTCCATTTATTCTTTTGCGTAGAGACTGTCCGGTTTGGCCAATGTACATGGCAGAGGGGCATTGCTGGCACATGATGGCATATATCACATTGGTAGATGTGCAGGTGAATGAGCCCCTGATGGCGTGGCGGATGTGATTAGGCCCTGTGATGGTATCACTTGAATCGATATGTTGACAGAGTTGGCATCGGGCTTTGTTGCAAGGATAGGTTCCTGGGTTGGTGTTTTTGTTGTATGGTGTGTGGTTGCTGGTGAGTAATTGCTTCAGGTTGGGGGGCTGTCTGTAAGCAAGGATTGGTCTGTCGCCCAAGATCTGTGAGAGTGAGGGATCATCTTTTAGGATAGGTTGTAGATCTTTGATGATGCGCTGGAGAGGTTTTAGTTGGGGGCTAAAGGTGACGGCTAAAGGTGACGTACCTTAGGTCAACTTACTGCAGTGTCTACTTACCTTATGCTATTGCAGTGACTTATCTTATGCTTCTCGTTCCGGTGGAGTACTGGAGTCGACAGGAGAGGAATCAGCCGTCGATTTAGCGGGTCTTCACTAGACACGCTAAATCGATCCCTGGTGGATCGATTGCCGTGTGTTGATCCCCCAGTAAGTGGAGACAAGCTCTCTGATTAAGGTGGATGATTTTGATATCTAACATTAGGGTGACCAGATGTCCCGTTTTTATAGGGACAGCCCCGTTTTGGGGGGACTTTTTCTTATATAGGTGCCTATTTACCCCCCACCTCCTATCCCATTTTTTCACAGTTGCTATCTGGTCACCCTATCTAACATAGGCACTCTCAATATACCAATTCCTTGGGTGGTTATCTCCACTAGTCTTTTTTCTATATATATTTTCTGTATATACAGCCATGTTGTCTTAATAAAAAAAAATTAGCAGGTATATACTTCTCTTCCTGTGTTGTGGAGATTTGTATCCACTTCTAATTATCCTTTAAACTACAGGTATGGCATGAATTGCTTGATCCAGTTTGAAGATTTTGCCAATGCCAACGCTTTCCGTCTTCTCAACAAATATCGCAACAGATATTGTACATTCAACGATGACATTCAGGGTAAGTGCCAATGCAATCCTGACCGATTCACAGGGAAATGCAACTGAGTTCACAAGGCCGTTAAATGTATTGAGCTCAAATTTCCACTGAGCCTGATAGAGCTTACACACAAATAATAACAATGTAAACAAAAGCACAGTAATATATTTTTGAAAAGTGTGCCTGCCATTTCCAGTAACCTAGCTGCTCTGCAAATTTCTGCAGCAGTTGTCACTGCAAGAAAATGTACCATGTGTGCTCTCCCAGTGCTTCAGTTAGTTCAGAGAGTTGACTTAATTTTCTGCAATCTGGTTGAGACAATAAAAATGATACTTAGCAGTTATGTAGGGCTTTTAGTCTTCAAATGCTCTGCAAGCCTAAACCTCTCAAATCCCCTGTGCTATTTTCTTCCCGGTTGGCTTCCTCCTTGTATACAGCTTCTGCAATCAGCCCCACTGGGGTAAATCCAGGTTAAATGGAGCAACTCTGGGTATTCACTAAGGAAACTAAGAGTGGAATTTTCCCCAGAGAGATTAATGTGACTCTTTCGAAACCACAGAACAGAGAGAGTGACAAAGCTGAGATTAGAGCCCTTGTCCTGTCTCAATCCCAGAGCCCACAATGCAACCTGTTTTCCTCAACATGTGGAAGGGAGTAAGTATCAGAGCTGGTGGTGTCCCAGTCTGCTGCTCAGATCATTAGACCTCCTCCCTCTGTCTCCCTAACAAATGCATAAACTCTTCCTTTCCTTGGCAGATGGTCTGCCAGTGTCTCACATGTGGGGATTTTTTGTTTCTCTTAAGTCTCTGTAATAAACCCTCCCACCCTATCGAGTTAAGAGCAGGATCTTCCTATCCCATTTGAAATTGGCTGCCCTTTTCCTCTTTTTCTTGTCTCCTCGCCTTTTTCTTCCTTTTCTAGTACACGCAGGAATTTCAGAGGGTTGATCTTAATCAGCTGTTTACAAACAATGGGACATGTCCTAATCTGTGTCTGAAAAAGATTGAAAGGAAATGTGCCAGTACCAGTTTTGCACAAGGCCTGTCCCTACACAAGATGCTTCCCAGAGGTATCTATGTACACACCCCTTCCAGCAACATCCTGCGATGCTGTCTAACAGGTCCTTCACAGCGATGAAGGTCCAAGAGCAATCAGGCCCCCAGAGGGACTTTGGGGGATGGAGGTGTATGGGGGAGAGAGGTAGGATGAGCAGTCACCCTGGAAGAAGCATGTTCTGAGGAGGGATTTGGTGGAGACGTCAGACTGGGAAAGGGAGACGTATGGAGTAATGGGGAAGAAGTCCAAGTGACAAAGAGTAGGAGAAGGACACAAAAGGAGATGGTAGGTCCATGCAGCTTGGGTGGAGTGAAGAGGACAGAGGAAGGAGGTGAGAGCAAACCAAGGAGCAAAAGCCAAATTTTGCAAGGCCTTGAGACAGGACAAAGCTTAAATTTGATGGGTGAGGGAGGGGGATGTGGAGCTAATAAAGAGATTAGAAGAAGGCCTGGGCTTGGTTGGAGCACAGGGGGAATGGACTGAAGAGGGGTGAGATGGGTGTCTGGGAGATGGGGGAGAGGTCAGTAAGCCAGAGGAGAGGGGCTCTGATGCTGTGGTGATAAGTATCTAGACAGAGTGCGAAGGAGAAAATTGTGGCACAGACAAGGGTTTTGGTGAGGGGGCTAGAGAGGGTTGGCCAGACTTTTTTGAGATTTGCAAAGGGAAGAGTGGCAGGATCTGGTGACCGTCAGTGCGAGGGAAGAAAGGGAGGAGATTAAAAGGACATAGCAGCTCTGAGCCTGAGGGACAGGGCAGATGGTGGGGAGAGCCCATCTAGGGAGAAGATTAACACCCTCTCTGGGAGACCCCACAGTTGAGTGCCTGGGAGCAAACTCTGGATCTAACTCACCAGAGCACCCCCTGACAGCACTGTTAGTGTGGTTCCACTGTGAAGGATGGCAGGATTTGGGGGTGGCCATGTGAGGCTCTGCCAGCACACAGGTATTGGCTGGTGCTCTTCAGTTAGGCATGAGCATCTTTGAAAATCTGGCCCTTAGGAAATTGGCTGATAGGCAAAAATCCCCACATGCTAAAACACTAGACACGTCCCACTTTCTAAACTTCCTGATCTCCCCTACAACAAAGCACACAGCTGGTGCTGGTTGTATTGTAGCAGATGAGGAAACAACTGCTCATTAATCATTTGGGTAGCTATGAGATGAGTCAGGGAAGCTAACCATTGTCTTGGGGGTTTATGAGGTTGCCTTTTAATTGTCTGTCAGGCAGCAAAAGTGGGGGAGGACAAGTCCAGAAGGGTGTGTGAATGCGTCGAAGGAAGCTTCTTCTAGGCCTCTCTACGTTCAGTTACACTCACTTAGACTCATACTGTCTTATAATTCTCATCCCTCTACCCATCCCCTCTGAATTTGGCCACTGAGTCTAAGCCAGGATAACCTATATACCACAGAGGTGTAGCGCAGGTGTGGGATAAGGTAGGGGGAATCTGACTTTAATTCATACCCTTCTGTTTCCTGCTTTTCCTGCCATGCCCTTCTCTTCTGATCCCTTTGTATCTCAGGCCTTGTCTACATTTCAAAGTTGTGCCAATTTAACTTAAATCGGGTTTTAAATTATTAAGTGAAACCAGTGCTCAGCCCTCTGTGTAAACACGCTTGCTTCAGTTTAGCTCAAGTCATTAAGGACTAGATTTACTTCAACCTGACCCTGACTTATATGGATTTAGCTTAGCAGTGTCCATACAGGGGTTTGCACAGGTTTAACAAACTCAGATTTAAATACACGCTGTTAGCTAAAATGGTGCAACCAGGCTAGAGCTTAGTGGCCAAAATCACAGGGGAAATTCCCCATCAGTAAGTGGATTTGAATCTAAGGCCTGGTGAACACATAAGAGTTAGATTGGTATAGCTGCGTCGGGCAGGGGTGTGAAAAAACCATATATCTATGCTACCCCCCAGAGTAGACAAAGCTATGTTGACAGAAGAGTGCTTCTGTCACCATAGCTACCATCGTTTGGGGAGGCAATACAGCCATGGAAAAACCCCTTCCATTGGAGTGGACTGCATCTACACTGCAGGGTTGTCCCGGCTTAGTCTCTGTAGTGGAGATGCAGCCAAACGGGAATCTGAGAGGCTTAGCGGATCTGACGAACACCCTTACTGAAGGTGTGTGAAGAATGTATAAATCCCACCCCTCAGAATCCCTTCGGCCTCCCTTTCTTCGGCCCTGGGTGTCTGAGAGAAAAGATGCCATCTCTTGAAAGATTAATTCCCACCATTGTTTGGTTAACAATACTGACTTCCTTGAGAGAGCATCCTAACGCAACACAGTGAGAGTAATTCCGAGGATAAAAACCCTTCCCCCGCCCTGGCCAGCCAGCTAATGCGGAGTGGGAAGTTTGCCATGTATGTATCACAGACTGGGAAGAGGGGATTGTTTTTATTACGAAACCCATTAGCCCAGGCCTGAGGCAGGGGCTGGCTCACAGTGCCCTGCTGCGTGGGAGTTCCCCATTGAGGGACTGCTCCTCATTTCTCCCCGGGGGTGATGACATCACTCCGTTCCCAGCCCGGTCTTGGTTCATTCATGGGGCAGCAGCTGGGATTTCAGCTACAAGGGATTATTTTTTGACTGTTCCCTCACCCTGTTGAAAAGTCAGGGATGCACTGAGCAGCAGGATGTCTGAGCGGAGAGGCATCGTGAATATCCTGCCCTTCTGTGGTTTGTGTACTTCCCTTACCCCCAGACAATGGGGAAGAGAGAGGAGACAATTCAGAACTCCTGCAGTGGGATAAATCTTGTGCACTATTGAGACAGGGCTCCGTACGTTTCTGCCTCATCACTACAGAGAGGGAAGCACCTGTTGAATTAAGCAGGAGCCCATCGGAGCCCTGCGTCATGCAAGTCTGCCCAACTCTAAAGCTACATGGTCACGTGCCTCGTTCACTGTGCAGTCGAGAGCTTTGTCTCATTCAGCTCAGCCTTCTAAAGTGTGTGCTGAAGTCTGTGATGATCCAGTGCCATCAAAACCAATAAAAGTCTTTCTGTGGACTTCAATGTGGAAGGCCTGGCTTACACCGCTGACATTTTTGTGCAACCAGCACACAGTTTTCCATGTCTTGGAAAACTTTACACACCAATGGATTAAAGGAACAGGTCTTGCCAGGGCCCCTTGCTTCAGTAAAGATACTCGTCACATGGAACAAAGCCAAAGAGCTCCACTTATTTGTTGCATATCAAGAATACGGATGACTTTCATGGGCTCTGATCATCTGCCATGCCCAGAGCAGTACCTAGTAGAATAGGTTGCTGTGCAAAGTGTATCTACGGTTGCAGAAAAAACTTCTGATGTGCTCTTGACAAGTAGTATTTGATCATGTAATTAATTGACATATGTCTGTATCATGCATATAGACATAGGGGCAGAGATACGGATGCATGGCTGTCCCTACGCTGGCATTACCTTACTTTTGAGAAACTTGGATGTTCTCTTTACATTCGTTTTTTTATGGAATAATAATATTTATTATTTTACAAGTGACCATTGATGTTGGGTGCTTCTATTTCTGGGTGTCCTTATGTCCAGCCTGGATTTCAGAAAGAGCAGCACGCTCACCCTCTGCAAATGAGACCTCTTCAAGGTGTCTGAGGAGGAGAACCCCAGATCACTAGCCACCTCGGAAAAACTTGGCTATTTCTATAAAGCAGTTGCACAATGAAACTGGAATGCACTCTGTGCACAGGGATCATCTCATTCCTCAGAACTTCTTTATGTCTTCTCATAGTCCTTGGACTGTAGGCGAATGCTACTCCCAGGTCTTAGCTGAGATGAGAGGTGTGTTTATTGCAGCCCTCCCAATCTGAATCCCTCAACTGTTTGGGTGGGTTGGACTCCAGAGCTTCACGCTGTGGCACAGGCTGAAGGCACAGGGCCACAGGCTGAGTAGAATCGGACTGGCAATGTGCTCTGTACTTTCAGCAGACTGAACTGTACAGTATCTTATTTTGTTGTTTCAGCTGACATGGAATCTGCATTGGTCATTATGACAGGAAACTAAGAGGGAAGAGAAGCAGAATAGGAAGAGAGCACTGGAAGATATAATGCTATAAACAAAGCAAGCTATGTGCTGTTGGACAGCTTCTGAACAGGGAAATGTCCCTGTAGGGATCTTCCCGTCCTTCGTGGGAAGGCAAAGGGGGCGATTTTCTCAGTCCTGCCGGGATTCTCCATTATCCTGCCCCTTCTGGCCTGCTGTGCTCTGCGGGAGCCGAGGCTCCGGCATTTTGGAGTTGCTGCTGCTGACTAAGGGCCAGCTCCCCCTCCTGTATCCCTTATGCACCCAGCGATCCCACTGACTTTTGTGTGGGCTGCTTTTGTAACCCACACACCTCCTGGGTGTGGTGTTCTGTCCCCTCTATTGGCACCAAGACCACTTAGAGAGAGAGAGAAAATAAGTCTGCTCTACCGCCTTAGCTAACAGCCAGTTGGCTTTTAGCTCTTGCGGTAGAGGCTCATACACTAAGCTCCAGAGGCCTTGGGTTCAATCCCGCCCACCGACGACTGGGGTCTGTCGGCATTACACTTACATAGCAGACCAGACTCTTGACCTCAGTGGAATGACACTGATATAGAGCTGCTGAGGATTTGGCCCAATGTATTTGATCCATTAAGTGGGTATGGAACGTTGCACTTTCCTCCCACCCCCATACACACCACCAGCAGCACAGATTTGTGACTGTATTCAGCTTTTGTCTTTCACTTGACAGTGTTTCTAACCCTGTCTCTGAACCATTCCTCTAGCCCATGCTGTAAAGACCAACATAATTTGCTTCTCTGTTAAGCTCCTCGTATGAAGTGCATGATACAAAGTCACTTTCCAAAGTCACTTTCCAAGGAGGTTTAATCTCTTGAGTGTCACCGATGAGCTGGGCAGCTCTTCCCACACCATGCTAAATGCTCTGCATCTCCAGTGGTCCCAAACCTGTCACACTAGAGCAGGCCTGCACAACATGCGGCCCGGGGGCCACATGCGGCCCGCGTGGGCTCACTGTGCGGCCTGCAGGGGGTGAGTAGGTGGGCTCACTGTGCGGCCCAAAATCTGGGACTGTGTCCTTTGGTCCTTTTTGCTGCTTGTCTCTGGGCTGGGGGTTGTCCCAATGCTGCAAAGAGGGTGTTCCCAAAGGAAGGTGCTTGCTTCTAACCCCTGAGGCCGTCAGTATGTCTGCTCTTCTCCAGTCAGCCCACTTGACAAGTCTGATTGTCCTTGGTCTGGTTCCCAGCCCCTCTCCACAGGTTGCAGCTGTCTGGAGGTCCCTGCCTTCCACGCCTTCCTCATTCACACCTCATTCATTCAACAGGGCAATTTAATACAAAGTGGGGTGAAGGTCTTATTCTACTTCTCGCAAAAAGACATTTTTCTTTTACCTTAATTATACTACCTTAGGGGCCCGCTATAACATATTACCAAGGTTCAATACAAAGTCATATAAAAGTTATACAAAAATGCATAATGCTGAGATTTATCTACAACTGCATTGATTGACTGTTGGGTGCAGTAACATAGTGACCCCTGGGAGGGTGAAGAGGGGTGTGATGGTGGGGCTGAGCGGGGAGGGGGCAGGTCCTATTTTACTGCTGTGATCTGGTCATCCTAGGCTCGCTGTCTCTTTTCCCCTCTACAGGCTTCCACACCCCAGCACTGGGGAAGGAGGGGTTGTTTCCACGGGGCGGGCGGCGCTGGGAGGGGGGGTGTTTCCACGAGGTCAGGGGGTTTCGGCCCTCAGCTGTTTTCTTTGGAGTAATATGGCCCTCGCCGCTTTACGAGTTGTGCAGGCCTGCACTAGAGAGTGATGGATCTGAACTGGCTTCCTCTGAGCATCAGCACGTTACTGTGCTGCTAGCTCACCGGGCCTGATTGGCTCCATACCATTTCACGGTTTATTTTTTAACCTTTTATCTAGGTCCTCTTTGGGAAGAATAACAGCACTCTGGTTACACTTAGAGACTTTGAGATTAGAAGGTCAAACTGAAAATATTCGGAGATCTTCACCTCACATTCATTTTGCTGTGTTTTACTTCCAATTATGTATTTAGATTGGATCTGGGACAGCTACTCTCCATTCACCAATAACCATCTGAATGGCAAAGGCTGCAGAGGATTAATAGGAAGGAAGGTTTGGAAAAGCTGCACAGCTGGGGCTTGTTTGTTCCATGTCCATAAAATCGCATATTTTTGGCTTCCCTTTCACGAAGCAGTTAAAATGGCATTTGCTATTCCCTTGTGCCTGATGTTTGCTAAGGGTCAGACTCTTGAGAGGCTTTGGTGGAGTGAATTAGGAGGAGGAGGAGAGCCCGGGATAGTGATTAGAATTTTGGCTCAGCTGAGTGTCAGCTCCTTCCACCAGGCGCATTGGACATTGTGGTTAAGGGAGATAGATACAAAGGCTGCTAGGGAGTATCACCTGTACCGAAGGCCAAGATAATGTGATGAAGTGGGGTGCACGTCTGTGAGTGACTGCTCCGGTTGGATGGAATTCGAACTGCTCGATTGTTTGTCCTATGCAGCTAATAGCTATTGGAGATTCCCCCTGAGCTCAGGTGGTAGGATCTGTGCTTTTGGAGCAGGAGGCTCTGAGTTCTGCCCCACTGGCTCTGCAATGGTGTGCGGCAGAGCATCAGCTGGGTACTTCTAGAGGCCCTGGACTTGCTACAGTAGACACAGTGGCAGCCCTGCTCCCTGTGCTACTCACTGCTGGGCTGGCTAGGGTGTGTATTTCCAGTTATTCAGGCAACTGGGTGGCCACTGGCCCCAAATTGCGGCTACTCTATGCCCCTTTCTCTCGCTTATCCTTGTCTGCTTAGACGTGGGGACCACACAGGAGGTATATAAACACAGCCCAGAGGCGTGCAAAGAGGTGATCTCTCTTCTCCCGAAATCTCTCCCTGTGCTGCTGAGATGCCCAAAGCCCCTCCACTCCCACACGCCACTCTCCTGGGCAGGATCAGCCCTGGAGCCAGACCATTACAATGTGGATGTTCTTCCTCTCCTCCTTTAATCTGTCGCAGCAGAGTTAACTGGTTCAGAGGACCATGGGGAAAAACAGCAGCTCCAGGACTCAAAGCAAAAAGAAACTATTCTGCCCAAAAGTATTGTCAGGGCCCAGTGGAACTAGACTGTGGTTAAAGACGAAAGGATCACTGTTCATGCCAATTCTTTGGGTGTCACATAATTAACCACTAGTATCTGTCGTGCGGTAAAGACTGTGACATCAGCACTAGACCTAACTCTCCCTTGAACTCTGATCCCATCCCTGCCTCTGACTCATTGTGTAAGCTTTCTGTAACTGCTTTCCCAATTTGCAAACCTGGGTTAATACTTGCCTTCCCCACATGGGTGTTTCTGGGCTTAATTATTTAATGCCCGTCCAACGCCCCGAAGATGTAATTTGCTATATATAATTGTGAGGGGCGTGATCCTCTCTGCCTGGTTTTACACTAACGCAACTCCATTGACATCTTGTGCGGTTATTCCTGATTTACACCAATGCGAGAGGAGAATCAGGCCTTGAGTACTTTAGCCCTCAATGAGAACAATATTCAGAAATGGCCTCTGGGCTTCTTCTTACTAGACTGGCTTTGGTTGCCTGTATCAGCTTTGTTTTTAAACATATGACACCATTTTCTTTTCCTGACACTTTCTCTGGACTCCCAGGAGGGGCTCCTGAGGGCTGGTCAGCTATTTAGGGATACTCTGTTGAGCTTTTGGTTCAAGACTGAAGAACAACATGATTTATGAACATTCACCCTTCTCTCTCCGCACCTCCCCCCACCCCCACCTCAAAAACAGACTAGCCAACCTGGCCCTCATTCAGTAATTACTTCAGGAAGTAGTTATCTGAAAGAATGACATTCAATCTGTTTGGAAAACAGAGAGACCAACTTGCTGAAGGCCTTTTTCTTGCCACAGCCTCGGGTACGGTTTTTCCTTTTGTGGTCCTTTTGGAATTAGAGCATTGATTAGCCAACTTCTTACAGAAACCAGCTGTGAGCTCTCCTTCTCCACAGAGATGCTTTATTGCTTCAAGTGCAGAAATTGTAATTTCAAAGATAACTATTGATCCCAGGCCAAGGTACAGTAATTTTGTTACTTGGGTAATGGGAGTGAGCTGCAGTTGGAGAGAGGAAGGAGGATTAGAAACACATTGGAGAGAGGAGAATTATTATAAACAGCAACGCTAAGCAGAGTCCGGCCATCGCGCAGTCATATCTGCAACTAAAGTGCAGAGGGATGAGTAATGGCACACCCTGTCCCACCGGCATACGGGCTGCTCAAAAGCACATCACATAGCAGCCTGAGTCAGGGCACCCGTTATTCACTCTCCTCCCCCAATTTTTAAATCCTTGTAAATAACACGTTTAAAAAGAATCAAAAATCTCTTTTGCAGCATGTTCCTGTTGCATTTTCACTGGTTTTAATGTGGGTTCACAGACACATCCAACAATAAGGGTGACTTCCTATTGGCCCCTAGATGACCACTGGGGTTTAAAGCAATTTCACATGGGCCAGAACCAAGAGAAACATGGAAGTTTCATTTCTCTCTTTCTCTCTCTCTCTCTCTAATATTCCTCCACATGCACTTTCTGGACATATCCAGGCTTCCATCATCGATAGTCCTGCTTGCCTTATGGAGAACTACGTTGCCCTTGCACCTGCCCCACCCCACTGTGGTGTTTGGAGTTTTGTGCAGTCAAAACGCTGTAATGAAATGGCATGTGCATGCCTTTCTCCTGGATGGAATTGGATCTGTTCATCTCCGGGTCATAGGCCCAATGTCGCTGCCAGATACTGGAGCATTCTCTGTTAGCTCCAGAGGTTGGGGCAGGAATTCTAGCCCCACTACTTCTGTGCGGTTCTGAATGGTCCTGCTCTGTGACTCGGTGACAGCTGAGCCGGCCTATTGGTCGTGGGGGTGTCCAATACAGCGAATAAGCAGAACAAAAGGGCTACTAGAAACCCAAAGCATTAACAAGCCAAGCGACGTGACACCATTGGAAGGCAACATCGAAGCCGGCACAGTTTCCCTGCATTCCCATAAACTTCATGGAGTGTGTAAAAGTTTGCATTGAGGAAGGGCTTAATTATTCTCCTCTGCCATTGGTAATGGGCATCTCGGTGGGCAGAGACAGCTGATGATTTAGTACAGAAGGAGCAAAGAGGAAACGCTTCCCACATACTGAGGATCCTCCGGTTCCTCGGTTTCCAGAGTTGATGAACTTTAGTCGCCTCTGAGCAGGACACTCAGTTACGGCAATTCCTTTAAAGATGTGG
The DNA here is from genome assembly GCA_037349315.1 of Chelydra serpentina. Classification (NCBI taxonomy): domain Eukaryota; kingdom Metazoa; phylum Chordata; order Testudines; family Chelydridae; genus Chelydra; species Chelydra serpentina. Next base: position 22,515,856 of record JBAIAC010000004.1, on the reverse strand, counting down.
GTGTCTTTTTCCTTTCAAAGAGACTGAATCCAGAAGTTCCATATCAGGAAACAAACTGGCACGAGACATTCTCTGAGCAGACAAAGGGGGGTTCCTCTTTGGTACAGATCTGAGGATCTTGTGGTTTCAGAGACTCTGGCCTGAGGAATTAAATTATCCATCTACTCTAGCTATCCCTAGGAATGATATGCTTAAATTACTGTTGCATCTGATAAATTACATTGTAACCAGCCCATAGCTGCGTGCCTAGATGCACACATTATGGTAATAGCACAGGACAATTTGCTCTGGAAACAAGCCTTTGCCACTGGTAGAATCATAGAAGTGTAGGACTGGAAGCGACCTCAATATTTATGCTAAGTCAGAATCTTGATTAGGTGGCAGTAGTTCTTCCTTCCTGTAGGTTAGACTAGGGTCTCAACTAAAAAAGTTTTGCTGGTATCGCTCTACTGGTAAACCCTCCTGGTCTAGATGTAGCTTCTACTGGCTAAAACCTGCTTTTCGTGGCATTGCTCATACCAGGTTCCCTAAGCAAACTAAATAGACCAGGAAACACGCTCTTATGCCAGAATAACTGTGTCCGTATGAGGACTTTTGCCGGTATAGAAATGTCACTAAAAAGAAATTGCACATCCTCCAAACAGACATTACCATACTGGCAAAGGTTTCTAGTGTCGACCGGGCCTAAGATGCTAGAGGAAAGGATGAAATACACCCAATAGCCAGTCATACATTTGCACATCCCTACTGCTTTGATCGCGTCTTGTGTATTTACTCTTGTGAAATAGAAACTGTCTTTCTCTCTGGTTACTTACGTCACACCCATCCCTACTGGAGTATTAGAGCACCTCACAGCCTAACTGAATTTATCCCCATAACACCAGAGGGAGGAAAATGCTAGCCCACCATTACAGGTGGGGATCTGGGGTCCAGTGGGCTTAAGTGACTTGCCTAAGGCCACACAGGAAGTCTGTGGCAGAGCGGGAACTTGAGCCCGGATCTCCTGAATCCCAGTCGAGTGTTATAGCGCATCATTCTTCATCAACAGCCTTCTGTTGTCTGCCCCCCACATACACAGCGTTCATATAAATAAGAACATTGCCTGTTAAGGTTGCCAACTTTCTGAGTGTAGAAAACTGAACACTGTTGCCCCGCCTCCTGCCCCAAGACCTCGCCCCTGCCCCACCCCTTCTCTGAGGCCCCGCCCCCATTCACTCCATCTGCCCTCCCTCCATCGCTAGCTCTCCCCCACACTCGCTCATTTTCATTGGGCTGGGCCAGGGGTGCGGGAGGGGTTGAGGGCTCTGGCTGGGGGTGTAGGCTCTGGAGTGGGGCCAGAAATGAGGGGTCCAGGGTACAGGAGGAGGCCCCAGGCTGGGGCAGGGGGTTAGGGTGTGGAAGGGGGTGAGGGCTCTGGCTTGGGTTGCGGGATCTGGGGTGGGGCCAGGGATGAGGGACTTGGGGTGCAGGAGCGGGCTCTAGGCTGGGGCCAAGGAGGTCAGAGTGTGGGAGGGGGCTCAGGGTTGAGGTGTGGGAGGGGGTGTGGACTTTGGCTGGGGGTGTGGGCTCTGGGGTGAGGCCAGGGATGAGGGGTTTTGGATATGGGAGGGGGCTCAGGGCTGGGGCAAAGGGTTAGAGTGTGAGAGGGGGTGAGGCATGTGGGCTCTGGGCAGCGCTTACCTGAGGCGACCCCCGGAAGCGGCCTGCATGTCCCTCTGCCTCCTAGATGGAGGGGCCAGAGGGCTCTGCGTGCTGCCCATACCTGCAGGTGCCGCCCCCACAGCTCCCATTAGCCGCAGTTCCCGGCCAATGGGAGCTGCGGAGCCGGTGCTCAGGGCAGGGGCAGTGCATGGAGCCCCCTTGGCCGCCCCTGTGCCTAAGAGCTGGACATGCCGGCTGCTTCTGGGAGCCGCATGGAGCCAGGGCAGGCAAGGAGCCTGCCTTAGCCCCGCTGCGCCACAAACCGGACTTTTAGTGGCCCGGTTAGCAGTGCTGACCAGAGCCACCAGGGTCCCTTTTCAATCCGGTGTTCCAGTCGAAAACTGGATGCCTGGCAACCCTAGTGCCTACTTGGAAAGCAACTAGCCTGCTCTGTAAAGCCAAGACACTGGAATCTCTTATAATAGCCTGGGAACTTGCTTAGTCCCTCTGCAGAGGGTTTCTCTATAGTAGCTGTTGCTTGTTATTTTATGCTTTTCTACGGTAATTACCAGAGTGTCTGGGTGCCTTTACCATGAATTAGATACCTCCAAAAACACAACAGCATGCGGGTTTCTCTCCTCCACAGGCAGCCACTCCCTGACGTGGACCAGATGCAGCGGGTGGGCGATAAGGCACTAAATTGCACTAGCCCCAAACCCTTGCTTTATGTGCAAGCTGGAGGAAAGAAGAGGGGGATCAAACTGAAGCAATAACAGTCGGTTTGCACTGATGACCCCTTCCCACCAGCCACATAACACTAGAAAGCTTCAGCCACACAATCGCATGATGAGCTTTGCTGAGAGATTTCCTACCATTGAAATAGGTACAGCGCCATCTGGTGGTTGTATAGCTCACGTTCATGCGCCCTTAATTAGCATCATCTTCCACTAAGCTCCTTGGAGTGGGTGGAGGGGTGAAAGCTGCACTTTCCCCGGCACTAACATCAGGGTAAGCCACTGGGCTGGCTCACCCTCTCTCTCTCTGGCTGATGAAAACTCTGCCTGGCTGGACTTGGGGAAGGGAGGGCAGGAAAATGTGAGCTGCTGGAAGCATGGTGAAAACAGGGTATGTAGCCTGCCTGGAGTGTGGAAGGGTCTTTACTTACCTGTGCATGGTGAGAGCAGAGAGGCTAGTGCGAGGCCCCCCGGGGGCAGATCCAGGCTGCCCAGCAGGGGAGGGGCACAGGAGCAGACCCGCCATACCCACTGAAGCCTTTGCACCAGCCCAAGCCATTGCACCTGACTCTGGGCCTGTGTTTCCATAATATATACCCTGCGTCTGTCGCAATCACCAGCCTGTAACTCCCTCGGCTCCTTTCCATTGTGGCCCTTTGCCTGGCCAGACTCCACAGATACACACTTCCAGTGATTCATGGGGGTGGGGAATGACTCAGCCCAAGATACTCTAACCCCGTTTGAGGGGAGGCTGGAGGAAATTTTGAACTGTCCTGGTGAAGCAGCTGGGATGGTGCAGAGCATCTGGCTGAGGCTGTAACACCAGTGGATCTAAGGCTATGGCTACACTTATGGCACAGTCACGGCACGCCCCATAGCATGGGTATAAATGGCAGCCTAGACACTGAGGCACTTCTTCAGCGAGTAGAGTAGAAACACGCCAGAACTCTAGGGCACATGCCCTACCTGGCTCTCTATATGCCCAAGGCCATGCCGCCCATGTCTACACTGCTATTTTAGCTGTGTAGTGTCCTACTGCCTCCCTGCTGCCGGAGCCTTTCCCTGCTGTATGTAGCTACACACCAAAGTGTGAACGCAGCCTGCCTTTCACTGCTGTGTGTAGCTACGCATACCCGGCCTACATGTCGCCGCAAGTGTAGCCAAGGCCTAGCTGATCTGTGCTTTTCATGACCCACTCCCTTCCCCACCCCCACACCACCCAACTTCCTCCTGCTGACTCGGGAATGGTAGTTTTCTCCCCAGCTCTGGGCTAATAGGCTGGGCATTGAGCCAGGAGTGAGTGTGAGGGAAGTGAAGAAGAGAAATAGCAGGGAGCTGAAAGGGAATTGGAAGAGAGAAGGCAGGTCCAGGGGTTAGAGCGGTAGTCTGGAACTCAGGAGACCCGGCTTCAGTTTCCAGCTCTGCTGCAGACTTCCTGAAATACAGACAAATCCAAGTCGTTTTAGTTGAACTTTTCAGGTTTAATTAGAAAAGAAAGCATTGGGCCAAATCACTGGAAATCTTGAAATCTGGCAGAAAATTCTGATTCCAGTTCTTGCATGTACATTTTCTAATCTCAACGTCAAACACAGTGCGCTGTTCCACGTGGCATGATAGTGATGTAAGCAGCAAATCAGGACTTTAAAATATCCCAGTACAGTGGCACTGGAACAGTTTTTAAGGTGGGGGTGCTGAGCTGTGCCCCCTCTTGCCCCTGTCTTCACCCCTCACTGCCCCAGTGGAGGCGGCTGTAGAGCCCTGGGCCGGCAGCCGGGACACCAGGCCGGCAGCAGAGCCCCCCCGGACCGATGGCCGGGACCGGCAGCGGGCTAAGCAGGGCCGGCGGCCGGAACCCCGGCTGGCAGGGGGGCGGTACCCCAGGCCAGCAGCAGAGCCCCCGGAACCGGTGGCCAGAACCCAGGCAGTGTGAGTGCCACTGAAAATCAGCTCGCGTGCCACCGGTTGCCTACCCCTGCTGTAGTCCAATCTCTGATTGCAGTGTAGCCACACCCTAAATTTCTCTTCACATCAGCTCCCCATCTGTAAAACAGATGATAGCAGTGCCCTGCCTCAAAGAGGGGCTATGAGGATAAATACATTAAAGCTTGTGAGGTGCTCAGATACTACTACGGTGACGGGGGGGAGGGGGCAGTGATATAAGTACCCGAGAGATGGTGTCCTGCAAGTTCTCGAACTAGCAGCTTGATTTAGTGAATGGCACCTTCTGCCTTTGCTCCTCTTGCTCACTGTGTCTCTGTTCTCTTTTCAGGTACTGCCTCTGTTGCAGTAGCTGGCATCTTCGCAGCCTTAAGAATCACAAAGAACAAGCTCTCTGACCATAAGTTTGTTTTCCAAGGAGCCGGAGAGGTAAGCTTCACCCAGGTTCGGCCCTAAATATAGTATTTGTCCTTTCATTTTAAGGGGGTAAAAATTGAAGCATAAGGCCCAGATCCACAAACCCCAGACTGAGGTAGCCTCAGTCATGGCCCAGGGCCCCAGTGTGCTAGGTGCTGTACAGAACAAAAAAGAGGGTCCCTGCCCCACAGCGTTTACAATCCTGTGCTTTTTGGGAGGAGTGTGTGGGGACCTATCATCTTTTTAAACCTCTCCAAAGTGAGGCATGTTGCTCTGAGGAAACGATCAGACGTTGCTTTCTGCTTATGGGTTTCAGGCTGCCATGGGCATAGCCCAGCTCATCGTTATGGCCATGGCAAAGGAAGGAATTTCGAGGGCAGACGCCATCTCAAAAATCTGGATGGTGGACTCCAAGGGACTAATTGTCAAGGTAAAGCTGCCTCTGTTGCACTGCTGTGCTGTGGTGCATGGTCGATGCAGTGTAACCGGCACAGGGTCCAATCGGGCCTGACTCGTTAACCCAGAGCAAGCAGATCCAATGGGCCACAGGCAGCCCTGGAGTGAGTGGTTGCAATTCCGCTGAAGTCAATAGAGCTGCACTTGCTTATACACAGCAGGGTAGACTTTGCTTTCCTGGTTTTGATGCCCTTTCCAGCAGCATTGGACACTCTGGGGATAGCTACAGGGTCAACGACCACTCTGCTCTTCAGGCTCAATGGGACTTTGTAAATCTCCTCTCTCCGGGAGACAGAGCTTTCTTGAGATTTGGTCCAAGGGTACGTCTATACTTACCCGTCACGTCGGAGGAGTCCAATCGATCTTCTGGGTTCGATTTATCGCGTCTTGTCTAGACGCGATAAATCGAACCAGGAAGTGCTCCCCCGTCGACGCCGGTAATCCTGCTCTGCGAACGGAGCAGGCGGAGTCGACGGGGGAGCCTGCGCGCTGCATGTGGACCACAGGTAAGTTCGAACTAAGAGACTTCGACTTCAGCTACGTTATTAACGTAGCTGAAGTTGCGTATCTTAGTTCGACAGGGGGGGTTAGTGTAGACCTAGCCCAAGACACTGGAATGAACTCCCACCCAAACTAAGGGCCATCAGAAACCGCACCGCCTTCCACGCGAAGTGCAAGGCGCATTTCTTTACCATGACCTTTTCTAACAGAGACAGAGAAACGAGCACATCAAAAAAGAAACTTCCCAACACCAACCACTCCACTGCACACAATCCTCCCCCCGCGGAGAGGATGGGAGAACAAACCACACGGGACAAATGTTAGTCACGTAATGCACGACTGGCAGGTGTGCAGATACTACAGGGACGAGTGCGGTATAGCAGAATATAGAATAGGGTGAGGCACTGAAATCTTGCAAACAAGATTTCACAAATAATCGATCCAGACTTTTCTCGCCTGCCATAGGCTGGTTTGTTCTTTTTTCCCTGCAGGGGAGGAGTCACCTGAACCACGAGAAGGAAATGTTTGCCCAAGACCACCCCGAGATGAGAACTCTGGAGGAAGTAGTGCAAAGAGTGAAGCCGACAGCTATTATAGGTAGAGTCACAGAAGCGGGAGCTCCTTCTCATTTGTCCAGTTTTGGGGGGTTTTCTTTCTTTGTTCCAGGGACTCCTTTGTTGTCCAGTCCGACTCTCAAGGCCTCCCTGCCTGCATTTTTTTCCCATTACTTCCCAACACCCCCTGTTTCTTGAGGCTATGAAGCACAAGCTTCCTCCTTCTGTTGAATAGGGATCCCTCGGGAGCGAATCGGTGCTGCCCTTAATTGGCCAAAGGTGGCAGTCTTGAGTTAAGCAGAGTTCTGCTGTTCCTAGAGGCTGAGCATGTATATCCCTGGGGCCCTACCAAATTCATGGTCCATTTTGGTCAATTTCATGGTCATAGGATTTTAAAAATTGTAAATTGTGTGGTTTCAGCTATTTAAATCTGAAATTTCATGGTGTTGCAATTGTAGGAGTCCTGACCCAAAAAGGGAGTTGTGGCTGGGTCACAAGGTTATTGTAGGGGACGTTGCGGTACTGCTACTCTTACTTCTGCGCTGCTGCTGGCAACGGCGCTGCCTTCAGAGTTGGGCAGGTGGAGAGCGGTGGCTGCTGGCCCGGAGCCCAGCTCTGAAGGCAGAACCGCCAGCAGCAGCAGCGCAGAAGGATGGCATGGTGTGGTATTGCCACCCTTGCTTCTGCACTGCTGCCTTCAGAGCTAGGCCCTGTGATGAAATAGGACTGTTGTTAATGTTTTCCCTGAGTACTGTGTGGGTGCCTCGGTTTCCCTATGTAGTGCTTGAGTATCTAGGTGGTGGGACAAGGGTGCATGATTGTTACAGAGCCCTAGGGCAGGGGCCTGGACACAGAGAATGGCCGACACTCTGTCTCCTAGCAACTGATGGCCCCGGCCCCTCCCCTGCAAAGGTGAGAGCTGAAGGTGTTCGAACAAAGGGATCAGGTGACCTCCTGGCCCAGGAAGGAGACAAAGGAGAGAGGAGGGGCTAGACAGTTTCAGTTTGGAGCTGGCTGGGGAACATGGAGGGAAGCGCAGACAGGGTCTGGCCTCCCTGCCCCCCTTTTGGAGCTGTGGGGTGAAACGCAGGGAGCCCCAGGCTGGGGTCTAAGCTCCCTGCCCCCCGGAAGGGCCCGACTGAGGGGTCCCGGTTGTACTAACAAGCTCTGTTTGGACTGTGTTCCTGGCATCTCTAATAAACCTTCTGTTCTACTGGCTGGCTGAGACTCCCAGTGAATCCGGGGAAGAGGGGTGCAGGGCCGGACTCCCCTATACTCTGTGACAGGCCCTCAGTCAGCAGCCACCACTCTCGGGTCGCCCAGTCTGAAGGCAGCACAGAAGTAAGGACGGCAATACCGCGACCGCCCCTGCAACTCCCTTTTGGGTCAGAACCCCCAGATTTGAGAAACGCTGGTCTCCCCCGTGAAATCTGTATAGTACAGGGTAAAAGCACACAACAGACCAGATTTCACAGGGGGAGACCAGATTTCATGGTCGGTGATGCGTTTTTCATGACCATGAATTTGGTAGGGCCCTATATATCCCCAGTTGACCAGCAGAGCAAGAGGCTGGTGGCAGTTACCAATGCCAGGTCTCCTGAAGGATAGTGCTGAGTGTAGCCACAAAGCCACTTGGTTTGGACTGTTTGCTGATCCTGAAGGTGGTTCTGTCACTGTAAATCTGACTTGCCTGGGGTCTCTGGAAAGGGGTGGCCTTCTCCCTCGGAGTCAGACAGTTCCATTTACTGAGCACTAACAAGAGCTGAGGTTTAAGGAAACACGGGCCTGATCCATTGGAAGTCACAGTGCGAATCAGGAATTAACTGTTCACTTCTTAGGTGTAGCCGCAATCGCAGGGGCTTTCACGGAGAAGATTTTGAAGGACATGGCAGCTTTCAATGACAGGCCCATCGTATTTGCCCTAAGTAACCCCACGAGTAAAGCAGAGTGCACAGCCGAGCAGTGCTATCACCTAACAGAGGTAAATGTGCGACTGTCTCTCCCAGCACAGCAGCTGAGTGGAACAGCCAAAGAGACTGAGTGGAACAGCTTAACACACAGAGCAATCTCTCTGTGTGCTGCCATGATCAGAGGGCTCTTTGATGGGTCATAGATGAATGTAACCTTCTGGCAGAGCCCCACTGACGTACATCTCCTGTCTAGTAAAATGGCAGCCCGCGGGCCTCTTGCAGTTGATTAGCCCCATGGGGGCAACTTCCGTTCATGGACTCTCAGGCCTGGTCTACACCCCAGAACTAGGTCGACGCTAGCTACCCCGCTCAGAGAGCTGTGAAACATGCTGTGCGACATAGTTAGGTTGAAACACCCCCCACCCACACACACACACACACACACACACACACACACTGTGGATGCAGCTAGGTTGACAGAATAATTCTTCTCTCGACCTAGCGACCACCTCTCAGAGAGGTGGATTAACTATATAGATGGAAAACCCCTTTGGATGTAGGCAGCATCTACACTGGCACAGCGGAGACATACCCTTAGCGTTAATGGTGGTGATTTGTTGAGGGGGGCGTTCCTGATGCGGACACCCTCCTCTGATCCAGGGCCCAGCTAAACAACCTTGCTGGGGTTGTATCTTTTTATTAGGTGAAGAGGAGGGAGGCCCTGATCCCACCCCAAACTCCCTTCTCAGGCTGGCCCATCAGAGCTGTGCTCCTCAATGAGCTCTTCAAATGCATGAGGGCCCTAGCTCAGGTATTCATGGAAGGCAACTTTGGGATTTGGATCAGGCAAGGGGAAAGAGAGTGGGTAAGGCACTGGACTGGAACTCAGGAGCTCTGGATTCAAGTCTACCTCAGCCTTTCTGGGGGACCTTGGGCAAGTCATTTAGGCCCTCAAGGTATTTAGACTCCTAACTTCCATTGATTTCAGTGGAAGTTAAGCCTAAATACCTTTGAGGATCTGGGCCTAAATATCTCTGTACATCTCCTTCCTCTCTGTAAAATGGGAATATTTTCCTGCATCACAGTGTTGATAGGAGCCATGTATGTATCTAGATAAATAGGTTAGAATGAGACTTTGTCTGGTACCAGGCCAAATGGAAACTAAATGCCACATGGCTCTTTGCCCTCGGCAAACAAACTGTATGTCAGTTTAAACAGCAGTCAGATCCTAACGGTGAGGTCGGTGGTGGAGCTGTTGCTGAATGATCAGTGAATTTGCTATCACAGTCACTGTACTCCCAGAGCTGGGTTCTGGGATCCCCTCAATTGTAGACATTGCCTCTCCAATGTCTGTGTGTGTCTCTGTCTCTCAACAGGGCCGAGGCATATTTGCAAGTGGGAGTCCGTTCCCTAAAGTAACCCTGGCCAGTGGACAGACCTTCTTCCCCGGCCAAGGAAATAATGCCTACGTGTTCCCCGGAGTGGCACTGGGAGTCATTGCCTGTGGGGTCCGGCATATCTCCGACGATATCTTCCTCACAACGGCAGAGGTTTCAGATCTATATTTAACTGGTGCTTTTAACAAATAAAAAAGCAGCTTCAGTGAGGCTTGTAGAACCACAGGAGTCTAGTTAAGTCCTTGGCTAGGAACGGGCCCAGGGCAATGTGCATCATGTGAACTTCACCCCCGTAGCAAAAGGCTGCAGACTTTCCCAACACAGCAGGAATCTAGAGCTTCCATTGTGCCAACAGAAGTCCCCTGCATGAGCCAGCATTTGGTTCTCCTCTATGGAGGGAGCTGAAGGGAGGGCTAGGGGACATGCCCTTTGGAGTCCTGGGTATTTTTTCTTACAGGCAAAAATAACAAATCCAAAACAAAACAAAAATCCCCCATAGCCTTTGATCATATTTGAAACAGCTGACTTTATTCCATAGCCTTTCCCCTGCTGCAGGAGGTGCCTGGCTCCCGTCAGTAGAGGGAAAAGCAAGCAGCCAGGGTTCCCCGCCACGCCAGCAGCTCTCACAAAGACATTTTTGCCACTTTGCATTTTCCTTAGCCTTTGTTGTAGGCTGTATTTTTAGGAAAATGTCTGTTTTCAGATCATAACATATAGCCAAGCGGCATGTTTGGGAGGCATAGCCAACTTTTTCTCAGAAATGGACTCACTTCTTTCAAAAATGGTATCTAGTCACGCACAGGGTTTTTTTTTCTGAAAGGGCTGCATTTTCAAGCTCAGGATGAAAAGTATGCACGTTTGAATTTTGAGTGGTTTTGCTTTTGATTACAAGGACTTCTCCGGCATCTTGTAGCAACTGAAGTCTCAGCTACGCACTGCCTTGTTAAAGCCTTAAGAGGCCGCATGCTGTACTTGATTGAGAACATCAACTATAACCTACCTTCTCTTCATTCTAGTCTATTGCTGAAGAGGTCACGGAGGAGCATCTTGCTGAAGGGAGACTCTATCCTCCCCTGAGTACCATCAGAGAGGTGTCCTTCAAAATCGCTGTTAAAGTAAGAATTCAAGTATTCTTGTGAAGTTTTTGCTTATATATAAGCCAAGCTCTACCTCTCGTAACCTTGACAAGGATTTTTCTCTTGTCCTCATCTTTGATGTAGCTATGACTACCAACATAAATGCACTGGCTATATTAGACCCAGAAACATGGGCAGTGGGTGACGCTTCCCCTTGTGGAGGCTAGCCCCCTGCCCTGCCTCTTCTGGCCGAGGCCCTGCCTCTTCCTGCTGAGGCCACACCTTCACTCGCTGCTCTCAGCCCCCACCGTGACTTTCCAAGGGGTAGAGTAGATCATTCAGGTTCATCAAAGCTGATTCAGTGCCATGGGTCAATCACAATTCCAGGTAGCCCCACACTGTGTAACTCCCAGTTGGCTCCCAATGTGCCTGACATTAATTCCAAATTAGCCTCTATCACACATCGGTGAAGCCTCCTTGTCCATTCCAAATTACTGACATTGTAAATACTGAATTGGGATGTTGAGGTGAAGAGTGTCTTAATAATGCTAAGAAAATGAATCCCAGGTGGTTTAAAGCTCTATGCTCTATGTTTCTTGTCCTAAATTGTGCGGCTTTCTTGTGTGATTTGAGCAAAGCAATAGTACTCACGAACTCCTGAGTTTCATCCCAGATTTTCCAATGATTCTTTCTGTATTTGGGCAAATGGTTGAGACCCAAATGTTAAAAGTGGCCCATCTTCAGGTGCACGCAGCTGGATTTTCAGAGTTGTAGATCATCCCCAACTGCACTTAGTCAATGGGAGCTGTGAGTGCTCAACACCTTTGCAAATCAGGACCAACATTTGCAGACTTTGGGGGTCTGATCCAGTGATGCCTGAAGTAAGTTGGAATCTTTCCATTGATTTCAGTGAGCTTATGGTAAGACTTTGGGTGTCTAAACTTGGGTACCAGGGCCAGCTCCAGGCACCAGCCAACCAAGCACATGCTTGGGGCGGCACCTTCTAAAGGGCAGCCAATCTTGGGGTGGTGGGGCGGCGCTCTGGGTTTGTTTGGTTTTTTTTACTTCAGCGGGGCAGCACTTGCGGGGGGGGGGTTGTTTCAGTGGGACAGCGCTCGGGGGAGGGAGGGTTGTTTGGTGGGCGGCACTCAGGGGGATTGTTTTTGTTTCGGCGGGGCGGCGCTTGGGTTTTGTTTTTGTTTTGTTTTGGCGGGGCGGCGCTCGGGGCGGGGGTTTGTTTCGGCGGGGCAGCGCTCGGGGTTTGTTTGTTTTTTTTTGCTTGGGGCAGCAAAAAAGTTAGAGCCAGCCCTGTTGGGCACCTAAGTAAGTGGCCTGATTTTCAGAGGTGCTGAGCACCCAGGGCGTGGTCCATCATCCTTAATAGGAGCTGCAAGTGTTCCGTGAAGAGTCAAGGCCAGTGATTAAATGTAGATTTGTGTGTACATGTAGGCACCCATGGTTGAATAACTTGGCCTTAGTGTCTATAGTACCCCCAACTTAAAGCCCACTTCTGAAAATTTACCTCATGCCTCAGTTTCACCTTTTCTGACTATGGGGCTGTTAATACTTAGTTGCCCCCCAGAGGTGTCTTGAGAATCCGGCAGTCTGTAAAGTGCTATATACCACTGATCAGTAACAGATTTCTGAAAATGAAGCAGGAAATACCACTCACTTTCCATGCAAAACATACAACAGCACATCTTGCTTCACAGACTAGTGGTGCAGCCTCTAACACAGAAGTCTTGGCTGGCAGTTAGTCGTCTCTTCAGCATTTTAGTGCAACTCAGATAATGAAATCTTCCTCCTCCTGGGTAGGTATCCCAGGGTGCAACTCGCCACAATCCAGTGCATTGTCTTTTGGGAAGTTTTGGCAATGCATGATGGGGCAGAAATGAGTCATTCAGGAGTGACAGGAAGCAAGGGACAATGTCCCTGCATGCATCTTTCTCCCTCCTGTAATGTCATCCTTATACCATAATTTCTGTGCCTTTTTTAAAAAAAAAACCCATGAACCTACGTGGCCCTGCTTGCTCTCCCCCATCTCTGACAGAAGCATGGAACCTGCACAGTTCTGCACTATTGTCATGAGTGTTCCAAGCACAGGACACACGATCCTCCGGTATTTGCAGAACCTCAGAAAGAACCAAATCATCAGGGAACACGATGATTTCATGGAGGGGAGATTTAATGGGATATAGTGAAAACCAATGCAAGGTTGTTGGTGGCATTCACAGAGCAGCTGCAGACAGTGAAGCGCCACTTCTGGGCCCAAGAAACAGGCACTAACGGGTGGGATCGCATCATAAGGCAGGTTTGGGATGATGAGCAGTCGCTGCAGAACTTTTGGATGTGCAAGGCCACATTCCTGGCTCTATGTGCTGAGCTTGCCTGATTCAAGGAACATCCCTGAGTACATAAACAAACTGCTCCACAAACCCTCCCCTCCGCCTAACTCTACGGGGGAATGAAGAGCAGCTAACAACTCTGCCTCTCCTTGTTGTGCCACTACCTCTTCTAGGACAAGTAAACTAATGAAAAGTCATTAGCTGTGGCCTGTTACATTGGGGGACATCATGGTACTGGGAACTACATTTACACACTTACCCCAGGTTCCTTCCCCTGCATGGGGCTCACTGATACTCAGCTGTTGGCACTGACTTGACTGTGGTGGAGTCTCAAATGGGTCCTGGCTCGCGACCTAGCTGGAACCCTGGTTGCATGTCCCCCAGTCTCCTTCACCTCCTCCTCCTTGCTGTGCATGCCATGAGTCTGTGTCTTAGGCTCCTCGGAGGTATCCACGGGCTGCTGGTGAGGTTTCCACCAAGTACGGCGTGTAACTCTTTGGAAAAGCAGAAGGTCTGTGGCTCGGCATTGGATTGATTGTTGGTCACCCTGGCCTTCTGCTAGGCCTGCCGCATTTCCTTCGCTTTCTCGCGGCTCTGCTGCTGATCCCTGTCATACCCCTTTTCCTGCGTCCTCTGCGTAAGCTGCTCATAGCTGTCCACATTTCTACGGCTTGTCCATAGCTATGCCTGCACAGGCTCTTCTCCCCACAGGCTCAGGAGATCCAAAATATCCCAGCTACTTCAGGCCAGAGTGAAGGAGCATGTAGCCAGCCTGGTCACCTGGGCAATTGCACACAACAGTGGAGAGCTGCTAGATGCGCTTGCTAAGCCGGACAATCAGAAAACGGCATTTCAAAAATTTGCAGGGTCTTAAGGTGGAGGGGGGACCTTCCAGTCTCTGTGACCTCTGGGCAGTGGAGTTCACAACTGTGATCACAGCAGTCAGTGTCAGGCATTGTGGGACAGCTGCTGGAGGGCTGCTAGAGTCGACATAGATAATGCAATATCTACACTTGCACTGTCTCGACCTGAGTACATCAACCCTGGCTCAACACCACTCAGGGAAGTGGGGTTACTGTGTCTCCATAAGGGGGCCCCATTGGTGTGAGATACATTAAAATGTAGATACAGGCACAACTAGGTCAACGTAGGGTGGCTTACGTCAACCAAACTTCATAGTGTAGACCTAGTCTTGGGGATAAAAAGCAGTAGGGATTGAGCTATTCATTATTGTTTTGCGTTTTTTTCTTTGCAGATTGTTGACTACGCCTACAAAAATAATCTGGCTTCCTGGTACCCAGAACCAGAAGACAAGGAAGCCTTTGTCAGAGCCCTCATCTATAGCACTAACTATGAGTCATTTGCTATCGATAACTACAGGTGGCCACAAGCAGCCATGCACATTCAAGATGTATAATTTTTTTAAAACTCTGATCCTTAATATTCCCTGGTTGTTACCATCATTGCCATAAATGCATCTTCAGGCTTGCAAAATTTTATTGTATCTGGAAACAAGCACTTTCTTACTTGCAGCTGCCTTTTTACTTTGTAAGTACCTGACTAGGGAAAAGGCCAGAGCCAACATGTGCAGTGACAGAGACATATATATCTAAAGGCTTACCCCCAAGAAGTCCTGCACTGCAGTTTTCACCTTCCTTTAAAGCACTCCTGTGACCTTGCATAAACAGTATTCTCTTCTACACAAATTGTCTCACTTCTGTATCAAAGGAATGAATTGTAAAGTAGCAAATCACACAGGAAACATAGCTCCCAAGGAACTGGCGTGGGTCTTCTCTTCTACAAAGATGGTGGTAGAGGCCAAAACTGTCATTGAAGTTTCATTTCTTTGACACTCAGAGTGCTGCAGTGATTTTTTTTATTTTTATTATTAATCAAAAATAATTGCAATCAAAGGCACTGCGGCATCACTACTGTTTTGGCACTCTAGTCTCCTTTCAGTGACACTAGCAGAAATCAGAAGTCGCTGCACTGGAGACAATGGAGTTTGCTGTAAATTTAGGAAGACCTTTCAAAAACCTTCCGCGTTGAGTGTCTAATATCCTGGGACCAACATGGCTACAACAACACTGCATATGTCCCTTAACAATCAGTTTAAATGTATTAGTGAGGAGTATCCTTTCCCTATTGATTCCTCTAAAAGGGAACAGTATCAGCCCAACCGGAAGATGTTTTTAAAGAGATAATAATTTGAAGTTCCAAGTTTGTCCTTTGCAGTGTTGTAACCGTGTTGGTCCAAGGATATTGGAGAGCCAACATGGGTGAGGTAATTTAACCTTTTATTGGACCAACTTCTGAGGTGAAAGAGACAAACTTGAGCTATATAGAGCTCTTCTTCAGGTCTGGAAAAGGTACTCAGAGTGTCACAGCTAAATAGAAGATGGGGCATATGATTGGTTTCACGGTGCATTTGTCCAGAAATTCTTCCTCATTTTTTGTCCTATGACTGAGAGGTGTTAATGGGACCCACTTCACCTTGAATGGTCTCTTAAAATATGTGTAAACAATCTGTTCCACTTTGTATTTACCTGTGACACTCTGCTTTCCCACACCTGAAGAATGGCTCTATATAGCGCAAAAGCTTGTCTCTTTCACCAACAGATGTTGGTCCAATAAAATATTACTTCATCAATCTTGTGTAAGTTTGTTCTGTTTATTTAAAGCCTTATTCTATTGGTTCATATCATCAAATGTCTGTAACCTACATAACTACAATCAGGATCCTACACTCCACAGATTTAAGAGTATTTGATTTTCCTAACACATTCT
This sequence comes from Chelydra serpentina, assembly GCA_037349315.1. Taxonomy (NCBI): domain Eukaryota; kingdom Metazoa; phylum Chordata; order Testudines; family Chelydridae; genus Chelydra; species Chelydra serpentina. Next base: position 22,500,100 of record JBAIAC010000004.1, on the reverse strand, counting down.
CCTTACCTGGCTCCAATATGGCCAAGAAAGGTCTCAGGGAATAGTAATAGGGTTTTTTTACTTACCATGAAACAGCACCCAAAGCATCATAGCCACTAAATCAAGTTTATGTTTCTGCTGCTGGGTTAAATACAGGCTTTAACCATACAAGGCTTGCCTCATCAAATCTGACTGCCAATGCAAAGGGATGGACATCTGTTTATTTTCAGACTAACACACTAAAGGGAAAACAGAATCTGTTCTATTTTAACATGTTATTAATTGATGCATAAACAAAAAGTCTTAGATCACGGTTGGCTGAAAACAGACTCATCACACAATTAACTTCAGCATGACCATATCAAAAGTCAGCAATTCTGACATGTGCAACGCTGATGAACGAGTTAGATCACATATGATACATCCCCATTGATATCACAGCAGTCAAACAGTTTTCTCTGAACTGCTGCAACCAGTTCAGCAATGTAAATGTTTGTTTCCTGATTAGCTAAGACCTGTAGTTTCTTTTCCCAATTAAAATATCAGTTAAAATGAAAACCTGCAACATATCTGAAGTGTAAAGCCAAAATTGAAAGCTTTCTAGTTGCTTTACACACAGACTTAACTTTACACACCGTGTAGTCCCACTCACATCAATGGGATCAATTACTCACAGCAGGTACAGTTAAGTGCATGTGTAAGTCTTTGCAGGATCAGGGCCTAAGCCATTCGGACTGTCTGACTCTACATTGAGTCCATTGACTTCACGTTTCAGCAAGCAGTGAGATTTACTGTGCTTCTCAGGGTTTAACCTTAGGTTCTCCTCAGTCAGCATTCGGCTCACTAAAAGCTTTACTTTCAGCTCCAGTGAGGTAGAAATGGGCATGCACCAGAATCTGAGCTGATCACCCCCAAATTTTGGAGGAAAACATTCAGCGTCCCACCTGGACAGAGGGCGTAGGTTGTATCCATCTCTAAACGAGAGTCAGTATCTGAACTGAAATCACTAATGATTTTTCTCCCTTACTTCGAGCTATTTGCATACCGTGCATGAGTGCCCACAATCTGCGAGGAGCATTCCGAACACACCAGGTGACATGCTCCCACCCCACTCAGCTCTTGAGCTAACATAAACCATATTTTGAATTCAGTCAGTGACTAAAGCAGCAGAAGAATGCACTCCCAAAACAATACACACTTCCAGCCCAAAATACCTTCTGGATTTTGGCATTGTCTTTATTCTCCCTTCCAGTCATCAGGTGCGTGCTATAATGACAGGCTAATCTCAATATTATTCTGCTTTTCCATGTACAGGTCCAATGGACCCCTTTCATTGTTGCTTTGTCTGTAAAACTGTGTTAAACTGCCTCAGTAATTCTTAGTGTTACTTTATGAAGACCTCAGACAAGCTGAATGTGCTGGCCATTTTATTAGCATTAAACAGCTCCTGTAAGTGATTGTACATTCAGTGCTTTTGTAACGCAATGACAGGTTTGTGTACTGTGTATATTTCTTTTGTATAATCAATTAAAGCTTACTTAAAAAGTGCAACACCGTCCCTTCTTTTAAAAACCACGTATGCCAGATGGTTTCTGGAGAGTATTTCATTGCATACGCCATAGTAGACATTTGTCAGTGAGAGCCAGGCTTTCAGACTACACCTGAAAATGGAATGGAACACCTAATGCAGTGTTGCCTCCCCTCCTGGGCACCAAAGCAGGTGAGGGTTCCCATTAATGTCAATGGGACTGCTCACGTGTTCAAGTTCTTTGCTTAGTCAGGACTGAACCTGTGCATTAGGAGCATTGTGCTGTTGGAGCTGCCATCTTTCAGATTAGACAGCAAGCCATGAGCCTCACGACTTCTAACTGTATAGAAAAATAAATTCCAAAACAGAACACTCCAGCCACTTCTCCACCTGTGGAGAGCATGAGAGAAACACATGACAGATGGGTAGGCACAGCGGTTAATGCACTATTGGAAAGTGCTCGGTGATGAGCACAGGCTAAGAACCTGTCTAGAACAGAACAATTGTGACCATTATGTATCCCATGCAGTAGTGTAGCTGGGGGGGGGAGCAGGGGGAGCGGCTGCTCCCCCTGTGAGTAGACGCGGCGCCGCTTCTTTTTAAGCGCCGCTTCTTGCACTCACCCGGCGGCGCTCCAGGTCTTCGGCAGCATTTCGGCAGCAAAGATCCGGAGTGAGTGAGGACCCGCCGCTGAAGTGCCGGCGAAGACCCAGAGCGCTGCCGGGTGAGTACAGGGGGAGGCGCCTTTTCATAGCGCCGCTCCCCCTGCGCTCCGAAGCTGGCTGCGCTACTGATCCCATGGCACCTCAAGGATGTTAGTCCTGCAGCTCTGACTAAGGCCTCCAACTATGCCTAGCTACAACTGCAACTGGATAGGATCGTCTTCAGTGCTTGTCCTACCCTGCTATGGAGCACGGCTATTCGCTGACCAAGAACCACTGCAGCCCCAAAGGAGGCCTGCACTGGGTCTCTCTTATTTACCTGACCGGGCTGTTGGAGGCCTTAGTTAACTGATTGCACAGATCAGGGACAGTGCCTTCCCTAAGCATTTCTGCGGCATCTAGTACAATGAGGTCTTGTATAGGACTGCGGGGAACTAACTGCAGTATAAATATTGAATGACAATACAGTTCCATTGTACAGAAACAATCTCTGTCCCTGCTCATGTTCGGGGACTGTTTGTACAGACAGTAGAAAGCTGTAGCTGGTGATGTCCTTGGTGGGGGGGGCCTACAGCTGTCAGTAACAGACCAGTTATTGCACCCTAGCAAAGGTGAGTTTTGGGAAGGGGAAGAAGAGCTAGAACTAAGGCCCCAATGCTATCGCCCTTGGAAAACGCCTGATGAGCTCAACAAGCTTTGCAGGAATACTGCAGGATCAGGCTTCAAATCTCAAGGGCTTTAGCTCTGGAGTGCGAGTCAGGGCAAGCGTCTGACTGTTTGGCCAATTTGCATTCTCTTGGGTTTTGTAGCAAATTGGCAGTATTGGTTGATCTCTCGCCTAATTAGCACATTTCTCTCCTTGCCTCCGTGGCTGTGATCCAGCTCTTGGCCAGGCTCCACTAATGCACAGCATCTCAGCCTTTAAACACGTCTGATTCCAATTCAGCAGTTCCAGCTGGACAAGTGCCTGAAGAGCAGAGGACTCCGTGGCAGAGCTTGCATTCAAAATGAGGCTTGGGGCTTAGGATTTTCTAACAGGCTTGCTTGAGCTAGTATTTCAGCAAAGGGGGGAGGGATAGCTCAGTGGTTTGAGCATTGGCCTGCTAACCCCAGGGTTGTGAGTTCAATCCTTGAGGGGGCCATTTAGGGATCTGGGGCAACAATTGGGGATTGGTCCTGCTTTGAGCAAGGGGTTGGACTAGATGACCTCCTAAGGTCCCTTCCAACCCTGATATTCTATGATTCTATGAAAGCACAGAGCTCCTCACACCGAAGCCCCACACTGTAGCACATTGAAGGGGTGAAGCAGTTCATCTGGAAATATTTATTCCACTTAGTACCCACAATATTTGTGGGATAGCAGGCAGGGTCTGTAACAGAGCTTCCTTTCAGAATGCCTCTCGCTACCAGACTCCACAGCAGAGATTAATGTTAACTGGCATCAACGGTCGATGTTTGGGTGAATTGAATGGTTTGAAGAGCACCAGTCTATGTGACAACCCTGGTGAGGGGAATTGTCTAGACAGCCAAATAGAAGATGACATGGACGGTGGCAGTGCAAGCTGCCTTACCAGCAAGGCCTGCCCTCGAATCAGGAGGTACAACCACTTGGTGTGAGATTAGGTCAGCCTCCATGCCGATGCAGTTCTTCATCTTTGCTGAGATTGCTAAGAAGGGTGTTAGTGGTATCTGTCCCCTAGATACTGGACCAAGGACACCAACTCCTTTCCTACAGGGCACTAAATGATGATCAGAAAAGTAGCAATTGCTGATAACTCAATGTCAACTCGACAGAGTAACAATCTCCTGCTCCCCAAGCTGTCTTTCTGCCCCTCCAGATCTTACCATCAATTCCACTAACCTACAGATCTGGTACCAAAGCAAGGAAATTACTACTTCGGAACTTTGTTTAATTCAACATAATTCTCATAAAAACCTAAGTCCGAAAACAACAATCTTTAGAGCAATTTTCATTGAACTGTGAGACATAGCTCACCACATTCAGGGGGGGAAGCCCCACAAAGAAAACAAAAATAGGGTGAAAACTTGCTTCAAACCATTAACCGAGATCCTGGAACGTATCTAGACTCTGACCACACATTGGATTCCCCACAGTTGGTTGTGCGCCTCTTACACTGGAAACAGCGTCGGTATCTCTCGCATTGGTCAAGTAGCATAAGCTTGTCCCCAGCACTAAAGTTAAAGAGAAATGTGTTAAATGTTATTGACTAAGGGAAAACACAGAAATAAGCTGCACCAATTCAGCGTCACCCCCACTGCAGTCAATGGGAATTATACCTGCTAATGCCAGAGTTGCAACTGGCTCTGTGTGTGGGTCACGGCTCACACAGAGCCCTCCTGTACAATGCAGTTGGAGGGTAAAGTTTGCAGCTATTCATATGGGGGCTGGGAAAGGCAGGATCTGGGCCCTTCTATGGAAGTAAGCCAGTGCAGAAGGCATCAATGCAGTATACAGCTGACTGCTGCCAGCCTGTTTGCTTGGGAAGTGGCATGAGAGGAAGGCCCGACTAAGCTGGACTTTGGAGCCAACCTTTTGGTAAATCTAGAGAGCCCTTTAGACTCAATCCACCGCTGGCTTATATTACCAATGTATAGGGTGTCCTAAAGGTGCCCCGCTGTGTGTGAGCGATATCTGATCAGTAGTTCTGCTACAAAACTCCCAATGCACAAGGCAGAGCAGAGTGGTTCTGGCCCACAAGAGGTGGCCGCAGGAGACCCACTAACTCAAAGGCACCTCTAAGGCCATTTATACATCATCTATGGCAAATAACAAAACACCTAATGCACTTCATTTTTGTTGGTCTTTTTCATATGAAGATTGCTGGCTCCCGTCAGCGAGTCCTTAAAACAGACCCTGGTAAACAAAGGGATCCCTCCAGTAGCGCAGCCAGGTTCGGAGCACAGGGGGAGCGGCGCTATAAAAAGGCGCCTCCCCCTGTACTTACCCGGCGGCGCTCCGGGTCTTCAGCGGCACTTCGGTGGCGGGTCCTCACTCACTCCAGGTCTTCAGTGGTACCCGCCGCCGAAATGCCGCTGAAGACCCGGAACGCCGCCAGCTGAGTGCAAGAAGCAGCGCTTAAAAAGAAGGGGCGCCTTTTAGCGCTGCTAAAAAAAGGTGCCGCTTCTGCTTACAGGGGGAGCGGCCACTCCCCCTGCTCCCCGCCTGGCTACGCTACTGGATCCCTCTGTGCACTAGTCACGCAGCAGGAGGTATCACCCTCTTTGTACTGTGTTAGAAGGCTTGCAGTGTCCAGCCAGGCCAGAAATCTGACTGGCTGCGTGATGCTAAGTGCTCTATAATATGGCATTAAGACATTCCACCTGGGCTGTGGTAATGGAGCACTAAAACATAACCTGAAGTGCCTAGCTATGCCTCTTATTAGGCTATTATTCATTTTTCAGAATTCTTTTTAAATCCACCTTGTTTGGCATTTTATGCAGCAACGCTTCCCACCTCTGGAAAACCAGAGTAGACAGGTGAGAAGATAGGAAGAGAACCTCTGGATATCAAAGTGCCTAGGTATCCCACTAGGATTTTAACCTTCAGCAGGTTTGGACAGATTACTGAAGGAGTAACCTGAAGACAATAGATTTAACACAGATAACATTAGGCCAGTGGTTCTCAACCAGAGGTCTTCCAGGGGATACATCAACTCATCTAGATATTTCCCTAGTTTTACAACAGGCTACATAAAAAGCACTAGCAAAGTCAGTACTAACTAAAATTTCATACAATTACTTGTCATACTGCTCTATATACTATACCCTGAAATGTAAGTACAATATTTATATTACAATTGATTTATTTTATAATTATATGGTAAAAATGAGAAAGTAAGCTATTTTTCACTAATAGTGTGCTGTGACACTTTTGTATTTTTATGTCAGATTTTGTAGCAAGTAGTTTTTAAGTGAAGTGTAACTTGGGGGTAAGACAAATCAGACTCCTGAAAGGAGTACAGTAGTCTGGAAAGGTTGAGAACCACTGTTTTAGGCCATAATTTGACCTGCAGAGCCTTGGTGATTATGAACAGGATGGAAAAGTCCCAGCTTCATTGTCAGAGCTCTTGGTGAGTTTCCAGGACTGCCCATTTGAAATAATATCTTTTTACTTGAGCAAATGTGATCCAGAAAACAGTGAGAAACACTGTATATGAAGCCACTTGTATAGGAAAGAATCACACTTTAAAACTCGATTCTTTTGGCTAGCCTTCCACTAATTGTCGTCTCCTGCTTTCTTGCCATCCACCCAAACACAAAACAGACAGTATAAAATGTCAGTACAAATCCACAATAAAAATCCTGTAAGTGAAGAATGCCAATCCCACGAATTCTGTTCAAGCTGCATATACATGCAAACATTTTCTTGCCCCATGTCCTCTATTGGCAGTGAATTTGGGTGGGGGGGTGAGGAGTTTTGCCTTCCTCTGCAGTGTGCGGCACAAGTCACTTGCCAAGATTAACTGGGTATATCTCACTTAATCAAGGCCCTGCCACTGCGGGGGCCTAGGGCCCTGGTGCACCTTGGCCCGTCCTGTTCTCTGCCTATGGCCACATTACAGTTAGTCTCCTGTGGGCTGTGATACTTTGGTCTGATTTTGGTTGCTGGGTTTAGTGTACGGGTGCAGGGTGGTGTTACATAAAAACATAAGTACGGGCATACTGGGTCAGAACAAAGGTCCATCTAGCCCAGTATCCTAGCTTCTGACAGGTGCCCCAGAGGGAATGAACAGAACAGGTAATCATCAAGTGATCCACCCCCTGTTGCCCATTCCCAGCTTCTGGTGTTGGTGGCCTGTGACAAACAGGAGGTCCGACTAGATGATTTAGTGATCCCTCTCTGGCCTTGAACTCTATGACTAGGTGCCTATTTGTATCTCTAGGTACCTGAATACCTTTATAAATTTGGTCCTTACATCCATTAGCTTGGAGACAGTGATGGACTCAAACTTCTTACATGGTCCAGCTACTACAGTGGGACAAAGGTCTATACAATGTTAATATGGTTTTCCTTCTAATCCATTCTAGCATGAAGCAGTAATGAGATCAGTTATGGGGTTGCCACTTCCCTGTGCCGTGAAGGCAAAGCACTGCAGCAGGTGCAACTGGCGAAAGGATGGGCACTATAGCAAAGCGGCAAAAATGGGAAAAAAGGAGATGGGAAAGGGGAAATCCCCTCAGCGTTTGGGAATCTTACCGCTCAAATAGCTTCTCTTCAACTTCCCTCAGCCTTTTCATTCCAGCGCTTTTTTGCCAATCGTCCTGCATTGCTAAATTCATCTGGAATATTTTCTCAAACTGCGCTCCTCTGTCTGCAATCCACCTGAAACGTTATTGAAAAAGTCTCTCCTCTGATTCATGGATGAATCTACGTCCCACTCCCCGACTCTGTCAGTTTGTCCCTCCGTTTCTTTAACCACAGCCCCAGCGTGGTGGGCTGTCCAACATGACTCCCGCTCCCTGCCAGCAGCAGAGCTGCTGGAGGCTGTGACAAAGTTAATGACTTTCACATGGACCGAGAGCACTACCTGAGCCAGCAACCCTGTGGTGCTTAGAAACCCCACACCGCCTTGGGCAGATCTGGCTGCTCTTGGCAGAGCCTATGAAGGCCACCAGCTCAGCTGAGAAGATTAACCACAAATTCAGGCGCTTGTCTGAAATGTTCAGCCAGAAATGGGCCCAATCCACAAAGTTCAGCTCTGAACTTGCACAGACTGAGTCAATCCCAGCAGAAGGCTCCAAGTCTCTCCACTTAGACCTGATCTGGCAAAGCACTTAAGCACAGGCTTAATGTTAAGCATGTGAATAGTTCCCACTGAAGACAATAGGACTATACATATACTTAACTTTAAGCCTGTGCCTAAGTGCTTTGCAAGACTGGGGCCTCAAAGAGGAGAAAATGTACCCTCCTGCCCCACCCCAGAGCCCTGTGAGGCAATTTCATTCCTGCTGTTGAATTTTCCCCAGGCTTCTTCCTTGGAAATGGTGTGTTGGATTGAGCTGCAGGCTTACTCTCTCTTGGCTCTCTGCAGCATGTCAGCGTCTCTCCTCTGCTCCACCAGCTGATTGAGGATAGCCGTCCTCTTCTGCTGTGCTGCGGCATGCAGCTGGTGCTTGTAGAACTCCTGGGCTCGGTGCCTTTTTTCTGCAAACTTCTCATTGGTCATATCACTCTTCCCAAAGATGAAATCTGCTGAGTCAGGCTCACAGGCTGGCAACTGTATCGGCTTCAACTTGATCTGTATTAGGTTGATATGAAGATTTACCATGGCATGATGGAACTAACCTCATGCATGGCTCTGAAAACTTTGAATGACAGAAGCAAGGGATGGGAAAAGACCTATTAAATCAGCTAATCCGCTTTCTCTATTCTGGATTTAAATGCCACAGCCAATGGGGATTCTACCGCTTCCCTTGATTATTTTACAGTTCAATGTCAGGAAGCATTGATATTCACGTCCATATTTTTCCTTTTTAAATAGCACCTTATGGAGGAGGCAGCATGATGTAGTGGATAAGGCACTGGACTGGGAATCAGGACACCTAGGTTCTAGTCCCAACTATGCCACTGACCTGTTCTGTGACCTTGGGCAAATCCCTTCATCTCTCTGTGACTCTGTTTCCCCTCCCGCCCTTTGTGTGTTTTGTCCATTTAGTCTGTAAGATCTTCAGGGCAGGGACTGAATGCTGCCTAAGCTCTTGGAATCTAGTGGCAACTTCATTCAAAATTTCTCAAAAAAATCCATGATGACTTTGTATAGCTCTACTCAATCCAAACAGATACCTCTAGATCACTAGTTCGAGGGGGGATGGGCTATTTTCTCAGCCAGCAATAGAAACATTGTAAACTGCGCCTCATTTTAGGTGTTAAATAGACTCACCATCTTAACAGCTTTAAAATACTGGCTGAAATGAAAATTCTTAAAACTTCAGAGGATCTTATTATGGCTTCTATCATAATAGAGTTTTTTAATATGTCACTTCAGATATGGTATATTTCCACCCTTCTCCACAACGTTCTGAGAAACATTCCAGTTTTTAAAGACACATAACTTAGCCACATAATAGGTAGGAAAGTTATTAAACACAGGATTTTTTTCCATTTTAAAAACTTTGTCACTATCAGGTCAGTGGACCTGGCCTGGTGAGGAACACATAATTATTAATTGCAAGTTTTTACCTGTGTATCCAAGGCCCTCTTATAGCACTGCATTTCTTCCATCTTGCCCTTCAGATATTTAGCTCTTTGGGCAGCGAGCCTACAAATAAAAATACAAAAGAGTCACAAGAGTTTTACTCAGATGATATTTCCAAGAAATAAGTGTGCAGGATTCATCCAGGTGTGCCCTGTGAAATACAGATCTGCCAATAGTACATCTGAGCCCATAACATTTAGCTACCGGTTATGGCCCACGATCCTCTCTCTTACCAAGATGGCTCTGCTTCCTCAAAAATTATTATAATAATAATCATTAATAATGATGACTTCCATTGTAGAGTAAGACAACTTATGACACTGAGCCTGAGCTGGGTGCATCACCCTGTCTTACACGCAATAATTTAACAACACGTCATTGACCACATCAGATTATTAGGATTGTCACTATGCTGCTGCATACCTTGGCAGCTTGGAATTTCCTAAATTCAACAGGAATAGAACTGAGACCTCCTCGTGCTCCAAAAACACAGTCAGCCCCTACTATCTGATCCAAAGGAAGCCTCCATTGGCTATTAGCAGTATAGGGCCTATGACACACAGTGTAAATGATCTGATTCCATCTGGCAGAGGGCAGTGAACGCATACAGTGAACCCCAGCTAGCTAATTTGTTAAATCATTGTCCTTGTGTTTGAAGAGGCAAAAAAACAGTTTGCAAGTGGCTGAACCTCTAGAATTTCCTAACATAAGAGTAAAGTTCATCTGTGTAGGAGACAGAGCATTCTCAGGGCCAGTCCGAGACCATGAGATGAACTCCCCTAGGAACCAAGAACCATCACAAACCTCCCCCTACCTTCCACTCCAAATGCAAGGAGCACTTCTTCCACCTGCCGTCTCTAATACAAACACAGAGTAGCATGTAGGTAAACAACACACAACCCAAAACTGAACCCGGACCACATCAAGAAGTTATACTGCACATATAATCGTATCACTTAATACACGACTGGAAGGCGCTCCCATACTATGGCGATAAGAACCTACATAGAAGCGAACACTATATGGAATAGGAAGGTGAGGCAATAACATTTTATTGTAGAGCACACTGACTGAAGGAATTCTAAAAGTGCCTGTTTGTACTGCAGTTATGCATAAATGAGATGCAGGGCACACAAATTAAACCAGAGTTGATTCCTCATGGTTTCAATGTCCTCGTTCATCATTTCACGTATTTTTCTTTTCAAATCCCATATAGTGGTACAGCTTGAATTTTAGCTCTGGCTACAAAAATATTTAGCTCAGTAGCGTAGCCAGGGGGGGAGCAGGAGGAGCGGCCACTCCCCCTGTGAGGAGAAGCGGCGGCGCCCGAGCCCCGCTGCCGGAGCTGGGCGGCGCTTTAAAAGGCTTGCGGGCGGCTCCCTGCAGCTGCAAGAGCCGCGGGCCTTTTAAAGCGCCGCCCAAGCCCGGTTCCGGCAGCGGGGCTCAGGCGGCGCTTTAAACGGCCCAAAGCTCCTCCGAGCCCCGCTGCCGGAGCCAGGCTTGGGCGGGGATTTAAAAAGCCCGTGGCTCCCCGCGGCTGCAAGAGCCACAGGCCTTTTAAATCCCTGCCCGAGCCCCGCTGCCAGAGTCGGGCTGGGGGGGCGCTTTAAAAGGCCCACGGCTCCTGCAGCTGCGGGGAGCCGCGGGCCTTTTAAAGCGCCGCCCGCCGGAGCCCCGCTGCCGGAGCTCCGGCGGCACTTTAAAGCGCCCAGGGCTCCGCAGCAGCTGGAGCCCTGGGCCCTTTAAAGCGCCGCCAGGTGAGTACAGGGGGAGCGGAGAGGCGCCTTTTTATAGCGCTGCCGCTCCCCCCGTGCTCCAGACCTGCCTATGGTACTGGTTTGGCTCAAATCAACATGGAAGTAAGTGCCATGTTATTAGCCTCTCTCTCCACACCCATGCATAGGCGTCGACTTCGTGGGTGCTCCGGGGCTGGAGCACCCACGGGGAAAAATTGGTGGGTGCTCTGCACCCACCGGCAACTCCCCGCCCGCCCTGGACCCGCGGCAAACTCACCGGAGCACCGGGGAGACGTTGCGGGGCCCCGCCCCTGACGCTGGGCAACATTGCGTCGGGGCGGGGCCCCGTAACGTCACCCGGCATCGGGGGCGGGGCCCGGCGTCAGCACCCACCGACATAACCGGAAGTTGACGGCTGTGCACCCATGCACATACATTCTGCCTAAATTGCTTGTAGCGATATTGCATTACACTCAGTGCACACAAACGTTAAATCTGGGTCTTTACTACTCTTTGAGCCAGATTCTGATTTCAGTTACATTAGTGTAAAACCAAAAGTGTCTCCATTGACTTCAATAGATTTACATCAGCATAAGCAAAATCAGAATCTGGATCCTTATGTTTATTTGTGAGCCTAATATTACTTTCTTCTACCTTAGCAATGACACTGAATAAGACACATAAAAACAGTCCTTACCCCCAGAAGCCCCTTTTCTACCATACAAGAGTAATCCAAGTCACTCTGAAGTCTACAATCCTGATCTTTGTGCCATTTCATATAAGGCAGCAGTGGCTTCCCCTCGTTCCCCATACTAACTGTATAGGAGTGAATTGGTGTAGATTTTTAAGGATATTTATGGGATGGTTTGTTGTTGTATTTCAATATGTATCTCTTTGACCTGTATTATAAAACTGACCTGTAACATCAGGTGCTTAGACACTAGTAGGTAGGTGGAATGATTTGATCGGTTAGACTGGATAGCAACACATTAGGAATATTTTTAAATCATATTTCTGATCACACTCTTACGGGGGTCCCAATCCAGCATTGAAAACAGAACAGGACAAGGGCTAGGTAACATTTTTCGTGCAAATAATTCTTTCATTGAAATATGCATTTTTCAGGGCACCAAAGCTAGTCATTAAATTCAGGTCGAATTCAGTGAACAGTTTCAGCTGGGGAAAAAACAGAAAAGAAAAGTCTGAAATGTTGGAATGGTCCGTTTCTAAATGTCATTTTAAATTGACATTCGAAACATTCCATTTCAGCCCAAACACAATTTTTTTTGTTCTTTGTTTTGGCAAGAAAAAATGAAAAATTCAGTCTCTGTTTGACACTAAGTGGTTTGGCAACAGAACCAAAAAATGAATTTTTCACTCAGCTCTAAACAAGACTGGCTTTACTACCATTGTCTCTGGGTCCTAACTCTAGTGCCAAGGGCAAGAGATGTGTAGAATGGACCCACTCCCACCAGCACCACACCCAACTCCTACCCTAGGCAGAGACAACAGGCAGACTTACTCTTCCGCAAGCTGCACTTGTTCCAGCCGATCCATCAGCTCTTTGTCCTGCTTTAGTTTTGTTTCCTTCTCCTTCTTCTCCTCCATTTGCTTCAACAAGTCTTGTGAATACTCCTCTTGCTTGGGATAAGGGGGAGGACTGGGCGGCCGTTTGGCAAAAACAAATGATTTCTGCAAGGAAAGAAACACGTTTCACATCTGATGGGAGAAACGAGATAGAAGACGATACCCTGAAAACGTGGCATCATTTCCTTAAATACGAACACTGCGGAACCATTTCAGGCAGAGATGCATTAGCAGTATCCAGAAAGGGGACAATCCCATCAGAACCAGGGGGAATCACCTCAAAATTCCCCTCGGGTTGGTGGCAAAATGTTGACAAAGGTCTCACTAATGCCCCCAAGTAGCCCAACCACTATCACTATAGTTATTACTATGCTCCAGTACACGGTGCTAGATAATGTTCACTTACATGGCAGGGAAGAATAATTCCTTCCATTACAGGAATTACTGGTGACATCCTGTGGCCTGTGTTAGGCAGGTCAAACTAAATGATGACAAAATCTGAGCATCACTGCTAAATGCATTAATGGTCTCCCTTGCTGAAAGTTCTCACACTGAAAGGGTTTGTCTATTAATGCTTTGGGTGACCCAGTTTCTGATGTTTCTTTCCATGTTATATATGCTAATGGAAAGTCAATACAGATTGGGCAGAAAAGTTATCAGGATGGGACAATTCTTCTTAAAAGACAAAACAAAAGCTCTTACATGAAATTCTGTGGATTTTTCATTCTTGTGGTTTCTCATTGCTTCAGCCACCCCCAGATTAAAGGCAGCATTTTTTTGGTTCTGTTCTCTGTTTGCCAAGAATTTCATCTACCGTGGGAGGAAAAGAAAAGAGATGCATTTTAAATGAAGGTGAGAACAGAAGTAATGTCATTGCATAGTGAGGAAATCCTCCAGTAATGACATGTCTATTCTCTGGACATGCAGTTTAAGTTCTTCCTTTTATATTGAAATAGATAATTCTGTACATTAAAGGCCTGAGCCCCAGCCCATTGAAGTCAGTGGAAAGACTCCCATGGACATCAATGGGCTTTGGATCAAGTCCTAATAGTTTAGGTCCTAATATTATTTACCGCACTATTAAAAGATTAGATTTACATAAAATAAGAATATTACTGATAATATTGTAATACTTTCTAAAACTAATATATTTATAGTGAATAATGATAATACCAGGTAGCTCTCTACAACACTTTTCATCCCATAGACCTAAAACTGCTTTACAAAGGGAGTATCATCATCTTCCCTTTACAGATGGAGAAACTGAGGCACAGAGGTTAAATGATTTACCCAGGGTTACACAGCAGGGCAGTGACAGAGCTGGGAACAGAACCCAGGTCTCCTTACCACTACGGCCCTATTTACTAGGCCAAACAACCTCCCCAAAGGGCACGATTCTCTTCTCCAATCCACCTAGCAGATTTGTGCGTTGATATTTTGCTGTCTATTTGCACTTTATGTCTCTTGGAGAGCTCAGCGTTCACAACTCTTGTAATTTGATAGGCAGTCTTGTGATATTTTCTTTTGCTTAAGCTCCCCCTCATGAAATAAAGTGATTAGGTGAGAATCTCAGCTCTCACTTTTTCTTTAAAAAAAAAAAAGTTTCTAGCCGTCATGGATGCAGCGAAAAGCTTGAAAATGTGACCCAAAAGCCAAGAGGCAAAAACAAAACAAACAAACAAACAAAAAAACAGCTACATTTTTATTTTTTATTATAAAACCTCATAGTTTTTAAGCCATTCCCATGAGTTCAGAATACTTAGCATGGCAATACTTGGTCTGCACATGGTGACTGAAATGCCTGCCGAGGACCTAACACAGGGCTTTTTGTACCATTTAAGCCCTCAAGCCTCTGGGGCTGAAGTGTTGCACAGCGTCTTGTGTGGGGCCTCTTTATTGGAGAACATTTCACTCCCAGGCCGGCGAACGTAAAGAACTGCCGTGCAGAGAGAATTCTGCTGTAAGCCTTTAGAACTCTGGGCACAAACAGCAATTTCTGCTAAGCAACAATGTGATGGTTACATTAAGGGCCTGATCGAAAGCCTACTGATTTCAATGGGGCTCTTTCCATTGACTTCAGCTAGCTTTGGACCAAGACCTTGGTGCAGCAGGTCTCTCTTTATTCCCTCATTTATTATTTAGAATTTTTCTCTCAGAATAGCAAATAGACAAGCATCTACAGCAGTGGTTCTCAACCGACAGGCCTTTTGCAACCCAATCAGCACACAGCTGCAGCCCATGTGACAGCCTCAGGGCCATACAGGAAATATATATATTGTGTGGATGCAGCCCACATAACACAGAGCAGCATATGTGGCCCACAATGGCAAATAGGTTGAGAACCACTGATATATAGACACCTTTCTCGCCTGGACACTACTGTGCTAATAAATGATGGTCACATAAACACCACCCTATACTGGAAACCTACTAACTGCTATACTTACCTACATGCCTCCAGCTTCCCTCCAGGACACATCACACGATCCATTGTCTACAGCCAAGCTCTAAGATACAACCGCATTTGCTCCAATCCCTCAGACGGAGACAAACACCTACAAGATCTCTATCAAGCGTTCTTAAACCTACAATACCCACCTGCTGAAGTGAAGAAACAGATTGACAGAGCCAGAAGGGTACCCAGAAGTCACCTACTACAGGACAGGCCCAACAAAGAAAACAACAGAACGCCACTAGCCGTCACCTTCAGCCCCCAACTAAAGCCTCTCCAGCGCATCATCGAAGATCTACAACATATCCTGAAAGACGATCTCTCACTCTCACAGATCTTGGGAGACAGACCAGTCCTTGCTTACAGACAGCCCCCCAACCTGAAGCAAATACTCACCAGCAACCACACATCACACAACAAAAACACTAATCCAGGGACCTATCCTTGCAACAAAGCCCGATGCCAACTCTGTCCACATATTTATTCAAGGGACACTATCATAGGATCTAATCACATCAGCCACACCATCAGGGGCTTGTTCACCTGCATATCTACCAATGTGATTTATGCCATCATGTGCCAGCAAGGCCCCTCTGCCATGTACATTGGCCAAACCGGACAGTCTCTACGCAAAAGAATAAATGGACACAAATCTGACATCAGGAATCATAACATTCAAAAACCAGTCGGAGAACACTTCAATCTCTCTGGTCACTCAATAACAGACTTAAAGGTGGCAATTCTGCAACAGAAAAGCTTCAAAAACAGACTCCAATGAGAAACTGCTGAACTGGAATTAATTTGCAAACTAGATACCATTAACTTGGGCTTGAATCGAGACTGGGAGTGGCTAGGTTATTACACAGATTGAATCTATTTCCCCATGTTAAATATCCTCACACCTTCTTGTCAACTGTCTGAAATGGGCCATCTTGATTATCACGACAAAAGTTTTTTTCTCCTGCTGATAATAGCTCATCTTAATTAATTAGCCTCTTGGTGTTGGTATGGCAATTTCCGCCTTTTCATGTTCTCTGTGTGTATATATATCTTCATACTGTATGTTCCATTCTATGCATCTGATGAAGTGGGCTATAGCCCACAAAAGCTTATGCGCACATAAATTTGTTAGTCTATAAGGTGCCACAAGTACTCCTCGTTCTTTATTCAAAACTCAGCTCCCCCTGGTGGTAGGAATCCTGTTTCTCTGAGTGCTTCAAATTGCATGGAATACCTGCTGCCTATGAATAGCCTCCTGGTCTTTCATAGTTTGGTATTGCGCCAATATTCTGTCATCATCCAGCTCTTTCCTCCGCCTCTCTTCGCTGAAGTACACTGGGATGTTCCTCTGAGCACGCTGCATACACAGGTAGCACATTTCCTGGAGGCCCATGGAAATATAAAATAACGCACATTACGTTCATCTCTTTTCATTTTTCACCCTCTATTCACCCTTCACCAACAATGAATCCACAAGTCTTCAAGAAAATCCAACCTTCTTACAAGTGGTGTTTTAATTAAAAATACTAGGGGGAAATTATTTCCTCCTTACTAAGGGCAGCTAGATGCACAGTTCCTGTGTAGTGGCAACAAACTTATTTTGAAAGTCAGTTTGCTCCTAAATCTGTAGGAACATCTGAAAATCCCATTCCTGATAACTATTAGCACAGCTAGGTCTGGAACAGTCTGACCGGGCAAAAGATTACATGGGACCAACAGCAGGAGATATACATGAAATTGACACACACAAAAAACAAGCTACCAGCCTCTCTCTTAGAGCTTGGCAATGGCTACACTTGCAGCGACGTGCAGGGCACATGTGCTACACGCCGCAGTGAAAGGCTCTGGTAGTGGGAAAAGGCTCCGGCAGCTCCCCAGTGGTGGAGCCTTTTCTCGCTGCTTCCCTCTGCCAGAGCCTTTCCCTGCTGCTGGCGTCTTTCCCTGCAGTGGAGAAAGGCTCCGGCAGTGGGACACTACGCTGCTAAAAATAGAGACGTGGGATGCATGGCCTGGGTGTGTAGAGAGCCCCGTAAGGTATATACCCTAGTGTTCTGGCGTGTCTTTACTCGCCTAAGCCTTCCTTACCGTACCGTCTCCACTGCTGTTTATACCTGTGCTAGCTGAGTGCGCAGTGTCTGTGCTCTATTCACTGCCTCAAGTGTAGACCTACCCTTATCAGCTATGTAGTTTTAGACTTTATCATTTCCAACCCAGAACATGAAGTAGAATCTTTCTAGATCAGATTGGCAATCAAACATGGATGCAACAAAACCACAGAAGAGCCTGAGTCAGACATGCACAAACTGCACAGTTTATATATATTAGTGAGCAGGGGTCTACAGCGCACACTACAGGTGAGAGTAACAGAAACATTTCCCAGCTGTTAGTATATTTGTTGTCTGTGTTCCGTTGGCTGGTTAGTTAAATATAGGACAAAATAGCTAGTGGCCAAGATTTAAAAAAATAAATTGCCTAAAGTTAAGCTCCTAAATCCATATTTAAGCTCCTAAATCAGTGGCCTGATTTCAAAACTGCTGAGCAGCCACCAGCTCCTATTGATCTGAACAATTAATAAGCCAGCATTACTAGGACATAAGCCCCAATCAGAAGTGCTGTGTGCTCAGAACTTTTGACAAATCTGATAGATCCTAAATTTGGATTTAGGAGCCTAATTTTATGCTCCCGTTTTTTTGAAGATCTGACCCAATCAGTGTTGCCAGCTCTCGTGGTTTGAACATAGGAACAGTCACAGTGGATCAGACCCAAGGATCATCTAATCCTGTATTCTGTCTCTGACAGTGACCAGTACCAGAGCCATAGATTCTAAAGCCACAAGGGACTACTGTGATCATCTAGTCTGACCTTCTACATAACGAAGGCCAGTCATAGGACGTCCCCAAAATACTTCCTGTCTGAACTACAGCAGATCTTGTAGATAAACATCCAGTTTATCTACTGATTTTAAAATTGCCAGTGATGGAGAATCCACCACAACCCTTGGTAAATTATTCCAATGGTTAATTACCCTCACTATTAAAAGACACTTCAGAGGAAGGTGTAAGAGCCCCTAAGTAGGCAGATGTGGGATAATCTGTCCCACACACAGGTCTCATCCTGGTTTCTCATAGTTAGAGATTGGCTCAAAGCCTGAATAATGAGGTTTAATATCCCTCCCAAAATTTTTGTTGTCATTAATTATGACAACACTGGATAGTCTTGATATCCACATAAATATCTAATCCTTTTTCTAATCGAAGTGCAGTGTCCCCACATTGCTTTAGTAGCTCCCAGAAAACTTCAAGGTGTAAAAATAATTGACAAAATATGCAACCTTAGCACTTGTTTTGGCAAAACACCTGTGCACAAAAGGGAAACTATTTATTTTCTACATCCCATCATTGCTAATGAATGAAGAGCCTTATGGTTAACATTTCCATAATAACCAAGTCTCAAATAATGTATTCGTATATGTTTCTTCAAAATGCAGTGTTGACTGGGATTTACTCATACATGTATAATGAAATGCATTTTTTAAGTAAGATCCAATATGGCCTATAAAAACAGTAATTGAATGTTACAGTGAACAGCCATTAGGGACAGTTTTAAAATCGATCCCCAGGTACCCACATTTTGCTACGATTAAAAAGTGACATAATAAGTAAATAAGATCCATATATTGTACCTGTCCAGCCCTACCATGATCTTGACAAAGAGGGGATGGAGTTCTGGGTCCGGGAGCATGAATTGGGTTGGGACCGCAGTCCGTTTCAGTCTTTGAGAAACACGGAGGAGCAGGTGATGTTGTGCTAGGAATACACAACAGGACATGCGCAACAGTTTATTACAAGTGCTGTGTACAGACACCAACACGCTGGGCATAAGGCAGTTTTGCAATGGAGTTTGGCGCACCACTGAGAAACTAAACACATGCTCATGAATGCACACCAGAGGATACTGTGCCCATACATAAAGAGGTGGCTTAAGACGTAAGCTGGACCCAAATTATCTAAATAGTTGCTACATCCTCCAGTAAAAAGAACAAACAAAAAAACTCATTGGTGCTCCCAAACTGCCAGTCACAGGTCACAGGGCTCCCAACCGCTGCCCTCCTTTCTTCCCTTAGGTCTTGTCACCCCAGGCACTGGAGAGGAGTCATCCAGCAGGGCTCAGCTGTGTACTACTCCCCTTGTTGCTCACAGCTGCAATATTGGCTCCTGCACTTCCTCAGCTACGCGGCCTGGACCTTGCTTTAATCGGCCTCTGAACTCATGGGCATATATGGGGAGTCTTTGCACCGGCTTCAAAGCCATAAGATCAGGACCATAGCTTCAAACTGAGTTTAACGACAGACTGTTCCCGGGTACGGTTATACTGGAGTAGGAGGTGTAATTTCCAGTTCAGTCGACATACCTGCGCTAGCTCTGACCGAGGCAGCACGCTAAAATAGCAAGGTCGCTGCAGCAGCACAAGCCACAGGACCAGCTATCCCCCCGAGTAGGGTTTCAGACAGGATCGGACTAGGGCAGTTAGCCTGTCCTGCCACATGCGCCTCCACAGCTACACTTCTATTTTTAGCGTGCTGCCTCGATCAGAGCTAGCGCAGGTATGTCTACCTGAGCTGGAACTTAACCTCTAGCACCAGTGTGGTCATAACCTGTGTCACAGCCAGTAACTCATTTGCCATCAGTGTGCACATATGATGCTGTGTCATGCACACTGTCACAGCCTGGCCCAGAAGCAATTCTAGGCGTTCATCCACGATCTCTTGTAGAAACACAGTAAAACCTCAGTTAGCCAAATGTGCCCAAGAAGGAATACCTAAATACAGGGATAAGCAAGTCTTCAGTAAACTAAATTACCACATGGAGAAACAGAAAAGCAGTACACAGAACTCTGCAGGAATTCACTTGCATTTATAGTTGCTGAATAAAAAATGTGCTACAGATTGGTTAGGGTCCAATCCATCGTCTACTGAGGATTGTCCAGTGGTTAATGGTCCAATGGCCCAGTTCCCAGCTCTGAGGCAGACTCCCTGTGTGACTGTAAAACAGGGATAACAGCATGTGCCCCCCTCACAGGCTCATGGCGAGGATAAATTGAATATTGTCTGTGAGGTGCTCAGCTCTTGTGGTGATAGCGGCCATAGAGGCAGAGAGATGGTTCAGATGCAAAGCAGCGATGTATATCTTTAAATGACCAATAAATAAGGCAGGGAATGGAAACTTGCATTCAGTTTTCTCCTATTTCATTGACCGTATTCAAATAAACAGAGAGGGGGAGACGATGATCCTGAACAACAACACTCTCATCTTGTCTGAACTTCCCTAAAGCTCAAGGTGTCCCAGATCCAGGCCTCTCGCTATTTAACTAACAGTGTCATCTAAATGTCAGGCACTTGGGGACACAGTTACACCAGGCATTGTACATACATTTAAATACACTACAGACTGTGAGGCACTATGGTGATGGGGGCCATATAAGTACCTAAGATCAATATAGATAGATTGCTAGTGGCGAACGCTGTAAACAAAGAGAAAGCAATGTGGTAAGAGAAGCAATTCTATCTACCAATCAGTCTCTGGCCGTTCTATTGTGCCCATCACAGTAATAAGCTTTAGTACAAAAGAAAAAGCCTCTAGGTTAACTGATTAAACTCCTGGAGATGGGCACTGTTCTATCTCCTTGGTGCATGAGAAGTTTGAATTTCACTTTGCCCTGTAAAGCAGTATCCGTCAAATTAAAACAAAGAGCTCCTACATGTTTAATCATGGCTGAATTGGGTCTCAGTGACCTCCCGGAACAACTGATAGTGTCGAACAAAGCTCAGACAAGCAGTGAAAACATTTAGAAGCCATTAGAAGAGCACTCTGAGTCTCTCTTCCATGAAATGTTTATAAACTCTGCAGACTGTTCTCATCAAGTAGGAGGATCAGGTTCACTCAGCTCCACTGTGAATAGTAAGAGGATCCTGAACCTCTTGAATAATTGTTTGCATTTAGTTACCAAACTATCAGATACAAAATGGAGATGGCGTCAGACGAAAACGAAGTAGACACCAGACACTCACAAAAACCTGCACCATACCTCCCAGACAGCAAGAAAATGTGTGATGAGCCAATAGCACACCCTTACCATAGATTTGGGGTTTTCTAAAGGGCTGTTGCATGATAAAAGCTTCAGTCAATGGGAATTTTTAACCTTTAGTTTACTTAGGCAATTAACTTTTATCTCAAGAAAATAAACTGGTCCACTGATCGAGGGATAAGCTGGAACTTGGGTGTCCCAGGGACATTATATAGAAAATGCCCATTTATACTATTCATCCCCAAATAGCTTAGATTTTGACATGTTTGTACAATAATTCTAATAAACACAAATTAAATCTACTTACTTATCCGATTTCAGAGGATTACTGCTAATGGACACAAAGATACAACATATTGGCCACATTCTAAAGCCTTTACTCAGAGCCTGAGTCTGCCACATCAAGCAGATTCGGGTAACAATTTTAAAAGCACCTAAGTGACTTGGAAGCCTATTTGCCATTTTTCCAAAAGTGACTCAGGGACTTAGGAGCCTGCATCTCATTGAAAGCCAATGGAACTTAGGCTCCTAAGGGTGGGATTCACAAGGGAGACTTAGGTGCCTAACTACCACTTTAGGCATTTAAGTCCAAAATGTAGGTCCTCAAAACCCACTCAGCTGCTGGCTAACCCTATAGGTGCCTAATGTCCCTAAGCACCTAGGTTTCCACTGGTATGTCCACGAGGTGCCTAAATTTCTGTCAGTGCACAACTAATGTCCTGACACCACCAAGCAACTCAGCACTTGACTCGCTCATAAATCCCAATAAGATTCACAAATTAGGCATTCCCCTGCCTTTCTCACCTGCAGGGCCTAATCCAGTAGATATGCTCAGAGGCCACTTTAGAGCATGTCTACCAATCGGGCCCCGCACAAAACACAGCCACTGGAGGAGCAGGAAAAGGTAGTGGTGGAAGACTTAAGCGCCTAACTTGTTTGGTGCTTCTGAAAATCCTACTAGGCGCTTATCTACATCTTTAGGTGCCTAATATCTTTGAAAATCTGCCCCAGGTTATGTTTGAAAATGGGTTTTAGGCACTTTTGAAAATTTTATTGCCCTTCCTCATTAGTTTAATAAATAATTTTCTTTTTTCCTTTTCACAATTAATATAGACATTGTAGCTGCATTTAAGTGCAAGATCGAGACACTGAAAAGCTTATAGTTACCCTTATCCACGTCTCCCAGGAAGTCTCACCTTTCAGGAACATTCTTTTGCTTGATGTTATTCTCCAGCTCATCAGTCAGATTGAACCCTGACACTTTGGCAGGAACAATAGATTGGCGGGACAGAAGGCGCTTAATGGGAAGATTCTCTGTAAGTGTGAAACAAGGAAAATCCCAAGAACAGCATCTCTGTGACAACTTAGACCAGAACAGCAGGGGAGCTCACACAAGACACGCACTGTAGATGTGCCACAGCATTTCCATGTTTTAAAAATGCATTAGGAACACATTCTGATAGTCTTAGAAGTCACTTATTCTGTGAGTACTCCCATTGATGCCATTGCCATAAAACCATTCTTTTATCACTGAACTACATTAGTTATGGAGGAGTTTCAGTCGCCTACTGGTTTTAATACCTGTCTGACACAAGATCATAATATCATGGGTCTTCCCCAGCTCTTAACGTCAATAGTGCAGCATCTATACACTATACTGTGTTCCAACGAATGGGGCTACCAGTGCCTTTGGGAGACTGTTGCACAGCCTAATAGATCTCAGTGTCAGGACTATTTTCCATGAGAGTGGGACAGATCCTCAGCCGGTATAAAACGATGTAGCTCCAGCATCTGGCTCAGTCAGTCTAAATTTTCCTTTGCTTAATTTCATCCCATAATCCCTGGTTATAACCCCAAAACAATAAATAACTGAAGCTGGTTATCTCAACCCTGCTTAATTTGGCAATGCTATACAGCAATGGACTGATTTTCAGCTGAATTCAATAAGAGCTACAGGTGCTCAGAGCCTCCAAAGCACGCCAGCCACTTTCATTCAGTCCCTCCAGGCTAAAGCATTTTTAGCTGCTTTTCTCTGAATAACTTCTGATTTATTTGTCTCTTCCTAACTTAGCCATAAATTGGCCAGCTAGTCTCAGACCTCATTCCCTGTCCATCAATAAAGCACAATGCAGAATGTGGCTCATTGGGCTCAGCCTCACAACTTGTTTATACAGGAAAGTTACAGCAGTATAAGCTAAGGTGTAAATGTAAACCAATGTAAACTCCCCATGTGGAGTTACATACCAAAATAAAAGTGTCCACACAAGGAGTTATACTCGTTTATTTTTACCAATAGACTGATAAAACTTTCCTGCAGAGATAAACTCTAAGCGTGGGAATTTACAGCCCTAATGGGTTATTTTTGTGAAGTTTATGAGCAACTTGAAAGTGAGGGTTAGAATGAAAATTGTTTCCCAGCTTTAAAGATAGAATTCAGTATTGGCATAGGCTGGCAGCCTTCAAACGATCATCACAGGAGGATGCTTGCTCTCCAAATAGAAGCCAGCTGTGATTTTGTAGAAGGCATACACCATATTGGAATGCTAATAGATTTTATGAACTTTCAATGCTTTTTGCCTAGCCAAACTCATAAAACTGCAGAGAGCCTTTTGCAATACAGTCTAGATATTAGAGTTGAGCGGACATATCCTCTTGAATTGGAAGGGTTGGACCCTTTTGTGATTCCTTTCCATGATGGTTAGCATGACTGATCATTGCCATGATGGACACTTACAACTGTTAAATGTGTGCCAGACCATGTGCACACTGCACATTTTAAACCTGGCCCCTATTGTCTAACAAGTGAATGACAATGAACCTGTATCAATATTCAGTTGACAACCTACCTTTTTTACTGCTGCTGTTACTATGAGTTCTCTCTTTTTCTATTGGCTCCTTTTCTTTGTTGGACTTTTCACGTTCTTCTATGATGGTTTCCATGGCTGCTTTGTTATCTGTTTCCTTCAACTCAATCCTGGAAACAAGGAAAAGATGTCAGTTTGTTTTGTAGAACCTATGCCAGAACAGAAAACACAATGTTGTATGAGTAACCTGGTCACACAAGTATCTTTAGCACTACTGTAAAGATTGCACTTTTCAAAAGCAAAATATACAGCAGCCTTCAGGATTATGCATGTAAAATGATTTATATAAAAATGGACAGTAACAAAAATTATTCTTTATGGCAATCTATATGTCATGAAGTAAGGCAGAAAGTATTCAATTTACTTAACTATTCTCAATCATTTACATTTCTATAACCCCTTTTATACTGAAAGACACCAAAGCTCTATGTTTAGGGCCCTACCAAATTCACGGCCATGAAAAACGCATCGTGGACTGTGAAATCTGGTTTTCCCCTATGAAATCTGTTTTTTGGTGTACTTTTACCCTATATTATACAAATTTCACATGGGAGACCAGCGTTTCTCAAACTAGGGTCCCGACCCAACAGATGGTTGGTGTGTGTGGTGGTGGGGAGCAGGGGGTGTCGCAGTATTGCCTCCCTTACTTCTGTACTTCCGTCAGAGCTGGGTGGCCGGAGAGCAGCAGCTGCTGGCCAGGCACCCAGCTCTGAAGGCGGTGCCCCCCGCTGCAGCAGTGCAGAAGTAAAGGTGGCAATACCATGCCAGGCCATCCTTACTTCTGCGCTGCTGCTTGCGCTGCCTTCTGAGCTGGGCTCCCAGACAGCAGCTGTCACTCTCCAGCTGCCCAGCACTGAAGGCAGTGCCGTCGCCAGCGCAGCGCAGAAGTAAGGGTGGCAATTCCGCAACCCCCCTTACAATAACCTTGTGACCCTCTGCCCCCCCCAACCCCTTTTTGGGTCAGGACTCCTAAAGTTACAACACCATGACATTTCAGATTTAAATAGCTGAAATCATGAAATTTACATTTTAAAAAAATCCTATGACTGTGAAATTGACCAAAATGGACTGTGAATTTGGTAGGGACCTGTCTATGTTGAAGGCTTTATCAGCATGAGTATAGGATTCGGGTCATCCCAAGTCCACACCAATAAACCCTTTAGGTCACACCACGTCAGTACACTATGTATTTTGTGTATGTTACACATTTGACAGAGATGTCACTATTGGAGATGCTTTAGAAAGTTGTAAATATTTCACTGGTGCTGTGTTTTACATTCCCCTTCATTTAAAGCCAGGTTCCCATAGGATCCCAGCCTGCAAGGTGCGAGAGCGCTGTTAAGTGCTGAGCATCTCCAGCTGTGCGGAAACTGAGTTGAGCAATTTGGTAATGGGTACTCAGCACCTCTCAGGATCAGCCCCTCAGTTACCTAAAGTCCACCCAAATGGGACTCGGAGGGAGAGGAAAAAATATAACTAATATATTTTAGAAACCTCTAAACATTTCTTAAAATATCATGACAGTGCTGTAATTTTACAGTTCAACATATCATGAGGTACTAGGACTAGAAACAAAGAATTGATACTATTGGCAAGTCCTTGTTTTCTAATGGTGAAAATCTACTTCTGATGATTCACAAAGTGTCATATTTTAAACCCATCACTGTTACATGAATGGATTGTTTCTGTTCTGAACCAGTGTCATGGGGGCGGGAAGGGGGAGACAGGGTGGAACTCCTCCTCTGGGAGAAAGGAGGAAATGATTCCCTGGGAGGTTGTGTACCTCAGTTAGGTTAGGAAGGGAAGAGAATTACCATATTCCGTTACTGAAGAGGGAAGCAAGATATCCTTTTGTCTTTTTGACTTGTCACTTTTTCTTGCGGATCATCTACCCAGGAAGACTGGTGGTGGGGATTCATTCAATTGAATGCTACAAATACCAGTAAAATGATATGACCATATGACTTTTGTAAGTCTAAGGCCAGATTCATAATTTAATGGAAGCTGTTCATGTAAAAATCAGGCAGCGTACATATTTAAACTCTTTTTGAAATCTTACACAAAAGAAAGAGACAAGGCAGGTGAAGCATTATGAAAAACATTATCGAACCTTGTCTACACTTGGAGGTTAATTCAGTTTATGGTAAGGTGTGAAGATAAAGTGCAACAACTATTCCTAAATAACTCCACGAGTGGACTCTCTTATCCTGGGATAAAAGTGCCTTGTTCCTGTTTAGCTTAATCCTTTATTAAAGAATAAGAGTGCCCACACATGGAATTATCCTGGAATAGCTACCCTGAATGGGTATTCTAGAGTAATAATTCCATGTGTAGACAAGCCCTAACACAATAGATTCAGGGTTCCCAAATGTAAGATAGGAGATGCTAGCTTGGTCAGTGAACTGGTAAAGAAGCAAAAGTACTCACCTTGGAAACATGACAATACTGCAAGCACGGGACTGAGACATAGCAGTTTCTCTGCCTGAAATGACTGAATCACCCGTCCCAGGCCTCTACAACAACAGACATTTGAGATAACTCGGAAGACATTGTCTAGCAGGTAACAAACAAGGCAACCCTTTTTACTTCTAAAACAATAGGCTGATGCTCCAAACTCCTGTCACAAAATTCTATTTCATTCACATTTGCCCTACACTGTAACTGATGGAATCTGTCCCACCGATCACTGATAATGGATGATAATATTGTCATGATTTCTGAGTGGTCAGGAATCATTAGACTCAATAAAGAGGCTATTTGCTTTCCAGTAGAGTAGCAAGTGGAGACAGGTACATGGTTAACACATGTTACGAGCATGGTTTTAAAGCACTGCTTGGTTGGTTGGTTTGTACAGTTCCTGCAGACTATGTACTTGAACAGACAGCAATTAGTTCAGTTAAGGTTTCATTCACAAAGTTGCAGCAAGTCTTTCCCACAACTAAAATGTCTGTCCTCATACCAAGGAGGGATACAAACTCAGGCCTTTTTTTTCTTTGCCCAGAGTACTATTATTTCATTATTATTTGTACAACAGTAGCACCTAGAGGTGCTGATCAGGACCCTGTTGTGCTAAAGGTTGAACAAACATATAGTCAAGAGATGGTCCCTGTCCCAGAGAGCATTATGACAGAATGCAATACGTAGGATTGGGAGAGAGACACTGGATGGGACTCAGGAGAGCAGAGTTCTGTTCCAGACTCTGCCACAGCCGTCTTGCATGCCGTTGGGTAAGTCACTTAGGGCATGTCTACATTACAATCAGAGGTGTGATCGCAGCACATGTAGACATACCCAAACTAGCTTTAATCTAGCAAGCTCAGGTACCAATAGCAGTGAAGTCATGACAGCACAGGCTAGCCACCTGAGTACATACTCACACTCCCTAGCAGGCTCATACCGTGTCGCCATGGCTTCACTGCTATGGGTACCTGAGCTAGCTAGAATAAAGCTAATTTGGGTATGTCTACATGTGCTGCAATTGCACCTCCGATTACAGTGTAGACATACCCTGAGTTTGTATGTGCCTCAGTTCCCCATCTTTAAGATAAGGATAACAACATTCCCTTTGAGCTGTCCTGTCTGTTGAGATTGTAAGCGCTGCTTGTCAGGGACTGTCTCTTACTATGTGTATCCCCAGCACCAAGCACAACAGGGTTCTGAACTTAGTAGAGGCCTCTAGGCACTACTAGAAAACAAATAATAAATAAATTATAATAATATGGGAGGACAAGGTAAAAATAATACAGAACAAGACTAGCTGTGTGCACAGTGTGACTCACAACCTGCCTAATAGGCATTATTGACTGATACTGACGCAAAATAATTTAAGTTCTCCAGGGAAAATGATAAACTCACATTGGAAAGAGCTTTCACCAGATTGCCACTCCCATCCATGGCTTGAAGGAAATCTTTGTAAAATTTCATTTTCACTTTGTTGTCCCGGATAACGAGAACTCCGATTCCCTTGAAAGTGAATTCAACATTCTGTTTGGTAGCGATGGATCGTGAGAAAAAAAGCAGGGTCTCTTTTACACATCCTTCCACTATCTCCCTGTTAAAGGGACCCTCCAGGGATAACATGATGAAGTTCAGTTGAATAATTGGGATATCACCTGAAATCAACAATCAGGGGAACCCAGTAATTCAAACAGCAAGCAGACTTCCTACATAACAGCAGCAATAAGGCTATGAATGAATGAATCACCTTTTGAACTTACGCAGCACATTCCTGTAAGAGGCTCAAAGCACTTTACAACCATGAATAAAGCCTCACAAAACCTTTATGAGGTTATTATCATATCCATTTTACTAACCTTCTTACAACTCCATATAGCTCGTCATCCTGAAGGATCCCAAGCTCTTTAAAAGCAAACTGAGATGCCAGCTATACAGGGATGACTTCCTCAATATGAAAATACAAAAATGAAACATGGCAGCATACAGCACAGGATTTCAGGACAGGAAGGGAAGAATACTGTATGCAGTTAAAATTGCAGGGGGATGGAACATGAAACCAGAGTAGGAATTTAACCAGGATCCCTATTCTTAAATACAGTGATCGTTGATAACCACAAGTGATCGGAACTTTCATTTTGCAACTCATCTTAGAGATATGGAGCCTGATTCTGCACTCCATTACACCCTTTGCTGTACACCAATGTAACTACTAACTCCGCATAACTATTGAAATCCACATAAGCCCAACATAATGTGGAGAAGAATCAAGCCTGGTCTACACTCAGTTTTTGTCCCAAATTAACTGTTCCACTTAAGAGTGCAATTTTCTTTAAAACCGATATAGTTAAATTGTACAACCCCGAGTGTGTATACTATTTATTCAGGTATAAAGGTGTAACTGCATCCATACTCAGTATCGATTTAATTATACCAGTTTCAAACCAATACAGTTAAAACGGTACAAAGACTGTGCTGGCCAGTTCTTAGATCTATTACCTTCGACAGTACAGTGCCCTAACAATTTGTCTGCCAATTTCTCTGCCTTCAGTACCAGTGCTCTGTCACCAGGGGACACCAGACTGAGACTCAAACTCAAAAGAGGATTTTTTTTAATGCAGCCCCATGGTGCTGCTCAAGAGGCAAAATCAATACCATTGCTCCCCACTCTGTGCAAACATGGTGGTATTGATGTGAAACTACTTTTGTTCAGAATACATACAGCTACAAATGCTTCATAAAACCTGTTGTTTGTTCGGGTCTATTTTAAGCTGTCTCCAGCTGATTACTCTATTAAGGTGTGTGCCACTAAAATAAAATAAAAAAGCTGATGCAGACCACTTTTGACTTGGAATTGTGCATGTGTAAAACCTGGCACAAAGCTTTGAATTTTCAGAGCTGAAATATTGTGCAAGTAGGGTACCAAACAGCAAGTGTGAAAAATCGGGACAGGGAGTGGGGGGTAATAGGAGCCTATATAAGAAAAAGCCCCAAATATCGGGACTGTCCCTATAAAATCTGGTCACCCTATGTGCAAGATGCATATGGAACTTCAGCAGTAATAAAGTTTTATTAGAATATATTGCAGCTACCATAAAAGCTCCACAGATGTGGCATTATGCAGTCAGAAAGTAAAAGAACATTTCAAATAGAGGCATTCTAAGCTTACACAGGATATAAATATAAAA
Source organism: Chelydra serpentina (assembly GCA_037349315.1). NCBI lineage: Eukaryota > Metazoa > Chordata > Testudines > Chelydridae > Chelydra > Chelydra serpentina. Next base: position 22,470,349 of record JBAIAC010000004.1, on the reverse strand, counting down.
GCAACGGTGTCTTGTAAAGAAATTTCCTCTTGGTGTCTTATCAACAGAGCCTAAGTTGTTATCAGTGAAGGAATTCTATATATGTATCACATTTGGTTGCTTAGCTATTAATCTTGTCAGATATTTTATAGCACAGGACAAATATGTTTCAAGGAAAGGAAAATGTCATAATCAAACTTCTTACCAGGAGTGTGTATTTTGGCAAGTTTGAGTCCATGAATCTGGGCTAGTTTCTCAGACAGAAGAAACACAGGTCTTTGAATAAGGATAAATTTATTGTTGCCGACATCTAATTTTTGTCTTAAAAAAGAGAATGTTCCAAGCCCTGGTATTTGGACACCCTGAAAAATAAGCAATAATAAATATTCCAGAAGGAGGGGAAAACATTTTTGCTTCTATATAATCACAATCAATTCATAGTCATTCTATGCAGGGGAGTGGGATGGGGCAGTTCTCTGAGCTCCCTGAAAGCACCAAATATTTCCTATTTTTCTCCTCTCCCTCCCTTTTGCTATTTGAAAAAAATCATTGATGTAATAACAGCAAAATAAATATCCCTAATCTAGAGAAGCCCCAAAGAGCTCAACCCTTCAAATCCTCACCCCAATGAGTAAGCCTCCTATTCACACAAGTAGTACCATAGGCTATAGTTGGACTACATTCCCCTGAGTAAGGACTACTCCTACAAGCAAGGATTGGCAGGAGCAGGAGCTAAGTGCTTAACCTAGCAATCTAAATATCTTACAAAATATATATTTCTTTGTTAGATATAATGAATTGAAATAGCCAAAGATGTGCGTTAGGGTACTGCTAGATTTTTCTGGAATCCCCAGAGCAACCTGCTAGCTTGGTACCAATCTTAACATATTTGCCATTTTGTGGATGTCTAATTTTTAAAATAAGGGGGTTATTTCTCCTTTAAAAACAAAAGATATGAGCACAATGGGGTTTTTTTAATCTGTTCTTAGCATGGAAAACAGGCATAAAGGGGTATCATACTAAAATTCCCACCTCTGTAAAAAGTGTTAAACTTCCTTACATATAGATCTATGGGGGGGTTTTAAATCTAACTTTACTATGCTACATTGTGCTGAATAACTCAGTAAACTAGGTAAGAGAAGCCTGTGGCACATTTGTAGACTACAATGTACCTTTGGTTTGGTTTGCCTGTGCATGCCTCTTGCTTTAAGAGGAGGCGTGCATAACAGGTTTTAGTGGCATGGGCGTGCATCAGAATCATTGGAAACATTTGGGTTCAAGAGGAGGAATAAGATGCGAGTCCCACCTTGTTCATGGAGAGCTGCCGTTCCACAAAATCAGACACATTGGCCCAAATACTAAAGACTTCTGAAATGCAAGTGAAAAACAATATGTCATAATCTCTAGATGACAAGCACACAAATTCACCACACTCCATGGAAAATAGGACTCGTCTGACTAATAAGACTGCAGGATCCCAGTGTAATCACAAGCATCCTGCATAGTTTATTCATTCACTACAGAGCAATGGTCCTTGCTCCATAGTTAAGTTTTCAACCAAGTTCCATTTTAAACCTGATTTGAACCTCAGTCCCTTCTAAAACCCTCAGTAAGATCCTGGGGTTGAAACAGATTTTTTCTACAAATTCTATACGATTTGGGCAAGGAGTTCCTGTAGCCTGACTCATAAAAGTGGCCGGGTGTTCAGAGTTCAAAAGCTAGTTTTCACAAGCTTAGATTTTTAATTTAGAACAGCGCTAAGACCTGTCATTTCTGGCAATGTCACTACAGCACAGCAAAGCACCATAGGAAGCTTAAAGCTTTCATTAAAAAACCAAATGCCCCACTCTTCCTTCCAAAAGCAAACTTTAAACTTGAGTCACTAGGGAAGCTTGTCAATGGAATTTCCATGCAAATGCTTGTGAGAGGACTGGAGGACTACTGAGAGGCATAACGGGATCCAAAAACCCTCTTATATTTCAAACACCATGTTATGTTTAAGCTGTATTTTATCCTTGGATAGATACACACGCTATACTCTTCTAGAGCACCAAACACTTTAACTAAGAGGAGTTAAGTTGGGCAAATCTCCTGCCCATGAGACTAGTATTTCTCCCATTTTACAAATGGGGAAACTGAGGCCCAGACTTTTGGCAAGTGACTTTTGCCCAAAGGTCACGCAGGAAGTCAGTGGCAGAATCAGGACTAGAACCCAGACACCCTGGCTGCCATGTCTGTGCCTAAGGCACTGTACGTAGTGCTGTAGGGTGAGTGGCAGGATGGATGGGCATCCCCAACACGCACCAGGCACACCAAGGGCCTCCGGAGCACACTGTTGTAGGTAGGAGTCTCCCTGATGAAATTCACACAAATCAGGCTCCGGGGGGGCACGAAGGCCTTACCGTCCGCCGTGAGCTTCGGGAGCGTGGGGAACACGCTCTTGCCAGACTCGAGGATCGCAGCGTGGATACTGTCCAGCATTTTCACATCCCCCACCAAGGGGAAGCAGCGGAAAGCAGAGGAGCTTGTGCTGCTTTTCCTCTTCCAGGAGGCTGTCACCTGCCTGCCTTCCTTCCACACCTCTCACCTTCTCTCTACTTCAGCACAGGGCCCTCCTCGCCTCTCCCCCATTCCCTGCTCTGCTGCCTCCTCCCCTGAGCCCCTGAGGAGAGAAGGAAGGAGAAGGCAAAAGAGCTGGCTGCTGGGGCCAGGGATTCAATGGGCTGCTCAGGGGGAGGGGGAGGGCGCCTGCGGGGGGGAGGAGGGGGAGCCGTATCCAGGACGCGAGAGGAGCTCACTGTTGCTAGAGCTTACGTCATAATAGGAGCCCCAGGGCCCCGCCCACCCGGGAGTTCCTGCCGGAGCGCAAGGGGCGGTGATCCCAGGTGGGTGTGTCGCAGGGCAAGCATCAGCCAGGGCAATGGGAAGCCTCGCTGCCCACTCCGCCTCCTTTCGCATGAACGTTAATGCATCGCTTAGAGTCTGGGAAGGGAGGATTTATTTTTATTTGCTCTTTCATTAAGACCTAACCCAGCAAATGGCCACAGCCCTGGTTGCCTGAGGGCAAAATTTCCCCTTTCCCTGAGTGGTTAGTTTACTCTCTCTCCCCAGCACGATAATAATAAAAAGACTAAAAGGCCAATCCAACATGAATCCTCTTTAAAATGCATCCCACCAATGCACAAAAGCGCAACCGTGTCTAACGTCTGAAACAGGTTAATACAAAATGCTGCTATTTAACATATCTGTATATGCCATATATTGTGGGAGCGGTTTGGGAATTATTTTTATAGTGATCAAAATCTATTCAGAAGGAAAGGCAGCAGGCTGTAGGGCAGAGCTTAGCTTCCTCCAGTTCACTTGATTAGTATTTAAATGTGGAGTGAATACAGATTCTTCGTGGGAATGAGGATTTAGTGTCTGCACACACATTTTCTTTTGCATAGAGACAGTAGACCCAGTTGCAGCTGTATAACAATCCCAGGACAGTTTTATCTCGTCATGGGAATTCCTAGAGCTGCTGACAGCACATTACAAGGCCCCCAAATGACACATGTAAATTCATTTTAATGTATAGGATGGTCAGACTCGCCTCTCTTGGGCTATCAATCACAGCTAAGCATTTAAAAAGGAAGAGCTTCTTATACTGTCAGGGAGGAGAGAACCAAGCTATCTTTTTCCACAGAATTTGAGCCTTCGCCTTCGCTATATACATTGGTGCTGGTGGGTTCAATAAGGCCTGAAAGGGGATAGAGATGGGTTATCCTCCCTGCTCCACCTCTGATTGTGCAACTTCAGCAAGTCACTTTCTGTGGTTCTCTCTCCAGCTGTCAATTGGGGAGAGTGATGCAGACCATCCTTTGGGACATGCATGCTGGTCAATGGATTAAATACAAAACCACCCACACATTGTTTACCTTTAAACCAACATGCCACATTGCTTACAGTGTGTTGGTTACGTAGCATTGTTCTGTACATTAGATGGAATATGGAGACCAAGGCCAGGTCTACAGTAGGAGCACTTTGGCAGTGTAGCTACACCACTATACTGTACCAGCAAAGCACTCCTAGTAGGTATAGTTTACTCCAGCCCCCAAGCAAGATAAAAAGCATAATTTTGTTAGTATAACTCCCTCTATCCTATGTAGTTTTGCTGGCACAGCTATATGTGGGAAGAGGGTGGGATCCCTGCCACTCTTCACCGACCGTGCTATGCCAGGAAAAGTATTAAGGTGGACCTAGGCAGAGCCCCCCTCTGCCTCCTCTTGCACACTATTGTTTGTACAGGGACTGGACTAAAGCCTGATCTAGACCCAGTTTTTATATTGATTTAGCTATCAGAAATGTGATTTTCTACCAAAACCGCTATATCAGTATAACCCCTAGCATGGGCAGTTATATTGATATGAAAGTTGCCTTGGAGGGGCGTAGCTGTTTTCCCTTCTCTTACAGGAATATACCAGTATAATTGCATCCACCTTAAAGGGAGGTACACTGCTTTTTAACAAGACTAGTATATGTAAAGCAGTACAGTGTGTGTGTCTCCAAGCGCTTAGATTGCCGCAAAGGAAATGGAGAGTTATAAAGAAAGGGCATTGTCATGTGTAGTAAGTATATATGAAAAAAAACTAATGAGGTGGAGGAATAGCTATCCACAGTTTAGGATTTAAAGCAACATTATCTGCTGAAAAAGCATGTTTCCTTACCTCTAACATTAAGAGTTTTAAAATCTAGTTTCCTTTTCATTTTTAATGCTTATAGACTAAGGTGAGAAGAGACCATTATGATCATCTAGTCTGAGCTCCTGCACATTGCACTCTCAGAATCCCACCCACCCCTGTAATAGACCACTAACCTCACTACTGTTTACTTTCTGCGTTGGACAATAGAAATAAACTAGTCACTTCCCCTAGCATGCTTGAAGCAGTTCCCCAATCCTGCATTTGTAAAACTTTGATTTATTGGGATCTCTCACCCTGAACATGGCCTTTTGAGTGTATATGCAAACACAAGAATGCCATTTAGCCAATAAAGCCTGGAACTCATCTTTGATACAGTGCTTTACAGCCATAGATTGCAAATCACTTTGCAAAGGCAAATACCTTTAAACACACATAGAAACATAAGCAATTAAACAGCTGAGCCATGATTTTCAGAAGTGACTAGTGATTTTTGAATGCCTTGCTTTTTCATACCCACTCTGAGACCCTGTAAAGCAGAATGATCTTCAGGAAGTGCAGAGTAGCTGTCCTCTTAAAAACACGTCCCTATCTCTAAGGTGTTAAGAATAACACTGAGGTGAGGAAGGGAAGTACTATTAACCCCATTTTATAGATAGGGCACAGACAGATTAAGTGACTTTTCCAAGGTCACTACAAAGTCTACAAGAACAGGGAGTTGAACCAGGTCTTCCAAATCTCAGGCTAATACTCTAACCACTGGACTATCCTCCTTCCCACGGACATTTGAGCCACTGTCTCACTTAGAAAAACACGACAAAGACTAGACTTTAAACAACCTTAAAGTGAACTTTAAAATCCCAAATTGCATTTTTTTGGTTTTAGGCATGAGCAATTTACTGCAAAGTATCTTCTACCCAGCATATTATGCAACTCAGATGTCTAGCCCATCTCTCCATCTGTAAAATAGGGATACTTCCCTCTCACAGCTGCACTAAGAGGACTAGATACTACCATGCTCCAGCAGCACTATTTAAGAGATTAAGGAAAAGTGAAATATTATTGCAAATCGTTTCAGCCCTGGCTTGCTGACCTTCTAAGCCTTGTGGCTTCCATTAAAGTCTGAGGTTTGTTTGTTGGAGGAATAGCAAAGAAACTAAAAAGTTAGAGAAATCAAAAGAATGAAGTTCTTTCAAGTCAAACTGGATCACCTGAGACTGAATTCAATCCATAGTTTAAAATGAAAGCAAACTGGTTAACAGTGTGTGTGTGCGCATGTATGTATGTATAGATAGATATATAAATATAAAGAGCTGTTTAGTAAAAGAGAGAGATTCCCCTTTTCAAGCACTTTTAGGCTCAGAGAATATTGTTTGCAGCGTTCAGAACTGTGCTGAGACCTTAAGCATGAAACAGATGTTAAGATTCCCTCTAACAAGAGGCTATGAAAAGCACTGATTTAGTTCAAATCCCTGAGCCTGGGAATACACAAGGGAAGGAAAAATTTATCAGAAACAATAGGAGGTGCCTTTGTTTTTCCTTGGAATAGAATCACAGCAAAGTACAAAGGAGACTAGAATGTCAAACAGATGTTAACTGGTTGTCAGGGCAGCTTCATGTAGAGCAAGGCCAACACAAGACTGTTACTGACTGCATATGATAAGCTTATTTAAGCAAGCCTAAGAGAAACAGGACCCTTTAAACTACTGTTGTAAGATATTGCTGCAACCCCACTAGCTATTATATACTAGTGAAAGAAATTCTGAATACTAAGTAGTATTAGACTTTTTTCCCCCACTCCATAGTATATTGTGCATCATAACAAACAAAAAATAAACCCCTCAGGCTAAGTAGGAACCCACCAAGAGCCTCCACTATAAATAGCCTCTGATACCCAAACCTTCCTCCCTCTTTCACCCGACTAACAAGTCCTTTGCTTGACATTACAGAATATTAATTTGGTCCCCTGAATTGGCCTATGATAGCCATTTTAAAAGATAGTTTGAAGTAGAGTGGAGAAAATGAGGCCAAAAGGCTTGCCCCACCCATCCACTCTCACAAGTAGAAGGAAGCACATACCCCTTGGGATTGAGCCCTGCAAGGACTTGGAAGGCAGAGGGGAAATGAAGTTATGCCAGTTTACACCAATTGGGGATCCAGCCCTTAGACTGTTATGCTGTGCGAAATATAAGAAGTGATCGCTTCTTACATCTAGTTCGAAGATATTAGTAATGTAAAAATGTGATTTAGCCTGACAGCATTTCTTAAGAATAAGATGAACAGGGTTCAATTTGGTTTCTTTACCATTAAACAAAAAGCTACAATACTTCATAAAATTTGTACAAATATGGTGTACAGCCATTTTAAAATGGGACATAATTACAAATTTATACAATTACAGGAGAACACTTATAAAGATGTAGATACAATATTGGCTTCTTGAAGTTTAATTTTTTTAGCTAGAAAAAACACAAAGATGAGCAGTTGTTTTCAGGTTTTTAATTTTAAATAAATTTGAATGGTACTATAAAATCCATGTAGTCTGCTTGGACTTTGATTACTCCACCAATTTTTAGTGGGGTGATTTACTGCATCTTTAAGACATGACTATAGGCGGAGAGCACTTCAAAAGACCTGATTGAAGTTTATGTTTTCCAAAAGAAAGGATTTTGAGCCAGTCGTCTCTGGAAGTTCTCATACCTAGATGAGACAAAAGTTTGTCACAATTAAAATGGCTTCCCAATGATGCAACTCAAGAATTTTAGCTTTCAATTTTCCAAACCATGACTGAAGAACTAGCCCAGATTAAGTCATCTGTACAGAGGCAAGATTTAAGTATTTCTAAACGGTTTAAATATATCTTTCCCCTGGATGGTCTTCTCAAACCCTGTTTTCCCAGTCATGCTTCAGGCACTTGGATACTGAGATGTATATTCCATTATGTCATTATCTTTATGGTGTATCTGATTAAAACTTAACAAAACCAAAAACATTTCATGGATTACATACTAAACTACATTAGAAGATTATTCAGGTTGCAAAATCAAGCCCTCAAAAGTTAGAAAATTCCAGTTTAAGATTGCCCATATACCCTTAATTCTCTCCCCTTTGAGTCCATCTTGTGAAATAAGTGAGGCTCTTGATCTTGTGGAAAATATCGTATCTGATTATGTAATTGAAGACAAATGCATAAGCATCATGTTCCCTTATAATTCATAGGAAGAGCACCAGATGGGTAGTTTGCCATTTTTTTCTATGTATGCTGAAATGACAGTAGTTTAAACCCCAACATTTATGTTTTAAGAATATAAATACACTTCACAAAAATCCAGTGTTGAATTTAAAGAAATAAAAAGAATGGGCTTTTAGATTCTAACAGTCTCTACACTGGAATGGTTACCCAAACCAGTTTGGGGCATAATTTTTAACTAATTAGGCTGAACTAATTTAACATACTTTGCCCCACCCACGCTAGATGGTCAAACTATGTTCAGGAAGTCTGAATAATTTTTAAGTAGTGTTTTAAAACCTAGTCTAGGTCAACATACTTTGAACACATGTACCCTGGGGGCCAAGAGGTGATGAGTTTGCGGGGAAAGAACTAAGAGAGTGTTCACACAATGTTGTTAATTAAGCACTCCTGAAAACTTAAAACATTGATTGTAGCCCAAGAGACGGCAGTGTGTTCTGCTTTTCCATGGTCAGTACCATTACAAGGAGCAAAGGTGGCTTCCGGAATCAGCCACATACTGCAGGTAGGGATTAAACTGCCTGGTAGCAAACAAGAGTGAGATAGGTACGGCATTTTAATTATTCAAGTTTAAATACTAAAGAGGCTACGTAGAACAGAATACAAGAAACTACTATAGTGTAGCAAAGTCAACAGGAGAACTTTTAGTTACGTATTTTCAAAGTAAGATTGCTGTATGGCATGAAAGTTAATTCAGTGCTATGAAACCCACAATTTTGATGCCTAGAAATAAGCTTATTGCTTAAAATATTTTCCTTTACCATTTCAGAACCACATTTGCAGGGATGAAAGCTTCAGAGGGATTCGGTGTCATCTGGGCCTGCGTGACAGCAAATGATGAGGCAAAGTTATAGAAGCTATCCAGCATCTTCTGAGTGAACTGAAATACAAAAAACAAAAATCGTAAATCAAATCCATATTTAGAACTTTGATCATGCTTTTCCAATCTAAAGTGCTATTCAAATGATTAGCTAATCCTCAAGCCTCATGTTGTGTGGATTAAATCTTTCTTTTACAGATGGGGGGAAAGGAAGGCAGAGAGGTTAAGTAAAAAGGAAGCCTGTGTTAGAGAGGAATAGATCTAGAGTTACTAGCTCCCAGTCCTGCCCTCAGACGCCGCTTTTCTCAAGAGATTCGCTCTTAGAAACTTAAAAATATTTTGATTTTTATTCCGTTATTGTTTCCTTTCAAAGGATTAGTTTCCTGGAGCAAGTTTCTGAAGCAAAGCCTTAAACAACCTCAAGATAAACAAAAATAAAATTTGTAAAGTCTTATGGGATTAATGGATGATGTAGTGATAAGACTTGGGCCTTGTCCTACAAACTAGACTAGTAAGTTAGTGGCAGCCTACCAATAGCACCTGCTGTTGATGATTTTGCCTACAAGTACCTCATTTTTTGTATTTGCTCACCTCGTGATAATTCCATGTAAGAAGAGGTTACTTACCTGTAACTAGAGGTTCTTCAAGATGTGTGGTCCTTATATGTATTTCACCATGGGTTATGTATGTGCACCATGCGCCCAGAGTTGGAGAATTTGAAAGTAGCATTTGGTCAGTCTGTGCACGCATCCTGGCTCACCTTATGCTTCTGATCAAAGCGATAAAGGGTGGAGTGGACCAACCGCCACATCACTTCCTTCTCCACCACAAATCAGGTAAGATCCAAAGTAGAGGGAAAAGAAGTACTGCTTGTCAGTCACCCACAGTGGAATACCATAGGGACCATCACTCAAAGAAGAGGAGGTTACTTACATGTAACTGTAAATTCTTTGCGATTTGGGGTCCTTATATGACCTAAGTAAGAGGAGGTGAGAGGATGAGGATGGCAAGGTCGAATGGAGAACTGCCATCCCAAATGAGGCATCAGCGGCAGAATCTTGTACCAGAATGTAACATCTTGCAAACATGTGGATGGAGCTCCATGTGGCCGCTTTACAGATGTCTAAGAGGGGTATGTCCTGAAGAGACGCTACAGTTGTGGCTTGAGCTCTCATGGAGGTTTCAGAGCTGATAGAGTAGAACACAAATAGATATTCATTTGGAAATTCTCTGGATAAAGATGGCATAACCTCTGACTCTCCACTACAGCAACAAACAGCCTCAGGGACTTTCTGAATGGTTTTGTTCTCTGCAGGTAAAAGGCCAAACGCCCGTCAAACATCTAAGGAGTGGAGCCTATGCTCTTCTTTATGTGTGTGTGTGTGGTTTCAGGAATAGATTGGTGAAGGTAAAATTCCAAAATCACTTTGGGGAAATACAGTGTATGGTGGGTCTGCCATCACTGCGCCAAATTCACCAACCCTCCTTGCCAATGGGTACAATAAAGGCGACCTTCATGGAGAGGAGGGACATGGAGCAAGTCACTAAAGATTCAAAGAGGTGGGGGGAGGGGCCAGTGTCAGAACTGAAAGAACAAGATTCAAGTCCCACGGGATATTATCTTTTGAGAGGGTGGGAAAGTTTTTAATCAGGACTTTCCAGAATTGAGTGGTTATTGATGCACTGATAGCTGCCAAGTGGACTCACAGGGAACTGAGGAATAGGTTTGAGGTCTTCAAAGATAGGATATAGTTTAGGATGAGTGGGATACATGTAGCTTCTGGTAGAATGCTTCTCTGCTGTGCCCAGGATGAGAACCATTTCCATTTAGATTGGTAACGTTTCCTAGGTGAGTTCTTTCTGCTATTAGAAAGGATGTCTCACACAGCCAAGGAGCACACCCATTCTAGTGCTGATGAACATCTAAATACCACGCCCTGAGGTGAAGTGGTAGTGGATTGGAATGCCTGATCCTGCCATTGCACTGGGTCAGGAGCTCAGGGAAGATTGGGAAGGTAATCAGAAGATGAGATGACAGGCATAGGAGTCTTTGGGAAACCAAAACTGTCTGGGCCAGAAAGACACGATCAGGATGACTGTCGCTCTGTCCTGTTGGATCTTGCATAGCACTTGTGGCAGAAGCAGTAGCAGAGGGAAGGCATAGTTGAACTGGTATGACCAGGGAAAAAGGAGAGGTTCGCCATGGAAGCAGTAGCTAGGACTCCCTTGGAGCAACATGTGGCACACTTGTTGGCCCAGAAAGTGAACAGATCCCTGTTTGGGGTTCCCCACCATGTGAAAATGTCATGAAGCCCCATGTTATGAAGCTCTCACTTGTGGTCAATCGCAAAGTATCTGCAAGCATATTCTGTGTCCCTGGAAGGCAGACTGCAGATAGGATGATCTGATTGCGATGCACCAGTTCCAGAGATACCGCCTGTAATTTCAGGACATTGATGTGCGTTCTGGACTCTTGAGATGTCCATGTTCCCTGTGCCATGTGGTTGCCCACATGGGCGCCCCAACTTAGTAGAGCCGCATCTGTAATAATGGCTTTGTCCAAGAAGGAGGGGAGAAAGGGCAACCCTAAGCATACCAAGGAGGGACGATGGTACCCTAGTGGGAACTTTGTGTGAGGTTCATAGAATGGTGGCGTGGGGAGTAAACTGACTGTGGCCATGCCCGAAGGCAACAAAGATTTTGTCTTGCAAATGGAGTGACACAGGTGGGGGGATGCCAAAGGCACCACTTCATCCAGCGATGGATAAGGCAGTATGGCTGGTTCAGGTGGAACTGCCAGAACCAGAGTGTAATACCCTGCCTCCTCTATTGGATCTGGGAATAAATTTGAAGTTCTCTCGTAGGGGAGGCAGGTGATGACACTAGTGGATCGGATAGATTCCAAAGGGGGATACAATACTGCCAGTAGGTGGGGTGGACAGGTGGTGGCGGAGGTCCCCAGGGCATTGGGTACCAGTGACATTGAGTCAGGTAAGGTGATGGTTGGTCCTAGGGTCATGTGGGCCTCATGGGGAATGGCAGTACAGGAAAAGTGGTTCTTCCGATGGTTCCAAGTTTCTTGAGGAAGAAAGAGTTGACTCAGATTCTGATGGTGGTACCGTAGATGCTGATTGAGAGGTATACATTTTGTATAAGTGGGAGTGATAAATTCTGTCCCACCGGCAGGTCTCCCAGAGGTGATACAAGCTCCCTAAAAATGGAGAGTCCCCATGGAAGTAGGGATTCTGGATCTAGGACAGCAAAAACATCCTATGGTGCAACCATGGATCCAGATCTCCCCAGTGTAAGAGAGACTCCTACTCTCCGGGCCATTGGTGGTGGCAACGATAATGGTATTCTCATGAGCTGAGCCGGTGGGTTTGCTTCTAGGCACACATCCAATATCTTTAGAATGGATTTAGATGAAGACTTAGTCCCATGTTTCCTAATCTCCCAACTAGGGCCTGCTGTGGGGTTGGATCCTCGAGCACTGAAGTCACACTTTGCAACAGGAGGTGCACTCCTTGCGGACTCAGGCATCGGAGGTTGGGAGGGGGGTCCCCAGCCTGGGTCCGATTTAGACCTCATGGTCAATTCCATGAGGTACTTACAGAGGCAAAGTGCCTGTTCTTCTCGGGTATGGCTGGTGAAGGACTGCCAAATACTGTACTGAGCTGCAATGTGGGCCTCTCCGAGACAGTAGAGGCAACATTGATGGTCACCGCTGATTGAGAAGGATCGTGGGCAGAAGGTGCAGAGTTTGAAGCCTGGAGTACTGGGCATAAGTCTGATACTCAAATAGTATACGGGGAAGGATGGGGCTGAGGACGCTAAAGATTCTGACCCTGACCATGCAGTGGTGAGTAGGGACTAAGGAGGTGGTCAGTCTGCCTTGCCCTTTATCGCCTCGGTCAGAAGCACAAGGCAACCCAGGATGCATGCGTGGACCAACAGACACTACCTTCAAATTCTCCAACTACAGGCACACAGGGCTCATGCGTAATACACAGTGGAATACAATAGGGACTCTCTCTTGAACAACCCAAGTTCAATGCACAATAATTCAACTTAATTTTAGTCTGATATAAATGAAGATTAAATATAAAATAGAACAACCACCTCTTAAAAACTGTGTTTCCAATCATATCACCTTTTTTTTTTTTAATTTATAATACAGGCCAGTTGCAACTGTTCCTTTTGCAAACTGGTCTTTAACTAGTACAGGCAGTCCTTGACTTTGTGACGTTCGACTTACGATGAATGGCATTTATGACGTTTCTGAACTGACACCCTGATTTGATTGATGACAATTGGTTTAGACCAGGCCCGCACAACATACGGCCCGCTGGAGGTTGGCTTAAAAAAAAAAAATTTTTTTTGTTTTTGCTCGACAACTTTTGCTGGAGAGTTTTTTTTGCTCAAAAACTTTCCTCGCATCCGGCCCTCGGCTTTTTTCTTTGGAGTAATGTGGCCCTCACCGCTTTACGAGTTGTGCAGGCCTGGTTTAGACTTTACAATGCTGGTCCCTCAGAGTGTATTGCGGTTCCAAGTTACGACGTTTCGACTTAGGACGCAATTTTCAGAAACCAATTGTGTCGTAAATCCGAGGACTACCGGTAATTCATCCTAGTCATAATCCCTAGTGTTGGAGCAACCATATTCCTGAGAAACAGTATGAGCCTTTGCCAGGATAGCTGTGCCAGCAGAGCCACCTAGTGGAGATACAGTGGGAGATGACAGGAGTTCCGACAGCATAGTTAAAACACCTCCCTGAACAACATTAACTAAGCCAACAGAAGTACTCTGCCATCAACATAGTTGGATCTGCATGGGGATGGAGGGGGTATTCACAGCATTGCTGTGGGGTAGGGGGTGTGATTTTTTCCCCATACTTCTAGCCGCACAGCTATGCTGGCAAAACTTTGTAGCGCAGACTAAGTCTGAAGCACATTTTTTAGAACAATATATGAACTGAACTTGGAATATACTTGTAAAAAGTAATTTGCAAATATCAAATGCCTCTCCCTTAACTGTAACTACCAACAAAAGACATTAGCTGCTTTGTCAATTAGCCACAAGGTACATTATCTTAGTGGTGCAACAAACAGTAATTGAAGATTTGGTGCATCAGAGAAAGATTGTTCAGAAACTATCCTGTTTTTCTCCTCTCCCTCCCCATGCATGCTTAGTATATTTACATAAAAACTGCATTTGTTTAGGTGTGCCAGTTACGCCTGTTGAGTACTTCTCACTTGAAAAATCACTCTGAAGTCCATCACACCTCCACAGTTAGTTGTGATGACAGACTGGATTATACCTTTATTTGGAGGAAGCAGCAGCAGACATGCCAAACACACACACACACACACTCCCCCCCCCCCCCGCCCCCCCGCGCGCACAGAGAAACTGGGCTTGGTTTTGGCTTAATTGGCTTGTGAGTTGCTTGTTGGCTAGTTTTTGGCTCGTAGCTTCTTTTTTTTTTATCAGCTCCCGGGAAGCAGGGGCAATGGGGGGGCGGGGAGGACGGACAAGCGGGGGAGATAGTCGGGGGACACAGTGGGCCCACCACAGTCACAGACAGCATGACCGGGTGGGGGGGGGGGCGAGGGAGAATCTAGTCACAGAGCATTGGGGTTCTTAGGGATTGGCTTGTTTTGGCCTTGTTTTGAAATGGGATTAGCTTGATTTTTGACTTGTTGTGGCAGTCGGGATGCTTATTTACCACATGAAAGTTGGCAACTGTGAGCAGCAGTGAACAGTGTTATTAACACTGCTAATAAGTTAGGCTTCTCAAAGTGCTCAATTACAGCTCTTTAGGAGTCATTGATCCTATCACACTACAGCCATTAATTATCTGCAGTGAAGTTGATCATAAATGCCTGAAAAGTTTCTGCAGAACTGAAGCAACAATTTATTGTCTGGATCAAGAAGTCAAAGCAGGGTCTGTCCCAAGTAGCTGCCACTGGCATAATTTCCTGTGGTTCTGCACACTCTTCCCCTTTCTCTGTTCAGCTGCCCAGATGAACATCAAAAACCCATTTACTTCCCCCGATGAGCCTGGGGAGGTGTGACATTGTTTAAATCTAGGCCCCAAATATAGCAGTCCTCAGTGTGCAGGGCAGTTTCCCTGGAGAACAGGGGGGGCTTTCAAAGGTACCTTTTCACTGAATGGTCAGGAGATGGGGAGGAGAGAATGGGCCTGAGGTACTGCTCAGAGCGCTAGAGCAGGAAGAAAGGGTGGTCATGGCAAAGGGAATATGTATCCAGTTGAGCACAGAGTAGATCAGGGTCCCTGTACCAGCAGCAAAGCTGTGCATCAACATATCACAACAACAAGAAGCAGGAGGATGCAGCTAGCTAAGGCAGCAGCACAAGCCTGCTGATGGAGATATCACAATATCTGCCTCAAGCCCAGTCCAACTGCGTTGGCCATTCCCATTGTTTCCCAAGCAACAGCTCTGAGCTTCAATGTGCAGCGTAGTCTTGGATCAAGAGTAAGTTACTTCAGAGTATGTTGGCGACAGATTTGGAGCTGCTCTGTAATAATTATAAATAATGTATGTTGGCCTGGTTATTGGAGTATTTATTATATGACTACATTGGTTCAGACCAACAAGAGTGTCAGGAAAAAAACAGGCAGGAAAGAAAATGGCTCAAGATAAGCCATTCCTCAGCAAACACTTGAGCTGTTAAAGGACATGCCAGAATCACTGGATCATTATCCTGCAGTGCCTACAGGATTGGTTTTAAACAGGAGAGTCAACTTAAACATAGTCTGTGTAAGACTATGCTGAGAGATTGTGCCTCACCAACTTAAACATCGTTATGCCAGCAAAACTTCCATGCAAACATGGTGATGTCAACAGAAGAGTGCCTCTATCAACACAGCGTATTATTTGGGGAGGTGGTGTGCCTATAATGAGGCAAAAACTCCTTCTGTTGGTGTAGGCTACACCAGGGGGCTATGGCAGCAGAGTTTTTCTAGTGGAGAAACAGCCTGGGACCTAGTGGGGATACCTGAAGATGTTAGGACTACCTAGGTTACATCAGGGGACAGTAAGGGGAGGTCTACACTTAAAATGCTGCATCGGTGCAGTTTCACCAATGCAGCTGTACTGTTGTAGTGCTTAAGTGAAGACACTCCTATGCTGAGATGGGAAAGCTTCTCCCACGGTCATAGTTAATCCACCTCCCTGAGAGATGGTAGCTATGTCGATGGCAGAACCTCTCCCATCAACATAGCACTGTCTACATGGGGGATTAGGTCGGTATAACTAGGTCACTCAGCAGTGTGGTTTTTCACACCCCTGAGCAACGTAGTTATACCGATATAGGTCCTGCAATGTAGACCTGCCCTAAGACTCTAGACACACATGCATGTAGACTGTTAAAAAAAAATTTTCCCCCTCTAGTGCTTTGTGCCTACTAACAACCAAAATAATACTTTTGTTTTAAGAAAACTGTCTGATCACTGTACGCAACTGGTCACAGGACTTCCAAGGGAAGAACCGCGTGTGTCCAAACTCAGTCAGACCTGCAGGGTAAGAGTAGTTGACACACACCATACTGTAACTCAGTGCCAAGTGTAAAAGTGGGGGAATTGCAAACTTTTGCCCTAAAGTTGGTAAAGGCACGAGGCCTAAGGCAAGTGAAGTTGGAGACACCAGGAAGGAGACAGAATGTGCAGCTAGCCCTGTTACTCTGTGACAGAAGACCTACCTTATTATTTGAGCTAGTATTCCACCCCAAGTGTTTCCCATCCCCCAAGTCTAGGCACTGTATTTAAGTTCCCACAACAGTCGGGAGTCTAAAGAGTCCTACTTGTAAGGAGTAATGGTCTCAAGTTGCAGTGGGGGAGGTTTAGGTTGGATATTAGGACAAACTTTTTCACTAGTAGGGTGGTGAAGCACTGGAATGGGTGCTTCCAGTGGTAGGGAGGTGGTGGAATCTCCTTCCTTAGAGGTCTTTAAGGTCAGGCTTGACAAAGCCCTGGCTGGGATGATTTAGTTGGGGTTGGTCCTGCTTTGAGCAGGGGGTTGGACTAGATGACCTCCTGAGGTCCCTTCTAACCCTGATATTCTATGGTTCTATTCTAGCTATCTTCTAAATGCACCAAAGCCTCAGTTTCAGCTCCTGTGATGGAAAGGCTTAAAATATTCTTTTAAAGAAATTGTCTTGAATTATAAATCATGTACATAGAACTACTTGACTGCAGAGGGAAATACTCTTGCATAAAATGCTGGTGTAAGTATGCAGACTATGGCAATGGCAAAAAAATACACAATTCCTATATTTTCCTAAGGAAAAATCTCATCTGAAGTATTGTGCTGAATGAATAGACTACCAGACTGTGGTTAGCTTGAGAACATACAATTGGGGGCTGTAGTTTGGGAACTGCTTATGCCAATTTTTCACACCTTCTTTAACAGAGCTTGATTCTTAACTGGCTCTTACGCTAATGAGCAAAAGACTGCTGGAAACAATGTTTTTAAATTACCTGAGTGAATGAGTCTACTGATGATACAGCAGCACTTGCTACAGGAGTCTGCTGGGCCAAATGTTCCAGCAATTCCACAGAGATCCCAATCTGGGCTACAGATGGTGTCTGAGGGATGTTCATTGCTCCAAAGGGGTGTTGGCTGCCTTTCCCTGAAAGAAACAGCACAAGCAGCAGAAATGTCAAACTTGGCATCGGTACAACTATTACATTAAGTTTAAGTCACCAAGATTTCTTGTGTGAGGTTTCTTGTTACTTGCCAAGTAGAGGTCTCTCTACATAAAGAATTACGAAAAAATTGTGTACAGCTCATATACTAAGTGCGTGAAAAAATGCAATGGATTATTTTAAAATACAAAAATATATTTAATCGTGCTGATAACTGAGGAAGAGAGAGACAATCCCTAACAGAACCTTACAGGGAAGGAGTTTTGTGAGAAAGAGTTAATCAGTTTTTTTAATCCCCTAAGAAGTAAACTAACCTTCCCATTGAACCAGTTGGATCATATATTGGTATTCAAGATTCAGAAGTGTTTGAACCTCTTGCTGTTACTGACTTTTGCAGTACAAAAGGAAGTATGATCTTTTTTTTTTAAAAGCTCAGGAGTATGATTTTATAGTACTACCCCATCCTTTAATATCCACATAAATGTTTACAGAAAAATCCAGAACCAGCAAGTACTGATGCACTGTCCTTTGAATGAATGAATGAATGAATGAATGAATGAAAGAAAGAAAGTAAAAATGACAATATTTATGCCTTGGATCACACAACTACTATGCAGCATTTATTTTTAGACATCCCCCATCATGGTCTCTGGATGCTGAATGAATTTTTAAATGAATGTAAATAAACCACCACCTTGAACAGCACCTAGTAGCAAATAAAAAGTGAACGCTTGTGAGGGTTGGTATATAATGCTCCAGTGGTTCACACTGCACTAAGCAAGTAGGCAGCTGTTTCTGAGGTTTGAGTGAGCTTCAAGAATATCCTAGGTAGCATGTACTGCAGTAATCCAATGTCAGCATTATAAAGGCACCAATGATGTAGCAAGGTCTACATCAGAAAGAAATGCCTGAAAAATAAAGAGGCCCCGTTGGTCACGAAAGCCACTGGAGAATCCATTAACAATCCATCTGAAAAGCACTACTAAATAGCAAACCTTTTGGGCAGGCATCATCCCAGACCTCCAACATCACTTCTGACTCTTCTAAACTGAGCTTCAATCAGCTCTAAACCCAAGTCTCAGGGGCTCGCCAAAAATAAAGACAATCATCTAGATTCACTGAAATCTGTCACTCCCTCCTGTTGAACGTGTATGGGAAGCCACAGAGAATGCCTGCAATGCCATTAGATGTGAATGACACACAGATGCACACAAGTTCTAGTGCATGTTGTACAAGAGCTTCTCTGTTGGGAGGATGTAACTGCTCAATACCACCCTCTGGATCATCTTATCAGGGAAGAGCAGAGCCATTCAAGAGCTATACCATAATCCACATGCCAGTAAGTGGTATCACAAGCTGCTGACTGGGCTAAATGAAAACTACATGACCTAGCTCAATTGCTAAAATCTCAGCTAGTGAGACTAGCAGAAATCTCTGCCCTACCCCAGCTCAAAGGAATCAAGGAAATCTGAAGACTCCAGAAGACAGTTAATTCTTCAGCAAAGGCCTAAATCATTAGTATGTAGGAAGCAGGTACCCTGTCCTTCCTTAGGGAAGCGCATTCAAAACTCTTCATTAACACCCACTTCTGAAAAAGCAGGGAAGAGCATGGCTTATGTAGAAACTCAAGAGTCTGTTAATTTTCCATGCAGCACTGCAATCTGCAATGAAGTAAGTCTAGCAGTTACATTATCTGCCACCTTTACCGTATACTAGATCTAGATTTGTTTTGCCAAATAGTAGCTACTGAGCTCAAGAAGAGGTGGTCCAACTCACAAGAGATCTTCTCAGTTTAACCCCATCCAAACATACCAGATAAGTGTCTCAGCACAGAAAAAGGCAGGTGCCAGAGCCCTTTCACTACCTCCCGGTGGTCTAACCCACCCACATGCTGTTGCCCTCCTCTTCCCCAGTCGCCTAAAGTATCACCTCCTCCACCGAGATCTGTTTGGCACATACACGCGCACCTTCAGATCTCATACAGCTTCCTTAATCTGACTCCATGACTGAATATTAAAATCTGTAATGTGAAGTCTCCCATGAGAAAAGCACATACTGGTCCTTCAATACATTAATTTAGCACAAGGCAAGTAGCAATCAGACATGGTGCTTTAACCCGATACTTAGAAATGCTTTGTGTAGCATATTTACTTAAAGCCAACCTGTGCTGCAGAGAGACATCGTAGCCCTTTGCTTTATATAATTAGGCTTTACAAGGGTACAAAATAAAGCCATTGGAAACCAGACTAACTGAAGATCATATTCAAATTCCAACTCTAACCAGTTTTCTATGATTAAAAATGCTGATAGCAATGAAGTTGGTAGAATTCTTCACATCTTCATGATCAGGATGTTAAATGTACAGTTCCCTTTCCTTTGAACAAATCAGCTTTTCATCTGTATAAAACAATCCAACAACTTTAGAAATATATCAATGCTCAAAATAATCAGAGGCCATCAGTGTACTTGAAACCAAAAAGCGTACCCATCCTTCCACTTCATATGCAAGTCCAAAACCTCGTTGGACTGCTGGCTCCTCCATGCAATGCTCCAGCATGCACACATTGTTAGTGTTGAACACAGCACAGAACAGATACTCTAATATTTGTCCACTTGTGAGGATAAAATAAAGTTATCCTCCACTTCACAACCCCATAAAATAATACATGTGATTTGAGTGCCTAGCTCTTCTATTCACAACGTATAAATCATACATTTCAAGGAACATGCAGTATTTCAAAGTATTTCTCAAGATACAGACTACTAAATATTTTTGCATTCACAATTGTGCCCTCTGCAGCAATGCTGCAAAAGGTCCCAGCATTTCAGGAAAAGAGCAAGCAGCGATAGGCTCTTCATACTGATCTTCCACTTCTCTCCCTTGATCCAACTTTTAGCCACAGTACTCAGCCATTTCAGAGCACTTTTGGGCTTTGAAATTAGTTTGGGTAAAATTGTGTGTTTATGCTCTAGCCATTTCCGTTAATCAAACTCAGACATGGGTTTACACCACAAGTTTTGAGAGAGGGAGACTAAAGATTGATGTAAATCATTCATCTAATGCGGACTAAAGCTTAGTTTGTAAAATCTGACATCAACACAGCTTAAAGTTCTCTGATTTTCCAGTACTCCATATAAATCTTATTTAACAAAATTTGAAGAACAATACAGCAGCAGAATGTGATTGTGCACAAATTATATTTTAGGAATTAAAATCTCTCTCAAATGTCACACGAATTCATGGTCACAAATTAAGATTACAGGGGAAAAAAAGATCTAAAAGCAGAGAAGACTCTTAATTAACATTTCCACAAAGTGCTCCAATTTCATTTTATTTAATTGGGCCGTGTTCAGACACTTTCACAGAGAATCTAGATTAAGCTTAATGATATCAAATGGCGGAGAAGCTCAATTTAACTGGAAAACAAGCAAGTGATGAAGCGGTACTCAAACAGCAATTTATTTATTTTTTTGCAGTGCTAAGAACATAATAGAGCTTTTTCTCCCCTTAGGCTAAGATGACCTGGGTCATTGCTGACTCAGCATAAGTAAACTGTTTTAATAACTTTACAATAAATTAAATTCATTTAGAACAGCAGCATCACAAGACCTCAACATTTTGTAAAAATACAATGCTATGATTGAGTTATATTCCTGTTCAGTTTGAGTAAGAACCACTTGAGGCTGCCACTATCAAGACTTGTGTTGTTGTTGACAGGATAAAGAGGGAAATACAGCAATCTAAGAATTATTTCAGATGCAAAATGTCACCTGGTCTCAAACCTTAATTTCTGGTGGGAAGCAACAACTGGAAGCAACAGCTGGAAGGTGGGAAGGAAAAACTAGAGAAGGTTTGTGTTTAACATCAAAGGGCTGCAGTCTGATAAGCTTGCATTTATTACAACAGCTCACTATGCCATTACTGTAGTTGGTAGTACTGGGGTAGTTATTTGTCAAGGTCCAAATTTCTTGATCAAGGTATAGTCAAGGCCCAAATTCCAGGGCAACATTTTTTCACATCACAATAATGAGAATAATAAGTAAATAAAAAGATTAAGGCTGCCAAGCGATTAAAAACATTATTTGCGATTAATTGCACTGTTAAATAACAATAGAATACCATTTATTTAAATATTTTGGATGTTTTCTACATTTTCAAACATTGATTTCAATTACAACAGAATACAAAGTGTACAGTGCTCACTTTATATTTATTTTTGATTACAAGTATTTGCATTGTAAAAAAAAACTAAAAGAAATTGTATTTTTCAATACACCTAATACAAGTACTGTATTGCAATCTCTTTATCATGAAAGTTGAACTTACAAATGTAGAATTATGTTAAAAAAACTGCATTCAAAAATAAGTCCACTCAGTCCTACTCAGTGTTCAGTCAATTGCTCAAACGAGTTTGTTTACATTTGCAGAAGATAATGCTGCCCGCTTCTTTTTTACAATGTCACCTGAAAGTGAGAACAGGTGTTCTCATGGCACTGATGTAGCCAGCATGGCAAGATATTTACGTGCCAGATGTGCTAAAGATTCATATGTCCCTTCATGCTTCAACCACCGTTACAGGGGACGTGTCCATGCTGATGATCGGTTCTGTTCAATAACATGGCAAAGCAGTGTGGACTGACGCATGTTCATTTTCATCGTCTGAGTCAGATGCCACAAGCAGGTTGATTTTCTTTCTTGGTGGTTTGGGTTCTGTAGTTTCCACGGAGTGTTGTTCTTTTAAGACTTGTGAAAGTATGCTCCACACCTCGTCCCTCTCAGATTTTGAAAGGCACTTCAGATTCTTAGGCCTTGTCTACACTGCCACTTTACAGCGCTGCACCTCTCTCACTCGGGTGTGGAAAAACACCCGAGTGCTGCAAGTTTCAGCATTGTAAGTGGCAGTGTAGACAGTGCACCAGCACTGGGAGCTACTCCCCTTGTGGACATGGGGTTTTTATAAAGCTCTCTCCCAGCGCTGGTGCCGCAACTACACTGCCACATTAAAGCGCTGCCGCGGAAGCGCTTTAACGTTGCTAGTGAAGACATGCCCTTAAACCTTAGGTCAAGTGCTGTAGCTATCTTTAGAAATCTCACATTGGTACCTACTTTGTGTTTTGTCAAATCTGCTGTGAAAGTGTTCTTAAAACGAACAACATGTGCTGGGTCCTCACCAAGACTGTTATAATGTGAAATATATGGCACAATGCGGTTAAAACAGAGCAGGGGACATTGAACTCCTTGCGGGGAGAATTGTGTCACAAATGTAATGAATGCATTATTTTTTTAATGAGTGTCATCAGCATGTCCTCTGGAATGGTGGCCAAAGCATGAAGGGGCATTCGTATCTGGCACGTAAATACCTTGCAATGCTGGCTACAAAAGTGCCATGCAAATGCTTGTTCTCATGTTCTGGTGACATTGTAAATAAGAAGGCAGCATCATCTCCTGTAAATGTAAACAAACTTGTTTGTCTTAGCAATCGGCTAAACAAGTAGAACTGAGTGGATTTGTAGGCTCTGAAATTTTACATTGTTTTATTTTTGAGTGCAGTTATGTAACCAAAAAAAAATAATCTACATTTGTAAGTTGCACTTTCACGACAAAGATTGCATTACAATAGTTGTAGGAGGTGAACTGAAAAATACTATTTATTTTGTTCATCATTTTTACAGTTCAAATATTTATAATCCAAAAAATACAACACAGAATACAATCAAATATATATGAAAATATAGAAAAACATCCAAAATATTTAATAAATTATAATTGGTATTCTATTGTTTAACAGTGTGATTAAAAGAGCGATTGATCGCAATTAATTTTTTTAATCACGAGCAATTTGAGTTAATCACGTGAATTAACCGATTAATCGACAGCCCTAAAAACGATTTTGCGGTCTGTTCAAAAGCATCTGGCGGTCTGGATTTGACCTGCGGTCTGCCTATTGACTATCCATGCTGTAGTGCATTAATAAGGCTACGATTTAGTCATGGGTATTTTTAGTAAAGTCATGGACAGGTCACAGACAATAAACAAAAATTCATGGCCTGTAACCTGTCCATGACTTTTACTATAAATACCCATTACTAAATCTCTGCTCCTGAGCCCCTGTTTGAGCGGTGAGGGCTCACTGCCCCCAGTAGCCCACTGCTCCCAGACCCCTGGGAACCACTCTCCCGATGGCCTCCGGGGGAGTCGCACCAGGGCCCACTGCTGCTCGGGGGCTCCCTAGGGGCCACTCCTCCAGCAGACAGGGGCGGACAGCCCCGGGGAAGCCCCCAGGACCGCTGCTGGGGCACTCCCCAGGACCAGCCACTGCTGGGGTACTCCCCGGAGCCAGCTGCTCAGGCACCCCTGGGGTCAGCTGCAGTTGCAGAAGGCACGGAATCCATGACTTCCATGACAGAATCGCAGTGTTATGCATTAAAGGCTAGAGTGCACATGGAAAAAGCTATTTAATTAGAACAGGCCACCTAATCAGACATCCCACTGAAGTGAATTCTACTATGAGCATTGAAGTACTAACTAAGAATGCTCAAAAATCTGGAAAGTATTTTCCAAAGCTGATGTTTCCAGGAATAAAATATACACAGTATATATATATCTTCTAGATTCCAACAGGCTAGTTTTATGAAGCTACTACATATAGCTACTAGAAGTAGCTATTGACAAAAAATGTTAATCTTTGAGTGTTAATATAAATATTCACTGGCATTTCTACCTAAGTGCCTAACAAATGCTACTAATTATACAGGGTAGCTCTCTTTTACACTAAATACGTATATAAGTACATCTATATATAATCTACTGAAATGTGTAAATTCATGGATTCCAAGGCCAGAAGGGACCATTATGATTATCTAGTCTGACCTACATAACACAGGCCATAGAATGTCTCCAAAATAATACCTAGAGCAGATAGCTTAGAACTTCATCCAATCTTGATTTAAAAGTTGCCAATGATGGAGAATCCACCATGACTCCCGATAAGTTTCCCAGGTGTCTGACTGTTGGGTCTTGCCCACATGCTCAGGGTCTAACTGATTGCCGTATTTGGGGTTGGGAAGGAATTTTCATCCGGGTCATATTGGCAGAGACCCTGGGGGTTTTTCGCATTCCTCTGCGGCACGGGGCATGGGTCACTTGCAGGTTTAAACTAGTGTAAATGATAGATGCGTTGTAACTTGAAGCTTTTAAATCATGATTTGAGGACTTCAGTAACTCAGCCAGCAGTCACAGGTCTATTACAGGAGCGGGTGGCCGAGGTTCTGTGGCCTGCAATGTGCAAGAGGTCAGACTACATAATCATGATGGTCCCCTCTTGCCTCAGAGTGTTTTTCCAATGATTAGTTACCCTCAATGTTACAAATTTACACCTTATTTCCAGTCTGAATTTGTCTAGCTTCAATCTCCAGCCATTGGATCACGTTTACCTTTCTCTGCTAGACTGAAGAGCCCATTACCAAATATTTGTTCCCATGCAGATTCTTCTAGACTGTAATCAAGTCACCCCCTTAACCTTCTTTTCGTCAAGCTAAAAAGATTGAGCTCCTGGGGTCTCTCATCATAAGTGAGGTTTTCTAATCCTTCAATCATTCTGGTGGCTCTTCTCTGAACCCTCTCTAATTTATCAACATCCTTCTTGATTTGTGGATAGCAGAACTGGACACAGTATTCCAGCAGCAGTCAAACCAGTGCCAAATATAGAGGTACAATAACCTCTTTACTCCTACTCAAGATTTCCATTTATGCATCCCAGAATCACATTAGCCCATTTGGCGACAGAATCACATCGGGAGCTTGTGTTCAGCTGATTATCCACCTCCACCCCCAAATCTTTTTCAGAATGTTTGCTCCCCAGGATAGAATCCCCTATCCTTTAAGTATTAAGTACATGCTTTGATCCTGGATTGATACATTTGAATGTAGCTGGATTAAAACAGTTTGCTTAAACTCATTTTACTAAGTGATCTAGAGCTCTCTGTATCAGCTGCCTGTCCTCTTCATTATTTACCACTCACCCAATTTTTGGCTTATCTGTAAACTTTATCAGTGACTATTCTGGTTTTCTCACAGGTCATTGATAAATGTCAAATAGTGTAAGGATTGCTTCTTGGCTTTATGGGAGCCCTTTTGAAATACACCTGCTCAATGATTCCCCATTAACACATTTTGAAACCTATCAAGTAGCTAGTTTTTAATCCACTTAACGTGTGCCATGTTAATTTTCTACGCTTCTAGTTTTCAAAGTTTCCATGTGAAAACTTCCCGCAAACTCTGAAGGATGAGAAACACACTGCCACAAGCATTCATTTACAATCAGATACTACAACTGCCAGTTTCGATGAACCGTTTAGAACGTAAGTGCTAGGTCTACTAAGAGCCACTTGAAAAGACAGGTACATTGGCTTTTCAAGTAGCATTGCAGTGTATAGCATGTCACACGATGGGATCCTGGTTTATGAATAAGAATGCAAGAATGGGCATATTAGTTCAGACCAATGGTCCGTCTAGCCCAGTATCCTGTCTTCCAACAGTGGACAGTGTCAGATCCTTCAAAGAGAAAGAACAGGGCAATTATCGAATGATCCGTGCCCTGCTGACTAGTCCAGTTTGGCAGTCGGATGTTTAGGGACACTCAAAGCATGGGGCTACATCCTTGACCTTGGCTAACAGCTAGTGATGAACCTATCCTCCATTAATTTAATTATTTTGTTGAACCCAGTTATAATTCTGGCCTTCACAACATCCCCTGGTAATGAGTTCCACAAGTTGACTGTGCATTATGTGAAGTAGTAACAGGGTTCCTAGGTGCTACATACCACAAATAAAATTTAAAAAAAAACACAATACGTTCCAATACCTTATTACATTTATTCATTAGCGACTAAACATTCATTTGTCTAACCGCTTTGTTGTTTAACTGCTATATTTCACTGCTCTTACCAGATTTTAAACCAGAAATTTTGAAGATGGCACTTGGCTTCTCATTGGTGACAAACCCCAGGAGCTGCCACACTGCCATCCCACTCTGGTCAGGAAAGCAGAAGTAGACAGATCCTCCCATGCCCTCTGGAAATGGGATAGTTCCCAGCATAAAGACCACCACATGGTTGATGTTTTCATAGTCAGGCAAGTCAAATACAAACTTATCCTGGGCCACCTGTTGTGCCACTGCTTGCACCTAGAATATAAAACCAAGTTTTAGTTTAGAAATCTTAATTTTGACAACCTGTGAGCCCTCTTTTCAGAAATCCATCTAGTGTTTGAAAGAAGGGGAAGTGAGGCACATGCCAGTTTTAGTTTATAAACAGACAGCATGGCAAACACAACCGCATGGGAACTGTGTAAAGGGAGCTAACAAGGATTCATGGTATTCTAGTTACACAGGCTTTATATCAGAGTACGTTGGCTCCCCACGTGGATAGTGGTAAAATATGGTGCAAAAGTCGCCGCCAAGTCTATAAAGTAGTGGCTATTGACCACATGGCTAGCAGAACCCTAATCATGGAAACCTCTTTAAGTAAGAAATGAGATATGATTTTATACATTTAGTTAAGGATGGCTAAAGGTGAGGGCACACATTCACCCTTGTCTTTATTACAGTCCATGTACATGACACATCAGTGCATTCATCTTGATTTAGGTACTCAGAACAAGTCACAACACAAAATTCTTTTTATCGCCTCCCATATGCCCCAAAATCTGTATTACCAAACATGGCTGCAGTCTGCTGCAACTTGGTGCAATCTCTGGCAGGGTGACTTTACCCACCCCTTAGCCAATAAAATTTGGGTGCCACCCTGTATGAGGGGAAGGAAGTCACACTGGGATGGGGTCTGCACAGAACTTGAACATCTGGAGAGGGAGGAAGACACAGTGACACATTTCATGTATGCAGAAGCTGTTCCCAAAAAGCAACAAAGGGAGATAAAAAACAGAGCCACCCCAGCTTGGAACCTACCCTCCACAGTATGGCCCTTCCCAAACTTCCTCACAACCAATGCTATCACCAGGCATAGCCCACACCCCAAGAGACACCCCCCTTCCTAAGCTGAGCCCCACACACTCCTCAGGATCCTCCCCCAGACACACACACGCCCCCCACTCCTCCAGATCCTCCCCCAGAATACCCTCCACAGGCTGAATCCCCCACCTTCCCCAGACACCAACCTCTCCCCCAGCCCAACCCCCCTCTCCCCAGGATCCTCCCCCAGACACTCTTCGGGATCCTCCTCCACCCACCCCCTCTCTATAGACTGAGCCCCCCCCCTCCTCAGGATCCTCCCCCAGAGACACCCCTTACTCCACAGGCTGAGCCCCCCACGCCTATTCCTCCCCCAGAAACACCCCCGCCCCCCACAGGCTGAGCCCCCCACGCCTATTCCTCCCCCAGAAACACCCCCGACCCCCACAGGCTGAGCCCCCAGCCTTCCCCAGGCACTAACCCCCGCCCCCCTACACAGGATCCTCCCGAGCTCGCTCCCCTGAACCCCACCCCCGCCGGCTGGAGCCGCCTCCTCCCTCAGCGGTCCGCCAAGCCAGGCTGCCCCCGAACGCTACGAGGCCCCCAGGCACAGCCTCTGCGGCCGCCTCCCAAGGGCCCCTCGCCATGAGCCCCCGCCCCGCGCCAGTCTCTCCAGAGGCTCCACCCAGCCCGCCAAGGCCCCGCCCCTCCGGAAGCGCCGCCCTGCCAAGCCCCGGGGAACCGCTCACCAGCCTACCCGCCACCAAACAGCCGAACATGGCGGCAGCCGCGGAGCCCTACAGCCGCAGAAGCTTCGCGAAACAGCCGACCCCTCTGCAGCCTACATAATGCCTGGTCCTCCTCCCCCCCGGAAACATCCCCTGCCTGTGACCTCCCCCCTCCCAGTTACGGAACTACTTCCGGGTAAGGGGCTACGCTTCGTCTACGCTCGTCATGATGCCTACACATCCCAGTATGCACCGCGCTACGGGAGATGCGTCCCAGGCTACGCGCCGCGGGAAGTGCATGCTGGGACATGTAGTCTGTCACCTGACACCGCCTCTCCCATAGCGATGGAGCAATGCATGCTGGGATATTTATTGTCAGGCTCGGCCTTATTGGGTTATAAATTAGGGTGTGCTAGGGCCTCTGATTTTATGGGGGTGGCCATATCTCTATCACAGCTGAGAGCTGGTGGTGCCTGCTGCATTCTAAACCTGTATCTGATGGCCAAGAAGGTCCTTCAGGGAAGATTTTAGGTAGTCCAGGTCTAAGGGTTTCTCTACAGTGGATGACTGGTACCCCGACGTACAAGAGCAAAGCACCATACCTCGTTGCCTGTGCTGGGCTGCGATCATGCTGGCAGGTTGCAAGGACACAGATTCGCATTGCATCTATTCCTCAGGGTGATGCAACAGGTTCTGGGGTCCTTGTACTGCCCTTAACATGTTTCAGAAGCCATTACATTTGCCCAGGCTTTGCTGGCAAGAGCCACATGGCCTAACAAGAACAATCATAGAAAACAAGAGGAACTTGGTTTACAGTTTTGTTCAAATACACATGCAAACTAGAGCATGTGAAGCACAGTTCTCCAGCAGTTTATCTTCATCTCTTGCAATTCCTTCAACATGCTCTCTCCGGGTGCCTAAAACTAGTAGTTGTGAAGGCACAAAGAGCAGCTATGAATAATGAACGTATATTATACCAAACAGGCCTGATTTCTTCTCAACCATCTGTCCTAAACAACAGTGGAGATTTTAAATCCCCGTTTAGCCCACAGGTTCCATACCTAGAAACTGAATTTAACATTTCAAGCCTTATCTCCATAGTGATAGTGGGCCAGAGGAATTAGGATCCCCTAGTTTCAAGGAGCAAGAAAAAACTACCCGAGAAGTATAAGTCACTGGAACTTAAGGAAAAGACATGAGCAGATAAATATATTTGCACAGCTCAAAAACATGGTGTTAAATATCAGAAATAAAGCTTACTGCATATAATAATGGATGTTTGTTACCTTACCAAGACATTTGGTTCCTCTTTATGAATATGGTTAAAACTAAAGATACTTTCATTCCAAGTTTAGAAACTTTATATTCAAAAAGTATCATGTGCACTTACATTGACTGTACTGACAGCAGAGCTTAAGAGCCAACCATGCAACAGCCCAAACACTTTGCCAGAAAGATGCTAGGTTGTGTTGCAGTGACTGAGCTAGAAAATTAGGCCCAGATGATGCACATAAATATAATTACACACAAAAACTTACATGTAAAGAACATCTTTAAGGTTAGAAAGCCAAGCACTCAAACCTCAGAAACTGCTAGAATTGCAGTTGCCTGTGCAACCTTAATCCATCCACTTCATGTAGGATACAATCTTTAATTACATGAGGATATGCTATTTTTTCCACAGGACCCCAGGCTTATTCAGTGCACAGAATGGACGGTGCTCATCTAGTGAGCAGTTCTTCGATATTTATTTTATCCTCATTGTTCAGTGTGTGGCTCTATGCCTTATTTGTTCCACATTGTTCAGATGCTGCTCTGGAGACACAACTATCAATTTCTTCATGGGCTTCTCTATGGTGCTCATCACTATAGTATTTGACTGCTTGACATACATTAATTTATCTTCACAGCAATGTCAGGTGAGGGGCCTGTGGCAGGATGCTGGCTAAGAGCACACCCAATGTGTCAGGCATAGCCCTGGAGGCTCCCTGCACTCAGTTCCCTCTTGCTTCTCCGAAATAACTTGTTTGCAGCAAAAAGTACTTAAAGTAAGATTCCCCTTCCTGGGGTCCAATTTATTAAGCCTTAATAAAAATTCTGTCTCCTTTGGCCCCTCAAGCTTAAACCCCTTCCCCCCAGTTAAGGGATAACAAAGCCTTTGTGGGGCCATACAATAGCTCAAGTCAGTTTCCACAGCAGCCAGGTATCAATCCAGCTTCACAGAGGCTTTTTTTTTTTTTAATCTCCACCCAGCTAAAAGGCCTGATTTTAGTCATGAAATGACTTGCCTGTCATGTGACTTTGCTTATTTTCTCTACCTGAGGATGTGAGCTAAGTGTCTCTCAAGTAGGGCTGGACCCATCATCTCTTAAAGAGCCAATGACCTTATAACAGGAGTAATAGCCTCATTTTACAGAATCATAAATAAGACTAGAAGGGGCCATAGTTATGCTCTAAACTAACCTCTTGTATAACACAGGCTACAGGACTTCAGCCATTTAATCTTGTTCTACATTTGTCTGCTGGATTGAACAGCCCATTATCAATTTTTTGTTGTTGCTCACTACGGTAATTATAGACTAATCAAATCACCCCATAACCTTCACTTTGTTATCCTAAGAGAGGAGCAGCAGCACAGATATTAAGATCAAAATTGTCGACTAATTTGGGGTGCCCATTACGAGATGCCTAGGACCTGATTTTTCAGAGTATCATCTCACCGGGCTCTTTATCGCATTTGTTCTACTCCTTTCCCTCCCCACACTCCAGCTCTTGTTCATTCTGCTTGAGCTAGGCAGCCTCTTCCTCTCCAGAGCTTGGATGCCAAAAAGGAAAGGGGGAGTCATTCAGAGAGCAGGAGACAGGTTCCCTGCTCTTAATTGGTGCCCAGCCCCACCCCAGCCTGGACCACTAATTATAGGGAAAGTTCATCTTCACCCCTGTAACCCTTGGCTGGAATATGTTCAGTGAGAATAGCATGTGTGTACTCTGGAAAGCACTACCAGCTGCAAGTGGTGGCTGGACAGAATCTTTGGAGATTATAGCTAGGGCCCTACCACAGCCGTGAAAAATACATCACGAACCGACCGTGAATCTGGTCTTCTTTATACTTTTACTTTATATAATACTCTTTTATACTGTAGGGTAAAAGTAGATACAAGTACATAGCAATTCTCAACCCGGGCGGGGTCTCAAGCCTATTGAAAAGGGGTCACACTATTGCCACTCTTACTTCTGTGCTGCCTTCAGAGCTGGGTGGCCGTAGAGCTGTGGCTGATGGCTGGGAATTTAGCTCTGAAGGCTGCTCTGCTCCTGGTGGCGGCGCTGCCTTCCGAGCTCAACACACACGTGCCCGCACAAGCTCTTGGTCTGCAGTTTGAGAAATGCAGACCATGAAATTTATGAAAATGGACTGTGAATTTGGTAGGGCCCTAATTATAGTTAGTGAAATCTAAGAAGCTTCTAGTGAGCAAGATGAACTGAGATTTGTCAAAGACTTGCAAATTGGGGCAGATTTGGGGGGGTGGAAAAGGCAACAAGAGGCACTTCCCTGACATACATTTCAAGTTCCTGCTCCAAAGCACAGGGACCCCGGAGCACCAAGCAACAGCGAGTAGATGCCAGAGCTCCGAGCTGGGGGTCTCCAGCAACTCCCAGACGTGAGTCCTGGAGTTTCGAGCCTCCATGGGCAACTCCCAGCCCCTGTGAGTGGCAGCAGCGGTGGGTGCTGGACCCTCCCGTCCCCCGTCCCCATTTTGTGAGGATTATTTTTAGTAAAAGTCATAGACAAGTCATGGGCTTCCGTGAATTTTTGTTTATTGCCCGTGACCTATGACTTTTACTAAAAATTACCATGACAAAAATCTTAGCCTTACTTATAATATGTTGTAAACTAGTTCTCAGTTTTTATTCTGCATTGTTTTGGTATTGATTAATCCACGCCACTCAAAACTCCATGTCGGGCACAATGATTTTCTGAAACTTAGGGCCAGGGACATAATGAATACCAACACAAAGCATATAAATGAAGGGATGTTTGCAAATTTATAATAGCACTGAAGCTAATCACTGTTCTACATCCATTAAAATAAACTGGAATTGATAAAGTAGAGATTACATTTTACCATCCCCTTTTTAAGTAGAACTCAATTTCAAGGAGCTCTCCATAAAAGTGGATGATGTACTATGAGCTTGTGCCTGTAATAAGGAGAAACCCAATAGGCACTTTCAAATATTCCACAGGAAGCCAATGGAAGAGTATTAAAGAGTAAACAAGACCACCAAGTGTGGCCAACCTATAAGTGGGTGCACAAAGTGTGGGTGCAATTGAGCAAAGGCTACAAGAACTTCCATAGCTTACAGCTGCTTTGAATGGGGCACATTTGTAAAACTTGCAGCCTCCTGAAAGAACTTCCTCCTTGGACCACAAACCATGCTATGAGGGGCAGAGAAAGGTAGGGAGGAAGAGGGGCCATGACCCTACCTATCCCACTTCCAGCAAACCCAGAGACAAGAAGGCAGTGAATAATTCTGTGTGCATCTCTGCCGAAGTGCATAAAAGGTGGCTTGCAAAGAGTAGGGAAGGGGGAGAGAGAACATGTTTATGTCTCTTTTGATTCTTTATAATGTATAGAAAAGCAGCCTGAAAGGAGAATTTTGAAAGCTCCGTGCTTTATAACCTTAGGTACAAGAGGAAGATAAAGGTGTGGGGGTGGGAGGGGAGGGTTGTGTTGTTTATTGCTGGCAGACTCAATGGGAGTAGGAGCTCTCAATGTACAGTACTGGTTTAACCTTTCACAAAGCTGTTTTCTCAATTATTTTTTAAGCTTGTTATAGGTCTTAGAAAGTTTGACTAAAAATCTTTCCCTTTGAATTGTTTACTCCTATTGCCTTTGATGGTTCCTACAATTCCACCAGTTCTCTAATCCTCTGGAGTCCCCCAGAAAACACAAAAGGGGAAAAAGCACAATTTAAAAAAAAATACCCACAAACCTTCAACAATCAGGCCTTTATACATAAAAGGAGCATAGAAGGAAAATAAAAACGTGTTCCTTTGACAATCACATTAAAGAAACTTCTTTTAAGGCATGGGTTTCTCAGTCTTTTATATCCTGGAAGTAGAAAGTCAAGGGCATGCAAATAAATCTCTCTTCTCCTAGATCTACTATTCCACATCTGCTTCTACTAGCCAACTAGGGCTCCCACCACCTTCGTAGCAGATTTCTCTCCTCTGAACTTGGTATCCCGTTATTATTCACATTCTTCCAGTCTGCATGCTCTTTGGGGTAGGAACTGGTGTCTTCCTAAGTTTTAGGAGCACTCCCAGTATGTTGTGGGAGATTTACAACCAAATCCCAGTCTGACCCGAGCCACAAATCTTGTCAAGTTTTCAGACATAGTTTACAGCACCCACTCCTTCCTCTTTGAATCACGCATCTACTTCCTCCAGTTTAAGCTCCTATGGCACCTGCCCAGTTCTATGCAAACAGCTAGGTTTGCCACCAGAAAAAACAGAAATAGCTAGTGGCCAGTTCTATCATGGCCGTAAGACTTGGGCTTTGGCTATGGTCCCGGGCTCCAGCAAGTTTAACGCCAGCCCTGGCAATCCCATTAAAATGGAATCCCGACCCACAGTTTGAGAATCGCTGGTCTAGAACCCAGACAACTTCAGTAGAAATGCTCAGGCAGACTTACATGGGAAGTATAGTTTCTCCAATTCCAGTGATGTTTTATGGCCAAACAAGTAATATTTTTTAAAACTCGGAATCTCACATACTGACCACTTATTTCAGCTTTAGATCTATTCTTCTTGGGAGCCTGCAGATACTAGAAGGCATCGCAAAGCAAATTCTAACATGAGTGTTGGTCATATTACTCACTAACGGGACGGGTGATCCTGAAAGTGAAACGTTTACAATCTCCCAGGATTGGTTAAGAAATAGCTGAAGTGGTTTTTTCCCTAACAGAAAGAGCCAAACATGCCTCAGATTGGTGCTGTGGAGGACCACCTTTGAGCTAGCTCTACAGACCAAAAAAACCCACGCCTGATGCATTATTAGGGATGGTGTGTTTGTTTCTATATTACCATAGCACATTCTTCCTGGGTTGTGCATGTTTAGAATCAGAAAAGGGCAAGTGAAAAGAATGGAGATAAATTGGTTCTGGACAGCAAATTCTGATGTATATATTTATTTACAATAGTCAGATGACCATTTTGCATTGTCTTGGGTCATTTGTACACTACTGGATTTGGAACTATACAGTGACACAAACTTGTTTTGCCAAAAGGTTAGACACTTTGTTAGCAGTAATATCTTGTTCTAGTTTCTCTCCTCATTCTTGGTTAACTGTATACATTTTAATTTATATTTAATATTTTTATTAAAAACAACAGTAACAAGAATCATTATATAGTTTATTTGCTCTTACCACTAAACCTTTGACGAGACACCATAGAAGACCCCAAATTTAGGTTGTATTTGGGAAAAGGAATGTTTTATAAAACCTAAATACCTAAATACTATTTTAAAGTGTTAATAACAACAGCTTGGATTAAAGTATTCCCCTACATTAGTCAAAATATGACCATTATAGCACTGAGCTAGTAAATAAGAATCAGGAAGCCAGAATGGCTTATCTCATTTTTCCACTATCCAACATTAAAATGCAAAAAGTTAAAAAAAAATTAAAATAGTATTTTGCCATTTGTGCTAAGGAGTGAAAACCACATTTGGGTTTGAAAATTCCTTCAGTTTTAATAATAATCTACCGCGAAAGTAACACAGGGAAAGGAACAGGCACAAAATATTTTTAGCACAGCCACATCTCTCTTATAATATACTTTAAGGAACTTGTTATACAGATGAATGCAATTTAAATTATTGTGAACCCTAAGAAATATTTCTGTAGCTACATTACACTCCTTTTTTTAAATTATAAAAACACACGCTTTATTTTTTTAAATAAAACACATGCAAGACTGCCCTCTCATGTATATTCAATTCCTACCACAAAGCTAACATGCATGTGATATGTACCAGCTATACATAAGGTAAAACAACATTACAGGTCACAGTTAAATGGTGAAATTCATTTCGGGTAAATAATTGAAGTGGACAATGCATAAAGCTTTACAAAAATATTTTTTTATTAATGAAAGCAGCAGAGTCTGAGCAGGACAACAGTACAAAGAATGTAAACATCACTAAGTTCAGTTCCGGTCAACTGAACAGTGGAAAAAACTATTCTAAATGCAACTAAAGTAGAAGCTAGTTAACAGGTTATACTGTAAACCAACAATGTATTTTCTACTTTTAATTAAAAAAAAGTAATTTATCGTTGTCGGTCCCAGCGCCAGATACTGGCATCATCACAAACAGCTATAAGGATACTGCTATCCCTGCTAAAACTGGTTTGTCGAATGGCAGCAGCACATTTAGGATGGGTAAGTGTCGTACATCTACAAAGAAAGAAATAATTTAGTTGCAATGTTAAGTCTGCATTTGCTATTACACTTGTGAGTAAGGGCTTGCTGGATCAGAACTTTAACATGTTATCTGACTGACGCCAGTGGAACCCCACTCACAAAGGAAAGGCTGGCAAGGCTGGGCCCTTAATGTATTCTGTACTCCTTCTTTAGCCGTTGGAACCCACAGGAAATTAATTTCTCATTGCAAATTCTTCCTCCACCCAAGGTCAATTTTCATAAAGTTCTACTGAAAGTGGATCATCTTAGGTAGGTTATTGTAATAAATGTAAATATTAACTTTTACTTAGGAATACAGTATTGTAATTGGGTGATGAAAGATAGCAAGATTTACAGGAAGACCTCCTATATGACTTTTCAGTAGGTCACCTGGCCAGGCACAGGTGGTCAACTGGAAAGTCATATTATAAGCCCCTCCAAATTATGCACGTAGCTAGCCTATGAAACTGTATTTCTACTACTATTACCCTAGTCCTTTCCCCTCCCGCTTCCATTGTGCGCCACACCCACCTGGTAAGTCTCCTCTCAATTACTTTGTAAACTTTCCTCCTAATTACTCTGTAAGCTCTTCGAGGCACGGACTTTCTTTTACTGTATCTACGTACAGTGCCCAGCACAATGCGGCCCCAACCCGACTGGGGCCTCTGGGCGCTACTGTAATACAAATAATAATGTTAACTTTACAGGGTCAAAATGCTTATTCACTGTACAAGTTAGAATTGAAGGTGAGGCTACCACCACTCAAGAGTTTGTGTTATGGGTAAAGTAAGAAAGAAAGTGCCCTAC
Organism: Chelydra serpentina; assembly: GCA_037349315.1. Taxonomy (NCBI): domain Eukaryota; kingdom Metazoa; phylum Chordata; order Testudines; family Chelydridae; genus Chelydra; species Chelydra serpentina. The sequence continues at coordinate 22,433,988 of JBAIAC010000004.1, read as the reverse complement.
CACCATTCAAGAGTATGAGTCGTGTAAAGGAGAGTGCCCCAAGTCCATGTCTCAGTATCACAAAGGAACCTAGGGGAGTTTAGAAACTTATATATACTCACTTAGCCTTATGAGGATCTTCTATTTCCAAATCCCAAACATAAAGTTTGCCAACTTGATTGCCCAATGCAAGCATCTTCGAAACAAGAGAGAATATAGGTACTTTAAAATATGGTATCAAAAAACGGAAGTCAGACTTCATAAAGCCTATAGGACTGATAACATTTTACACACACACACCCCACTTAGAATATCATAGAATAGAATATCAGGGTTGGATTGGAAGGGACCTTAGGAGGTCATCTAGTCCAACCCTCTGCTCAAAGCAGGACCAATCCCCAATTTTTGCCCCATATCCCCAAATGGCCCCCTCAAGGACTGAACTCACAATGCCGGGTTTAGCAGGCCAATGCTCAAACCACTACACCCATGTGTCTTTTGTATGTGCCTCAGTTTCCTCATCAGTAAAACAGAGATAAAAGATTGAGTAATTTTTCCCCAATGCCACCAATGGAAAGTCAGGATTGAAGTCTAGTGTTCCTGACTGCCAATACTAAGCTCCTTGCTCCAGACGATGTTGCCACCCATCACTTCAGCTCATGCGAACTGAAACCTTTTCCTGATATACCGTTACGGCATCTAAATATGTAACCGGGGAAGAGTTACAGTTTCCGAAACTGGGACCTTCTTCAAATACAGCAAAAGGTTCAAAGCTCACTCTTACCTTTTGCCAGAAGTCCATTGAAAACCTCATATACCAGATATCGCACTGACTGTAATCAAATCGCCCTAGTATAGTCACGTTTGACTCACTGGCCTTGATTTTATCTATATCATCCTCCATTTTGCCAGGTTTCCAGCACACAATAGCATTTTCACAAGACTATGGGAAGAGTAAGAAAAAAAAAATCACTTACTTGGGGGGGGGTGGGGGGGACGACGACCCAAAAAACCCAAAACCAACTATAATTTTATCCAAATTTCTCCTTGTACAATTACCCTCGAGTACATAAAAACAAAAACAGTCACTTGGAATCTTAGGGCTTGTCTACACTTGCATTTTACAGCACTGCAACTTTCTCCCTCCAGGGTGTAATAAAACTACCCCCCAAGCACTGCAAGTTTCAATGCTGTAATGTGCCAGTATAGACAGGGCACCAGCACTGGTAGCTGCATTCCCAGCACTGGGAGCTACGCCCCTCGAGGAGGTGGGTTTTTTAGAGTGCTGGGAGAGCTTTACTGTTGCCAGTGAAGACATGCCCTTAGTTATCTATCCACAGATCTTATACCATGCAGTCCAAACAGAGCCAGCTCACCCCAGGCTACTTGCCAATGACCTTTAATTGCCAACGGAGTGAGACCGAAGTGCACTTGGACAATTTAAACACAAAAGGGAGGTTTCGTTCTGTCTCTATGCAAATTTGAAGAATTTTAGTAATGTTCCAAACACGTTTCTTGCTAGAAACGAGCTAAGTCTCAGAGTCTTAGCTTAACATTTGAAGAGCAAACATTACCAATGTTTCAACACAAATCAAAGTCATTCCATGATGTAGACTTTCCAATTTAAGTGCACCTATTTCATTTCTCCTTTTTGTTGCAAGGTCTATGTGAACTCCCAGAAATGAACAGTCTTGCTTTTTTTCCCTAATGAACATTGCACCCAAATCCTGGCTTTTCAGTTCTGATATACTTTTATTAGAGCTTTGGTTGCTAGAAGAATGTATACAGATTTTTAATATTAGATGCTTATATACCCAAACCCAATTAGTTAAACTCACAATCTACTTAGAAAAAATCACCCTGCATGGCACAAGAAGTTAATTTTCCAGCCAATAAATCAAAGCAGCAGAAAGACACCCCATTCTACTCCACATTCATCCAAAAACTATCGTTTAAGCCACTAAATGTAAGCAAATAACCTTGAACAATATGACTAAACAGTAGACACTTTACCTTGGAAAGTATTAGATCTCCTAACCATCGTACACAGTCAACATAGTTCCTATGTATATCTCTGGTGGAAAAGTCAGGAAAGTGAATTTTCTGAGAAATAAAAGGCCTGTGGGGAAAAACCAATCAGTCATATCAAAAAGATGCACTTAAAAAGTTTTGATAACATTAAGAAGTAGGCACACTTCAAATATTAGTCCCATTGTAAAATGTGTTTAGTATGTTTTAGATCCTTCACATTTTATTTCACAAATTGGAGGCTACTCAACACTAGGATTGGTACAAACAGGTAATTACATGAGTTGCTTTCCCTTAATATTAAAGGACAAATTTTGCTAGTAGTGTAACTGAAAGGTAACTGTCTTTTCAAATCAATGTATTTCTGAGAGATTGGATCACTGGAGGATTGAAAATGTCAAGTGTCATTCCAACTGTGTAAGCATTTTTACCCCATATCCACCAAATAAATTACTGATTACAATAACTTGTATTATTTTCACTTTTAGAATTTAAGGAACTATTTACTACAATCTAGTCAATTATTCTGATGTGTATTTGTTACCCTACTATAAACCTTTGAGGGGACAGGGAAGGCTGCTGATATATAGTTATATATATACTTCAGAAATTAGAACTATATTAAAATACCAATTCCAAAAACCTTATAGTGGCACATAAAGGGAAGAAGTCAGACTACTTAAATAAGTATCAAGACCTGTAATTAAACAGAACACAATTGCCACCACATATCGGTAAGAGAAGCCTTCTTCCAGAGCAATTTAGGGACCCATAATTCCCAAGTCAATGGAAAAACTCCCTCATTACAGCGGGAGCTGATATGGGCCCTTGGTGAGAAGATTCAGATTTAGTAGATATATCCAAGAATAGATATCAAGATTGTGTTTACCTGTTGGTTTTATTTGGATTGTATTCATAAGACTCCTTAATGGCATTCATCATTCTCTTTGAATTGATTCTCCAGAGTTTCAGAGAGTGATCCATACCACAGGACATTATTTTCTCACCAAGAAGGTCATAATCCTACACAAAAAGAGTCAGCTTTAAACCCTCAGTCTTAAGTTTCAGCATACTATTTGTTTCTAGCACACAAATACTCTATCTAGGTATTTGTTACATACCAATAAAATTTGAATATCTGTACATAAACAGAGCCATAAGTAAGCAGGCATAACAGACAAGTCAGTTTCCCTTATTAATGTAACTCATTTCTTTCCTTAGCCATTCCTCTTCCTTCATATTTTTGTTGCTTTCCTTTGTGTTATGCATACAATTTGACTAAGATATATGAAGCCTGGGAAGTACTGAAAGCTCATCTTAGATATAAACCACGTTGAATGTGAAATTTGTGTCAAGTCCTTTATTACTAAAGAAATAGTACTGAATTAATTGTATACTACTGTAGGCCAAAACAAGAACTGTGATAAGTGTGACTGTATTCTCTTGTAGATGAAAGCACCAGGTTTTTTATTCTACTCATCCTTAAAGATCACTTGTGCAAAGTCTTTCAACACCAAGTCACCTTTGAAAGGTGTTTTATAGACAGACAAGTAAACTCCACAGTTATGTGATGCTTGGATTATGCAAAGTTTGTTGGTCTCCCAAATAAAAGTTTGTACAGGTGTCCAAGAAACATTTATGTAATCAAAGATAGATTTGTATACATCTAAAGTACAAGACAGAAATAGGTATAAAGCTTTTGGTGGCATGAAGCAATAACTGCATCACGAGAGGTGAATCTACAGGAGAGTGCATACTGTAAGTCATCCTAAACAAGTGTCAAAAAAGAGACCCCATGAGGGACTGCTTTAAATCAAAGCAATTTAAATAATTGATTTTAATCTCACTTTGCATTTGTACTTTTTAGTGATTTTCATAAAGAAAGGTTGATTTTCACTGGTTTGTAACTATTAAAACACGTTGATTCTCAACTAAATGTAGCCTTTACACTAAATTTGGTGCTTTTTGCTGACCAGAAAGATATGGTGCATCTACACACATTTATTTAAGGTATTATATTTCTTAACTAAATAAATATTAAGAAATCATAGAATCTCAGGGTTGGAAGGGACCTTAGGAGGTCATCTAGTCCAACCCCCTGCTCAATGCAGGACCAATCCCCAATTTTTGCCCCAATCCCTAAATGGCCCCCTCAAGAATTGAACTCACAACCTTCGGTTTAGCAGGCCAATGCTCAATCCACTGAGCTATCCCTCCCCCCAATGATGAGCAATGCACATTTCTTATTTACTAGAAGATGATTAAGTTTTACTTGTGAATTGTGTCAAGCACTATTTGGATGGAAGTTAAAACTCAAATTAAATGCACAAAAGAACATTTCCAAATGATTTCTGTTAGTAAAATAAAACTACCTTAAATGTGCTGGTTACACAAGAAAAAAAGTTTTTCCGACATGTTTTGCATTAGTAAAATAAAACTACCTTAAATGTGCTGGTTACACAAGAAAAAAAGTTTTTCCGACATGTTTTGCATTTAAAAATAACTGTTTTATTAAAGCAAAAGAAATACTATCTGTAGTTAGTGAATTGAACTGGACTAACTGAACAAACTGACATGAAGAAAACATTCTCTCTACATCCGAAGAAGCTACTGCTGTCAAAACCTGGTGTAGCACTTCAACAAATTCTGGTTCTAGGTGCTTAGCCAGCGACTTCCACCAGTTCAGCGCTATGACTTTCTTTAAAACTGCAGCCACAACCATGTATTGCTGAATATTAATCTTTAATAGATTATAGTAAATTTAGGCCTTAAAACACATTATAATAAATTTCAAATAGGCTTACTTTTAAAAATAAACCTGTTTTTAAAAATTACATTTTTATATAATCAATTTTATCCACTGTTAAAATATAAGATGGTGGGAAATCTATTCTATATATTTACAGAAAAATTATAAATATTTTAGAGATTTAAAATATTTAATTGGCGTTATGGCTTGTTTTTCTTTCATCTTCGGCCTACTTAAGATATTTGTATCGTGCCTACCACAAGAAGTCAAAAGGAATCACTCACATGTGTAAAATTAAGCACAGGTAGGATAAGGGCCTTAGACTGCAAGCTCTTCAGGGTAGAGGTTGTGTCTTTATCCCATGAAAAGCTATGCAATCTTTCACACTTTAAGCTATACGTTATAAATGCAAAAACTGAAGGATAAAGCTATTTTAAACTTTGGTTGCTTCATCTAACCACCTACTAAAACTAAACCTTTTAAATATTAGTATAGCAATTGACTAGTTTCTCTTACCCTGTGATGAGTTCTCTCAGCTGAGGTCAACTGGGATACTTACAGTTCCGAGAGGAATTAATTAGAACGGTGGTTCTCAACTGTGGTCCACCGCTTTTTCAGCTGGAGCGGCCAACTGCGGCCAGTGGGAGACGTGACCGGCCGAACCTGCAGACGCAGCATGTCAACAAACCAGCCCGGCGCGCCAGAGGCTTTCCCTGAAGAAGCGGTGGACCACAGTTGAGAACCACCGCATTAGAACAAGGTGTTCCTAGTGAAGGGCTTTGAACAGTTACTTCCCATTTCCCTCCAGCACCACTCTTTAATCCCACAGAGTCCTAGTTTATTTACCTTCAGGACATGTTGGAAAATATCCAGTTTCTCTAGAGTTTGAGTGACGCAGGTGTCCAGTTTTTATGGGCTGGCAAGTATTTTAGTGCTGATGTTGTGTAATCTTAGATTTATATTAGCCTAAATGTGTTTTTTAAAAAAAGTGTTCAATTAATGTATTTTGGGTTTGCTAGGCACAATATTTAAGCCTAAACACGATTCAAAGAGATATATTGGGATTCCTGTACATAAGGCTGAAGGCACAGCCCTATAGTTTTCCACTTACTGCACTTAAGACCTCATCCCTGTGCCCTTCTACTCCTCCAAATATTGCAACCAACGTGTCTGTTTGGATGTTCCACAGTCTCAGTGCATGATCTAGAATAAAAACACAGAAGCTGACAGCTTAACCTTTATCATCCATTTGTACCTGAATAAAGTTAATTTAACCACCACTTTCAAGAACAGGAATCCTACGGTAGCACTTATAATGCATAAAAAGTATGTTCCTCCATTACTACAAGAAAAAACTGTTTTCAGTTGACTGTTAGTATCATTTTAACACCACTCTAGGTATGGTTGAGAAAGTTTTCATTCGAATGATGAATTCCTGCCTAGCCTATTTTCACGCCTTAAGTCATTTCCCGGGGAGGAGGGGAGGGGAAGGAAAAAACATTTCAGCCAGAAGTTAATGTCTCATTCATTCTCAACTCAATGATGATTTTATATTCTGGAGAGTGTGCTAAAAATCCCTTCAGTCATTTGCGTTATCCAAGTATGCAGGAAAAAAGGGTGCTTTTCACTCTTTCAAGTATTCAGCTATTATTTTGTGCTCTGATAAGCCAAAAAAAGGTTTTTAATACACTGTGGACTGAGGGCAGGATTGGGCCATAAATGACATACATGCAACTTCCACTGAAGTCAGTGGGAATTGTCTAGCTGTTTCATAAGACAGAGTTTGGTGCCAATTTTCAATGAAGAGCCACTGACATTTAAAAACATCAGGTTTAGAAAGAACTGAAAGAAGTGCCACTAAAGTACAGTACTCACTCTCCCCTTATCTATATTGGAAGTGGCCAAACAGTTCTTGGCCCTCCACTGCTACCACTGTCAAATCATTGTCTGGAAGGCAAATTTTGATCCAGCAATCATACAATAATGCGATTGCATGATTTTCCCTTCTTTAAAGTTTCAAACTATTTAATTACAAATAAAATAAACTCAAAAGGTTACGGTTCGCACAGCTACACCACACTATACACAAAGCTGCAGGAATCACTTTCAGTTTCTCGACTCTTGTTCTCATGAAGTCTCATCTACAACACTGCACTTATTGTAGGGTGTTCTGCATTTAGAACAGAATAAGTCTTTAGCACTTGCAAAACTTCACTCTTGTGAACACAGTCTTGCTTTACGTTAGTCAAGTTTAAGAGGTTATGATTGGTTGGATAGTCTAATCAAGACCATACGAACCATCTCTCCTTTCACTTCCTCCTAATTTATACTCATGTAAGTGACAGGAGAATCAGGCTAAGAATTTTTTTCCATACTGAAAGTAGTGTGCACCATGTAACCAACACCACAAGGTGGCAGGACAACTCAGCACATAAAAACAAGTTTAAATGATAATCACAAAGCTCCATCAATGCCCAATGATTTGCACAACTGTCACACCTAACCATAAAAAGAACGAGGAGTACTTGTGGCACCTTAGAGACTAACAAACTTATTTGGGCATAAGCTTTCGTGGGCTAAAGTCCACTTCATCAGATGCACTTCATCCTATGCATCTAATGATGAAGTGGGCGTTAGCCCACAAAAGCTTATGCCCAAATAAATTTGTTCGTCTCTAAGGTGCCACAAGTACTCCTCGTTCTTTTTGCAGATACAGACTAACATGGCTACCACTCTGAAACCTGACACCTAACCATGGATGTTTTCTTTTTATCTACAGAGACATTGTTTGCAGTCTCTTTGCACCAATGGATGCAGTTACATCTAATATAGGCAGTGGGTTTCATCAAATACACGTAAATCCAAATTAACATCAGAGTTAATTTGTTCTAGAGTTTCAGTGCTTCAAGTTGGTTTCAGGATATGAGAGAGATAAGGGGGGGGTGAGGTAATATCTTTTATTGAACCACCTTCTGTTGGTGGAAGAGAAGCTTTCGAGCTTCACAGAGCTCTTCTTCGGGTCTGGAAAAGAGCTGACACACCCTGGTTATCTCTTCCAGACCTGAAGAAGAGCTTTGTGAAGCTCGAAAGTTTGTTGCTTCCATCAACAGAAGTTGATCCAATAAAAAGACATTACCTCACCCATCTTGTCCACCTCAATTCTTAAAGTGTCATACATTAATCTTTGCATTCTGATGGGGTTTAGCTAGTCTCATTCACAGCCAAGACCACTTGCATGGTATTTAAAAAAAAAAAATCTAAGTGGTTCCTAAACAAAATCTAGATGGTTCCTAAACAAAAAATAAGAAGCTAAAACTTTCATACCTTTGCTTACAGACAAGAGGAGATTTGGATCCCTTGGATGAAATTTCAGTTCATTGATTGCATTTCCATGGCCCACGTAGTGCTAGAACAGATTTCAAACATACAATTATTTCCTCCTCTCACATTGAGATAGTTAGGATACGTTGTAAATTTTAGAGAACTGCAATCTGCAGTTTGAAGCGGTGACATCACCACTCACCTTTATGCACTGCATTGTAATGGGATTAATTATCCTAATAATACCCCTTGACCCAGCCACAGCCAGAAGAGGGTGACTTGTATTGCTATCATACGTCCACGCACAAGTATAAAAGTTCTCATCTGCCTAATAGGTGCCATGTTAAGGACTACAGAAACAGCTGTAGAGTTTCCTTTAAGAGAATAAGGTATTCATACCATTTGTTTAGAAACACAGTTGCTGTTTTGTAAAAGAGCTCACTAGTGTATGACCAAAAATAAGGAGATTAATATTTATTCTGATTTCTATACCCTCTACAACTCCACTCCCTCCTCTGTGCATGTTTCTCTCCTTATTGCTTTTTGCTTCCTCATGCTGCACCATACACCTGAAATGCTCTCTGATCTATCAGCTCTTTCTTCTTCTTCAAAAGGACTCAAATGGTGGGACTAAACGACTAAAATGAAGGTGAGAAAATAATGTATTAGCCATGTAATCGGTCTAAGCTCAAGACTGGCAGCCAGGAATTCCCATTTCCAATCCTGGCCCCAGCAGTAAAATAGGAATGCTACCTACTAGATAGGGGTGCTAGAAAACTGTAGAAGCTACAGACATGAAACAAGTTATACAAGTATTAGCACTGAGAGACATAAGATTATGTAGAATCGTTTTAACAATATTTTATATAACATGTTTCATGATTCTGCATTTGTAATATTAGAAAAGTAAAGCTAAAATTTGTGGGGGACAGGCAGGAGTTTGGATCTGAAGTGAAGAATGTTCCTTATCAACAGGTGTTTACAGTATTGTATCAGACAATAATTCAATTGTTACACATCAAGAGGGAGTAAACAAATGTTTCTCATGTTAGTCCTACTAAAATACCATTTTATGACCAACTGCTTTAGAAGGATACATCAGCATCCACGTAAGACTGCAATAAACGGATTTCTCCTTGGGAATGACACTCATATAAAGTAACCTAGAAAAAAAGGTTTAATGGATTATTGGTTTCATGCAATAGGCATGTGATTTTCACATTCATCTGTGCAAATTGAAGGATGTCTTGTTCTTTTAACTACACAAGTCCCATCTACTATCTATTCCTTAGCTGATCTATTCCATAGCCGATTCACATGTCTTATCATACTAATGACTTATTTCAACATTTCTCGTGGTGGCACGTCTCAGGGATGAAGGCTGCTGACAGGCTATACCATACGCTGAAATTAATACAATTAGCTCTAACCTAACTTGTTACTTCTATTCAATATTGACAACCCATTCTATTGTCTGCTTTAATTTCTTTGCACAGAACCTTGGCCCTTGTTACTTATTTCTCTACATTAGTTAGTGCTTGTAATAACTGCCGCACTGACAACCTTGGAAAAGTGAAGTTCTCTTATTTACTCACAAAACAGATACTGCATGGGTTGCTCTGAATGCTCTCCGTTAACTATTTCTTAAGGCTGCTGTTAAGTGAATATCTGTTTGTCTGTTCACTAAGAATCCATCAACCCATCTCACATAGTAAGTAAAGATTAGTGGCCTATCAGTACTTGGCACACAGACACCAATAAAGATGCTTCTTTCATCCTGTTGTACATCACTTAGCCCTTTAAATATGTTATATCTGAGAACCAACACTTTAGGCATGCATCCGACGAAGTGGGTATTCACCCATGAAAGCTTATGCTTCAATACGTCTGTTAGTCTATAAGGTGCCACAGGACTCTGTCACTTTATCTGAAAAGAATCTTAGTGTCTCCCTTTCATAGATATTCCAACTTCTACACAACTGAAGGAATTTTAGTAAAATATGAACCTTATTCTCACACCGCCATCACATTGCAATCCAATGGATTCACCCATCTTAAAATTGCAGGCATTTACAGCCTTGAAAAATGGAACACAAAACACCACCACAGTATTTTAAATATTGAACACTGGTATCTGGATTGGAGGAAGAAGAAACTGGCATACAGTTACAGAACCAGGTGCAGGGGCAATATGATTAGACAGAAACTGAGCCTATTACTCACTCTGTTGCTGCCTACAGTGGCAAACACTAATGGATCTCCTTCCTTACTGTGCCAGTTAAACTGGACTCCAAACAGTGGCTGACTGTGGTCCTCCTGTAAAGGAAAAATAAGGTCAAGGAAACACGTGAGAGAATGAAGACCAGACGTGATTTCTCAGAAACTCATTATTTGTGACAAAAGGAGCCTATTTTTGTACATTTATAGCCATTTATATATTCTGACACAATATGCTCGCTCTTAAAGAGAGAGTAGCACAGCACATTAACTTGTTCGTCTTCAGGGGAGGTAAAAATGTGTTCCTCTGCTCAAAGCTTTGAAGGTGAAGTGAAAAAAACCACCACCTCTTACGTACTGGTTCTATCTGCAGCTTGACTACCTGCTTGTTTTGTGATCCTGGGCAAGGCAACCTCTGGGTCTAAAGCCTGGTCCACACACACGTTTTGTGCCAGTATAACTATTTCAGTTAGGAGTGTGATTTTTTTTAAAAACCCAAATAGTTATCCTGATTCAACCCCTAGTTGGGATGCAGTTACATCAGTGTAAAGGGCCTTATCAGCATACCTTATTCCTTATGGGGATAGACAAAAAGCAATACTGGAGTAACTGTGTCCACATTGGCGGGGGGAGGAAGAGGGGTGTTACCACTTTAACTAGACAAGTATAATTAAGGTGGTACAACTCTCTAGAGCAGTGGTTCCCAAACTGGGGTTTGTGAAATGTATATGGGGTTCTCAGGAAAAAAATTCTGTAATGGCGGATAGAGCCATCCCTAGGGATCCCAACCCCCTCATGGGGGCCAGCAGCCCGAGCCCAGTAATCATGACTTCCTGGCAGAACAAGTTTAAGCTTTGTTGTAGTTGTGCGTTTTTTGCCTGGACTGCTCAAGACTCGAATGCTTGTGGGAGGAACTCTTTATTTGAGTTGGCTTCTTAAATACCTTCATGCTGTTTCACGTCTGGTACTCCCTAATGAAACATGTAGGAGGCTTAATCGAAGTGATGAGCCTACAGAACTGAAATCTTGGAAGAGTGTTGCCAGTTTCATAAAGTAATAACAATAATGATGTAATAATAAATAATGTGTAATAAGCGTGTCATAAAAAAACAAATTATTTCCAAGATCACTACTTCTATCATTTATACTCAGGTAAGGGGGGGGGGGGGGAGAGAGAGAACGAGAGAATCACTGGAAATCTTCATTTTTAGGAGGGGGCTCGCGAGATTTGATATTTTTATTAACAGAGTTCACAGGTTGTTAAAGGCTGGAAACCACTGCTCTAGAATAAAGCCTTAGGGCATGTCTACACTTGCCATTTAAAAGCGCAAAATGTCCCTTTTTGGCACAAAATCCATGGGCGCGTCTACACTTGTTAATGACTTTTTGCGGTGAAACTCAGAAGTTTCACCATAAAAAGAAAACCACCTTCACGAGAGGTATACAGTTCTTACCGCTGTTGTTTTTGCGATGATGTGAAAGTGAAGACGCATTCTTCCTGCGTAAACACCTTTTGGCCTCTGGATGATATCCCACAGTGCCAAAAGTGAACACTCTGGCTAGCGTCTCTGCCATTTTGACGCCAGGTAAACAGACGTCCGCCCCTCCCCCTGTAAAGCCCCGGGAAGTTTGAAACTCCCTTTCCTGTTGCGAGTGCTCATCTGTCCAGGTGACCATGGCAGCTCCACATAGCAAACGATCCCCTGCTTGGAGCAATGCTGAGCTACCGGACCTGATCAGTGTTTGAGGAGAGAAGGCTACACAGTGCCAGCTGCATTCCAGCCGTAGGAATTTCAATGCCTACGAGCAGATTGCACGCAGCTTGCAAGAGAAGGGGCATAACAGGGGGACACTGCGGTGCAGAGTGAAGGAGCTGAGGAACGCATACCACAAGGTGAGGGAGGCAAACCATCGGTCTAGTGCTGCACCCCAAAGCTGCTGTTTTTACAGTGAGTTAGATGCAATCCTATGATCCCACCTGCATTGCAAAGAGCCCCGTGGACACTTCTTCATATCTGGAGGCAGTGGAAAGTGGTCCTAGCCAGGAGGCGGAGGTCATAGATGAAGAGGCGGCAGCTGAGGAAGCTGTGGAGCCCATTCAGGACCCCTTCTCCACTCTGGAGGCCTCTAGCCAGTGAGAGTGGCCATTGGCTGCTGAGGCGGAGGCAGGAGAGCAGGGCTCTGGTAAGCTGCTTTGCTTTGACAAAGCATAAAGCAGGTTGAGGGCACAGAAAAGTACTAAGGTGGCTGTGTTTGCGTGCTGGGTGCCCTCCCTTCATGCCTGCCCTTTTCAGAATGGGTGTATGTAATAAACCCTGAGTGCTGGGTTCTTGTGCACCATGGATGCTTGACTTTTGTCACCAAGACAGTGATTTCTTACCAGTGGTGTATTGCAACATACACAGTGATTCCTGTATGTATGCTTCACAGTAGTGTGTTGCTTGCATTTCCCCAGACATGACTGTGGGAGACCCACACCCCACTGTAGCAGACCGTCTGCCACGCATAAGAAAACGGCCAAGATGCACTAAGGCAGACATGTTTCGTGAGATGATTCTGCACTCCCAAGCGGAGACACATGATAAAAATAAATGGAGAGAAACCACGACAAAGTGGAAAGAGGGAGAGGACCGAGACTGAAAAGAGAATAACGCTTTCCATAGGGAAGCCACGGAGAGGCTAATCAACGTTCTGGAGCGTCAGACAGATCTGTTGTATTCTCTCATTACACTGCAGAGTGACCAGATTCGTGCCCACCCCATTGCCGCAAGTGCAGAGTTCTTTCCCATGCACTCCCCAAACTCCCACTGCACATTCTTATCAGCTTGCTGCAAATTTTTCCATTCCCCCACACTGCACACCCCCAGACAGCTTGTCAAACAGCTGGAGTTATACACAGCTGTGAGGTATACGAGCCCCCCACCCTGCTCACCACCATTATTGAGGGTGGATATATGTGCATGTGGGGGGGGAGGTTGTTTGTTTCTTTTTAATAAATGCACAATTTTCAAAAAGCAGCAAGCTTTATTTGTGTGTTCACATCACAGCTACAAGTCAACTAGCACTTCATCGTCACTGAAATTACAGACAGAACCGTCATGTAACACAGCACATGCTGTTAACACTTCCTTTCCCAAGCACAGCAGCAAAGTTAATAATTTTCATGTTCAAACTTCTCCCTCAAGGCATCCCAGATCTTAACTGCCACACGTTGTGTCCCCTAATAGCCCTGGTATATGGCTAAAACTCAGCAGCTAGGCGTTCAGCCTCCAAACGCCACATATGAGTAAACCTTTCGCCCTTCCCCTCACAAATGTTATGTAAAGTACAGCACGCCGCAGTAACCATGGGAATATTTTCCTCGCTCATTTCCAGTCTACTGTACAAACATCTCCAGTGTGCTTTCAACAGAAATTAAAAGGTACAGTGACTAGAGTGAAATCCCTGCAAGCTGCATGGACACTTTTCAAAGACGCCATAATAGAGGCCCAACTTAAATGTATACCCCAAAGTAAAAAACACAGTAAAAGAACTAAAAAAGAGCCACCGTGGCTTAACAACCATGTAAAAGAAGCAGTGAGAGATAAAAAGGCATCTTTTAAAAAGTGGAAGTCAAATCCTAGTGAGGTAAATAGAAAGGAGCATAAACACTGCCAAATTAAGTGTAAAAATGTAATAAGAAAAGCCAAAAAGGAGCTTGAAGAACAGCTGGCCAAAAACTCAAAAGGTAATAAAATGGTTTTTAAGTACATCAGAAGCAGGAAGCCTGCTAAACAACCAGTAGGACCCCTGGACGATCGAGATACAAAAGGAGCACTTAAAGATGATAAAGTCATTGCAGAGAAACTAAACGAATTCTTTGCTTCAGTCTTCACGGCTGAGGATGATAGGGAGATTCCCAAGCCTGAGCCGTCCTTTGTAGGTAACAAATCTGAGGAATTGTCACAGATTGAAGTGTCATTAGAGGAGGTTTTGGAATTAATTGATAAACTTAACAGTAACAAGTCACGGGGATCAGATGGCATTCTCCCAAGAGTTCTGAAAGAACTCAAATGTGAAACTGAGGAACTATTAACTAGGGTTTATAACCGGCCCTTTAAATCAGCTTCTAATGTAATGCCAATATTTAAAAAGGGCTCTAGAGGTGATCCTGGCAATTACAGACCGGTAAGTCTAACGTCAGTACCGGGCAAATTAGTTGAAACAATAGTAAAGAACAAAATTGTCGGGCAAAAGTCAACATGGTTTCTGTAAAGAGAAATCATGTCTTACTAATCTAGTAGAGTTCTTTGAAGGGGTCAACAAACATGTGGACAGGGGGATCCAGTGGACATAGTGTACTTCGATTTCCAGAAAGCCTTTGGCAAGGTCCCTCACCAAAAGCTCTTACGTAAATTGTCATGGGTAAGAGGGAAGATCCTTTCATGCATGGACTGAGAACTAGTTAAAAGACAGGGAACAAAGGGTAGGAATACATGGTAAATTTTCAGAAAAGAGAGGGGTAACTAGTGGTGTTCCCCAAGGGTCAGTCCTAGGACCAATCCTATTCAACTTATTCATAAATGATCTGGAGAAAGGGGTAAACAGTGAGGTGGCAAAGTTTGCAGATGATACTAAACTGCTCAAGATAGTTAAGACCAAAGCAGACTGTGAAGAACTTGTGAGATCTTTTTGAAAACTAAGTGACCTGGGCAACAAAATGGCAAATGAAATTTAATGTGGATAAATGTAAAGTAATGCACATCGGAAAAAATAACCCCAACTATGCATACAATATGATGGGGCTAATTTAGCTACAACTAATCAAGAAAGAGATCTTGGAGTCATCGTGGATAGTTCTCTGAAGATGTCCACGCAGTGTCCGGCGGCAGTCAAAAAAGCAAACAGGATGTTAGGAATCATTTAAAAAGGGGCAGAGAATAAGACTGAGAATATCTTATTGTCCTTATATAAATCCATGGTACACCCACATCTTGAATACTCCGTACAGATGTGGTCTCATCTCAAAAAAGATATACGGACATTAGAAAAGGTTCAGAGAAGGGCAACTAAAATGATCAGGGGTTTGAAACGGGTCCTATATGAGGAGAGATTAAAGAGGCTAGGTCTTTTCAGCTTGGAAAAGAGGAGACTAAGGGGAGATATGATAGAGGTATATAAATTAATGAGCAGTGTAGAGAAAGTGAATAAGGAAAAGTTATTTACTTGTTCTCATAATAGAAGAACTAGGGGCCACCAAATGAAATTAATGGGCAGGTTTAAAACAAATAAAAGGAAGTTCCTCTTCACACAGCACACGGTCAACCTGTGGAACTCCTTGCCTGAGGAGGTTGTGAAGGCTAGGACTATTACAGGGTCTAAAAGAGAACTAGATAAACTCATGGAGGTTAAGTCCATTAATGGCTATTAGCCAGAATGGTAAGGAATGGTGTCCCTAGTCTCTGTTTGTCAGAGGGTGGAGATGGATGGCAGGAGAGAGATCACTTGATCATTACCTGTTAGGTTCACTCCCTCTGGGGCACTTGGCATTGGCCACTGTCAGTAAACAGGATACTGGGCTGGATGGACCGTTGCTCTGACCCAGAATGACCATTCTTATGTTCACGTTCTTATATTCTTAAACGGCCAAATGCACATTCAACAGCCATTCTGCACCTATTCAGCCTGTTGTTGAAACGTTCCTTACTGACATCTAGGTTTCCTGTGTATGGCTTCATGAGCCTTGGCATCAATGGGTAAGCTGGATCTCCCAGGATCACAATGGGCATTTCCACTTCCCCGACGGTGATCAGCTAGTCTGGACAGAAAGTCCCTGCTTGCAGCTTTTTGTACAGGCCAGTGTTTTTAAAGATACGTGCATCATGCTCCTTTCCGGACCATTCAGCGTTAATATCAGTGAAACGTCCATGGTGATCCACTAGCGCCTGCAAAACCATGGAGAAGTACCCCTTACGATTTATGTACTTGGTGCCAAGGTGGGCCGGGGCAACAATAGGGATGTGCGTTCCATCTATCGCCCCACCACAGTTAGGGAAGCCCATTTCTGCAAAGCCATCCAAAATGTCACGCACATTACCAAGAGTCATGCTCTTGCACAGTAGGATGTAATTAATGGTCTTGCACACTTGAGTTAACACAGCACCAATGGTCCATCTCCCCACTCCAAACTGGTTCACAACTGGCCGGCAGCTGTCTCACACACTTCTCTACAGTGAGTGCAGCTCTCAGTCTAGTATCCTTCCGACGCAGGTCTGGGGAAAGCTCAGCACACAGTTCCATGAAGGTGGCTTTCCACATCCAAAAGTTTTGACGCCACTGGCCGTCATCCCAGACATACATAACGATACGATACCACTGTGAGCTACTTTCTCTAGCCCCAAAAACGCCGTTCCACAGTACTCAGCTCCTCAGTTAATGCCAAAAACAATCGAATGTTACTTATTTCCATTTCAGGCAGCTCATCAGGCATCGCTGACTGCAGTTCTCTTTGCAACTTTAAGAGCAGCTACACTGCCACGCGTGATGTGCAAGTGACAGCTATCAGAGTAGTGGACAGCAGTGCAGGATCCATTCCTGCTTGTAGATGTGGCAGGGAAAGCAGCCAGGAGTGTTAAAAAATGCCATGAAAAAAACAAGGAAGCAATAGGGCTGCTGCGACATGAAGTAGTGCATCATGGGGCACTGAGCAGGGACCCAGAATGCCTTCCGATCGCTCCCCCTTCCCACAAGACTGATAGTCAAAATGGAGAGAGGTACACTGTGGGACAGCTGCCCTAGAGCATTGCTCTCATCCGGAATGGAAGTGCTGCTATTGTGAACACTCTCTGATGCCTGAGGAATTAAGTGAGTACACAAACCAGTGCTTTTACTTTCACCAGTTCCCTACCACCAGTGAAACTTACAGCGCAAAAAACTCTGCAAGTGTAGACATACCCTTAGTTAAGCCATGCCACAAATGACTTCAGTACTAACCTAGGTAACAATATGCCTGTGAAGTTAGCACTTACAAAGTGGATTAAAATCTTCAAATGAAAGGTACTATAGAAGTGAGAAAAACGATTTTTAATATTACTAAGATAGGCCTGTAATTATACATGTATCTTCTTACTTGTAACAAACATGGGGGTGCTCTTTAATAATTAACACTGTATTTTGGCCTGCCATTACCATGGTGTTAAGGGACCATCTGGAACAGCTCAGGCAGGCAAGAGATGTGTCATGATGGTCGCCTAATGACCTTCAAATGGAAGGTATTAAGGGACAATACCAGAACAATTAGTGCTGACAACTCTAGTTCAGCCCCTGAACTGGTTTGACCAGTGTAGAGGAAGGGGGGGCGGGAGCCAAAGGCCACCAACACTTTAAATAGCTTCCTAGAGAACAAAGAAAGCGGACAGTTTAGTTGGTGCAGCTTTGTTGTAGCAGTGTTGGTCCCAGGAGTTATTGAACCAACTTCTCTTGGTGAAAGAGACAAGCTTTCAAGCTACACAGAGCTCTTCCTGGGGTCCTGAAGGCTTTTGTAGTTCAAAAGCTTGTCAATACAAGGGCTAATGGACACTCTGGGGAGGGGGAAACAGCCAAAGACCTCCACAGGAACTCACCTCTGAAGTCGTTAATCTTGCCTAGGTCACCATTATGGTATACAGCATAAAAGTTGGTTGTTTTAAAATCAGTTTTTTCTTTCTAAAACTTTGCTCCAACTGCTATAGAAAATGTTTTCTTTTTAAGAAGGCTACCGGTCAATATCACCAGTCACAGATGACCAAGGAGAGAAAATAGGTGCCCAGATCTCAGCATGGTGAGAAATGGATGGTACACGCAAGGCAGTTTGGCCTGGTCCTACTGAAAGAGTGGGAGAATTGCAAAATACCAATCTGAAGCAGGTAAGAGCTAAAGGCACAAGACCGGAGGACTCAAGTCATTCAGACACCAAGAAGAGGACAGAGGGTGCAGCTAGCCCTGTAATCATGACAATATATTTAAACAAAAAAAAAAATTACCTATCTGTCCAAATCTGAGTTTGAGTAGAGGAAAAGCAGCAATGTGTCTGCAATGATATTAACTCTTACAAGGAAAATCATACAATTCTCAGCTGAGGTCTTGGAAGGTAAATAAAGACAGTATTTTGTTTTAAAAGGCAAGTTGTCTGAGCTGTTTTGACACATTACATCAAGAAACTGTTTTCTCAGAAAAACCTACTGCCCCATAGGCTATCTATATGCTGTAAATCTTCCCAGCACACACATTTATGTACTGCTTAACCTTTACGTCTATACATATTCAGTTACTGATTTGCTCTCTCAAAATAGTCACCCCCAAAGAAGACATTTTACTTAATTTTTAAGGGACAACTAATTTGTAAAAAATATTACATAAGTATATATATAGCACAAAAACAGGAAATAAAGGTTTGCTTTATTTGGAAAGTTATATTTTTGTTTTCTTGGCATTTAAACTACACCTAAGGGAGCTCCTACACAAGTGTTTAAAAAATATTTTTAGAGTGGTTTTCAGACTCAGTCATAACAATGTTTAAAATTTACAGCAGTGAGTAATAGACGCACTTCATGGTTTCCTTGAGGGCAGATGTGTAAGAACAGTAAAAGTAATGGAAAGCAAGTCTAGGAAGGTAGAAATATCCTGCTCCACACATCTCTACAGAATAACATGAAATTCCATTCCTTTAAGCTGTTCTGGTGATTTTTCTCCTTTAAGTGTAGTCTTATTACACTTTTGTATAGGTCAAAGATGGGTAAAATACATTTCATACCACATGACATAAGCTGTTTCCCCCAAAGAATCATGAATGACATCTCCACTCCATATACACCATTTAATTATGGTTATTTCTATGGTCTTCATCACTACAGCATCTGCCCAATATTGCTTAATTAGTTTGGAAGGACAGAGAATGGGAGAAAGAGGATCACCTTCTTAAGCATGAGCAAAGGTGAGATATCAGACTGGACGGTGTTTCTAAATCAAAGTGGTCACCACAACTAGTGTCTAATTTCCAACCTCATCTATTTGAGCCTTACCTTCAAACTATTTACACATTTAAAGGAGTATTTGCACTTCTTGGATTTCCATTTTCCTTTTCCCCAGCTTTTTCTTCCTGGTGCATTGGGAGTGTTTGTTGGGGTGTCAGGGCGTTCAGTGTTCGTACCACTTTCTATACTAACAGCATCATCCTGAAAATATACAAAATGGGTAGATATCAGTACCTAACATAAGAAACCCAAATAATGGAAAACTAGCTGCTTTTACTTCCCCCTGCCCCTCATAGGAATACTCTCTGCACACAGACTTAAAAAAAAAAACAAAGTCCCCAAGAGAAAAAAAATAATGTTACAGATTTTCTAAATAAAAACAGCATTCCTCTGTAGAGATATCGAAAGGTCAGACAGTTGTGTCCAGTGCGGTAGTAAAGTCATTTTTTTCAGGAAATATTACGTTACTTGTCATCTTTCTAAAGACAGACACTTTAGCCCTTTAATTGTTTTGATTCGGGGATGTCAAAAAGAGAGCAGACAGGTACAAGACTCTAGAAGGACTCAAGAAGCAGGGGGACATTTTCATTGTTTAGCCTCTTAGTTTTACCAACAAATTTGCTATCTGTAATGACACTAAATGACACTCAATTTCTCATTTCATCACATTAAATTTGGTTAGATAAGAAATAGAAACTAAACCTTTTCAGGGCAGGGAAACGGTCTTAAAAAAAGGAATGGTAATTATCTACCTCACAGGCATTTTACAGGAATAAACAATGCTTGTAAAGACCTCTGAGGTATTTATAATGAAAAGAATATTTGAGTGCGAAGAATTAGTATAAATTAACTCCTGTCAGGAATGTAGCTTTCCTAGGAGTGCTGTCTTCTGTATGGTGTCCACAAATATTCAGGAATAAAAGTGAGTACAAAACAGTAACGGATTAAGCTACTTCAGAGGTGTTGTGGAGCTAAACGGAAACAAAATCCAGATGATAATGGCCAGATTTTCCAAAGGTACTGGACCAACTACAGCTCCCACTGAAGAGCTGCAGCAGCTCAGTACCTCTGAAAGTCAGGTCATAAGTGAATCACCTAAGTCAGAGGGAATCATCCCCGCCATGTTCCCCCGATAGAATGGGGCACAGTTTCAGGATAACTGCACCTTTATCTCCCTGACCCCATGGTCTTCTCAAAGAAGGCCCACTTAGACTAGAGGCCTGAGACCTTCATCTCTCTCTCTGCACAGGGACCTTTGAATGGGAGTTTACCAAACTGTAGCAGTGTTGGGGCCCCCCTTGAATCAAAGATTAGGTCCATTTGTTGAAATGGAAAGAAGTCTCTCTCCCCCACCCCACCCATATTACGTTAAACTCAGCCTTTTATACCAGAAGCCCTTTCCTTTGGTTCCTTGGGTTTGATACCCATTTGAACCAGTATATACAAACCGACCCAGGAAGTGGTACCCCTCTGGAATTGTTTACAATCCCTGGGACTGCAGTAATCACCCCCCACAGTTTTTACTTCCTGGAGTAGTTATGGAAGCCCCCCCCCACCCTTCTCCCCCATGGAGCTGAATACAGTCCCTGGCCCAGCAAATATAGAGAACATTAACAAATTCAATATGGTACCCAAAAATACTGCATGTGCTTGCAATCTCTGTCACTGAAGGACAGCTTCCCAGGGGAAGGCTGACTGCCCTCGCAGGTTCTGAGCCATAGGAAGTTTGTGGTCTTTAATTCCGTGTCTCTTCCTACCCCCAATAAACTTACGAAAATTCTAGTTTCAGTGAATTTGTCAAAAAACAGGCCTTGTCTGCATTAGGAGGATTTTGTCAGTATGGTGTGGATGTAGTTATATTAGGTATAAAAATGCTTTTTCCAGTGTAGTTTATGCAATATTACATGATCACAATCTACCTGGCAGAGCTATATTAGTACAATTTTTAAGCATAGGTCCCCCAAGAAGCCTCTTTTGTGATTCTCAGATAAAGTGGTCTCCTCTCTCCTCCATCATAAGCCTATTCTTCAGTAAGCCAGAGCGCCCAAGTCCTGAGGTTGGTTATTCCTTATCCTCAAGCTGACACCACAGCACTCTGCTAAACTAAGCACTAAAAGTATATGTTGCATGCAACACAAAGATATCCAAAAATACAACACACACTTGCTAGTTCCCTGGAATCGCCAACTGAAAAAAAAAACCACATTCTAACTGGAGGCTTTTTCGCCTCCCCCATCTATACCTCACAGACAAGTGTTAAAATTTTAATAGACTTTATGACCTGTAAAGCATAAATTTTAAGATACAGAAAACATAATTTTGTAGTAATACTCAATTATCCTGGTAACATCTGAAAGCAAGCAGGCAAAACTGACAGACAGGTGCATTCAGAGCCAATGTACAGTAGCAAGCAAAGACAGTCTTATGTGCAGCTTTCACTAGTATTCTCATTGGATTTATGTAGTATACATGGTTCTTTACAAACTCAGAAGTTCCCCCCCCCCCCCCCCCCCCCCCACACACACACACACACACACACATACAGTTTACACTACAAAGACCAAATCCTGCAATCTTTACTCAGGCAAGACTCCATGCGAAGTAGTTAGATACAGTACCATCTTCACTTGCTGTAGTATACAGGCTCTCAGCACACCTTTACATGTCAGTTTTGTCTGCCTGCTTTTTGATGCTAGAAAGCACTCTGCAACCATACAGATTTTATCTGGAATCAATGGGAGTTGACTTAACAGGTACAGCAAGATTTGACTCTATATACATAAAAAAATAATTAAAACATTAAGTCATACTAAGAACATGTGTGGGCAGATGGGCTTGGAGAAAGCAACACTAACTGAATAAAGTGGGTTTGGGACAGAAAGGGAGAAAGCTGTGGCCACATCTATGCTATAACAACATAGGCCCAGAACTATGTTGCTGTAACCCCATAGATAAGTCACAGACTACAGTGACAGAAGAGGGTTTTCCATTGCTGTAGGGACGTCACCTCAAGTGATTCTTCCATTGATCTTCCAGACAGCACAGCTACAGTACAGAGAAGGGCAACAAACATTATTAGGGGTATAGAACAACTTCCATTTAAGGAGAGAATAAAATGACTGGCACTTTTCAGCTTAGAAAAGAGACGACTAAGGGAGGATATGATACAGGTCTATAAAACCTTGACTGGTGTGAAGCAAATGAATAAGGAAATGTTATGTACTCCTTCACATAACACAAGAACTAGGGGTCACCCAATTAAATTAATAGCCAGCAGGTTTAAAACAAACAAAAGGAAGTTCTTCACACAGCGCACAGTTAACCTGTGGAACTCCTCCCCAGGGGATGTGGTGAAGGCCAAAACTATAACAGGGTTCAAAAAAGAACTAGGTAAGTTCATGGAAGATAGGTCCATCAATGACTATTAGCCAGGATGGGCAGGGATGCAACACCAATGTTCCGAGTGTCCCAAGCCGCTATTTGCCAGAACCTGGGAGTGAACAACAGGGGATGGATCACTTGATGATTGCCTGTTCTTCTCATTCTCTTTGAAATACCTTGCATTGGCCACTATTGGAAGATAGGATACCGAGCTAGACGGACCACTGGTCTGACCCAGTATGGCCATTCTTAAGTGCGGTGCCAGAAGTGTGGATTTTTCATACCTTTGAGTGCCAGAGTTCTGTCAACCTAAGGCTTTGTCTACATTAGTCACTTTTGTCAGTCAGGGGTGTGAAAAAATACACCTCTGCCTGACATAAGTTTCACCAACAAAATGGCCACTGTGGACAGTGCTACGTCGGCAGGAGACGCTCTCCCACTGACATAACTATTGCTGCTCATGTGTGGTGGGTTAATTATGCCGGCAGGAGAGCTCTGCTTTACACAGGAGGCCTTACAGTCATACAGCTGTAGTGGTACAATTGTGCTGCTGTAAGGTCCATAGTGTAAACATAGCCTAAGTTTTAAGTGTAAACTGGAGTTGGCCTACACTACAGATTGGCGTAGGGAGGTCGACCTCTCAGGGTGTGAAAAATTCACTCCCCTGAGACACAATTAAGCCAACCTAAGGTGCGGTGTCTACAACACTGGGTCAATGGAAGAATTCTTTCGTCGACCTCGCTACCACCTCACAAGGAAGTGGATTTATTACAGCAGTGGAAAAACCCTGTCACTTTAGTAAGTGTCTATACTACTACTGTACTACAGTCAGCTGCAGCGTTCCAAGCACAGACATACATTTAAGCTGTGAGTCTACACTGCCACTTTCAGAGCTAAAACTTTAGTCATTCAGCGATGTGAAAAACCACCCCACGAGTGACAAAAGTTTTAGCACTGAAAAGTGCCAGTATAGACAGCGCTTTAGCGTCAGGAGCATGGAGTGGAGGGTTTTTCAGTGCCAGGAGAGCTCTCCCCAGCAATAAAGCACGTGTACACTGCCCACCTAACAGTGCTGCCGCAACTTGGGCAGTATAGACATATCCTTAAAGAGTTGGTTTGGAAGCAGAATGAAAGGTAGGCAAAGGTGGGAGGAAAAAAGACAAAGGGAGCAGTTGGGAGAGAGGACTGGGTGGAGCACTGAAGGCAACAAGAATCTGAAGGCAAAAGCAGAAGCAGAGCTATTCAGACCCCCTGAAGGTGAAGATAAGGTGCTTGAAATCTGAGTGGATGAAAAGAGGAAGCAGTGAAGTTTGTGGGGGATTGATGCAATTATTCTTTTCATCTGCTCAGGTTTCAAACTCTTTATCTTTACCTTCAGGGGTCTGAATAGCTCTGCTCCTGCTTGTTTCAACATTCTTGTTGACTCCCATGCTCCACCCAATCCTCTCTCCCAACTGCTCCCTTTGTCTTTTTTCCTCACACAAAATTTTGCCTTCCCTTACTTTGCTTCTGCCCACTCTTTCTTTTAAGTCTTGCATCGCTATTTCCTCCCAAGGCCATCTGCCCACATATTCTTAGTTTGACTTATTATTTTAACTACTGTTTTGACATGGCAGGAGCCTGTATGCAGAGAGAAAGAGGGGTAAATCAGAAGTGACCGACCAGGATTACACACAGACTTTTTAGTATTGTATCCTATCATTTCAGTATTTAAACTACATAAATATGCCTACAGATTTTAATGGTTGATACTGTATAAATATTGTATATGCATTACAATAAATAGGGACTTCGCCTTTATAGAAAACTATTACTACGCCTCCATCCTGCAATGGATTACACATAGGTGCAGAGATCTAACACCACAGCTCATTGCAGAATTGGGACCTCAATTTCATTTTAACAGTTTAACAGAAAAGCCTTGCAAACTGTATTGTGTGAATGAATGACCAGAATGTAACTTATGGTACAAAAGCAAAATAAATAAACAAACAAACTTCTAACAAGTTAGGTATCTCATTGACTTGTATAATTATATCATTTTAAGCACATTATTTTGATATTATACAGCAGTTCTGTTGCAGCCAATCATTTGCTTTTGTTTTGTTCTTATATTAGGACGGTCTTTAGAGGCACATTTGGTGATAACTCCACTTTTGTGGCAAAAATTTTCTTCCACTGTAATAACTTTAGTTTAAAAACATTCTCAAGTAGCCTTCTTTCACCAAAAGGCTACATGCATGTAGAAATATTGCAAAACATATTGTTCCACAGTACAAGATTTAAAAACAGACACAGCATTCACACGTTTTATTTTTTCAGTTTAAGATGTCTTACTAGAAACTGATTAACAATTTAGACTATAAAATGATAACATCTCTACCTCTACCCCTCCCATACCTTACCTCAGAGGTGCCTGCCTATCTGCCAGCCCCACCCTACTTAGTTATTTAGGAATGCAGTATCTCCTGAGCCCCCTAAGACCTAAAATACCCTGTCCATATTTTAGAGGGCAGGGAGCATCACACAGAAATTTCCCCATCACTATTTTGAGGTGAAGGAGGACTCTGGTCCTTCTCTTTCCCCAACACCACAGTGGATGCGGACTAAAACACAAACCCCAGAACCTCCTCACTGCTGGGAAGGGGAAGGCCCCAGGATAAGACACATTGGGACAACTTCCCGTAATGGGGTGACCCCAGCTGTGCCTGCTGGGAGGAGTGTGGGGATCCCCACTTGGGGAGCATAGGATGCAGGATAAGGGGGCGACATTGGGGCAATTCCCGGTAATGGGGTGACCTCAGCCCCGCCTGCTGGGAGGGAAGGGGGGATCCCCCCATGGGGAGAGGAAGGTCCATGGGTCGGGGGGGACATCGGGGCAATTCCCGGCAATGGGATGACCACAGCCCCGCCTACTGGGAGGGAAAGGGGGGATCCCCCCATGGGGAGAGGAAGGCCCATGGGTCGGGGGGGACATTGGGGCAATTCCCTGCAATGGGGTGACCCCAGCCCCGCCTGCTGGGAGGGAAAGCGGGGATCCCCCATGGGGAGAGGAAGGCCCATGGGTCGGGGGGGACATTGGGGCAATTCCCGGCAATGGGGTGACCCCAGCCCCGCCTGCTGGGAGGGAAAGCGGGGATCCCCCATGGGGAGAGGAAGGCCCATGGGTCGGGGGGGGACATTGGGGCAATTCCCGGCAATGGGGTGACCCCAGCCCCGCCTGCTGGGAGGGAAAGCGGGGATCCCCCATGGGGAGAGGAAGGCCCATGGGTCGGGGGGGACATTGGGGCAATTCCCGGCAATGGGGTGACCCCAGCCCCCCCTGCTGGGAGGGAAAGCGGGGATCCCCCATGGGGAGAGGAAGGCCCCAGGGTCAGGGGCTTCCCCGTGCTAAGGGTGGGGAACCCCCCAGCCCCTCCCATCTCCAGCGCCCCCTGCTCCGGGCGTGCCCGAGACAGGCCCCCCCAGCCCCGGCTCCCCTGGGGGCCCCGCCGGCAGGACAAGGGGGCCCCGCTCCTCCCGCCCGACTCACGTTCTCGTCCCCGGACAGGTCCCCGGGGTTGCTGTTCTCGTCGCTGCTCAGCTTCTGCTTCTTGGCCGGCATCTCGCTCCCCACTCCCGCCGCCGCCGGGGGATCAGCCCGCTCAGACATCTTCCCCGCCCCCCGCCACGGAGCCGTAAAGCGCGCCCGGCACCAGGGCCGACGCACCACCGTAAAGAGTCCTCCTCACGCCGCAAAGCAGGTTGACAGGCTAGTGACGGGCGCTGCCACACTGCTGAAAACTCCTGTCTAGCCCCAGCCGCCCCGCAGCTGCTAGAGCTGGCTGGGAGAGGGAGAGGGAGGGAGAGAGAGAGGTGGGTACTCTAGACAGGCAGGCTCAGATGATCTCTGGGGCAATGTTCCCTCTAATTTTTGACAGGCCATTTGCACAAAAAAATTTCTTCTGTGCAAATTTGTTGTGCGCACGGTGTTTCGCCGTGTGCACGGGGTTTAGGATCTGTGTGCGTGCGCACACGCACACAGCTTAGAGGGAACAGTGCTCAGGGGTCTTTTTTAGTGTCATATTTTCCATTCATTTCAATGGACGGCAGGAGCCTAAATACCTATTAGGGTTTGGGCTTTAGTGGCAATGCTTTTTTTCTTCCTTTTCTCATGTTTATGGCAGAGCCGTCTTCACTGAATGGTCTGTAGCTGCCCGAAACTGTAATTCCTCCCTCCTTGGCGGTGTCTATGCTCTCACGCTGCCCTGTGTCTTTCAGATATCAGCACTTTATTCAGAATACTCCATTGCCCCCACGTTCTTACTAATTTACATCATGTCTTTTTTTACCTTAAGATATTTATATTCCTCAAAAAGCTTTTCCATTTTTTTAAATCAAAGCCCTTCCATAAGCATAAAAGGTGATCAGTTGTTTCTTCCACCTGACAGAGTGCACATAGTCCATCTTTGCGTCCTTTTTATTCAGAAAAGAATTTTGTTTAAGCCAAAATGGGCAATTAGTACTCTAAACAAAAGCACTTCATTAGTCCTAGCTCCTAGGCAAGCCCTGGAGTGTGTCATAATCATCAACTTTAGGGCATAATTTTAAAAAAATTCTTCCTCTTTTTTCATTAATCCAGGGGTTTTTTTACATTTTACAATTACATCCTCTTTTAAATGTGTCTGTTTTAGGCATTTGAATTCCTGTTTAAATACTTAAGGGTATTTCTACATCAATCCACCATTTTTAGCTGCTTTGTCCACCATTCTGTTCCCTGTTTTCCCAATATGTGCTGGAAGCCAAGCTAATGCTACGTGTATCCCCATCGGTACTAACTCTGCTATTAGAAATATAACTACATTGAATAAATCACTTCTACATACTGAGACACTCTTTTTGATAACCATAAGGCCTGAGACTGAATCTGGAAAAATGACCACTGCTGCTGGGCATACATCCCAGATCCAATTTAATGCTAGCATTACTGCTACTAGTTTGTCATGATAGCTACATAGTTAGATATTCTTGTAGATGTACTAATTCCCAATTTTGTCATCCCTATTCTTCCTGTTTGTTTGTTTGTTTGTTGTTGTTTTTTTGTTTTGTTTTTTGGACCCATCTGTATATATTTGACAAAACTGACTACACTTTTCATCTACCGGTATATAGTGGAATACTTCATTTTTAATAACTACTGCCTCTTTTTTACCCGTACATTTGTGAAATAAATTTTAATCCATGTTTAGATTTTCCATCCATAGCTAATTTTCCCATGACTGAAAGTTTTGGCTTCATTCAGCTTTTCCTTGTCTTTCATCTCCTACATCCGCACTTTAACTCGAATGGCATGTGGAGTTCTAACATCGTGTGCTATAATTCACCTATTGAGTTCCCAACAATCCTCAGAAATTTGTTTGATTCTTTGATCATTGCAGTTCCCATTACCTTTTGCCCAGAAAATTAGGTTCTGTGGTTTCATAGTGTAACTGGTATTTCACTAGAAGCTATCTGTAGCACATATATAGGTGTTGTAATAAATGCACCACACACAATTCATAGTGCCTGGGCTTGTATTAAATCTTATTGTTTAAGTTCTGATTTTGATGCTGATCCAAAAGCTTGGCAGCCATAGTCAGTAGCTGGTCTGATGAAGGTTCTGTATACTATCAGCAGTGTTTTCTTATCCACCCCCGAATTAGTCCCAGCAAGACATAAGCAGGTTAATCAGAGATTCATAGAAGATTAGGGTTGGAAGAGACCTCAGGAGGTCATCTAGTACAATCCCCTGCTCAAAGCAGGATCAACCCTTAACTAAATCACCCCAGCCAGAGCTTTGTCAAGCTGGGCCTTAAAAACCTCTAAGGATGGAGATTCCACCACCTCTCTAGGTAACCCATTCCAGTGCTTCACCACCCTACTAGTGAAATAGTTTTTCCTAATATCCAACTAAGACCTCCCCCTCTGCAACTTGAGACCATTGCTCCTTGTTTTGTCATCTGCCACCACTGAGAACAACCTAGCTCCATCCTCTTTGGAACCCCGCTTCAGGTAGTTGAAGGCTGCTATCAAATCCCCCCTCTCTCTTCTCTTATCTTTAACATAGTTTATATGACCTTTCCAAAGTAATTTAGTATCAAATATTACCCCTAAGAATGTAAATCTTTTAACTATATCAATTTGTTAATACAGTTACAGTTACAGACAGATACAGTTTACATTCCTTTGTAACTTTCCTTTTTTGTAAAGCTCAGTCCTTTGGCAATGAAAAACCTGAAACCCCGTGCATTTCCTGGGTCAGAGGTTTCTCATAATGCTTTGTAGATTCTCTCTTCTGCCACCTCAATATTCCTGTTCCTAACTCTCAATCATCTGTGAATACAGCAACACCTATCCCAGCACTTATTTGTTTTGGGAGACAATTTATAAGAATATTAAATAAGGTTGAGCTGATAACACTTCCCTGTGGTGTACCATTTTTAGTATTATATATATTCAACATAACTTTCCCAACATAAATTTTTCTCCTTATTCCTAGTACACTGACTTTGTACAATAAGCCTTCCCTTCATAGCATGTCATATGCCTTTTCAATATCTAGAAAGACAGCTGTCACAAAAGCCTTGTGCCTCATACATTGTTGTATTTCAGTTTGTAATTTAGCAATGTGAACAATGATGCACCCTCTCTATTTTTCCAAATAGGCAACCAATCTTTCATTCATCATTCTCTCCATAATTTTACCCAGGCTGGACATAAGGGCAATTGGTCTAGAAACATCCACTTTTGTGGGTAGTTTGCCTAGTTTTCGTATTGGAATTACTACTACATGTTTCCACCCTTACTGGTATCACTTCTTTTTCCCAGATAGTGTTAAATAATTCCAAGATAACCCTCAAACTGCTTTCAGAGAGATATTTAAATATTATGGTATGTACATTTTCTTTACCTGGGGATGTATTCTTGCTGATATCAATAGCTTTCTAAAGTTTTTGCATACAAAACCATTCATTCAGTATAGTATCTTCATATTTACCCCAACTATATAATCAATCATGATTCTCTTCAATTAATTGTCTTTTAATCTGGTGGGAAACTTTACTTTGGTTTTCTTCATTATTCACCCCTCAAAAAGTTTCTGCTAGAACTTTTGCTTCTCATGATCAGAACTTCTAACTATATTGTCAATCCCAATAAGACATGGGATGTGGCTCTTAGTCTGAATACCATTCATTCTTCTAATGTCCCTTTATATTTCTAATGTCTTGTTTATCCATCCACAGTACTTCCTCCAATTCTCTTTCTTTGATTTTTTAAATAATTCTTTTATACTTCATTAGATCTTCACTATTCGTTGTATTTTTTGCTTTTTTATATACACTTTGTTAGTCTATTCTTTAACAGCCATTTTACATGCCTCATTCCATCATGGAAGTGAGTTTTTAGTTTTGGGATATTTCAATATCCTAGCATGATTACAGTAGCTGCTGCTATTAATCACTTTGTTACATTATCATTGAAATTCTCATTGTCATCACTCACATAGTGATTATTTACAAATTCAGTATATTTACTTGTAAATAGCTCTCAATTAGCTTTCTTAAAATGCCAGGTGGCTAATTTTCCATGACCTTCAACCTTACCTGGCCCTTAAAAAGTAGTAAGTATGGGGAACTGATAACTCCCTATTCCTTCTTCCTTATATATTTCCCAGTTGCGTTTACTTGTGATATCTGCTGTTCTAATTCCCAGGTCTAAGCAGGAAAAACTACCATTTGCTGCATTAAATCCAGTCGTGGTGCTGTGATGCTGTATGATTGAATATGACCGTTTATATAATTGATATTACCACTGTAATACAATTGCAACAAATCTTGTACAAAGTATACCATGTCAATGGAAAAGTTACAGTCTATCAGATATGATTATCCTGGCCAACTCCATTTATCATCTTTGTATCTAAAGTTATGAATATTGGCTATGGACTTGTATCTTATTCATGCATTATATTCCTGGGTAACACCCACCAGATAGAATTTACATTGGTGCCAGGTAGCTATGTATTGATGGCTCATCAAGGACTCTTCACTCTAACAATGGGCCATTGAAGAAACTCATTCAGCACAGTAAGCCTTTCCTGTGGAGAACTCAGAAAGAATATGGGCAATGGCCGCCCCTGTGACTCATCAAAGCATGTAAGGGCATGTGATATGCTCATGTGACCCTGGACTTCATCTTGGGCCAGTAATTTTCCATTCGTTGGGCTGTGGCCTATGGGCTTTGTTTGGGACAGTAAAATGCCATACACATGATTAAGGATATAAAAGGACCCCCGAGATGTCTCCATTTTGTCTTAATTTCCTGCTTCATTTCTCTGGAATGGATTTCTAACAAGGAAGCTTTGGACAAGGACTGATGACCCTCAATATGTTTGGTTAACTCCAGAGAGACTTTTGCAAGCTAGCAGTTTATTCCATCACTGCTATGATCCTGGTCTATGAACAGTGAAAAATCACTTGTGTTTATATATGATCTATTAACCATTATAACTCTCTTTTCTTTTATTATTAAATCTTCAGTTTTTAGCTACTTGGAATTAGAAGGACCCTATATTTGATTGATTTGGCTTTCAGTAATCACTCATAATAAAGTCTAGTGTCTCAGTGGTGAGCCAAAGGCTGGAATGCCTAAGGAGACTGCATATTTGACTTCTTGTTAACCAGTGTGGTAATATAGTTTTGTTACTGGCTTGGTATAATCTAATGATAGAATAACCTCCAATTCGAGGCGATTCGGTCCTATTTCTCAGCAGTCTGTCCTGAATTTGGCAACCTCAGCTGTGATCCACTCAGACACAATGAGAGGTGTCATAATCAAAAACCACTAGATTGTTTTCTAAGCATGCACCATTTTTATCAGTTGTCTTACTTCTCCACAATTTATTATGACTCTTTAGGTCACTGCATATAATATATGGTCTTTTAGCATTCTACACTATTTCATGTAGCTCTGAACTTTCTAATTTCCTACATGGGTTATAGATATTATGAATCCTTAAAGAAATATTAATCTTCTGCATTATATTCTAGGCTTATTTCTTCATTCTCTATTGCAAGGTAGTTTAATCTTTCCCTTATGGAAATACAAATGCCTCCTCCTCTTCCAAGTTTTTGGTCTTGCTTAAAGGCAATTTACCCTGGAATTTTAAATGCAAGCTTTTCAGCCAGCCATGTTTCCAGGATACATATGACATGTGGTTTAGCTTTCATTTCCACGATAGTTCTTGACCATGTGCTATCAGCCTGTGCGCATTCCAATAAAAGATTTAGGTCCCCATACTTGATCATATTTCACCATCAACTTAATGCAGAATTGCATGAATAAGGTCCATTGACATATCGCTAATATATAAGTATTTTTCCACTGCCCTTGATATAATTTCATTTTTCTGATTTTTTCCTGTTTGTGATGTACAATTTATCATTTCTATCATAAATGCATTTTACTAGTTTATTGTTCCCCTCATAGGCGCCGACTTTCATCGGCACCGGTGGGTGCTTGCACCCCCGGCCCCGCCTCTTCCCCAAATACCCATCCCCGCCTCCTCCCACAGGGAAAAATTGGTGGGTGCTGAGCACCAACCAGCAGCTCCCCGCCGGCCCCCCCACCCATGCCCAACTCATCTTCCGGGGGTTCCCGCCGGAGGCGCCTCCCACCAAAAAGCCGCGGCTTTTTTTAGCCCAGCTGAAAAGCCTCCCCATACCCCTCCCCCGAGGCCCCCCCCAGTGCCCCGCCGAACAGTTGAGAGGCAGGCGGCTGGGCTAAAAAAAGCCGCGGCTTTTCGGCAGGAGGCACCTCTGGCGGGAACCCCCGGAAGGTGAGTTGGGCACGGGTGGGGGGGCCGGCGGGAAGCTGCCAGTGGGTGCTCAGCACTCACCAATTTTTCCCCGTGGGTGCTCCTGCCCCAGAGCACCCACAGAGTCGGAGTCTATGGTTGCCCTGTGTCACGGAGTGTGGGGGAGTCTGCGCCTGCACCCCTCTTCCTGGGATTTAATGTGACTCTCAGCCAGCCAGTAGAACAGAAGGTTTATTAGGGACTTCAGGAACACAGTCCAAACAGAGCTTGTAAGTACAAACAGGACCCCTCTGTCAGGCCCTTCCGGGGGCCAGGGAGCTTAGACCCCAGCCTGGGGGCTCCCTGCGTTCCATCCCACAGCTCCAAAAGGGGGGCAGGGAGGCCAGACTCTGTCTGCGCCTCCCTCCATGTCCCCAGCCGGCTCCAAATTCAACCCTCTCTAGCCCCTCCTTTGCCTTTGTCTCCTTCCCAGGCCAGGAGGTCACCTGATCCCTTTGTTCTAACACCTTCAGCTCGCACCTCTGCAGATTAGTTGCCAGGAGACAGGGTGTCGGCCATTCTCCCATCACACTGGCCTTCTCCAGCTCTGCAACATTCTCCCATCACACTGACCCTCTTATTCCCACCACCTAGAGACTTAACACATGCATCGGGGAAACTGAGGCATAGAAACATTAAGAACAGTCCCATTCCATCACACCCTGTTCTTCCAGTGTTTATCATCTTCTTTATAGAATGAGGTTGTGTCTGCAGTTCCTCTTTTCTTGTACTGATTGTTTCTTCCTTCTTCATGTGATGCTTTGAAAGTCTCCTTACAGCCTCCACATAAGACATGTTATTAACAATTTGTTCTCTTTTGTATCTCTTTAGCAAGCTTGCCTTGGTGCAATACACCCTCTGTATGCTGCAGTTACTACATGACTTCTATCCCTTCTATACAATTTTCATAGGAATGCTCTCCCCCACATTCACCACACCTTGTTTTCCCTTTACAAACAGCTGCTACATGCCCATACCATTGGCACTTATAATAACCTTAAGGGGATGGGGGGGGGGGGGGGGGGAATATATGACTTGGTTCTGAGTATCTGAAAACCTAGTGCTACTTTCTCAGGTAGAGTCCCTCCCTTAAACATAATCAGTATAGCTGTTGATGGCTTGCTTTCTCCTTCTTGTTAGTCACTTATCTTCTCCTGTGCTATTGGTTATCTCATCATTGGTCAGCTGTAATAGCACTCCATATAGTACCCTTTTATTTCAATCAAATACTTTGGTAGCTGGCAATTTATTTTAACTTTCTCTAGCATTTTAGTTTTTATCAGTTTATTAGCTTGCACTTTGTTTTTACATTCAACTAAAAGATCCCCATCTCCCAGCCTCCTAGCTTTTACCATATCCTCTCTCTTTTTTGTAATCCAGTCAGCTACTTTCATAGGGTTAACATCACCTAATCGTATTTCATTGGCTAGGGATCTTACAATTATAACATCTTGGATTATTTCCTTCCTCGGCTATCCTTTGTTACTGATATCATCACCTGCTTCTGCTTCTACTATCTCCCCCTGCCCCTTTTTTTTAATTGATTCTCCCGCTCCAGTAGACTCTTCTTCAGTTTCCAGAGTGACTTCATTTGGGGTCAGAGAATCCTCCATCTGCCATCCCAGCCCACCAGCCTAGTGGCAAAGCTGCCTCATCTAAATGTATACAATTTCAGGATTGTCCCTTTGTCTGTATGTCACTCTGAAGCCTAGATTGTCTATTGAGTCAGTGTGAAGGGATGGAAATAGCTACAAGTATGGCAGAAAATCTTTTATGTTCAGAATATCATCAGGTTCAATCATAGGTGCCAACTTTTGTTGGCACCGGTGGGTGCTCGCGCCCCCGCCCCTGCCCTAACTCCACCCCTGGCCCCACCCCTTCCCCAAATCCCTGCCCCCACCTCTTCCCTCGGGGAAAAATTGGTGGGTGCTAAGCACCCACCGGCAGCTTCCTGCAGGCCAGGGCCAGTGCAAGGAAGTTTCGCACCCTAGGCGAAACTTCCTTGCACCAGCCCTGCGCCTAGGGTGACCAGATGTCCCAATTTTATAGGGACAGTCCCGATTTTGGGGTCTTTTTCTTATATAGGCTCCTATTACCCCCCATCCCCTGTCCCAATTTTTCACATTTACTGTCTGGTCACCCTAGCAGGAGGGAATGTGAGGGTTCAGGGGGATATGGGGGTGCCAGAGGAAATGTGAGGGTGCAGGGGGATCTGGGGGTGCTTGAGGGAATGTGAGGGTGCAGCGGGATCTGGGGGTGCCGGAGGGAATGTGAGGGTGCAGGGAGGGACACAAACATACAGGGGTGCAGTGGGATATGAAGTTGCAGAGAGAGAGGCTAAAGGAGACTGGGGTGCAGGAGCAGCTAAGGGAGGGGTTGGGGAGGGATGGAGTGACAGCTCCCCCCCCATGATAAGAGCGACCCCCCGCAGCTGGCGGGGAGACCCACGTTGTTTTCCGCGTGCGTTTAAAGCTGAATTTCCTCCTTCGGCATTGCCAGCTCCAGTGACTTGCCCGGGATATTGGGGGCCCATCGGATACACCCAGCTCCTGGAGTCCTGGGATCGGCATCCCCCAGCCCGCAGCTGGCTGCGCCGAGGCGGGTGGCACCCCAGGGCCAGTGACAGTGAGTGGGGATCCCAGCTGCTCTCTGTACCAAGGCACGTCTGACCCAGGGAGCTGGGGCGCAGGACCCCCCGCCCAGGCATCTTCCCCCACCAGCCTCACGGTCCGGGCAGGCTGGAGCCTGCTCTGCACACAGGCCACATGCAGCTTCTCAGCTCCTCTACTGCAGCGGGGAAAGGGAGGGGTGGTGGCTCAGTGGGCTGGGGACAGGGCAGGCGACTCGGTCCCCCGCCCACCTGCCGGCCGCGGTGGGAGGCGGGTTGGTCCCCCGCCCGCCCGCGGGCCGTGGGAGGAGGCGGCTCAGTCGCCCGCCTGCAGGCAGAGGCGGCTCGGTCCCCCGCCTGCCGGCCGCGGGGGGAGGCTCGGCCACCCGCCTGCGGGGGCAGGTGGCTTGGTCCTCCACCCGCCCGCAGCGGCAGGGGGCTTGGCCGCGGGTCGCGGGGGCAGGCTCGGCGCCCCGCCCGCGGCAGGAGGCTCGCTCCCCACTGCGGCGGCCCCCCATCCCACCTTGCCCGCTCACCTTGTGAGCAGCTCCTCGGCGGCGTTTCGCCTCCCCTTGAAACACCTCCCCGCTGCGCTTTCCCCCGCTGGCCCGCCGAGCCCAACCGCTGAGAGGCAGCGGCTGGGCTAAAAAAAGCACGGCTTTTCACCGAACCAGCCAGAAGGTGAGTTGGCCGCGGGTGGGGGGGCTGGTGGGAAGCTGCCGGTGGGTGCTCAGCACCCACCAATTTTTCCCCGTGGGTGCTCCAGCTGTGGCAAATTCCACCTTTTCATGATTCTCTGTATGTATATATATCTTCTTACTATATGTTCCATTCTATGCATCTGATGAAGTGGACTGTAGCCCATGAAAGCTTAGGCTCAAATAAATTTGTTATTCTCTAATGTGCTACAAGTACTCCTGTTCTTTTTGCGGATACAGACTAACACAGCTGCTACTCTGAAAACTGGTCTCACTAGAAATTTCAGTCAACCCAACTACATCACTCGGGGTTGTGAAAAGTCCACACCCCTGAGACAGGTAGGTAAGCCAACCTAAGACCAAGTGTAGACAGCACTAGGTCAACAGAAATTCAACTACCGCCTCTCAGGGAGATGAGATGGATATACTACACTGATGGAAGATCCCCTCTGTCCCTGTAATAAGTGTCTTCATAGCAGTGCTACAGCAATCCTTGGATGTATAAACAAGGGAGTAGGAGTGGTAAGTTGATTTTACCTCTGCATATGGCATTGGTGAGACCAATACTGGAATACTGCATACAGTTGTGGTGTCCACATTTTTTAAAGGATGTTGAAAAAATGGGAGAGGGAGCAGAAAAGAGCCACAAAATCCATTGGCATGCTGGAGAAAATGCATAACAACGAGAGAATTAAAGAGCTCAATCTGTTTAATTTATTCAAGAGATGATTGAGAGGTGACTTGATTACAGTGTATAAGTATCTTCATGGGGAGAAAATCTTTAACAGGGAAATGCACAACAAGAACCGATAGCTGGAAGCTGAAGCCAGACAAATTCAAATTAGAAACAAGGCACAATTTTTTAACAGTAAGGGTGTTTAACCACTGGAACAAACTACCAAGGGAAGTGGTGGATTCTCCATCTCTTGATGTCTTCAAATTCAGACTGGATGCTTTTCTGGAAGATATGCTTTAGCCAAACACAGGTTATTGGGTTCAGTATAGGGTTAACTGGGTGAAATTTAATGGCCTGTGATATATAGGAGGTCCAACTAGAGGATCTAATGTAGTTTCTAGCCTTTGAATCTATGAATCTCAGCACCCTGTGTGCCCTTCTACATCTGGGCCCTGGGTTAACACATTTAAAAGGCTCTCATCTACTCATGTTTATTTTAAGATGAATTAAACAAAGTGTAAATTATGTGTAGGGGAGGTGGGTCAATTTACTTACCAATTCTGTGCTACAGAGTTCATCTCTCTGAAAAAGTATTTGCACAGACCATGAATTCCTATCCTTACAAGAGACTACAGCTGGAGTTTCTATAGGAACCTTTCCAAATACTAAAAGTGGAAATGATGCTAGGATTCACTTTCTTTCTCTTCTCAGGAACCCACTACTAGTTTTTAACCACAAGACAGTTACACACACAATTAATAATTTCAAATTCCTTTTTATGACTAACACTACAAAGATAAACCATTACAGCACGGCAGTTACAATGCACCCAGGTAGACTATCACTACATAGAGATTTGTTATTTTATTTTACAATGAAGAATATAACACAGGGACTAAACACAGAAATCTATCTATTTAAAATACCTTATGAAATAAATACAGGGATTGGGACATCTGACAACCAGAGATCTTCTGCTTTCACGTAGGCTCACCCTGGGTATTATATTGACAATTAAACAAAACATTTAGTTGTACTACATCACCAATTGTTTCAGCATTCACACTATTAAGCTTTTACACAACTTCAAATATGAAGGAAAAAGAAAACTTGACAATTACTGTAGCTGTTGACACTATCTTTGGTTCAGTGTTATAGTAGACCTCCTGACGACATTTGGCCTCCAGTCTGCATTTCCTCCCTTATGGTAGTTCCCTCACCCCCAGTCTCATTCTCCCTGATTTCTGTAAAATTACAGGAAACTGTATTAAGACCCAACCCACACATTCAGTCTAGGTTACCCCTGGCAGTTCTATCTTCTCCCTAAAGGGCTGGCCTGGATCTGACTAGTTCTCTACAAGTCAGGGCACAGCGCCATGCCTCTGCCTCAACAGTATATATATTCACATATATGCAACTACTCTACTTATTTAATTCTAAGCTCACTTCTTCGAATAATAAGAGTAAGGCAGCAGCCTTTTAGGCAAGTAGGAAACTTCCCTATCCCATTAATTATAATCCACTGCTATATAAAATATATTTATTTCCCTTCTCAGGACTAAGGACTTTACAGATACCTTAACATATAACTGCTGCCGACCAATAGTGTCCACCTAACCT
The DNA here is from genome assembly GCA_037349315.1 of Chelydra serpentina. Classification (NCBI taxonomy): domain Eukaryota; kingdom Metazoa; phylum Chordata; order Testudines; family Chelydridae; genus Chelydra; species Chelydra serpentina. The sequence goes on along the minus strand of JBAIAC010000004.1, from coordinate 22,395,847 downwards.
GTAAAATTACAGGAAACTGTATTGAGACCCAACCCAATTGGGGAGGAGGTGACCAGCCCTCTGTGGAGAAAGAAGTAGTTCGGGACTATTTAGAAAAGCTGGACAAGCACAAGTCCATGGGGCCGGATACACTGCATCCGAGGGTGCTAAAAGAGTTGGCCGATGAGATTGCAGAGCCATTGGCCATTATCTTTGACAAATCATGGCAATTGGGGGAGGTCCCGGATGACTGGAAAAAAGCTAATGTAGTGCCCATCTTTAAAAAAGGGAAGAAGGAAGATCTGGGGAACTACAGGCCAGTCAGTCTCACCTCAGTCCCTGGAAAAATCATGGAACAGGTCCTCAAGGATTCAATTCTGAACCACTTAAAGGAGGGGAAAGTGATCAGGAACAGTCAGCATGGATTCACCAAGGGCAAGTCATGCCTGACCAACCTAATTGCCTTCTATGATGAGATAACCGGCTCTGTGGATGAGGGGAAAGCAGTGGATGTGCTATTTCTTGACTTTAGCAAAGCTTTTGATACAGTCTCCCACAGTATTCTTGCCAGCAAGTTAAAGAAGTATGGGCTGGATGAATGGACGATAAGGTGGATAGAAAACTGGCTAGATGGTCGGGCTCAACGGGTAGTGATCAATGGTTCCATGTCTAGTTGGCAGCCGGTATCAAGTGGAGTGCCCCAAGGGTCGGTGCTGGGGCCGGTTTTGTTCAATATCTTCATTAACGATCTGGAGGATGGTGTGGACTGCACCCTTAGCAAGTTTGCAAATGACACTAAACTGGAAGGAGTGGTTGATACGCTGGAGGGTAGGAATAGGATACAGAGGGACCTAGACAAATTAGAGGATTGGGCCAAAAGAAATATGATGAGGTTCAACAAGGACAAGTGCAGAGTCCTGCACTTAGGACGGAAGAATCCCATGCACTGCTACAGACTAGGGACCGAATGGCTGGGCAGCAGTTCTGCAGAAAAGGACCTAGGGGTTACGGTGGACGAAAAGCTGATATGAGTTAACAGTGTGTCCTTGTTGCCAAGAAGGCTAATGGCATTTTGGGTTGTATAAGTAGGGGCATTTCCAGCAGATCGAGGGACGTGATCATTCCCCTCTATTCGGCACTGGTGGGGCCTCATTTGGAGTATTGTGTCCAGTTTTGGGCCCCACACTACAAGAAGGATGTGGATAAATTGGAAAGAGTCCAGCGGAGGGCAACAAAAATGATTCGGGGACTGGAGCACATGACTTATGAGGAGAGGCTGAGGGAACTGGGATTGTTTAGCCTGCAGAAGAGAAGAATTAGGGGGGATTTGATTGCTGCTTTCAACTACCTGAAAGGGGGTTCCAAAGAGGATGGATCTAGACTGTTCTCAGTGGTAGAAGATGACAGAACAAGGAGTAATGGTCTCAAGTTGCAGAGGGGGAGGTTTAGGTTGGACATTAGGAAAAACATTTTCACTGGTAGGGTGGTGAAGCACTGGAATGGGTTACCTAGGGAGGTGGTGGAATCTCCTTCCTTAGAGGTTTTTAAGGTCAGGCTTGACAGAGCCCTGGCTGGGATGATTTAGTTGGGTTGGTCCTGCTTTGAGCAGAGTGTTGGACTAGATGACCTCCTGAGGTCCCTTCCAACCCTGAGATTCTATGGTTCTATGGTTCTATGGGTGCTGAGCACCCACCGGCAGCTCCCCGCCAGCCCCCACCGCACGCCCAGCTCACCTCGGCTTCTGGGTTCCCACCGGAGGCACCTCCTGCCGAAGCCGCTTTTTTTAGCTTTCACGCACAGCCGCCCATCTGTCAGCTGTTCAGCGGGCAAGGGGGTGGGGCACGCGGGGGAAAGCGCAGCGTGCCGGCTGCCTCCTCCCCATACCCCACCCCCGAGGTGCCTCCCCGCTGCGCTTTCCCCCGCGCTCCCCCCCCCTTGCCCGCCGAACAGCTGACAGGCGGGCAGCTGTGCGTGAAAGCTAAAAAAAGCGGCTTTGGTGGGAGGCGCCTCCGGCGGGAACCTGGAAGCTGAGGTGAGCTGGGTGCGGGGTGGGGGCTGGCGGGGAGCTGCCGGTGGTTTCTCAGCACCCACCAATTTTTCCCCGTGGGTGCTCCAGCCCTGGAGCGCCCATGGAGTCGGTGCCTATGGCTACGGGCATGGTACGCACTAAGTAGCTGATGTACTGCTGCTGCTCAAGTAGCAGACCATGGGCTTCCCTGCCCAATCAGGAAGTGCAGCTGTTTGAAGGGGGCTCATTGGGCTCAGCTGAGCTTGCTAGGTTGCCTACCGACCAGGGTGGGAGCCAACTGTGTCCCTGACACCATGCTTTCTTACATCAGTCTTCATAGGTGTATTTTTGGATGGAGGATTACTCTGTGCTGCTGGTCCTTGAACTGTGTGACAGGTCACAGCGATTTGTCCTTCCTTCTGGTACTTTCTGCAAATGACCTAGGTGTTCAACAATCCTTCTCACCGTGAGTAGTTTGTGCACAACACCACAAAGGACTTCCTTACGTTCCTGTGGTCCTCTGTCTCACTGATTCAGGAAGTGAGGGGCCTGAGGGATGGCACACTGAAGTATTACCTAGCAGATTGTCTTGAGTGGCCTCTGGGACCTAGGCAGGAGCTAGAGGGACAGAGGGCCTGGATAGGACATAGGGGGAATTAGATGAGGTGGATTTTGGAATTGGGAAGGAGCCCCTTGCCTGTTCTTGCGCCAGAGCTCTCTGAGGCTTTGTTATGCCAGTGTAGCTTATGTTGCTTGGGAAGGAGTTTAAGCTATATCAGGGGTCGGCAACCTACGGCATTAAAAATCCTGCCCGGCCCAGCCCGCTCTTCTCTGCCCTCTGTCCCCCGCCCCCCATGGGGACAGGAGGCAGATACAGCACTTCTACCAACTTCCTTGCTGCAGAAATTGTGGCTTGGTCATCCTGTCCCACTTTGGCAAGATCTCTGAAGAAGTAAGATCCCTTTGTTCTGACAACATTAAACACAGATTCCCCCCCCCCCCACCATATCATATAGGGATAACTCCGAGCCACATCCTGTTAATGTGAGCACACAGCAGGGAGTATGTTGCAGAAGTCAGGAGTGACTGTACCACAGACTGTATGCACAGGTATAAAATGCCATTTGTCAGTTGTGCTGGTAATGCTTCAATCCACATGTTATCTATGCGTTTTATTTTGGAAAGAAGTGAACATCAAAACATCTGTACCAGGTGACCTTATTACTAGGGTTCCTTTGACACCAAGAGACCCAAAAGCCATATTGGTACATACAGCATGCAGAAGCATCCTTGTGTCCAGTTCTCTTGAGTACTAAGTCTTCTTTAGGCTTCTTCAACACCTGTACTGGTAATTAAATTTGCTACCTCACCACTGGAAGAGCCTCCAGCAAGGAGGAATGTTTGTGTTGGGTGTGTTACTACACTTTCAGCTGCATTTTGAACCATATATTCACAGAAATTTTACAAGTAACTGCTTGTTAGATGCTACATTTAGAAACTTTTCCCCTGGAGACACAAGGAATCCACCAATCATTTAGTATTTCTTGTATCCAACCTTAAATCCATAGGCGCTGACTTCCGGTGGCGCCGGTGGGGGCTGACGCCGGGCCCCGCCACCGACGCCGGGCGACGTGGCGGTGCCCTGCCCCCGACGCCGGGTGACATTGCAGGGCCCCGCCCCCGACGCCACGTCACCCAGCGTCGGGGGCAGGGCCCCGCAACGTCTCCCGGTGCTGAGGTAAGCTTGCCGCGGGTCCCGGGACAGGCGGGGAGCTGGGCGCTGGCCCCGGGAATGGCAGGGAGCTGCCGGTGGGTGCTCTGTACCCACCAATTTTTCCCCATGGGTGCTCCAGCCCTGGAGCACCCACGGAGTCGGCACCTATGCTTAAATCCTGTCCAGAGTTCTGTTTCTGTAGTTTTCAGAGTTACTGTTGTCATATCTGTCAGAGTCTTTGATTATAGAAGTAGCTTTGTCAAATCCTTCTAAGACCTGGCTCAAGAACTCAGCAGCCAATTTATCAAATGTGTGGAACTGCCTTGTCCATGCTGTGCATGGAATGAAATTGTAGAATGATAGTGTTTTTCTAATTTTGCCTGTAATTTGCTACTGGAATAGCTTGCAGTTTCTACATCCGAGGGAAGTCAGATTGTATATTTTTTTAGCAGCTTGGATAGGAAATGACCCTTGTATGTCTGTTGGGTGTGTGTGAACCCACACTCTCTCTCTCTCTGCTTGCAGTGCTCCATCAGCAGTTAGCCATCAGGCAGGTCTTCAGGGGCTCAGCTCTCCAGCTAATTCACACATTGTCTATATGCCTGAACACACAAACATACCAACATCTTCTGGGGTGAAAGGTCCAACGGGGCCTGTCACAGTGCCCTTGGTAATGTCTTTAGCCCTGTCTCTGGGCTCAGTTTTCAGTCCCTATTGGGCTAGCTTCCAATCTGTCCCTGCCCTTTTATAGAGCAGTGCCCCAGGGCCTTCTCCCTGGAGACTCTGCGTCCTGCCCTTCATTTGGGCCTCTAAACAGCACTTGTCCCCTTCTCAGGGCGTAGGCCACTCTGCCAGTGGATGGTGGGGGGAGATCGGGGCCTGTCCACACTCTGAGTCCTGACCCGGGGACCCTATAAATAGCAGCCACTTGCTGCTTTCTGTAATAGTTGCTGCTGCTATTCCCTGGGCCACTTCCCATGAAGACCCTCTGCTTCACCAGGGCTGTAGATCTCACTTGAGCGCTAGTAGCCAGCAAGGATCCCCTTCCTTGTTCCTCTGGTCCCAGCCAGCAACTGATCTGTTCAGGCCCTGCAGCTCCTTTTAACTCGGCCTGCTGTGCACTGATTGGCCAGTTTGCTGCAGCCTCTCTGGGCAGGCCTAGAGGATCCACCTTCACTGCTCCTTTTCTGGGGTGGGGTTTGGTAGGACCGCGAGGCCTCCAGTAGAGGACCTCATAAACTCCATCACAGTCCACCAGTTTGTTGCCTGCTATCCCTACATGCACCAGGATCCATGCTATTACTATGATTATATCCATTTGTGCCTGTTTGGTTATTAGCAGTAATATTTCATGAGTAATATAATTTCTGTTATCAGAGTTACCTGTTGTAGACCCTGATTCCTGACAGTATCCCATCCTTGAGGGCACCATTGAAGGACCTCGGGACTCAGTTTCTCAGGATAAGCCACACTACAGTTCTAGTTGTGGTTGATTATTCAACCAAGATGGCACATTTTGTTCCATGCACATTTTGTCCTTCTGCTCAGGAGACAGCCCGCTTGTTTGTAGAGGCATCTTTCATCTCCACAGCTTGCTTATGACTGAAGATCCCAGATTATTTCCCACTTCTGGTGAGAATTTCTACACCATCTCAGTAGACACCCTAACCGCAATGGCCTGTCAGTCACCCAAGCACCAATGGTCAGGCTAAGTGAACCATAGAGTCACCTTGTTTAGTGCCTTTTAGTCTCCATACAGCTGCACAGAACTGTCCTTCTTGACAAAAAAAGATTGGAGCCCCCACCAGGGACATGGACGGGTAGATGAAGCTCTTCTGAAGATTCTCCTGAAAGTACATGTGGAGGGCCTAAAGTTTGGGTTTGGAGAGGGCATATGTGACAGGTTGCTATCACAGAAACCCCCTTGGGGCTGCCATCTGATGTGCCAAGACTATTTCTGCCCCTGCTTTCCTGCCCTTTCCAGCTTAGGACTCCAGAGTCCTGCCTGGTTTGAGCCAGACCTGCTAGCCTGCTCCAAAACCAGACCCAGGTCTGAACCACGTCCCCTAACAGCTGTAGGCTTTCCTAAAGCTTATACAGGGTAAACTCATAAATTGTTTGCCCTCTATAACACTGATAGAGAGATATGCACAGCGGTCCCCGCCCCCGCCCCCCCAGGTACTAACACATACTCCCGGTTAATTAATAAGTAAAAATTGATTTTATTAAGTACAGAAAGTAGGATTTAAGTGGTTCCAAGTAGTAACAGACAGCACAAAGTGAATTACCAAGCAAAATAAAATAAAACAATCAAATCTATCTCTAATACAGTAGTAAAACTGAATACAGATAAAAAGCTCATCAGTGAGCTTCCTTTTACAGACCAGACTCCCTCTAGCCTGGGTCCAGCAATCACTCACACACCCTGTAGTCACTGCCCTTTGTTCCAGTTTCTTTCAGGTATTCTTGGGGGTGGAGAGGCTCTCTCTTAAGCCATCTGAAGACAAAATGGAGGGGTCTCCCAGGGATTTTTATAGACTTTCTCCTCTGGGTGGACACTCCTCCCTCTCTCTGTGTAGCCTCCAGTTACAAAATGGAGTTTTAGGGTCAGATGGGCAAATCACATGTCCATGCACAACTGAGTTCCTTACCAGCCAAGCCACATTCCTGGGAAAGCTCAGATGTGGACTGGTGTCTCCAAGTTCTATTGTCTGTTAAGTGCTTCTTGATTGGGCACATAATCTGCACATTCCTTTCTCAAGACACTGACCAAATCTTTTTACTAAGACTATTTAGAAATCAAGCAAATATACAGCCAATATTCATAACTTCAACTACAAAAATAATGATACATGCATACAAATAGGAGGAATAGATTTAGTAGGTCATAACCTTTACAGGGATATGTTACATGGCCTATGTAGCATAAAACATATTCCAGGTATGTCATATATATTTATAAGCATCTCCCCATAAAATCTTATGGGGTACACCGTCACAGCATATATCCAACCAAATGGGATCTCAGCTTCAGGGTGGAGATCATCAGGGAATCACAAGTCCTATGCAGGGGCACAATGTCCACTTTCCCCTTGTCAAAAACATCAGCGAAGTCACAGTATTTGTGGGAGATCTCAGCCGGGGCAGTTAGAGCTGTTGGGGGCACTGAGGGTCTCAGCAGTCTTACTCCCTGAGAGTAAGAGTCTTCTCACAGAATCTCAGGTGATGTGAACTGCAGAGCACACCGGTCCAGTTCTTGGATCCTGCGAGGCAGGATTGCCAGCAATATCAGGAGCTAAAGTATAGGGTTCCCTTATGCCAATAAATGTGGGGGTCCTGGGTGGCAAGCTAGGGCAGACCTTGGATGACTGGAGCATGGGGGCCCAGATTAATCTGAATTGGAGGGTTTCCTGAAGCCCCTGGAGAGTGATCATAGTTACTGGCAAGGGTTACTGGTCCTGAGAAGAGAAGTTACTGGGTTACTGGTCCTGAGGAGAGAAGTTACCCATCAATAGTCTCGACCGGATCTGGAGAATTCTTGCATATGGTGGGAACTGCATAAGCCTTAGCAAAATTCAAGTCCATAAAGTTACCTGAGGCCCCCAAGATGACTAGAGCCTCTAGGTGAATCTTGAAGCTTACTGATAGTCAAATCAATAGAGGTATTTGGAGTTGCATCAGAAGCTGGCTGTGGCCAGCGAGTATTGGGGACTATTGGAGGGGGAGAGGACCAGCTTCATAGAGCTGGGGACCTAGCATTTCCCAGCCCTGCTTCCATGCAAGTCTTCACCAGATACGTTAAGGCAAGATGACTGGACTCCCCACAATATAAGCACAACCTTTATGCCCCGTGTCAGTGCTTGTCCAAGTTGGGGAGGTGCAGGCAAGCCTGGTTGGCTTGCAAGAGCTTTGAGGCCAAGGAAGACCTGTATAGTTGGGATGCTGTGGATGGGGTGGATGGCGACCACCTGAGAATCAAGATACACTCGTAGCATTGCTCCATGAGGCAAGCAACGATTCTGATGCACCAATCAATCAGATCATTCAAACTAGGCAGAGGCTCCACCCGCTTGAGCTCATCTTTTAGATCCCCATTTAAAAGAGGCAGAAATGGTGCTGTACTGCCTCATTCCACCTGGGGTCAGAAGCCAAACAATGAAATTTGGCAGCATACATGGATATGGGTTGGCATCCCTGCTGTGAGGCCTGAAGAACTCGGTTGTCTTGATCTCTTCAGTCAACAAGCTTAAGATGAGCCCCACATTGCCCGGTCCATGGGGAATGATTAAGGGCATAGTAAGAACAGGAGCCAACATTGGTTCAGGAATCCTCAAAACTTGCCCTAATCTCCATCAAATTTGTCAGGCAATGGGATCTTTGGCTCCGAGGGTAGGGGGAGGGAAAGGTGGAGTCAGAGGAGCCTGCAACCCAATTATCAATTACCGTCCCTCTTGCGGGGCATAACAGCTGATCATAAGAACCTGGGACTCCCCCTGAATACTGGAGGCTATGGTGAAGGAGCCTCCAAATAGCTATTTTCAGTAGCTCCTGCAGGACCACTGGAACCATGTGGGATTGTGTTACAAGGGCTTAGAGAGGCCAACTTCACTATCAAGGTGTCCAAGAGCAAGGTGAAGGCTGCAGAGGTGTCTTATCGAGGACTCCGGATAGGCAGTGGGTTTTTTTGCTCTGAACCTTTACAAATAGAAGCTATTCAGAGTTGGCCTGTCCCACAAACTAAGAAGCAGGTCCAATCTTTTATTGATCTGGCCAACTATTACAGGGGAGGGGGGGTTGTAAAGGGGTTTAGCAACACTGCTCACATAACAGACCTTACAAAAATTTCAGCAAGCCCTTTGTGCTGTGCACTGGAGCTTCTAACACTGGGTTAAGGGTGGGAAAAAAGAGGCACCCCATTGCCTGCTTGAGTAAAAAACTGATCCCCACTGAACAGAACTATGCTGTCATCGAGCTGGAATGCTGTGCCATCGTTTGGGCTGTTAAGCAACTTCAACCTGAGTTGTATAATAAAAAAGTTAAGGTTTTGACAGATCGTTAGCCTCTAATATGGTTACAGCGAGCAAAGGGGGCCAATTCCGGATTATTACATTGGAGCCCATTTGACATGGAAATATTCCATATCAAGAGGAAGAAAATGTAGAAGCAGATCCCTTATCCAGAATAGGGGGACCCTGAGGCATATTCAGGCGTGTCAGTGACACCCCTTCCTCCATCAGTTTTGCATTGGGGGTGTGAAGCTGGCAAACCAGGTGCCAGCTCTTGCCAAGGCTTTAGGCCTCAGCCAAGCACTGACAAATTCATTGCTGGACACCACTCTGTTTCACCTGTGTGTTAATATGGTTAAGACAGGCACTGAACTTTTAACAATGTGTTTAGACTTTATGAAATGCTTATAAGCTGCTGCATCCATTGATCTCACTTATAATATCTTTATTACATTGCCTGGAAGGTAATATTTAAGTTTTTGCTTTATGACTGTAAAAAATGTTTGTTCTGAACCTGTTAATCCAGTCAGGAGGGCTCATCTCCTAACCATCAAAAAGGCTATCAAAACTGAATCGGGCATTGTGGGACATCACAATACAAAGATTTTGCTAATTGCTCTTGCTCACCCAAGAAGAGGCTATGTGCAAAAGGGCTCGTCCTATCAGCTTGAATTCTGAAAGAAGGAAATCAAGACAGCTGATAAGAAAATGTTCATCTCTTTGGCTGTTTGGATTCTCATGGGGCTGGAGCTACAAAACAGAAGCAGAGATTCCCCAGCGTCAACCTGGGTTAGCCCTAAAAGACATTCAGTGCTGACAGGCTGCTACAATTCTGTCATCTTTTGGTGTGAGAGATATATCAGTCTGTCAGCACCAACTGTAACTCATTTGTGTATATATATGTTTGCCTGCTTTAACTTGTAAATAACTCTCTCATTTCTTTTTCCTTGTTTCTTTAGTTAGTTTGCTATAGGATTGGCTACAAGCATTGTCTTTGGTGTAAGATCCAAGGTACCAATTGACTTGGGGTAAGTGACTGGTCTCTTGGGACTGGGAGTGGCCTGAATATTTTGTGATCTTTGTGGTATAGCAACCAACTATCAGTAAGTCCAGCTTGCCTGGCAAGATAGACTGGAATGCCCAAGGGGACTGTCTCTGACTCCGTGGTAAGACTGTTATACTATTTTAGGAGTTCATATTGGTTACTGAGTTGGTAAAATCTAATGATAGGGCACATAATCAGTTTGGGTTCTCCGCCCTGCTTCTTAGCAGTCTGCCCTATTGTTAGAGAGACAAGGTAGATGAGGTAGTATCTTTTATTGGATCAGCTTCTGTTGGTGAGAGAGACAAGATTTTGAGCTTACATAGAGCTCTGCTTCAGGTCTGGGAAACTTACTCAAGGCAAGTCTGCACTACAAAATTAAGTTGACCTAAGTTACGTTGACATACAGCCACCGCAATAATTAAATCGCTTTTGCATGTCCACACTACACTCCTTGTCTCAGTGGTGCACGTCCTCACTTCCAGCACTTGTATGATGCACAGAGCAGTGCACCATGGGTAGCTATCTGACTGTGCAACTTGCCACCATCTAGCACAGGGTGTTTTGGGAGGGGTTTGCAATGCTTCACGGGGGCAAACAAGTCATGCAGGGGTGACTGGGAACATGGTTTCAATGTCCCATGATGAAGTTTTCTCCATCCCATAATTGTATCTGCATCCCATAATATTTTGTGCCTCTTTTCAAAAGCTCTGCAAACCCACATGTCTGCCATCCCTGTGACAAGCATGGATCCTGCACAGCTCTGCACTATTGTGATGAGCATCGCGAGCACAACGCCCCTCATCCTGCAGTATTTGCAGAGCCACCCGAGGAGCTGCAGGGAACATGATGATTCCTTGGGGGCTAGTTTGCTGTGGGACATAGAAAGAAACAATTCAAGATTGTTGTTGGCATTCACAGAGCAGCTGCAGATGGTGGAGCGTTGGTCCTGGACCTGAGAAACAAGCACTGACTGGTGGGATTGCATCATTATGCATGTATGGAATGATGAGCAGTGGCTGCAGAACTTTTGGATGCACCAGACCAGATTCCTGGAAGCGTGTGCAAAGCTTGCCCCAGCCCTCAGGCACAGCGACACCAAAATGAGAGCTGCACTGTTGGTGGAGAAGTGAGTGGCAATTGCTGTGTGGAAGCTTGCAACGCCAGATTGCTACCCATCTGTCAGGAATCAATTTGGAGCTGGGAAATCCAAGGTGCGTGTTGCTGTGATGCAAGTGTGCAGGGCCATTAATCGTGTTCTGCGATGGACTGTGACACTGGGCAATGTGCAGGACATAGGGGATAGTTTTAAAGCAAGGGGGTTCTCGAACGGCAGTGGGGCTGTAGATGGCGCACACACCCCTATTCTAGCACCAGACCAACTTACTCATCAACATAAAGGGCTACTTTTCTATGGTATTGCAAGCGCTGGTGGATCACTGGGGACATTTTATTATCATCAACGCAGGATGGCCAGGGAAGGTGCATGATGCATGCATCTTTAAGAACACAGGCCTGTTCAGAAAGCTGTAAGCAAGGACTTTCTTTCCAGACGAGAGGATTACCATTGGACATGCTGAAATGCCAGAAGTGATCCTGGGAGACCCAGCCTGCTCCTTACTCCTGTGGCTCACGAAGACGTACACCGGCCACCTTGACACCAGCAAGGAGCGCTTCAACTACCGGCTCAGCAGGTGCAGAATGACAGTTGAATGTGCCTTTGGCCACTTGAAAGGCTGCTGGCACAATCTACTCACTAGATTAGACCGCAATGCAAAAAATAATCCCAATGGTTATAGCTGCCTGCTGTGTGCTTCATAATATCTGTGAAGCAAAGGGAGGAAGTTTCCGCTAGGGTGGAGGTGGAATGACTGTCTGCAGGTTTTGAGCCGTCAGATAACAGCACTATAAGAAGAGCTTATCGGGGAGCTATATAGCTCAGGGAGGCTTTGGAAGACCATTTTATTACTGGAAGCGACAAAGAGTCCTGTGGCACCTTATAGACTAACAGACATATTGGAGCATAAGCTTTCGTGGGTGAATACCCACTTCGTCGGTATTCACCCACGAAAGCTTATGCTCCAATATGTCTGTTAGTCTATAAGGTGCCACAGGATTCTTTGTCGCTTCTACAGATCCAGACTAACACGGCTACCCCTCTGATACATTTTATTACTGAGCCCCAGTAATGTGTGTTGCTGTAGTGTGCTCTGCCTGGCATTGCTTTTTTTTGCATCACGGTATGAACCTTTTAATGAGCGCTGTGTGTGTAGTAATAGAACATTGCAAATGCACCTATTGCTATTATCTGTGAATGACATCAGCCCCAGCCAGCATATGCTGTGAACTAATAAGGATGAATTAAGTTTATAAAAATACACTTTTATTCCAAACCCATGTAAACAGACATATTTATAACTGAATGAAGCTTTATAAATACAGGGAAAAGAACTTCTGAAGGGGAAAGAACAGTCATTTTCCTTTCACAAACACATACAACAACAGTGTATGTGCGGCTGTGATTGTCTGTACTCTCCCCTGGGGTGAAATGGTAGGGATAGTGTAGTGGCCCCACACTTGGAATGGGGGTGCATGTAAGGAGGACCCAGAATGCAGTTCTCTATAGGCTGCAGAGGAAAGCAAGCATGGATCTATTGAGCTTGAAGGTCAACAAGAGTCTCTAGCATGTCTGTTTGCTGCTTGAGAAGTGCTAGCATCTCCTTTGGCACATCTCTCTCCTTTTCCTGTGCTTTTCTCCTCTCCACTCTAGCCCTGTCCATTTTGTCCGTGAGGATGATCCTCCAGGGCCTGATGTTCGGTATCTGAAGCACCAGAGCCTTGTAGGATCACTTGGAACATGTCATCCTTCCCACATCCTCTTCCTTCTCCTTATCTGGCTGAGCTGCTTCACTGGTGTGGCTGGAGAGACCCTCCAGGCCACATTTCCAGCTGCAAAAGATACACTCACAATAGTACCTCTGCGCATTGTATTCACAAGATAAATGGAAACTTGGAATTCTGAACTCACTCCCCTTGGTCCACACAAGTTACAAGCACTACATTCCCACTTCTCCTTGAGATTAATAGAACACTGCAGCAGTCCCAGCCATGGTGAGTCCAGCCCAGGGGGAAGGGGAAAGTTGGGACAGTGGCCCTCACTCCCATTCCTGTTTTCTCATTTGTTGCCCCACATATTTACTTGGGGGGAAAAATTCTATCACTTGAGTTACAGAATTTAACTATATTAGCAGCAGTAGAAGGCTGTTATCCCAGAGCAGGGATGAGCCACTAGTGCCATGTACTGGGTCACATGATGTCTCACTTATGCTCAAAAGACCGAACACAACATTCAGGACTCTCAGGATATTTAGGTCTTTTAATCTTAAAGAATTAAATCTACATTTAATCTTAAAGAAAGCATTAGTGTAAAGGGCTGCAAAATAATGCAAGTCTGAGTTGTTATTGATTTCTTACAGTTAAAAAATAAGCGGACTAAACTAAGGGCTTGATGCTGCAATCTTTATTCCAGCTATTTTTGCGCCAAATTCGGCCTTGGTGTAAGTGAGCGACCCCGTTGGCTTCGGGATCAGGTCCTTTAAGGACAGAAATGTAGAAGGACTTGCTCTTTGGACTAGTGCTTTATGTCCTTGTGCTGTTATATAAAAGTGATTAATTTCAAGAAGCTGCACAGACATTGCATCAGATCAAAACGTTAATAATGAGAGGGAAAGTAACATTGGTTGGAACTGTAACAGAGAAAATTTTGTCCAGATGTCACCAGAGTGCCAGTATCAACAGATTCTGAACAACAGTGACCACTGCAATCAATAACTAACAGGGGACGAGTTCATTGCATCTCTTAAATGCTGCTTTTGAGGATGACCCTACTCCAAAATACCCTACTCCAAAAGAGTAATAGATACAACACTGGAAACAGCACCAGAGAATTGGAAAACTATTTCATTTATAGATCTTGCCTCTTCTGGAAAAGGAATTACTCCAGTTACAGCAAGTATTTGACATGAAAAAACCTTCTGCGGCTTCCAGATTGTTTAGCCAGCCAGCTTTCAATAATGGATTCTGGCACCTTTCCTTATACAAAGCTAAACCCCTTCCCTGCCCACACAAAATCCTGCTGTCTTCATTCAGGGTATACTGCAGCATTTCCCAAGCCTAGAACGTGTCTCCTGGGGGAGACCGAAAGACTAGCCTGGGGTCAGATAGCACAGAAGATGCCAACTAAGTGTCAATTAAGATGGATAGGCCTTTAACAATACTTGGCAGAGCTGAAGGAGGGAAGATTGGTTTCATTTTACTGGAAGTGGGGAGTCAGCTTTCATATGTTTGGGAAATGGTGGCTTTTAGTGGGTTGATAATGGTATGGGTGTCTCTTACCTCTAGAACAGTGAAGACTACCTTATTATTAATTAAGAAGTAGTTCAGTTCCACCTCTAGTTAACTCCCTGCTTAGGTCTCACTCTGGTGAGAGAAGGTGGGGAAATGGAGTACAGCTCAAAACTGAAGACCCAATTAAGCCATGGATAGGTAAGCCAGTGTGTTACCAGTGTTAATTTGAGCCAATTAACTGTCCAGTGTGTTACCAGTGTTAAAGTAAGCCAATTAACTGTCCAGTGTGTTACCAGTGTTAATTTGAGCCAATTAACTGTCCAGTGTGTTACCAGTGTTAATTTGAGCCAATTAACTGTCCAGTGTGTTACCAGTGTTAATTTGAGCCCCTGCACCTCTGGATTTGGCTGGTCATAGCCCCGGCACCTCAAGACAGTGCTGAATTTGTGTTAGGGCTTGCCTGGCTGAGCCCTGGCACCTCTGGGCTAGCCGCATCAGTTACTGGTCCTGGTACAGGCAGTAGGAGGCTCATGTTGGCCATGGAGCGCCCTGTCTGCACTGGGGCTCCAGCCGCTTCGCCTGCACCCCTATGCAAGGCCAGCAGCATGCTGAGCCTGCCTGACGCCGAGCAGGTGCTGCTGCAGCTAAATCCGTGCAAGCTGAGCTCCTGCATCCTGGGCAGCGAGTCCTTCAGGGCTGGGGACGCCACCCCCCAGCAGCGCTTCCACCAGCACCCCCTTCACTTCTTGGGGGGGGCTCCCGCAAGGATACTGCTTCCCCCGGAAGTCCAGGAGAGGCAGAGATTCCTCAATGCAGGCAGTGAGGAGAGAAGTGAGTCATCAGGGACTGGGGAAGTGACCGTGCAGCCAGGGCTGGTGCAAGGAAGTTTCGCGCCCTAGGCAAAACTTCCTTCCACTGGCCCTGCGCCCGCCCCCCAGCTAACTCTGCCCTCCCGCAGCCAGT
Organism: Chelydra serpentina; assembly: GCA_037349315.1. NCBI lineage: Eukaryota > Metazoa > Chordata > Testudines > Chelydridae > Chelydra > Chelydra serpentina. Next base: position 22,380,788 of record JBAIAC010000004.1, on the reverse strand, counting down.
CCCCCCCCCACGGCAGCTCCCCCCCACGCTGGCAGCTCAGCCCCCCTGCCCACGGCAGCCTCCCCTCGGCCGCGGTGCCCCCCCCCATCTCCCGGTTCAGCCACAGAGCCAGGAGGGCGGGCAGCAGCCACGGCCAGCCGCCCCCCTGGATCCCAGTTCAGCCATGGAGCTGGGAGGGCATGCGGCAGCTGCGGCCAGCCGCCCCGCCCCCCCCCCCGGCTCCTGGTTCAGCCGCGGAGCCGGGAGGGCGGGTGGCAGCGGCAGCCAGCCGACCCCCCCGGCTCCCAGTTCAGCTGCAGAGCCAAGAGGGTGGGCAGCAGCCGCCCCTCGGCTCAGCCGCAGAGCCGAGAGGGCGGGCGGTAGCCGCGGCCAGCCGCCCCTCCCCCCCGCTCCCGGCACCCTAGGCGACTGCCTAGGGTCGCCTAGTGGGTGCGCTGGCCCTGCATGCAGCTGGGGCACCGTGCGGGGCAGAGGGATCTGGGCACCAGGGCAGGATGGAAACTCCGGGATGTAGCCCTGGTGCTGGTGGCAGGGCCCTGCTGGGGAAGGCGGAGCAGGCACACGGCACAGTCAGAGTGGGCAAGATGCACCAGGCACGGTGGCGGCTCTGTGCTCTGGCTGGGAGATGCTGATCCCCACAGTGCCCACTATTCTGGCTGCTGCAGCCCTGGTGCTGCCCAACCTGCCCCCCCACAGGGGACCCACACCAAGAGGAGATGAGAGCTGGGCCCGATCCTGGACCCCTTTCATGCTTCAGCCACCATTTCAGAGGACGTTTCCATGCTGAGGAGAGGTTCTTCTCGATAACTGTCCAGAGCAGTGCAGACTGATGCTCGTTCATTTTCATCATCTGAGTCAGATGCCATCAACAGAAGGTTGATTTTCTTTTTTGGTGGTTCGGGTTCTGTAGTTTCTGAATTATAGTGTGCCTCTTTGAAGACTTCTGACAGCACTTCAGATTCTGAAACCTTGGTTTGAGTACTGTAGCTATCTTTAGAAATCTCATATTGGTACATTTGCGTTTTGTCAAATCTGCAAGGAAAGTGTTCTTAAAACGAACAACATGTGCTGGGTCCTCACCGAGACTGCTATACCATGAAATATATGGCAGAATGCAGATAAAACAGATTAGGAGACATGCAATTCTCCCCCTAAAGAATTCAGTCACACATTTAATTAATGCATTACTTTTTTAAAGAGTGTCATCAGCATGGAAGCATGTCCTCTGGAATGGTGGCCGAAGCATGAAGGAGCATACAAATGTTTAGCATATCTAGCATGTAAATACCTTGCAATGCCGGCTACAAAAGCGCCATGTGAACACCTGTTCTCACTTTCAGGTGACATTGTAAATAAGGAGCAGGCAGCATTATGGCCGGTAAATGTAAACAAACTTGTTTGTCTGAGCGATTGGCTGAACAAGAAGTAGGACTGAGTGGACTTGTAGGCTCTAAAGTTTTACATTGTTTTGGTTTTGAGTGTAGTTATGTAACAAAAAATGTCTACATTTGTAAGTTGCACTTTCACGATAAAGAGATTGCATTACAGTACTTGTAGGAGGTGAATTGAAAAATACTATTTCTTTTGTTTATCATTATTACAGTGCAAATATTAGTAATAAAAATAATAATATAAAGTGAGCACTGTACATTTTGTATTCTGTGTTGTAACTGAAATCAATATATGTGAAAATGTAGAAAAACATCCCAAAATATTTAATAAATTTCAATTGGTATTCTATTGCTGAACAGTCTGATTAAAACTGCGATTAATCATGATCACTTTTTTAAATTGTGATTATTTTTTTGAGTTAATCTCATGAGTTAACTGCAATTAATAGACAGCCCTAAAAATACTAATATAAAGTGAGCACTGTACACTTTTCTGTGTTGTAATTAAAATCAATATATTTGATAGTGGAGAAAAACATCCAAAAATATTTATAATAAATGTAAATTGGTATTCTATTATTAACAGTGCAATTAAAACTGTGATTAATCATGATTAATTTTTTTAATCAAGTTAATTTGTTTTCAGTTAATTGTGTGAGTTAACTGCAATTAATTGATAATCCTAAAAAAAAGCCCAACCTGGAACTTTATGTGAAAAGTTGTTTAAACGTAACTTTGCAGAACTGGTTTGCCTTGAACACCTAGTTTATGTGTCTGTGTGATATATACATCTGTTGGACATATACATTTCTTTTGTATCTTAAGCACTAGAACTACAAAATAATGAACTTGTGTATGCTTTCTTATCACCTATCCCCCACACAAACATGTGTCTTGTGGGTGAATGGTACATGGAGCTAAATCTGATGCTAAAATGGTTACCTTTATAAAGGAAAACATACATAGTGCAACTATTTAACTCACTACTCACCAGCAACATACAGTGAAATGCATCAGATTTAATCCTCTGAATAAATGGTGCAGGGAAATAAACATAAAGAACCAAGCAGCATGGTGAATCGGTGCATTATGTCTGTTTGAAGGAGGGGATAAAAGCACTTTGTACCATTTGGCCTCTACATCTAGATATTCATAAGTCATTTGGGGGGAAATAAAAAGGGAATTTGAAGCTGTATCAATTCCTGTGGTTGCAAAGCATCTGGATAATGCTGGGAAGAACAATAACCAAGAACTGGAACAACAACAAAAGAAAATATTGAGCTCTAGGGCAGTGTTTCTCAACCTTTTTGTGCTGGCGAACACCTTTGGACCTAAATAAAAAATTGTGACACTCCCCCCCCCCCCCCCCGCCGCCCCACTAAGACTTGAAAAGGTAGGGGACGGAAGCCACCTGAGCCCCACTGTGCGGGGCTGGGACTGAAGCATCTGGAGGCCCACCTCCTGGGGCTGAATCTCCTGAGCCCCGCCACCTGAGGCTGACAGCCCAGACCCATGACCCCTCTAAACCCATCTTGCAATCGCCAGGTTGAGAAACACTGTTCTTCTAAGGCAATCAACACAGTTTCCTACAGTTGGCTCTGAAAAGGACAAACAGGCTAGGTTTAAAACTTGTGCTGGGCAGATTCACCATTGTGTAGAGCAGTTTGATGCCACTGTAACTCCATTGATTTCAATGATGTTACCTACCCCAGGAGTGTATGGAGTAATGCAATGCTGATTCAGACCCACTGGTTTTACACTATTGTAAATGCTGTTGACTTAATGGGGTTACTCCTGATGGATATTGGTGTAAGTGAGATTAGAATCAGGCCACTAGAATCACAATGTCCAATCCTGATACAGTTTTGGTAGCCTTCATCTTTTCCAGATACTGTACATAAATCAAGAATCATGTAGTTTGCATACACTGCAAAAAAACCCAAACCCACTAAACACATAGCAGTAAGTCTCAGAGCCTGGGTTTACAGACTTGGGCTCACAGGGCTTGCGCCATGTGTGAAAAATAGCCATGTAGACATTGCTGCCTGGGCTCTGAAACCTTGTCTCGGAGACCAAGCAAGAACATCTACATGGCTATTTTTAGCACTGTAGCATGAGCCCCTTGCACCTGAGTCTGTAGACCTGGGCTCAGGGACCCACTACCGTGTTTTTTTGCTGTTGGGTTTCTTTGCATCGTAGATGTACTCTTAGAGACCTAAACACTCAGGGCCATATTCTGTCTGCTGCTTTAGTGATGTATAGAGTCCGTAAAGGAGCGTCAACAGCGAATTCCCCTTGCGTAGGAGCAATGTAGGTCAGACATACACAACTCCCAAGCTCTCTGAAGCTCCTGGCCTGATGTGCTAATGATGTTACAGGGGCAGCAGGCAGGGCAAAACCATCCAGGTATTTCTGAGCTGCCTACTGAAAGGCATAGACCAGCACCTAGCCCAGACCTCCTTTCTTGTTTTGTATGGACATCAACGTTCTTATGGAACTCTTCATGAGAAATGGGCTTGTCCTGGTGCCCTTGTCGGCTGCTTACCTCCACCCCTGAGGCTATTGTATTTCAGTAGTGTTGTATGAACTGTATGTGGCTTTGGGATCTTTTGGCATTAAAAGGTGCTTTATCCATTTAACTTCTTATATTTATTGTACATCTTGCAATGCCAGATTCTTGTCACTTGCCTTTTAGTAGCTACCTGCAACCTGCTAATATTGCACTGAGTGCGTGCGCAAAAAACTGCCATGATATATTTGAGTTCTTGCCAATCATCCCTGCCTCTCTAAACCCGAAGTCACTGGGTTCAATAAAACACCATTATTTACACCTTTTCTCCTGTATCAAATCTGTTAGCGGGTTTTACAGCCTTTTAAATAAAGTGTGTGAACAAATATAAGGTTACAGAGTTAACATTCAATCTGGCATTTATGGTTAGACATGTGAAACTGCAGGTCCCCTTTAAAAGAGAAGTGAGGAGTGGGGGAGGAGGGAACACTCTGATTTGTATATTAGGAAAGTAGTTGGTCCCTTTTCAGAAAGGAAATCTAAATCTGTATTGAGTGTCATTTGGGCGTCTGAGCCAAAAGTTTAGTAACACGTCTAGCCAAGCCACAGACCGTTTTCACATCTGGATCTGCCCCACTTGCTAAACTGCTTGAGTCTGTAGAGAAATCCAGAGTACACTGTGCTTTATTATTATAAAAGAATGTAAAGTTATATAACCAAAAGTGAAAGCCCATATTGTGGAATACTTCTGAAAGAACAACATGTTAAAACTGCACTTTTTAAACAAGGCTTGAATTTAGCAGAGAATATGGGCTCAACAGGTCTGCATCTGTCAATAATTTGCTTTACGTAATAGGCAGAGAAGAGAGCCGCCTGCCAGACGGCTTTAAAAATTAAAATCACACACGTAGAGCTGGAATAGTTTTCTAAGCTATGAAACAGAGATGGGGCCCAAGCTACAAATGTCACATCTGGATTGTTCAAACGTTTGGGGGTGTTTTGTGCTGGGAACTTGGCCCCCGCTCTGCCTAGAAACAATTTTAAAGATGTGTTTGGGAAAATTAGGATTGTGCCTTTGTTTATGATGTATACAGAAGGCCTGAAAGGATTTTAAAAATGTAGTAAATGGCAGTTTTGCTTGGGGGTTCCATAGAAATTTCAGCAATGTCAAGTCTGGTCTATGCTGATTTTGCTGGAGAACTTTTTGGGACTCTGAGATCTGTAATGCGAGCTCTCTCACTCCTTAACTGAAGGGGAAGGGCTGCCTGAATCTTTGACAATGAGATTGTCCAACTGTTGTAACTAAGTAGGTGTTACCAACAAATGAAAAGTTTTACACATTCTGATTAAAAGCCACAGTTCACTTCTACCAGTCCATTTTCAGTCCCTTAGGGCTTGTCTACACTTGAAATGCTCCAGGGGCACAGCTGCAGCTGAGCCACCGTAGTGCAGACACTACCTACACCGACGGGAGGGGTTCTCTTGTCAGCATAGTTAATCCACCTCTCTGAAAGGCAGGAGCTAGATCAACAGACAAATTCTTCCATCTACCTAGCACTGTCTACATCAGGGGTTAGGTTGGTATAGCTACATCCATAGGCGCTGTCTCCATGGGTTCTCCAGGGCTGCTTAGCACCCACCGGCATCCAAGCTCTCCTCCCACCCACCTCCACTCCCACGCACCTGTGGCCCCTGCCAATCAACTCCTCCCCATCCCTCACGGTGCCTACTGCACGCCACGGAACCGCTGCGGGCATAGGCGCCGACTTTTGTCAGCGCCGGTGGGTGCTCGCGCCCCCAGCCCCGCCCCAACTCCACCCCCGCCCCCACCCCCATTCCATCCCTTCCCCAAATCCCCGCCCCCCACCTCCTCCCCCGTGTGCTCTTCATTTCCCCTTCGCCTCCTCCCCATACCCCTCCCCCGAGGCACTGCCGTGGCGCTCCCCCCACCGCTTGCCCCCCGCCGCACAGCTGACGGGTGGCAGGCCTGCCTGTGAACTAAAAAAAGTTTAAAAAGCAGCTTCGCGGACGCACCTCTGGAAGCGGAACCCGGAAGCTGAGGTGAGCTGGGCACGGGGGGGCTGGCGGGGAGCTGCCTGTGGTTGCTCAGTACCCACCAATTTTTCCCCATGGGTGCTCCAGCCCCGGAGCACCCACGGAGTCGGTACTGTGGGAATTCTTCTGTCCACCTAGCTACTACCTCCGAGGGAGGTGGATTTCCTACATTGTGGAGAACCCCTCCCGTTGGCATAGGTAGTGTCTACACTGAAGTGCTACAATGACACAGCTGCAGTGCCGCTGTAGCGTTACAAGTGTAGATAAGCACAAAGGGTGGTGGAGTGGTTAGGACACTAGCCTAGAATTTGGCAGACTAATCCCTGCTCTACCACAGACTTCCTGTGTGACCACGGACAAGTCAGTTAGCTTATTTGTGTCACAGTACTTCCCTACCTCACAGAGGTGTGGTAAGAATAAACACATTACGCACTGTGAGGTGCTCAGATATTATGTAATGGGATCATATAAGCACCCAAGATAGTGATAGCTTGAGTGTTCCCTTAGCTCAACTCTAACTCACCCTCCATCCACACTCCTAAATCCCTCAGTCATGTCATGTGTTGGCTGAATTAAAGCCAATCAGTGTAGTTCTGCAACCAGTCACAAAGTTCCAGGCAGTGATTTCCCTACACCCCCCCTGAATTTCCCCAACACCCCCCGCAGTTTTGTGAACTAGTTACATGCCAATTTAGTGACCCCCCCCCCATAAATTCGAACACCCCCCCTAATTTCAATTCCTGGGGAGGCCACTGGTTCCAGGATAAGACATACTCTGAATTTCTAATGTAAAAGGTGAGAGGGGGAGAGGAGACCCCCTTTCGATCTTTTCAGGGCTCCTTTGTACATCATAAAGGAAAATGTACAAGCCTATCTATTTTGTTCCTTTGCAGTTCCTTTTTATTTTGCTGCAGCTTTGCTCCTCACATTTGATTTCGGCTTTTCATAATTCATTAGCTAATCCCAGGTGTTCCTCTCGTTTATTTGGCATGAAAAAAGCCCCTGAATTATGTATATGAAGAATAAGTCCAGCCAACATTCCTCAGTATAATGCCTTCCATTTCTCTAGCACAATTAATCAACAAGGATCCCAAAGCTCTTAAGCTGTGGACTTTAGCTGCATTTCAGGCGATCTGGCCATAGGCAGCCTCTCTGGTGGGAAATGCAGCAGCCATTCTATGCCACCAACATTACACAAAGGATGAGAATTGAGAAATATCTCATCAAACTAAAACTACAGGGAAAACTGAGAAAGAAAGAAAAACACTTGAGTTAGAATTTTGCCAGGTCACTGAAGTTAGCACCCCTACTCCTGTGAAAAGTGTCATAATAGTCATCGCTACAAGGGGCCACATCCTTAGCCTTACATTTCATCCAGAAGAAGGTACTTCCTCACTACAGTACTTGCTAGCATTGGAGCTAGGAAAAAACGAGCGAGGTGAACAAATAATTGTGAATAATATTTTTTATTAATCTAATCACCTTTTTTGGTTAGTGAATCTTTTTTTCAAATGTATCTGTGATATTTATAAGTAGAGGGATAGCTCAGTGGTTTGAGCATTGGCCTGCTAAACCCATGGTTGTGAGTTCAATCCTTGAGGGGGCCATTTAGGGATCTGGGGCAAAAATCGGGGATTGGTCCTGCTTTGAGCAGGGGGTTAGACTAGATGACCTCCTAAGGTCCCTTCCAACCCTGATATTCTATGTTTCAGTGTAGTAGCCATGTTAGTCTGTGTCAGCAATAAGAAAAGGAATACTTGTGGCACCTTAGAGACTAACAAATATATTTCAGCATAAGCTTTCATGGACTGTAGTCCACGAAAGCTTATGCTGAAATATATTTGTTAGTCTCTAAAGTGCCACAAGTATTCCTTTTCTTATGATTCTATGATTCACCAAATGTTTTCAATGAGTAATTCTCGGCCTATGGGTTGTTTGTGAACCATTTGCTTACATTGTTTGCTATTCATTATTCATGCTGTGTGTTTGGCATTTGTCTTCACTGCAGAAGAAGGAAGCTCGAGGCAGTCAACTCTATTCCTCACTACCTGGGGTTTACTTTGACTAGTTACATCAAGATTAAAAACTAGTGTTTTCTCTCCACCAGGCTTGTACACTGAGATAGCCATCTCTCCCAGATTAGCTGGCTGACACCCACACCTTTGTTTGCAAGGAAGACATAGCCTTAGGACATATCTATGCTATCCCTCAGTTCAGACTGTGGGGGTGTGAATAGCAGTGCATTCCAAAGTGCTGTGCTGTAACTCCCCCATGTGGATGCTGCGGCTGCTAGCCAAAAGGTTCCTAGTTCAGATGAGAGTAGTCCTTATGTGAACTCAACTAAGAACCCTTCGGTTCGCATCCGCAGTGTCCACATGGGCAGGTGCGGCTCTACTAATTTGGCCGCCCCAAGTAGCTGCTGCCAAATTGCCGCCATGGCGAACAGAGCGGCAGAGCTGCCGCCGAATTGCCGCCGCGGTGAGCACGGACTGCCGCCCCATGCTTGATGCCGCCCCAAGCACCAGCTTGGAAAGCTGGTGCCTGGAACCGGCCCTGCACATGTGGGGAGTTACAGCACAGCACCCTGGGGTGCACTGCTATTTACACCCCATAGTCTGAACTGCTAGACATGCCCTTAGTCACATGGCATTATTTCTGTTCCCTAAATGGTTGGCTACAACTTTTAAAACAGAAGAGCAATGAACAGTCAATAATTAAAGTGCCAAATACCCAACTGTACTAAAATTCAGGAAAAAGCCTGGACATGTGAACATTCCCACAGAAGTCTGGTCATCATCCAAATTCTCGCAAATACCTATGAGCCCAGTAGTCAGAGCAAACCAAACTCTTTGCCTGTATTCACAAAAATATTTGTGAATGCATTTAAATGTTTTTACTATTTGACATGTGTTGCCCAGCAGGAGGCTGAGCATTGCTCAGTACAGATATGGAAAAGTAGGCCACCTACTGTATTGACCTTTACCAGTTCCTGTAGCTCCTTAGAGTTTCTCACCAGGCCTGATCCTCCTTAGCAAATGAAATCATACTCTGTGGCAATTCAGCATTATTCCATATTAAATTCAGAGAAGTTGTAACTCCTTGTGGCAAGAGCCAAAAAATTAATAAGACTAAGGCTCTGCTAAAAATACTCGCAACTGTGTAAATTAAAAGTTCACTTCTTGAAAGTCCATGTCCTTTAAGAATTGAGTGTTCATGGACTAAGGTTATATTCAACGTGAGTAAGGGTAACAGCATCTGGCTCTTATCATCTCTGTTTAACGTAATAACTTCTTGAATGAAATAGTTTATTTTCTAGAAGAGTACTTAACAATGAAATTAGCCTGTGTTTTGGACTGGAGTATTGCACCGATAATGGCTTCCAGAAAGTTTGTGATTATCTCTTGCAGCCAGCTGAGCCATGTGGCTGTTCTTCATCAGTGCTCCTTGAACTGTCTTCTGCTTTGGATACTATAGTCTTTAGGAATGTTTAGGGCAAATGTTTGGTGTTGCTTGGAACTGCTCTATTTTGGTTCAAGACATCACTTGCATTCCATTACTATAATTTGGGTCTTGTTCTTTTTTGGAATCCTTGTTTTTCACGATTTACACCATCCCTTTAAAATCACTATTGGCAAGTACAATGTCACTAATCACAACCATGCTGATGATTCTTAGCCCCACCTTTCACTTTCTACTGTGCAGCACTGGGCTGGAGGAGACTGGCCAGTGTTGTAAGCTCAGCATCAGTCTTGCATGGTTCACAATAAACAAACTCAATATTTGTCTGTCTGCCTCTTTAAACTCACAAACTAACACAAAATATTACTGTTTATTCACAGTGTTTAATCCAGGGTCCTGACCTGGGTCTGGGCTAGTACTGAAAAGCTCCACTTCTGTCCCAGCTCCACTCAGCACTACCCTTCAGAAGAAGCAAGCAAGCCTTCTTACCTGGCCTGCTGGTTTCCTTTGGTCAGTATCTTCTCCTGGCCCTCCTAGACCTCTCGAGGACTAAGTCTCATTGGTAGCCCATCTTGAAGGGGTTATCCTTAAGCAAGGGGGGGTCAAGGCACTGATGCCTCCAGCAGGGGGCAAAGAAGGCCTCACAGACCCTTCACATACATGTATACCTAAAACTCTCCCAGCACTAAATTCTGTTTTTAGGGCCTAATCTAAAACCCACTGAAGTTAATGGAAAAACTCTTATTAACATCAGTGGTTTTGGATTACATCCTTAATGAAGACCAGACCTTGATGTCCCGTGGGATTATTTTATGAGCTTGCACACTGGTCACAACTATAGGGGCAAAAATTAGTGCTGTCATAGTCTGAAAACAGCCACCTCCCAATTTAGAACATTTATCAGTGTCTACACTTAAAATACCTGTGGCACCTTAGAGACTAACACATTTATTTCAGCATAAACTTTCGTGGGTTAAGAACCCACTTCATCGGATGCATGGAATGGAACATACAGTAATCAGATATTTATACATTCAGAGAAACATGAAAAGGTGGGAGTGTCTATATCAATGTTAAGAGGCTAATTAATTGAAAGGAACTGTTATCAGTAGAAACTTTTGAAGTGATAATCAACATGGCCCATTACATTACAGACAGTTGACACAAAGGTGTTAAGAGTTTTTTAAGGAGGGGAAATAAATTCAATTAATGTAATGACCGAGCCACCCACAGTCAATATTCAAGCCTAAGGTAATGGTATCTAGTTTGCATATTAATTCCAATTAAGCAGTTTCTCGTTGGAGCTTGTTTTTGAAGTTTATTTGTTGCAAAATAGCCACTTTAAAGTCTTTCATTGAATGATTAGAGAGGTTGAAGTGTTCACTTACTGGCTTTTGAATGTGATGATTCTTGATGTCAGATTTGTGTCCGTTTATTCTTTTGCGTAGAGATTGTCCAGTTTGGCCAATGTACATGGCAGAGGGGCATTGCTGGCACATGATGGCATATATCACATTGGTAGATGTGCAGGTGAACGAGCATGTGGACTCTCTCCTCAGGCCCTATGCTACCAGCACTTCCAGCTATCTTCGAGACACCACTGACTTCCTGAGAAAACTACAATCCATCGGTGATCTTCCAGACAACACCATCCTGGCCACTATGGATGTAGAAGCCCTCTACACCAACATTCCACACAAAGATGGACTACAAGCCATCAGGAACAGTATCCCTGATAATGCCATGGCTAACCTAGTTGCTGAACTTTGTGATTTTGTCCTCACCCACAACTATTTCACATTTGGGGACAATATATACCTTCAAGTCAGCAGCACTGCTATGGGTACCCGCATGGCCCCACAGCATGCCAACATTTTATGGCTGACTTAGAACAAGGCTTCCTTAGCTCTCGTTCCCTAATGCCCCTACTCTACTTGCGCTACATTGATGACATCTTCATCATCTGGACCCACGGAAAAGAAACCCTTGAGGAATTCCACCACGATTTCAACAATTTCCATCCCACCATCAACCTCAGCCTAGACCAGTCCACACAAGTGGTCCATTTCCTGTGCAAATAAGCGATGGTCACATAAACACCACCCTATACCGGAAACCTACTGACCATTATACTTACCTACATGCCTCCAGCTTCCATCCTGAACACACCACACGATCCATTGTCTACAGCCAAGCTCTAAGATACAACCGCATTTGCTCCAATCCCCCTGACAGAGACAAACACCTACAAGATCTCTATCAAGCATTCTTAAAACTACAATACCCACCTGCTGAAGTGAAAAAACAGATTGACAGAGCCAGAAGAGTACCCAGAAGTCACCTACTACAAGATAGGCCCAACAAAGAAAATAACAGAACGCCACTAGCCGTCACCTTCAGCCCCCAACTAAAACCTCTCCAGCGCATCATCAAAGATCTACAACCTATCCTGAAAGATGATCCCTCACTCTCACAGATCTTGGGAGACAGACCAGTCCTCGCTTACAGACAGCCCCCCAACCTGAAGCAAATACTCACCAGCAGCCACACACCATACAAAAAAAACACTATCCCAGGAACCTATCCTTGCAACAAAGCCCGATGCCAACTCTGTCCACATATTTATTCAAGTGACACCATCATAGGACCTAATCACATCAGCCACACCATCAGGGGCTCGTTCACCTGCACATCTACCAATGTGATATATGCCATCATGTGCCAGCAATGCCCCTCTGCCATGTACATTGGCCAAACTGGACAGTCTCTACGCAAAAGAATAAACGGACACAAATCTGACATCAAGAATCATCACATTCAAAAGCCAGTAAGTGAACACTTCAACCTCTCTAATCACTCAATGAAAGACTTTAAAGTGGCAATTTTGCAACAAATAAACTTCAAAAACAGGCTCCAACGAGAAACTGCTGAATTGGAATTAATATGCAAACTAGATACCATTACCTTAGGCTTGAATATTGACTGTGGGTGGCTCGGTCATTACGTTAATTAAATTTATTTCCCCTCCTTAAAAAACTCTTAACACCTTTGTGTCAACTGTCTGTAATGTAATGTAACGGCTACTACACTGTAACCTATCATTATGCAAGGCACTGCATTTAGCCGTATGGAGTGGAAATCCATCAACTTCATGAAAAAACTCGCACAGATACAGACAGACATCATCTTCCTTTCCAACTGCAAACAGATGGACATCATACCAAAAGGACTAAAGGTAAAAAATCCATTACAATCTACTTATCACACAGACTATGCTGAGAGATTGTGTCACACACTCTCAAAGAAACTGCGAAACCACCTGATCAACATCCTATACAGCAAACAGGGAAAGATTAAGACTGAGCTCTCAAAACTGGATACTCTTATGGAAAACCAACCTTCCTCACAAACTTCTTCATGGACTGACTTTACAAAAACTAGACAAGCCATTTACAATACAAACTTTGCTTCTTTACAAAAGAAAAAGGACACTAAACTATCTAAACTGCTGCATGCCACAAGGAAACACAACAGCAGTTCCCTTACCCCACCCAACAATATTGTTAATCTTTCCAGCTATACTCTCAGCCCAGCAGAAGAATCTGTCCTATCTCGGGGCCTCTCCTTTTGTCCCTCCAGACCCACGAACATGATACAGTTCTGCGGTGACCTAGAATCCTACTTTCGACGTCTCCGACTCAAAGAATATTTCCAACAGTCCTCTGTACAACAGACTAACCCACAGAATCCTTCCTACCAAAACTACAAAAAGAAGGATTCTGCGTGGACTCCTCCTGAAGGTTGAAACAACAAATTGGACTTTTACATAGACTGCTTCCGTCGACGTGCTCGAGCTGAAATTGTAGAAAAGCAAAATTACTTGCCCCATAACCTCAGCCGTGCAGAACACAATGCCGTCAACAGCCTCAGGAACAACTCTAACATCATAATCAAAAAGGCTGACAAAGGAGGAGCTGTCGTCATCATGAATAAGTTGGAATATGAACAAGAAGCCACCAGGCAGCTCTGTAACTCCACATTCTACAGGCCATTATCCTCTGACCCCACTGTGGAGTACCAAAAGAAACTACACCATCTGCTCCAGAAACTCCCTGGAAAAGCACAAGAACAAATTTGTACAGACACGTGCCTAGAACCCCGACCAGGGGTATTCTATTTGCTACCCAAGATCCATATGTGACGGGTTGGGGCCACAGAGACCTGCTTGGTGCTGCCACCTGGTGTGCCAAGGCTACTTCTGCCCCTGCTTCCAGGCCTTTTCCAGCTTGGGACTCCCGAATCCTGTCTGTTTTGAGCCAGATTCCACTGATCTGCTGCAAACACAGACCCAGGTCCGAACCAAGCCCACTCACCACTGTAAGGCCCCTGGAAGCGCTCTTGCCTTTGACACCCAGTTGCTCAACTCCAAGGAGGCTCAAACCCTTAATGAATCCGTTTTACCCTGTATAAAGCTTATACAGGGTAAACTCATAAATAGTTCGCTTTCTATTTCAAAGATAGAAAGGTATGCACACCTGTTCACTTTCCCAAGGCACTAACGCGTACACAAGGAAACTTAATAAGTAAAAAGTGATTTTAATAAGTACAAAAATTAGGATGTAAGTGAGTTCAATTAGTGACAAACAGAACAAAGTGAATTACCGAATAAAATAAAAGAGAACACGCAGTTCTATGTCTAATCACCCTGTGTACAGATAAACCCCTCACTGGGTCCAACAATCACTCACCCCCCTAATGTCTTTGTCCTCTGTTCAGTCTCTTTCAGGTCTCCTTGGGGGGTGGAGAGCTTCTTCCTTTAGCCAGCTCAAGACCAAATGGAGGGGTTTCCTCGGGGTTTAAATAGATTTTCTCCTCTGGGTGGACACCCCTCCCTCTCCCTGTGTAGCATCCAGTTACCAAATGGAGTTGGGGTCACATGGACCAGTCACCTGCCCAACTCAGTTCCAGACCAGCCACATTCCTGGCAAAGTTCAAATGTGGATTGGTGACTGCAAGTTCTATTGTCTGTTAAGTGCTTCTTGATTGGGCACTTAACCTGCACATTCCTTTCTCAAGAAATACAACCGATATTCATAACTTCAACTACAACAATGATACATGCATACAAACAGGAGGAATAAATTCAGTAGGTCATAACTTTCACAGAGATATGTTACATGGCACATGTAGCATAAAACATATTCTAGTTACATATATACATTTATAAGCATCTCCCCATAAAGTTTTATGGGGAACAGCGTCACACCATAAACCTGGAAATCCTGGATGCCCCATCATCTCAGGCATTGGCACCCTAACAGCAGGATTGTCTGGCTATGTGGACTCTCTCCTCAGGCCCTATGCTACCAGCACTCCCAGCTATCTTCGCGACACCACTGACTTCCTGAGGAAACTACAATCCATCGGTGATCTTCCAGACAACACCATCCTGGCCACTATGGATGTAGAAGCCCTCTACACCAACATTCCACACAACGATGGACTACAAGCTGTCAGGAACAGTATCCCCGATACTTCCACGGCTAACCTGGTGGCTGAACTTTGTGATTTTGTCCTCACCCACAACTATTTCACATTTGGGGATAATATATACCTTCAAGTCAGTGGCACTGCTATGGGTACCCGCATGGCCCCACAATATGCCAACATTTTTATGGCTGACTTAGAACAACGCTTCCTCAGCTCTCGTTCCCTAACACCCCTACTCTACTTGCGCTACATTGATGATATCTTCATCATTTGGATCCATGGAAAAGAAGCCCTTGAGGAATTCCACCATGATTTCAACAATTTCCATCCCACCATCAACCTCAGCCTAGACCAGTCCACACAAGCGGTCCATTTCCTAGACACTACTGTGCTAATAAGCGATGGTCACATAAACACCACTCTATACCGGAAACCTACTGACCGCTATACTTACCTACATGCTTCCAGCTTCCATCCAGGACACACCACACGATCCATTGTTTATAGCCAAGCTCTAAGATACAACCGCATTTGCTCCAATCCCTCAGACAGAGACAGACACCTACAAGATCTCTATCAAGCATTCTTAAAACTACAATACCCACCTGCTGAAGTAAAAAAACAGATTGACAGAGCCAAAAGAGTACCCAGGAGTCACCTACTACAGGACAGGCCCAAAAAAGAAAATAACAGAACGCCACTAGCCGTCACCTTTAGCCCCCAACTAAAACCTCTCCAGCACATCATCAAAGATCTACAACCTATCCTAAAAGATGATCCCTCACTCTCACAGATCTTGGGGGACAGACCAATCCTCGCTTACAGACAGCCCCCCAACCTGAAGCAAATACTCACCAGCAACCACACACCATACAACAAAAACA